>JAGTTD010000011.1:26027822-27331882 GCA_018398585.1 Simmondsia chinensis
GACAAAGATGGTTTGAGTTCCAAAAGAATCTCAACCACCAAACGCAAAGGCTAACAACAAAGGACCCAAGAAAATTTGGGTACCTAAAGGTGTTTGAACTGTGATAGGTGTGTATGAAAATCCAAAGCAAAAACCAAAAGTGGTACTTGGATAGTGGTTGCTCAAGACATATGACCGGAGATAAATCCAAGTTCACTTCTCTAATGCTAAGAAAAGGAAATGTCACCTTCGGTGACAACAAGAAAGGAAAAATAATCGGTATCAGTAATGTTGCCTCTAACTCTTCTCCTTGCATTGAAGATGTCCTACTTGTGGAAGGTCTTAAACACAACTTACTAAGCATCAGTCAATTATGTGATAAAGGCTATTGTGTGATCTTTGAATCATCTAAATGCATAGTTAAACACTCTAAATCAGATGAAATTCTGCTTGTTGGGCAACAATGTGAAAATGTCTATATGATTGACCTTGAATGTGTAGATTCATTAAAATGTTTTAGTGTCATGGATGAAAATGATCCTTGGATTTGGCATAGAAGATTTGGGCATGCTAGTATGGATTTGATTTCAAAACTTTCAAAAAATGATCTTGTTAGAGGTCTACCAAAACTTAAATTTGAAAAAGATCATATTTGTGGTGCTTGTCAACATGGCAAACAAACTAGATCTTCATTCAAGCCTAAAAACATAGTTTCAACATCAAGACATCATGAACTCTTACACATAGACTTATTTGGTCCTACTCGTCATTTGAACCTGGGTGGAAAGCGATATGGACTTGTAATTGTTGATGATTACTCACGCTTTAGTTGGAACCTATTCCTTTCTCATAAGAGTGAAGCTTTTGACAATTTTGAAAAGTTTTGTAAAAAGGTTCAAAATGAAAATGATTTAAAAATTATTTCGGTTAGAAGCGATCATGGAAGGGAATTTGAAAATGATGATTTCGAAATCTGTTGTGACTATTTTGGAATTAACCACAATTTTTCAGCACCTCGAACTCCTCAACAAAATGGAGTGGTTGAAAGAAAAAATTGAACACTTGAAGAAATGGCAAGAACAATGATTTGTGAAAATAACTTGCCTAAGTCTTTTTGGGCCGAAGCCGTTAACACCGCTTGTTATATTTTGAATCGAGCCTTAATAAGACCAATTTTAAAGAAAACACCATACGAACTTTTTAAAGGTAGAAAGCCAAACATTGCATATTTTAAACCTTTTGGATGCAAATGCTTTATTCATAACAATGGAAAAATAAATCTTGGCAAATTTGATTCACGAGTTGATGATGGTATTTTTATTGGATATTCCTTAACGAGCAAAGCATATAGAGTTTATAACAAGAAAACAAAGGTTGTAGAAGAGTCTATACATGTAGTTTTTGATGAAACAAATGTCTTGTCCTCTAGAACTCCTTGTGATGACGATGATATAGTAATCAAATCAATAAACATCACACACTCATCCGATGAGCAAGAAAAAATTATACCTAATGCTCAAACAGATGAATCAAAAGGAGATAACCAAAATGTAGAATCTAAAGAGAAAAACTTACCACGAGATTTAAAATACTTGAAGGATCACCTAACAAGTCAAATCATAGGAGATCCCTCTCAAGGCGTAAAAACTAGACATGCATTAACAGAATATTGTCATCTTGCCGCATTCATCTCTCTTGAAGAACCTAAGAACATAAAAGAAGCTCTTAATGACGCAAATTAGATAATGGCAATGGAAGAAGAGCTAAACCAATTCAAGAGAAGTGATGTATGGGAACTTGTGGATAGACCACAAGATTATCAAGTTATAGGTACCAAATGGGTCTACCGTAACAAAAAGATGAGGAAGGTAACGTGGTAAGAAACAAGGCAAGGTTAGTAGCTAAAGGCTATATCCAAGAAGAAGGTATAAACTATGAGGAAACCTTTGCTCCCGTGGCAAGGGTAGAAGCCATTAGGCTCTTATGTGCATTTGCTTCATTTAAAAATTTTAAACTTTTTCAAATGGATGTTAAAAGTGCATTTTTAAATGGTCTTATTGAAGAAGAAGTTTATGCTGAGCAACCACCCGGATTTGAGGATGACAAATTTTCCAATCATGTTTTCAAACTCAAAAAGGCACTCTATGGATTGAAACAAGCTCCTAGAGCTTGGTACTAGAGATTGAGTTCCTTTTTAATGCAAAATGGATTTTTAAGAGGAAAAGTTGACACCACACTCTTTATCAAACACTCTAACCATGACATTCTTATTGTACAAATTTATGTTGATGATATAGTGTTTGGTGCTATTAATCCATTTCTTTGTGAAGACTTTGCAAACCTTATGGGTAGGGAATTCGAAATGAGTATGAAGAGAGAGCTCAACTACTTCCTTGGATTACAAATCAAGCAAAGCAAAGAAGGAATTTTCATCAACCAAGCCAAGTACATCAGGGAAATGCTTAAGAAATTTGGCATGGAAAACTCTTAGGAAATAGCAACACCAATGAGCTCAACTCTTAAGTTAGATATGGATGAAAAAGGTAAAAAGGTGGACCAAAAGCTATATCGAGGTATGATCGGATCCCTTCTTTACCTTACCGCTAGTAGACCTGATATATTGTTTAGTGTATGTTTATGTGCTAGATTTCAAGCATGTCCTAAAGAATCTCATTTGTGTGCCGTAAAAAGAATATTTCGATATCTAGTTGGTACTCCTACCTTAGGCATATTTTACCCTAAATGTGATTTCTTCAATTTAGTTGGATATAGTGATGCGAATTTTGCCGGATACAAAGTGGACCGAAAATCGACTAGTGGTACTTGTCAATTTCTTGGTCATGCTTTGGTGTCATGGTTTAGCAAAAAGCAAAATTCTGTTGCTTTATCCACCGCCGAGGCCGAATATGTTGCATGTGGAAGTTGTTGTGCTCAAATGTTGTTGTTAATGCATCAATTAAATGACTATGGCATAAATATTACCCATGCTCCTGTTATGTGCGATAACATTAGTGCTATTTGCTTAACTAAAAATTCGGCTCAACACTCTAGGACAAAACATATTGAAGTTAGACATCACTTCATTCGTGATCATGTACTTAAGGGAGATGTCATTTTAAAATTTGTTCCCACCAATGATCAATTAGCGGACATCTTCACTAAACCTCTAGGAAAAGAAAGTTTTTGTGGAATTAGAACTAGACTTGGAATGTGTAACTTGACAACATGATCTTGATTGTTTGCATTTCATTATGAGTTTCAAAACTCAACAAAAAAAAAAAGGCTCCAAAGGACCAAGTATTCTTATCCAATCCATGGGTATAGGAACTTGGACCATTTTTATTTCCAAAAAAAAAAAAAAAAAAGTGTCTCCACAAACACTACCTCGTTCATCTCTTACACATGCTATTCCATATCACGATGACTTTATTGAGACCTCTTTAAGAAAAATGGGTTTTGAACTTCATACTAATGAATGGGTAAAGAAGCAAAAAGGAATTAAGAGAATAGAGGAAACAAATGACCCTAGAGACGAGGACGAAGAAGAGGAAAACTTTGATAAGGAAAAAGAGGTTAATGAGGATGAACCTCAACTTGGGCCTTTAAAAAAAAAAAAAAAAAAAAAAGGAACAAGTGTCTTCCATTCATGCACAACAGTCTCACTTACAATCCACCATTGACGAATTCCGGCAAGAAACGCGATCCAACTTCCAAAAGATTTTTGATTTTCTTGCTTGCAGGAAACGGACCCCTTCTCCTTAGATTTATTTGGTTTTTCTTCTTTCAAAAACATTGGAGCAACATTTTGTCTACCTTTTGTGTTAAATATTTTTTTCTTTTCATCTTATGATCGAATATGTTCCTTTTCTTCCTCTTGTACTTTTTGTTGATGACAAAGGGGGAGAAAGATGGTGTGTTTGTTTCATGATTCATGCTTCATAGTGCTATGCTAAAAATAAGTTCTAACCCCTTGAATATTCAATTCCGTAATGCATGAACTCAGGGGGAGCGTTTATATTTCCTATACTGCATCTTTGAAATACATCTTCATGTGTATGTTCGTGCGGTGATTTCTACATCTTACTTTTCATATTTTTAAGATAAAACACCAAATGTTTGTCATCATCAAAAATGGGGAGATTGTTGGCCCTAAAGCCAGTATTATTATAATTTTGATGATAACAACCAAGTAGTGAGTCATGGGATTTAAGCTGTTCTAATCTTGTCTTTAAGTGACTCATAAGAAAGCTAGGAACATCGAGATTAATCATGATGACAAGAAACTTTCCAAGACGATGAATCAAGAGAAGAAAAGAGCACCAATTGAAGCAAAGATTCATCAAATTGAAGAGAATGTGATATTAGTCCAAGCACCTCGACATTATTTATTTTTATTGGCTAGGACTTAGGATCAGGATATATCAATTGAGCTCAAGGCTCAATACTGACATGTGATGCTCTATCAAAAATGTTTTTGAAAAATTAACTTTCAAATTTTATTTGAAAAATATTCAAGTCAAAATTAAACCAATCTAGCTTAATAACTTAAACACCATTTCAAGATTGGTATTGACATAATATAATTAATTAAAATATGGATGGGTGATAATTTTGCTTGATTTATGCGATTAACTTAGTTTATAATCATGTGGGTATTAAATTCAAATTTGAATAAATATAGAAACCAATCAATCAAATTTTTAACTTTGGAAATGAGATAAACATATCCCACAAATCAAGCAAAGTGATCAAAACGTGTAAATACACCCGGGGTAGGCTGAGTGTCGACACACAGCAGGTATGTGTCGACACACAGACTTACAGTAGCCACTGAGGGCAGCTGTGTGTCGACACACAGAGGTTATGCATCGACACACAGGTCTATGTGTCGACACACAGCCCTTGTGTGTCGACACACAAACCGAATTGCCCCAAAACGGCTACTTTTGACTTGATTTCTTTCCAAAACTTTTTCCAATTTTTTGAACGTCTTCTTGGCCCTCATTTACCTATAAATAGGGGTTGATTTCCTTAGCTAAAATCACCCAAAAACATTCTCCAAGCATTCTTTGATACAAGTTCTCTTTCATTGCGCTTTCAACGGTTTGATTTAAACTTTTGTTTAAGTTTTTATTTGAGCATCACTTGCTTTCTTTTTATTGATCTTTGAGCTTACATTGGCATATCCTTAGCTTTGGCTAAGCTTGATCAAAGTGTCAATTCACTCTTGAAAGAGTGAAGAATTTGTGTGCTTAATTCTTTCATTGCTTTATTCCAATTGATTCTAAATTGCTATATTGTAAAGGTTGGATCCTGAACCTACGATTATAAAAGGATCGGTTGTAAAAGGTTGGTCTTGAGCCTACGTATTGTAAAGGTTGGATCCTGAGTCTAGAGCTTAGTCAAAGGCTCAAGTGACTAAGAATAGTCACTTGAGAAGTGGACTAGCTTCCGGGTTGGGAGTGAACCACTATAAAAATCTCTGTGCATTATTCTTCTTGCCTTTAAATTTCTGCATTTTATATTCAACTTTTAATTGATAATTTGGTTCTTAAAGTTTAAATTTTCATTTATCTCAAAAGAACCTAATTCACCGCCCGTCTTAGGTTGCTTTTTGTACCTCCAGCCTCAACATAGGGGTGAAGATGAGTCGAGCCGAGAACCCCAAGTTCGAACTCGAGCTTAATAAGGCTTATCGAGCTCAAGTTCAAGCCAAGATCTCATCGAGCTCTTACAACCCTTTTTCGGGTTTGATTCAATAAAATTTTAGTGTGTTTAATACTCGACTCAGCTTAGCTTGTTAGGCTTATTGAGTCGAGTCGAACTTGTTATCGAGCAGAGTTGAGCTATTATCGAGCTTAAAACTGAGTGGAGCTTGCTAGTGAGTAGAACTCACTATCGATGCTTTTTTAGTTACTATCGAGCCATTATTAAATCAATCCGAACCAATATCAACTCTTAACGAGCTTTTTAAGGAGCCCTTTAACAAGCTCTTATCAAACTGTTTGCAAATGTTAACGAACCGAGCATCCCCTATTGGAACTCGGCTCATTAAGCTTATCGAGTATGCTTAAGCTCGGCTTGATAAGCTATCGAGCCCTCATATTGAACATGAATAAGCACTAATCAATTTCAAACACAAGTAGTTCATCGAACATTCGGTTCATTTACACCCCTAACTTAGTGGATAGTTCGGCATTGCTTTTAAAAAAAGGAACCTAGCTTTAAATACCTCTAAAGCCGGCCCTATCACATTCCGCAAAAATGAGTATTTATAATTAAATAACCCGCATGATCCTCTTATTTGTTTTTTACCTTGAAAAATTATTTATCGCTTTTAAAATTAAGAACCTAGCCTTAAGTACTACAAAGTCATGAACGTAAGTGGAGAAGAAGATGGGAGTGCATAGAAAATAATATAAAATTAGTGAGTAGTGTGAAAATGTGAAAGAGCGTGTCTCGGGGGGGGGGGGGGGGGAGGTTGGAAACAAGGTCCCTATTTTATAAAAAAAAATTGGAAAATAGTTTAAAACTATTTTTCAATTTGTGAAAGAATAGAAAAAGCTAGAAAATTATTTTTCAACTTTTCCAATTAGAAAACTGGATTGTTGAACACGTTTTCCAATAATTAGGAAAATTTTATGTTATCAAACATGCCCTATGTCTTTACTTTTCTTTTGTTTTTATTCTTCTTTAAACTCTTTCATGTCAATTTCTTAAGTCATGGGATTGCCAATTAGTTAATCAAGTTTATATGTGGAAAGGTTATGCGCTTCTCGAGTAGCGGTAACCTTTCCTTGCAATGAAATAAGAAGACACATAAGAATTTTACTAACTTGCTCCTCATTTGAATACGTTTTTTCAAGAGCTTGGAGTTTGTTAGCAATGTCGGAAAATCCAGCGTACATTTCATTTATGGATTCCTTCGGTTTCATTTTGAAAAGCCCATATGATCTTACCAGCATGTTGATTTTTGTCGACTTTACTTGATCCATACCTTCATAGGTGATTTCTAGCTTGTCCCAAATTTCCTTTGCCAATTGACAACCGGAGACATGATTAAAGATATTTGGGGCTACAACACATATTAATTGATAATGAGCTTTTGTCTTTTTTGCAAGTTTTGCCTTAACATCTTGCATAAGCTCATTTTTATCTTTTTCAATAGTTTTCTCTCCTTCTTTCCTTGAGGGTACATAGTCACCCTTTTTTGTTATAAGCCACAAATCAGAACCAATGGAAGTGATGTAAAGTCTCATTCTAAGTTTCCAAAATGGGAAATTTTCCTCATCTATAAGAGGAAGTTTGTCGGTTGATTGACCCTTGGCCAAGATAGGAGTGAGTGTTGCCATTAGGATCACTCTAAGGTTGTTAGACAAAAAAAAAGAGTACTAGGTTTGATACCAATTAAAGGCCCAAAGAACAACTTAAGAAGAGGGGGTGAATTAGGTTCTTTTATAAAAAAAATAAAATAAAAAAATAAAGCTTTAAGAACCAAAAATTTAAATTCAAAGATAGATGATGAATATGAAATACAAAAAATAAAGGCAAGAAGAAAAACAATGCAATACAATTTTTATAGTTGTTCATTTCCAACTCAGAAATTAGTCCGCTTCTCAAGTGACTACTCTTTGTCACTTGAGCCTTTCACTAAACTTGATGATCCTTTTTAAAAATATAGGATCAGGATCCAATCTTTACAACCAGTTTTTTTGTATGTAGGTGCAAGACCTAACATTTTACAATTAAACCTTTTGTAACAGTAGGCTCAGGATCCAACCTTTACAATAAAATGAACTAAAGCAATGAAATTCTTCATTCTCTCAAGAGTGATTTGACAATAAATCAAGCTTAGCCAAAGCTAAGGATATGTCAATTAAGCTCAAATAATTAACAATAAAGAGAACTAGTGATGCTCAAGAAAACTTTAGGAAAAACTTGAGATCAAAATGTTAAAGCATAATAAGAGAACAAGAGCTTTTAATAAAAAATGCTTAAAGAGAATTAGATGATTAAAACCAATGCATTCAAGCTCTATTTATAGGCAAATGAAGGGACCCCTTCAAATCTAAAAATATCTCAGCCTCTGTATCAAAACATGAATAGAAATACTCCCATGAATACAAAGACATTACTCCCTACTTCCAATTCCAATAAGAACCATTGCACGTTGTCAAATGCAGAATTACCAGAGAAGAGAGCAAAGGGGTTATGCTATTTTTGTGATAAAAATATGAATCAGGACAAGAATATAAGACCAAGGGACATCAAGTCTTCATTATAGATGTGGATGATGAAGAAAATGACGATATATCATCAGTATCTATATATGAAGTTGAAGATGCGAAAGAATTGGAGCCTCCTGTGCAAATATCTGTTCATGCCTTGGCAGGAATACATAATTTTTGGACTCTAAGGATTGTTGGATATATAGGGAGGAAACCATTACATATATTCATTGATTCTAGGTCTACGCACAACTTTATAGATGTTAACTTTACTGCTAAGCTGAATTGTAACATCACACAGATGGATCCTTTAGCAATAGCTATAGCGAATATAAGCAACTTGCTATGTGATACACAATGTTCAAGATGATACTTAACCAATTAATAAACTTCCTTATAGATACCCAACACTCTAGAAGGATGTTAATGAGAAAATGGTTGAAGAATTACTTTCCAAAGGATACGTACAACACAGTACAAGCCCTTATGCATCTTCAGTAGTTATTGTCAAAAAGAAAGATGGAATTTGGTGCATGTGTGTAGACTACAGAGACTTGAATCAAGCCACAATTAAATATAAGTTCCCTATACCTCTTGTGAAAGAACTCTTGGATGAATTGGGTGCAGCTAGATTATTTCTAAAATAGATTTGAGATCGGGATATTATCAAATTCCAAGGCATACAAATGATGTTCAAAAAACTGCATTCAAAACACATTTTGGGCATTATGAGTTCCTTATTATGCCCTTTGTCTTAACAAATGCTCCTACTTTTCAATCTCTCATCAACTCTTTTTTGCGCCATATTTTGGAAAGTTTATCTTGGTATTATTTGATGATATATTACTCTATAGTACAACTATGACAGCCCATGTTCAGCATTTGCAGCTTACTTTTGAGCTATTAAGAAGCCATCAACTATTTGCTAAGTAGAGCAAAATGTGCCTTTTCATCACATCAGATAGAGTACTTGGGGCATATCATTTCTGAGAAGGTGCTTGCGATTGATCCTAGGAAGATAAAGGTAGTTTTCCAAGGGCCTAACCCCAACAATACAAAACATCTAAGAGGATTTTTTTGGGCTCACAGGCTATTATAGGAGGTTCATAAAGGAGTATGGAGCTCTTGCAAGGCCCTTAACCGAGCTTCTAAAGAAGGACAATTGGCATTGGTCAGAAGGCACGCAGTTAGCTTTTTATACTCTTAAGCAAGCAATATATTCTGCTCCCATGCTTGCTTTGCCAAATTTCTCAAAGCAATTTGAAACTAATACATGTAATGTAGGAATTGGGCTATATTAATTCAAGAAGATCATCCCTTAGCCTTCATTAGCAAGCCACTTGGTCACAAACAACAAATATTGTCAGTATATGAGAAGGAGCTGCTTTTAGTTGTGTTTGTTGTTCAAAAATGGCAGCAATATTTGCTTAACAACAATTCCATCATCAGAACTGATCAAAAGAGTTTACAGTTATTATTGGAACAAAAAGTTACCACGTACTTCCAACAATTATGGTTGTCCAGGTTGATGGGGTTGAGCTATGTTATTGAGTACAAGAAAGGAAAGGAAAACATTATGATTGATGCTCTTTCGAGAATTTCCAGCCATGTGTGTATGCTGTTATCCTTTGCAGGAAGTAATATGTATCCTATTTTATCATGGTAGAATGATCGACACCTATAGAATGTTATTGCTCAGTTGCAACAGAATCCTCTGAATCATCCACACTTTAATTGGCAACATGATCAATTGAAGAGAAAGGGCAAGTTAGTGGTGGATCAAGATCCTGAATTACATGCAAAGATCCTGCAATGGTTATATGCTTCTCCAAGCAGGGGTCATTCAGGTAGAGATGCCACCTTAAAACGCATCAAAACTCTCTTTTGCTGGAAAGGCATATCAAAATCTGTTCAAGACTTCATTAAGACATGTCCTACTTGTTAGGCTTTGTAAGCATGAAATAGTGGCTTATCCTGCCTAATTCAACCTCTACCAATACCTGACACTATAGGGACTGATATTTCTATGGATTCCATAGAAGACCTTCCCAAATCTTTTGGTAAAAATGTGATTTTGTAATGGTGGATTGCTTAAGTAAAACTGCACACTTCATGTCTTTGTCTCATCCATATACTGCCTTGTCAGTTTCTCAAGTTTATTCGGACAATGTATATAAATTACATGGCTTACCTAGTACCACAGTCAGTGATAGAGATGCAATTTTTCAGAGTGAATTTTGGGAAGCCTTATTCTGCATACAAGGTGTTGAGCTTTTTCTTTCTACTTGTTATCACCCTCAAACCAATGGTCAAACTAAGGTGGTTAATTGAGGGTTGGAAACTTATTTGAGGTGTATGAGCAGCACTAATGCCACACGTTGGGCTAAGTGGTTACCTTTAGCCAAATTGTGATATAATACCACTTGGCATTCTTCTACTAACAAGACACCGTATATGAAGTGGCATATGGGCAACCTCCACCTATACATATTCCTTATTTGAGTGGAAAAAGTAGTGTGGGAGCAGAGATAGAAGTATGAATTAGAGGGAGGACATGATCAAGGTTCTAAAATTTCATTTACAAAGAGCGTAGAATTGAATGCAACAAACAACTAACATGAAGCTCATGGCTTGTGGCTTTCAAATAGGTGATTGGGTATGTTTGAAGCTTCATCCATAACGCCAAGTAACTATGGCTCATAGAAGTAATGTCAAGCTCTCCCTAAAGTTCTTTGGTCCATTTTAGAGAGTAGGTATTGTGGGCAAAGTTGCTTACAAATTGGCATTACCACCATCGGCACAAATACATGATGTTTTCCATGTTTCTCAACTCAAACATCACCTTGGCCATTACTTGACCATCCCATTCTTTTTCTTGACTTAGTGGATACTATTCAATCGGGAGAACGAGCCCTTATTCTGAACAGGAAGATGATTAAGTGAAGCAATGGGGCTTCTACAAAGGTTTTAATTCAATGGAAAGATTCACCAAGGGAGGATGCTACTTGAGAATTTCTCTATGACATACAACAACGTTACCCCAACTTATACCCTTTGAGGACAAGGGTGTTGTTCAAGGAGGGCCATTGTTATAGGCTCATAATTCAAGCTAAGGACAGTTAGTACTGTTATTAGATATTAGATATTTTTTCCGTCTCTTCTTTGTGTTGATTCGGATAGGGGGAAGTATTTGTTGTTAGAGTTGTTAGTTAGAATTGTAGTTCAGATAAATAGTGAAGTCGTATTCAAGTTGTACTATGACAAATATAATAAGATTTCTTCTTCTCCTCCCTTGATTTCTTTCTATTCCTCCCTCATCTACTTCTTGTTCTGCAAATAACAAACATTTTCCTGAACTTTGAGGCATTCTTGAGGTTGCGGTATTGGGAAAGGAACTGTAATTTCATTTTAACCACAATCATTCTTCTACGTCATGCCAATTAAAAATTAGTTCATGTCTAGTTCAATGCTGAAAACATTCATTTCATCTAGTAAAATACCCTTTTTTATTTATTTTTGTACTTATAATGCTAAAAAAATTCATATATGCATAATTTGGTATTTTATTAATTACTGTTTCTATTTCAAAAATGGTTTAAATATTCTCTACTTGCATGGTGGGGAATAAGTTTCAAAGTCCACTACATGGTGCTAAAAAGTTACCCATGCCCAATTCACTATCAAAAAATTTATTTTTGACTAGTGCAATATCTTTCTTTTAAACTTTATAAGTATAATGATAAAAAAATTCATAAAAGGTTGGTCTAGCTTTTTCATTATTTTTCTTATTTTTGGGAGGGCTAGGTTTGAATTTGGGTGTAGAGTCTCTTCGGGTGTTCAGGAGTATATTGATTTTAAGAGGCTAGGGATGTTTCTTTTTAGCAAATTATTGACTATTGAAAAAATATATCAAATTTATATTTTATTATATATTATAAAAAATATTAATTTATAAAAATAATCTGATAACATTTTTTATAATTTAATAATTTCATATCATATTGAGTATATAAGTTATATATAAGTAAAGTTCAAATTCAAAATTTTCTAATAATTTGGAATGTCTTTGATAAAATTTGAAATTTTGATGTTTCAAAATACTCTGTGATAGAACTTGGTGAAATTTTGTCAAAATCTAACTAATTTTCACCATAAAATGTCGATCTGGTGCATGTGTGTGAAAATATATATGAGTTGCTGTTGGTGTATTTTCTCTCTCTTTTTTTTTCGACAAAAGGCAAGTGAGAAGATTATATGTAGTATCCAAACTCGTAAAGACAACCGAATTCAAACCTATACACTATCTAATGTTGACTCAAATTTAACTCATACCAACAAGTTTGTGAATTTCCCTAACAGTGCGGTCCTGCCTGGTCCCTCTATCCTCAAAAGTCCTAATGTTCCTCTCCCTCCAAATCATATATATCAAGGACACAAGGCATGCTCTCTTGACATTTAATTCAATCAATCTGTTCCCGATCTTTCGCCCAAACCAGTTAAGACAACATGTTAGATTAGTTGTAAATCGAGTACTACTCCAACGACATGCGTCTCTCCAAACTATCTTCACCCATTTGTATTCAAAAAATAAATGAGATGTGGAGTCCTGATCCTTCTGACATAAAACACATCTGCTAGGTTGAGACCTCTAATATGTAATGTGTCATCTATCAATAAACCATCTGAAACATCCAGTCATAAAATAAAACTGTGTATTTTCAAAATAAAGTGTTTGGAATGAGTTTCGGCTTGGGTATGGTGTGTGTGAACACATGTAATGGTGTGTGTTGACATATATACACTGGAAATGCTCACTGGAAGATTTGTGCTGACACACAATCTTACAGAAACACCAGTACCCAAAAAGTGGCGTTGTGTGTCAACACAAAGGGTAGTTTTGGTCGTTATTTTGTGTGATTTATTGTGACATTAGGGAAATGTTTTTAAAGCCTTTTTGAAGGGTTGTGTCCCTCCTAAAGGTAAAACCTATTAATTTATGTAAAACCATACTAAATCAAGTTCAAAAATATTTGAAATTGACTTGAAAATGTTTAAAAAATTATTTGTGAAATTCATATCATTCTTTACTTCTTACATCTCGAAAATCAATCTTTTCTATACTCAGTTTCTCTCTGTGTTTTGCTTATCATTATATCCCCGATACTATTTCAATAAGTACAGAATAAGTCATAAGGAAATTGGTTCCCTACATGCATTTTATGACAGAAGACATCTGTATATTAGCAAAATAATATGTCATGTCCACATTTTATGACAAAAAATTATAACATTACAATAAAAAACATGCATATATTGTTGTAATTATATTTGAATAAAGGGTACTTGATTCATGAAATTTATATCATATTTTCTTGTGTCAACTTTCCGTTATCTTCAAACAAAGAAAAGAAAATGAAAATTTCTTTAGGTTGTATTTGAAGCATTAGAGCTTGGAATCGAGATTGGGGCTGGAATTGGGGTCTAGAATTCCCATTCTGTTGCTTGGTTCATCTGCTAAAATTGAAATTACAATTCCACTGCCCAATTCTATGGAGTTAGATTTTAACTAAAAATCATACTTTCCAATTCCTGGGGGTGGGAGTAAAGTATTGCAATTCCATATTAACTCCATTGACCTAAAACCCAAATGATCTAACTTGATTAACCCAAATCTAAGATAATTCAAAATCTAAAAACTTAGACATAGTCTAAAATTTTACCTGAACCTCAAAATCATCCAACTCGAATGACTGAAATCACCTTAGCTCAAAATCCAAAGAGACCTAACTCGATTGATCCAAAACTCGAGATGACTCAAATGTAGAAAATGAAACTATTCGACTTGAATGTGATGTAAACAAACTCTGCCGAAATGGAAATAACTCAACCAAATTGACCCAAAACTTAATACGATCCATACCCAAAATGACCCGACCCACCTCAAACATAATCTAAGATGACTCAAAATTTGAAATGATGCAACTAATTTGTCCCAAAACTAAGATGATTCGAGCTTGAAATGATCTAAATGAACTCAAACCAGAACATAATGTCATATACTTGAGTGAATTGTATCGAATTACATGTACAAGTGTTATTGTTGAGTTGTTGTGAGTTGTAATGATGATCAGTTACTTAGTTGGTTAACATTGTGGAAGTTGTTAGACTTCATTGTAACTAGTATAAAAGGCAAAAGCATTGTACTTAGTGAGGTATACAATAATAAAAATACTATTTTCTCTCTCCTTACTTCGTCTCTCACTCTCTCTCTCTTTCCTTCTCGAATCCTCTTCTCTCTCTTCCCTTTCCCTTTCTCCCTCCATGGCTAAGCTTCTTTAGCTTTCTTCTTCCCCTTCTTGAACTCAGGGTTCAAACCCTGGCATTTGATATCAGAGCTCGATCTTGAGCTAATCAATTACCGTTTACACTGGCTAGAGGAAAATGAAGACCTACAGTGGCAGAAATTGAAGCTCAAGTACAAGGCCTAGTTTAGAAGGTGATATAGTCGCAGCAAATGGCAGAAAAACGGCATCATCAACTTCTTGAGGTCATACAGCAAAATAGCTCACATATGTTAGCCCTAATGCAGCAATTAGTAACGAAATAAGTTCCACGAAGAATTAGGAGGCAGAAGTTCGATTGTATGAGTCTAGGGCTCATACTGGCCAAGCTAACACGGGAAAACCTTCGATTTTGGGTGCCTAGCCAAAAAACGTAGACATCGGCTGCCCTGAAGAAACGAGCAGCACCTAGGGGTCTCAACTCAAACCGAAAGTAGACTCTCCTCTCTTCACTGGAGCAAACCCTAGGAGCTGGGTCAGATGCTACTAGAGGTACTTTTTGTTTTATCAAGTACTGGATTCCCCAAAATTGGGGATAGCGGCTGTGTATTTGGATGATAAAACTGATGTTTGGCTCCGAGGATTAATAGTTGATAAAGGCAAGATCGAATGGAGTGAGTTCTATGAGGAACTCTACAATAGATTTGAAGATAATAGTGAAGTTGATGTGGTTCGCAGGTTTAACAAGCTAAAACAAACCGGGTCCATCCAAGAGTATCAGAAACAATTTGAAGAGCTGAGGTCTCACATGTTGTCCACAAATAGCTCATTTAGTGAGAGCTATTTCGTATCCTCTTACATCCCTGGGTTAGAGATGGAAATCAGCCTCTGGTCAAGGCCCTTAAACTAAAATCCCTTTCTGACGCCTTCTCTAAAAACAAACTTCTCTCACGGTCCTCTGAATCCACCATACAAAAGGCTAAAAACCTTTTGAAAACCAACTCAAATCCCTTTATAATAACCCAACCCAAACAACCAAACAAATTCCCAAACAACCCCTAATTGGACCAAATACCAATCCCCTCACAATTCTGGGTTGGGTTACAAATATAACAAGAGGTACTATCTGGGTCAGAAATGTGACAACCAAACTCTCCACAGTTTGGAAGCAGCTGAGCTTCTTGATCTAGACCCTGACTCGGAGCACTCTTCAGACACTGGAATGAGTGAAGGACAACTTATAGACACTTGTGATGAAGAGGCTGAAGAAATTTATGTTCACGCATTGAATGGGAATACTTCTTCCAGCACCATCAAGATTCTGGGTCACTTACATAAACGGATGATCATTATTTTGATTGATAGTGGGAATACCCATAGCTTCTTGGATCCGAGATTAGCCAGAGAGGCAAGATTCACCTTAGAAGACACCACTTCCCTTAGCATCACTGTGGCCAATGGCCAGACCATGCTTAGCAGGTAGTAGTGCTCGGCTAGTTGGTAGATGCAGAGCTACAACTTCTCTTATCGTATTAGATTGATGAAGATAGGAGGTTCTGAGATGTTGTTGGAGGTGGACTGGATGAAATAGTTCAGTCCTGCGTCCTTGGACTTCAATCAGCTAAAACTCAGCTCTGTTAAAGATAGGAAAACTGTTAAGTTGACTGGTATAAAGGAGACTGGAACGCTAAAGCTTCTTACTGGCCAGAAATTACAAAGCCTATGTCATAAGAAGGAGGAGTACTATGTGGCAACTTTGCTGTTGATGCAAGGACAGGAGACTCAGTAGGTAACAGAACTACCAACTCCCTCTTTTATTCTGTCACTAGTGGCTGAGTATGATGATGTATTTCAAGAGCCAAAGGCTCTACATCCTCCTAGATCTCCTGATCACCACATATCTCTTAAACATGATGCCAAGTCTATTAGCATCAAGCCCTATAAATACCCTTACTTGCAAAAGAATGAAATAGAAAGACAAGTTAAGGAAATGTTAGAAGCTTCAATCATTTAGCCTAGTTGTTCTCCCTTTGCTTCACCCATGTTGTTGGTCAAAAAAAAAAAAAAAAAAAAAAAAAGATGGAAGCATGAGGTCCTGTGTAGACTATAGACAGCTTAATGATAGTACCATCAAGAATAGGTTTCCTATTCCACATATAGACGATCTATTGGATGAACTTAAAGGGGCAACTGTCTTTTCGAAGCTGGATCTTAGAGTTGGTTATTTCCAAGTGAGAGTTCATGAGGCTGACATACCAAAGACAGCATTCACGACACATCATCGCCATTACGAATTTAAGATGATGCCTTTTGGCTTAATCAATGCACCTGCAACTTTTCAGGCCTTAATGAATGATGTATTTGCTCCTTAACTTGAGGAAATGTATCCTAGTGTTCTTTGATGATATATTAGTTTATAGCACTTCCCTTGCCTCCCATGTCAAGTGCCTAGAAGCGGTGCTGCAGCAACTCAGAAAACACAAGCTATTTGCCAACAGAAGTAAATGCAGTTTTGCCCAAGCACACATTGAGTACTTGGGCCACATTATTTCAGCATCAGGAGTGGCCACAGATCCTACCAAGGTTGAAGCCATGGTTTCTTGGCCCAAACCTCATAATGTCAAAGAGTTGAGGTCCTTTTTGGGTCTCATTGGTTATTATAGGAAATTTGCGAGAAATTATGGCACTATTGCTCAATCTTTAACTGACCAACTCAAAAAGGCTAGGTTCTGCTCGATTATAGAGGCCGATGTAGCTTTTCAGCTACTCAAGAGGGCTATGTGTGAAGCTCCTGTTCTATCCCTGCCTAATTTTACTTTACCTTTTGTCCTAAAAACCGATGCTAGTCACAAAGGGATGGGGGTTGTCCTATACAGTAGGGGGTAAACCGATTGCTTTTCTTAGCAAAGGTCTGCGACCCAAGAATATAGGTCTGTCTGTGTATAAAAAAGAGTTCTTAGCTATTTTACTAATAGTCTCAAAATGGAGACACTATTGGAAGCTGGATGCTTTGTGGTTAAGACTGATCACCAAGCTCTTAAGCATCTATTAGAGTAAAGAATAACCACTAGCATTCAGAAAAATGGCATGTCTAAACTCCTAGGTTTAGACTATAAATTTTTTTATAAGAAGGGGCGGGAGAATAAAGTAGCAGATGCTTTATCAAGGAGGGTTGAAGGCTCTTGCCATGTACTCACAACCTTAGCTGTTCACCCAACTTGGGTGGATGAAATCACTAGAAGCTATAAACATGATGAACATTGTACAAGACTACTCTTTGAGTTGATGCTTGCACCAGATAGCCACCCTGGCTACTGCCTTAGAAATGAGGTTTTGAGATTTAATGGGAGGCTATATGTGGGCCAAGGTCACAACTCATATCCTCCATTCATTCTTCACCTGTTGGAGGTCATTCAGGTATGCAGGCTACATATCAAAGGCTCGAGAAGCTATTTTTCTAGCCACAGTTAAAGGCCGATGTATTCAAAATAGTGGCTGAATGCGACATATGTCAAAGAAGTAAATCAAAACATGTAGCCTATCCTGGGCTCTTACAGCCTTTGGAAGTCCCTAAGCATTATTGGACACACATTGCTATGAATTTTATAGAAGGTCTACCTCTTTCAGAAGGTAGAGACACCATCTTTGTGGTGGTGGGCAGATTTATCAAGTGCTCTCACTTCATTCCTCTAACCCATCCCTTTACTGCTACACATGCAGCTAGACTTTTCATGGACCATGTCCATAAACTCCATGGCTTACCTAAGAGTATAGTCTCAGACAGAGACAAGATATTCCTTAGCCATTTTTGGGAAGAGCTCTTTAGACTTTTGGGGATCTCTCTTGACATAAGTTCATCTTATCACCCTCAATCAGATGGTCAATTTGAGAGGGTGCTTGGAAACATATCTTAGATGTTTTTACTTGGACAAACCCAAGCGTTGGAACAAATGGTTGTCTCTTGGTGAACTAAGGTACAACACTAACTATCACAGCGGCCTCAAGCTCACACCCTTCCAGGCTCTCTATGGCTATGAGCCGCCCTTGCTTCACAAGGAATATCTTCCTGGTTCTCTTTCTGCAGTAGCTTCTATTAGTGATTGGTTTGCTAAGAGGCAGTCCACACTCCAGCAGCTTAGACATCACCTGGTACAAGCACAGTCTAGGATGAAGTGGTTTGCTGATAAAAACATATCAAAGAGGACCCTGCAACCAGGAGATTGGGTGTAGTTGAAGTTACAGCCATGCAGATAGGCTTCCACTGCTCCCAGGAGGAATATTAAGCTGTCATTTAAGTACTATGTATTGGGATGAATTTCAAAATTTTTTCCTAATTTAGTAAAGTTAACGCAGTGGAAAGGTTTAAAATTTTTAATTTTAAACCGGTTGATTTAAAATTCCTAATTTTGAATCTACATATTTAAATTTCTAATTTAAATCTACAAGCCTATACTCTAATACATTCATAACAATTATATAAACCA
The DNA here is from genome assembly GCA_018398585.1 of Simmondsia chinensis. Lineage (NCBI taxonomy): Eukaryota > Viridiplantae > Streptophyta > Magnoliopsida > Caryophyllales > Simmondsiaceae > Simmondsia > Simmondsia chinensis. The sequence goes on from JAGTTD010000011.1 coordinate 26,046,795, forward strand.
TAACTATCATAATAAGAAAACTGTAAAAAAATAGAAAAGCAAAACTAAAAGAGAAGAAAAGAAAAATACTTGAAATTGCTCCAAATAAAGAATACCATAAAGATAATAAATTAATCCAAGAAGCCCGAGAAAACCAAGGGAACACTGAGACCTAGTTGCCTTATATGCAATAACCTTGACCCATCCAGAGAGCGAGCTTAGAAAAATATTAAAAATTGAGGAAGAAAATTTTCTCTCCTATTAGGTCTCCAAAAGTCAACATTTTCAGAAACCTTTAATTTAGAACTGGATGCCAAACCTTGAAATAGGTACCTCTATTTATAGTAGGCTACCAGAGCAAAAAATCATGATTTTTCGATGTGGGATACGAAACAACACAACAAAATGCAGCGTTTCGATACAAAAACTAGGAAAAACGATGCATTTAATAACAAGTCAAACCGCGTGCTTTTTACTTTGAAAATGCGTCCAACATGTTGCGGTAGGATTGGGCAGCACGGATGTACACGGATGGCCATCCAAGCACCCCAGCGCCGACCAATGCCAATATGCCACGTGTTGCTTCGTCATTGGTCCAGGCGCACGCACATTGATTATGCTGGGGATTTTTCCCATTTCATTTTTTGTTTTGTGTTTGCTTTGTTTCCCAAATGTAAAAATTTATCTTATGAATTTTAATTTTTAAAAATTATTTTATTTTATAATTTTTAATTTTTATTCGTCTCATGAATAATGTGTGACAAAATTAAATTTACTCATCTCATGAATAAATAATTCATCTCATGAATTTTTTAATATTTTTCTGATGGCAATAAATACAGAGGCTTGCACAGGGATTTCAGGGACAATTTAAATCTAGCTCTAAATGGGTAAAATTAATTACCATCTCTTGATAAAATTTAATTACCATTTAATGAGACTTAATTCCCCTAAATAAATTTCACTGCACTCTAAACTTAAATTATTTATTCGGTATTTTTTAAATATACTGTATTGATGATAACAACCCCTCTACTAGATATTCATGATAAAGAATAAATATAACTACTACCATTATCCTTATCCCAGCTTCTCCATTAGTTACTGACTCATCCTTCACTAAATAATTCATTTATACTTGAACATATTCATAGTATAAATTCCAAATGTCAAACACCGAAAATACTTGAGCCAAAGATTTCGAACTATTCAAATACTTGCGAATCAACTAAGGGGATATCTGTGCCTCATAAGAGATTGCAAATTCTATATTGAATACCTAATTCTTATCATACTTCACGCAACTACCCAGTGTACGTTGTTCAGTCATTCATTTAGACCTTGCTTAAAATACACCAAAGCAACTAACGTTCCATGCACAAGTTCAGAATACTCTCAGGATTTAGAGTCGTCATTCAAATAGTACACCATAAATCACTCATTTCCGATAGTAGTCTAGAAACAAGCAACTCATATGGTCCAACTCAATGTGTCAATCTTATTAAACACACCAATCTAACACTTTTGAATCACCATCCACATGACCAAGACAAGTCATCTAAAGTGTTAAGTCATGGTCTTAACAGACAAGTAGCCTAAGCTCATCATCGACCATGAGTTATTCAAATAACATTCCATTCCATTTGTTCCAAGTCTATCTATGACTTAATCTCATTATCCACTTAGAACAAACATGTAAAATGTAATATGAGGACTCTTTCCATCTCATGGACGATACTTACTAGATAATCACATGCAGTATAAATGATCGCTTACACAAATTTAATAAGGAAACGACTGGAACTTCAGTTTTATTCATTAATAAAATAATATTTACAAGACAAATTTAGATTTTTAGGACACCATTCCTAATACTATGGACTATACTTGATCCTGCAGAAGATTGGGAAGGTGGCTTACAGGCTGCTATTGCCTCCTGGATGTCTTATTCACCCAGTCTTTCATGTCTCGCAGCTGAAAAGGAAGCTCGGTAACTAGGTCATGGTCACTTCTTAGCTACCCAAAACATTCCTTCGAGGAGAGCTCAAGATTGCCCCTGAGAAGATACTTGCAAGAAGGATAGATGAGAAACAAAACATGCCAGTGACCCAATGGTTGATTAGATGGACAAACTTGGATGAGACTGAGGCTACTTTTTGCACATCCTTGAGGTCAAGGATTAGTTGATGAGGAGCAAATGTCATGTACTTGAGTGAATTGTATAGAATTACATGTATAAGTGTTATTGTTGAGTTGTAATGATGATTAGTTACTTGGTTAACATTTTTGAAGTTGTTAGACTTCATTGTAACTAGTAATTAAGGCCAAAGCATTGTACTTAGGCTGCGTTTGATTTAGCTTTTTAACAGCTTAAAGCTGTGAAAAAGATCTAACTGACTGTAGGACTTGTGTTTGGATGACAAAAAAATATCATTTTACATCTTTTTTACAACTTAAGTAGAAAGATCAAAAAGATGTTTTATAACTAAGCAGAAAAAGATGTAAAACTGAATCTTTTTTACAGCTTACTTCATAAAAATGTTATAAAAAGACTATATTAACATTAAATTTTTACTACTATAACTTACTGTTGTTTGTTATCATTACCTCCACCTACTGCAACCCTTTTTATGCCCATGGGTTGCTACATTCATTGCTTTCCACTTCCCTGATCAATTATTTTTATGATTCTTTCCTACCTACTATTATTAATTGATTTATATTATTAAGTCATTTTTGATATTATAATAGAAAAGTTTATTTTTTAAACTTGCATTAACACTTTACTTTGTAAAAAAGATTTTTCTACATAGTATAACCAAATACTTCACTAGAAAAAGATACAGATTTTAAATGATCAGATCTTGTTAAAATAGATAAGCTGAAATAAATTGAACCAAACGCACCCTTAATGAGGTATCCGATAATAAAAATACTCTTTTTTCTCTCCTTACTTTGTCTCTCGCTCTCTCTCTCTCTCTCTCTTCCCTTTCCCTTTCTCCCTCCATAGCTGAACTCCTTCAGCTTTCTTCTTCCCTTTCTTGAACTTAGGATTCAAACTCTGACACATAACTAGTTCGAATCCCGAAAGAACTAACCCAATTAATTAAAAATCCTAAATAATTTGAATACCACATGATTTGGCATGGTACTCGACCCAATTTGACTCGAAACTCGAATAACTCGAACTCAAAGTGAGTAACTCTGACTATAATAACTTGAACGCAATGCGAATTGTTCCGACCAAAATCTAACCATAGTTGATTTAAAACTCGAAATACTTCAACACAATTGACTGAAACCTTTGATGATTCGAATTATTATGTAATTATAATTTCGATTTTTAATTCCTTTGATGAACTAAATAATGAAATTTCAGTTCTATTAAAATTTATATTCTAATTTCAATTTCAATCGTGAAACAGAGTATTACTTTTTTTTTCTTTTCTTTATTTATTATTCCAACCACAACAAAAATAAAAACAAAATCAATGTCGAATGAGAGGGGGATGTGGCAAGCGGGGGTCATAATAGTCAATTTGACACGAATAAAGTCCTTTTAACTAATCTTTTGACTTTTAACTTAGAATTAGAAGCTTCAGTAAGAATGTTTGGTGGGGCCCCCTACAGTTTTTCAAAAATTTTGATTGTGTCCACTTTAGGTAACTGATTACTTGAAAATAACTCTTATAAAAGGGTGAAAGATGAGAGAGTGAATTATGGGTCACATATTTAATTACAGTAAGAAAAATGGGTGATGTTAGATAGAAAAAAGATAATATCAGCAGCCAAATAATTATTTCAGAATTCCCTCTTACCCTCTCATTTTTTCACTTGAGTCATCCTCCTTATTACTTATATGACTCAAAGTATAGAGAAAGTCATTTAATTACATATTAATATATTGAGATTTCATATATTAACTTTTAGCTTATAAATTTAAAAAAATAATAATTTACTCTAAAAATTAGATCTCTCATTCAACTCTTTTTTATTAGTAATGCCATAATATTGCGGCTCACGAGTCTGATAAGTGCAATGGTGAAGAGATGATGGATTTAACAATAAATAATGACAAATTTCACACCCATTCACACCATGATTTGGACTATTTTATTAAGTATATGTATTTTTTGAACTTAAAAATTATTTCACAAAGTTTATGGATTAAAAAATTAATATACTAAATCTCATGACAATAATATATAATTTATCCAAAATAACATTGAATAACTCATTTATTTATAAGCTAATGATTTTTGCTATATTAGGTATATAAATTGAATTAAAAAAATTTTAGATAGCTATAATATTAATTTTTTATGTAATAAAGGGAAAAGAAAGAGGGTTACTTTGGAATTATCCATTTTAGTGAGACGAGGACACTAGTAAAAGGCCTTGAAAAAGCCTTCTTCCTTTGTCCTCTTCACTATTTCATTAATTAATTAATTAATTAATTAACTTCCACCTCATTCTTATTTTAATTTTGATCCCCAAATTAATTAATCAACATTAAAAGGAGCCACTAAAAGTCAAGATTTTTCCAATAAAAGATGCACATTTAGGGTTTTTTTAAATAATATTATAGATATTTAATCTCTGCTATGTTGAGTTTTCTGCGTATGGAGTTTGTTTTATTTTGTAATCAAGTCCACTAAATAGAGAATTGGATTATCAAAAGCTTTCCCAATACACATTTTAACCTTGTTTGGGCTGAGTTTGACCCTATTTTTAGCGAGTGTTTTTATCATAATAATGATTCAGCATGATTATAAATATATGTTGAAGATTTGTAGATTGTTTTCATGCGTTCTTTCTAAAATGATAGTGAAAATCTCTGCAGCACTGTGCATAGTTGGCCAAAACTCATAAATTTTGGGTCATGTTGTTCTAGAGTTTTCATCCCCTTTTGTTTCATTTTTATAACATATTCTAATTTTTTTACCTAATACTTATGATAAAAGTAATCGAACTTATAAGAAAAGTAACTATTTCAGAATTATTTTGTATAAAATTATTTTTTTTAATCATATATTTGAGCTATACAAATTAGATATTCAAAATTTGATAAATCATATATGTGGCATTTTTCTTTTCACAAAATCCTTTGCCTGATTTTTAATGACATGTTTACTATCATTTATATATATATAAATTACGAAAAAATAAAAAATCATAAAAATAAATTGTTTTTAAGGTATAACTTTTGATTTCTCAAAAAATAAAAATAATAAAGCGAATAATTCCAAAGTGGCCCTAATATAAAAATTTTCAAACATTATAAAAAATAATTCAAAGCATAATTCAAGATATACATATGACAACTGATAATAGGATAGCAGTTAGTTTCACTCACTGTTTAGGGAAGCCAATATGACAGCATATTGGATAACGAAACATGATCATTATATCAAGTCAAAGATTTATTTATTTGATCAGCCCAACTAAGATCTAAGAGCCATCATTATAGTAAATGTATTAGGACAAGCCTTTCTTAGGAAACATCCTTAACATGTCTTTTCTTACCATTATAATAAAATAATAAAAGGTTGAGCTCATATTATGCAAAAAAAAAAAAAAAAAAAAAATTGAAAAAAAAAAAGAATTGGTTAAACTAATATATAGACCTTAACCTAAAGTTTCCTTGCAGCCTACGCATCTCTACTATTTAGAGACCTCCCCCTTTCTATTATTTCATTTTTTCGCTTGCACAACTCTTCTTCCCACCCCTTCTCTACATTTCTCTCCTCCCTACCTACATCTTCTTTCTTCTTCAAAGAAGGGCGGGGGGGAAAAAAAAAAGCAAAGGCCTCATTGGGATCAAATTAGGGTTCTTGGGTGCTTTGGAAAGTGATCAACACCCGAAATCGATCCTCTAAAGAGAAGTGTTAGACGGTTAAGTGGTTTTGATTATTCTATTTGTGCTGAAAACGTTAACACCGGGTAAACTAGATCAAAGAAGTGTAGTTTTGAGTTCCTCTATTTTTCTACTTTGAGTTTCGCATTCATGGGTGCTTTGGAAATTGATCAACACCCAATACCAAACCTCTAAAAAGAAAAGTGTTATATTCGAGAGGTAAAGAGGTAAGTGGTTTTGATTCTTCTATCTATGCTGAAAATGTTAACATCGGGCTAAGCTAGATCAAAGAAGTGTAGTTTGGAGTTCTTCTCCTTTTTTTCTTTTTTTTTTTTCTGCTTTGAGTTTCCCGTTCTTTGTTTGATGGGTTGTACTCCTCACCTTGATTCTTTGTTTGAATTTTGACTTCAACTATCAGGAAAAAAAAAAAAAAGGATCGAAGGAAACAATGGAAATGAAGATGAATTGTGGGTTTGAAGGAGATGGAGATAAAGGCATGTATTTGCCACCTGGGTTTCGGTTCCACCCAACAGATGAGGAGCTTATCACTCATTATCTCATTCCGAAAGCCATGGACTCTAACTTCATGGCTCGAGCCATGGGCGAGGTTGATTTGAACAAGTGTGAACCATGGGACTTGCCAAGTAAGAATATTCAAGTTTTGATCTTGTCACATTTTTTTTTTTCCCTATTTTGAGTTTTTTAGTTTTTGTGATCTCATCAAAGTATGAAATACATGGTCTTATTTTATCACTAAATACTAGGTCTTGTTTGGTGTCAAAGAGATTGAAATGAAATAAAAAAAACGTTTGGCATAATTACTCTATGATTTGCAACTCTTTTCTTAGGAGAAGCCAATAAACTTTAAAAAATATTTTAGTAAAAGTAAAAGTGATTTTATAACAAGAATGAAGCATTGGACGTGGGTCGTGGTTAACTTTTTTTTGTTTTTGGTAATTAGAAAGATTTTATAGATCACCAATACTCAAATTGAAATAGTTCAAGGATCAATCAAGAGAGACAAAATCAAGAAAGCTATATAGGTATAATTTGAAAAAAAAAAATGATTTTTAATAAGTAAAAGTTAGAAATAAAAGAAATCAATTTTTAATTTGGACAACAAGAGCATTCCCACCGTATATGTCAACAATGGGGTGGATTTATTGTTGGTTTCACCACGTAGTGTTTTGTTGTTTAATATAATTGACGCATACAACGTAGACGTTTAATATTAGTACACAAACAATTGCGTAAATGGCAATCCATTGGGCTTAGGATGCTCTAGCAATGTCGATTGATTTTTCCTTTTGTGGGTACAGAGAAGGCAAAAATTGGGGAGAAAGAATGGTACTTTTTCACCATAAGAGACAGGAAGTATCCAACAGGAATGAGGACCAATAGAGCCACAAAGGCTGGGTACTGGAAGGCCACAGGCAAAGACAAAGAAATCTACAATAAGCAAAAATCACTTGTGGGCATGAAGAAAACCCTCGTGTTTTATAAGGGTAGGGCCCCCAAGGGTCAAAAATCCAATTGGGTTATGCACGAGTATCGGCTTCATGGTAATCTCCTCACAACCTCCAAGGTAATTAATTTATAGAATGAGAAATGGGCTAGTTTAAACTTTTAGAATAGTTTCGTACTTTCTTTAATTGTGATGTTGGAAGTTTGAACCCCTACAATCCTACTGTTAATATTAAAATATTTTAAGTATAAGGTATGAGGTATGCTTGTACATTATCGGCACTTTAAGTCATATGAGCATTCTATAAGCTTTTGAGATGGTTGATTTCTAAACATAACGAGAGAAATTGAATAGTCTAAAAACTTTGGAAATATTTGATTCCTTAATTACTATGATATCAGAGCATCTTTGATCAAGAGGTTAGAAGCTTAAATCCCAACAACACAACTTCTAATATTAATATATTTCATGCTTAAGAAATGTAGTATTCTTGTGCATTAACCGCATTTTAAGCACAATGAGTATTTAGCTGAGATGAAATGTTAGAATATAAAATTATTTTTGAGTCTCCCACTAACAACTTAAACTTTTGAAATAGTTGATTTTTTAACAACAACAACAATAAATAGATCCAGTGCCTCAAGGATTCTCACCTAAGCGGGGTCTTGGGGGGTGGATATACGCAACTTTACCTGTTCAGGGTGAAACCTTGCCGAGAGGCTGTTTCCGAGGACCCCCAACCTTATAGGGTTGGCAGCATGAGGGCTTCTTAGGAGATTACCCATCTTAGTACTACTCTCGCCCAAGCACGCTTAATTTCGGAGTTCTAATAGGATCTGGTGCATTAGTGCCTGATAAATGAACCTTAGTTGTTTTATTAACAAAGCATGAGAAATTTACTTTTTTTTTTTTTTTTCTCTTTGCATACGACAAAGTCGAGTTTTCATTTAATTCCTTTCGATATGCTTTGCAATCTTCGGGATTTTTTTTTTAGCTAAGTGTTTAGGGAAATTTATAGGCACCTCGAATATCCTTGAAGATTTCCCAAGGTTCTTGTGGTGAATTAGTGATGAGAATTCCTTAAGAAATGTGATTATTTTAGCAGGTTTAAGTTGCTTAAAGAAGATCCATGATTAACTTTATACTCGGATTACATTTTATTAAGTAAATATATTTTAGATTTAAAGCATATATGGTGTAAGCTCACCTGCAATTTAGTACTTGAATTATAATATTAAGTGGACATTGGGATGGGAACTTAATACCTTTTAGATAACGAGTTCTTTATATAGTTTTAAAAAATCAAGTATCTCAAAAGTTAAAGCTGTTGTTTGAAATATAATTAACATATAATTTTACATTCTAAATGTTTTGGTGTTATTTTATTTTGGCAGAATGAATGGGTGATATGTAGGGTATTTCACAAGAGCTCGGGAGCAAAGAAGTCTCCTTTCCCAAGTCTAGTCAAATCAGATTCTTGTCAGAACGAATTCATGCCCAACGGATTACCTCCCTTGATGGAACCATCTCCATATAGCAGTATTGACGACCGTGGTGGAGAAGGGGGATCAGGTCAGACCATACCACGTCCACTTAACATGTCCTGCTCCTCCAACCTTAATATAGCTATGGGCCTTTCATCTCATGAAACATTTAACTCATTCATTAATTACCATGCCTTTGGGGCACCGAACCCGATTCCCACATACCCAAACCCAAATGGGCCCCTACGTGGATCTTACATGTCAGGTTCACAAGATACCGGGCTAAGCAATGAAATGAACGGCGAGAACTCGTCTGTCATCTCCAACTACGAGATTGGAAGACAGTCGTTCGATCACGATCCAAAGGCCCGTCTTCCTCTGGCGGGCCAATTGACTTAGATGTGCTGTGGAACTACTGACTAGGGTTTGATCAAGTAATGTTATAAATCTAATTTGTGTATTTGGTATTATATATATAGTAAAATGTTATTAATCTATAAAATATAATTAATTTAACATTACTATTTTATAATTTGATAACTTTCAATAACCTTATTAGATATACAAATTAATTAAACTAACTCCAAAAGACATAAGTTGTATATTAAATGTAGGGATATTTTCTGTATTACTAGGATACTAAATTATATTTTTCCTTGGTATCATACTTATTGGTGGAATAGAAATAGGGGATATAATTGTCAATTTGTTTGTATTTAATCCTTATAGAGTTTGTTTGCTATTGATTTTTATTTACAGTTTTAAATTTTTAAAAAATTAAAAACAATTTCTTTAAAATGTTTCTTTTTTATTTTTAGTTTTTATTTTAAATTTTTTCTAACTAAGTAATAATTAAAATAAAAAATTAAAAGCAAAACGTTCAGTTTTAGAACCTATGTTTCACTTCTTAAAAATTAAAACTATAAATAGAAAATGATACAAAAGACATCCTTACAGTCGGACTACTTGTAATTTTTTTTTTCTTTTGCTTTATTGATATATTGAATTTTAGTTTCAAAAATTTCGATTCTAGTGGCATGCGTTGTAATTTTAGAGCTCCAAGTTAGAGTGTAAAATTATTCTTAAATTGTGAACATTTGCCAGATATGAATTAAGTTATAGAGTTGGAACTTGAGATCAGTGATTCAGTATATTAGCCCACATGAGACTATATCCCAAAATCAATTATTGTTAGCTTGTTAGACTTATATATTAGTTTTTAAATAAAGCTGATTTTGGATGGCATCTCATTTTGTATTTATTTGAAAAACAAAATACTTACGCATCAAAAAGTTCTTTTTCCTTTTTCGTTTCTAAAAGCCTTGGCAAAGCCTACACGAAATCGTCTACGCTATTTATTATTTTTTAAACAAATTAATATTTTTAATTATTTTTACATAACGACCCGGCTCATTTTCCTTATTGAAAATTTATACCATACAAAACCCACTAAGCGAGAATTTTTTTTAAGGTTATTTATATTTTAATACTTCAAATTTTTTGGATAATTAGAAAAAAAATTATGATACAAAAATCGGTGTCTCATAAAGGCGGAACCCGACACTGCACATAGGTGGGTAAAGATTAAGGCAAAATAGAACAAAAAATCAAAAACATCAAAAACAACAAGATCTACATACAGCCACAAACAAAACATGAAACAAAACCGCCACACCGGAAGACCTCATTGCCAAAGATGCCTATATAAAGATAGCACCACTCCATCCCAACAGCCAATCCTCCCGAAGAAAACTCCTGGTGTCGAAACACGAGCCTACCTAAATGACAACTTCTCCCATCAACCTGAGATTGATAGGCTATTAGAGTGGGACTTACACACAGTTCTTTCTTTTCTTTGCAAAGGATTGCCTTGTGCACCGGCTTCAATGGCACAGATTGTGTTGATCATTTCACTTTCTAGTCTATTGTAGATTAAACCCAGTCTTTTACCCATCTCCCAACATTTTTTATCACGTCGAACTTGATCCATTTGGGCACTGTCCTTCTTACGTTTCCCTTTTCTTCCCGTTAGGTAGTCGAACTTGCTCAATTTCAAAAATGATACGATATAATAATGGCCTCCTTCTTTCCATCTCCGACCACACCTAGGCCCTACCTTCAACACTTTGGATGCTTCCTCTTTGACGACCTCCTTTTTGAGCTCCTAACAAACCCCAACGAGATCGAATCCTCCATGCCTTTCTTCGATGGAACTCTGTACACGTGGTAGCCTTCGAGTTGGCCATTTGATTCTCAAAAGAAGGAACCTCCACTTCCTCCTAAACTACAACTTCAAAAAGATTCACAAACCTTGGTGGAAAAGTGTCATTAGTGTCACCTGACTGAGCCAACTGATCCTCCCTAACCTCCTTTATCGAGCTTTCTACTTCAAACCGCAGAATACTTGAAGTCCTCAGTGCATCAATTTCCTGAATTCTAACTTTCACGAGATTTATAAATCCCGGGGGAAACGTCTCACTTGAGCTCTCCCACTTTTTGACAACGTTATTCCTCGTATCCTCAACTTCGCCTCTTGAGTTTCCTTTACAACTTCTACTTCCCTAGCAACACCTAGCACAGATTCTTCATGCAATTCCACAACTGGTGAGTTATTGTCAACTCTATCGTCTTTGGTGGGCTCCAAGGACAAATCATCTCCATTTTCCTCCGAAGACTTCCCGGATTCATTCTCTGTTGCTGAAATATTCCATTCTAAGAATTTTTCATATGCCACTTGATCAACCTTAAAAGCATGGACAATGTATTGCGAGCTTCCTATGGTCAGAACGACATCTTTTTCTGGCTCAAATCATTCCGTCTCAATCAGTACTCGTCCCCGCACTCGGTGTCCAATGCGATGATTCTACCCCACTCTCCTGCTATCCTCTTGAAGTTCTCTTATGATCAAGCCTGTAAAGATACCCCGTAGCATGAGATCCATACCAACCTCTTTAAGTTTCTGTCAAATTTTGTCCATTTTCTCATGTTACAAAATGCCATATTCGGACCACTAGACTTGTTTTCCAGCAACAAGTCTCTCTCTTCCTCCTTTCGGAAGACAACTACAAACTTCCTCCTCCCAAGGCTTAGCACTTCACATTGCATTGCACCTTCCATAAGTTATTCTCCTTTGCCCACTCTTTACTTAGCTTCTCCTTTGCCTCGATTATGATACTTCGGTGCAATTCCCCTCTTCTTATTTCCCTACAACGATCCTCCACTCCACCCCAGCGATGGGGAGTCTGTTCAACCCTACCTCCATGATGTTACCCTCAGGGGGTACACCACTTACAATGTGAGCAAACATTTTGTTGTCATGCCATGTAGGATTCGGTAATATTTTTTGTATTTGGAGTCTTGCTCACTTACTTATTCTTTTTTTGACCTTTGGAGAATTTCGCCCAATTTACTATTGGAGAAATTCCTTACAAACTAGGTAACCGAAAGATCTCATGTGTTGAGGCTGTGTAATCACTTTCTATAAGACTTATTTTGGCGTAGGAAAATAGTCGTAGAGATACAACAACAACCAAATATGAAGTAAGAGTGTGTGTGAGAAGGAAAGGAAGAGACATGAATGAGAATGAACTTTTAAGACTCTTTCACAATTCTTTCTTATGATTTAACACAAGTCTTTCTTGCAATTATTTTCATAATACTCTTCAAACAATGAGGGGGCATATTTATAGAAAAGCATTGTCCAAAGACGTCCGAAAAATTATCCTAAACAACCACCAAAAATAGAATTAACTGCGCAAAGTAACGGTCAAAATTGCCCTGTGTGTCAAAGATGTTTATCGACACACACATCATCACACAGCTCACTGTAAAGCTGCGTATCGAAGTGACTGTCGACACTTGCTTTAACACATAGGGTATTGTAAGATTGTGCGTCGAATTGAGTGTCGACACTCACTTTAACACATGCGGTTCTGTAAGATCTATGTACTCAAACCCTCGAGAGCGTTTCTACAGGACCGTGTGTCAACACATTCAACCCATGTGTCGACACACACCATATTTAACCAAATACATCTAAAACAAGTATGAAACATTTCTCAAACACTTCATTAAACACTTAATTTTGAAAATACATCAACATTCTCCAACCATTTTCAAAATACATTCATTCTCATGTTACAACATCTCAAAATAATAGGAAACCTTTGATGCATCAATGAGAGTGTCTTTCGATTGAACCCTCACCTAGTGAAGACACGTTAGAATTAATCTGAATGAAAATGGTAGACTAAGCTTTGAACTATACTTTTCATTTGACTAATTGAATACATCTCCACGCATAAGACTTACTCCTCATACACATCCTTATCTCCTAGATCGACACATTTGTGGCATTGAGTCCTGTATCCTTCCTGACTGTTTCAGAGCCAAACCCTTGTCATTAAATTACTCTTTTGAAGTGGCTAAACTTCACACTCACTAAGGTGGACCCCATTGATCATATTCCTACAACATGACATTCAATAATAATATATACCCGTGTCCATTAAGAGCATAAGCTCATGCTCTTTATTCCTCTATCATAGGTTACCAAGCACTTCACAAGCAAGATGGAAATTTTACTTTAGTGCTTACACTCACATGAATGACATATCTCTCTCATTGAACCCAAGACCTAGCTTTGTACCAGGCGTTAAGTTGAGGGTCCATCATGGGCGACTCAAATAGACAGGTTCTGCCCCATCCCTCCATTTGTTTTCAAAACCAGGTCTCTAGCTAGGTCTTTCGTAAACAGACCTGCTAGATTTTGACTTGTTCTCACAAAGTCCACAATGATGACCCCTTCTTGAATAAGTTGTCTCACTTTACTATGTCTCACACCAATGTGTCTGGACTTTCCGTTATACATCTCACTATACGCCTTTGAAAGTGTAGCCTAACTATCACAATGGATATAGATAGATGAGATCGGCTTAGACCAAAAAGAAATCTCATACAAGAGATCCTTTAACAACTTGGCTTCTTTTGCCGTAGACGCAAGAGCTATAAATTGCGCTACCATAGTGGAATCTGAAATACATGTATGTTTCTTGGAATCTCAAGAAACCGCACCGCTACCAAGCAAGAAAATCCATCCGCTTGTCGATGCATGCTCTTCCACATCGAAAATCCAGCTGGCATCAGAGTATCCTTCCAAAATGGGAGGATACCCTAGGAAAGAAATGCCATAGTCCATGATTTTCTTAAGATACTTCAGTACTTCATATACTGCATGCCAATGTACTTTGCTCGGATTGCTAGTATATGTACTTAGCTTTCCAACAGCAAAGGGTATCTCAAGACTTGTGCTAGTCATGGCGTACATAAGACATCCTATGACTCTGGCATACTCCAACTGTGACATTCGAGCTCCCTCATTCGGTACAAGTTTCACACTTGGATCCATCGGTATAGATATAGGTGCACAACAACCAAAGTTGATTCTATTCAATACCTTTTCAATATAGTGAGACTGTGTCAAGGACAGTGTATTACCACTCCTTATTATCCTTATACCAAGAACAACCTCAGCCTCACCCATGTCTTTCATAGCAAAGTTCCTCGAGATAAATTGTTTAGTTTTCTCTAGTTGTTCCAAATCAGTACCGAAATCAACATAGCATCGACATATAGACAAGTAATGACTCCTTTTCCATTTTCAAACTTGCTATAGACACACTTGTTCGATTCTTTGATTATGAATCTGTTGTTTAGAACAACTTGATCAAACTTTTGGTGCCATTATTTAGGGGCTTGTTTTAGCCCATACATAGATCGTATGAGTTTACATACTTTCCTCTCTTAGCCTGGAACAACAAACCCTTTCGGTTGTTCTATATACACCTCTTCTTCTAGCTCACCATTTAGGAATACCGTTTTCACATCCATTTGGTGAATCGATAGCTTGTAAATAGAGGCAAGAGCTATTAGAACTCTTATCATCGATATCCTTGCCACTGGGACATAGGTATCGAAATAGTCTATCCCATGTTTTTGGGTAAACCCTTTGGCCACCAAATAGGCTTTGAACTTATCAATAGTTCCATCGACTTTCATCTTCTTGTTGAAGATCCATTTACACCCTATGAGCTTGTTTCCTCATGGAAGATCCACTAAAATCTAGGTATTGTTACCCATGATGGAGTCCATCTCATCATTTACCGCCTCTCTCCAAAAGGAGGCATCATGAGACTTCATAGCCTCATCAAACGTCATAGGATCCGACTCTATGACACAACAATATGGAGTTACACGGTCCACATTGTTTCTAGTGCCTTCTACCAAAAATGTGTAAAAGTCCGGTCTGAAAGATTTCTCTTTCCTAGCTCTTTTATTTTTTCAGAGTTCTAGAGCGTCATCGGGGATTTCTTCCCTCTCATGATGGTCTCCATCCTATGACATAGGAATGGAATTTTCAACTGGTACCTTATCCCGCGGTCTAGGAATAGAGGTAAACAGACTTTCATCAAAACTAGCATCTCTTGATTCTATAATAATGTTAATATTGATATAGTTGTTTGATTTAATTACATAGAACCGATAGGCTTTACTATGAGCCGCATATCCAACGAATATAAAATCGATACCTCTCTCACCTAACTTTTTCCTTTTAGGTTATAGACTTTAACAACTGCCCTATACCCCCCTCCCCCCCCCCCCCCCCCCCCCCCCCAACTTTAAGATAGTTCAAATTCGGGGCTCGTTTGTTCCAATGTTCATACGTGGTAATCTGACTTTTATTATTAGGAACATGATTCAAAATATAATAGGCCGTAAGCATGGCTTCACCCCAAAATCCATCACTGAGTCTGGAATAGTACAACATGGCATTCACCATCTCGGTTAAAGTCCGA
The DNA here is from genome assembly GCA_018398585.1 of Simmondsia chinensis. Taxonomy (NCBI): domain Eukaryota; kingdom Viridiplantae; phylum Streptophyta; class Magnoliopsida; order Caryophyllales; family Simmondsiaceae; genus Simmondsia; species Simmondsia chinensis. The sequence continues at coordinate 26,062,434 of JAGTTD010000011.1, forward strand.
TTTTTCCGCTCAGCCACGCCATTTTGTTGTGGCGTATAAGGTGTCATGTCGTGACCTCATGTACTATTCTCGTGGTTTCAAAATATTTGAAATCATTATATTCCCCACCACGATCCGATCTAAGGTGTTTCAAGAATGTTTCACAATGTAGTTCGTTTTCAGCTTTAAATGCTTTAAAATTTTCAAGTGATTCATCTTTATAATTCATTAGATACACATAACAGTATCTAGAGCAATCATCTATAAAAGTTATGAAATATCTCTTTCCACCTAATTTCGGAGTGCTCTTAAAATCGCACAAATCACTATGTACTAAATTAAATAAACTTGTTTCCTTTTGAACCGAAGGAAACAGTAGTCTTGTTATTTTCGTTAGCATACATGTTTTACATTTATCATTAACTCTTTCAATATGTGGGATTAACGATGAGTTTTCCATTTCATGCATTTTACGAAAATTAACGTGACCAAGTCTTTGATGTCAAAGAAATGAAGAATCAAACATATACACTGGACTAAAAGTTTTATTATTCACATGAAGTTTGAACATGCCTTCATACAGGTAACCTTTCCAACAAACGCCCCCCTTTTGACAACACAAATTTTTCGTCCGCAAAGACCAACTTGAACACGAACCTATTTAGCAGGCTACCAGATATGAGGTTCTTCTTTAAATCCGAGGCAAAACACACATCGATCAAGGTAAGGGTTTTTCCCGAAGTGAAAAGTAGTTCAACTTTTTCCTTACCCTTGACCGGTATGGTTGCTCCATTACCCATAAACAATATAGTTCAGTTGTCTATGGGTTCAAACATTTTGAAGAGCCTCCTATCTTTACAAACATATTTTGTGGCCCCGAATCAACCTACCAAGAGTCATCATCTTGGACTAGGTTGATTTCGCATATTATTGCGATGAAATTATTATTCGAATTTTGGTGTGATGATCCAGCCCTTTGCCTTTTCTGTTCTTAAGGCAATAACAGTCCCTCCTCAAGTGACCAGGCTTCTGACACTCCCAACAGACAGGCTTTGGCCTCTTGTCATCACGTTTCTTTTTGAAGTGTCCGGTTCGTTTCGGTTCCTCACTCGATTGTCCTTCCTCCATGACATTTATCTTTCTAATGTCACCGGGGCGATCTTTGTTATCGTCCTGCAACTTGTATCCTTCCTTAATGCGAAGATGGTTAGCCAATTTCTCGATAGACATGTTTTCCTTCTTGTGTTTGAGACTTTTCTTAATATCTCTCCAAGAGGGCGGAAGTTTGTCTATCAAGGAGGAAACAACAATAGTATTGTCCATGTTCATGTTGTAGTGTTTAAAATGGTTTAATATTCTTTCTATTTCATGAAATTGTTCCATTATCGGACAATTATCAACCATTTTATAACTATTAAATTGACTAACTAAAAACTTCTTACTTGTTGCGTCCTCTGCCATGTACCGTGCTTCAAGAGCGTCTCATAACTCCTTGGCGGTAGGAGCATTGTAGTATATGTCGAAAAGGGCATCAGTCATGCCATTAAGAATGTGTCCCCTACATATGTAGTCATTGTCCTCCCACTTCAAACGACTTTGTTGCTCAGAAAGTGTCTCCTCCTCAATTGGAGGATCAGGAATTGGTGTATTCAGGACATACACCACATTAAGTGTTGTTATCAGAAAATGCATCTTCCTTTGCCAGCGGTGAAAGTTGCCGCCATCAAATAGGTCCAATTTCACAAAGTTGGCTGTCATCTCTCGTAGAGAAGAAGCCAGCCCAAACCAGAAATTAAGTCTTAAGATTTTTGGAGAAATTCCTTACAAACCGTGTAACCAAAAGATCTTTGGTGTCGAGGCTGTGTAATCACTTTCCTTAAGACTTATTTCGGCATAGCAAAATAGTCTTAGAGATACTACGACAACTAAATATGAAGTCAGAGTGTGTGTAAGAAGGAAAAGAAGAGATATAAATAAGAATGAACTTTTAAGACTCGTTCACAATTCTTTCTTATGATTTAACACAAATATTTCTTGCAATTCTTTTCATAATACTCTTCAAACAATAAGGGGGCATATTTATAGAAAAACATTGTCCAAAGATGTCCAAAAAATTATCCTAAACAACTGCCAAAAATAGAATTAACCGCGCAAAGTAACGGTCAAAATTGCCCTGTTTGTCGAAGCTGTGTGTCGACACACACATGATCACACAGCTCATTGTAGAGTTGTGTGTTGAAGCGAATGTCGACACTTGCTTCAACACACGGGGTATTGTAAGATTGTGTGTCAAAGTGAGTGTCGACACTCACTTCAACACACGGTTCTGTAAGATCTGTGTGTTGACACACAAAACTTGTGTTTCGACACTCAGACCCTCGAGAGTGTTTCTGCAGGACTGTGCGTCGACAAATTCAACCCATGTTTCGACACACACCATACTTAAGCCAAATACATTCAAAACAAGTATGAAACACTTCTCAAACTCTTAATTAAACACTTAATTTTAAACATACATCAACATTTACTATTATCCTCATTTCTTCTAACCATACCCCATTCGCCTTCTCAATAGCTTCCTCTGCCTCCTTGATATGTCGAAACCGAATGAACCCGAACAACACACTTTTCACCCGCCTCATTTTTCTTGGAGCAAAAGGGTCTATGACATCCCCATGATTCGAAAAAATCATTTTCAATCACTGATTATACATCTATATTGGTAGGTTATCTAAAAATAAGGTGTATCCCCGGACTCCATTGTTTGATTCTCCGACTTGCTTTCTTCCATTCATCTCTGACTTCATTTCTTTGGCCGGGGAGGATGGTCGGTGACGAGACCACTACTAGAGAAATCACCACCAGACCTGGCTCTTGATGTCTGACTGTGGTGGTGGGTGGCAGTGGTCGAGGAAGTCCAAGGGTTTAGAGAGAGAGAGAAGGATGAGAAGGTGGGAGTAGGGCGGTGGCCGCCGGGGGGGGGGGGGGTGTTTGAAGGGTTAGAGGGAGATAGAAGGTTGAGAGGGTGGTTGGAGAGCAATGGCGGTGGTGGCGATCTATGTTCGTGGAAATAATAAAAAAGGTTATTGACCTTTTCCTTTGTCTTTTTAATACCTTATATTTACTTTGTATTAATAAATAAGATCCTTTCTAGCATGATGACATAATATTCTAGGGAGAAAGCAAGTGGGGCATGTCACTTTAAATACTCACTAGAATATATTGACGAAAATACACTACTTGACCCTTTTGTTTAAAAGAAAGAAAAAGCTAGTTGATAAAAAATAAAAAAGAAAGAAAAAATATCTCATTTCTAACCGTTAATACCCTTCACTTAAGTGGGTATTAAAATTATGTGTCACATCAAGAGGGGTATTTTCATTAAATACCAAAGAGGGCACCAGCACGCTGTAATCAGATCCCATTAGAACTCCGAAGCTAAGCGTGCTTGGGCGAGAGTAGTACCAGGATGGGTGACCTCCTGGGAAGTCCTCATCCTCAGGTTGGGGGCACTGGGAAACAACCTCTCTTTTGGTTAACACCCTGAAGAGGGAAGGCTGTGTACATCTGCCCACCCCCCCCCCCCCCCCCCCCGACCCTGTGTAGGCAGGAGCCCTTGAGGCACTGGGTATGTTCATTTTATTTTTTTTTATCAAGAGGGGTATTTTCATCAAAATTAAATACCGTTATTTAAAATGGCATCTTATCCTAAAATATAACCTTATTGCGCCAGAGATGATCTTATTTATTATTATAAAAAAAATATGAGATGCTAAAAAATTAAAATCAGTCAATGGCCCCTTTTATTATTTTTACAAGTGTCGAGGCGATGAAATGTAAATAACCAAATTCTCGAGTGCTGACCATTTTCTGAAAAGCTGCACATAAGTGTGAGGTATAATAGTTAAAATTATTAAAATTTTTTTTTTACAATAATTAATCTATAAATAATCTAACTATATGTCAATATATTAAAAAATAACCTAATTTTATTTTTTAACCAAAAAATAACCCAACTCCAACGTTTCCACCAAAAAATAATCCAACTCTATTTCTTAACAAAAAAAATAACCCAACTCTAACTTTTCTATCAAAAATAACCAAACTCTAAAATTAATTTAAAAAATACTGAATTGGTAGCTAAGCATGGTGGACACTCCGACAATATATTTTTTTGTATGTATTTTTGGTTTGGCTTAGTTTCTTTTCCCACCTAACTAAACCAAAAATACCTTTTTTTTTATAATTGAGTATAACCCTACAAAAGAGCAACCCAGGGCAAAGAACAAGCAAAATAGTAGATGAATGCAACCAAAGTGTTAGGATTTAGAATCCAACATATGTAGTTCATGAGATTAGATTTTCCAGAAGAGAATGGCACATTTTGGATGAATTAGTTAGGGCAAAGATGAGAGAGAAGATGCACATAGAGGAGACAGAAAGAAATATCTAGAGAGTGGGTTTATTGAATAAAGCTTCTAGAATAAGCTCCTTAACTTTATATACAAAAAATACCGCCTTTAAAAAAAATAATAACCACTAACTAATTAAATATAATTAAGCTGAAAATACAACCATTTACCACCCCCCCTAAAGTCGGAGTGTATATATTGAGAACACACAACTTGGATGTAAAATGATGAAACAATGTAGCATGTAAGGGCTTGGTCAAGAAATCTGCAAGCTGGTGATTGGAAGCAACATGTAAGACTTTGAGGAACCCTTCTAGCACTTTATCCCGAACCAAATGTAAATCAATCTCGAAGTGCTTTGTTCGTTCATGAGGAATGGGATTATGAGCTAACTAAGTAGCAGCCTGATTGTCACAAAACAAAAGAACAGGAAAATCATGAGCAATACCAAAATCTGACAACAAACCATGAAGCCAAATAAGCTCACAAGTAGCACAGGCCAAACAATGATACTCAGCCTCCGCGGAAGAACGAGAGACAGTAGGTTGTTTCTTTGATTTCCAAGAAATCAAAGAATCACCCAAAAAGAGATAGCTTGAAGCGACCAGAGGTAGATGATCTTTTCTATGAAAAATGGAGACGCAGTGGCATTATGCTTAACCTGGCTAGTAAATTCTGTTTCTAAAGAGATAGCTTCAACTATTATTTTTGCTTCATCATCACACAAAATCTGGATGGAATTGAAACATAGATATGCACAAAAGAATGGACCACATATTTTTCAACTTAAGAAGGCAATTAGTAATCTAAAACAAGATAATATTTTTGTTACTGCTTATTATACAAAGCTGAAGTCTCTGTGGGACGAGTTAATGGCATATGAGGAAATTTCGGGATGTGATTGTGGAGCAATGCAAACTTGCAAATGTGGAGTACTTAAGGCAATTGCTAAAAGAGATCATAAAGATAATGTCATGGCCTTTCTCATGGGATTGAACGATTGCTACGATGCTGTTTGTGATCAGATCTTGTTGCTAACTCCTCTTCCATCGCTTCATGATGCCTTTTCTAAAATAGTTCAACAGGAGAGTAAACATGAAGTTTCTAGTGGACATACTAGCGTGACACTTGATACTGTGTCAAATGAGGTGCTTGCAATGCTTGGGCATGTTTCTGATACTAAAAACAAAGGAGATAAGAAAGATCGTCCTCTATGTAAACATTGTGGCAAACAAGGTCATACCGTAGATAAATGCTATCGTCTCTATGGTTTTTCGCCTGGTTATAAGACTGGAAATAGAAACAATTGTGGTAGTGCAGCAGGAGCAGTAGCAAATAATGTCACGATTCAACCTGTTGCTTCCTCTATTATACCTGATTTTTTTGATGTGCAATGCTAATAGCTTTTGGCTTTTCTTAGTTCGAAAATGGCAGCACAGTCTATGGCTTCCAATTCTGGTACTTCTGTCACTGAAGGGGTAATGCCGTCGGGATCTTTGACTCTCTCAGGCACAATAGAACCCTCATGCTTAAATGCTTTTTCACTTCTTTCCTCCTCTTCCTCACCCTTTCTCTCACTTGATTCTGGTCCTACACATCATACGTGTGGAAATAAGGCCCTATTTGCTCAGTTAAGTCTTACATCAAATCAATATGTCCAATTGCCTAATGGTAGTTCTTGCTTGGTTACACATTCTGGATCTACTACCCTAAATCACCATTTACAGTTGCGTGATGCTCTTTATGTGCCAGATTTCACCTTTAATCTGTTATCTCTTGGGCAATTATTGATGACTGAAAATTGCTCATGTATTTTCTTTCTTGATCATTATGTGCTTCAGCACCTCACCCATCGGACAATGATTGGAGTGGGTAAAAAGGTTCAAGACCTATGTGTTTTGGATCCTAGTAGTATGAATTCCTTGATTGTTGATGCAGACATGAAGTGTCAAATAAGTGCGGCTGCTGTAACTGCAGGGCCTTTACCTTTTTTTCCTTGTGATCCTTCTCTAGTTTCTAAAAATTTGTGGCAATGTAGACTTGGACACCCAAGTGATGTCAAGATGCATATATTAAATAATGAAATGCCAAATAAGCTGTTCCGTGGTTGCTCTACGCCGTGTTTTGTTTGTCCCTTAGCAAAACAAAAACGCTTGCCATTTCCCTCTCATTTACATATGAGCTCTGATACTATGTTAGGATTTAGAACCCAACATATGCAGTTCATGAGATTAGATTTTCCAGAAGAGAATTGCACATTTTGTATGAATTAGTTAGGGCAAAGATGAGAGAGAAGATGCACATAGAGGAGAGAGAAAGAAATATCTAGAGAATAGGTTTATTGAATAATGCTTCTAGAACAAGCTCCCAAACTTTACATACAAAAAATACTGGCTTTAAAAAGATATAACTACTAACTAATTAAATATAATTAAGTTGAAAATACAACCATCTAACACAAAGAATAAGCCAAGCCAAAATATGTAGAAGAAAAATATATTGTCGGAATATCATACTATGCACCACAATTCAATATTTTTTAATCAAATTTTTAGAGTTGGTTATTTTTTTAAGAAAAGTTAGAGTTGGATTATTTTTTGGTTAGAAAATAGAGTTGGGTTATTTTTTGATAGAAAACTTAGAGTTGGGTTATTTTTTTATAGAAAAGTTATAGTTGGGTTATTTTTTTTGTTAGAAAATAGAGTTGGGTTATTTTTTAGTATATTGACGTATAGTTGGGTTATTTATAAATTTATTGTTGTTATTTTTATTTTACATTAGTAAGGCCTTGGTGGGAGCAACTTGTCCCTAGTGAGGGTCAAATCCGAGTGCCGCTGTTGGCTCTTAGTGTTCTTCATTACTAGGCTATGTCCTATATGAGACAATTTATTGTTTTCTTCAGCAAGTGTTAAAGGGCACCGGCGAGACAAATGATTGTTAACATAATATAATAATTATTTTGTATATGATTTTGATAATAACTTTTGAGGGAGATTAGTGTTAGTGATGTCTCAAGTTTTTGGTGTACTTCTTGTGATACTTGAGATTGCTTCTAGCTTGCTTTTTGTCTGATTGAAAAAAAAAAAGGAGAGTGAACAATCTCTTTATATACCTTCCTTCTCTAACACTTGGTAAAGTATTGGAGAAGTCATAGAACGGAAACACAGTAAACCGTCCTTTTTCTTTCTCCTTTGAACTTGGCACATCCTAATCTCTCTTCATTTCTATTTTTCCACGTTTGATGACTAAGCAAATTGAAGTATATTTTAACTGACTGCATAGGGGGATGTCATGTTAACCATAACTTGAAATGCCAATTAGTCTGTTGTACCACTACAGGGGTGTAAACGACTTTAGGCCTTCCATGACTCCACAACACAGTAACTATTTTTTTATTTTCGAACAGTTAGGATAGTACTATTCAACTTCTTTCCTATAAATGATGGTGCATGTACGTGTTGCCATCTTTGTATAAAATTTGGTGAGCAGAACTAATAATGATACATATTTTAGGAATTATCTGAATTTATGGGCATTTGTTTAAGTATGAGAAATACATGATATAGTTAGCGACAAAGTCACGCATAAGTGAGAGTGGACACTTGTTTACATTTACTTTTTGTTGTATAGTTACAAGTAATATAATAAATAAATGTCAATTATCCACACTAGAATATTAAAATAATAATTCCTATTATATATAGCTGACTCCACTGGCTTTAAGTCCTAGATGTGTCATTGGATATAGCTAGGCTTATATTTTTTAAAATTTTAAGATTATTTTAAATATAAATGATAATTAAATTATGTTTAAAATAATTTTTAATTTTATTTGTCACATTAGTATAATTTAATGAATATTAATAAAGTTATTGAGAGAATATTTTAAAAAAAAAAGTTAAAAAGTTTGGAGTTACAAAAAAAATATTTAAAAATCTTGGGGCATCTATAAAATGTATTGACAAGCGTCAGGGTATCCAAACTAAGTTTTTTCTATTTTTTAACAGTTTTGAATATTTTTGGTAAAATTTAAAGTTAAGGATTAAATTGGTTTTCGTTAATAGTTTCGAAGTTGTCCTTAATATAATTTAGAAGGGGTTACATTGACTTTCACTAATAGTTCGAGGGGTATACTTGATAAAATTAGAAGTTGGGGGTCATATTGATTTTGACCAATAATTCAGGCGGTTCTTTAATTAAATTGAAAGTTTAGTAGCCACTTTAATTTTGACCAATGATTCGAGAGATCTTTTTGAATATTATCCTTATTTTTAATGCTATGTAAACTAATATATATACAGTAAAAGTGTTGTTTGGTCAAGATTTCAATTAGTAAAAGCATTTTTGCATGAGAAAATATCTTTTATTAACTTTTTGGGTATTTGGTCGAAATATAATAGCACTAAAAAAAAATTAAAAAAGTAGAAATTGTACTTTACTTTTAAGTAGAGTAGAATAATATATTGCTTTCCCTTTAAAGCAAAATTACAAGCCAATTTTTTTAGTCAGACAAAAAATAGAAGCATAATTAAGGCTCCGTTTGCTTGAAAGGAAAAATAAATTCTAGAAATATATTTTTCATTTTTCTCTTATTTGTCGCGCATTTTCAATGTTTTCCAGTATTGGAAAGAAAATGAATTTCCTTTTGAAATGGGGGAGTCATGAATCCAAGTGAAGCAAAAATTTTTATGTTAATCATTATGCGGGTCTTAATTGAACCGAAATGAACTGAATTGGAACATAAACCTTTAACATTTTAAAGACGGCTAAAAATTGGATTGAGTAATCCAATAAAAACCAGATGTTACTTTATCATTGTTTCAACAAAATAAATTTCATTTTTTTTTTGAACAAATAAATTTCATCATTTCCAATAGTCATATAATATTATATAATCAAGTTATCATTTAGGCAACCTAAGATTTGACCATTTATTATATAGGTAATTTAATATTTTAATAATATGCAACGATACTATAAAATTTAAAAATTTTATCACCCAAGTGTGCTGAAGTTTATATGTTTTGATGAGAATTTATCATATTCGGTCATACGGTATACCTAGATGATAAAATTTTCATAATAGCAGAGTACTTGATGCAGCTAGCCAAGACGAGGAAGATAGCCACGGATTGGCGAGAGGGTAGCATTGGCATGAAGGTTGTGGCGTGACGCCAAGTTCAGCATGGTACCAACTTTGCGAGATTCCAGCCGTGATTTTTGCCAAGTTTCTTAATAGATTTGTTAGTTTCCATTTTAATTGCTGATTTGTTTTTATTGTTTCCTTAATTTTTGTAATTTTGAATTCAAATCTCCTTAGTCTTCCTCTATAAAAAGAGGGGATAATTAGTGTTAGGATTAGCTAATTCCAGATTTTTAGAGTTTAATTTCCATGTAATCTCGATTTCTCGGACTGTGAGAAACGGGTTTATCAAGCCTCTTTTTTATTTTATTATTATCTCAATTAAAATGAAAGGAAATGCCGTTGAATCTTCCCGTACCCCTATTATCTCATTACGCTCTACATCAGTCGGTATTAGAACACAAACCGTTTTCTGAGATGGCCATGAAACGTTAGAGGAATGCCACCATCGAAGACGTGTACGATCGTGAGCGACAACAGCATTATGAGAGGAGAGTAGAGAAATTGGAGGAGAAATTCTGGCGAATCAAGCAACTTGGGGTAAAGCCCGATCTCCCACTAGGAGTTCGGCCCCCACGCCCTTTCTCACCGGGCGCAACAAGTGAAGACTTGGACGAACAACTCTCGAATCCATTCTAGGACAAAGATTTATCGGAGCCTAGGCTCAGAAGCCATTAACACAGTGTTGACGACCGTGATAATCGTAGGTGAGAATCCAGCCTTCGGCTTGAAATACCGGAGTTCAGTGGTGGAGGCCGTCCAGAGGAGTTCCTAGATTGGCTCGTTGCCGTCAAAGAGGTCTTTGAATTTCGAGAAGTGCCAAAGAAGAAGCAGGCGCCACTTGTTTCTACTCACCTTTGAGGTAGGGCAGCTGCCTAGTGGCACCAATTGAAACAAACCCAGTTCCTGCAGGGGAAATCCAAAGTTGAGTCATGGGAGAAGATGAAGAAGCACCTCCGAGGCGCCTTCTTACCTCACAACCATGCTCGGATGATGTACTAGGGCCTACAGGGGCTATGCCAAGGCTCAAGGTCAGTGGAAGAGTATACTCTCGAATTTAATTCTCTAGTCGCTCGAAACGACTTGGCGGAATCAGGAGAGTAGCTGGCAGATCGCTATATTAGCAATCTGAGAGAATTTGTCCCAGATGTGCTCAACATGTTTGGCATCTCCACCGTGTCAAAAGTAGCCCAGAGAGCCGTAAATGTGGGTAGAGGAGCAGCCCAGTTGGCGGGACCTGGAACACACAAGTTGGCGGGACAGATTTGAACCGTGTACCGCCAACCCAAAACACCCCAAACAAACCACCACCCACCAATACTGGGAGACAGTTAAGTCAAGAGGTCACGGGTTTTTCAACAATGTGTTGCTTCAAGTGTGGAGAAATGGGTCACCATGCCACCGACTGCCAGAAAGGTGATAGACCGCGTAAAGCCCTTTTCATTGACGAGCCAAGGGAAGAGGAGGATGAGGCCATTGATGGGGATGGCCAAAAAGAGTTGGCAGATCAGGGGGAGGATACTATAGAAGGTGATGAAGGGTGTTTGCTGGTTCTTAGGCGTGTCTGCTTCACGCCTAGAGAAGAACAGGGAGATAGTTGGCTGAGAAACAACATTTTCCAAGCCACTTGCATGATTCGTGGCAAGGTTTGCCACCTTGTTATTACCTCTGGGAGCAGCAAAAACATGATCTCAGAAGAAGCAGTAGTGAAGTTGGGGTTGAAGACAAAGGCACATCCCCATCCTTATAAGCTTTCGTGGTTGAAAAAAGGAAATTAGGTGATGATTTCTAAGCGCTGCTTTTTGAACTTCTTAATTGGTGTTAAGTATAAGGAGGGAGTTTGGTGTGACGTCGTTGCCATAGATGCTTGCCACTTGCTCTTAGGACGCCCTTGGCAGTATGACAGAGGTGCAATTCATGATGGAAGAAAGAACACGTACAGCTTCGTTTTTTAGGGAACAAAGACCGTGCTACTGCCTAAAAAGGAAGAGAAGCCAAAGACTCCTGAAGCTTAACATCCCAACGTCTAGGGTCATGCCATGTTTTCCAAGGAAGTTGGCAATACCAAAGTTGTATTCGTCTTGATTGGAAAAGAAAGCATTGTTGTTCCCACAAAGTTACTGAGTGTGGTCACTGCATTATTAGAGGAATACGCTGATGTATTCCCAGAAGAGCTTCCAGCTACACTGCCACCTTTAACAGATGTTCAACACCGAATTGACCTGGTTCCTGATGCCTCTTTGCCAAATAGACCTCATTACAGCATGAGTTCAACCGAGCACGAATAGTTGAGACGCCAAGTACAAGAGCTTCTCTCCAAAGGGTTTATCCAAGAAAGCTTGAGCCCTTGCGCCGTCCCAGCCTTACTGACGCCAAAGAAAGATGGAAGCTGGAGAATGTGTGTGGATAGTAGAGCCATAAATAAGATCACTATACGTTACCACTTTCCCATTCTGAGGTTGGATGATTTGCTGGATCAGTTACAATGCAACAAAGTGTTTACAAAGCTGCATATCAAGAGTGGCTACCACCAAATCTGCATCTCTCCCAGGGATGAATGAAGATGGCTTTCAAGACGAGAGAGGGACTTTATGAGTGGCTAGTTATGCCATTCGCGTTGTCCAACGCGCCTAGTACATTTATGAGATTCATGAACCAAGTATTACGCCCTTTCATTAGAAAGTTCGTCATTGTTTATTTTGATGATATTTTAATCTATAGTAGAGACCGTATTGAGCATGTTAGCCATTTGAGAGCAGTGCTTCACGCCTTAAAGACTGAAAATTTATTCACTGCATTTAAGAAGGGTGAGTTCATGAGGGACAAGGTGACCTTCCTTGGGTTCCTTGTATCCAAGGATGGCATATCTGTTGATGAGGGAAAGATCGAGGCTATCCGTGGCGGGCCTCAACTAAGGACAATAGGTGAGGCTCGCAGTTTCCATGGGTGGAGTCATTCCGCAGGCGCTTCATTCTCGGCTTCAGTTTAATTGTGGCGCCAATCACTGATTGTTTGAAGAAAGGGTCCTTCGTGTGGACACCTCAGGCAGCTGACACCTTTAGCAGAATCAAAGAGAAATTGATTATGGCACCTCTGTTAGCACTCCCCGACTTTCAGAAAACATTTGAGCTGCACACCAATGCTTCGAAGATTGGAATTGGCGCCGTGCTGAGTCAAGATGGAAGACCAATCGTCTTCTTCAGTGAGAAGATCAACGGGAGTAAGTTAAATTACTCAATGTATGACTTCGAGTTCTACGCCTTAGTGAGAGCATTAAGGCATTGGAAGTCATACTTAGCCAAACGGGAGTTCATTTTGTATTCTAATAACGTTTCCCTCAAATACATTAATAGCCAAGACAAGCTCTCGGATAGACATGCCAAGTGGGCCAACTACTTGCAAATTTTTCACTTCATCATCAAACACAAATCCGACATGTTGAATAGGGTAGCAGCTAAGCAGGCGCTATCTGATCTTGGCCCAAAGTAGGGTGGAAGTAGTAGGATTTGAGTAGATGGCGGGGATGTACAATGATGATCCCACATTTGGCGGGATTTGGCGTGATGTACAGACAGGTTCAGCTCCCAATTTCTCCATTCACGGCGGTTTCTTCTTCAAGGGGAATCAGTTGTGTGTCCTGAACTCTAGTTGGCGGCTCAAAATCATTGAAGAGAGGCACAACGCAGGGCATGTTGGACGGGACAAAACACTCATGCTCGTTACCGCCAATTACTATTGGCCAACTGTCCGCAAAGAAGTTGAGAGGTGTGCCAAACATTGTCATGTTTGTCAAATCTCTAAGGGTGGGATAACAAATGTTGGGCTTTACTTGCCATTACCGGTACCTAGTCAGCCATGGGCGGACATCAGCATGGATTTTGTATTAGGATTACCGAGAACTGTTGGTGGGGTTGATTTCTTTTTTTTTGAAGTTGACCGATTTTCAAAGATGGCGCATTTCGTCGGTTGTAAAAAGGCCACAGACGCCATTCACATTGTAGGTCTTTACTTCAAGGAAGTTTACACGTTGCATGGTTTATCGTTTAGCATTGTATGAGACAGGGCCATGAGTTTTGTCAACCATTTTTGGAGGACCTTATGGAAGATGGCAAACACTTCACTCACATCCAGCACAGTCCATCACCCCCAAACGGATGGACAAACCAAGGCCATCAACCATTCTTTGGGTAACCTCCTTCGGTGTTTAGCTGCAGAAAATGCCCAGGGGTGAGCCATGAAGCTTCATCAAGACGAATTCACTTACAATAGTTCGGTAAATAGGAGTACAGGGTTCGCGACATTTCAAGTCGTTTATGGTTTTGTGCCTCGCGCTCCCATTAATCTAGTGCCAGTACCAGACTTGACATGTCCCCGTGGGAAAGCAGAAGACTTCATCTCGTCACTCTAAGACATTCATGAACAAACGCAAGCGTGGTTACTGGAAACCAACGCCAAGTACAAAGCAGCCCATGATAGAAAGCGGCGAGATGTTCGGTTCCAAGTTGGCTAAAAGGTCTGGGCAGTCTTAACTCAAGAGCGATTCCCAAGTACAATAAGCTCACGACTTGCAAGATTGGCCCATTGGCGGATCAGAAAAAAATCAATGATAATGCTTATTGTCTTCAACTTCCACCAGGCATGCGAAACTTCTGATGTTTTCAACATCAAGCACCTCAGCCCTTATTTTGGCAAAAAGGACAGTGTTGATCCCCGAGGGAATTCCAGGGCGAATTCTCTCCAACCCGGGGAGGATGATGCAGCTAGCCAAGACGAGGAAGACAGCCACGGATTGGCGAGAGGGTGACTTTGGCGAGAAGGAGCCTTGGCGTGGTGCCAAGTTTAGCACAGTACCAGCTTTGCAAGATTCCAGTTGTGATTTTTGCCAAATTTCTTAACAGATTTGTTTGTTTCCTTTTTACTCGCTAATTTATTTTTATTGTTTCCTTAATTTTTGTAATTTTGAATTCAAATCTCCTTAGTTTTCCTCTATATAAAGAGGGGATAATTAGTGTTAGGGTTAGCTAATTCCAGATTTTTATAGTTTAATTTCCTTGTAATCTCGATTTTTCAAACTGTGAGAAACGGGTTTATCAAGCCTCTTTGTTATTTTATTATTATCTCAATATAATTCAAAGGGAAGGCCGTTGAACCTTTCCGTACCCCTATTATCCCATTACGCACTGCATTAGTACTTATGTAATAAATGCTTAAAATTTAAAATATCTAAGCAATAATTTTCCTATTTTATATAGCTTTGATTGTTAATTATATTTTTTTAGTACTTTTCATATAAGTTGTATTGCTACTTCTATTGTCCTGAAATAAGCTATAAGATAAAAGCAAACCAAAGAGGATACCAACACGCCGTCACCAGATCCCTTTAGAACTCCGAAGTTAAGCGTGCTTGAGCGAAAGCAGTACTAGGATGGGTGACCTCCTGGGAAGCCCTCACTTTGATTAGTAAAAAATGTTTCTTGAAACTATACAACAAAAAGGCATAATATGGAATTAAATTTTCCTCTGAAACAACGGAAAACTTCAATTAGATTTGTATTTTCCTTGGAACATATTTTCCGAAGAAAAACTCGCTCCTAGAATCTACTTTTTTCCCTAAACAAAGGGAGCCTAAAAAGCTTTAAGACAAAATTATCTTCATTATAATTTTAAAAAAAAATCAAAAATGAAAAGGGTGATTAAGAAAAAAAAGTGATCAAATAAGTTGGTCGATTGTTCAATTTTTAATGTTGTTTTTATGTTCGAGGCGCGCTTTACTTTTACCAACTTGAATAGTCATGCCGTTACTGTCGACCTTTAAATTATTGTAGAACTTTAGTATGGGTGCTTAGCATTATAGTTATACATTTAATCTCTATTAGCAAATTTGGTGTATAATATACTTTTTGAATATATATATATATATATATATATATATCTGTATTTTCTTGTTGAAAAAGGGTGTTTACTTACATATCATTGCCAAAAAGTAGTAAAATACAAGGTCTTTTTTTTTTTGTTATCTTTATATCCGTATTTTTTCAATTTAGAAATAAATGATAATTGGAAATAATCAATATCTACAACTAAATTTTTTTTGAAAATTAGGATTTTATTTCAAAATCTAGAAAAATACATCCACTAACATACTTAGAAACAAAACATTTACATCCAAATTACGAGAGGCAAGTTCCTTAAGACTCCACTTTGTGCAAGAGTATCATCGTTCGAGTTATTTTCTCTCAATAAGTGGACAAATGATACAGATCTAAAGTAGCGCTTTAGGAACTCAATTTTGTTCAATAGAAATTTTAGCCTCCAAGGCCCTACATCACCCTCCTTTGTCCTATTTATCGCATTAGCTGAGTCCAACTCAATCTCAAAGTCCTGATTACTTACACCTTTTTGTGTCGTTATCTCCACAGCATAGCAAATGGCTTCCAACTCTGCTTGATTAGACTTCATAACTCCCACATGATGAGAGAAAACTGCTCGAAATCTTTCTTCGCTGTCCCTTAACACCCCTCCAATACTTGCTGGACCAGATTTACTCAATGTTGATCCGTCCATATTCCATTTAAGGATACCAACTAAAGGTGGCTTCCACCATGACTGCGGCCTTCTACTGATGCTTGTTCATATGTGAGGTCGGTCAACATTCTCAATAATATAATCCAAAGAGTATGGTGACCCCTCAAACCAAGTTGACATCCAATATGCTAATCTGTGCTTGACAAGTACCACCAATTCCGACCGATTTATTTTTAAAAATGGCATCATTTCTAAATTTTCATATAGTGCAGATCACAACAGGAAATAAAGTAATCCTTACCTACTTGTGAAACCTGAGAAATAGAACGACTTGCCGACTCGCAAACCACTCCTTCACATCTGCTTGCATTGTTACAGACAACCCCCACCAACAGCAAATACTCATCCAAAGTCTCCAAAATTATACCCAGTCGCACAAGTCTTTCTTTGGTATTCACTTTTCCCAATAAAACCAACATGACAAGAGCTCGACCAGAAGGCGGCACATAACCTTTCCAAACTCCATGAATCGCACTCGGCAAGGATAACTCTCTTTGATGCATTAGAGCTTTACAAAATAATTTGACCGAATATTGTCCTCCAACCTCGAAGCGTTAGCAAATACTATCCGATTTTTTCAGGCACATGAAAACCAGTCCCAACGTTGCCAATAAATAGTTCTTCATGTTTTCATCATATTCAAACAATCTCCTTCTCCACACAAAACTCCATTTCCACGAGAGGCCAAATCCTTGTACTTGCAAAGGTTGCATCTTTTTGTTCACGGAGTGAGAATGATCTCAGAAACACAGACCTCAGAGGAACCGAACTAGCCCACACATCATTCCAGAAGCTTGCATTCTGACCATTTCCGATCGATATTGCCGTGCCTTCATTGATGATTTTCTACACTTCTGGGCAAAAACTCCTAATGCTGCAGATATCACCCCAAACCCCTGACGCCTCAACCAACTCTAGCTCCTTAAACATCTGGTTCGATGGTGTGTTATACATGTTCCGAATTGCCTTTTTTCACAGCGCTTGGCAGTTGTCAGAATATATCCACCACCATTTAAAAAGCAGAGCTGCATTTTTCTCTATCACGTTACCCACACCTAGACCTCCCATCTGTTTAGGTCTCTGGATTACTTCCCACTTAACTAATGCCATACCCTTATTATTCTCTGTTCCACACCCAAAGAATTTTTTTTGAAGCGGTATGATTCTTCTAGTCACCTTGTTCATCATTTTAAACAAGGATAGATAATATGATTGGAGATTATTGAGTACTGTCTTGATCAAGGTCAACCGACCTGCTTTAGAGAGAGAGTCTTTGCCTTCCATCCGGCAAGCCTATCTTCAATCCTATTTATTATGGGTTTCCACATTGAGGCCCCTCTCGAATTCAGTCCTAATGGGAAGCCTAATTATTTTAGCGGTAGAGATCCAATCGAGCAACCAAGCTCCTTTTTTTCAGCTTCTATCCAATCATCTTCTTTACCCAATGCAACCAAAGAGGACTTTGATTAATGGACAGTCCTGAAATTAGTTCAAAACACACAAGGAGTCGTCTTATATTTCTAATTGCACTTTCCTTTGCTTTACAGAAAAGAAGTGTATCATTCGCAAACTTTAGGAGGGTGATGCGGAAGCCATCATTACCGATTTCAATTCCCTCAATCAGTCCTGCCGCTTCTGCTCTTATTAACATATGATTAAGGACCTCAATGACAATAACAAAGAGGAACGGGGATAGTGGATCCCCCTGACGGAGACCCCTTTCCATAGGAATGGGCTCAATAGGTGACCCATTTGCTAACACTGAAACTGAGGCTGACTGCACATATGCCTGCACCCATCTCCTCCACATAACTCCAAAGCCCATATTTATAAGGACAGTTTCCATAAAAACCCAATCAACTGTGTCATAGGCTTTTCCACATAACTCCAAAGCCCATATTTCTAAGGAAAGTGTCCATAAAAACCCAATCAACTGTGTCATAGGCTTTTTTTGAAGTATAGTTTTATGAGCACTCCCTCCTCCTTCTTCTTCTTCACCCAATGCACCACTTATTTTGCTACAATGTCCCATTCAAAATTTGACGAGGTTTTACAAAGGCCGATTGCGATTCCACAATTAGGTTAAGAAGGACTAAGGTCAATCTCTTTAAGATCACTTTCAAAATAATCTTGTAGAGGCATCCCACCATGCTAATGGGCCTGAAATCCAAAAGGTCCGCAGCACCGTTCTTCTTAGGAATCAATGAAATCCACGTCACATTGATCTGTTTAGATAGCACTCCAGTGGCGAAAAAATTCCTCACAAATGCAATTGTGTCATTCCTGATGATTCCCCGAGCCTTTCTTATGAACCTGAAGTTGAACCCATCCGGCCATGGAGCTTTGCTAGGATCACAGTTCAAAACCACTGCTTTAATCTCATCATCCAAGACCTCTTCTTCCAGCATCATACAGTTTTCAGAAATCTGTAGTAAAAGGAGCTCGCCCAGTGAAGCCTCCTGCAGTGCACATTTAGCATATAGGGACTTGAAGAATTCATTTACATATGCTTTAATAGCATTTGGCTCCCTACACATTTCACACCCCACCCTTAAATCTCCAATGAAATTACTTCTAAACATGGATCTGGTGAGTGTAAAGAAATATTTTGTGTTCCGATCTCCTTCTTTAACCCAACTGCATATAGACTTTTGTTTCCACAGTCCCGCTAATCTTAGGTGCCAACGCCAAAGCTCTTTCCTCAATTCTCCTCCCCTAGTCACCAGAGCCTCCTCAGGGGCTGATGCTTCTAGGCTTATTCTTATTCCATACCTTTAACTTGGATTTTAGTAACTTAAGTTTTGAATTCACCTCCCTTGTTGAGTTGTCCCACGGCTCACGAAAAATATTTATAAAATTCTTGTGATCAAGCCAACAATCCAGAGTACGGAATGGAATTGGACCCCAATTTGATTTCGAGGTTTTAATAAAAAAGTGGGCAAAGGTCTGATAGCTTTCTCATAAGTTCCCACATCTTGGTGTCCGGGAAACATTCTAACCTTTCCATATTCACCAAGGCTCTACCAATAAGACTCATAGAAGCTCCTATGACCCAAGTATACTTCCTACAAAAGAGTGGAAGATTAACAAGGAAGGAAGTTAGAGCTGATGAACATTTTAAATTCCAACAAGCTACCACTTTAACCTATCCACCCTTCTGTCTTTTCCCTGCTAGATAGGCAAACCTTGTCATCTTTAGGAAGGATTCAGTCGCATGGTGACTTTCTTCTTTCCATTTTAACCCTATTTGTAATCCGACTTTAACAATTTCAACAGCTTTTCTATTAATTGGTTTCAACTCATCCCCATATGTTGGTCATTTTCATCTCCTTTTCCCTCTTTTTACCCCATTGTTCTACCTATTCTTCTAATACCAATGTGCTCTAAAGGATACACAATAAGATAGTGATAGAATTTGAGGGAGAAAGAAGAAGAAATTTGAGGGAGAAAGAGAGACTTTGTATATAACTTTCAAGATGAAAACCCAATACAATCAAGTATGCTAAATATATATTCCTCACATGCACTACCTCTGCTACCTCTAACTAACTTCCACTTTCCAAAAGTAAAGAAAATATAAAGTAAATACAAAAGTAGAAATAAAGATAGGTAAATAACTAATTTGGGTGATGAGCTGGCCATCCCACTGCACGTGATCCTCACATGACAGGCCTCTCCTAACCTCAACTCCTCTCTAGCTTAGCTTTCTGCATCAACAGCCTTCCCATAGAGAGCACCCTTGACCTCAAGGGTGAAAATTTGGGAATTTTTGCTGCAAATCAAAGAGGAATTCCCATGTAGCATCTTCTCTTGGTAAGTTTTTCCACCAAATGAGGACCTTTGTTTTTTTGATAAATCAACGATAAATATTATATATCCAAAGAGATATATACAGGACTACAAGGGGCATACCCCAAGACACGGTAAAGGCCTATAAAGCAAACCAAACAAATGGAAGCAAACAAGCTGAAGATAGCAAACAAAGCAAAAGCCAACGAGAGAAAAAACAGCACAGTAAGTGACAATCCCCCACTCTTGAAGAAGATCAGCATGGCGATGAGCATCATGGAGGGAGGAAGCAACAAGAAGACGACTCTAAACAATGCCAGTAATCTCCTCAGTCACAGCAGCAGATGGTCTAGACTGATGCCTCTGGATCCTCAGGTTTTGCTCATACCAAAGGGTGTAGATGGTCGCTGAAAGGCAAAGGCGGGCTATGGAGTGATTAACACCTCACCCTCTGAGATGACTGGAAGCCCATGCTAGGAGCTCGTTCCACAGTAGAACTGGCCAAGCAATCAAGGTAGGGGTAGCTACTCTTCCCCAAACAGAGGCTGAGTAGGAGCAGGCAAAGAAAAGGTGGCGGTGAGACTCCTCATGAGCACCACACAGAACACAAACTGTCAGATTGGCGCCTCGAACTCTATGCCTCATCAACCGATCCCAGTTCCACAACCTCTCATAAGCAGCTAACCAAAGCACAAAGGAATGTCGTGGAACATGTAAAGTGAACCAGAGCAAGTGATGGACTGAATCCTCAGCTCTCCTACTCCGAATCATCTCTAATGCAAAACTGGTGGTGAACTTCCCCGAAGGGTCGCCCAGCCACCTAACAAGGTCCGCAATACCAACTCGTGGATGGAAGTCCACCAGGTCCCAGATAGGAAGAGGCTTTGAGCGACTTTACGGGAACTGCCACTAACCCCCCTCAATAATATCAGCTACTCTAGAGCGCCAGGGAGGACCAGTAGATGTCAGAACTTGAGCAGAAAACCTCTCAGAGAGGCATCCGCATGGAAGCTAGAAATCTGTCCATGACGTCGTGTCCAGGCCATCACCTATAACATGACAAAAAGCACCCGAAGAGATACCACGGAGCTGAAGAATGTGGCGCCAACACCAAGAAGCCGGCTTCCGAATATGAATGGTCCAAAAGCTACGACCCCGAAGCCGGTTCTCCTAGATCCAGCGCGGCCATATGTGCTTCATGATCGAAGCTGTGTTCCACTTCTCAAGATGCCGAATCCCAAGACCTCCCTCCTTATGAGGGTAGCGCATATGCCTCTAGGCAACCTTCGCCCCACCAGGACCGAGCGAGGTGCCCCTCCAGAGGAAGGCTGCTAAGATAGACTCTATTTGCTTGATAATCATCTTCGGAAGCATGAAGACTGAGGACCAATAAACCTGGATAGAGAAGAGCACGGCCTGATTAGCTGTAAACGACTTGCATAGGAAAGAGAGCGAGAGGTCCATAGCCAAATACGAGAGAGATCTATAAGAGGCTTGTAGTCGATGTATCGAAGCTGAGATGTGATGAGCGGCACCCCAAGGTATCTAACTGGGCAGTGGCCAATCTTGAATCCCAAAGTATCAACAATGGAGTGCTCAATATCAGGGTCAACCCCAGCTAAGAAAATCGTCTCTTAGTTACATTCGAGACCAGGCCCGAAAGAGCAGCAAAGCAATCCAAAGACACTTGAATCACAGTCACACTATCAATATCACCCCGACAGAATATCATGAGGTCATCAGCAAAGCAAAGGTGAGTGAGTTGAGTCTGACGACATCCCGGATGGAAATGGAAACAACGATCAGTAGCCGCCTGACGAAGAATACCCCGAAGGCCCTTTGTGGCTATGACAAACATATACAAGGAGAGAGGATCCCCCTGACGAATACCCCAGCTAGAATCAAAGAAGCCCTCAAGCACGCCATTAATGGTGACTAAGAACCGAGCAGTAGAGAGGCACTCGCGAACTCAGCCCACCATGACCTTTGGAATACCCATACATTGCATACTAACCAAGATAAAGTCCCATTGAACAGTGTCAAATGCCTTACGAATATCCACCTTCAGAGCATACCTAGATGAGACACGACGGTGATAATCTCTCATAAGCTCCTGCGTCATCATGACACTATCAGAAATATGTTGCCTCGGAACAAAAGTAGTCTGAGAATAGTGAATCAGCCGAAGAAGAACACCCTTCAGCCTGTTAGCAATGATCTTCGTAATGCACTTGTAGACCACATTGCAATGGGAGATGGGATGGAAATCAGCAAAAGTGGAGCGGCTCTCCACCTTCGGCACCAAGCTAATGCGGGTCGTATTTAGGGCACCTAGCATGCACCCTGAGGAGAAGAAGGAGCAAACAGCTCGCACCATATCAGTACCTACAATCTCCCGTGCCTTCTTAAAGAAGAGGGAGGAATACCCATCTGGCCAGGAGCACGATCATCCCCAGTAGAAAATACAACATCATGTATCTCAGCATTAGTAATCAGAAGGACAAGAGAGCGAGCCTGATCCTCATCCAACCTATCCTCAAATAAATCAGAGACATCCTCCTGAAGGGCGGCACTAGGCTCAGATAGTAGCTCCAGAAAATAAGATACTCCAGCCTTGGAAATCTCCTTCCCATCAAAGGTCCGAGTCCCATCCGCACCTTTAATAGATATAATCCAGTTCCTTGACTGCCTGTGGAGAACCGATCTATGAAAGAACTGGGTGCACTAATCACCCAAAGAAAGCCACTGGATATGAGACTTCTGACGATAGAAAGCCTCCTCATCACGGCAATAGCTCGAATACTCTCTCGAAAGTCGCCACTTCTCCATCCTTAAGTGAGCACTATCAGGGTCAGTGTCAAGGGCTCTCTGTCCCTCCACCCAAGCATCTCTGGCCACCTCCACACGAGTAGAAATATGGCTGAAGTGCCTAGTGTTGAGGGCCCGAAGCTCACACTTCAGCTTTTTGAGCTTTTGGGTGAGTTGAAACATAGGAGAGCCATCAACATGCGTGGCCCAAACACGACAAACAAGGGGCAAGAAGTCCTCGTGGTCAGCCAAAAGTTAAAGCACTTGAAAGGAGTATGCCTAGAGCGGCGCTCCCTAAGCCTCTAACCACCAAAGCACTATGATCTGAAGAATCAGTGTGAGGAAGAGCCTCGATAAAGGAAACAGGAAAGGACCGAAGCTACTCCTGACTCGCCAAACACCAATCAAGATGTCTGAGAAGAACATCATCACTCGCATCCTTCCCCCCCCCCCCCCCCCCCCCCCCCCCCGCCCAAGTATGGCGAAGGTCGGTAAAAGCTAGCGGCGAAAGGCTCGACTCAGAAAGGCAATCTTAAAAGTCATCCATATGACCCGGCCAGGAAGAGAACATGCCGGAGTTATCACTAGGGCGAAGAAAGGTGTTAAAATCTCCAAGAAGGAGCCAAGGGGTCCCCTGGAGACTAACACTAGCAGTCCTGGTATAACTCCATAAATCACGGTGCGCTCCCTAGTGCATTAAAACCATAGACAAAGGTAACAGCAAAACTGCAGTCCCCACGAACATCCTAAACCCGATAAGTAATAAACTAGTCCCCACTCCGAACGAGAGAGGTAGAATAAACCCCCGGATCCCAACAAACAATATGACGACACCAAGATCGAACGTTCGTAACGCCAGCAAAAAGAGAGTGCCAACCATCCATACAACTAGAGATAGCAGACTCAACATCAGCAAGGTTGGTCTTAGTCTCCATAAGACCAACCACGCCAAGAGAGTGGGAGCGAATCCACTCCCGGATATCACGAATGGAATTGGGGTTGTTAAAACCCCTAATATTTCAGGAACCAATCATCATACAAACAATGAGAAGGGAGAGAGGGCCTACTGGCAGGCACCATAGCCCCGTGAGCTAGCTCGAGTCACGTTATGCTCCACAGGTGGCGGGCATCGAGAAGAAGTCGAGACCTCACCTTCCTAATCAAACGGTAGACAAGCAAAACGGTTCGGCGATGTAATACTCGGAGAGTCAATCGGCACATTGCTTACCCCCCCCCCCCCCCCCCCAAATAGACCCTAGGCTCAACAGCATTAACAAGATAAGGCTGGGCCTCTATAATCTCGCTAGAAACAATGGCACGGCTTAGATCTTCAGAATCCTTAACTGAAGGACTAAGCTCCGAGAGACCCAAGCGTTCTCCAACACGAGGAGAAACCGACCCTGAATGAACAATCTCGGTAACAGAAAAACCAGAAAGGGAAGCTAGGGACCATCGTGACCCAGTTGGGGTCACCGTTTTAGAAGGGCCTTGCACAACCCCTCCCCCACTCCCCATGGCCGAATCCCTAAGGCTCACAGCCACCCTCACCCGAGATGTGGGCGAGGACTCGCAACGTGAAGGGGAACCCGAGACCACCCTGGGACTCATAGATTCCCCCTCCCTTTCCTGGCCTGAACCCAAATCAGGTTCGATCCTAAGCACCAGGCCCGTGCTAGGCTAGACCGAGGGTAGGGTGCCCTCCGTACCAGACTCAGACACGGGGACCCAAGTGCCAATGTGGCACTGGGCCATTATTGAGCCTAAAAGCCCGGAAGCCAAAGGAGGACCCAGTGGCCCAGCTCCTTCCTCATCAACAGTAGCAGCAGGCTCGTTAGAGGCCTCAAGTGTCACAGGCCCAATTTAGGCCACCTTAATAGTGCACGCATGGGCCTCAACTGGCCCAACACCACCCACACCTTCCATTTGTCACCAAGCCCAAGTACCCCACCAGACCCAGTATGAACCCAAATAGCTCCCCTCGGCTCAGTTTTTGTAGCATCCCCTCCCCCCCCCCCCCCCCCCCCCCCCCCTGCATCCCCAACATTCTTCTTCTTCTTGTGGCTGCCCTATGACCCCTCTTCACCATTTTCCTGTCAAGGATGAGTTCTGGCTCACGTACAGGCATCTGATCCCAAAGATCAGTGATTGCAATGGGTGTATCAGGTCGAGGTCCATGGTGCAGCTTGAGTTGAAATGCATGGAAGACATCATGTACCTTAGCTATAGGGGGTAAATAGGCAACCTTGCCAACTGCAACAATGATTTGGAATGGGCTAAAGAATTTAGGTGCTAGCTTGTGATTGGTATGATGAGCAACTGTGATCTGCTTGTAAGGATGGAGCTTAAGGTACACCCAATCACCCATCTTGAAACTTCTCTCAGTACACTTCTTGTTGGCTACCTAAACCATTCTGTTTTGAGCTCGCTGCAAGTGGAAATTCAGTACCTGAATTGTTTCTTCTCCTTTGAGCCAGACTTCTATCAACAGTTCCACATTGCTTTCTCCATGAAGACAAGAGATGTGTAGTGGAGGTGGCTGACTATACACAACCTCATAAGGTGTCTTGTGTGTTGATGAACGCCAAGTGGCATTCTAACATCACTCAGCCAACGGTAGCCATTTAGCCCAATGTGAAGGGTAAGAATTGCATATACATCTCAGATAGGTCTCCAAGCCTCTATTGATGACCTTAGTTTGGCCATCTGTTTGAGGGTGGTATGAAGTTGATAAAAGCATGTCTACACCTTGTATGGAAAATAAAGCTTGCCAAAAGTCACTGTAGAAGACGGTGTCTCTGTCATTGACAATAGTGCTAGGAAGTCCACGTGGTTTGTACACCTGATCCATGAATACTTGAGCTACTGTCATGGCTGTATAAGGATGGGTTAAGGCTATGAAATGGGCTGCCCCTATCAACCACCACGAAGATCACATCCTTCCTAAATGACCTAGGAAGGCCTTTTATAAAGTCCATCGAGATGTCAGTCCACACGGTTTCAGGTATAGGTAGTGGTTGTATTAGCCCCGAATATGTCATATTCTCATGTTTACATGCTTAACAAACAGCACATTTCTTGACAAATTCCTGGACAAACTTAGTCATCCCCTTCTAATAGAAGATGGACTTGACTCTTTGTAGTGTTACATGGACTTGACTCTTTGTAGTGTTGCATCTCTGCCTGAGTGCCCTCCCTAAGAAGAAGTGTGCAACCAGTGCAAGATTTTATTTCTAAGTTTAGCATCTTGCCCCACTACCATTCTTCCTTTTCTCTTCAATTATCCTTGTAATTAGCTGTAATGAGGATGTCTCTGATCATTCTGTTGCAACAGTATTATGATTTGCTATAGTAGGGGATCAGATTGCCAGGACAGCTAAATCAAAGGGTACAAATTGTTTTCCACCAAAGATAGCACCATACATACCATCTCTTGGCTTGAAACTCTTGATAATGCATCAGCCACAATGTTCTCCTTTCCCTTCTTGTAATCTATGACATAACTGAATCCCAACAACTTAGATAACCATAGTTGTTGGAAGTGGGTGCTGATCTTTTAAGCAAGTACTTTGGGCTCCTCAGATCTATTCTGATGATAAAAGTATTGTTGAGCAAATATTGTTGCCAATGCTGCACTGCATACACCACGGATAGCAGCTTCTTCTCATATAATGATAACAATTGTTGTTTTGAGCTGAGTCACTTGTCGATAAAAGCTAGAGGATGGGATTCCTGAAGTAGCACAGCTCTAATTACCACATTGCAGGCACCAGTCTCGATGATAAACTATTTGGAGAAGTTTGGCAGAGCCAGGGTGGGAGCTATACATACTGCTTGTTTTAAGTCATCAAAAGCCCTCTGTGCTTCTTCATTCCAGTGCCATCCATCCTTTTTCAAGAGTTCTGTTAAGGGTTTAGCCTTGCTTCCATAGCCCCTGATGAATCATTTTTAGTAGCCAATGAGACCAAGGAATCCACGTAGCTGCTTGAGATTGACTGATTGGGGCCACTTCATGACTGCCTCAATATTTTTAGGATTGGTAGCTACTCCAAAGTGCGAGATAATGTGCCCCAAATATTCAATCTATGCTGCAACAAAAGAACATTTGCTATATTGGCGAAGAGTTGGTGATTCTTGAGAACATTGAAGGTGAGTTGTAGGTGTTTGATATGAGATTCCATGTTGGTGCTATACACCAATATGTCATCAAGGAACACCAATACAAATTTTCATTGGTAGGGAGCAAAGATAGAATTCAGGAATGATTGGAACGTAGAGGGTGCATTGGTTAGGCCAAAGGGCATTACGCGAAACTTATAATGCCCAAAATGAGTTTTGAAGGCTGTTTTGTGAGTGTCATACTCATGCATCCTTATCTGGTGATAAGCAGATCTTAAATAAAATTTGGCCCCTCCAAGCTCATCCATCAGCTCTTCCACTAAGTGTATGCGAAATTTATCCTTGATTATGGCTTTATTCAGCTCCCTATAATCCACACACATCCTCCACCCTCTCCTTCTTCCTCACTAACATGACTGCATCAGCAAATGGGCTGGAGCTATGCTATACGTACCCCTTAGTGAGTAATTCTTGCACCATTTCTTCAATAATATCTTTCTGAAATGCAGGGTATCGATAGGGTCTCTTGTTGATTGGTTGAGTACCTTCCTTGAGGTGGATATTATGATCAAAAGCATGTCTGTGTGGAGGCAATTGCTGAGGTTCACTGAAGAGATCTAAGTACTATTCTAATAAGTCTTGGATTTCAGCAGGTATAGAGGAGCCCTAATTATCTGCATCCTTTTCACCCATGAGCATCACTGTTGCAATAGTACACTTCTCTTGCTGAACTTGTAGAAGGGCAATGATGGGAGAGTGGGCAAGAGCCTTGGAAGTAGCCTTGACCCTGATCATATAGCAGGACTTGGCACTGAGACCCTTTAATGTGCATTGTTCTCCATTCACCACATAGGCCATAGTAAGGTATTTGAAGTTGCATTGAATGACCCCTACAGTAGATAGCCATTCTACTCCAAGTACCATGTCATAACCTCCCAAGGGAATAAGCATGAAGTCCGCAGTGTATGTGTGCCCTTGCATTCTCCAAGTGAAGCCTTCACATCTGGTATCACATTTTAGGCTACTACCATCAACAACAACCACTGAAATGGGATCCATGGAACTGAGTTGTTTGCACAGTTTGGTTGCCAAAGCAGTATCAATATAATTGTGTGTAGATCTTGAGTCAATCAGGATGTGCACTGGTCTCCTTCCCACTTGTCCGGACACCCTCAAAGTTTGATAACTGGTATCACCTGCTAGAGCATGTATTGAGATTAAGGCTTTAGCTTTCTTATCTTCAGTATTTTCAGATGGATCTCCCAATTCCAACTGTGTCTCTTCTTCAGGGTCTTCATTAACTTCCAATACAAAAAGCTGGGGACTCTTGCTCTTACATCTATGACCTAGTTCAAAACGTTCATCATAGAAATAACACAGGCCTTTGGGTTGCTTATCCCGCAATTAGCTTTAGCCAAAGTCTTATGAACTCTTTTATTAGGGATAGGTGTAGTGGGATTCACTGCATTTCTAGCATTGCCATATATGTTGTTTCCTTGAGGCTGTGAATTCATTGCTTTAGGCATCGATGGAGTAGGAAGCAAAGGGACCTTGGAGTATCTAACTTGCTTAGATAGGGCCTCGATCTTAGCCTCAGCTAACTCAGCTAGTCATGTTGCCTGCTATAAATCAGATGGTCTACTAGCTCTTACGTTCATCTCTACCTCATCCTTCAATCCGGTTAGCAAACAACTAACAAGTTGATTTTCAGTGAGATCTGTTCTCACTGCAGCAGCATCAAACTTAGCAAGATATTCACTAACTAATCCTGTTTGCTTCAGATTCATTAGCTCAAATATAGGATCCTCATATGGGTTGCCAAATCTCTTCTGTAATGCACGTACATATTCTTCCCAGCTAAAATTTAAGTGAAGAACTCTAGTCTTCATCATTCAATTCCTCTCAAGTGTATTAATGCTAGTTTAATCTTAGTATGAGCTGGTGTGTTATCAACGGTGAAAAATTTCTCACACATGTACAACCAATCATTAAGGCCTTCACCAAAAAATAGTGGAAAATCTACCTTACTCAAACGTGCAGAATATTGGTGATAACCTGTTGCATTGCTTTGATTCAGATCCAGAACAGGAAGATCAGGGATGGCCTAGCTTTGACCCCCTTTAGATGTAGAAGCCCTTTTATTAGCTCTGCTCTGCTGCAAGGATACTCCAATGATCATCTCTTATAGTTCCTAGATCGAAGTTTTCAATTCCCCCACTGCTGCATTGGTTGTTCAAATATCTGATGTCAAGGACTCTTCAACCCTACGGATTTAGAGGTGGATCTGGTGTTGTCAGCAATGAAGTAAATTGATCGCACAGGTTAGAGGATTAAGGCTCTGAGACCAATGCCTTCTAAAGGATACACAATAAAATAGTGATAGAATTTGAGGGAGAAAGAGAGACATTGTATATAACTTTCAAGACTCAATACAATCAAGTATGCTAGATATAAATTCCTCACATCCATTACCTCTGCTACCTCTAACTAACTTCCACTGTCCAAAAGTAAAAAAAAAAATATATATATATAAAGTAAATACAAAAGTAGAAACAAAAGATAGGTCAATAACTAATTTGGGTGATGAGCTGGCCATCCCACTGCACATGATCCTCACATGAGACGCCTCTCTTAACCTCAGCTTCCTGCATCATCTTCCAGGTGCACATCGAACAAATTTACAAACCATGGCGGGAAGTATTCACTTGACTTTTCCGACGATGCTGACTGCTGGCTGCACAGGTTGAAAAATAGGCGTGACTTGACTGAATTTATTCTGGGCCTTTTCACATTTTTGTTAAATTTATCATTTTAAGTCTAAAATTATTGGTTAGTATACTCTATCTTTTACTAGTTGTTATATTTTTGCTACCGGTATTGTATTAACATTATTATTTAATTTTTATAAGTCAACAAATTTTTAACCTACGTTTTCATATATATATAACCGAATAATACATATGCATATTAAATTTTATAATTTAATTTATGTATCGTATATTTCTAACAGAGCATTTGATACATGCCATAAATATCAGCAACTCATTAAAAAATATGTTGTTTTGATTTAATTTATTAAAATAATAAATAAACTATTTTCCTTGAGGTAGAAAATGCGGAAATAAAGAGTGAAGGAGGCGATTAGTTCAAGTTAGCAGGTAATAGGCCGGACGTCATTCCAACCCCCTTTGGGAAAATACTAAGATTGTTAAATTTATGTACATTACGTTTAGTAAATGATAAGTATCAAATAAAAAGTGACCCCTCGACTTTCAGTTTAATTAAAAATACATCTAAATTATTATTTCAAAATTAATTTAACCCATAAATTCTTAATTTTTTAAAAGATAGTCTCAAATTATTATTGAAAACTAATATGATTCTCCTTTAATTTTTAATTTTATCAGAATGTTTCAAATTATTAACCAATATTAATATGATTTCAATTTCTCTGCTAAATATTAAAAGAATATATCTAAATTAGATATGTGATTTATGTATGTAATGTTATCATAGAAATTAATTAATTTGTAAATAAGTAAGAATTTTATAAATTGATCATTTTTTTAGGAAGTATTAACTACTTGTCTCAAAGGCCATCATTAGAGCACGTGTGAATTGCTCAAGATTACAATTTTATTGGTTTTCGGATTTACATTATTATTTATACTTATAATTTTTATTTTTATAAAATTGTAAAATAAGAATCATTTGAGAACATTTCAAAAAACTGTTAATGAGTTTCAATTCTAAACACGACGGAAGAAAAAATTTAGTGTTAGGAATATGCCTCAAATTTAGTGATGTACTATTATTGTTGTTGCCATGAGCAAGCCGATCGATCAGGACCGATCGAGCAAGCGTGCTGGAGAGAAGAGTAGGAAAGCAGTAGTAACAGGGCCGATTAATTGGGCCCAGCCAATCGATCGGGAGTCTAATTTTCACGCGGGTATATATACGAGCCTATGGTTCACGTAAGCAGTATCCAAATATAGTAAGCGCGCCATCATCCTTGAGAGAGAGAGAGAGAGAGAGGTGAATTGTAATTCTTCTATTCTCAAATCAATAAAAGTCTCCATCTCCGTCTGTGGTTTTCTCCCCTGTCAATTGAAGAGGAGTTTCCACATAAATTATTGTGTTCTTGTTTTTGTTCTCTTTTATCCATATTTACTTCTCATTTGGTCTTAGTATTTGATTCGAATTAAGTACTTGAGATTCTGCACCTCTGCACAAATTGGTATCGGAGCCCTTGTTGTTCGTTTTGGTACTATGACTTCACGATTAAATCTCAAGTAGAGAAGTTTGGTGGTCAAGGGAATTTCAGTTTGTGGCAAGTCCGCATTAAAGATCTCCTGACACAAAATGGCTTGATGAAAGCACGGGATGGAAAAGAGAAGAAACCAGAGAGTTTATCCGATCTACAATAGGAGAAGTTATATGAGAAGGCACTCACTGCGATTCAAATGTGTCTTACAGATGATGTGCTGACAGAAGTCTTGGAAGTGAAAACCGCTAAGAAGTTGAGTTGTGGGAGAAGTTGCAGGAGATGTTCTGCTTCAAATAGTCTCCAATAAACTCGCAGTCAAGCACCGGTTATTCACGTTTCGTATGTCGGAAGGTACATCTCTTAAGAACCATATTAATGAATTTAACTCTATAATTCAAGAGTAAAAAGAATTGGATGATGCCCCTAAAGATAAAGATCAGGCCATATTGTTATTATGTTCACTCTCAAATTCATATAAAGGTTTTGTAGAAAGCATGATATATGGTGGTAGGTCAACTATCACAATTGATGAAGTTAAGAGGAACTTAGTGAGTAAAGAACGAGTAGATAAAGAATTATCTGACTCTGTGAATGACTCTGGTAATGGTTCGTTTGTGAGAGGTAGAATTGAGAATAGAGGGTCTGATGGTGGAAAGAAGTCAAGGTCTAAGTCTAGACATAAAAACCTGTCATGTAACTTTTGTTACAAGAAAATGGCACATAAAGAAAAACTGTTATAAGTTTAAGAATAAGCAGAAAGAAGATAACATGAATGACCATAATAGAGGTGACAAGTCTGCTGAGGCTAGTGTAGTTGAAGATGAGGGTGATGCTGATGTTCTTTTAGTAACCGAATCCCAGGCCAGATCCAAAGATAAGTGGATCATGGATTCAAATTGTTCTTATCATGTTTGTCCTAATAGAGACTGGTTCACCACATATAAGTCAATTCGGGGCGGAGTAGTCTTGAGGGGCAATGATGCCGCTTGTAAGGTTATGGGTATAGGAACAATAAGAGTTAAGATGTTCGATGGTACTACTAGGACACTCAGCAACGTGCAACACGTCCCATACTTGAAAAAGAACCTTATCTCTTTAGGTACCCTTGAGTCACATCGGTACAAGCACACAGCTGAAGGTGGAGTTATGAGGATCAGTAAGGGTGCGTTGATTGTGATGAAGGGAAGAAGGGTAGGAACTTTGTATGAGCTCATAGGTTCTACCGTGACAGGGTCAGTGGTTGTTTCTACATCATCTATGTCAGAATTAGATATTACCAAGATGTGGCACATGAGATTGGGTCATATGGGTGATAAGGGTCTAACATAGCTGAGCAAGAGGAGTTTATTGTGAGGTCAGTCAACTAGGCTAATGCAGTTCTATGAGCATTGCATCTATGGGAAGTAGAAGAAAGTTAGCTTCAAGTAGGCAGTGCATCAGACTAAAGAAAAGTTAGATTATGTTCATTCAGATTTGTGGGGACCGTCAAGAGTTGCTTCTAGAGGAGGTTCCAGGTATCTTCTAATGTTCAATGATGATTATTCAAGAAAAGTTTGAGTCTATTTTCTTAAGCAGAAAAATGAAGTTTATGAAGTCTTCAAAAAGTGGAAGGCGATGCTTGAAAAACAGACAGGGAAGTAGATAAAGAGGTTGAGGACTGATAATGGTCTTAAATTTGTTGAGGGTGATTTCGTCAAATTATGTGAGCATCAAGGCATTGTCAGACACAGGACTTGTACAGGTCGACCTCAACAGAACGGAGTGGCAGAAAGACTGAATAGGACATTACTAGAGAAGGCTCGATGTATGCTATCCAATGTAGGCTTAGGGAGAGAATGGTGGGCAGAGGCAGTTAACATGGCATGTTACTTAGTGAACTGATCACCTCATTCATCGCTTCAGTTGAAGACGCTAGAAGAGGTATGGTCTGGATCCCCTATTGATTACTCGCATTTAAGAATTTTTGGTTGTCCTGCTTATGCTTATGTGAATGATGGGAAGGTAGAACCTAGAGCCAAGAAGTGTATCTTTCTTGTTATAAGTTTAAGAATAAGCAGAAAGAAGATAACATGAATGACCATAATAGAGGTGATAAGTCTGCTGAGGCTAGTGTAGTTGAAGATGAGAGTGATGCTGATGTTCTTTTAGTAACCAAATCCCAGGCCAGATCCAAAGATAAGTGGATCATGGATTCAGATTGTTCTTATCATGTTTGTCCTAATAGAGACTGGTTCACCACATGTAAGTCAATTTAGGGTGGAGTAGTCTTCAGGGCCAATGATGCCGCTTGTAAGGTTATGGGTATAGGAACAATAAGAGTTAAGATGTTCGATGGTACTATTAGGACACTCAACAACGTGCAACACGTCCCATACTTGAAAAAGAACCTTATCTCTTTAGGTACCCTTGAGTCACATTGGTACAAGCACACAACTGAAGGTGGAGTTATGAGGATCAGTAAGGGTGCGTTGATTGTGATGAAGGGCAGAAGGGTAGGAACCTTGTATGAGCTCGTAGGTTCTACCGTGACAGGGTTAGTGGCTGTTTCTACATCATCTATGTTAGAATTAGATATTACCATGATGTGGCACATGAGATTGGGTCATATGGGTGATAAGGGTCTGACATAGCTGAGCAAGAGGAGTTTATTGTGAAGTCATTCAACTGGGCTGATGCAGTTTTGTGAGCATTGCATCTATGGGAAGCAGAAGAAAGTTAGCTTCAAGCAGGCAGTGCATCAGACTAAAGAAAAGTTAGATTATGTTCATTCAGATTTGTGGGGACCGTCCAGAGTTGCTTCTAGAGGAGGTTCCAGGTATCTTCTAACGTTCAATGATGATTATTCAAGAAAAGTTTGAGTCTATTTTCTTAAGCAGAAAAACAAAGTTTATGAAGTGTTCAAAAAGTGGAAGGCGCTGCTTGAAAAACAGACAGGGAAGCAGATAAAGAGGTTGAGGACTGATAATGGTCTTAAATTTGTTGAGGGTGATTTCATCAAATTCTGTGAGCATCAAGGCATTGTCAGACACAGGACTTGTACAGGTCGACCTCAACAGAACGGAGTGGCAGAAAGACTGAATAGGACGTTACTAGATAAGGCTCGATGTATGCTATCCAATGTAGGCTTAGGGAGAGAATGGTGGGCAGAGGCAGTTAACATGGTATGTTACTTAGTGAACCGATCACCTCATTCATCGCTTCAGTTGAAGACACTAGAAGAGGTATGGTCTGGATCCCCTATTAATTACTCTCATTTAAGAATTTTTGGTTGTCCTGCTTATGCTTATGTGAATGATGGGAAGGTAGAGCCTAGAGCCAAGAAGTGTATCTTTCTTGGTTATACGTCAGGTGTGAAGGGATTTCGTTTATGGGATCCGAAATCTCATAAATTTCCGGCTAGTAGGGATGTTACATTTGATGAGTCTGTCCTACTACATCCGCCACGCACGCCCTCCTTAGTTCGTGATTCGGGTCAGGCGCAGAAGCCTGATGATAGTCAGATACAGTCAGATAGTCCAGATTAGCAGCAGGTAGTTTAGATTGAGAGTATACAGGCACCTCTAATACAGGTTTCTGATGAGAATGACGAAACGGAAACAGGCCAGTAGGTCGGACAATATACTATTGCTGGTGGAAGGCAGAAAAGACAGATTAGGCCGCCACAGAGATATGGGTATGAGGAGATGATAGCCAATGCCCTCACTACAGCTGAAACAATGGAAGATTGTGAACCATCAACTTATTCAGGGGCTTTATCAAGATCTGACTCAGAGAAGTGGCTAATGGCTATGCATGAAGAAATGGAGTCATTGCAGAAGAACCAGACTTAGCAGCTAGTCAAGCCTCAAACAGGAAAGAGAGTTACGGGATGCAAATGGGTCTTCAAACGAAAAGAAGGCATTGTTGGAGTGGAAGATGCAAGGTACAAGGCTCGGTTAGTAGCTAAAAGCTACAGTTAAGTACATGGTGTTGATTTTCATGATATTTTCCCACCTTTTGTTAGACATTGTTCCATACAAGCGATACTTGCTTTAGTAGCTATGTATGATTTAGAGCTTAAGCAGTTAGATGTGAAAACTGCATTTTTGCATGGTGAGCTAGAGGAGAGTATTTGCATGCATCAGCCTAAAGGCTTCGTTGTTGAGGGTAAGGAAGATCATGTTTGTTTGTTAAAAAGATCTTTATATGGTTTGAGACAGTCACCTAGGCAGTGGTACAAGAGGTTTGATCAGTCTATGACTAGTAATGGATTCTTCGGGAATAAATATGACAGTTGTGTGTACTTTAGGAAGACAGACTCAGGTTCATTCATTTTTCTTCTGTTATATGTTGACCATATGTCGATTGCAGGACATGACTGATGTTAATAGTTTGAAAACAATGTTTAAAAGTGAGTTCGAGATGAAGGATTTGGGAGCAGCCGAGAGGATACTCGGTACGAAAATCAAGGGGGACTGAAAAGCAGGAAAGTTATACTTGTCTTAGGAGAAGTATATTGAGAAGGTTCTGGATCGATTTCATATGAAGGATGCTAAGCCTGTTAGGATTCCGATGGTAGCCCATTTCAGGCTTTCAACATTGGATTCACCTTAAACAGAGGAGGATGTTAGGTACATGTCACAGGTCTCTTACTCTAGTGTGGTTGGTAGTATTATGTATGCTATGGTATATACTCATCCAGATATTGCTTATGCCGTTGGCAAAGTGAGTAGATACATGGCGAATCCAGGAAAAGAGCATTGGCATGCTGTTAAATGGATTCTCAGGTACTTACATGGCACTTCTGATGTTTGTTTGGAGTTTGGGAGGAGTAACTGCCGTTTAGTTGGGTATGTTGACTTAGACTACAGTGGAAACCTCGATAAGAGGAAGTCTACTTCTGGTTATGTGTTCTGTTTGAGTGACAGTGCTATCAGTTGGAGAACATGTCTACAGTTAGTTACAACACAATCAACTACAAAGGCCGAATATATGGCAGTGACAGAAGCATTCGAGGAAGTTGTTTGGTTAGTGAACTCAGTGTTGATTAGGGCACAGTTGGGGTCTACTGTGATAGCCAGTCTGCAATTCATCTAGCTAAAGATCAGATGACGCATCATGACAGGACGAAGCACATTGATGTCAAGCATCATTTTATTCGAGATCTGATAGATGAACGCAAGGTGGAGTTGAAGAAGATTGGTACTAAAGATAATCCAGCAGACATGTTCACTAAAGTTCTTCCCGGTAGGAAATTCGAGCATTGCTCGAACTTGGTTGGGCTCTCAATTTCTGCTTGTTAACCCCGGTTGTGGGGTGTTAGTGGAGAAGCTGAAGGTATTTTATTTCGGTGTTAAATTTGAGTCAAGGTGGAGATTTGTTAGGAATATGCCTCAAATTTTGTGATGTGCTATTATTGTTGTTGCCGTGAGCTAGCCGATCGATCGGGTCTTCCACCGATCGATCGAGCGAGCGTGCTAGAGAGAAGTGTAGGAAAGCAGCAGTAGCAGGGTCGATCAATCGGGGGTCTAATTTTCACGCGGGTATATACGAGCCTAGTGTTCGCTTAAGCAGTATCCAAATATAGTGAGTGCGTCGTCATCCTTGAGAGAGAGAGAGAGAGAGAGAGAGATAACTGAATTGCAATTCTTCTGTTCTCAAATTAATAAAAGTCTCCATCTCTGCCTGTTGTTTTTTCCCCTCTCGATTGAAGAGGGGTTTTCACGTAAATCATTGTGTTTTTATTTTTGTTCTCTTTTATCCGTATTTACTTCTCATTTGGTCGTAGTATTTGATTCGAATTAAGTACTTGGGATTCCACACTTCCGCACATTTAGAAATGAAAAGAAAAATTGGAAATGAGAACTTTTTTTTTTTTTTGTTTTAAACGGGGCCTTTTTTTTGGGGGGGGGGGGGGGCAAAAAATGCTTATATGACTTATGATTTAAGCAATATATAATACATATCAGACCACCATGTTAAACGTTTTGCACTTACGAGGGTTTGCTTTGCACCAAATATCTAGTCCTGAGCGACCATTGTAAAGTATCGTCAACCATGGGAAAAAATTTACATATTGATATTAACTCTAAAGCAGGTTTAAGGTCCCTTATAAGATCATGAATGAGCATCTCAAAATGTAAGAATCAACTTTTACACATGTCATTAAAAAAATTTTCATAAAATTGCTAAATGTCGTCAATCTCATAAAATTGACAATCCATAGTGTAAGATCGATGACTTTGATATTCAAATAATGTGATGCTTTTCTTTAGAAATGGTAAGAAATCCCATTAGATTATACAAAGAGACGGCCCTCCTCAAATTCCATAAATTCCCTCACCGTTGGTGGAGGCAGGATTCAATCTTAAGTTTTGGATATGACCTCCCAGACACTGTACCAAGGAAACTAGCAGACATCTCAAACAATGTGATATACCTCATGTAAGGCTACTATTATCGCTTCTCAAAAATGTAATACCTAGTCTAATTAAATTAGTCTCGGCATTACAATATGCTAAAACTTAGGGTAATTAAATTGGATTACGTGTCATAATACAATTAAAACTTGCTATTATTTCAATCGGATTACAAATAAGCATAATTGGCTAAATGGGATAACGAAATAATAAGCTTAAATAAAAGAAATCCACAAAAGACAAAATGATAACCCCACTTTTCTTTTTTCTTTCTCCTTTTTTTATTTCTCAGATCCCTTTCCTTTTTCTCTCTTCCTTCCTCCCCCGCCCCCCCCAAATCTCTTATCCTTTTCTCTCCCCCGTGTTTTCTCTTTCTTCTCTCTCCTCACCAGTGGCGGATCCACGTTGAGCCCCCCTTGAATTTTAAAATAAATAGTACTAGTTATATATATGAATCATAAATAATGGATTGGTTTGGTAGTTTTGTCTCTTTTAAGTAAAGGAGAGAGCCTGGGTTCGAATCCCACGGCTCTCTCATCCCCCTTTCTTTTTCTTTTTTTTTTAATTTTTTTTAATTAAAAATAAAATTAATTTTAATACTCCCACCCCACCCCAAACGAAAAACCCCAACCCCCAAACAAACCCCAAACCCCAAAACCCACCCCCACCCCACGCCGCCCCCGCCGCTTGGCCACCGGTTCACCGGGCCTCCCACCCCACCCTATTGAACGAAAAACCCCAAACCCCAACCCCCAAAACCCACCCCCACCCCACGCCGCCCCTGCCATCCCCTCTGCCGCCCCCCGCCTCCTGGCCACCAATTCACCGACGCCTCCACTCTGCTTCTAGTCAGATCCTCCTCTCGCACCCACCTCCAGGCATCAGTCATATTCAATGTAAGTTTTGTTCATTTTTTATCCTATTTAATAATAATATACAATACTTTTAGGTTTTTCATCTCATGTATCTCTAATTAAAATTCTAATTTTATAAATTTTAGTAAGAGATATCAAATTTCTTTTTAATTGGAGAATAATTACTTGTAGTTTAAATCCTTTATCGAGTTTGGAATTATATGGTCTTTGTTGCTTTGCTTGATATTTGTTATTAGTATATAAATTGGTTGACAATTATTCTTGTTTATAGCAGAGTTAACAATGTTCAAGTACTTTAAAAGAAAATCGCCTTTGCAAGGAGATGATAATCCTTGTTCTACTAGTACTATACAAAGTCAACAAGAAATCAATCTAGGGGACCTTTTTGCAGATCCAGGAAATCGAATTCGAATTGTCAACTATCATCCTAATATTCGTGATCAAGTTCGTAGAGCATATTTGCAAAGGGGTCCTTGTCAACCTCGAAACCACAACTTTCCGTTAACAAAATATGGACAACAACAAAGGCGATTCAATCAGGATTAGTTTGATGAGTTTCCTTGGTTAGAATATAGTATATCGAAGGATGCTGTTTATTGCTTGTGTTGTTATCTGTTTAAGAATGATATTGGAGGTCAAGGGGGCAGTGATCATTTTGTTAATGAAGGATTTTCAAATTGGAAGAAAAGAGAGAAACTTTTTATTCATGTAGGAGGTGCAAATAGTTCTCACAATAAAGCTTAGGAAAAATGTGAAGATTTAATGAATCAAAAGCGACACATTGAGACTAGCATTCATAAGCAAACAAATGAAGCTCGAGCCAATTATAGAAAATGTTTGACTGCTACTATTGAGGCTGTCCGATATCTTTCATTGCGATCACTTGCATTCCGTGGTCATGATGAAAGTGAAGATTCTTCAAATCCAGGAAATTTTATCCAATTGTTGAGAACTTTTGGTAGAATTAGTTCGGATGTCGATGCAGTCACCTTAAGAAATGCTCCGAAGAATCAACAGCTAATAGCTCCCCAAATTCAAAAGAAATAGTAAGTGCATGTGCAACGGAAGTTGTCAATGTAATAATTAGCGATCTTGGGATGCCCCCTTTTCTCTTCTTGTTAATGAAGCTCGTGATATGTCAGTAAAGGAGCAAATGGCCATTGTGATACGCTATGTGGATGACAAAGGAAATGTAAGTGAGCGCTTTTTAGGCGTAGAGCATGTAACCGATACAAGTGCTCATACATTGAAAAGCACCATTGATGATGTGTTATGTAGATATGGCCTTAATATGTCGAGATTGCGAGGTCAAGGTTATGATGGATCAAGTAATATAGGGTCAATTTAATGGCTTGAAAGCGCTTATTATGAAAGAGAATCCTTGTGCATATTATGTCCATTGCTTTGCTCACCAATTGCAACTAGCTCTAGTAGCTGTTGCAAGAAACCATAACCATATATCTTCATTGTTTGTGTTTATAAGCCGATTGTTGAGTCTTGTTGGATCTTTATGTAAACATCGAGATATGCTAAGGGAGAAACAAGCTGAAAAGGTTGCTGAAGCACTTGATAATGGGGAGCTTTCAAGTGGACGCGGTTTGAATCAAGAGACTAGTCTCAAACATTCGGGTGATACTCATTGGGGCTCACATTATAGAACATTACTGAGCTTGGTTCATATGTTTGATGCAGTAGTCGATGTGCTAGAATTCATTGGTGAAGATGCAAAACTCGATGTTCATCGAACAAAAGCACGAAATATAATGGAGAGGCTTCTGTCTTTTGATTTTGTGTTTAGTCACTTTTTAATGCAAAAAATATTGGCAATTACGAACGAATTGTCAGAAGCATTACAAAGTAAAGACCAAGATATTGTTAACGCGATGGCTTTCGTAAAATTGTCAAAAGATCGACTCCAAGTGATGAGACAAAGCGGATGGACTTCATTATTGGATGATGTCTCCTCATTTTGTGAAAGTCATGGCATTGTTTTTCTTGATATAAATGGTGTTTATTTAGCTAGAGGACAAAGACGAAGACGTGGAGAAGAGGAAATGACAAACTTGTATTACTATCGGGTTGAAACATTTTACACTGTTATTGACATGCAACTTCAAGAATTGAATGCCCGTTTCACTGAGTCTAACACTGAGTTGCTCCTTTGTGTGGCATGCCTTAATCCAGTAAATGCATTTATCCACTTCAACAAAGATAGATTGATACAATTTGCTAGCTTCTATCCAAAAGAATTTACTTCATTTGATGTATGGAAGCTTGAAGATCAACTCGATACCTATATTGCTGACATGCATTCTAGCATGGGTTTCTCAAAGTTAACTAGCATTGATGAGCTTGCACAGAAAATGGTGGAATGTGGTAAAAATAAGTTGTATCCACAAGTTTATTTGCTCTTGACTTTGGCATTGACTTTACCAGTTGCAACTGCTACAGTTGAGAGAGTATTTTCAGCTATGAATGCCATTAAGACCAAATGGCGTAACCGAATGGGTGATGAATGGCTTAGTGATAGTTTGATTCTCTTTGTTGAAAACGGTATTTTTGAAGATGTCAGTGTTGAAACAATTATAGAAAGATTCCAAAACATGAAAATTCGAAGGGGTTGTTTGTAAATGCTTAGTGTTGTTTTAGTTTATATCGGTAATAATAATTTTTGTTCATAAT
Source organism: Simmondsia chinensis (assembly GCA_018398585.1). Lineage (NCBI taxonomy): Eukaryota > Viridiplantae > Streptophyta > Magnoliopsida > Caryophyllales > Simmondsiaceae > Simmondsia > Simmondsia chinensis. The sequence goes on from JAGTTD010000011.1 coordinate 26,103,488, forward strand.
ATGTTTATTTTATGGTAATTTAAGATATAGAAATATTATTTTCTATAATTTTTTTAATTTTTATAGTACTTTCCTATTTAATTAGATGCGTTTTTTCTATTTTTTTTTTTTTGAGTTGGAACTATTAAAAAAATGTCGATTGTAAATTTTTTAATAATTTTTATTATATAATTTATTATTTTTTATTCAAGTCCCCCTACACCAAAATCCTGGATCCGCCGCTGCTCCTCACTGCGTCTCTCCCTTGACAATACCGTCTCCCTCTCCACACGGCTTTCCCTCGCACGGTACCTCTCCTACCTCGCCACTACCGTCCTCACCGGCACCGCCACCATCTCACGGTACTGCCGATACCCCTACCGCCACCCTTCTACTGCCGGTAATTCTACCGACCACCACAGTACTGCCCGACCACCACAGTACCGCCAACCACCACTGTACCGCCTGACCTCCAGGGGTCTATAAATACCCCAGCCCTTAACCCCTCAACCTCATACCTATCAGAGTCAGTTCCGGAAATAATGCTGAAAAATAAAAAAATAAAAAAAATAATGCTAAAAAAAAAATTCCAAATCTACTGTTGAACCGCGTTTACAAAATGCGGTTATAGTAAACCGCGTTAAGAAAACGCGTTTCAGATAAAATAAAACTGCGTTTCGTTTTACCATAATAAAAATCGCGTCTTAATAACGCGGTTTACCATAATAAAAATTGCGTCTTAATAACGCGGTTTACCATAATAAAAACCGCGTCATATGAACGCGGTTTAATATGGTAAACCGCAATGAGTCGATCCGAGCCCTTAACAAGCTCGTATCGAGCCCCTTAACGAGCTCTTATCGAGCCCTTATCAAACTGTTCGTGAACATTAGCGAGCCGAGCACCCCCTGTTCGAACTCGGCTCGTTAAGCTTATCGAGTTTGCTCGAACTCGGCTCGTTAAGCTATCGAGCTCTCCTAATGAACACGAACGAGCTCTAATCGATTTTGAACACGAGTAGTTCATTGAACGCTCAGTTCGTTTACACCCCTACTCACCGCCGGTCATGTCGTCCGCTGTCGCCCTTCTTTTGCTTTATACGCCGGAGATCTTTAAGTATCATTGCGTAGCTATTTGATCACTACTGAATTATTAGCCTTTTATTGATAAATTTTCCTGATTTCTTACCACCTCCACTTATAATGTTGGAGCTTCATTGAGAGGAACATGGGATCAATGTGACGATCATCACGAATTGCGGCATAATGGCGACTATAAGCGATGAAAACGGTGTTTGTGTGTATTGCGGATAAACCGCATTTATTAAACGCGGTTATTATCGAAACCGCGTTCCTATAACAGGGTTTATTCTTCTATGAACCGCGTTTTGGGAATGTGGTTTACATGAATATAAAACGTGTTTTATAGATGCGGTTTTTATGTATTTTAAACACATCACCTTCACGCGGTTCAGTATAGCCGCGTTTTGTAAACGCGATTCAACAGTAGATTTGGAATTATTTTTTTTTCAGCATTATTTTTTTTATTTTTTATTTTTCAGCATTATTTCCGGAACCGACTCCACCTATCACCCCATGATCTTTCTCTCTCTCCTCTCGGTTCTTTCTCTCTATCACTTCACGGCTCTCTCCTCTCTCTTTCCACTCCGGCCACCTCGCTGATACGGCTTCGGCCACCATGCGGGTATCGTCACCCCGCCGGTACGGCTCCGGTCACCTCGCCGGTATCACCACCTCGCCAATTTCAAAGCTAATTAACTATAGGAGCTGGATTTTTGGATTAAAAGCTATTGAAGGTAAGTATATCACTCCTCCTACTTGGTCACAAAATATGAAAAATATGCTTTACATGGTTTGAGAAGTAGCTAATGGCCACGCATGAAGAAATGGAGTCATTATAGAAGAACCAGACTTGACAGCTAGTCAAGCCTCAAATAGGAAAGAGAGTTATAGGATGCAAATGGGTCTTCAAATGAAAAGAAGGCATTCATGGAGTGGAAGATGCAAGGTACGATGCTCGGTTAGAAGCTAAAAGCTACAGTCTGGTACATGGTGTTGATTTTCATGATATTTTCTCACCTGTTGTTAGACATTGTTCTAGACAAGTGATACTTGATTTAGTAGCTATGCATGATTTAGAGCTTGAGCAGTTAGATGTAAAAACTGCATTTTTGCACGGTAAGCTAGAGGAAAGTATTTACATGCATCAGCCTAAAGGCTTTGTTGTTGAGGGTAAGGAAGATATTGTTTGTTTGTTGAACAGATCTCTATATGGTTTGAGTTAGTCACATAGGCAGTGGTACAAGAGGTTTGATCAGTTATGACTAGTAATGGGTTCTTCAGGAGTAAATATGACAGTTGTGTGTACTTTAGGAAGACAAACTCAGGTTCATACATTTATCTTCTGTTATATGTTGACGATATGTTGATTGTAGCTAAGGACATGACTAATGTTAATAGCTTGAAAACAATGTAGAAAAGCGAGTTCGAGATGAAGGATTTGGGAGCAGCCAAGAAGATACTCGGTATGAAAATCAGTAGGGACCGAAAAACAGGAAAGTTATATTTATCTCTGGAGAAGCATATTGAGAAAGATCTGGATCGATTTCATATTAAGAATGCTAAGCCTGTTATCACTCCGTTGGCAGCTAATTTAAGGCTTTCAGCATTGGTTTCGCCTTAGACAGAGGAGGATGTCAGGTACATGTCACAGGTCCCTTACTCTAGTGCAGTTGGTAGTATTATGTATGTCATAGTATATACTCGTCCAGATATTGCTTATGATGTTAGCAAAGTAAGTAGATATATGGCGAATCGAGGAAAGGAGCATTGGCATGCATTTAAATGGATTCTTAGATACTTACGTGGAACTTCTGATGTTTGTTTGGAGTTTGGGAGGAGTAAATGTTATTTGGTTGGGTATGTTGACTCAGACTACGGTGGAGACCTCGATAAGAAGAAATCTACTCCGGGTTATGTGTTCTGTTTGGGTGATAGTGCTATCAGTTGGAGACCATGTCTACAGTCAGTTACTGCACAGTCAACTACAAAGGCCGAGTATATGACAGTGACAGAAGCATTCAAGGAAGCTGTTTGGTTGAGAGATTTGATTAGTGAACTCAATGTTGATCAGGGCACAGCTAGGGTCTACTGTAATAGCTAGTCTACAATTCACCTATCTAAAGATCAGATGACGCATCATGACAGAACGAAGCACATTGATGTCAAGCATTATTTTATTCGAGATCTGATAGATGAGCGCAAGGTGGAGTTGAAGAAGATTGGTACTGAAGATAATCCAGCGGACATGTTCACTAAAGTTCTTCCCGGCAGAAAATTCGAGTATTGCTCAAACTTGTTTGGGCTCTCAATTTCAGTTTGTTAACCCCTGTTGTGGGGTGTTAGTGGAGAAGGTGGAGGTATTTTATTTCGGTGTTAAATTTGAGTCAAGGTGGAGGTTTGTTAGGAATATACCTCAAATTCTTAGTTTTAAATGGTGGCAAGCAGGGAGCACCCCGATCGATCGGGAGAAGAGGCCGATTGATCAGGAAATGTACGTAGGCGAATCTTGCATCCAGAGGGTCCCCCGATCGATCGGGAGTCTATTTTCCATGGGGTTATAAATACAGCCCTAGGGTTCACATTTTCGGTGTCCAAATAAAGTGAGCCACAGTCATCCTTGAGAGAGAAAGAGAGAGAAGTGAATTGTAATTCTTCTATTCTCAAATCAATAAAAGTCTCCATCTCTGCCCGTGGCTTTCTCTCCTGTCGATTGAAGAGGGGTTTTCACATAAATCACTGTGTTCTTGTTTTGATTCTCTTTTATCCGTATTACTTATCGTTTGGTCATAGTATTTAATTCGAATTAAGTACTTGGGATTCTGCATTTTCTCACACCTACCCCTCTAAGTAAGTTCTAATTCTTTTATTTTTAACTAGTCTCCTGCACGAAATTGTATTTCCCATCTTGACAATAGAACAGGTTTTACTTACTTCATAAAAATTGACACAGAAACTAAAATTTTGAAAAATATATATATATATATATATATATATATATATATATATATATATTTTTTGTAGGAATTTAATTCGTGTATGTGATATGACCAACCCAAGCCTACTAGAATTTGCATGAATCCACAACCATCATCACTTGCTTACCATGGCCATTAACTCCCTCGCTTGCCTAACACCATCCAAACTAAAGCTCCCACCTTTATCACTCATCTCCAAACTCAGCCTCTCTTCCCTCCAATCTCACACACAAAACGATGATATCACCCCCAAGGAAAGAGCTATCGTCTCTCTATTTCACCATTGTTCCACTGTCAATCACTTGACCCAGCTCCATGCCCACATTCTCCAATCTGGGTTCCTCCACAATGTCTTTGTCACCGCCAAAATCATCCAATTTTGCGCCGTTTCTCCCCATATCTCGATGGATTACGCTGAAAGAGTATTTGGGGAAATCGAATTTCCAGATGGGTATTTGTGGAACACCACGATTAGAGGGTTTGGCAACGAAAACAACCCAGAAAAGGCCTTTGAGTATTACAAGAGGATGAGAAAGAAAGGGAAGAATCCTGATAGTTTCACGTTTTGTTTCTTGCTGAAATTTTGTGGAAAATTTGGGTTTTTGATATTGGGTAAGGAGCTGCATTGTGAGAGTGTGAAACATGGCTGTGAAAAGCAAGGATTTGTGAGGAATACACTTATTCATATGTATGGATCGTTAAGGGAAATTGAGATTGCACGCAAAGTGTTCGACGAATTGCCTAGTTTGGATTTGGTTGCTTGGAACGCAATTATTGATTGCTATGTTTCTCGGGGACTATATAAGGAAGCTCTTGATTTGTATATGAAAATGGTGCAAAAAGGGGTTCAGCCTGATGAGGCTACCATAAGTGTGATCCTCTCTGCTTGTTCTGCAGTGGGTAACTTGGATTTTGGGAAGTGGGTTCATTCATATGTTAGAAGTGGTGGTGTTAATGATGTGACTATAGTGTGTAATTCTTTGATTGATATGTATGCAAAGTGTGGGGTGATTGGAGAAGCATATGAGATCTTTGACAAGATGGGTCGGAAGAATATCACGTCTTGGAATGTGATGATCTTAGGGTTGGCGATGAACGGGCTTGAAAATGAGGCGTTGAGGCTTTTCACCAGAATGGTTGATGAGAAGCATGAAGTGCCTGACAATGTGACTTTTTTAGGGGTATTATGTGCTTGTAGCCATGGAGGGTTAGTAGAAGAAGGAAGGAGATTTTTTGAGAGAATGAGTAGTGAATATGGCATTCAGCCGACAATCAAGCATTATGGATGTATGGTGGATCTCTTGGGCCGAGCAGGACTGATTGAGGAGGCGTATGATCTGATAGAAGGGATGCCGATGCAGGGCAATGCCATTGTATGGAGGACATTGATGGGGGCGTGTCGAGTCCATGGGAATGTTGCGCTTGGAGAGCGAGTCAGGCAGCGTATATTGCAGTTGGAGTACCATAGTAGTGACTATGTTCTTCTCTCCAACATGTATGGAAGTGTAGGGCATTGGAATGAACTCGCCCGAGTGAGAAGGTCTATGAGGAATAGACGCATTTCGAAACCAATGCCCGCCAATAGTTCCATAGGCATGCAACTAAGCGCGGTCTATGCTGAGGACGTGGTAGCAGCGGATCCTACACTTGTGATTTAGGGTATTTAGTATGATTATTGAGCATTGTTAATCATAATTAGTGCAGATTATACAAATTTCAATAGTATTTTATACACGATATGCTACTCTGAGCTTTTGAATAGATAAACGCGCCGGGTGCAATGGTTAGGTGTCATTAAATTCCACTTCCATAGGGGTGGGAATGGTCTTACTCCGTTATATGTATACTAAGATTTAACATATAACTAAGATTTATATAATATATATAGAGTGATCTCACATTATTAGTAAACTTGTGGCTTTGTTTTTAGATTGATAAGGATTACACCGGGAGATGGGGGCAATGTGCTTTAAACCCAAAACCTTTGACTTGGAGGTGGATAGTTTTACCATTACACCAATTCTAATAGCTCAGTAAACTTATGGCTTGATAGTTAAGTGATGTATATTACAATTTGAAGTAAATGTTTCAATTCTCAACAGCACATGCTTTATATGAGGTGCATACGGTTTTTTCGTTCATTAATAATTGTATAATATTTATATATTCAATAGTATTCATGTATACTTTTTTTGTAAATCTTCAATTTAAGTTATGTTTTTATTGTGAGCAAGCACAATGTACGGTTGAATTTATGGATCTGAAACTTACTTGCACTTGTTCCCTTTCAGAACCTTGAAGGCAAGTTCCAGCAAAGAATCCAAGTGACACTTTGCACTTATTTGCGCTAATGATCAACAGTTGCTAGTGATAGGCGATTTCAACGTTATAATCCCCACCAGAGGAGTAAAATGGCAATGGAAACCTGAGTTAGCGCTAGGATGAATCGAGCTTTGACACTTGATTGGATCATATAGATACACATTTGAGGAAGCATTTGCGAGAGTACCCACCTCAGGCCAACTTGATCACTTCCTGCTGCTCGTTACGTTAGCTAGCTGGATTGAGTATCGTATGACTTAACAGAGCGAGTTATGTTGGCGTAATCCGTGTTTTTGGCTAATTCCTTACAACTTCTTGGAGATGGTGCCAGAAAACAAGGCTCCTCCTTTTGCTTCAGGCTATGCGTAATGCACAAACTAAGCAGGGGTGGTTTTTCTGCTTGGGTGCAGTGTTCTTTAAAACAATCGAAATCTTTTTCCTCAGTGTGGGATAGGCGGCCACATGGATTGAAGTACACAACTACATTGATTTTGCAGGTTCATTGCAAATTCTCGTAGCTATCGCTTGGCCACCTCAGTTAGAGGTTTGGTTTTCATTCTATGCAAACAGCCAACACCAGGAAGCCGGCATGGGAGGGAAATGACATGGCTCGGTCTTGGAAAATAGATTCGCAAGTCAAGCACGAATGGAGGTGGAATGGGGTAGTTACCACTATGCTAACCCCTGAGCAAGGAGGTTCGACATCAAGAAACCTTGAGCTTAGAGAGCGGTTAAAGCAACTGCGTTTTTTGACTTGGGTTTGGTTATTGTATGGCTATGGTGAGGTCCGGGGGTAGAAATGAAGGATTATGGTCACAATTTTTGATATGGAATTTCGGCTACTATGATAACATATGTGGAATCCTCGGCACTCACCTAGTCACAAAGGAAAATATTTGAGTTTTCTTTTTCACTAAACTTGTCATTTGCGAGTCATATTGTTGAAGGTAAATATTTTCCTTGCATTTGTATTTGTATTAGTATCTTTCTTGTATTTTATTTATTTATTTTATATATATTTTTTTAGTATTAGAAGTTAATTAGTCATGTAATTAGTATAGGTGTAAAGTATAGAAAATAGAGGGTATTAATGTGTCCTTTCTTCTTCCCCATAACCGACACCCAAGGCCATCAAACTTGTCAATTTTGGTATTATTACTTTGTCTAGCTTTTACTACATTTTCTAGAATCTTAGGTCATTTTGCTTCTAGTTTGTATTATAAATAGAGGCTATTTGTCATGTGAATATATTTATTTAAAGTTTTAAGTATCTATTCTTTCTAAATATTTTATTTCTTTTATATTGTTAATCCAAATCTCAATATGTAGATCCAAGTCTCAATATGTCTGTCCAAGTCTTGTGAATTGGATCCAAGTTTTATTCTATTTTGTTGGTTCTTGTTTTGTTTTAATTCAAGATGTTCTTGAATTATTTTATTGTGTTTGGTCTAAAGTTTTAGTCAAGATGTTCTTGAATTTTTTTTATTTTCGATTTTATATTTTCAACATGTATCATCCAGCTTCAGGGTAGCCCCCGGAAAGGGGAAGGCTGCGTACATCTACCCTCCCCAGACCCTGCATATGCGGGAACCCTTGAGGCACTGAGACTGTTGTTGTTGTTGTTGTTGTTGTACATGTCATCCAGCCACTAGTTTTGAATATGGCGTGTACAAACTACAAACAATCTCATCAAGTAGTTGTGATGATTATCATGTCATGAACATGTAAGAACTGATTTTCTGGTCCTACTTTTTGCTAATGTGATTCCAACGCAGTGACAAAGGGGAATCGACATTGATGATACTGTAAATTTTACTTTGTAAACATGTGTTTCAATATATTTTAGTTTCAGACAAGTGGTGTTTGTGAGTTTACGTAAAAATTTGAAGTGGGTTAATGTTTAAGAATTGCCTCGGGGGCGAAGTTTATTGTGTTTTAAAACCTCTGTCCAAGAGGGGAGTTTTTAAAACTTATGGTAAAGTAGTTTTATGTGCTATAAAACCCCTCTTCGGAAGGACGGCTTTATTTGCTATAAATCTTTCTCCGAGAAAGAGGTTTTACCCGCTATAAAACCTCTTCTGGGAGGTAGTAGAACACTGCAATTTTTCCCACAAAAAAGTGCTCCCGAGAGAGTTGTTTTTCACGTCGATTGTGTAAAAATAATGCATGTCAAGGTGGTATTCACGTGGACCCCATCTTGAAAATTATTGTATTTTTGACATTATTTTAAAATTTTTATTTCTAACAATTTTTTTTTTTTTTTTTGGGAAATTGACTCCAAAAAGTACCATCCGTTAGTTCGTGATATCCAATTAAAGAAACTCGCAAATTAGTTAAAAAAAACTATGTTTAAGAAAAGTAGTAAAAAAGCAACATACAAAATTTTTAGTGTCCCAAGGGCTCCCACCTAAGCAGGGTCTGGGTAAGAAAAGTAATAAATTTGCATAAAAAGAATATGAGCTTCAACATGTTTGTTAAAAAGAGAACCCAATTGCTATGTTTGTCCGCTGCATCAAGTTGCCACATTATCTGTTACATCATTTTTTTCTGTTGTCAAATTATTCTTCCGTCAACCTATGATGAAGTTCATGTTCCTGTTAAATTTTCATCGGGCCTTTAGGCCTAACCCACAAAATTGGAATACAAGAGATTCACATGTAAGCCCAAGTGGGGTTTCATTCTAAAACAAATTGGCAATAGGTGGAGTAACTACTAGGCTTATAAGGTAATCTTTTCTTTCTCTCAACTCTGATGTGGGATTCCACAAGACTAACATGTGGAGTCTTCAACACTTCCCATCACATGTGAGTTTGTGACAAACGTACCCCTCGCCTTCTCCGATCCAATTGGATCCAACATACTGGAGAGGCCCTTGGCGCACTCAACACAAATGCACCTCCTCTTCATGAGGACAAAGTGCGACAAACACGAGATCGGGATCAACAACCCGCTCTGATACCATGTTAAATTTCATCGGGCCTTTAGGCCTAACCATAGAGTTGGAACACAAGAGATCCACATATAAGCCCAAGTGGGGTTCCATCCTAAAACCAATTGGCAATAGGTGGAGTAACCCACTAGGCTTATAAGGTGATCTTTTCTTTCTCTCAACTCCGATGTGGGATTCTACAAGACTCACATGTGGAGTCTTTGTGTGTCAAGGAACCAGCTATTCCAAAAGTTTAAGCTTATGGGTAAAGGTCCAGGATTGGTTTTATACTCTAACATGCCCCCTCACGCAAATGCCCGTTTGGGCTTGAAGCGTGGAAAATGCACAGGCTCACCTCATACCTTGTGCTTAATTATTTTAATATTGAAAGTGGGGCTGTTGAGATTCGAACCCCTGACCTCTTGGTCATCAAAGCTGTGATACCATGTCAAGGAACCATCTATCCCAAAAGTTTAAGCTGATAGGTAAAGGCCCAGGATTGGTTTTATACTCTAACAGTTCCTTTTGTTCTTTTTTTTTATAAATATTTTGCCTACTTGTATATCATATGCCTAAAATTTGTGTCATTTTTACTTGAACATAATGCCTTTGCCTAGATCAAATTCCCTTACAAGCCATGGGAAATAGAAGATGACCGGCAATAAGACAAGCCTCCGCAAAGGCAAGCAATACACCAAAGAGGGCATCCACTATTGAAGAAGAAAGCAACATTCTCAGTGCCCCAAAGGCTCCTGTCTAAGTAGGGTCTTTGAGGGGGAGGGGGGCATGGATGTACGCAGCCTTCCTCCTTCAGGGTGCTGCCCTGAAGAGAAGCTATTTCTGAAAACTCCCAACCTGAAGGATGTAACACGAAGACTTTCCAAGAAGTCACCCATCTTGGTACTACTCTCGCCCAAGCACGTTTAACTTCGGAGTTCTAACGGATTCCGATGCTTGCGTATTGGTACCTTCTTAGGTTCATTACCGAAGAAGAATGAGCACAATATGTGATGCAAACTGAGTTACAGCCTTGAGGGTTGTTAGACAATTAAACAATACCCGCAGCGAAAACAATCAATTAATTGCAGTGAAACACACTTAAAATTATGCAGTAAAATATCGGTAAAAATAATTGTAAAATATTGCAGTGAAATACATAGAAAAATACTGCAGTAAAATACATAGAAAAATATTGCAGTAAAATACGCATAAACACGACAACCAAATAATACGAAAAGGCTGAGAGATTGAATACAATACCGAAGATACCGCGTCATGGAAAAGACCACTGTCCCAAAAGACGATCGCCGCTGCTCTGGTGCAAACAGTGTTGCCGGCGACCATCCTCCAGGATTAGCGCGATTCGACTATTAACGTGCACTCGTTAATAACCGGGTAGGAGAGCTCGAGTACTTTGCCCAAAAGTTTAGAGAGGGAGAAGAACGTATAGAATGAAAAACTAAGAAGAGATGCGTTTTTTTATGATAAAAAACAGAGCACCCAGCACCCCTATTTATACTAAACTGTGAGGGGATTTTCTACATAACCGAATGAGATAAATTTGGCCCAAATCATGTGGGTTGCAGGTAACTATAGTAGTTAGCGGATTCCAGATTTGAAGGGGTCAAGGTCACGTGAATTTGAAAGGGTCAAGGACCTCTTTGTATCAGATTTACTCTATCGTTAATAACAATGTTATTTTGTCCGAAAAATAAGCGTACTCGTTTATAAAAAGGGCACCTTCACCCTCGCCCGAGCAGAGCACGGCACGGCGGGCGGCGCACATGTGGTGTCCATTCTCTCACCGATGACTTAATTTAAATGTGAGGCTTACATATACCTATTTAAACTTTGCAAACCTTCCCTCTTTTTCGTATGTGGGATAATACTTCCTTCATTTTCCAATGTAGTTTTTCTATGTGTGATTCTTAGTAAGTGATTACAATTTTCATTAGCTTTTCCAATACGGAATTAGGTTCAGCTTGTATCATTTTTCCAACAATCCCCCACAAAGGATACAAGCGAAAGAGAAAGATAGGAATAGATTAGGCAAAGGGAGTTCAGTTTTTCAGTGCCGATGTCTTGCGACTTGAATCGTCACCTAATGTAACCCAAGTTTAGGACCAACATCTTGCAAGGTGACTTTCGTCTTGAACCTCACAAGGGGTTGTATAGTCTTCCACTTGGACACCTACCAAACTCCAGATCTTGGCAACTCCTGCGATTTTGCGCGTTTTACCGGTCATGTGCTCATCCTGGATATTCATAGGCGCTCTAGAAGGCAAGTCTTAAACCTTCATAGGGAGCGGCCACACTCTCACACCTACATAGGTGGATCCCATCAAGTGTGTGTTACCGCACACCGCCAAACATATGGATATGGGTCCATTAAGAGCTAAAGCTCAACCTAGCCCCTTAGTAACATACAGACAGTGTCCATCAAGTGCAAAACTTGCTTACACCACCAAACATATGGCTATGGACCCGTCTCCGCACTGTCACACCATAGGGAGGGATAACATAAAATACAGTGCATTCCTCGAATAAAACTATGACTTTTCACATTGAACCTGTTAAGACCAGATTGGATACATCACAGTTTATATATGTATAGACTTTAGTCCCGTTCCCCTCGATGTTTATGGATCCACAAGGTTCTTTCCAGAACTTACAAAATTTAGTGATCACTTTCTTTCGTTTAGATTATTTACAATCTTATGCCTGAGACAAATAGGTCTCTAGTTGCCAAACCCATCAAGTGTGAAGTGTCCACACCACCCGTTACGGATTATGGGTTAGGTTAAAGCATTAAGTTCAACCATCATACATGGCATGTCACACTATATTGCAACAAAGCGGTACTTGAGAGTTGACCACTGCCAACATCAATCATGAGTTGCTTTCACCCTCACATTGAGTTATCTACAACGAGCTGTTAAACAACTAGCTTCATCACCTGCCAACTACAACAAAAGTTAATATAACACAATAGTGGAGCAAATATCATATCAAATAACATCATAACTCCACCCCAAGTACTCACATGGTACACATATTATACGCATATCGTATACAGTTGGCACGAAAGACTTATACCGCAAATTTATCAATTTCACATATTATCACAATTGTGAAACATTATCATCTCAAATTAATTGGATCACTACCAGTTTAGGTCACAAAAGACCATATGCCCGTTCTCACCGCTTTAGGTCACAAGAGACCATATGCTCATTTTCATCGTACTTAGAATGCATTATCAATATTAAGAGTAGTCCATGTATTACCAATATTGTATCAAACTTGGTGATCTCAAGAAAGGATGTACAGAAGACCATAACTTACATGGTAACTTTTATAATTGAACTTAAGGCAACCCAAGCCTTTGCAAGGTTCTCAATCCCAAGTGCTAGCATCATCAAACTGTTCACACTGATTTTGGACAATCATCAAAATAATATTTTCCCCATAATCAATTTCCATAAGCTAGCTATAACTAGCAAACATTGGTAAAAACACAATAATCAGACTCATAGGTTCTTGGGTGCTTTTACAACCCACTACAATGGAATGTCTCACATTACATTTCTAAGTCATTCAGTTTTTCTACCAGCCGACTCAGTGTTTAAGGACAACTAAAATATGCAGGTTTCAGAGGGGGTGTCACAAAACATAGCTCACTAATGAGCCTAAATACATTGTAATTAGTAGAATAACTTCCATTGATATCAGACACCCAACACAATAAAGAGTCTATCACAATGCTGACCCCTTTCATAGTACTTCACTAGTACCTCAACAATTTAATTAGAGCACTTTAATATTCATTATTTGGATCCATGTATGTAAGACTAGATCTATCACTGACGTATGATATAATGGGATGAGTGTTGTCTTATTCATCAAAGCACAATGCTATCAACCATCTTAGCATATAGTTTGTGATGCGATGCCATGTTTTTCTCCTCAACAGGTAAACACTAGAGTCATATAGTATGTCATCCAGATGACCTACATGAGCATATAGTAGATGACAATAACCCAAATAAGGTATCTAGACACAAGCTAAATACCAAGCTTATGATCAATCAAGGTTCTCATATGACCTACTCTGTACCCTTTTCTTAAAACTAGAAAAGGAGCATGAAGCAATGATCCTAAAGGGCATACAATTCTCCCAAGATAACACAAGTCCACATATGACTCAAACATATTAGTATTTCCCAACTCTTGGCTAAAATTCAGCAAAGACATACTCATTTTGCATAATTCAAAACCTGATCAGCATGAAACCAATGCCAAATCAGCACAGTCAATTAAGATGCAACATTTTTAGCTACAAACAGTCCAAAACCAATATGGACTGCAAAACCTAGCATGTACAAGTCCATAACAACTTGTTAGCACATTCAGCTTGAAAGAGAAATGTTTCAATACTTAAAATAACATACTTTTCATCATTTCAGGCAACATGTAACAACATATACAACTTGCTTTAGATATAGCCATGGGAAATACTTAAAACACATCAACATGGAGACTAATGCACAAATCACACAGATTTTAACAATAATTCACAAGTCCTATTAGCCCTTTACAAGAATCTACTATTTCACTTAGGTCATTCAAAACTTGCAAGAAAATCCAATTCTCATGGTTAAACTGAAAACATGCAATGCTCTACTCACACACTAGATTTAAGATTGTGCAACTAGACATGCCTAACCTAAGAGTTGCCAATTCTAGGTTCAAGACTTCATTCTAACAAGTTCGCAATTTGCCTCAATCGTAAAACACGTGTTAACCACAACAATCATGCAGAAAATTGAAAAACACACAATCTAATTTCTGAATAGCATGGTCAGTTACACAAAAGTAGCAACCGCACCACGCACAGGTGTTCATAACAACATCAACACAGAATCCGAACCAAGAACTTTCCTCCAACCACCAACAGGGTCAGTCTCAAGCAATTTAACTCATAAATTGCTCCACCAAAAGAATTTACACCAGATTCTCAACTGACCATACATGAGGTCGAACAAGCGATTAACACTAAACCACTCCATCAAACAGATGTACCTAGAGCTTTCTCACTTCAAGACAAACCGTTAGTCTCATGCATAAACACCTTTTCCACAAAGAGGAAACCAAAGGATGTTAAAAAACAGTGAGAAATCCATACCTAGGCCACCTTATTATGGTTAAAATTGTTCTTATGTAACACAAGAATTTTTGCCTCGTATAAGAGCACTGCCCCCCACATTTCACTAGCTTATATTAGGAGTTATGTGAATATGGATCTAACTTCCATTAATAAGATGCAAGTAATACATGCATACCAACATTATGTTGCTTCCATTCAACCTTTTCATATAAACCTAGAAAATAAGGTTCTCCGAATAACAACATGAACAGTAGGAAAAATGTATGGAGTTCAAATCATCAAATATACACACACTTAAACTTCATGATTAATTTTATTTATCATTAAGTATGTCTTGTTTTTATTTTTCCTTTTTTTTTTACACTTAAAAACCCAACTCTAGGCCCAATTATGTTTAATCCCTTAGAAAATATTCACAACATGTGCAGAAGCAATAATACAAATGTAACATTGCCTATACATTCAATTAAGGCATTTTATCTAACCTTTAAATTAGATTCTCTATAAAATAGGCAGCAATAGCGACGGTGCTTCTGTTACAACCTCGAGGGTAACTTAGGACAATTTTATAGCTCACATTGTTTGTGAATCATATTCTTACTTTGACAATAACAATTTTTATACTGACAATTACTAACTTCGTAATCAGAAAGCAAAATTATCAAATTACCCATGAACACCAGTAGGGAAGAGCATAAATGGTTCTCCTTTCTGTTGGATTTTTTTTTCTTTTAATTTCTTTTAATATTAACTAGGGCAGGCATTTTCATTGAAACACGAAGTTCTTGTACAGCATACTTATGCAACAAATACACACCAATGAGGCTGCTCCTCATATTATTTTGCATGTATGTCATGAATGCCTAGCCATTCACATATTCATCAATTATCCATCCGACTTAATTCTAATAAAATTTTATTGCAGTTCTCTAAATGTCATCATCTCTAGAAGTAATCTTCAGAAGAATTATAATATTTCAGTATCTGGTTGGTTCCCTTTGATATTTCCTCATATCACAGATTACAAATTCACTACTCAATGAAGATGGTGAAAAAACACCATATAGATAGAGCAACGATACAACCGACAGTGTGGATCTATCATGCACAAACCAACTGAATCATTCCTCAATCATAAGGTAAAAAATGAAATTAGAACAACTGACATTTGAAGCCAACAACCACCAAGCCAAGGGTTCGGAACTATAATCTAAAAACAAACTAATTAAAATCGTCTTTTAGATTGTTAGACAATTAAACAGTACCCGCAGCGAAAACAATCAATTAATTATAGTGAAACACACTTAAAATTATGCAGTAAAATATCGATAAAAATAACTGTAAAATATTGCAGTGAAATACGCAAAAAAATACAGCAGTAAAATATGCAGAAAAATACTACAGTAAAATACGCAGAAACACGACAACCAAATAATACGAAAAGGTTGAGAGATTGAATACAATACCGAAGATACCGCGTCGTGGAAAAGACACTGTCCTAAAAAACAATTTCGCCACTGTTCTGGTGCAAACAGTGTTGCCGGCGACCGTCCTCCAGGATTAGCTCGATTCGACTATTAACGTGCACTCGTTAAAAGCCGGGTAGGAGAGCCCGAGTACTTTGCCCAAAAGTTTAGAGAGGGAGAAGAATGTATAGAATGAAAAACTGAGAAGAGATGCGTTTTTTTATGATAAAAAACAGAGCACCCAGCCACCCTTATTTATACTAAACTGTGAGGGGAGTTTCTACATAACCGAATGAGATAAATTTGGCCCAAATCATGTGGGTTGCAGGTAACTGTAGTAGTTAGCGGATTCCATATTTGAAGGGGTCAAGGTCACGTGAATTTGAAAGGGTCAAGGACCTCTTTGTATTAGATTTACTCTATCGTTAATAACAATGTTATTTTGTCCAAAAAATAAGTGTACTCGTTTATAAAAAGAACACCTTCACCATAGCACGGCAGGCAACGTACTTTTGGTGTCCATTCTCTCACTGATGACTTAATTTAAGTGTAATGCTTACATATACCTATTTAAACTTTGCAAACCTTCCCTCTTTTTCGTATGTGGGATGATACTTCCTTCATTTTCCAATGTAGTTTTTCTATGTGTGATTCTTAGTAAGAGATTACAATTTCCATTAGCTTGTCCAATACGGGATTAGGCTCAGCTTGTATCATTTTTCCAACAAGAGTAAACTCGTTAAATGACTGGGCGAATAGATGATGTGTTAGTGAGTTTGGGGACGAAAGCCAGAAGGAGG
The DNA here is from genome assembly GCA_018398585.1 of Simmondsia chinensis. NCBI lineage: Eukaryota > Viridiplantae > Streptophyta > Magnoliopsida > Caryophyllales > Simmondsiaceae > Simmondsia > Simmondsia chinensis. Next base: position 26,120,208 of record JAGTTD010000011.1, read on the forward strand.
ACACGCTTCCAGAAGCTTAAAGTCCAACTTAGTTTCAATTTGTGCCTCGTATCCGAGCACGTTTTCCTTGTTTGAATTTATTTTATTTTTTTTTATTTTTTATTTAAAAGGTAGAGCCCTAAGTAGAGTAGGGTTGTTTTGAAGCTTTCTGGTTGTTAGGTTGTTGTAATTAGAGTAGGAGAAGAACTATAGAGTAAGCAGGAGAGTAGACTTATAAAAGTTCGTGGAATCAGCTAAACATAGTAGTTTTCCCTTATGTATATAATTGAGTATTTTATTTTATTTTATTTTTTATGAGTACCAAGTTAAGTATCCCTTTTTAACTTTAGCAGGTGGATACAAAGGAAGGCCATTAAAATCCTCCCATCCATTCAACACCAAGTAGCGGTTGCATCAATATTAAAAAAAATATCCAATGGGTTTCTCCAAAATGCTTGTCAGAATGCAAACTAGTCCTCATGATGAAACGAACCTGTCAAGGAACCATCTTTCTTTCAAGCTTAAACTAATGGATGAAAGCCTAAGAATATACTCTAACATATCCCCTCAAGCAAATGCATGTTTAGGCTTAAAGTGTGGATTTTACACATACCCGCATCATACCTTGTGCTTAATAATTTACCAGGCATTAAGGCACCGGATCTCATTAGAACTCCGAAATTAAGTATGTTTGGACGAGAGTAGTACTAGGATGGGTGACCTCCTGGGAAGTCCTTGCGTTGTCAACCCTATGAGGTTGAGTATCCTCGGAAATAACCTCTCGGTAAGGTTACACCCTGAAAAAGTAAGGCTGAGTACATCCATCCCTCCCAGACCCCGCTTATGTGGGAGGCCTTGAGGCACTGGGTCTGTTGTTGTTGTTGTTGGGGGCACAAGACTCTTATACCATATCAAGAAACCATCTTTCACAAAAACTTAAGCAGATGGGTGAAAGTCCAAGATAATTATATATACTCTAAAAACACCCATTGCCAAGAGCACGTAATTTGATCGCTCATAAAAAGGGGAATTCAAATTGGAAATTAATGAATGTTGTTTTTCTATTGGTAAGGGAATTAGGGTTTGAAGTGCTCAGACAGATAGAAGGAAATTTATTGAATATAAATTTGGATTGGAAACAGTGGGTCTGTTTGGAAAAAGCAGAGAAAAAACAGACAATAAAGTGTACATAAATGGCCCATGCAGGTCTCGAACCTGCGACCTTCGCGTTATTAGCACGACGCTCTAACCAACTGAGCTAATAGGCCATGTTGGTACCTGCCGCCGCTATCTTAATGTGTTGCTAAAGCACATAATTACAATTTAAAAAATAACGCTAAATAATTATTTTTTTAATAATTTATACTGTGTTTTGCACATCATGTATCCTATTAACTGTATTTTAGGATTATTTCCTCTATTATTCCTTGCACGAGGGTCGGGAGTTGATGTGTCTCATATTTTATATATTTTATATCCCATTTTTATGATATTTTTGACTATTGTATGTACTCATGGCATGATGTAGATGTATTTAGACTTGGAACGTGTGGAAGCGAAGGTAACTTAGAAAGTGGCGAAGAATGAGAGAAAATGGGTAGATTCAAAAATTACGCTGAGAAACCTAACCACATATGAAAAAAGACGAACTGGGTAGAAATTGGGCTAAGAATAGTCTTTCCTCTAGTGCGAGGACCGATCAGCCTTTCATTTTGGTAATAGGTGAAGCTTAAAACGAGTAAAATGTTAAAAGAAGAGTATCTATGACCTAATAATATCCAATTCCACTGATTATTCCATTGGGATCACATAGATCTCTTTGAGATATTCGTTTTGCTATGTAATTTGATCCGTAACTCCTTACAGATAAAAAGTTATGCGTGTTTATAAATAAAAGGGGAGATCTATTTTCTTCACTTTTTGCTCTATTTTCAAACCTCCTCCCATTCCCATGCTGCCAAGAGAGATGGTGTTCTAAAGACCGAAACGCAAGTGGTCGAGGTATTGAGAAATCAAAGCGAAAGTCAAGTAATCGATCAAGGGAGTCATCAATCCATGAATCTATTTTCCCTTTTTCTTTTGCATTAGTGACTTGTAAAAGTCTCATGGTGGAGTAGACTTATAGTTTATGGGTGAAGAATGGTTAGTTATGCAAATCCTAGGCTTATTTCCTCTATTATTCCATGTACGAGGGTTGGGAGCTGATATGTCTCATATTTTATATATTTTATACACTATTTTTATAATATTTTCGGCTATTGTATGTATTTATGGCATGATCTAGGTGTATTTAGACTTGGAACATGTTGTAGCGAAGATAACTTGGAAAGTGGTGAAGAACAAGAGAAAAGGGTCAAATTCAAAAACTACACTGAGAAACCCAACCATGTGTGGAAAAAAGACCAATTGGGTACAAATTGGACCAAGAAAAGTCTCTCCTCGGGTGCGAGGATCGATCGGCCATGTATTTTGGCAATCAATGAAGCTTAAAATGAGTAAAATGTTAAAACAAGAGTACCGATGATCAAATAATATCCAATTCCACTGACCATTCCATTGGGATCACAGAGATCTCTTCGAGATCTTCCTTTTGATATGTAATTTGACCCGTAAGTTTTTATATATCAAAAATTATGCTCGTTTATAAATAAAAGGCATTTTCTTCACTTGTTGCTCTATTTTCAAACCTCCTCCCTCCCCCATGCTGCCAAGAGAGATGGTGTTATTACAAAGACGGAAACACAAGTGGTCGAGGTACTGTGGAATCAAAGCGAAAGTCAAGTCATCGATCAAGGAAGTTATCAATCCATTAATCTTTTTTCCTTTTTTCTTTTGCATTAGTGACTTGCAAAACTCACATGGAGGAGTAGACTTATAGTTTATGGGTGAAGAATGGTTAGTTATCCAAATCCCGGGTTCATATTTTTTTGTGATAATGACTGTTATATTATTTTTCGCACCCCTGTGAAGAATTTTATATTTTATATTGGTTTTCCTTTTATGGGCTTGTAGTTATGATTTGGTTTACTAATTTATTCACATGTTGTCTTGTGTTTGTAGCCTAAACTACAGTAGAACATGTTTTTCAAGAGTGCTCAGGGCTGAAGTTATACCCAATCCTGAATACAATTTTTTATACAAATTAATGCAAAATTAGGTGTGGTAAAGGAATTAAGTAGTGTTATTAAGATAATCTATACAACACTTAGAGTTATTAGATGGGTTATGCCTTTAGATTAATTCATTACCTTAAACTTCAAGCGTGCTTGGGCGAGAGTAGTACTAAGATGGGTGATCTCTTGAGAAGTCCTAGTATTACATCCCTCAGGCTGGGGGTTCTCGGAAACAACCTCTCTTCAAGGTAGCACCCTGAAGGGGGGAGGTTGCGTACATCCATCCCCCAGACCTTGCTTAGGGGGGAGCTCTTGAGGCACTATGAATGTTGTTGCTTTTATTACCTTAAACTTTAATTAAGTGCTAATCTAAGTTTAGAGCTTATAGCCTAAACCTTCAAAATTACTATTGTGATAAATATAATAAAGGGATTTGAGTTAGGCTAACATGAATTTATAACCTAAACTATTCTTGACTGATTTGACAATTTAATTCTTTTAATTTCGTTAATTGTTCAATTCACCTAGCCAAAACTAGATTAAAATTGCTCAACAATCACCAAATCCAATTTCATATTGATTTCCTGTTGATATGACAATCGTATACCTGCCATAGCTGCTAATTTTTTGTACGCTTGCAAGAGCACAATTTTTAACACTCTTTAAAATTGTATCAGGAGCCCTTCAAAAAGGGCCTCGATTCATAATAGCACTCTAAAGGGGTATTATTTCCGTTCTGTTCCAGGTGGGCTCTTTTCGTTTTGTTTTCAAGTTCGGTTTCCTATTGGTTTAAGTCTTATTTAATTTAAGTTTTTCTGAACATTAACGGTCACTTTCCCATAATAGTTACCATATTTGAATTGTAAGAGTTCTATTCTAGGCTAAGACACGACCCAAGCAGCACCAAATTTCTAATGTTGGAGAAGTTCTATTTTCTTGGTTGCCGAATGTGAATAATTATTTTGCTTTGCAATGTCAGCAAAGGTTCATCGTTTTTGATGAGTCTAAGTGTGTATCAGTCAACAATTAGCTTGGCTCAAAACCCACTAAATCTGAAATTTTGGGATCAAGCTTGATTCGGCTTCAACACAGCATGATGAGTTCTGATCTAATCTCACCTTGTTTGAGGTTTATTTTAGCTCAATCTACTCTTATTTGAACCTGATTTAACCAGAGCTTGTCTCATGTAGGTGGGATTTGGCTCAATTTGGCACATAAGCTCATAAAATTTACCAAGAATAGCTTATTTAATCTGGCAACCTTACCAGATCAAGGTTTAGTAGGCATGATTTTGTTCATTTAGCTATACAAGGCTGCTTCGTTGAACTCAAACTTGAAATTGCCAAACTTTTTTGAGCTTTATAAAAAGCCAACTCAAAATATATATGTCAATCGTATCAAATTAGACTTGGATTCTCAGTGAATAATTCTAAACATACCAACTTACATATTCAACTTATGTATCGAATAACATGGCAAAAAATCATTGTTTTATAAAAAAGGAAAATTATCATTTAGGTACCTTAAGGTTTGGACATTAATCATTTAAGTACCCTGTGATTTCAATATATACAATAAGATACCCCAAGTTTTAGATATTTTATCACTTAGGTACTTTGAAGTTCTAAAATTTTATTAATCAAGTATCTTTTTGTCAAAAATTCGATAGATTTTCGATAGACAATGACAAAATTGAAAATGATTTCAACAATATACAAGTATCATCATCAAAATTTGATAATTTTTGCCAAAAATACAAACATGATACATAATTATGGTAGTTTTAGGTGGTATACATAAACATTCGGTGAATATTTTATCACAATTCATTGAATTTTTGATGAAAACGTTTGCACTAGCTTATATATATTGCCGTATTTATGTATTATATCAACATTTTTCGTATAAAATTGATCAAATTCTTACAAAAATTCATCAAATTCCGTCATAGGGTACCTAATTAATAAAATATTCAAATCATAGGATACTCTATTGTATATATTGAAATGTCAGATACTTAAGTGATAAATGCTCAAACGTCAGGTTACCTAAATGATAATTTTCTAATAAAAAAATAATACTAAATTAGTTAACCATTTATTAATAAATCAATAACTGTATAACATACATAGTAAACACACAATTGGGTATTATATTATCTAGATACATACATGTAGCATGTCATTCTGAGTTAAGGGCTAATAGATCAATCCCACATCGGAAAACCGTGGCCAGGAAAGATACAAATGCGGGTATATAAAGTGCAAAGGCGTAAGGGTCATTGATTAGCATGCCAAATCCCACATCGGAAAACCTACGCTGGAAAAGAAATAAGAGGGGGTATATAATGGTCCCCAATTAAGTGAGAAACTTGTAACCTGTCCTGTCAGGGGTGCTGAGGCGACTTGCTGATGATCGTATAGAGATGGCGGGTCGTGCCAACACAACCTACGACGAACACACCCTTTAAACGGCGAGCGAGTGTCCTCCCTACTTAGGTGGATCTCGCCCGTCAATTTTTGGAAGCTCCCTCCTCTTTTGGTGGGGAGCTCACCAAATACAAACTTCATTAAATCTCTGGGACTTGTATGTCTAAAATTGGTCCAAAAAGCATAGTGGTGTGATCTTGTACAAAATAACTAATGTAGTTTTAGGAATGCTTAAAATTGTGTACTCATAAAGTATATTGGGTATATATAGGTGTTGTATCCTCGAGGAATAAGCATAAAGTCAGATTTGGCGTTCAGTTAAAATTTGGGTTTTTTTTTTTTTTTTGTTTGGAGAGAGAGTTGATTTATTAATAGAATTGAAGCAGTAAGTAGAAGTCGTCACATCAATCAAGGATAGTTTAGGGAACGAGTTCGAGGTTAGTCTAACTTGGATCTCATTATTATACTTTACCTTGGCAATAACTTTTGGGGCTTTAGATTATAAGCTCTAAGCCGGAGGTAATACTTAAATTAGGATAATGAATAAGTATAAGGGTATAATTCATCTTATCACTCCAAGTGTAGCATTGGTATCTCAATAGCATTACTTAATTCATTTTTACTGTTAATTTAATGTTAATTTATACAATATAGTGTTTAAGGTTGGATACAAGTTCAACCCTAACCGCGTATGAAAATTTGTTATACTATGGTCCATGCTACAAGCACAAGACGAAAGGCAAATAAACTGGGAATCTACTCATGGCTACAAGCATATAAACAGGGTGCAAAAATAGCATGACACAAATTATTATCGAAGATAAAATATAAATTTGGGATCCGGATGCTACTCGTTCTTTATCCCTAAACTAACAGGTTACTCCACCATAGAAGTTTTACAAATTAAAAATTCAAAAGAAAAGGGGAGAGATAATTTCATGGATGTAAGATCCCTCAATTAATGTCGTGACAAAAACTCATGGATGTAAGCCCCCTCGATTGAATGTTGATATGACTCTAGCTTTAATCCCCAATACTCCGACCACTTGCGCTTCGACTTTTATGAGAATTCGGATCTTTCTTGGAGGCTTGGGAATGGAGGAAGAAGAAAAAATTGGCAAAAAAATCCAAAACATAAGTTCCATCCTAGGGCACATCGCGGCCTAAGGCCGATCAATGGGCTTAAAATGAATAATGCGCACTTAATTTAAAACGCCCGTAACTTTTGATCCGTAAGAAGTTATATCAAAAAGAAACTCTCGAAGAGATCTATGTGATCCTAATGGTGTCGACAATGGAATTTTATATTATTGGGTCATAGATACTCTTTTAAACTTTAGCTCGTTTTAAACTTGACCGATTGCCAAAATACGGCGATCGATTCACATCCCCAAGTAGGAGACTTTTCTTGGCTGAATCTTGATCTCGATTGGTCTGTTTCTTATACGTGGTTGGGTTTCTCAACATAATCTTCAAATTTGTCCATTTTCCCTTGTTTTCACCGTTTTCCAAGTTGTCCTCACTCCAATACGTTCAAAGCCATAGTACACATAAATTACGCAATATCACACATGTAATAACCGAAAATATTGTAGAAATGTGTTATAAAGCATATAAAATACGAGATACATCAATTACCGATATTTTAATAGGAAAATTATTGATTAGGTATCCTAAGGTTTGACCATTTATCATCTGGGTATCTTGATGTTGCAAAATATACAATATGGTACCTTGAGGTTATTTTATCAATTAGCTACCTTAAAATTTTATTAATTCCATTATTTTAAAATTCGATAGATTTTCGTTGAAAAATGCTAAGATGAAACAAGATTACGACAACATGTAAATATATTCAATAGAATTTGATATTTTTTACCAAAAAATGCAGATTGATATATGATTTCGGCAATATATAAGTACTTTACATCAAAATTTAGTGAATTGTTTATAGTAAATTGTGGAATGTTTGTTCAAGATATTGATATGACTTATATATTAATGTACTCATGCATTACATTAGCAGTTCTTGTATAAAATTGATCTAATTCTCATAAAAATTCATCAAATTCCAACATGAGGTACCTAAGTGATAAACTATTCAAACCTCAAGGTAACTCATTATATATATTGAAATATTAAAATATCTAAATGATAAATGGTCAAATCTCAAGGTATCTAAGTAATAGTTTTCCTTTATAATATTGTATTATAATTGAACATTACACCGAATATTGAATAACAAAGAACAAAAAATCAAGTAACCAAAGAATATTGTACCGAAAAGTTATATCTAATATGGTATTTTGGTTACCTTGGTCCAAACTAAAATCTAAATCGAACCAATTGATCATTTGGTCTGAGATAGTACTGGTTTTATTCAAATGAATTTTCTTTCAACATTTGTACGTTTATCGGTAATTATTTAGCCTAATTGGGATTCGTACCAATTTACACCCTTACTTCCTGTAATCCAGTTTTTGATTCGATACCTAAATGGTGATATGGCAAGTGATAAACAATATCATAAGTTTATCCATTGGAAATCTAGTCTTATAAAACTCATAGTGGGTAAATATAACATTTCACTTGTACATGTTCGAGAGACTCTCGAAACATGTTATTTAAGAAGGTAAAATGACAGATGCACATTTTAAGGCGGCTATACACTCTTGGCTATACCAATGATCTATACTAGGAACTAGTTGGGTTCATTGGAAAGCTTGCTAATAGAATAGTAGCTCGAGATATGTGTTAGAAGAAGAAATAGTAACGAAAATGATGGCAGTACATTCGAAAAAATGACTTGACAACCAGAAAGATTATGAGCTCAAAATCAATATATTATGTTACCGTTCTTAGACCTTTTTCAAAATACAATGTTTTTCTTGTATATGTAGTAAATATTATGTCTTTAATTTTTTTCGCAAATATCATTACTCATTAAAAGTATTCTTTTCGAGAGTATGGAGATGACTTTTATAAAAAGGTGAAAGTAAAATGGTGGATACTAAATCACTTATTTAATTGCTGACATCATTTATTTTTAATTGATATCACCTCGTTTCCCCCTTTTCAACCAAATATATGGTTTAGAATTTAAACCCTTACCAGAGTTGTCCTGTAAAGAACATGACCATATGTCCTTGATAATTTTATGATGCCCAAAAATCTGCAGACTGCCAAGTGTCATGCAGTAAGTGGATGTCCAAGATTCCAGCTTGCAAAAATCTTCCTACGTGGCACAACAATGGGACCCATATGATCTTTTGCAGCCAACAGCATCATAGCAATAGATTTTTTGGATACAACGTTAAGATAAGGGATAAGAAGCCACAAATCCCACAAGCTCACCTCAGCCGTTGGATTCCCAAAATCTTTCAAATCCAACGGCTAACATCACAAATAAACAAGAGCCACAAGACTTGCATTGAAATGAACCTACAAACCCACATAGAGTTGTTCATCACTTGCCATCTCTTAATCAAAATTTGACGAAATTGGCCAGAATTTCGATTGGAAAAGCGATGGCAACTGTCACGACACAAGCTTCTGTCGCTGGATTCCGGCCATGTGCATCGAAATCGAGGTTTTTAACCGGTGTTCCTAGGAAACTAAACCAGGAATGCTTAGTTAGATTGCCTTCGACTTCGTCATCTCACAGTTTTAAGGTTGAGGCTAAGAAGGGAGAGTGGTTGCCTGGCTTGGCCTCTCCTACCTACCTTAATGGCAGGTATCTACTTATAACTCATCATGTCTTTACACGTATTAACTATTGCTCAATGTTATGATTCGCTTGGTTTAATAGAAAATATTTTCCGTACGAAAAGTTGACATTAAGGTTAATGCCCTTCATGCTTTGCCAGGGTTGAACTGAAACATATAACACATTTCCTCTCTGTGAAGCAAAATGTTTCCTCTTTTCTTGAGGGGAAGTCAATCTCCTATAATGGAGGAAAATATTTTTGTATTTATGGTTCTCACTATGAAATTATACAAAGAAACAATAGAATTGAAATAGAAAAGACATTTCACCACAACAATTAGAGCCTTAGTAACTTCTATTATTAAACAATTATCATTTTCTGTGGTTCAGCCTCCCGGGGGACAATGGGTTTGACCCATTGGGACTTGCGGAGGACACAGAAAACCTGAAGTGGTACGTGCAGGCGGAGCTGGTGAATTCGAGGTGGGCAATGCTAGGAGTGGCAGGGATGCTCCTCCCGGAGGTGATGACAAAAATAGGGTTGATAAATGTGCCGAAATGGTATGATGCTGGCAAAGAAGAGTACTTCGCGTCATCATCCACGTTGTTCGTGATCGAGTTCATATTGTTCCATTATGTGGAGATAAGAAGGTGGCAAGACATAAAGAACCCAGGGAGTGTGAACCAAGACCCCATCTTTAAACAATATAGCTTGCCCCCTAATGAAGTGGGTTACCCTGGTGGCATCTTCAATCCACTTAACTTTGCCCCTACTATTGAGGCCAAGGAGAAGGAGCTTGCCAATGGTATTCTTCTCTTTTCATCTTTTCTTTAAGCAGTCTAACTATAAGATGTTAAGAACTAACTATTCTCAAAGTTTAACCTGATGGGTGAAAGCGAAAAAATGGGTTTATACTCTAGTATTCTCCATTGTGCAGATGCCTATTAGGCTTAAAGTGTGGTTACTAAAGCACAGGCCTATTTCATACCTTATACTGAAATTATGTTAATATTGACAGTGCAGGCTATTGGGATTAACATGTGATCTCTTGACCAACGAGGCTATGATACTATATTAAGAACTAACTGTCCCATAAGCTTACAATAATGAATGAAGGAGCAAGAATGATTTTGTACACTAACTATTTTAAAAGTTTATATTGTAACATACCCGCTTACACAAATACCCATTAGGGTTTGAAGCGTGATACTCCACATACCTCCTCATACTTTGTTACAAAATTAAAATGATATTAAGAGTGGAGTTGGATTTGAACCCGAGGCCCCTCAATAGAAGGAACAATTATATGTAATCTTAAGCAAGTAATGATTTCAAAAGGTTAAGCTATTAGGTGAAGGTAACATTGTTGTTATCTTTCTAGCCGGTTTTTTATTTGTATCCAAACGAAATGAAGCAAAAGCGCGAAAGATTTTTCTTTCCATGATATGACAATAAGTCAACCATGACGAAACTGCATTTTCTTAAAACAAAGAAAAAAGACAACCAACATATGTATCACTTCAACCTACTCAAGAAGGAAAAATTACATCAATACAGAGTCACAACCGAGTTGCATGGTTTTGAATTCGGCTTTCTCAAAACAATTTCATGTTGTCGTTAAACTGGCGACGTCAGAGTTAGACTAACAAGCAGTGTCTGCTTTGATCAGGAAGATTGGCAATGCTGGCATTCCTGGGGTTTATAGTTCAACACAATGTGACAGGAAAAGGGCCATTTGACAACCTCTTGCAGCACCTGTCAGACCCATGGCACAACACCATTGTTCAGACTCTCAGGGGCTACTAAGAACTTGCACTTTGCAAACTCTGTTATCTTTATTGTTCTCAGAAAGACCGATCGACGAATTGTTTCTCGGGTTTAAGATATTTCACTTTCTAGTGTATGCAACAAAACCTTTGATGTACAGCGTAATGCGAGTGCTCGTATTATTTCTTTTTGTTGGTCTCTGATAACCATTCTCTATTCCACCCATGTAGTACGATTACTTAAACATTGATATATGAGTCTTAGACACTTCTAAACAGAAGCAAATATAAAGAAAAATCTTAAACAAATACTCGTGTTTGATTCTCATTCCAGAGTAAGTATATCTGTGAACTCAAATCCATTTCTGTCATAATTCTAGTATACGAATGGGTAAATCCAAAACTGAAACAAACACCAAAAAGAGGTGTGGGGATGAAGTGTGTTGCTCCTATTCACAAGCAGCATCATTGGGGATGCAAAGAATTTTGACTACATGAATGAACCTGTATTCTATACATATTATACTATAGTATACTATATAGTACAAATAAAGTATTTGTTAGCCGTATAATGAGGCCGTAATCATAGTTCAGATTTTCGTTGCGTATACCTGAATATTGCGGTTCCAACATCGGTCGGTTGTAAGGCGTGTAAGTTAGATGCCATTCACTTGGCCGTTCAGATGTTTTTAAAAAATGTCTTGTAACTTGTCGACTTTAGTTTGGCTGCTGTGAGAAAAAAAGAACATCACTTGCAGAAGTGGAGGACTGCAAGCAAGACAACCACAAAAACAAGAAAGAAAAATTTAACATGGAGAAAAAGTCCTACGATATTAATCATTCAGCTGTGGGTTTTTTATCACAAAAAGGACACAGAATCCAAGGACCTAGAATCAATGAATCCCATGAAATAAAATCATCGTTTTCAACAAGCCTATGCAAACAACAAACTAAGCGTTTCTCACACCAGGTGAGATTGGCTATTGTAGTACGCCAATGTAATTTATCATAGATCAGGTAATTATATATTCATTACTCTTCAATGAAACAAGGTCCTTTTCTCAAGACTGACCCATCGCAAAATTCACCATCTTTTTTTTTTTTTGATCAAAAATAAACAAGAAGATGGTGAATTTTGCGATGGGTCAGTCTTTATAAGGGAAATTTATGCAGAAAAGTGTGATGATATCAAATGTACACGGCGCACCCCATAATTGCATTAATGAAACCCATATGCCGCCTTGGAGTTGTTGCAGAAAAAATAAATTAATTGCGCATGATGCTTGTGACTCAGTAGTATTTTAGTAGATAATTTTACTTTAGTAATAATTTAGGTACTTTTCTATTTTTGATGGATGATTACAATTACAGTGCTCCCCCCCCCCCTTCTCTAAATATTGGTATAAAAGATCATCAATTATGGATTTGCACATAGAATGAATGTTAAGTTGAATCTCCTCCTTACTACACTCCTTCCCTTTCCCCCTCTCTAAATTTCTTGTCTATTTCTTCCGCAATTTCTACTATCAACGCTACTTATGCTACAGAGAAGACAATCTATCCATTTTCCCTGGTTTTAACTGCATCAGGAACCCATCAGAGGGGCAACCAAGAATACCGTAACTGTAAGCGCACCGAGTTAAAAGAAACACAGCTCCAAATCATTATTTCAGGCCCAGACTAACCTGTGGATACAAGTGTTCGTTGTAAATAGGAATAGGACAAGGTCCAGGGGCAGAAAGCCATGGTTGATTCCTGTTATCGTACATAGATCTGGCAAAGTCGAAATCACTGCCAACTTGATATTCAAGGGAATTTCCTTGGAAATTAAGGGCAGTCTCAGGCATAATTTTCTTTTCTTCTGGGAGGCTTAAACCTCCATATGGAGAATATGGATATTGCTCGCCAATTTGGACTCCTAAGCATGCAGTTGCACTTAGCTCACTTAAGCTGGCACAGTCTTGTTGGGTGATGTCAACATGACTGGCATTGTCCATCTCGGTTTCTTTTGCAGGAGCATAATATCCAGAATACCCATGAAGAGAAGTGTCTGTTGAATCCTTCAGATCCCTATAAGGACACAAATAAGAAATTTATTTGTTTTGATAGAATAGAGGATGATGATAAAGATCAGCAAACCTCTTCTTTCAAACAGGCAAAAAAAGGAAAGTCATTGGTGCTGTTAACTGAAAGAAGCGAAAAGAACATCAAAACTGAACTTAAAACATAAAAAGAACGAAAAGAGGAGTGTTGGAAAACAGATATTTGCCATCCCAACATGTTAAACATTGCTGAAAACCATGCATCTCTTTTCAACATACAACAAACTTGATTGTCCAAACATAAAACGAAGGAACTATCAAGAGATCCAATTGTAAGGAGTCCACACACCTATGCGGAAGAAAGTTTGTGTCATCAGGCAATATGACTAGCTGATTCTCATTATTGTGCAGCCATGATAGTGACTGGGTATCTTGCAGACCACTCATCATTAAAGGTAAATGCATCCCGTTCTGAAACTGAAGAAAGCGCATACATACAACATAAGATTCTCATAGCATGAGAATAGAAGACTTGCAAAGGGGCAAGAGTCTGGGATTATTTACACTAAAACAAACTATTACCTCATTACTGCAGTCTATAGACATAAGTTGGTGCTTTCCTAAGCTTTCCTGCCAAGAGCGTGTAGGGTCAGTCACTGGATTAGAATTGCTTGACAAGGGGAAGAAAAAAAATTTCTTTGTTTTCTCCTTTGTCTATGCATGACTAAGGTGTAGAAGAAATTATTCACTAGGGATCCTAAGGCCCCATTTGGTTGGCACGAAGATATTTCTTCCGAAAATTTTATTTTTCAAATATTATCAATAATAAGTAAATTTTCTTAAAAAGTTCCTTTTGCCAGGTTAAGGAAAATAACTCCATTATATGAACATAATATGGGGTTGCCTGAGAATGAGGACATGAGATGAGGATGACAAAGGCTTTTTTCTCTCATGAAGAAGACTATTTTCCTTTCTTATTGAGAGAAGTAGGCTTCACCTCCATGGAAGAAGATACGGTGCTTTAGGTCATTTTTTGGCCATTCATTCATGTAAACGAACGCTAGAAATAGGATTGAAGGAGGCTTCCTCCAAACAAATGCAGCCTAATTGTTTAGAGCAAGGTGAGCATTAAAGTGACTCAGCGAGTTCAGTTTGACGAGCATTATACCGAGCAGTAAACATCAGCTCCTCCAACAACCCACCCTAAGGGAGGAAAAGGAGGACAAAACAGCAACATCAATAGAGAAATGCAATTCGTACCTTGTGTAAATGGATTCGGTTGAGTGATTCCCTCAGAGAATCTTCCATCTGCTGCAGATGTTCCACATTTTCAATATTATCAGGATTGCTCCAATAGCTGTAAAATGCAAAAGCTCTAATTAATATAAGTCATTGGCACAGTGACACCACATTTTGCAAGCCTCAATGAATGGCATTTCAATACCTTTCCTGATTCTTTGTCCCGATGCACCCTGTGCTTTAGTTTGTTCGGATAAAAGGTAGTTATCATAGAATTGTTTGAAATTAAATTGTTCATTTACATAGAGATTGAATTGTAGTTAGATATGAATGCTTTGTAATACGTAAGGGATCACCCTCCCCATTTGTGGAGTGGTCAAGTTATTACAGTAACATATTGTAATGTTTCTTAGTAACCTGATTAGCACTATATTAAGGTGGTGCAAGAGCTACCAGAGTCACCAGTCTAAAGTTGCAACTGCTTCACTGCTGGTCTTAGGTAACCACAACAAGCCATCATAGTGCTCACTATCATTGACCGGCCCTTGGTGAAAACCCGAAACATCCACCACCCACCAAAGCCATACCGCTGCCAAAATGCCAACATCGTCAATGCCACACTGACTCTAGCTGCCCAACACAGGTTTATCACCACTATTGCTTCACCTATGTCAATAACTTGGTATGAACCTTTACCCAGCTGAATCCCTAGATGTCAATTGTGCAGTTTCATAATGTTCCTTGACAAAAATCCGAGGTTGGAGCATACTTATCCCTCCATTTCACCACTAAAACACATTGATCTTATATTCCACCCAAAACCCTCAATCGTGACTCAATCTAATCAGATCAAGTTGTAATCACACTCAATTCGTGACACTATATTTGCAAACAAAAGGGTCCTATATTCAAATCGGTACAATGCCAGTTGCCTACCCGGAAAAAAAGCGACATTCACCTTGGTGATACCTCTGATTTGGCTACAGGAAACTTTCAACAAATTGCTATACGTGCCTCGAAAACACCTCTGGTCCCTGATAAACTCCACCACCACCCGTTTTAAGACTACCACTATGCTTTCTCCAGTATCAAGTTGGCCCTATGATTGGCTTGCTCTTATAAAAATATCCTTGATATAAGGAAATTTAAGCCATAAGCATTAGGTTAACGTGGCAGTCCTATCTGTGCTAGACAGGGTTATACAGGTCAATCATGAGTACGATTATGTATATAGAGGTCAAATTGCCTATTTACTAACATTCTTCATGGTTTTGGCCTAATTGAAGTGTCTAAATGTCATATACCAACATTCAAGCATCCTTGTCCGACATAGGTACTTTAAGCCATAATTGAGAGCAAAATCAAATGCCAAAATTCAATGCAAACACTCGAAAGAAAAGGCATAACTTTAAAGACCAAAAAGTTCTAAATGAGCACCTCAGTCGCTTATGTACTTCTGCTACTTGAGCTTGCAATAGCCTAACTTGGTTAGCCAATTCCTGTTCAAGGCAAATGACAAGGTCAAACTTGAGTAGGAAGTTGAAGTACAGGATATCATTGTATAACATTTATAAAACCTGAGACAACGATACCTCAGCTGTTTGAGAACTGCAAAAGGAAAGAAAAGAACTCATCAGGTATTTCATATGGCCTCTACTTAATAACTATTCAATCCAAGAAACAAAAAAAGCAAAAAATTCAAGAATGTCCCACCTTGTACCTAGGAAGTCCTCTATATTTACATCATGATCCAACTTCTTGAAAGTTTTCTTTAATCCCTGAAATTCCCAAAAGATAACATGTTTACATTAAGAGTCTTTCTTTGGGTAATAAGTAAGATTGGAGATTGAACCCAAGAGCTCTTGTCCAAAAGGCCTTAAACTTCAAAGTGTGTTACCACTCAAACAAAGGCTTCATGGACCGTTTACATTATGAGTCGTACAAATTCAATCTTCAAAGGACATATTTTTGCCCTCATCTTCCTGTAGTGGACAGTTCACATGATTCTTACCTCAAGGCTCTCTAGCTTCCTATCACAATAAGAAACAAAAATGCTCAGTTTTGAGACATGAATTTGACCCTTATCTTTCTGGCACAAAAATAAATAAGCAAGTTTTGTTGAATGATACTATCCCTTACCTTTTTGCCCTCTCTTGCGGAGTTAGTTGAGCAAACTTTGCAATTACTTGTTCAAGGTTGCTGAAGATACAAGGAGGGTTGACAAGTTAGTAATATCCAAGCAACATATATGATAGATGCAACATCAATTTTTCTAAGCCAAAGTTCTATGGTGCACCACCCTCTCAACCCAAAAAGAAAAAAGAAAATATTCTTTGTAACATCTTCTGTAGAAAACCAAGTGATGAGGGATATGGTTATTGACTGCTATAGACTAATGAATTTCTGAGGTACACACGAAAACCAAGCAAGTTTTCACTTCAATAATTGTTTCTTCAAATCCAATTTTAAAGGTGATTATTACTCACTCCCCTCCCCAATCTAATCATTTAAAAGACTGGAACTTACGACTAAAGTAGGCTAAAGCTTTATTATACGGCAACTGTAAAGCTTTGTTACAAGGAAAATGCAAAAATGCTTTACTACAGTAAATGATTGAGCATAAATTGCAAAAGTTTTGTGCCTAACTTTATATGAGTTAAGTTTTCTGGTACTCAAGTGACATCGGGGGTGATGGCATTTGACCTAGAACCTCTTGTCATAGGAAGTCAACCTTGTTATTGCTTTAACCATTAAACCAAGGGCTCATTTGCCTTTGTTACTTTACATTACTTCATACGAGTCACACATAATGTTAATTGCTAAACTGCCTTTCATCTTCATTTACTCACGAACCATTGTCTTAGATATCCACCTAAGTGATCTGTAAGACACAGCATTATCATTGGCTTGCTTCTGCCTTTAGATGCAGAGAGAACTACTCACACAGAGCAACTGATTGATGCTTTATAATTAGCTAGACACTGCATCTGAAATTAACTGAACAAGACTTGAACTCACATTGCTTCACTAACTTGATTAATAATAGGACTACAAATCATACAATAATCAACCATGAGATAAAACACAATCCACCCACTTCATCAGTAATATCAACACATATCCCCTAGGGATATCATGTCAAAAGCATACGTACATTTCTTCACATGAAACTTAACCCCTAAATTTATGATACGATAACACGACATGAAATGCAATGTAAAGCGAAAGCCAAGTCCATCAAAATGGATGTACCTGCGCTCTCCACGGAATAGCGTTGGCTTCCCGGTTGGAGAGAACATTAACAAGATAATGTCAATATCACATAATATAGATAATTCCTTTGCCTTCTTAATAATCCCAGATCGTCGTTTCGAATAGGTTACTTGGCGATTACTGCTGCTCTCCAAACGCTTAATCTTTAGTTTAACCCTTCCCATCTCCCAGGTTGAAATGCAAATCTCTCAAGCCACCGAAACTTGCCAAATCACCATAATCACAAATTGTCACCTTGTTATCACCCCTAATAGAAATCACCATTTTTAGCACTTGTTATCATAAAAGACCATTAATGAACTTTAAATCTCAAAACAAAAAAAGCAACATGGGAAACATTCATTTCAAGGGTTCTTCAATCATCATAAATTGTTCACCAAATTGCAAAAAAAAAAAAATTTATGTTACAACAATAAGGGCAGGGCAGGGCCAGGCCAAACATTTTCGGGTCTCAGCCAAAATTTTTAAATGAGCTCTCCATGTACAACAAATTAGAAAAAATTCTAATAACAAAACTTATTAATATTAACAATAAATATTTTAAAAACTATAGCTCTAAAAAATTTGGAGGCCTCAAGTAGTTGTTGCGGTCACTTGGAATTATATTCGGCCCTAAGTAAGGGTGTTAAGAACTTTGAATCAACAACAAAAGTCAAACAACTAACTATCCAAAAACTTAACGGGTGAAGATCCACTATTGGTTTTATGTTTTAATAATGATCAACACAAAAAATCATAAACCCAGATCAAATTTGCCAAAATTCAGAAGACCCAGAAAGACAAAAGGAGAATTAGCAATAAAAATGCCAGCTTTGAGAGAAAGTAGGATGAAGAAAATGAACATACCTAAAAGCAGAACAAGAACAAGCCAAAAAAGGGAAAAAAAAAATACAAAATTTAGAAACCCAAAAAAGGCAAAATGAAGAGAGAAACAACAGGAAGGAAGAGAGAGATTAATTGTCATAACCATCTGAAAAATGGCGAAAATGAGGGGGTAGGGGGGAGAGAGAGAGAAGGAGAGAGAAAAACGGGGGTAGAGAGAAAGGTGACAGGCCGTGCTGCGATTTCGGTAGTTAACATCAGCTGGAGAATCGGGAGGTGTCTGAATTTCTTCATGCAAACACATGCAATGAAAAGTCCTCCTTTTAAATGCTTGATCTTTTTAAGAAGTTCTATATTGCACTTCTGAATTTATAACTATATTATTTTTAATTTAAAAAGTTAAGAAGTAGACCAAGCAATCGAGTCGGGTTCAGGTTGGGTTAATATTGTGTTGGGTTTATCTCGATTCGGGTCATCCTTGGATTTGGATCGGCCTCGGGTCGGGTTTGATTTCATACTGACCTATTAGATTATTTTGATAATATATTTATTCGATTTAGAAAATCATAACTAAAACTATAAAATGAAATGACTATAGTTAGCACATTATTTAGAGTCTATGATAAATTAAATTTTTATTTGGATCATTTCAGATTATAAGACGGGTTTCGTGAGGGTCTCAGGTCATCATGGGTCGGGTCAAATTTGGGCTGGGTCTAAATCAGCTCGGGTCATTTCGGGTTTCGGTTAAGCTTGGGTTGGGTCAAGTTCGGATTGGGTCAAATTCGGATCGGTTCATTTTAGGGTTTGGTCCCAATAAATTTAAAATTTTCGGGTTAGGATTGGGTCCGGAAGCTGGTCAAATGGGAGTGGTCACATTTTGCTAGTTCTAGTAAAAAGCGAGATTTTTTATTGGAATATTATTATTGCCTCAAATTCGGATATTGATAATTTAAAAAAAAAAAGAAATAAGATATGATTTGGGTCAAATTTAATTTGTTGAGATTTATTTACCTGATTAGATTGAGATTTAATTTAGAGTTTGATTGATATTATGATTGGTAACCAAGTTATAAGGGTGGCTTATCACCATTGATAGAGAGATACAACAATAAGGGTTGAAATATGTGAGGGTTCATGGTATTTATAAAGTGGGGTTACAGGGGCACTTGGGTGGGTGAGAAGAGTGAGTTCTGTTTATGAGTGCTTTGTTCAATGTTTATCACTCGTGAGAGAGTTTATATCTTTATTTGTCCAAAGCCATATTTAGGAGAGTAGATGTTGAAGTATAAAACCAATCATGACCCTTTACCTATCAGCTTAAGCTTTGGGGATAGTTGGTTCTTTAACATGGTATCAGACCTATGTGATCACAAGGTTAGGAGTTTGAATCCCAACAGCTCCCAATTTCATTGTTAATACAATTTAAGCATAAGGTAAGAGATGGGCCTATGCATTATCCACGTTTCAAGGCCAAACGGGCATTTGTATGAGGGGACATGTTGGAGTATAAAACCAATTATGGACCTTCACCCATCAGCTTAAGCTTTTGGGACACTTGGTTCTTTGACATTTGATGGCTTTTTGTGTAATAGCTACATTAAAAATGGTTGGTAGCTTACAATGTAATAGTCATATTTGGGTAGTGAGTTGCGAGATAGGTTTTGGGGCTTTAATCAGACATAGTAATCCTAAATTGATAATGGATGAGGCTTTGCGTCCCATGATTTTTCTTCTAGTTAACAAAAGGTTCCACGTAAATTCTCGTGCTGATCGTTTTGATGTTTTGATATTTTACGTTTCCAATTGTGCTCAATTATGTAATTTTTTTTTTTTTTTCCAATAAGTAGTATCAGAGCATGTTGGAAATTTTTTGTTTAGAAGATGTGGTGGTCCATGGTAAATGATGGTGCTTTGATGGGTTGCAGTGGTTAGACTTGGCAATCAGGTCAGGTCGGATCGAGTTCGGATCGGGTTAATGTCGGGTTGGGTCTATCTCGAGTGGGGTCAAAATTGGGTTGGGTCAGGCTCGGGTCGGGTTATCCTCCGGTCAGGTCAATCTCGGGTTTGAGGCCAAGTCAACCTCGGATCGTGTTAACCTCAGGTTGGGTCATCCTTGGGTTGGTTTGGATTTTAAGTTGATTCATCAGGTTATTTTGATAATATACTTTTTGAATCTTAAAAATTATAACTAACACAATAAAATAAATGACTATAATTAGCCTATTATTTAGATTCTATGATAAGTTGAATTTCTATTTGAGTTATTTTAGGTTATAGGACAAGTTTGGTTCAGGTCTTGGGTCATCTTGGGTCGGGTCAAACTTCGGTCGGGTAATTTGGGGTTTCAGGTCGCGTCCCAATAAATTTAGATTATTTCAGGTTGTGGTCGGGTTGAGTAACGAGTTAAATGGGTCGGGTCATATTTTGCTAGCTCTAGGAGCAGTGTCAAGGTGCATTGGCGGAAGACCGACGACATGTTGGCACTAATAATGGTGGATTTCAATAGTATGTGCTGTTGATATACTTTCAAAATAGTCTGTGTTGACACACAGTACCTCAAATCTTACAGAAAGGTGTGTGTTGAAGTGAGTGTCGACATCCACTTCGACACACAGCACTACCGGAAGCTGTGTGTTGATCTGTGTATCGACACACAGTTTGGACACATAGTGCAGGTTTGGCCGTTATTTGGTGAGGCTTTTTCTAGTTTTGGTGGTTGGTCTTGGATAAGAATGGGACATGTTTCAAGTGCTTTATGAGTATAAATACATTCCAAATGTTCATTGCATGTATGATCAAGAGATCATAATAGATATTCAAAGATTGGTTCAAAGTGTTGTGAAAGTTTTCATAAAAACTTCATTCTCTACATCTCTCTCTATTCCTCCTCTTACATATCTTCACTTCGTCGTATTGATTGTCGTTGTATCCTCGAGACTATTTTAATAAACCGAAATAAGTCTTAAGAAAAGTGATTACACAGCCTCGACACATAAGATTTTCTGGTTACCCGTTTGCACCAATAATCTTAAGACTTAGTTTTCGGTTTGTGATGGCTTCGTCGTTGCTCAGGACGACAGCCAACTTTGTGAAGTTGGACCGATTTGATGACGGGAAATTCTGCTAATGGCAGAGGAAGATGCACTTCCTGATTACTGCTTTGAATGTGGTGTATGTCCTTAATACACCACTCCCCGAACTTGTTTCTAAGGAGGAGGAAACGCTGGCTGAGCAACGAGCCCGGTTGAAGTGGGAGAATAATGACTACATCTGCAAAGGGCACATTCTGAACAACATATGATCGATGCTCTCTTTGACATTTACTCCAACGTGCCTACCGCTATGGAGTTGTGGGATGCTCTAGACGCATAACATGACAGAGGACGCGACAAGTAAGAAATTTTTAGTTAGTCAATTCAATAACTATAAGATGGTAGACAATCGTCCGGTAATGGAACAATTCCATGAAATAGAGAGAATATTGAAAAACTTTGAACAACATAATAAGAATATAGAGGATATGATAGTTATGTCCTCTTTGATAGATAAACTTCCACCTTCGTGGAGAGACATTAAAAAAAGTCTCAAACACAAGAAGGAAAACATGTCTATCGAAGAATTGGCTAACCATTTGCATATTGAGGAAGGATACAGATTGGAAGACAACAACAAAGATTGCCCCGGTGACACTTGAAGGATCAATGTCACGGAAGAAAGATATTCAAGCAAGGGACCTAAACAAACCATACACTATGAAAAGAAACGAGACAACAAGAGGCTAAAGTTGGTCTGTTGGAAGTGTCAGAAGCTCGGTCACTTGAGAAAGGACTATTTTAGCCTAAAGAATAAGAAAGGCAAAGAGCTGGATCATCGCGCCAAAAATTCAAATGATAGATTTGTGGCAATGATATTGGATATCAAAATAGTCCAAGGTGATGACTCTTAGTGGGTTGATTCGGGGGCCATGAAGCATGTCTGTAAATACAAGGGGTTCTTCAAAGAGTTTGAACCCATATACAATAGAACTGTATTGTTTATGGGTAATGGAGTGACCATACCGGTCAAGAGTAAGGGAAAAGTTGACTTACTTTTCACTTCCAGGAAGACCCTTACCTTAACTGATGTGATGTAAAAAGAACCTCGTGTCTGGTGGCCTGTTAAACAAGTTCGGGTTCAAATTGGTCTTTGAGGTTGACAATTTTGTATTGTCGAGGGGGGTGTTTGTCGGAAAGGGCTACTTGTATGAAAGGATGTTCAAACTAATGTGAATAATAAAATTGCTAGTTCGGTTATATGCTTAACTCTTCAACTTTATGGAATCAAAGATTAAGTCATGTAAACTTTAGTAGAATGCATGAAATGGCTAACTCGTTGATACCACATATCGATATAGTTGATGATAAATGTAAGACATGTATGCTAACAAAATAACGAGACTACCATTTCCTTCGATGCAAAGAGAAACAAGTTTACTTGACTTAGTTCATAGTGATTTGCATGATTTTAAAAGTACTCAGACTATAGGAGGAAAGAGATACTTCATAATCTTCATAGATAATTGTTCGAGATTTTGCTATGTATATCTAATAAACCATAAAGACAAATCACTAGATAAGGTTAAGGCATATAAAGCGAAAACCGAACTACATTGTGAGACTTTCTCAAACGGCTTAGATCGGATCGCGGTGGGGAGTATTATGATCCCAAATATTTTGAAACCACAGGTATTATACATGAGGTCACAACACCTTAAATGCCACAAAAAAATGGCGTGGCAAAAAAATCGGACTCTAACCGAGATGGTGAATGCCATGTTATTATTTTGGACTTAATGATGGATTTTGGGGTGAGGCCATGCTAACGGCCTCTTATATATTAAATCGTGTTCCTAATAAAAAAGGTAAAATAACCCCATATGAACATTAGAACGACCGAGCCCCAAATTTAAACTACCTTAAAGTGTAGGGGTGTAGGGCAATTGTCAAAGTCCCTGAACCTAAACGGAAAAAGTTAGGTGAAAGAGGCGTTGATTGTATTTTTGTTGGATATGTGCCTCATTGTAAGGCATATCGGTTCTATGTAGTTGAATCAATTGACTATGTAAATGTGAACACTATAATAGAATCGAGAGATGCTATCTTTGATGAGAATCGGTTTACCTCTATTCCTAGACCGCGGGATTATGTACCAGTTGAGAATGACATTCCTATGTTGTATGATGGAGACCGTCATGAGAGATAAGAAATCCCTGATAATGCTCTAGAACTCTAAAGGAGTAAAAAAGCGAGGAAAGAGAAATATTTTGGATTGGACTTCTACATGTTTTTGGTAGAAGGTACTAGGAACGATATGGACTTTGTAACTCCATATTGTTGTGTCATGGAGTTAGATCCTATGACGTTGGATGAGGTTATGAGGTCTCATGATGCCTCATTTTAGAGAGAGGCGATAAATGATGAGATGGATTCCATCATAGATAAAAATACCTGGGTTTTAGAGGATCTTCCACGAGGAAACAAGCCCATCTGGTGTAAATGGATCTTCAAGATAAAGATGAAAGTCGATAGAACTATAAATAATTTCAAAGCCGATTGGTGGCTAACAGGTTTACCCAAAAACATGGGATAGACTACTTTGACACGTATGCCCTGGTGGCAAGGATATCGATGATAAGAGTTCTTGTAGCTTTTGCCTCAATCTACAAGCTAGCGATTCACCAAATGGATGTGAAAATAGCATTCCTAAACGATGAGCAAGAAGAGGAGGTGTACATGGAATAACCGGTAGAGTTTGTTTTTCTGGGCCAAGAAAGAAAAGTATATAAACTCATACATTCTTTGTATGAGCTAAAGTAAGCTCCGAAGCAATCGCATCAAAAATTTGATCAAGTTGTTCTAAACAATGGATTCATAATAAATGAATTGTATAAGTGTGTCTATAGCAAGTTCGAGAATAGCAAAGTGAGTCATCATTTGTTTGTATGTCGATGACATGCTGATATTCGGTAAAAATTTGGAACAAGTAGAGAAAACAAAACAATTTCTCTCGATGAACTTTGTTTGTGAAAGACATGGGTGAGGCTGAGGTTATCCTTGGTATAAGGATTGTAAGGAATGGTGATACTCTTTCCTTAAAGCAGTCTCACTATATTAAAAGTGTGTTGAATAGATTCAGCTTTGGTGCTTGTGCATCGATGTGCATTGCAATGGACCCTAGTGTGAAGCTTGTACCGAATGAGGGAGCTCCACTCTCACAATTGGAGTATCCCGAGTCATTGGGTGTCTTATGTACGCCATAACTAGCACAAGCCCTGACATAACCTTTGCTGTTGGAAAGCTAAGTAGGTATACTAGCAATCCGGGTAAATTACATTGGCATGCAGTATATAAAGTACTAAAGTATCTTAAGAAGGCCATGGACTATGGTATTTCTTATATAGGGTATCCTCCCATTTTGGAAGGATACTCTAATGCCAGCTGGTTCTTCGATGTGAAAGATCATGCATCCACAAGCGGATGGGTATTCTTGCTTGGTGGGTTGTGGTTTCTTAGGGTTCCAAGAAACAGACGTGTATATCCGATTCTATAATGGCGACGGAGTTTATAGCTCTTGTGTCTACGGCTAAGGAAGCTGAGTGGTTAAAGAATATCTTGTATGAGATTCCTTTGTGACCTAAGCCGATCTCACCGATATCTATCCACCGTGATAGTCAAGCTACGCTTTCAAAAGCGTACAGTGTGGTGTATCGGAAAGTCCAGACACATTAGTGTAAGACATAGTATAGTGAGACAACTTATTCGAGAAGGTGTCATCATTGTGGACTTTGTGAGAACAAGTCAGAATCTAGCGAATCCATTTATGATAGACCTTACTCGAGACTTGGTTCTAAAAACAAGTGACGGAATGGGGTTGAAACCAGTAAATATAAGTCGCCTATGATGGACCCTCAAATCGACACCTAGCACAACGCAGGTCTTGGGTTTAATGAGAGAGATCTTTCATCCGCATGACTGCAAGCACTAAAAGAATTTTTCCATCCCGTGTGTGAAGTGCTTCGTAGCCTGCGTTAGAGATATTAAGAGGATGAGCTTATACTCTTAATGGACCCGAATACATATTATTATTAAATGTCGCGTCGCAGAGACATGATCTATGGGGTCTACCTTAGTAAGTGTGAAGTTAGGCCGCTTCAAGGAATGATTATTGACTAAGGATTTGGTTTTGAAACATTTATGAATGGTACAGGAAACAAGGTCATAAATGTGTCCATTTAGAAGTTATAGGGTGTAGAGGAGGAAGCCTTGTGTGTGGAAATGTATTCGGGTAGTCAAATGGGATGTATGGCTCAAAGCATGGTCTTCCATTTTCGCTCCGATTAACTTTAATGTGTCTTCCCTAGCTGGGGCTTCAATTGAAAGACGCCCTCATTTATGCACAATAATGCTTCTTGTTATTTTCGAGATGTTGTATTATGAGAATGATTGTATTTTGAAAATGGTGAGGGAATGTTGATATATTTTCAAAATAAAGTGATTAATAAAGTGTTTGAGATTTATCCCATACTTGTTTTGATTATAATTTGGCTTGTATAAGGTGTGTGTCGACACCCAGGTACCGTGTGTCGACACACAGACCTGTAGAACCAACACAGAGCATCTGTGTGTCGACACATAGATATTACAGAAAAGTGTGTGTTAAAGTGACTGTCGACACTCACTTCGACACACAGGGTTACAGTAAGCTGTGTGCCGACACACAGCTTCGACACACAGGGTAGTTTTGGCCGTTATTTGGCACGGTTTTTTCTAGTTTTGGTGGTTGGTCTTAGATAAGAATGGGACGTGTTTCAAGTGCTTTGTGTGTATAAATATATACCGTAGCTGTTCATTGCATGTATGATCAAGAGTTCATAAGAGATATTCAAAGATTGGTTCAAAGTGTTGTGAAAGTTTTCATAAAAACTTCAATCTCTACATTTCTCTCTATTCCTCCTCTTACACATCTTCACTTCATAGTATTGGTTGTGTTGTATCCCCTAGATTATTTCAATACACCAAAATAAAGGAAAGTGATTGCACAGCTTCAAAACCTGAGATCTTCTAGTTACCCGTTTGCAAGGAGTTTGCATCAACATGTGTCTAGCCCGGATAACGCTTTATGGATTTTTGGATCTTTGGGAACCGAAATCCTTCTAGCGTATCTTTGATCACCTTTCCACACGTACTACCACTTTAAAGCTGCACTTGAGTTGGCTTACAAAGAGCCACTTTATGCCACTTATCAAATAAGAGATGATTGGTTTCCCAGCACAAGAACGAGACATATGGCTTCTTCTTCTTCTCATGTATTGTCCCCTGTCTTCTTTTTCTTAAACTTCTTTTGTTTTGGATGAGTGGTAATCCCACAAACCTGAGAGTTGGTGATGGGATACTCATGAACCTAAGCCTGTGATGGTGAAGTAGAGGTTAGATGAGAAGAGAAATAGAGTTAGAATATGAGATGAAAAAGAAGGTAAAAGTTTAGATGAGAAAGAGAGAGAAATGGCTTGCAAGTCATAGTCAGGCTTGGTGGCTTTTGAACTTCTAGTGGCACCTTTGTTGTGTTTGGCTCCAATTCATGTGATTCTTCCTCAATGATGGGCGGCCCTTCAATAATGGGTAGCTTCAAAGGCGGTGGCTCCATTGGTTCCTCCCCAATGTCACAATACCCTTCTTGTGGTGGTGGTGGGTGTTTGAACCTCCCTCCACCGCTATCTAGGTCCTCATGAAGTACCCCAGGTTCCCTTGTTGCTTCATGCGAACTTTCTTCAACAGTTGTCTTAACAGGGGTTGGTTTGACAATGGTTGGCTCAACAAGGGTTGGCTCAACCGACTTCTCTACAACCCCACACCCGTGCTTCCTTTCTTGGTTGCCCAAGTATTGGTTTATGGACTTGGTCAATGATTCAATGGTAGCTTGCACCTTCATCATGGAAGCGAAGCATTCTTTGTGGGACTTGTCTAGCTCTTCCTTTGTCAATGGAGCCATTGTTGCAGCGGAACTCTTTTTTTTTTTGGGATCAACTCAGCTGTGGCAATGGAAATTTTTTTTTTTTTTTTGATAGAACGAGCCTCTTGATCGCAAGATAGCTCTGATACCACTTTGTCACAAACCCGAGAGTGGGTGACGGGATATTCACGAACCTAAGCTCGTGATGGTGAAGTAGAGGTTAGATGAGAAGAGAAATAAAGTTAAAATATTAGATGAGAAAGAAGGCGAAAGTTAGATGAGAAAGAGAGAGAAATTCAAGATGAGAAAAGTGGAGATTTCATCCTATGATTTTGATAATTGGATGACAATTACATTACGCGAGCTCATATTTTTAGCGCTAGGACTTAAACTACTTACATTTAATACCTAGAGCTAATACATGAACCTAATTAAATGCAAATCAAGTTTCAACCGTGAGCCAAGGGCGGGAAACACACAAGGGAAAATTGGAGGGAAAACTCTTCATGTGCCTAGTTAATATCTAGATATTTTCATGTTTTTTCTTCTAGAATCCTTCATTGGTTTTGGGCCCTTGAGCTGTGTGATCAAAATGGGTCGGCCAAGATGAATTGGGCTGGGCTATGACAAGGATTGTGCTACTAGATATTTCTGCTACTCTTAAGCGATTACATACGTAAGAACTATTCAAGAAGCTTTTAGAGCGTTCTAGAATATTCCGAAAAAAATTGTAAATTAAAATAAATATAAAAGTACTACTAAAATATGTGTCAGTTCAAGATCAAGATAAGGTCACGGTCTAGGATTGTGACATATGGAGGCACCAACTAACATTTCTTCCCCTCTCAACTTAGTTAGGGACACTACCAAACCTGCTTGCTTTCGACATGCTTCAAGCTTCTCCCTAGGTTTCATCTTTCTCATCATATTCTACCTCTTTTTATCAGTATGGACTTTCTCCAGCTGAACCAACTAAAAATCTACCACATCTTGGATTCAATTGTACTGCATGTCGATATGCTTCGTTTAAGAATAAAAGTTGGCATTCTTTGCCAAATGATGGACACTTTTATTCTCACAGTGAAGTGAATACTTCTCCTACTCGAAACCCAATTCTTTTAGGAATTTTTCATCCACGGGGCTTCCTTGCAAGCTTCAATAGCTGCTATGTACTCTGCTTCAGTAGTTGACAAAGCAAGCACTTTTGCAATTTTAACTACCATGACACTGCTTCCCCTGCAAAAGTCATCATATAGCCTGAAGGGGATTTCCTAGAGTCAACATCACCAGCCATATATGCATCTATGTATCCCTCTAACATAGGTTTCTGCAGGCCAAAACACAAGCACATTTTGGACGTACCACGAAGATACATGAGTATCCATTTTACAATTGCCTAATGTTCTTTGCTGGGATAAGGGAAGAACCGTCCGATGGCATATGCAAAATTTGGTCTTATAGATACCATAACATACACTAAGTCGTCGATAACAAATGTATAAGGTACTATCTTCATTTCTTCACTTTCTTTCTCACTTTTAGGGCATCGGCTAGAATTTAACTTGACATTCCCAATATGTGGAGAATACTCATTGGTTTTGGCTTATGCATATTGAATCTTCCCAAATGCTTCTCAAAGTACCTTTCCTGTGATAACCATAATCTCTTCATTATCCTATCACGAGAGATCTTTATACCGAGTTTCTGCTTTACCAGTCCCAAGTCTTTTATCACAAACATCGTACTCAAATCATTCTTCAAAGCGGAAATCTTCTTGGTCTCATTTTAAGTAATCAACACATGCAGGGACAATAAGAAAATCACCCTCAGCGTACCTTTTCATAGATACATAATGATCTACAGAGGTTTATTGAAACTATGATCCATCATGAAGTACTCGAACTTCTTATATCATTGTTGGGGATCCTCTTTCAATTCATATAGAGTTTTCTTCAGTTAGCATGCCAAGTGTTCTTTTCCCTATATTTGAAACCCTTTAGTTTATTCCATAAAAATCTCTTCCTCCAAATCACGATGTAATAAGGCAGTTTTTAGGTCGAGTTGTTCTATCTCCAACTCGCCATGCAA
This sequence comes from Simmondsia chinensis, assembly GCA_018398585.1. NCBI lineage: Eukaryota > Viridiplantae > Streptophyta > Magnoliopsida > Caryophyllales > Simmondsiaceae > Simmondsia > Simmondsia chinensis. The sequence goes on from JAGTTD010000011.1 coordinate 26,149,657, forward strand.
TCCGTGACAACCCACTTACTTGGATCAATAACATATTCATGCTTGGAGAGAAGATTACCTCAAAATCAAGTCCCTTTTTCTGGATAAATCCTTTCACAACCAACTATGCCTTGCATCATGGTTGTGAGCTATTATCATTTGTCCTTTTTTTTTGGTAAGTTTTTATCGTTTGTCTTTGCCTTCTATACCCACTTATTCGTCAAGTGTCTCCTACCCTTAGGCAGTTTAGCCCACCCATACGTATGGTTCTCATGTAGGGATTGCATCTTCTCTTGCATGGCTCTTAGCCAATTGTCCCATCATATATTTGTCATGGCCTCTTGATATGATTTTTTTTCTTCTCCATCGATAAGCATCACACACTTAATGGATGGATGACTAGTGGTAGGCTGATGCTCTCTAGATGATCTTCTCAATCGTTGTTATGATAGTGGCACTAGCTAACTTGCATCCACTGTTGGCCAGCATCAACATCATAATCACTTGAAGAGGCATAAACATCTGCGATGTGATCATAGACATATCCCTTTTTATTATTGTCCATCACAGGAAAGGAAGTTGATCTAGATTCATCATTGTGCTGCTAGAAGGCTTCAGCTATGACAGCTTCTCAATATCTTCTATTGCTTGATCCTCCAAGAAAACCAGATCTCTTCTTCTGATAGCTTTCTTGAAAATGGATCCCACAGTTTGTACCCAAATTCTTCATTAGGATACTATAAGAAGATACACTGCCTAGATCTGTTGTTAAGCATTAACCTCTCATTCTTGGGAATGTGCATGAATGCCTTATAACCAAAGACTCTCAGGTGTTCATAAGATACATCTTTCCCTGAATAAACCCTCTTTGGTACGTCACCATCAAGAGGATTGAAATGAAAGGTTGATCAAATAAATCTCAATCTTTAGAGCCTCTCCTGAAAAAGAGCTAGGCAATTTTGCATGGGAAAACGTACACTTGATTGTTTCTTCAATGGTTTTGTTCATTCATTTTGCTACCACATTATGGTAAGGAGTCCCTGGCACAATTTTCACTAGTCTGATTCCACGCTCTTTATAGTATTCCTCGAATGACGCCCCCCCCCCCCCCCCCCCCCCCCCAAAAAAAAAAATATTTGCCACCATTGTCAGCTCTAACACACTTGAGTTGTTTACTAGTTTCTCGTTCCACCTTGGCACGAAACTACTTTTTAAATGACTCCATTACTAGGTCTTGAATTTTCAATAGGAAGGCCCAGACTTTTCTAGAGTGATCATCAATGAATATTGCAAAATGCATTGCACCACCATGTGACTTCTCATTCATGGAACATATATCAATGTGGACAAGATCTAAAATGTTATTCTTCTTGATGGAGTGAAATGCGACTTCATGTTACTTACCAAAGATGCAGAACACAAATATTGAGATGTATACTTTTTAACTCTGGGAAGATTTGCTTTTTAGCCAACATTTGCATACCCTTTTCACTCATGCGACCAAGCCTTTTGTGCCACAACTCTACGGAAGATTCATTGGCAACATTCACCTCCCCTTAGCATAGTTTATCTTGCATCACACAAAGAGTGTTATATTTATTTCCTTGAGCCATTATCATGGACCTTTTTGTGAGTTTTCACTTTCCTTCACCAAAGTGGTTGGAGACACCATCATCATCAAGTTTCCTGGACAAAATTAAATTGAGTTGAATGTTAGGAACATGGCTGACATTTTTCAACTGTCAACCTGCAACTATTGTTTAGTTTCTAGACAAATATCAATAATGCCCACTATTTTACATAAGCCATAATTTCCCATCTTGACACGACCAAAATCTATAGTGGTATAGGATGAGAAGTAATAATCATGTGAAGTGATATGGTAAGAGGCACCCGTATCAATTACTCAACTACAGTCCTCACAAGCAAGATTAAGACAACCATCATCACTAGCAAAATAAAGCTCACCAATGGTTACAACGACTGTTTGTGTTCTTGTCTTCTTTCTTCTGCTTCTCCTTGCCTTTATCTTCTTTATGCTTTCAGTCTCACTTTTAACTTGCTACTCTCACTTTTCTTGAGCAACATTGACTTTAAACTGTGTTGATGGATTCAATTCCTTGTGTTTGGCTTCTTCATTCAAAAGGCTATCCCTCACATTATCCACCGTGAGCTTGTTACTTATCTTGGAATTACTAAGCGATATGATGAGTGTCTCCCAGCTACCTGTAGAGAAATGAGCAAAAACAATTCTTGGCCTGATTGCATTGTCAAGCACTATTCCCATGTCAGTCAACTGGTTCACCAAGCCTTGTAAATAATTCAAGTGCACTGCCATACTACTACCATCTTTGTATTGCAACTTCAACCTTGTCATTGACGAGGCTTTGTTCATGGAGACCTTTCTATGGCACAAGGACTCAAATTTTGTACCGAAACTTTGAGCATCTGTCTCATTAGCAACATGTTGGAAGATGCTCTAATCGATGTATTGATGAATAATTCCTATAATATACTTGTTTAACATTTTCCATTGTTCATTAGTTTTATCTTCCTATTTACTTAACTTTATGACTGCAACTCCTTATAATAAAGGATGTCCCTCATTCTTGGCTTCCTTGTTACTTTATCCAAGACTTTATCATCCATCTTGTACACACATAATTACTAAGCCTTAGCTGGTTATAGGGATGGCAATGGGCCGGGTAAAATCCGCTACCAGCGGGTACCTGCCCCGTTTGGGACGGGTACGGGTATAAGTGGGGTGGGTAGTGGGTACGGTTCGATGTACCCGTCCCGTACCAGTCACGGGTATGGGGCGGGTACGGGTATAGTTTTGTACCCGCCCCGCCCCGCTCCACCTCATACCCGCTTTATTTTGTATATAATTAACCTTCAAATTAAAAAATTACGTGTTTAAATTCAATAACCCAAATTGTTTATCAATGTTATAAAAAAATATAATTGATTTTTAAAAGTAGTATTAAATAACTAATATGACCCGGTATAGATAATCGTTTTCTAATCACATTAGAGAGGGTACGGGCGGGTAATGCATACCCGTTGGATACCCGCGGGTAATGGAGCAGGTACGGGTATGAGTTTGTACCCGCCGGGGTGGGTACGGGTATCAACTTTATACCCGTGGAGGGTATTGGGGCCGGTACAAGTATAGGATTTGGGTGGCGGGTACGGGTATGGAGGAGACACCCCCCATACCCGCCCCGCCCCGCCCCGCCCCACCCCATTGCCATCCCTAGCTGGTTATGATACCAATTTGTTGGGCAAGTTGGTTTGATATTAGGATATGAATCTTGCGGAAGCTAGTAACCGTCATATGTTTGTTAAAAAATAATAATTTTGAGCCAGAAAAAAGAAATCAATGAGATACCAGATTTACCTGGAAAACCCCAATATGGGGGGAAAAAACCACGGGACCCCAAGTTAGGTAAAACTTCCAATATAATAGTGATGTGGTACACCAATTCGCCCTAGTCGGAACCGGGAGAATTCTGACACTAATCAACAACAATAATAAATCACCTCCAAGAGAAGGATAGAAAGGAGCGAACTCACCAATAACGGTGGTTTATGTTAGCATGCGGGAAATGCCAAGCCAGGATAACACTTTAAGAATTTTGTAATCTTCGGGCACCAAAGTCCCTCTGACTTATCTTTCACCTGCTTCTTACTCTTATCATCACTTTAAAGATCACAAGTAGAGAGCTCTTGTGTTTTACTTGCTCCTTTTCTAACTCCCTCCACATCTATTTATAATGGGGAGCCATGGCACTTGGTACTGCTTGCATAGAGCCACATTAACCATTCGTCAAATGAGGTGTGGGTTGGTTTTCCACCAAAACAGAGAGCTATGTGGCTTCTTTTTCTTCTCACATATTCTCCCTTATCTACTTTATTTATTTTAGGGGTTTTACACAAAATCATCTTGAAAAGTTGTCATTTTTCACTAAACCACCACCTTTTTAAAAAAATTTTTTCAGAAAATCACCTCCAAATAAAAATTTTCAATCAACTACCTTTGTTAGAACAATAGCAATATGCGGCGAATTTTCAGTGAAATATTGCGGCAAAAACAATTAAATACAACAATGAAAAACAACAATAAAAGTTCCCTAAATATACCAGTAAAATCGCAGTGGAGAATCAGTAATGTTGCAGCAGTGAAAACCAGTAAAACGGAACCGCAGTGAAGCAAAATTGCAATAAAATTCAAGTATAGCAACGAATGAGAGAGAGCAATTAGAAAGATCTTAGAAAACGATGATATCGTATCGTGGTAAAGACCACTGTCCTAAAAGACGATTTCGCCGCTGCTCCGGTGCATACAGCATAACTGGCGGCCATGCTCCAGGATTAACACGATCCAACTCTTAACGTGCACTCGTTAATTACCGGTAGGAATGCCTTGAACTTTGCCCGAAACAAATGTGCGGAATCGTGTGAGAAAATTTTCAATTCTATGCATGCTCCTCAAAATACTTAGAGTGTGAGAGAGTGAGAGTTCTGTATCAGTACAGAGAAAAATGGGGTTTTATATATGATGTGAAGAAGAGAAAGGGCTTGAGCATTTATGTCTATAATATTAACTCCAAACGGCTATGTTTGAACCTTTTTTTTTTTATAAATATTGGCAAAGCCGTATTACAAATAGGCAACTCGAAAAGATGAGACCTAAGCCACCCCGAAGACAGAAGTGGGAAAAAAAAAAAAACCAGAACAACAATAAACAAACAGGCAACAAAAGCAAAAACGCCCAAACGCGACACAAAAGACACCAAGCACAGGTCAGACAAGGCGCGCAAGAACAAGCGCATACAGAGATCTCAAAAGAAGAAGAACCAGAAGAACAGCATGGGACACATGATAAGGACTGATGCCTCAACCACAAACCCATCCACCTCATTTAGCAAGCAAGTCTGCCACCATAGGTGGGTCGAAACCATCAAAGTTAAAACCTACTCTTTTTCCCATCTCTATTGCTCGCTCCGCTCGCGGGATCATCTCATCATATTCCACTTCCGAGATCTTATCATACCAATTCCCCCTATTCTATTTTTTCTTCTTCCCGGCCATCTTTGACGAATTTCCCCATTTAGCCTCATTCCCATTTTTCCGCTTACCTGAGGCCTTGGTCGTTTTCGGCGTGCTGCTTGTAGGCGACATATCTTTCAAAAATTCCTGAAGCTCCCGCTTTTCATTCTCTTTTTCCTTGTGCTTCAACACTTTCCTCTCCCTTTTTATCATCACTCTCTTTCCCTTTCTCATTCCAACTCCACTGGGTCTCTCCATACAAGGCTCTGACCTGCTCAAAGTAGAGGGCTCAAAACCTGGAAGAAACACAGGCCCCGAGGACCCATAATCATCTTCACTGATAGGGTCTCGAGTTACATTCTCAAGCTGCGATAATTGAGCATGAGGCTGAGCTGAACTAGTTATGTCACTCTCCACCCACTGAAGCAAAGGAGGTAGATGTTGGTTTCCACGCACTTCCTGACCTGGAATATGATCACCACGCTGAGGAGACGGATGAGGAAGAGAAACATGTGGCCAGCTGCATTCCACAGACCACCTACCGACATATTGACCTTCAATATGGAAAGCTAGTTGACCCCAGGATAGCTAGACCATGCTTACTCCCTCATACACTGGCCTAATAGTGCGACTCCCATGATCCTCAACTCCCACGTCAGCCATCCTATGAATAAGGGAATGTTGAGCTAGTGTGGTATGGCGTGCCAGGGTGGTGCACTGATGTTCCTGGTGCGGATTCATTAGCGAAGAGGTCTGTTCTCTTGCTAATCTGGCCGATGCTGCCAAAGCAACAACACTGGGAGAGTAATCTGGAATCAGCTCTGTCCTACCCTCTTTGATCAGGACCAATCGGGTCACCCCATTAAAATGAACTTGTACCATTCCATGAATAAGTGAAGGGGAACATGTGTCAATGAGGATTCTGGCAGCATCAATGCACCTCACGGCAGACATCCTCGAGTCCACCCTGACTAACTTCCCCCGTACTCTCGCAGGGTCAGAAAACCAGTATGTAGTCCAGCATTGGACTGGTAGTCCAAAAACCTCGATCCATACTCATCTGCTAAGTGATCCAAGGATCTCGCCAGAGTATTTAGAAACCTCACTGAACTTCCTAAGAAGAATCTTAGGACGAGGGCTAAGGTAGGACTCCAAAGTCTCAGTGGAATCACAAATCAGGACAAAAGTATTGGTGCTTAAACCTTTAGGGGTTAAATCGTGGAGGTCGTTCTCAGTGATGAAGGTGAGAATATTATCCAGACTCATCTCACTCGGCGTGCACGCAATTATAGATCGCTGTAACCACTCCTCCACATTCTTGTTGGTGTTGGAAACCACAATCCTTGGAATGTCAGAACTCGCATAGCCTCTGGTTTGAGTAGGACTTGTCACATCCTGATCATGTATATCGACTTTGGCTCTAGTCTGTTGGAAGACCCTTGAACGATGCTGGCTCCGGGCTGATGACGCAGTTGATCTTCTTGGTAGGTTAGCCCATTCAACCCTAAGCTTGGCACCCCCCACCCATCTACCATTCATAGATAAAATTGCTCTAGCAGCTTCTCCCAGATTATAAAACCGAACAAAACCATATGAGCATCTAGACCTCAACCTCCTCTTAGCAGGAACAAAAGCATCGTATATAGACCTAAAATCACGGAAGACATACTTCAGCCATGAGTTTGTCATTCTATCAGGTAAGTCATCAACAAATATGGACACCGTTTCCCCTGGCATTGGAGTGAATCGGTGTTTTGGGTTTGATTTAGGTGGATCAGGTGTTGGTCAGAGCGTGGTGGTAGAAAATCAGGAAATGGTGGTGAATGTTCAGGGTGGGACGAAGCAGGTATAGGATGGGATGGAGGTTTGGTGTGGTGAAGGTTCTTGGTGGGACGAAGCAGATAGAGGACCGGTGGTGAAGGTATTGGGTGGTCGGAATCCGCCGGTTATGGTTAGAATCCGTGGCGGTGGTGTGGGTCATTCGGTGGGAAGGCGAAGGGTTTGGGGAGGTTGAATCAGTGCTCAGCGCTAGTGTTGGTCCCGCAAGTTGCACGACATGAATGGGGGGGTGAAGACGAGTCCATAGCTGTTGAAGCCGGAGCCGGTACGGATGGCGACGCGCTCACACGCGCCGGAATGGGTTATTGCCTACATCTGGGACCATAAAGGGAGATGTGATTCAGAGGGACAGGCGAAGAGAGAAATGAACTAAGGAAAGGGTAGATGTCAGGGGTGGTTAGCGAAGTTTGTGGTATTGAGCAAGGTGAAGGCTTTGGTGGTGTTTGGTGGTAGATTGAGGTGGATGGAAGGTCCGGTGTGGGTCAGAAGAGGCCAGTGAGGAGTTTGTAGGTGGTCAAGGAGGGTAAATGTGAGTGAGATGGTTTGAGGATTTAGTGGCAGAACAAGGAGGATGGAGGTGGTGGTTCGGTGGGGCTGATGACATGTTTGAACGTACAAGGCGTGTGTAACGATTGTAATAATGGTCCCAACAGCCATAATTTTTAATTAATTCCCGCGGTCATAATTGTCATGACATTAAACCGCTACAGGTAAACGGCTAGTAATGGATCTTGAAAAATATTTTCCGAAAAATAAATGTACCCGTTAAGAAAATGATCATCCACACTACTTTTTCAATGTGGGATACAACTCCGTTAAAAAACTAAAGGTTAGCTTGTATCATTTTTTCAACAACCTTAAATTATATTGTTAACTATCCCATTATATTACATGAATTCTATATCTAATTTTAGCTTACCTTTCTTATTTTTAAAGTGCGCATAAAACATGAGTTGAAACTAGTCAAGTTAGAAATATATTTACTTGCCCCCTCCCCCAACTAGGTTTGATCCCGAGGGGTTTAAAAGAGGGGAGATTCGAACCTTGGTGGGAGAGAGGTGGAAAATACTTTGCCACCTTAGATACCTTAAGTTATATTTAATGGGCATTGTAAAGTCAATATAAAAGCCACTAGTGAGCAACGGACACTAAACGGTATGATTTAATGCGGTTGATTGAAAAATTTAATACTTTTGGAGGTAATTTTCTAAAAAATTAGAAAGTTATGGTGATTAAGTGAAAAATGACAATTTTTCAATGTAGTTTTCTATAAATAACCTTTTATTTTATTTGAGTTTGTTCCATCTTATTTTCCATACGTTATCCTATCTTACCTTTGATTAAGCTTGTAATATATGTATACATTGCACTCTACTCTTGTCGTTCAATGAATCGCATACTTATTTTTCCTTCTTAGACCAAAAGTTATCAGAACCCAAAAGGATTCAACTAATCCGAGGTAAGTATAAAAGAAAAGAGATGGTAGGTAAACAACTAACAAGGAAAGCTGTAATGTGACATGTTTATACCCAAGTGGAGAAGTACGTTTGAGTGTTGAGCAACCTTTCTCCTTATGCGGTCATCGCCTAGGGATTAGAAATTCGATTCTCTCTGAGGATATACCTGTAACTTACCTGCTCATTGGGATTGTGGTCCTTGTCATGGGCTAGGGTTTACTACGGCAACCCACATTCCTCAATAAAAAAAAAAAAAGGAATCCTTTCTCCTTATGCCAACAAACCCATGAAAATGGCATCAAGCTGTGCCAATTTGTTCATAGATGCCCTTTAGCTTTGACCAAAACAATATCCCAGAAAACAGTGTGGATCTGGGAACTTATTGATGCGGGGTCTAGCCTAGTGACCACGAAGAAGAGAGTTACCCATATTGCTTTTTGCAATTAGTTTGGAATCATTTGATTCGTAATTCTATTTACTTCTACCTTGATCTTTTTCGACCTTTTCCTTTTGCAATTATCCTTTTTATGTATTTTGTACTTGCAATTACTAAATTTTTATACATTTGTTTTTCATAACTCTTATGTGAAATTTCACTATTGAATTCACATATGTAATCTTTAACTATCCCTTTAGCGTATCCATAAACTTCAATGGTTTGATAATGCATTTAATCATCCTAAATCCCTTTTTTTTTTTATAGGTAATTAGAGTTTAGAAGGATCTGAATCTAACACTCTTTGTCCTATGACCTCAACCTTTGTAGCTTTACCATTAGACCAAGGTTTCATCAGCGAACTTCTTAGATTGACTTGATGACCATATCTCAAAATCAAAGCCCATCGACCTCCTTTTTCGAAGTTGTTATATGTAATTAAGAAAATTGTGGGAGTTGTTGGTTCATTGACAAGTGCATATTCCTTCTCAAACGACACAGATGAAGATTATGCAAACTTCAATCCCTATTGGGACTTGTTAAACCATCCTAAAACCAAAAAAAGCTTCAATACATTGACCATGTTATAATTTTGAAACATTTCCTGCTATCCTCTAGTACCGAAATCCAGCGTCATGTTTGATATCACTTTTTATTTTCAGTTTTGGTTTTCTACAAAGTAAAAAAGAGAAGATTTTGGAAATGACATTCCCTTGCAGCAACCAAAACCTAGAAAGATTATCAAGAGTAAGTCATTCCCAAAATTGAGTTTTTGATTTCTCAAAACCCAAAATTGAAAATAGAAAATAACATCGGATAGACCCTAAATGATTATGAACCGTTATCAGGGGATGGAGCAAGGGCTGGGGCAGGGGCAGGGGCATCGGTTTGGTTAGCGCTATGGAAGCCAAACTTCTTGATGAGCTCATTAGCAATGAGCTGATTAGCGCTGTCACTTGGGTGGTACTCATCCCAGAACACATACTTGCTCCTGTCCTTGCACAGTGTAGATGCCGGTACACATGTTAGAGCTGGCCTTATTCGTCCAAATGAGCAACATGGCGAATCCGAGTGTGTGAATCCTGCTCATCCAATTTGACAAAAAAGGGAAGAAAAAACTGAGTTAGATTCTTTTTAGTAAGGTAAGGATTATATCGTGACTGATAGTAGTAGTTACCAATACTCTAAAGCTGTGACCGTAAGTCCAAATAACTGAGTTAGCACTAATGTGAAATATTCTTTCCCTTTTGCCAGAAAAGTTCCCTTGACTTTGTTGGAAGGTGAAGTCTACGTAATACTATTTAGGTACTCCGAATTTTTATAATTTTAGAAATATCCTTTATTATTTGTCGTAATTTTTTTCATAGATATCCTCAACATCACATCATTCAACCCCTCGTGAGTGGTGTTCATTCTATTAGTTAATAACACGCTCAATCATCTTAGAGAGGTGTTACCATTTTAGCTATGTAGAAACTAAAGAAAGACTCTCAACCACCCAAATAAAACATGTTAGTGTAGCATAAACAAATAGCCAACATTTTTGCCCAATCTAACTTTTGCATTATTGGGCATTTCACCCTGGATCAACTAACCAATATCACCTCTTCGCATTCGATTCAACCCTTTTACTTGTTTGAACATCACATATCAGCTGGCTACAAACAGCGGGCTGACAATGTGATGATGACAATACCCAGAAGAACATTAGCGAGCCTTCTTTTTTTTTTTTTTTTTTTTTTTTTTTTTTGGTCTTTTTACAGCAAACTTAGATTATATATTTAGGATATATAATATATGTGCATACCATATTTGTAGGGGTTGGAAATGACATTGTTGACAACATCATAGGCATCCCCAAATTTGATGGTGGCATTAGGGAGGTTACTTGAGAGCTGATCCACCCGCTGAGCAGCAGCCTTGTTGAAGCTCTGAGCCAGCGTGTTAGTCTTGTCCCGGCAATCTCCAGATGAGCTTAGCACCCTCTGTAGTGGGATGCACCCCATGGGTCCAAGCCCGAACACCATCACCTTCCTTACCCCCATACTGTGCAACAACTATACATATACGCACATGGATTAGTCAGTTCTAGGGGAGTAATGAGCCAGCTAAGCTTACCATTCGAACTTATTGAACTTGAGTTGGATCCAAAGCTCTTATTGAGCTTTCGAACCTTTGTTTGAACTCGGTTCAATAAAATTTTGAAAGGGTTCGATACTTGACTTGACTTGTTAGCCTAGTTGAGTTTTATTGAGCCCTTAATGAGTTTTTATCGAACCTTTAACAAGCCATTATCAAACTGTTCATGTACATTAACGAGCCAAATTGTTAAAGTCAAGTTGCTTGATCTTATTCATTGGAGTACTCAACTTTCTTAGTTATTGGCCTAATATTGACTTTGTTTTGACATTTATACTTTTAACACCTCAATTAATAACATTTCATTCACTTTTCTTGTATATCAAATATATAGTAATATAAGACTCCCTTTGAATGTTCAAAAAAAAAAAAGACTCCCTTTGCACGCCTAACATTAGAAACTTCTATGATTGCCCGCTCCTCTATTCCCGCTTCATGTGACCATGGTACAGACCTATGATTCTAGGTGACAAACAACCAATTTTAGCATGGTATTAGAGCACACCTTGAGTTGAGCTTCAAGCGTGTCCATAAGGTAATTGATGAATGACTCGTCGTTGTATTTCCAGGAATCACCATAAACCGGCATCAGGTAATCGTTGATGAAGTCATTGCTCCCTAACGCGACGACATACCGACTGTTCTGGAAGAATTTGTCAGCCGCCTGTTTGCCAATCTTGTTTCTTACCAGCTCCTGGGTTCCTTGAAACAACTCTATTTGTTTGTAGAAGGACAGCCGCTGAATCTGGAAAAAAAAAAAAAAAAAAAAGCCCCCAAAATTGGTATTCAAGTTTGAAAAGGGAAACAACTTCTGTTCATGTTGAAGTGTATAAATAATTTAGAAAAAACATCTGAATCTTGTTTCTTTATGTTTTGTTGTATGCTGGGCCCTTTTTGTCCTTTTGTCTCTCTGGGTACCAATTCGATGGGCGGGCCCTATTTTGTATCCTCAAACTCTGCTCGTACAACAACAACAACAACCGTCCCAGTGCCACAAGGGCTCCCGCCGAGGTGGGGTCGGGGGTGGGGGAAGGTAAGATGTACGCAGCCTTATCCCTTCAAGTAATTATCAAAAAAAATAAGCAATATTTTCTTGGCAAAATTTTTCCCAAATCCCGTGTTTTCATGGAAAATGGATTCAAAAAGACTCCACTTTTCAAATTACTTTTCTTTGCGATCGATAGGATATTTTTTCTTTTTCATGAAGTTTTGCAGGTTTTCCGGTTTTTCATTTTGGTTAAAAAATAAGAGATAGAAAACTTAAGGGTCTTTTTAGAATAGTTTTCTATTTATAGTTTTATTTTTTAACAAATTAAAAACTAAGTCTCAAAAATGATTCTTTTTATTGTTTTTGGTTTTCTTCTTTCATTTTTCACTCAAACGAGGCAAAATAATGGAAAAAAGAAACCAAAAATAACAAACAATCAATTTCAAAATATGAATTTTAGTTCCTCAAAAACCATAAATAACAAACAAAAAACAATACCAAAGGGGCTCTAAGAGAAGTTTTAACAGAACACACCATTAGCTGTAGGATGAGTAAATTTATAGTGAGTATACTTACAAAATAGCCACCAGTTTCATTCAAGATGCCACCCCCACCAGAAGCATAATTCACCCCTTTTTCCAAAATCATGTCTTCTGTCAGATTCGGGTCCAGAAATGCAGGTGGTCTTGGCAGTCCCATGGCATCACCTATAACACATTTAGAAGAAAAAAAACAATCTTTATATATATATATATATATATATTTTTAACATAATATGAATAGAATCAACATAGAACTGACAAAATAGCTACCCACATATTTCTAGGATTTATATCCCTAATGTTTATGATATTGAAGATAGAAACGTAGTTGCAGGTAGTTTACCTATAATATCAGCGACAGTTCGACCATTAGTAAACCTTCCATTAGGCAAACCGTTGCCAAAGTCGATGCCATACCAAGGCAGGTTGGCCTTGGCAAGGCTTCTTTGGAGGTACTGATTGTTGCCCACGTCAGAAAGAGAATCCCCGAAGATGAATTGCACAATCTTGCAATCATACCCGTCAAGAAAACTGCATAAAATAATCAATTCTACCACTAGAAACGAAGCGCTTAATCTCATTTCTGGTAGTAAAGAAACCAAGTACTGTTGGGTTTTCGAGGGAAGAATCCGGGTTGGATTTAAACATGCAGAAGTTGAAGTAAATATCATTGAATGAGAATGAATCCAGAAAGACAGGAGCTGGGGAAGGCATAAGTAAAGGGTGATTGCAGGGGAGGGAAAACTGAGGGAGATAAGTTGGATGAACCAACTGTCATTAATTCAAACCTACTGTAACCACTTCCCAATATATTTTTTAAAAAAAAGGGGGTTTTTTTAAGAAAATCACCTTCAAATATAATCATTTTTCACATAACCATCACAGCTTTTCAATTTTTTTAGAAAATACCTTCAAAAGTTCTAATTTTTTAATCAATCATCTATATTAACGCTGTTAGTTTTCGGTTCAGACTATACGTGTAATCTTATATTTTCTTGCAAAAAAAAGGTGGAGATAAACACACTTATTGGTGTTAGCTTACTTGGTAAAGTAATATACCCTTAAGTAGTCTCTATATATAGATTCAAATCCCGCTACATGCGTGTGTGTATAAGGGTCGAAGCCTGAGCATAGAGCCAACTTATCAATATAATGCTTTATCGACTGAGCTAAAACCGACATATGTTATGTTTTTCCCAATTTTATATATAATCTAAGCAAAATTGCTTGTGAAAGCTGGACGAAATACTAATGACATTAATGTAGTTAGTTGATCAAAAAAAAAAATTTAAACTTCTGAAGATAGCTTTCTAAAAAAATTGAAAAATTGTGATAGTTAAGTGAAAAACGACTACTTTTGAATGTGATTATCTGTAATAAGGAAACCCAAAAAAACATACATAGAACATTTAGAATATTAACAGTAGAAGTGTTAAGGAAGAAACCATATTGGTGGTGCTTGGATTTTGTAAAATTACATGGTAAATCTAGTCACACAAGCAAGCTAGGATGGTCAAAAGTTTATTATTATACTTAGAATATTTTCAATTCATTGGTGTATCTTGTAGGGTCTCGCAAATTGGAGATTCTTGTTTATGGGTTCACCTAACAACAACAGAAACGCCCAACCAGAAACATCAAGGCTTTGTAAAATCTGATATGATATTTGGTAATATGATTAACACAGAGGTAGTGCATTGTTGACGAAATTCTGACATACTTTATATTTGAGTTATTTACATTTTAGTACCCTGATGTTTTCGGAAATAATAAAAAGGGCCCTGACCTTTTTAAATTAATAAAAAGGCCCATAAGTTTATGTCGTACTAATAAAAAATCCACTTCCCAGCGTGATGACATCATTTTCTATCGGCGCCACTGAAGTGACAACAACTTTTTTATTTATGCTACATTAAAATGACAAAAATACCATTCAATAACCATATTTTTAAACAAATTAAGCGAAAACAGATAGTTTTTACATATTAAAACACCTCAATTGTTGTGCTAATAGCATAAGAGTAATAGTATTGAAGGGTACTTTTGTCATTTTACTATAACGCTAACAGAAAAAGGAGTTGCCACGTCAGCTCTACTGATGGAAAATGACGTCACCATGCCAGAAAGGAGCCTTTTTATTAATATACAAAATCTTAGAGGTCCTTTCTATTAATTTAAAAAAGTCAAGGTTCTTTTTATTATTTCTAAAAAATATCGGGTACTAAAATGTAAATAACTTTAAAATTTTGAACAAATTGAACTAGTTTATATGATCAAAAGCACGGATTTGGCTCCTCCATTTTCCAGAAACAAATGATAACCAAATTTTGAGGGTGTGCTTTCTAATTTTTGGAATTAGAAAAACTTGTGCCCGAATACAAATAAGAATTAAGGCCCTATCTAGTACATCTCGTAGTTACCAAAATCTATTAAAAAAATTTCTTAAAGACCTCTGTCCCAGCATTCAAATTCAGGTAAAGAAGTCATCAGTTTAACCAACACGGCGAAATGGCAACTTGCAAACCGGACCCTTGCAATGGACACCCTTTTCCTTTAAGTTGATCGATCGAAGAATTCAATTGATCGGATTGAGATGTAACTTTGCAATTCAATCAATCATGTAAACTATAAGAGAAAAGAATGGATCGATTCAAGTCAAGTCAAAGGAAAAAAAATCCCAACACATTACCAATCTGATATGGTTGAGTCACTCGTTCATCTAACAAGTCAAAACAAATAGAATCATTAACTCCACTAGAAAAGGGGAGGGAGCATTCACGGGTCAATTGAAGTCAAGTTTGATACGCTGGGTCAACCTGTAACCCGGTCCCTTTGCCACCTCTAGTTAGTGGTAACATTTACCCCATATTAATTTTAATATGTAGCAATATTTTCTTCATGAGTATTTTTTTCTCTCTCTATCTCTTTCCCCTTTTTTTTTTTTTTTTTTTTTTTTTTTTTTGCGCTGCAAACGTGATTAGATGATTGCCTGAAAATTTCATATAGTTGGGTAAGGGGGGTAAAAAAGAAATGGGGTTTACAGGGATCCGCTGCTTAGTTAGAGAAGAAGTGAGATACCTGTGAAAATAGAGGAAAATTTGAAAGTGGATTTGACAATCAAAACGAATAATGAAAAGGGCAAGTGAAAATCAAACTGTAAAAGCTCATAACGTTCCTTCAATCATTAAATTGGAGGTAGTTGATGAACCAGTCAAAAATGTAATAGCTGAAATCTCGATCAATAAAAGTATAATGTGGGTGAGGAGAGATAAGGGCTCCACAAGTGAGTAAAAAAAACCATCTCGCATCAAACTTGAAGTTTTGACAAATAACTTATCAGCATACAATTCTATTGGGCTTATATATAAAATTCATACTCTACTCTCTGTTTGTTTTGGACCTGATAAAATTTAACAATTCCCTAGTTACCAGCGGGGTTTCAATCAGGCCAGACATCCTTTGTCCACAAGATTCCAGTTATGTATTGATGGGGGAGGGCATAAATCAGTACATACGTTATCTATATCAAGATTTTTTTCCTTGGGTTGCAAGGATTCCTAAGAGGTCACCAATTATAGTACTATTCTCGCCTCAAAACCATTTTAAATTCGAAGTTCTGATGGAATTCAGTTTTAGTGTCAGCACCCTGTAAGGTTTCATGCAGAACAAGTATCACACCAGCTGACACACACGTTTTCTATTTATATCTCTGTCTAATAATAAACATTAAAAGTAAGGAAAACCAACACACATTCAGGGACTGAATCATTCTTTTCATTTTACTACAAGGACATGACAACAAATAGTATAACTTACAGTATTTTCTGTCAGCATATCTTTTGTGATTGTTACCCTGATGGGGTCAAGCTACGTACATCTTACCCCTTCCAGACCCTGCGCAAGCGAGAGCCTTTAAGGCACTGGGATTGTGTTGTTGTTGTATCTCTTTTGTGATTGTTAGTGATTTTTTGAGTTAGAGCTTGCATTCAACCATTGAGAAGTTTGCATATCGGAATTAGGATGTAATGCAGTGGAACTCTCATGTCCAAGAGAAGTGATCATAGGTGCATTAACAACTCAACATCCTCAGCATGGTGTAAGAAACCAAGACTCAAACACCAAAGATAAATGGCTACATTTACTTGATATGCACAGATTCTGGAACTTGATCACTGCAAGGACCAAATACTTTTCATCTCTCTCCTAACTCAATTTGTCAAAATCTGGTTGTGCATAAAGGGAACATGATTCCTCTAGTAGCCTTCCAGCCACTAATCCACTAAGTTGGAAATCTATGGACAAAGGCAGCAAAGTGCTTGGGCTCAGAACTAATATCAAGCTCGTGCCTAACACAATTGCTAAGTCGAAGAACCCAGGGGAAATGCTGCGTTTGAAGAGAAAAGGCAAATCCTAGTTTTAACTTTCCCAGCTGACTTCACAGAATGTGGTCTCAATCACCATTCACGCCTACCAATTATCATTGCAAGAGCATTTTCCTTCCACAAAATGATGAAAGCGGTTATGATCACGGATAATCACTTTCCGGTTATAAACTGCAGAAAGAACTGTTGCAAAATTATGGCAATCAACACATATTTGCAGGTTCTTAGCCACTCTGATTGTTGTCCCAGGTGGGGTTGCAAGAATACCGAAAGCAATGGCCAATTTTTCACTGTGATAAGAAAGTGAAGTTTTCTTCTCTTCTACAGCCAAGTCGTGTAATTCTGCTGACAGCTCAGGGACATACCCAGCAATCTTAAGTTGCTGTTCAATCTCACTGAGCATCTCATATATCTCATCCTTCCGTGGATGTGATGCGTCATCTGCTACAAATTCATGTAACACTCCTTTCACTTCAATCGTACTACAGCCGGGCAAAGTTTGGACTTCATTTTCCTTCATGTACCTCTTCAGTTCACTCATTTTCTCCCAGTTTCCAACAGAAGAATAAATATTCAACAACAGTACATAATCTCCTGCTTCTTGGGCCTTAAGTTCAACCAAATGTTCAATCACTTGTTCTGCAAGCGCAAAATCCCTGTACCTTCTGCAGTGCCCCAGCAATGTCCTCCAAATCTTTGCATCCGGCTTCACTCTCATTGAAGTGATGACGCCATAGGCTTGGCTAAGTAAACCAGCACGTCCCAGCAAGTCAACCACACACCCAAAATGATGGATATTGGGAAGTATCCCAAATTCCTTTGTCATTCGATCAAAATATGTCATTCCTTCATCAACCAACCCACTATGACTGCAAGCTGATAAAAGCCCTGTAAAACTCTGATCATCTGGGGTAAACCCCATCTTCTGCATTTTCGAAAATGCCTCAATTGCGTCCCTTCCGCACCCATTCATCGCTAAACCGGACATCATCGCGCCCCACGAAACAATGCTCTTCTTTTTCATCCTCTTGAAAACCTCCCGCGCTTCATCAACGCACCCACATTTCGAATACATAGTAACAAGAGCATTGTTTATCTTCACAGAACCAACATACTCTTGATCTTTTACAAAACCATGAAGCCTTTTACCAAACTCTAAAGCGCCCAAATTGGCACAACCCTGAAGCAACAGTAAGCAAGTAACATCATCAGGCTCACAGTGATACTGCTCGCTCCGCATCGCATCAAACACAGCCAGAGCATCCCTAGTCCTCCGATTCTGCATCAAACAAGAAATCAACACATTCCAAACAACGACATCCCTCTGAGGCATTTCATCAAACACCTGACAGGCATCCCCTGGATGCCCACAAGCAGAGTAAAACTCCATCAAAGAGGTCATCAAAAGGGCATCCATCTGATACCCACTAACTAAAACACGACAATGAACCTGCTTTCCCTCAATCAAAGCACAAACCCTAGCGCAACACTTGACAACAAACATGGAGCTTACAGAGTCAGTACACACACCATTTTGCACCATTTGCCGATAAAAAACTAACCCTTTATGGGGAAAATCGCTGGAATGAAATGCTCTAATCATAGCATTGTACTGATAAGTCGTGGGATCAGAAAACTGGGAGAAAACCCCACATAGATAATTCAACTCAAAAGGGAAAAACTCAATGGCTTTGCACAAAAAATGAAGAGAGAGAGCGCGGTGGTTTATGAACTGGGTGCGCGTGAGGAACGCCTGCAGTTCAAGAAGGTGAGAATGGAGGGAACATGACTTGATGAGAGAGAAAAGATGTTCTTTTGTTGCTTGGGTGAAGAAGAAGGGTGGTTTTCCAGGTGGGTGTTCATGGCGTTGGAGGAATAGAGGGGGAAGGTCGTCGGAAGAGAGAGCGGCGGCAGTGGAGGTGAGGCGAGGAGAAAGAAAGCGGTGGGAATTGGTGGTGGCGACGGCAGAGGCACGGAGGAGGAGGGGTTGGGTTCGGGTCATAAGGGAGCTGTGGTGGCGGCTACTGAATTCCCGCTCCGCGGGGAAGATGAAGGCGAGGTTTTTATTTGAGTAATTTTTTAAAATAGTGTATTTGATAATTTTTATTTTTAAAAAAATACATTAATATTTAAAATCATTAAAATGATACATAAAAATATAAAATTGGCAAAACAGCATGTCCCGTCAGCAACAAATGGGGTCCGCCAATAACACATAAAAAAGGGTACGAAAGTAATTTTTTTTTAAAAAGAAAAAGTAATACATGTGAGAGGGGAGAAGAAATAATGATGAGACATCCTTTTTTTTATGAAAAAGAACTAATGATATGTGTAATTTTAATTGGAAAATCGTACGGTTTGGACCCTCATTCCCATCTTATTCTTTTTTAGATCCCATTAACCATAAATAGATCTTTTTGGACAAAAATGCCCTCCTACCTCACCCCCATCCGTCCTCTCTCTCTCCCCCCCTTTCTCTCTCCTCATTTAATGCAAGGCAGGCAAAAGGACACTTTTTTGACTTTTTTCACTCTTTCTTTTCTTCATTTTTTTTTCTTTTTGAATTTTTTTGTCAAAAAAAAATATTATTTCTAAATTTGCCCTTTTCTTCTTCTTCCCTCCCAGGCCTTGTTTAGGTGTGTTTCAATTAATTAGTGGTGTCTAAAACTGTGTATAATGCATTATAATGCTGTAAAGTGAACTCATTCAGGTGTATTTTAAGAAATTAGTGGTAAATGACTTATCATACACAATATATGATAGATTATAATGGCATAAAATTAACTTTTGCTGTTTTTTTCAAGTAATTAGGGGTACAGTGGTCTGAAATCGAATCATACACTGGGTATGATGCGTTTTAATGGTGTAAAATGAACTTATTCAGGTGTATTTTAAGCAATTATTGGTAAATGACTTGTCATACACAATGTATGATAGGTTTAAATGGCATAAAATCAACTTTTACTATTTTTTCAAGTAATTACTGTTACAGTTGGCTGAAATCGAATCATACAATGGGTATGATGCGTTAAAATGGTTTAATATGAACCTTTTCAGGTATGTTTCAAGTAATTAGTGGTAAATGACTTATCATACACAAATTATTATAGGTTTTAATGGCATAAAATAAATTTTTGCAGTTTTTTTTATGTAATTACTGTTGCAGAGGTCTGAAATCGAATCATACACTGGGTATGATTCGATTTAATGGTGTAAAATGAACTTATTCAGGTGTATTTCAAGCAATTAGTGGTAAATGATTTATCATACACAATATATGATAGGTTATAATGGCATAAAATCAACTTTTACTATTTTTTTCAAGTAATTAGGAGTACAGTGGTCTGAAATCCAATCATACACTGGGTATGATGCATTTTAATTGTGTAAAATGAACTTATTCAGGTTTATTCCAAGCAATTAGTGGTAAATGGCTTGTCATACACAATGTATGATAGGTTTTAATGGTATAAAATCAACTTTTGCTGGTTTTTCCAAGTAATTACTGTTACAGTGGACTGAAATCGAATCATACAATGGGTATGATGCGTTTTAATGGTGTAAAATGAACTTATTCAGGTGTATTTCGAGAAATTAATGGTAAATGACTTATCATACACAATATATGATAGGTTATAATGGCATAAAATTAACTTTTGCTTTTTTTTTCAAGTAATTAGGGGTACAATGGTCTGAAATCAAATCATACACTGGGTATGATGTGTTTTAATGGTGTAAAATAAACTTAGTCAGGTGTATTCCAAGCAATTAGTGGTAAAAGACTTGTCATACACAATGTATGATAGGTTTTAATGGTATAAAATCAACTTTTGCTGGTTTTTTCAAGTAATTACTGTTACAGTTGGCTGAAATCGAATCATACAATGGGTATGATGCGTTAAAATGGTTTAAAATGAACCTTTTGAGGTATGTTTCAAGTAATTAGTGGTAAATGACTTATCATACACAAATTATTATAGGTTTTAATGGCATAAAATCAACTTTTGCAGTTTTTTGTTATGTAATTAATGTTGCAGTGGTCTGAAATCGAATCATACACTGTGTATGATGCATTTTAATGGTGTAAAATGAACTTGTTCAGGTGTATTTCAAGCAATTAGTGGTAAATGACTTGTCATACACAATGTATGATAGGTTTTAAGGGCATAAAATCAACTTTTGCTGATTTTTTCAAGTAATTACGGTTACAGTGGTCTGAAATTGAATCATACACTGGGTATGATGCATTATAACGGTGTAAAATGACCTTATTCAAGTGTATTCCTATCAATTAGTGGTAAATGACGTATCATACACAATGTATGATAGGTTTTATTGGCATAAAATCAACTTTTGCAGGTTTTTTCATGTAATTACTGTTACCGTGGTCTGAAATCAGCTTATATACGTGTATTTCAAGTTTCATTGGTGTATGATGCACTTCATACACGGTGTATGATGGGTTATATTTGTGTAAAATCAACGTATATTTGTGCATTTTTGGGATGTGTATTTAGAACAAAAATATACAATTTTAATAAAATAATCCATACGATTTCCCTTCAAAAAGGCCCTCCCATTCAACCCCCCAACCCGTCCCCTTTCTCTCTCCTCATTTAATGCGCAGCCGATTACTGTACTTTAGCCCCTCCCCACTCCATTTTCTCTCTCTTCATTTAATGCAAAAGTACATATTTTTACTTTATGTCATGTAACTTGCTTCTCACTCTATCCCTCCCTTCTTCTCATTTCCCGCCCATTTACTCACCTCCTTATTCATAGTATTTGTTATTTTTCTCTTAATCTGAATTCCCCAAGTCCATTTTTCTCTCAATCTGCTACATTGGGCCCTCGGAAGAGGAAGAAGAAGAAGCAGTTAAGATCGTGTTTGAAGCTTCGTGGCATTGCTGTAGGTTCAACGTTGAGTCGTTACACACATTTCACGGTTTTCAGATCAGATATTGAAGGTAACATGACCATTTGCTGACATTGTCGTTAATGTATCCTTGTCCTATGAGGTCGGTGTGTTACAAGTCGTTTATGGTTTATGATTGGTTTAAATGATGTATTATAACTTTTTTTTGGTGTGTTTGAACTCATTAGTGGTGTATGATTAGTCATACATCGTGTATGATAGGTTTTAATGGTGTGAAATCAACTTGTTTAGGTGTACTTCATGTAAATAGTGCTGTATGATCTATCATACACCGTGTATGATAGGTTTGAATGGTGTGAAATCAACTTGTGTTTGTGTATGTTAAGTAATTAATGGTGTATAATCAGTCATATACTGTGTAGGATTGGGTTTAATGGTGTATAACTAACTTGTGTTTGTGTGTGTTAAGTAATTAGTGGTATATAATCAATTATACACTGTGTATGATTGGTTTTAATGGTGTATAACCAACTTGTGTATGTGTACGTTAAGTAATTAATAGTGTATAATCAATCATACACTGTGTAGGATTGGGTTTAATGGTGTATAACCAACTTGTGCAGACGTTTTTTAAGTAATTAGTGGTTTATAAGCAACCATACACTGTGTATGATTGGGTTTAATGGCATATAACCAACCTGTGTATGTGTATGTTAAGTAATTAATTGTATATAACCAGTCATACACTGTGTAGGATTGGGTTTAATGGTGTATAACCCATTTGTGCAGACGTTTTTTAAGTAATTAGTGGTTAATGAGCAACCATACACTATGTATGGTTGGGTTTAATAGCGTATAACCAACATGTGTATGTGTGTGTTAAGTAATTAATGGTGTATAATCAGTCATACACTGTGTAGGATTGGTTTTATGGTGTATAGCCAAGTTTTGTTTGTGTATGTTAAGTAATTAATGGTGAATAATCCATCATACACTGTGTATGATTGGTTTTAACTGTGTATATAATGGGGCATATTAAACCATACACTGTGTATAAGAGCTTCAAAGGGTGTATGATGAACTTATTTTGGTGTCTTTCAAGTACAGAATGGTGTATGATTTACCATACACCGTGTATGATAGCTTTGATTGGTCTAGGATGAACCTGTTTTGGTGTCTTTCGTGTATAGAATGTGGTATCCTTAACCATAGACCGTGTATGATTGCTTTAAAAGGTGTGTGATGAACTTGTTTATGACTGTAACGCAAATCATACACCATGTATTCTTTCTTAAAGTGGTGTTATTTGTGTATTATGGTTTTAAACCAATCATACACCGTTTTTAGTGGTTCCAATGCTGTACTTTCATTCCACCCTAGTGTGTTTCATGTCAATTTTGCTTTGATATCATTTTTTTTTTCTTATCAACAGTAATGGGTGATGCTGCTATTGCATGCGTTCTGTACGGTGGCCACTTTAGGGAGAGGGCAAAGTACGCTGGTGAAAAATTGGCTTATATTTTTGTGGATGACAAAACTGACTTCGCTGGTTTGCAAAGGACTGTGGCGGAGGTGATTGGTGCTCAGTTGGATGCGGGTTCAAAGATGCATTTTCAATCTTTCACCGCCGTTCCGGCCGTGCCCTTGTACGATGTCATTGACGATAGGTCCGTTATGTTTTGGAAGGCACTAGCCAAAGAAGATAGGGCGAAGCATCCTTTGATCGTAACTGTAGAGTCATCCGGTAACAGGAATCCTAGCTTCGATTGGCAACGAACTCCCTTTCAACCAATTCCCGATGGTGACGAGAATAGTGGCCGTTTGCACCTTGAGGTTCCCGAGACTTCTGGTGGATGTATGGATGCGGGGATGGAAGAAGTAGCCCGTGTAGATGCATCTGATGTAGATTTGAACATGCCTACTATGACGGTTGAGGCAACAGCAATAGGTGGAGATTGAAAAAATTCCAATCAAAGTGCATGGGATAATTTGGACAATATCAATTTATCCCAGGTGCAACCGACTGTACCTGATGCCTCACCTCCAGAGGGGCACACTTACGAGCATCGTAATATTTCTCGTGAAGACCCTCTGATTGTCGAACCTGAATTGGAACGGAATGCGGAACCCAACGGTCAACCGAATGTCCACCCTGACATCCAAGCTGCTGGTGATCCTCGTTCTGATGATGAGGCTGGCTCCAGTGATGAGAGGAGCCGGATTAACGGGGTATATGCACCGGGCCGGATGGTTGAGGATATTGAAGTCAATCAAATATTTATGACGAAGAGGGACTTGTTGATTAACCTGGCAGTGATTGCGCTTAGCGAAAAATTTGAATTCAGGAGCTACAAGTCGAACAAATCCTTAACGGTTGTCCGCTGCGCACAAGAGGGCTGCACATGGAGGGTTCGGGCTACGTGTGTAGCAGATGGTGGCTGCTGGATGGTTACAAAAGTAGAAAAGAACCACAACCACCCTAGCGATCTCACCACTGTTAGACACAGGCAGGCAATCAGTTGGGTCGTCGGGGAGTGCGTCCGCAAGAAACTTGTGAACCCCGGGAGAGTGTTCAAGCCACGGGATGTCATAGATGACATCCGCAGTTGCTACGGTGTTGATATCAGCTACAGTGTTGCTTGGAGGGCGAGAGAGTTTGCATACGACAATGTTAGATTGGGTACGGCCTAAGAGTCGTATGCATTCTTGCCTGCCTATCTGCAAGTCCTCAAACAGACTGACCCCAGTACCATATTTTATTTACAGACAGATGATGAAAGTAGGTTTCAGTACCTCTTCATTGCGTTTGGTGCTTCACTTAATGTGTACCGGTTTTACCGGCCGGTTATGAGCATTGACGCAACACATCTGAAGGGAAAGTACCGGGGTGTTCTGTTCATGGCCGTTTGCCACGATGCCAACCAGCAAATTTTCCCGATTGCTATCGGCATCGGTGATTCAGAGAATGATACATCGTGGCATTGGTTCCTCAGTAGGTTGAAGGAAGTAACTGGGGAGCCTGCTGGCCATGTCATTGTATCCGATAGACACCGTAGCATCCAACGCACGGTGGAAGAACTTTTCCCTGTCACATTTCACGGGCTCTGCATGTACCACTTGCTGAACAACTTGAAGGCCAAATTCAATAGCAACAGGAAGCATTTGGATCAGTACTACTACAAAGCAGCCAAAGCATACAACATTCAAGAATTCCATAGTTTGTTTTTTAGTTTATGTTGTGCCGTACCCGGGGCTAAAGATTACTTGGAAGATGTGGGACTGGACAAGTGGACTCGTTCCCACTCCCCTTGTCGTCGGTACAACATAATGACGACAAACATTTCGGAATCCATGAATGCTGTATTGGTCAAGGTACGTGGCTATCCAATTACTGCTCTTGTTGATGAGTGTAGGCTACTGTTATAGAGGTGGTTTCACGAAAGAAGAGAAAAGGCTGAAGCTTGCATCAATACAATGTCCCCCGACGTCAAAAAAAAATTACAAGACAGATTCAAGTTAGCAAGAACGATGACGGTAAGCTCCGTACATATTGTCATGTTTAATCCCTACTACAAAGCATGTTTATAGCGTGTTGGTGCTCTTCGAGTGTGAAATCCGCTAATTTTGGTGCCCTCCAAGTGTTTCGTTGCTTATGTTTTGTTGTTTTTTTTTAATTTTTTTTATTTTTCTCATATTTTTGTATTTTGCATGCACCTTGGTTGTTTGATGCGTTTGTCTATTATTGTGGTAATGCAGATATTACGAGCTGATGATCATACATTCGACGTCATCGATGGGGAGAAAAACTTTGTAATCGATATGTCGCTCTGGACATGTACCTGCCGCAGGTTTCAGCTTGAGCAGCTTCCATGTGAGCATGCGTTGGCAATGGTACAGCACAGTGCTTATGCTCTATACGACTTGTGCTCGCCGTACTACAGTAGAGAAAATTGGTACGAGTCGTATAGAAGTGTCGTCTACCCGATGCCGCACATAAGTGACTGGCGTATCCCGCGTGATGTAGCTGACATGAATCTTCTTCCACACGACGTGCGAACCTCTTCTGGGTGGAGGCAGAAGAGGAGGATTCCGTCTGTCGGTGAGGAGCATGTTCATCAGAGGTGCAGTCGGTGCAAGGAACACGGGCATAACCGATCCACGTGCAAGAATCCAATTGCTCTGCATCCTAGTGGCGAATGCACCTCATCCAACTCCGGCCGTCCATCTCAAGTCCCTCCTCCAAATTAACTTACAGTCTTCAAATGTATAAATTTTACTTGTGACATACCTATATAATTTTGTTTTACCATAGGATTTACATTGTACATTACCATAGGATTTAAATTTTACTGTGATGTGTATATGTTGTTGTGTATTACCATAGGATTTACGTTGTATCCAGTGTACTGAAAATTGTTGAAAGGTTGTGATGTGTATGTAATAGGGTAATGAAAATTGTGTATATTTACGTTGTATCCTATAATGAAAACTGTCAATGAATTGTTTTGAACTTGGTCCCAATTGTGTGTTCTAAGTAGTTGATGTGTTTTTCAAGTGTGTTACGATGTATGCCGACATGCATGGATGGTGTATCGCCACACATATCAGCATCAAAGGTGTCCACAGGTCTGTGTCGCCACACTAAGTAGTTGAAACACACTTGTACAAGTTGATTTTACACTATTAATACTCATTCTACACTATGTATGGTAAGTAATACACTACTAAGTAGTTGAAACACACTTGTAGAAGTTGTTTTCACACCATTAATACTCATCATACACTATGTATGGTAAGTAATACACTACTAAGTAGTTGAAACACACTTGTACAAGTTGATTTCACACCATTAATACTCATCATACACTATGTATCGTAAGTCATACACCACTAAGTAATTGAAACACACTTGTACAAGTTGATTTCACACCATTAATACTCATCATACACTATGTATGGTAAGTAATACACTACTAAGTAGTTGAAACACACTTGTACAAGTTGATTTCACACCATTAATACCCATCATACACTATATATGGTAAGTCATACACCACTAAGTAGTTGAAACACACTTGTACAAGTTGATTTCACACCATTAATACCCATCATACACTATGTATGGTAAGTAATACACTACTAAGTAGTTGAAACACACTTGTACAAGTTGATTTCACACCATTAATACTCATCATACACTATGTATGGTAAGTAATACACTACTAAGTAGTTGAAACACACTTGTACAAGTTGATTTCACACCATTAATACTCATCATACACTATGTATGGTAAGTCATACACTACTAAGTAGTTGAAACACACTTGTACAAGTTGATTTCACACCATTAATACTCATCATACACTATGTATGGTAAGTAATACACTACTAAGTAATTGAAACAGACTGTAAATTTATTTATTACACTATAATTGCCACAACTATCAATGAAATTGTGTACCAGGCAATATAATTGCCCTTGTTGATTTATATGGATGAGGCTGACCGGTTGGGGTGGTTGGTGGTTGAACATTGAATGTTCAGGGGTCATAATGGACTACCAAGCAAGACATTTAATAACCTCAACTACCATCTACTTTATCATACCCCTCTCCCACTGTTCTCCCCCTATAAAGGGATGAGATGGACATGAAGCCAAGCATAAACGGTTCCTCAATATATCGAGATTGCTAATATAAGTGGCTCTAGCAGCGGTGGTGGTGGGCCAGTGACAGCTGAGACACAAAGAGAGGTGGCACTTCTACAGATCATGTTTCAGCAACGGTCTACCAAGCAATTAGTGGTGTATGATCAATCACACATGGTGTACGGTGTATGATGAGTTGTAATGGTGTGAAGTTCATCCGCATGATAAGGATCTTGAACTTTGTATGCATGCAGTGGATGCACTTTACAGACAACATATGCAGAGGGACAACTGTATGTAGTTCCAGCAGTTATATATGTCCAGTTTGTCATACAAATTGTATGCAGGGTTTTAATGTATGTCAAGTTCTACGTATCACAGTGTATGACGAGTTTTATGTATGGTCAAATCACGGGCTGTGCATGTATTTTTAAGTTTGTTGAAAATTATCGGTGTCACACCATTAATATGCGGTGTATGATGAGTTATATGGGTGAAAAATTAAGTTTTACAATTATGTTTTAGGTACTTAGTGGTGTATAACCAATCATAAACGGTGTAGGATGAGTTTTAATGGTCAATAACAACCTTTGCACGTGTGAAGTTCAGGTTTTGCTGGTATGATGCTGTGAAATCAATCTATATTGGTGGTCTGTAAACATTGTATCACACTCAGAGTAAACATCAAACCCCAGGAAAATCACACAATTGCAACCAACTTCAAAAATTGACAATTTTCATTACACCATATGAAAATACATCAATAGGAACATACAACAACATCGAAATATACAATATTACATACAACTTTCAATATAATGAATACAATGTAAATCTTTTGGTACAAGTATGCATTTTTATTATATACAATTTTCAGTATAATGAAAACAATGTATAATGAATAACATAATTTTATTGACTTGTATGCATTTGAATCCGTTTATTCCTTCCGTGTCTGTACAAGTGTACAGAAGTATACAGCCGCAATTTCCCCATCTGCGCTTGCGTGCATTGGGAGATGCTCAGACCTTTGGTCAGCAAAAATTCTATGAACTTTACAACAAAAATTCCACAGTCTGACCTGCAGTTAATATTAATACAGATTCCACAGTCAGAAATTATACATCATTGCAAGCAATGACTATTTTGCATCCACTTCATAACCAAAAGTCCAAATGAACGGAATAGTAAAATTGCATGGGAAGTAGATGTCATACCCCCTTTGCTGTAGACATTCATTCCGGTTGTAAGTTACCGAGAAAGGCTTGCCCTTGAAATCTATGAGGTCCTTTCGGACATCCCAAAAATTAACCAACGCTAGAGCATGTGGAAGCAATTTTGCTATTTGTTCCACATGTTCTAATCTTACTGCCCTGGATTTGGCAGAGTACAAGGAATCAAATACCTGTATCCGCCAATCATTAAGATGGATGGCAGCAAGGAACCAATGTTGATTAGGTTGATTAATGGGCATGTATATCCGATCCACGTTGTGGCAGCTGACCCTATATGTGGCATCCCCGGCAAGGAACTTAATGATCAACGAATCAAAATCAGTAAAAGCTGACTTAAGCGGAATTCCACTGTTTTGAATCTGTTTTAGTAGGGGTCCAAATTGAGGAGCAACCGTTGTGTCCGCGCATGTTGCCCTCTGGTTGAATTGCTCTGGCCACTGATGTTTCTTCTCCAAAATGTAGTGCAGAACTACATCCATTTCCTGCGATTCAAAACTAATTAGTTGAGACACCCTAACACAAGTTATTCTTGGACAAGTTGATTTTACACACATAAACAAGTTCATTTTACACAG
This sequence comes from Simmondsia chinensis, assembly GCA_018398585.1. Classification (NCBI taxonomy): domain Eukaryota; kingdom Viridiplantae; phylum Streptophyta; class Magnoliopsida; order Caryophyllales; family Simmondsiaceae; genus Simmondsia; species Simmondsia chinensis. Next base: position 26,178,804 of record JAGTTD010000011.1, read on the forward strand.
TTCAACCCTATGACTAATCACACATCACTTTTTATTCAAAACACACTAACACAGGTTGATTTTACACCTTTAGTATCAATCATACACGGTATATGACTAGTAATACAACACTTACTTAATACACAATAACATAAGTCGATTTAACACAGGTTGATTTTACTTATTAGTTGACGCACGGCAAAACTATCATGATGGGAAACATACCTCATCAGTAAGCCAGGCGTCCTCGTTTCTCAACCGATACCAAAATTGACCCTTCGTCACAGTCAAAACAGGGAAATCCATTCGTTGATCATTAGGTAATGGAAAGGGGGTCTTCAAATCTTTGTAATATACAATACCAAGCATGATATATAAGCATACCATAAGAAAGATGATTTCAAACCACTGTAACAGTAATTACTTGAAAAAACCAGCAAAAGTTAATTTTACGCCATTAAAACCTGTCATATATTGTGTATGACAAGTCATTTACCACTAATTGCTTGAAATACACCTGAATAAGTTCTTTTTACACCATTATAATGAATCATACACAGTGTATGATTCGATTTCAGAACACTAACAGTAATTACTTGAAAAAACCAGCAAAAGTTGATTTTATGCCATTAAAACCTATAATAATTTGTGTATGATAAGTCATTTACTACTAATTACTTGAAACATACCTGAAAAGGTTCATATTAAACCATATTAACGGATCATACCCATTGTATGATTCGATTTCAGCCCACTGTAACAGTAATTAATTGAAAAAACCAGTAAAAGTTGATTTTATGCCATTTAAACCTATCATACATTGTGTATGACAAGTCATTTACTACTAATTTCTTGAAATACACCTGAATAAGTTCATTTTACACCATTAAAATGCATCATACCCAGTGTATGATTCGATTTCAGACCACTGTACCCCTAATTACTTAAAAAAAACAGCAAAAGTTGATTTTATGCCATTATAACCTATCATACATTGTGTATGACAAGTCATTTACCACTAATTGCTTGAAATACACCTGAATAAGTTCATTTTGCACCATTAAAATGCATCATACCCAGTCTATGATTCGATTTCAGACCACTGTACCCCTAATTAATTGAAAAAAACAGCAAAAGTTGATTTTATGCCATTAAAACCTATCATACATTGTGTATGATAAGTCATTTACCACTAATTGCTTGAAATACACCTGAATAAGTTCATTTTGCACCATTAAAACGCATCATACCTAGTGTATGATTCGATTTCAGACCACTGTACCCCTAATTACTTGAAAAACACAGCAAAAGTTGATTTTATGCCATTATAACCTATCATACATTGTGTATGATAAGTCATTTACCACTAATTGCTTAAAATACACCTGAATAAGTTCATTTTACACCATTAAAACGCATCATACATAGTGTATGATTCGATTTCAGACCACTGCAACAGTAATTACATAAAAAAAACTGCAAAAGTTGATTTTATGCCATTAAAACCTATAATAATTTGTGTATGATATGTCATTTACCACTAATTACTTGAAACATACCTGAAAAGGTTCATTTTAAACCATTTTAACGCATCATACCCATTGTATGATTCGATTTCAGCCCACTGTAACAGTAATTACTAGAAAAACCAGCAAAAGTTGATTTTATGCTATTTAAACCTATCATACATTGTGTATGACAAGTCATTTACCACTAATTTCTTTAAATACACCTGAAGAAGTTCATTTTACACCATTAAAACGCATCATACCCAGTGTATGATTCGATTTCAGACTACTGTACCCCTAATTACTTGAAAAAAAAGCAAAAGTTGATTTTATGCCATTATAACCTATCATATATTCTGTATGATAAGTCATTTACCACTAATTTCTTGAAATACACCTGAATAAGTTCACTTTACAGCATTATAATACATCATACATAGTGTATGATTTTATTTCAGACACCACTAATTACTTGAAACACACCTAAACAAGGTCTGGGAGGGAAGAAGACGAAATGGCAAATTTGGAAATAATATTTTTTTTTGACAAAAAAATTCGAAAAGAAAAAAAAATGAAGAAAAGGAAGAGTGAAAAAAGTCAAAAAAGTGTCCTTTTTCCTGCCTTGCATTAAATGAGGAGAGCGAAAGGGAGAGAGAGAGAGGACGGATGGGGTGGGGGGGGGGGGGGGGGGGGGTGAGGTGGGAGGGCATTTTTGTCCAAAAAAGTCTATTTATGGTTAATGGGGTCTAAAAAAGAATAGGGCGGGGATGGGGGGTCCAAACCGTACGATTTTCCATGTTAATTTGACAATAACTAATTAAAAAATTAAGTATTATATATCGATATAATATATATTATGCATATAATTAAAGGCATTGATATATATTTAACGTTATATTAAATTTGGACAAATCATATTTTGAAATCTATATATATAAATATTATTGTTGCATAAAAAATAAAAACGGATGAGATATTATCATGAAATGACCAAGAGAAAGTAATAGAAATATTTAGCATATCTTTAATTATCATAATTTAGCACGCTCAACGTTTAAAATTATACTTAAAAACAATTATGTCGATTTTATACTAAATATTTAAAGATAATTAAAGATATGCTATATATTTCTATTACTTTATCTTGGTCATTTCATGATAATATCTCATCCGTTTTATTTTTTATGCAACAACAATATATATATATATATATATATGAGCAAGTAGCTCGTAGCCTAATGGTGTGGTTCCCGGTCGCCTATGTGAGAGCGCCGGGGTTCGAGCCCCCACTAGAGCACCCCCTTCCCCTGGTTTTACCATGATAAATATATATATATATATAGATTTCAAAATATAATTTATCCAAATTTAATTATAGAGTAAAATATATAGCAATACCATTAATTATATGTATAATATAGGTTATATCGATATATAGTACTTAATTTTTTAATGAGTCATTATCAAATCAAAATTACACGTCATTAATTTCTTTTCATTAAAAAAATTAAAAAAAAGGACGCCCCATCATTATGCTCCTCTCTCTTACGTGCATTGCTTTTTTTTTGCAATTTACCTTTGTACCCCTTCCTATGTGTCATTGATGCAGCCCATTTATTACTGGATGGGCGTGCTGTTTTGATAATTTTGAATTGTGCGTGCCATTTTGATAATTTTGAATTTTAGTGTACTATTTTGGGAATAAAAATCACCAAATGTGCTAATTTGGAAAATCACTCTTTTTATTGAAAGCAAACGGTAATCATAAAAGAAAAATTATTATCTAAATACTTTAAATGTAGGTTGATATTTTAATATATATAATGAGGCACTTTCACAATTTGAATATTTTATTACTTAGATACTATATGTCAGTATTTGATAAATTTTATAAGAATTTAACTAATTTTATAGGGAAAACAATAATGTAATGCATAATTAATCATAATATATATAAGGGTTATTTACATTTTAATATCTTGACCTTTTTGAAAAAATAATAAATAAGACTTTTGATTTTTTTGAATTAATGAAAATGTCCCTAAATTTTTGTTGCATTAATAAAAAAAAGTCCATAAGTTTTTATTGTATTAATAAAAGTCCACTCTTCGGAGTGAAAACTTCACTTTTTGTCAACAGAACTGAAGTGACAACTTCTTCTTTTAATACTAAATTAACATGACAAAATACCCTTCAATAACTACATTTGTATCTGTTAAAAAAAAAAACTACATTTGTAAAAAAATAAAGGAAAACTAATAGTTTTTACATATTATAACGTCTCGAATTTTGTACTAATGAAATAAAAATAAGTGTATCGAACGATTTTTTTTGTTATTTTATTGTAGCATTAATGAAAAAGTAGTTGCTATATCAATTTTATCGATGATAAATAACCTCATTACCCTGGAAAGGAGCCATTTTATTAACATGACCAAAACTTAGGGACTTTTTGTTAATTCAAAATGGCTATGGTCCTTTTTATTATTTCTTAAAATGTAAATAACTCTATATAAAATTCATATCGATATTTTCAGAAAAAATTCAGCAAATTACAATAAAAATTCATTGAATGTTAATACAAACTACCTAAATATTACCAAAATCATGTGTCATATTAGCATTTTTCACCACAAAAATCAAATTATAATAAATATACCAATATGTTATCGGAATCATGTTCTACATTAGCATTTTTAAACGGAAACCTATCGAATTTTGCCAAAAGGTACTTAATTGATAAATTTTAAAACTTCAGCATACTTAAGTAATAAAAATTTTAAACCTGAAGGTACTATATTGTATATATATTAAAACATTAAGGTACATAGGTAATAAATTTTCACATCTCAGGAAACCTAACTGATAATTTGTCTAAACAAAAATATATAATTTTTTAATCAAGAAACTGCATAAATTATTTTATTTATATATTTTGTTTTGTAAAATGTACAATTTATTTTTAAAGATATCTATGTCGATAATAATAATGAGTAGGTTGCTTTTTTCGATAATTAGTGATAAAGTCGTGATACAGGACAGGCCACTCGACCTAAGCGAGGCCTATGACACCCGTAAAGAAATGGGGACCAGAGAACAAAAAACACAAACAACAGATCAAAATAAGAAAACAAGATTGTAAAACGAAATACGAGTAGGGCCAATAGATGCTACAAGACTAAAGACACTAAAAACAAAAACACGTAGAGCAAGGATCGGGCTGGAAGATGAGAGCACAGCAACAAAACCAGGAAGGATGGTAGGTACTTAAGTCAAAAAAAATTCTAGTTCATCATTGCAAATCGCTCAATCATAACAAAATCGTCACCATCACCAAGCTTTTTCCCAATCTCCTACGTACTCTCCTCCGCAAGAAGTTTCTCAGCCATAATAACCACTTTGACCCTTTTGCCCGCTTCCTCTTACCTCTTTCAATTCTCAAAGGCTCGGGTAAACTCTTCACACTGCTTCCGGGTGATATATCTGTTAGAAATTCTTGTAGGTCTCGCTTAGTTTGTTCCTTTTTCCTTTGCTTTAGAGCTCTGTGGTCCCTTTTAGACAAGCCAACAATGGGACCATGACGCCCTGACCCCACTTTCCTCCTTCGCTGAGGCCTTGCTAGATTTGTCCATAGACTGCATCGGAGTCACTCTCAAGAAGTTTCCATCATCATATGATTGTCTTTCAAAGGCATGACGCTCAAAACCCAGCGGGAATTCAGGTCCCGAGGACACTGACTCAATGTCACTTATAGCGTTTGGAGCTAGATTACCTTGAGAAGGCGACTAATCTTGAGGTCCAAGTGAGTTGGCTCCACTGTCCTTAACTCAAGGCAAGAGAAGTTGAGGGTTCTGGTTGACTTGAGTTTCCTGGATGGGTGTTAATGACAGTTAGATTATAAACGGAGTAGAGGGACGAATGATAGTCGAGCATGGTAACGGGAAGTCCCAAGGCCATCTACCAATAAAATGACTGTCAACATATAACGCAATATGACCCGCACTATGTTCATCGATGCTCAGGCTAACATTTCCAAACCTAGAGTTAGAAGGAAGAGATCCCGAAGTGATGCAAGTGCTAGCACTTTGACCTTGTCGAGGAGTTAGGGCTCATTCCCTGATTAATCTGGCAGAAACAACGAGAGTGACTACTTTGGTAGAGTAGTTGGGGAATAATTCAGAATTACCTTCTTTCACAAAAACCATTCGAGTTCCACCATTGTAATTTACTTGCACCACCTATTGAATAACTAATAGGGAGCATGTGTCAATGAGAACCCTTGCTACATTTACACATCTCATCGCCAATGTTCTGGTATCCACTTGAATGAACTTGCCCCAAATATTAGCAAAATAAGTGAAGCACTTCTTCAACTAGTGTGGCAGACCATGGATTTCAATCTAGACTCATCTGTTTAAAGCTCCAAGGGTTTGTCTTAAGTATCTAAACACCCGCTTGAACTTACGAAGTAGCAATTGTTTCCAGGGCCCAAGGTAGGATTCCATAGATTCAACAGAATCACAGGTTATGATGAAAGTGTCTTAGCTCAACCCTTTAGGGGCCAAGTCATAGAGATTATTCTCTGCAATGAACCTGAGGACATTGTTAAGCGTGTCCTCTTTAAAAAATGAGCTATTATCGATCTGTTCAACCAGGCCTCCACACGATCGTTTGTATTGGCCACCTTGATCTTGGGACCACTTAGATCCTCCGCATCCCTAACATGAGACCTTGGAGTCATATCTTTAGGGACATGATTGGTAGTTGTATCTTCAGTGTTTCCACAACTATCAAAACAGTGAGCCTGTGCGTGTGCTTGGCTCTAGTGAGAATTGGAGCAAGACCTTCTGCATTGCTCAACCCAATCTACTCTGATCTAAAAGCCCCGCAACCCAAACCACCATTCATGCACAAAATTGCACTTAGAGCCTCAGTCCTAAGCCAAAATCTAACAAAACTATAAAAAAAAATCTTGTTTTGACCCTTCTGCTTTGAGGAACAAAAGTTTCATAGATTGAATTAAACTCTTGAAAAATGGCCTGAAGGCATGAATTTGATGTTTTCTTTGGGAGACCATCAACAAATAAGGACACTGCCTCGCTAGAAGAAGACATATGGTATGCCCAATAGGGCGAGTGGGGCTGAGAGGACAAGGCGGGTGGCGAGGATGAGGGGAGGAGGGTGATTTTGGATGTGGTGGGAAGATAAGAATGACGGGAAGTTGGTGAGGATATGGGAACGACGGGGCAATGGAGAGGGGAAGATGATGGGTTGTGGATAGGGGAGGAGGACGATTTGGAGGTAGACGATGGGTTATGGAGAGGGGAGGAGGACGATTTGGAGGTAGACGATGGGTTATGGAGAGGGGAGGAAGACAATTTTGGAGGTGGTGGTGGAGATAAGGGAGGAGGTAGTGGTCGAGAAGGACAATGTGTTGTGGAGAGAGGAAGACAATGGGTTGATTTTTATTTATTGGAGGTGATGGCGGAGGTAAGGGGAGGAGGCAGTGGTCGTCTCAAAGGATGATGGGTTGCGGTGATGAGGAAGACGATAGGTTGATGAAGGCTAAGTAGCAATAGACTAAGTCAAAAGTCGGGAAGTCGGACCCACAAGATGAGTTTGTTACATAGAGCGTGTAGTTATTGAGAGCACAACCTTAGGTCCTAAGTATTTGGGTAAGTAACCCTTATAAGCCACCATGTGCTTACTGAAGAGGTTGGGATCGAGTAGAACCTACAATGCGCAAACACCAATTATGCGCGAGCACCTTCGCCCTTCTCGCCCTAAACCATTGGCGAGTAAGGTCCCAAGGACCATTTCTTTACTTGCCATAGCCATTGGCAAGTAAGGTCTTGCCACCAACTTGGTGAGCGCTGAGCCTTGCCTATTGAGTACCAACTAGCCTATGTTGACTACCAAACTTCAACATGTTAGCCAATGAGTATAGATGAAGCCACTTGTCATCTAATGAGTTATCATCTAATAAGTTAAACCTAAACCACTTGCGACGAAGAAATAAAGCCAAATGTCTACCTTATGACTCATATCTCTTCCCTTATGGTTATAAATAGACATACTAGGTTGGCTTCCAAGAAGACAAGGCATGAAGACATTTGACAAGCTATTTGTTGAAAAAAACTGCTAAAAAATCGTTATATCGCAAAGGAGATCACAATTAAAGTTGCAGTAAAATATTGCTGTATAAACAACAACAACAACAACAACAACAATCCCAGTTCCTCAAGGGCTCCCGCAAAAGCGGGGTCTAGGGGCTTAGATGTACCCAGCCTTCCTCCTTTAGGGTGTCAACCTGAAGAGAGGCTATTCCCGCAAAATATTGCTCTATAAAATTACAGTAAAATACTGCTAAAAAATATAGTGAAATAATTATAGTAAAAATATTTCTATAATATTGTAGGGGGAAAAAAAACACAAGAATAGCAGAAATCGCAACAAAAAATAGAGAGAAATTTTTAGTAAAATTTTCAATGAAATATAGCAGCGAATTTCAGTAATTACAGTGAGCGAACCTAGTAAAAATTGTAACAAAATCGCAGCAATACTCAGTAAAAATTTCAGCAAACACCGATAAAAATATTGAAAATTGCGACGAGAAATTCATTTAAAATACCTAAACACAACAATCAAATAATAAAGAAAAGTGGAGAGATTTATTAGAATACCGAAGATACCGTGCCGTGGTAAATAACCACTGTCCTAAAAGACGATTTCACTGCTGCTCTGGTGCACATAGTATTATCAGCGGCCATCCTCCAGGATTACACGATCCGACCATTAACGTACACTCGTTAATCGCCGGGTAGGAGAGCCAAAGACACTTTGCTCGAGTATTTTTTAGAGAGAGAGAACCGAAAAAGGGCAAAAAAATTGTTGTTTTTGGGATGATTTAGTTAATGGTAAAAGAAAGAGGATTTATAGTTGAAAAGATAGCCTCCAACGGCTAGAGAAGTCAAGGAAAAAAAATGATGTAATTAATCCTATAATCCCAACAACCATATTTGTAATAAACACAAACCATAACGGCTATATTTGACCGAATTTTAACCAGTCAGCAGTAAATGTTCGAGGCAAGCTACGATATGGGTTTAAACAATGTTTTCCAAAAAAATAAGTGTACCTGATTAGAAAAGAATCACCCACACCCTCGCCTGAGCATGGCAGGGCGAGCAGGTAGTGCTCGCGCTTGTGGTTCCTATTATCTCACCTATGACATAATTCAAGGGGGGGGGGGGGGGGGGGGGGGGGTGGTTACATATTTATATTTAAACTCTACAAAACTCTCTTCTCTTTTCTATGTGGGATAACACTATCATCTTTTCCCATTTAATTTTCCCATTACATATTAAGTTTAGCTTGTATCATTTTTCTAACAATCCCCTACAAAGAATACAAGCATAAAAGAGGAAGAAAGATAGATAAGGCAAAGGGAGTTCCGTTTTTCAGTGCCGACGTCTCACGACTTGAATCGTTACCTAATGTAACCCAAGTTTAGGACCAACATCTTGCAAGGTGACATTCGTCTTGAACCCCACGAGGGGTTGTATAGTGTTTCACTTGGACACATACCAAACTCTAGATCTTGACAACTCCTGCATTTTGGCGAGTTTCACCGACCATACGCTCATCCTAGATATTCATAGGCGCTCTAGAAGGCAAGTCTTAAACCTTTATAGGGAGCGCCCACACTTCCACACCTACGTAGGTGGATCCCATCAAGTGTGTGTTACCGAACACCACCAAACATATAGATATGGGTCCATTAAGAGCTAAAGCTCAACCTCATCCCTTGATAACATATAGACAGTGTCCATCAAGTGCAACCCTAGCTTACACCACCAAACATATGGCTATGGACCCGTCTCCACATTGTCACATCATAGGGAGGGACAACATAAAATACAGTGCATTCTTTGAATAAAACTATGACTTTTCACATTAAACCGGTTCAAACTAGGTTGGATACATCACAATTCATTCATATATAGACTTAAGTCCCTTCCCCCTCGATATTTCCACAACCATTTTTTGACATAGTGTTTTTATCAGTGGATCTCCAAGGTTCTTTTCAGACCTTACATAATTTAGTGATATCACTGTATTTCGAGTAGATTGTTTATGATCTTATGCCTGAGACGAATAGGTCTCCTTTTTCCAAACCCATCAAGTGTGCAGTGTTCACACCACCCGTTACGGACTATGGGTTAGGTTAAAGCGTCGAGCTCAACCATCATACATGGCATTTCAACATTGTATTACAACAAAGCGATACTTGAGAGTTGATCACTGCCAACATCAATCACAAATTGCCCTTACCCCCAAATTGAGGTATTTTGCAATGAGCTGTTAAACAACTAACTCCATCGCCTGCCAACTTTAACAAGAGTTAGTATTACACAATAGTGGAGCAAATATCATATCAATAAAGACATATCTCCACTCCAAGTACTCAAATAGTACACATATCGTACATACATCATATATACAGTTGGCATGAAAGACATATACTGCAAATCAATTGTGAAATATTATCATCTCAAATCGATTGGATCACTATCAGTTTAGGTCACAATCCATTCTCATTATACTTAGAGTACACGCATTATTACTATTAAGGGCAGTCCATGTGTTACCAATGTTGTATCAAATTTTGGTGATATCAAGAGAAAGAGGTACAGAAGACCATAGTTTATAGGATGCCTTTTAAAATTCAACTTAAGGCAACCCAAACCTCTGCAAGGCTCTCAGGTCCAAGTGTTAGAATCATCACGCTATTCGCACTGACTTTGACTTTGGACAGTCACCAAAATAATATTTTCATCATAATTAATTTCCATAAGCTAGCTATAACTAGCAAACATTGATGGAACTATAATATTCACGAGAGATTCCGGTCAAATAGCATTTATTATAAGCTCTCGGGCCTCGCAAAACCCCCATAATGGAATGTCTCATACTACATTACTAAGTCATTCAAATTTTCTAGCACCAAACTCAAACTTTAAGGTTAATCAAGATTCTCATATGACCTACACCTTATCCTTTTCACTAGAAAAAAAAGGCATGAAATAATGATCCTAAGGGCATACAAATCTCTGTAGACAACACAAGTCCACATATGACTTAAACATATCATGTTTTTCCCAACTACAAGCTGAAATTCAACAAAGACATAGCAAGTTCAGCATTTACAGTCCAAAAAACAGTAGCAAATAGCCTATGACCTATATATCAGCAATATCAACATCAACTTAAAGCAGCTACCAGTCATAATATGCAGTATGCACATAGCATACATCCCAAACCAATACGTAGCTGCATATTCAACTTGAAAACAGTCCATAAATAGCATGTTTATCATTAATTCAAGCAACAAGTAACAATATACCAACTTGCTTCAAACATAGTCATGGGAAACACATGAGACACATCAACATGGAGACTAATAGACAAAATCATACATAGATTTTTTTACAAAAACTCAAAAGTCCTATTAGCCCTTTACAATGATCAACTATTTCAATAAGTCACTGAAAACATGTAAGAAAATCCAATTCTCACACACAAGATCTAAACTCAAAACATTCAATGTTCCACCAACACAATGGGATTCAAAATTATGCAACTAGACATGCCTAACCTAAGAGCTGCCAATTCTAGGTTCAAGACTCCATTCTAACAAGTTCACAATCAACCTCAAACATTAAACACGTATTGACCTAAACAATCACACAAAAAATTAAAAAAGCAAACAATTCAATTTTTGTATGTCTCAAATTCCTTGGTATAGCTACAGAGGGTACGCCAATCAATCGGGAGGAATAGCCGATCGATCGGGAGGTTCGCAGAAGTGGGACGCTTCCAGGAAGAGACCTGATCGATCGGGACCCTCCCATCGATCAGGACTCCAATTTCACGCGTGTATAAATACATAGCCAGGGTTACGTATTTTGCATCCAAAATCAAAGTGAGCGCTGCCGTACATTGAGAGAGAGAGAGAGAAGTGATTTGTAATTCTTCTACTATTTTCTCATTCAATAAAAGTCTCCATCTCTGTCTGTGGTTTTCTCCCCTCTCAATTGAAGAGGGGTTTCTACATAAATCACTGTGTTCGTTCTTTTGGTTTTTTTCATTCTTAATTTGCTTCTCGTATTTGTTATAGTATTTGAATCGGATCTAGTTCTGGGCGTTGTTTTCTTCACAATTGGTATTAGAGCCCTGTTATTTCGATTTGGTACTATGACGTCTGCATTTAAATCTAAAGTTGAGAAGTTCGGAGGTCAAGGGAGTTTCAGTCTGTGGCAGAACGACTTGAAGAAAGCCATAGAAGGAAAAGAGAAGAAACCTGAGAATATGACAGAAGCACAGTGAGAGGAGTTAGATGAGAAAACACTCACAGCTATCCAGATGTGTCTTACAGATGATGTTCTGGCAGAAGTTTTGGAAGTAAAGACCGCTAAGAAGTTGTGAAAAAAATTGTAGGAGATATTCTACTTCAAGTCAGTCTCCAATAAACTCGCAATTAAGCGCCGGTTATTCACGTTCCGTATGTCAGAAGGTACATCTCTTAAAAACTATATTAATGAATTAAACTCTATTATTTAAGAGTTAAAAGAATTGGATGATACCCCTAAAGATGAAGATCAGGCCATGCTTTTATTATGTCCACTCTCCACCACATATAAAGGTTTCATTGAAAGCATGATCTATGGTGGTAGAAAAACCATCTCTGTTGACGAGGTTAAAAGAAACCTACTAAGTAAAGAACGAGTAGATAAAGAATTATCAGATTCTGCAAATGACTCAGGTAGCGGTTTAGTTGTGAGAGATAGAACTGAGACTAGAGGGCCTGGTAGTGGAAACAAGTCTAGGTCTAAGTGTAGACACAAAAACTTGTCATGCAATTATTGTTACAAGAAAAGGCACATAAAGTACTGTTATAAGCTTAAGGATAAGCAGAAAGAAGATAACAGGAAAGACCAGAATAGAAACGATAAGTCCGCTGAGGCTAATGTAGTTGAAGATGAGAGTGATGCTGATGTTCTATTAGTTACCGAATCCCAGTTCAGACCCAAAGATAAATGGATCATGGATTCGGGTTGTTCTTATCATGTGTGTCCTAATAGAGGCTGGTTCACCACACATAAGTCGATTCAGCGTGGAGAAGTTTTGATGGGCAATGATGCAGCTTGCAAAGTTTCTGGTATAGGAACAATCCCAGTTAAGATGTTTAACAGTACAGTTAGGACTTTGAGTGACGCGCGTCATGTCCCAGATTTGAAAAAGAACCTCATCCCTTTAGGTACTCTTGAGTCACATGGGTACAAGTATATAGCTGAAGGTGGAGTAATAAAGGTCAGTAAGGGTGTCTTGATTGTGATGAAAGGCAAAATGGTAGGAACCTTGTATGAACTTCTGGATTCTACAGTGACAGGGTCAGTGGCTGTTTCTACAGCGTCTATGTCAGATTCAGATATTACCCGGTTATAGCACATGAGATTGGGTCATATGGGTGATAAGGGATTGACAGTGCTGAGCAAGAGAGGTTTATTGTGTGGTCAGTCAACTGGACTGATGGAGTTTTGTGAGCATTGCATTTATGGGAAGCAGAAGCAAATCAGCTTCAAGTAGGCAGTGCATCAGACTAAAGGAACATTAGACTATATACATTCAGACTCATGGGGACCGTCCAGAGTTGCTTTCAAAGGAGGTTTCAGGTATCTTCTAACGTTTACTGATGATTTTTCAAAAAAATTCTGGGTTTGTTTCTTGAAACAGGAAAATGAAGTTTATGATACCTTCAAGAAGTGAAAGGTGTTACTTGAGAAACAGACAGGGAAGCAAATCAAGAGGTTGAGGACCGATAATGGCCTTGAATATGTTGAGGGTGATTTCACCAAGTTTTGTCAGTATCAAGGCATCGTTAGACACAGGCCTTGTAGAAATCCACCTCAACAGAATGGAGTGGCAGAACGATTGAACAGGACGTTACTTGAGAAGGCTCGTTGCATGTTGTTAAATGCAGGTTTGGGGAGAGACAGAGGCAGTTAACATGGTGTGTTACCTAGTGAACCGATCACCTCATTCATCGCTTCAGTTGAAGACTCCATAAGAGGTATGGTCTGGATCCCCTACTGATTACTCTCATTTAAGAATTTCCTGTTGTCCTGCTTATGTTAATGTGAATGAAGAAAAGTTAGAGGCTAGAGCCAAGAAGTGCATTTTTCTTGGTTATACGTCAGGAGTGAAGGGATTTCGTTTATGGGATTCAAAGTCTCATAAATTTCTGACTAGTAGAGATGTGACTTTTGATGAGTCATCACTACTACATCCGCCACACATGCCCTCCGTTATTTGAGATAAGAGTCAGGTGTTGATCAGATACAGTTAAATAACACAGTTCTGAAGTAGGTCGTACCCACTGAGTGTATACAGGCACCTCCAATACAAGTTACTGAAGAAAATAAAGAGGCTGAAACAAGTCAGCAGGTGGAGCAGTATACTATTGCTAGTGGTAGATAGAGGAGACAAGCTAGAGCGCCTTAGAGATATGGGTACGATGAGATGATAGCGTATGCTCTTTCTATCGCTGAGACAGTGGAAGACATTGAGTCTTCCAACTATTCAGGAGCTATAAATAGATCTGATTTAGAAAAGTGGATAATGGTTATGCACAAAGAAATGGAGTCATTGCAGAAGAATCAGACTGAGAAACTTGCCAAGCCTCAAACAGGAAAGAGAGTTATTGGGTGCAAATGGGTCTTCAAGAAGAAAGAAGGCATTTCTGGAGTGGAAGATGCAAGATACAAGGCTTGATTGGTAGCCAAGGGCTACAATCAGGTACATGGAGTTGATTTTCATGATATTTTTTCAACTGTTGTTAGACATACTTCTATTCGAGCACTACTTGCTTTAGTAGCCATGCATGATTTAGAGCTTGAGCAGTTAGATGTGAAAACTACATTCTTGCATGGTGAGCTAGAAGAAAGTATTTACATACATCAGCCTGAAGGCTTCGTTGTAGAAGGAAAGGAAGATTATGTTTGTTTGTTGAAAAGGTCACTCTATGGTTTGAGGCAATCGCCAAGGCAGTGGTATAAGAGATTTGATCAGTTTATGACCAGTCATGGGTTCTTCAGGAGCAAATATGACAGCTGTGTTTATTTCAGGCAAACAGGTTCAGGTTCATTCATTTATCTTCTGTTATATGTTGATGATATGTTGATTGCAGCTAAGGAGATGTCTGATGTTGATGAATTGAAAACAATGTTGAAAAGTGAGTTCGAGATGAAAGATACAGGAGCAGCCAAGAAGACTCTTGGTATGGAAATCAAGAGGGACCGAGAAGCAGGAAAGTTATACTTGTCTCAGGAGAAGTATGTTGAGAAGATTCTAGATCGATTTCATATGAAAGATGCTAAGCCAGTTAGCACTCCTTTGGCAACTCATTTCAGACTTTCAGCATTAGATTCGCCTCAGACAGAGGAAGACATTAGGGACATGTCACAAGTCCCTTACTGTAGTGCAATTGGCAGTATTATGTACGCTATGGTATGTATACGTCCAGATATCACATATGCAGTTAGCAAGGTGAGCAGATATATGGCGAATCCAGGCAAAGAGCACTATGAGGCTGTTAAATGGATTCTCAGGTACTTACGTGGCACTTCTAATGTATGTTTGGAGTTTGGGAGGAGTAAATGCAATTTAGTAGGATATGTTAACTCTGATTATGGTGGAGACCTTGATAAGAGGAGATCTACTTCAGTTACCGCATAATCAACTACTAAAACAGAGTATATGGCAGTTACAGAAGCATTCAAGGAAGCTGTTTGGTTGAAGGATTTGGTTAGTAAACTCAGCATTGATCAGGGTACAGTTGGTATCTATTGTGATAGCCAGTCAGCGATTCACTTAGGCAAGAATCAGATGACCTATAATGACAGGACAAAGCATATTAATGTCAAGCATCATTTCATTCAGGATTTGATTGAAGAATGCAACGTTGAATTGAAGAAGATTGGTACTGCAGATAATCCTGCTGACATGTTCACTAAAGTTCTATCCAACAGGAAATTCGAGTATTGGTCAAATCATGTTGGACTTTCTGTGTCTTTGAATTAACCCCAAGAGGGGTGACGTTTTTGAAGAGGGTGGAGAGTTTGTTTTGTGAGAAAATTTGAGCCAAGGTGGAGATTTGTTAGGATATGTCTTTAATTCCTTGGTATAGCTGCAGAGGGTACGCCGATCGATTGGAAGGTACATAGAAGTGGGACGCTTCAAGGAAGAGCCCTGATTGATCGGTAGCTACCGATCGATCGGGACCGTCCCCCATCGATCGGGACTCCAATTTCACGCGTGTATAAATACGTAGCCAGGGTTACGTATTCTGCATCCAAAATTAAAGTGAGCGTCGCTGTACACTGAGAAAGAGAGAGAGAAGTGATTTTTAATTCTTCTACTATTTTCTCGTTCAATAAAAGTCTTCATCTCCACCTGTGGTTTTCTCCCATCTCGATTGAAGAGGGGTTTCCACGTAACGTTGTGTTCATTCTTTTGGTCTTTTTCGTTCTTAATTTGCTTTTCGTATTTGTTATAGTATTTGAATCGGATCTAGTTTCAGGTGTTGTTTTCTTCACAATACAGCATGGTCAGCCACACAACAGTAGCACCAGCACCATACACAGGTGTTCAAAACAACACCGAAACAGAATTCAAACCAAGGACTTTCCTCCGACCACCAACTGGGTCAAGCTCAAGCAATTTAACTCCGAAATCACTCCATCAAAATAAGAATCTACACTAGATTCTCAACCGACCATGCTTGAGGCCGAACAAGTGATTAACACTGAACCACTCTATTAATTAGATGTACCTAGAGCTTTCTCACTTCAAGAAAAACCGTTAATTTCAAGCTAAACATCTTTTCCACAAAAAGGAAACCAAAGGAAGTATGAAATCCATGCTACCTAGGCCACCTAATCGAGTGCCCAAAAACCAGGACACTTAAACTCGTATTAACCACCACACAGGAGACAAACTAGGGCTTCACACACAGTCCGACACTCAAACAAAATGCTAAAATTCAAACTTCATATAACATGATTTTCATGTGAAAATCTACATGGACACATTTATCTAAAATTACTGTGATGCATAAGCCAGAACAGCTTGATTTAGACTTGGTGTGGAGAAAATCCTTTTTCCACTCTATCATCATCATTTACTTACAGTAGCCACCGTGAGTTGTTATGAACAAAAAACCATTCATAATAGTATAGTTGGTGATATCCTCAAATAATAAGCAATCATTCACTAGCGGATAACCCATTTAGTAGCCAAATCAAACTTGAAATATTTCATTGTAATGAACGCCTAACCTCATGTATTCCGCTACTAATTCAAATTCGTGACCATAAAAGCCATGCCAATTTTTAAAATCTTCACATAGAGAGTGATCACAGTAGAAGTTAGGTAAATAACATTACAATTTTAGAACAAATTGGCTATGATTGATATATTTATTATCCTTTAATAAGAATGTCTACTAATTCCCATGATTATTGAGGATTGATTTTATTTTATTATTAATAGCCTCTTTCATGGTTTCCTCATACGTTTTTGGGTCTTATTCTAGCATGAGGGCACACTTAACTCCACAAACATACCTTGCCTATACCTCTACTAAGGTGTAGTATTATTACTTCATGTTAACTGGATTAAAATCAACATAATTCATATTATTCTTTTAGAAATCCAAAGTAACACATTCTATAAGTTCTAACCATTATTGTCTTACAGGACAGTACCCCCCACATTTCGCTAGCTCATAGTATAATTGTGGCTTCATCCCAACCATAGACTTGGCTTAATTTGTGCACCACACAAGATTAAAGAACTCAATCAAATTCAACATTTTCGTACTATATATGTGGAGATGAGACTTTATACCAAGATGTGAAAGTCTATATGATATTGGACAATATTGTCCTAATTAAACATGCATGCTAGTGATTACATGGATATAATTATCAGATAATAAAATATATCTATTCAATTTTCAATGTTCATCAACAAACCCATAAAACAAGCACCCTTCAGATCATGGGTTGAAATTCAAAAGCACCCATATGAGAAAATCAACCCAAAACACAAACACTAATTGGGGAACCCTCAAACAATCAGCCGCAGCATCGAGAGGCAGTCCTGACATCTCATTTTGATCTAATGCTCATCGAGACATTGGCATTTCGACATTTACAATATACCGATAAGTTTTCTCATTATTCGATTTCTCAATTTTCAGATTGATCGATATCAATTTTGACAATATATCATATAAATTCAACTTTAAATTTTACCAAAAATCTAACATATAAAGATTCAACAGTTGAACCCCTTTCTATTTTAATTATATTAAACCCTAACTCATTCAATTCACGATTAACGGTTTCAGTGCAGAATTAGAAACACGAAATTCACAACAAAGTACAAAATGCTTGGAAATCGTCTTTTAGATTGTTGAAAAAAATTTGCTAAAAAGCCGCTATATCGCAAAGGAGAACCCAATTAAAGTTGCAATAAAATATTGCCATATAAAATTACAATAAAATACTAAAAAATATAGTTAAATAATTACAGTAAAAAAATTTCTATAATATTGCAGGAAAAAAACAGCACAAGAACAGCAGAAATTGCAACGAAAAATACAGAGAAATAAATGTACCTGATTAGAAAAGAACCGAAAAAAGGAGAAAAAGATTGTTGTTTTTGGGATGATTTAGTTAATGGTGAAAGGAAGAGGATTTATAGTTGAAAAGATAGCCTCCAACGGCTAGAGAAGGCAAGGAAAAAAACTGATGTAATTAATCCTATATTCCCAATAGCCATAGTCGTAATAAACATAAACCATAACAGCTATGTTTGGCTAAATTTTAATTGGCCAGCAGTAAATGGTCGAGGCAAGCTACAATATGGGTTTATACAATGTTTTCCAAAAAATAAATGTACCTGATTAGAAAAGAATCACCCACATCCTCGCCCGAGCATGGCACAGCGGGCGGGTAGCGCGTGCGGGTGTGGTTCCTATTATCTCACCCATGACATAATTCAAATGGGGGGAGTTTACATATATATATATATATTTAAACTCTACAAAACCCCCTTTTTTCCTATATGGGATAGCACTCTTATCATTTTTTCCAATTTAATTTTCCTATGACACGTTTAGTTTAACTGGTATCATTTTTCTAACACTATTCAATTCAATCAAAGCCCTTAGCTAGCTTTTAGCATGCTCTTCATACTAGGCAACTTCTCTTCTTAGCGAAGTCCTCATACTAGCCATTCAAACCTTAA
The DNA here is from genome assembly GCA_018398585.1 of Simmondsia chinensis. Classification (NCBI taxonomy): domain Eukaryota; kingdom Viridiplantae; phylum Streptophyta; class Magnoliopsida; order Caryophyllales; family Simmondsiaceae; genus Simmondsia; species Simmondsia chinensis. The sequence continues at coordinate 26,197,667 of JAGTTD010000011.1, forward strand.
GGAAGCCTTATAGAGCTAACTCTACTCTCCTTTAAGCGAATCTCTACCATGCTATTGGTCCACTGGCCTACTCTTCATGACTCTACTAACCTGTCTCACCATTCCCGTCTTATGGACCTCTAAACTAAGTATTTTATTATGTTTATTTATTTATTGCATATTTTAACTATTATTAAGTGAGCACATGACTGACTTAAGCATTGAAGGGGTCTCTGAAGATAAATTCATAAGCCCCTCTAATTGTTTGCTTATCTCATAGGAAGTACAGAGTCAAATGTAGTTGAAGCCTTCTCTTTAGAGAGAGCTTGAGTTTGACCTTCTTCCTCATCGATTCCATCAAACAAACTAAATATTTTGAAAAGAAGTATTATATCAGGTCATATAAGTATATCACCATCCTTTATTCTTTACATACTAATAAATAAAAAAATGATACATGTCATTTAAAAATTTATCCAGAACCTTGTAGAAAAGTAGCATTGAACCCCGACCAAACAGGGTGTCATCGCGGCAGGATCAAATTTAAAGTGATAAATTTGACACAAGAATTTGAAGGTCGGGGTGTTAGAAAAAATTGTGCTTTTAGTGATTTAAAAATTATTTATGGACTATTTTATAATGGAAAGGAAAATTACTTTTGTAAGAGATTTTGTAAGAGTTAATTTTTAAACAGAAAAAGATACACTCATAATTTAAATGTAAATCCTTTCAAAATACATGCACATAATATCAATTTCTTGGAGATTTTCCTGGAAGTAAATATAAGTTACAAAATAAAAAATGGAAAACAGTCGACAAAACTTGGAATCCTTTCTCTTCACTTTTCCTATTTCTCCTCCCCACTTTTTCATAAGACTATGAGTTATGGTAATCGAGGTTCGGGGATCTTTTATTGCTGCACAAATTGAGGTCCGACGAGTTGTTGAATCCTGGGAATGAGCGTACTTAATTGAAAGATCAGACTCGTGCAGGAGGGCGTTTCCTCTCTTAGGAGAGCAACTTTTGCGTGCCTCAATCCAACAAAGATATGTTTTCTCTAAACTTTCCCTATCTAATTTATTTTACTCATACCGTTGATGTTTGTAATAGATTTTTAGTTCATATTTTGATAAAATTCATTTACTATATTTTATTTCATTATGATGTTGTATTATTTATGTTTGATTCATGTAATTTTGTTCATGTAAAATAGTTATTTGATGTATATTATGAAAAATATTTCCAACAATCTTAGAAAGGAAATAATTTCCATATTAAATGGTTTGAAAATTTTAAATTGATGACCTCATGGTACTAAACACTATTAAATTGATAGTTTATTTTTTGGAGTTTGTTGAATTGATTGCATGAATTTTCTAGAATAATATTTGTCACATCGCATGTACAATGCAGGCATTGGGGGGGGGGGGGGGGGGGGGGGGGGGGGGGGGAAGGAAATAGAGGAAAGAAATACATGTCCCAGGTCTTATTGGTGTTGATTCGCATGATTAGATGCGTCGTTGAGAAGTTGAAGCTTGGCCCTTATTCAAGATTAATATGGGATATTAGATTCATATGTGAATATGTGGTTTACCTTTTATTTATGATTTAAATATGTTGGCTAAATTAAATAAAGATTTGGTGACAAATATAAAGGGACTAAATAATCAATATATATATATATATATATATGACTGCTCTTTTCTATTAAGGTTAATTAGGAATCATGGGTCGTGTTGAGGTGTAAGGGTTTCAGTAGCAGGTGTTGAGGTGCTACTGCCAGTTGGTTTCTGTTGGCCTGGTTGCTTTTGGCGTCCTGTGTTCAGTTTTGATGGTCTGGTGTTGTTTTCTTCTCGTCTTTTCTTTTGGGGTGCGTAAGCGTGTGGCTTGTTCTTGTCGGTGGTCAGTTGCTGTTTGCTTTTTGTTTTGTGTTGGTTTGTTCCCATTGGCTGTTTGTCACGGCTCTCTCCTCCTCCCCTCCTTGTGCCCGTTTGTGTTTGTTTGGATCTTTTGTTGGTTGCATGGGCTCTGGGCCGTCGCTCTTGTTGTTTCCTGAGTCTGGTTTTGCTTGTTTCGTGTCTATGGTGTCTTCTTTTCTCTGGGTGTTGTTGGGGTTTGGGATTTTTGTGGGAGGTTTTTTTGTCGGTTTGCCCTTGCTTGCTGTGTTTTTGTATTGCGATCTCTTGATCGATCTTCATATTTATAAATTTTCAATTATCAAAAAAAAAAAAGGAATCATGGGTCGTGTTATTTTGAATAAGGAAAAGGGAAAAATATTTTAGCAAATTTTCTTAAAATTTTGCACAACTAGGCTTTTCCGTTGAAGATAGATTTTTCCAATCCTGACGTAAAATGTGGGTGTATGACTTCCAATCTATTTTAAGAGGAATGAAAGTTCAAGACATTTAAAAGAGGAAATTACTACCTGAGTACCTTTCAAACAAAATATTTGGGTTTATTGTGGATACATAAAAGTTATATCCAAGTTACTCAGTAATCTGGTGCAATTTTCCAAAAAAAAGAGAATAGTTAGTTTAGAAGCTATTTAGTCAATATTAAAAGCTTGCTTGTGAATATCTTTAAATTCATGTAATGTGTTAAATGACATTTTCTATAAAAAAAAAGCGGTTGACTTATTCTTTGAGTTTGTGGATATACAATTAGTTGAACCATGTTTCATTGTGGATAACGGTTACAAGATTATGCATTACCCTATATATCAGTAAATGAAAAAAAATATGTTCATTTATGTTTGCATATATTTCTCTTTTATTAATATTTAAGAAGATTAAAAAAAGAAAGTCACTTATTCACCACAGTTGCTTGTATGTGGGCTATAAAAAAAAAAAAAAAATCTAAGGTGATTGTCTGTGGGATAAATTTGTGATTTTGTTTTCAAATATAAAAAGTTGTGGGATTTTCCTATTTATTCTCATTGATTCTATCACTGTGCGATAATATTTTAGGAAAATGAAATTCTCTATCTTTTATAGATATAATGTTGTTTAATAAATTTAATTATACATATGTTGTTTTCACTGTTCGAAGAAAATGTTGGTGAATTGCTTGAGACATAAGCTAGTGATACATGCATAAGAAGTTTATTAATTTATTCTACAAGCCTAACTAATTACATGCAAACTTCTTTAAAGATGATGCAAAGTCGAGTTACCCAATTAGGAGAGTTTGCTCAAAATATGGGCAGGTGAGTTTCAATTACTGTTTATAATTGCATATGTTATATATGTAAATTGTGATATGATTTATTACACATACGATATGCTGCTAGCGTATCTCATATATATATGTATATATATTTGTGGGGATCACTCTCAGCCAATATAATATGTAGATCCTGATATGACCACCAAAATGTGGGGGCAAGTTTCTTTTGTAAGACATAATCAATTGTATGATTTTTGTCGCATATGATTTGGCTGTAAACCCTATATCTGATTTAAATTAATCTGATGTCCATATGAATTCTAGATATGACTATCATAATGTGGGGTTAGTCATTCATGGAGAGTGATTGGAGAAGAAAAAAAAAAAAAACACTGCAATTATGTGCAGAAGTAGTTAAGTGGAAAGCTATCTCCATGTTATTTAATATTGAGATTGAAATTTTGAAACATCAAGTGTTGTGAACATGCATTGTATCACATTGAGAATACTTTAATTATTAGTTTATTATCTTTGCTTGAGAAACTTGTATGATTGAACAAGTTAAGGTCAACATTTTCATGCTTTGTGATGGTTGAGATTTCCTGTATTTGAATTTCTGTCTATCTCAATGTGTATATACATGTATTATGCAGCTCAAGTGTAATTGTATTAATAGTTGCATCTCTTTGTACGGTTCATCTTGATCTATTCCCATGTTCAAATGATTCTTAACATGATTGGAAAAATATGGGGGTCAGTCCTCCAGTCTTGTAATTTGAGAGATGCTTGATACAAAAGAATCATAAAAGGGTATGCATTAAAAGAGTAGAAAGCTTGGATTATGATTAAGTAAAAATGCAGCCAATGTATTTGAAAAAAAAATTTCATGAAATTTGCCAAAGTAATTGGCTATGAGAATTTCATTTAAAAATTCAAGTCAATTGCCCAAGACTTTGAAATACATCTATTACTTGAGTTTATTAAATTATTTGGGCCCATATTAGGACTAAGAATATATTATACTATATTTTAAAAAAAAAAGGGGCCATATGGTCGGTCAGTTTGGTTTGAATGTTTTGAGAAAACCTAATGTGGTTCTAGTTTGATTCGATTCTAAGAAAAATTGTTGGCCGGTACTATAAATCATAAGTTATGGTTACAGTATTGATGTTCGAGTTAATGTTGTGAACTCAACAATGTTTTACTAGGTTTTTTTTCCCATGCGATGCACGGCTCGTTCTGTTATTTATATTATTTTTTTAAAATGCCAGAATTGATTTTTTTACCTGTGTTATTTTTCTATTTTATAAGCTTTTGTAGCTAAATCCAATATATTTTATATTTGCTATAATTATAATTTTATAATTGTAAGTATATTCCATAATTTAGTTTACTTTAAATAGGCTTCTCGCTTTTGAAAAAAAAAAGTTATTTTTCAGCGTGGTGTTGTTCATCGAGGAAAGCCTGGTTTTGATGCTTTTGATTTTTTGCTGTAGGATTTTTGGGTAGGTAAATGTTGTGGATATGATTGTTTTTGGCACCGATTATTTTGAATTTAAATTTTAGATTTATGACACTAATTTGTGATTATATTAGTCAAATTCTATTACAAATATTCATTGTCAAATAATACATATTTACTTAATCTAATCATGGTTTTATGGTTGTAATTACATTCTTAATTTAATTCATTTTAAATTATTTTGATCCTTAGTTTTATGGAGTATTTTACCATTTACATTTGAAATTATTTGATTAAAATTAGTTCATTAGTATATATATTCGAAATTTGATATATACAATCTTAGAATAGATTTAAAATATTTAAGAAGATGAGTAAAAAGTTTTTTTTTTTCAAAACATAAGTTTGGTCAAGCATGTTCTTAGTACTCCAAAAGTAAGTTGAATAGTGGCCTCCTAAAATTGCTTGGTTTGGATATTTAAGGCTTTTGCGGTGGGAAGGCTTTGGAATAATATATATTATTATAGACAGATATAGATATATTGACTTGAACCGGTGTGGTCGATTTTTGAGTAATAGTTGTTTGATGTTTCTTTATAAATCTTACTGAAAATCATTACACTCAAAAATGCATGGATTGTCTTAAACGATGCGTAGAATAACAGAAAATAGAGAGTAAGAAAAAAAAAAAAAAGAAAGAAAGCACTTGATATGTTAGTGCTGTGTGGAGATGAAATACTATATTATACTAAATGAAATGCCTTTGAGAAATACAAATTGGTATTTCTTTGTGAGTATTCGTTAAAGCCATTCTTTATGTGGTTGTGTCATGTAAAATGCTTAAGATTGTTGAACGAGAGCCGTTATAATGTCTTATGTTTAATTGGTTTTTATTAAAAGGCGTAGCATTCTAATTAATGTTTTATCCACGTGAATAAAGATGATCTATATTCACCAATGGGTGTGCTATGCCATGGAATTCCATTGAATAGAAAGATGAAGATGTGCTCTACAATAGAGTTAAAAGAAAATATTGCCTACATATAAAGAGACCACAGAGGCAACAGAGAAAGGTGATGAAAATCTGAGATAAGAAGGAGAAGAAATTGTGAATTCACTTACAAAAGGGTAGACGTGTCTGTGACTTTTTAATTATCTAGGGGAGTGGGACTGAAGTCCATAAAATAAGTCATAACAGTGGAAACCCATCGTCAGAGGTATGGTGATCCCATGAATGAGGTTCAATGGGTAAAAATTAAACTGACGGGTGATTGAAAGAGCACTAATATATCATTTACAGTGGGGTATTCCCGGATCCCTCTTCTAAGGTGAAATGCTCTTGATTGTGATGTTTAAAGCATAGTTACACAACAATAACAACAACAGGCCAAGTGCCTCCAAGGGCTCTCGCCAAAAGCAGGGTCTAGGAAGGGTAGATGTACGCAGCCTTCCCCCTTCAGGGGGCTACCCTGAAGAGAGGCTGTTTCCTAGGACCCCCATTCTAAGAAGATGGCCTGCATCCATCAGCCAAAGACCTAGCACAGGAGCAACAACAAACAGCATAAGTATGACCAAAAAAAAAAAAAAAGGGTAGCAGAGATAAGGAAAGAGAACGAGAAAGAGAATGAGAAAGGGTTAGATATGATAGGGAAAAAGCCTACCCTACTCTAACCGGATCATCTAAAACCCCTATGCTAGCCCTCCATTGGGCCCTATCTAAAGCCATCTCCTCCCGAAGGTTTAGGTGAGTGAGGTCTTGTTGGATCGTCTCAAGCCATCTCTTCTTCGGTCTGCCTTTGCCTCTTCTGCCTAATGTAGTAAGAGGTTGTTCACATCTTCTGACTGGAGCTTCGTCCGGTCTCCTTCTGACATGTCCGAACCACCTCAAGCATTGCTCCCTTAATTTATCTTCAATGGGAGCTACGCCCAATTTGCCTCTTATGATGTCGTTTCTGATCCTATCCTTCCTTGTGTGTCCGCACATCCACCTTAGTATTCGCATCTCCGCCACCTTCATCTTCTAAGTGTGCTGTTGTTTCATCGCTCTGCACTTTGCCCCATACGCCATGGCTGGCCGCACCACCGTCTTATAGTATCTTCCCTTTAGCTTCAAAGGGAATTTCCTATCACAAAGTACCGCAGAGGCTATCCTCCACTTGTGCCAACCCACTTTGATCCTGTAGCCGACATCCACGTCCACTTCGCCGTTGCACTGTATCATGGACCCTAAGTACCTGAATCTCTCCTTCTTCAAAATGGCATCGTGTCCAATCTTGACTTCTTCCCGGCTAGGCATGGTAGAGGGAACGAATTTGAGTAACATGTGCTCGGCCTTGGCTCTGGCGGTGCTTTGGCGGTCATTGAGTCAATGACTGCCACTGCCAAAGGGCCTGGTCCCTCCGCTCCTCCACATACCTCTATTTGAAATCCAGACTCAAAAATTTGAAACGCAACTCAACAGTTATATATCATGAATGTTGATCCATGGCGAGTATACATGTGAAATTGAGAAATCATGATACTATTCAATTCGGACACCGTTAAGTTGTGGCTTGTATCTTGGATTTAAGAACAAGTGCACTGGAGTTAAATGGATAACAAATTAAATTATGAAGATATACTTGATATAAATTAGTATGTATGATTTGAGCATTAAAATAAAAGAAAATGAATGTTTTGGGTGGTTGTTGAAACCAGACGTCGAGGTGATGCTAAAAGAGAAGTCTTTTAGCGTGGTTGTTGAAACCAAACGCCAAGACGATGCCAAAACTAATAATAATAAGAATTGGGTAATGCTCTGTTATAAATTGGTGATATAAAGACCCAGACACTTCGTATAACTATGATTATAATTCATAAAAAAGATTTGATGATTGGGATAAAGTACAAATTGTGCATTATGTGTGGTAAATTCATTGTTATATGAAATAGAAATATGAACAACAATTAGATTGTGGTTTAATGCACGTATGTGAACAATTATGTGAAAATAAACCCATAATAAATATGGGTATGTTGATTCTTAATTGCTTTGGCGGTCATTGAGTCTATGACAGCCACTGCCAAAGGGCCTGTCCCTCCGCTCCACCACAGACCTCTACTTGAAATCTAGACTCAAAAATTTGAAACGCAACTCAACAGTTATATATCATGAATGTTGATCTATGACAAATATACATTTGAAATTGAGAAATCATGATAATATTCAATTCGGACACCGTTAAGTTGTGGCTTGCATCTTGGATTTAAGAACAAGTGCACTAGAGTTAAATGGATAACGAATTAAATTATGAAGACATACTTGATATAAATTAGTATGTATGATTTGAGCATTAAAATAAAAGAAAATAAATGTTTTGGGTGGTTGTTGAAACCAGACATCGAGGTGATACTAAAAGAGAAGTCTTTTAGCGTGGTTGTTGAAACCAAACGCCAAGATGATGCCAAAATTAATAATAATAAGAATTGGGTAATGCTCTATTATAAATTGGTGATATAAGGATCCAGGCACTTCATATAACTATGATTATAATTCATAAAAAAGATTTGATGATTGGGATAAAGTACAAATTGTGCATTATGTGTGGTAAATTCATTATTGTATGAAATAGAAATATGAACAACAATTAGATTGTGGTTTAATGCACGTATGTGAACAATTATGTGAAAGTAAACCCATAATAAATATGGGTATGTTTATTCTTAATTGCTTTGGCAGTCATTGAGTCAACGACCGCCACCGCCAAAGGGCCTGGTCCCTCCGCTCTACCACAGACCTCTATTTGAAATCTAGACTCAAAAATTTGAAACGCAACTCAACAGTTCTATACCATGAATGTTGATCCATGACGAGTATACATGTGAAATTGAGAAATCATGATAATATTCAATTCAGACACCGTTAAGTTGTAGCTTGTATCTTGGATTTAAGAACAAGTGCACTGGAGTTAAATGGATAACATATTAAATTATGAAGACATACTTGATATAAATTAGTATGTATGATTTAAGCATTAAAATAAAAGAAAATGAATATTTTAGGTGGCTGTTGAAACCAAACATCGTGATGATGCTAAAAGAGAAGTCTTTTAGCGTAGTTGTTGAAACCAAACGCCAAGACGATGCCAAAACTAATAATAATAAGAATTGGGTAATGCTATGTTATAAATTGGTGATATAAAGATCCAGGCACTTCGTATAACTATGATTATAATTCATAAAAAAGATTTGATGATTGGGATAAAGTACAAATTGTGCATTATGTGTGGTAAATTCATTGTTGTATGAAATACAACTATGAACAACAATTAGATTGTGGTTTAATGCACGTATGTGAACAATTATGTGAAATAAACCCATAATAAATATGGGTATGTTGATTCTTAATTGCTTTGGTGGTCATTGAGTCAACGACCGCCACCGCCAAAGGGCCTGGTCCCTCCGCTCCACCACAGACCTCTATTTGAAATCTAGACTCAAAAATTTGAAACGCAACTCAACAGTTATATATCGTGAATGTTGATCCATGATGAGTATACATGTGAAATTGAGAAATCATGATAATATTCAATTCGGACACCGTTAAGTTGTGGCTTGTATCTTGGATTTAAGAACAAGTGCATTGGAGTTAAATGGATAACAAATTAAATTATGAAGACATACTCGATATAAATTAGTATGTATGATTTAAGCATTAAAATAAAAGAAAATGAATGTTTTGGGTGGTTGTTGAAACCAGACATCGAGGTGATGCTAAAAGAGAAGTCTTTTAGCGTGGTTGTTGAAACCAAACGCCAAGACGATGCCAAAACTAATAATAATAAGAATTGGGTAATGCTCTGTTATAAATTGGTGATATAAAGATCCAGGCACTTCGTATAACTATGATTATAATTCATAAAAAAGATTTGATGATTGGGATAAAGTACAAATTGTGCATTATGTGTGGTAAATTCATTGTTGTATGAAATATAAATATGAACAACAATTAGATTGTGGTTTAATGCACGTATGTGAACAATTATGTGAAAATAAACCCATAATAAATATGGGTATGTTGATTCTTAATTGCTTTGGCGGTCATTGAGTCAATCTCCTGTACAAATTGTTCATTGACAGAATAAAGGAGTGAACTATAGTGGAGTTGGAAAATCATGAAAAGCAATGTTTATATGGTCATGATCATGAAATGAGTTTGAGTATGATCATATATGCATATTGATAGAGTTACAAGGTTGATGTATGTTCAATCAATATTATGCATGGATGCTTGTGCAGTTATGCGATTAATGCTTATATGCATGTTGATACGATTATGGATGTATGATTACATTAAATTGAAGCAGATGCTTCATGAAATACTTGTGTAACCATATATGTTGATGTGGCTATGAGACCAATGTTTCCATGAACCATAATGTGGTGATGAACTCTACGGTTTGATAATTTATGAAAATGGACGCCGTCTGCCTACTTGATTAAATGAAAGTGAGTGAATTCGAGTGGAATTAGTGGATCATGAAAATATGGTGTTTTTACATATGTTGATCCCTAGTATGACTGATATAAAGAAATTCACGTTAAAGTTCATGATTGAGAATGGTGAAAGAAATTGTATTAAAGCACTTGGAAATGATGGTTAATAAGTTCATAACTGACCACATATCTTCGGTGGGTTTTTCCGAAGTTATTGGAGGTAGTGTTCCAATGAAAATCGGCATACCTATAAAAATTCGTTTTATCACTCATCATGATTAATGCGGTTGAAGTAAAGCTAGCTTGCATATTAAAAGCATATGTATATGATGATTGAGTAGTTGGTTAAAATAAAGTGCATTTATACAATGAATGTGAAGAAGGTCAAGTTAAAACTAAGTTTCATGCAATTGTTGCATGGTGAATAAGATTTTATGTGATGATATGTTCACATGTTAGGATGTTATCAGTCATCAACGTAACAAATTTAAAGAGTATATGAATACTGAATTTTGATGACCCCTTTATTACCCATAAGTTTTGATGCATATAAATGGCAAGTAAATTCGTATGAATTGGTCATGGGTGAATTGAACATCCTGAGATATAAATGTTAATGAACGCATACGAAGTAACATTGAGTCTTTCATTGATCTTGAATTATACATTGTCATAATGTGAAGTATAAATGATGAAAATCATGTTTGAGGGTATATCCCTGGAAAGGCTCTAGAACTTTAAAAGAATAAAAGTGTGAAAAGAGAAGTACTAGCGATTGGACTTGTACATTTCTAGAAGAATGAACTAGAGATAATATGAATATCAAAGTTCAATATTGTTGTATTATAGATTGTGATTCTATGAAGAATCTATGAAGTCTTGCGGTGTGGCCTCTTGATAGAGGTAGTTAATGAATCCGAAAAGTGTAAATGAATAGTCTGATAATGACAGTGGATTCATTGTGTGAATGTACGTTGATTACATGTTGAAATTTGGTATGAATACTTAGAACCAAATGAAAGTGGTCCAATGGTATAATTGGAAATTGAAAAGGCTAGATGTAGCCTTTGTTGTTGGATAGCTGAGTGTGAATAACTAGTTATGTAAGTAAAGGTAACTGGCATAGAGTACTCAAGGTACTGGAATGACTACGAGTTGTGGTGTTATTTTAATGAATACTCTTCTATTTAGAAGAATACTTGAATGCCAGTTGAACATCCGAGTAGGATGACTATGCTTTTAAAAGCTAGTCAATGTTATAAGTGGTGGGGGTGTTGTTCCTTGAATTTCAAGAAACTAACACGTGTTATAAATTCCACTGTGATAATAGAGTTTATTGCTCTAGTTTCAGCTTGTAAAGAAACATAGTGTTTAAAGGATCTTGTGTTTAAGATTCCTTTGTGGCGCAAGCCAATGATGTCTATTTCTCCGTTGTGATAGTGAGATGTTTTTTTAAATGTGAAAGAGTGAGATGTATCACTGAAAGTCTGGACACAACAGTGTCAAATATTGTGAAGTGAGATAACTCATGAAAGATTGAGTGATCACTGTGGACTTTGAAATGTAAGTCTGAAACTAGTGGATCTCTTATTTGAGAACATTGCTAGAGACTTGATAATTAAAGGGATGGTGTGAAACCTGTCACTATTAGTAGCCCATGATAGGCCCTCAACTCGACGCCTAGTATGACGCTAGGTCTCGGGTTCAACGAGAGAGACTTGTCATCTGTGTGACTGCAAGCACTAAATGAGATTTTTCCATCCTGACGGTGGAGTGCTTGGTACCTGCGTCAGAGATTCTAAGAGAATCAGCTAATGCTCTTAATGGACCTGGTTTTAGAACTTATTGAATGTCGCGTCGCAGGGACATGATCAATGAGGTCCACCTTAGTGTGCGTTGAAGTTTGGTCGCTTCAAATGGGTGATTTTTGACTAAGGGTTTGGCCCTGAAACACTCACGAAGGGTACAGGACACGAGGCTACAAATGTGTCAATCTGGGAGTTGTAGGGTGTGTACGGGGAGTACGCCTTGTGTGTGATTAGATAGTCGGTTAGTCAAATGGGTTGTATGGTTCAAAGCTTGGTCTACTATTTTCGATCCGATTAACTGTATGGTCTTTTCACTAGCTGGGGGTTCAATCGTGAGACACCCTCGTTGATGCACAATAAGGCCTCCTTTAACCAAGATGTCATTTTGAGATTGGTTGGATTTTGAAAATGGTGGGGGATTGTTGGTGTATTTTCAAAATATGTGTTGAATAATACGTATATATGTTAAATATTATTTATGTATGTATAAGATGTATTTGAGATTGTCCCGATACTTGTTTTGAATGTTTAGAGCTTGTTAGGTGTGTGTGTCGACACACAATCCTACAGAACGATGGGAAATCAACTGTGTGTCGACACACATGGCCGTGTGTCGACACACAGCCCTTTACAGAAGCGCACGGAGGATGTCTGTGTGTCGACACACAGATCTACAGTAAGCTGTGTGTCGACACATAGCTTTGACACACAGGTCGGTTTTGACGGTTTGTCTGCGCTGTTTTTTCCCGGTTCTTTATTTCAGTTTTGGATCTTCGTTTTGGGATGCCTCTTCACATGTATACATATATATATATATCTCCACACTTTGATGGTTTAATGATTGAGTGAAAAACACAAGGGAAAACAAGATTGAAAGGTTCTTTGCATTCAAAGTGTTCTTGTTGTTGTGTTCTTGAACAAAAACCAATCTCTCCATATCTTGATCTCTCTCTCCCTTTACACACTCTCACTTCATTTTGGTTGTTGTTGTATCCCTGAGGTTTATTTTATATCGAAATAAACCTTAAGGAAAGTGATTACACGGCCTCAACACCTGAGATCTCTTGGTTACCCGGTTGCAAGTATTTTGACAATTTGTTCTAACATATTCTGTGTGTCGGATGGGTCTAGACCTGGCTACAAGGGACCTGGTTCAAAGCATTTATGCTACTATGGTTTCTTCAGGTTGAAGCTCATTACATTAAGTGTTGATTCAAACCCTGAAGGTACCTACATGTATTAATGGAATACAATACTCGCAATGTTTTAAAATTTTTAAATCATATGGGGGAATGTTAGAAAAATTGTGTTTTAGTGATTTAAAATTTATTTATGAAATATTTTATAATGGGAAAAATACTTTTGTAAGAGTTAATTTTTGAATAGAAAAGGATATACTCATAATTTAACTGTAAATCCTTTCAAAATACGTGCACATAATATCAATTTGTTGGAGATTTTCTTGGATGCAAATATCGGCTATCATGAGTTGATATTTCCAAGAATTTAAAGATAATAAAATATTGACATAGTCCATGATTTTAAACGAGATATCTGGAAACACTTCAACACTTTTTGTGGTGGATTAGTTTAAGTATTTTTTGTATATAAATTAAGAGGAGTTACAAAATGAAAAATGGAGAGCAGTCGAAAAAAATTGGAAATCTTTTCTCTTCAATTCTCTAATTTCTACTCCCTGCTTTTTCATAAAACTGTGAGTTATGGTAATCGAGGTTTGGGGATCTTTTATTGCTGCACAAATTGAGGTCCGATGGGTTATTGAATCCTAGGAAAGAAGCGCACTTAATTGAAAGATCAAACTCGTGCAGGAGGGGTGTTTCTTTTCTAAGAAGAGCGCCTTTTGCGTACCTCAATCTGACAAAGCTACGTTTTCTCTAAAATTTCCCTATCTAATTTATTTTATTCATGCCGTTGATGTTTGTACTAGATTGTCAGTTCATGTTTTATGAAATTCATATACTATATTTTATCCCATTATGATGTTGTATTATTTATGTTTGATTGATATAATTTTGTTCATGTAAAATAGTTATTTGATGTATATTATGGAAAATATTTCCAACACGGGGAAGGGAGGGTGTGTCGTAGCGACTATGTCAAACTCAACATAAATACGGTGCTGTGTTCAACAGTGTAAAGTAGTAGTTGCATCATATGGTTACTCATTTCGATTGACTAACTGAAAGAATAGGTCGATGGCTAACCAAAGAAAATCCACAAATTGAATATCAGTGAAAATGAAAAATCGAACAAAATTATCGAAACATGACACTAATATTTATGTGAAACCCTTTCTCAGCTAGAGGAAAAAACCACGAGACTCGAATGGGTGCCTATCCACTATAAAATCTAGAATTACAATCTTTAATAATAATTCAAATCCCATACAATCATCAACATCATCAATTATCATTATGACTATTGTACAGTAAGTCACCAACCCTCTCACAATGTTACTTTTGCATAGCAAGCCACCAACCCTCTTCAATGTAGCTTATACATGGCGAGCTACCAACCCTCCTCAACGTAGATTTGAAAAGAGGAAGTTACAAAACTCTAAATCTAAATACCACTCACTCTCCCCCTGCTTAGGTACCCCTTTGGGCACCCCTTTGCAAATCCCAAAACTCCTTACATTTTTTCTCTCTTCTCCTTTACCTCTCAACCCTCAACCTTAACATCTATTTATAAAGAGTTACCTAAATCTAATTTGAATGAAAACATCAAATCAAACTTATTTAGGTAACTCGATCTAAATCATATCCCATTTAAATCTCAATAAAATTAAATCTAAATCATTAAATTAATAATGATTTTGATATAAATAATATCCTAACACCAAGAGCCAAGCTAAATATATTCTGATGCATCATGACGCCTGAAGTATCAGTATCTAACTTTCGGCTGTAGTGGTAAGAGATTCTTTTGTGGATAGATGGTGCTACTCTTTGTAATGAAAATCTGCCATAAAATTTCCATCCAAATAAAAAATTGCAAGGAATAATATAAAGATTACAACAAGGGAACAAGAACAACAACTAATACGCAAGATTTAAGTGGTTTGGACCAAAATCCGATACTATGTTCATGACCCCCTAAAACTAAAGAAGATTGTCAACTATTAACAAATAAAGATAACGTATACAAGTAATGTACAACCACAACTGAACAACACAACCCTCTAAGAAGCGTAGCCTAAGGCTTAACCCTAGAAATTGCTTAGAACGTTAAGAATCTCTAGACACAAAGCAGAGAGAAAAACGGAGAAAAAAAGCGGTTGCTAAAAATTGAACAAAGAGAAAGTATAATTTGTTTGTGTTACAAAGAAACACACCCCTTTTATAGGCCAAGTCGAGCATGGAAGCCATGTTAGCCATCCTGTTTATCTCCAACGTTCATTCTTCAATCTGCAAGACCAACAGTTGAAAACGCACAAGAGAAACATACCTAGGGCATGCGAGAGGATGACAAATGGCACCATAAGAAAAGCACAAAGATTGGCTAGTAGAAAGACCAAAATGCCCCTTCTAGGAATAAGAAGGAGAACAAAAATTACAAGCTTTCAAATTCCAGCCGCAAGTGTGATTCGTGCAAATGGTTAACTAACATCGAATCACAAGTTACAAGTTCCAGTGATAGACCTAATTATTTCAAACTCCATCATAAGTTTTAAATCTAAAATTCTTTTGGAAACCATAAGAGGACCATTTTGTGCTTGATAGAGGTACACAAATCATAGTGATTTGTAATGGTTTCTCTTTGATTCCACATTGGAAGTCATTTGATTGACACCAAGTTGCACTTTATGATTCTTTAAGGCATGCATTTCCTACATAAGCATACTACCACTTGAGTTCGAATGTAAATCTTTATTGAATACGCTGTTTGAACCCCAAAATAATGTATGATCAACAACCATAATTGTATTAATGTGTTTCTTGGTTGCTTATTCAATGGCAAATTATTGGAGTACTAGTTGCCAACAACTTATAAAATTACTAGGATAAAAAAATACCTTAGACTTATATGATTGGGTAGAAGTTGGAGTCAAATTATATATAGATTAAGAATTTTTAGCGGATGGACTCCAAATCATAGTATATAAAAGTTGTCATTCTCAGTCATGAGATGCATAAGATTTATCTATCCATTGAGATTCTCAAGAGTAGAAGGCTTAAAAACCGCCCTTCACTATGATCTTGCTCTTCTTAAAAGTTAAATTAACTATTGCTTGCATATAAAACAAGGCGTGTTATTTTATTTACAAAGCCACAAGTGAATATGATGCTTTATTGATTGTCTAGAGTTTACTATAAATATTTGCATTACTTGATATTTGATTAAGACATGGACCCTTATGCACCATAGCAGGTCTGATCATGAGTTGAAAAACAATTTGATTGAATGTATCCCTATCCATCCCCTAACCTACAATCCACTGCAACCCATTACAAATCAGTCATGGGTCCATAATGGGTCAGAAATGTATCATGACACAACTCTGAGCCCATGTCATCCTAAGAAAAACTCAATTTCCAAAGAGATAATGATACAAAAAAAATCTTCTATTTTAGATCATGTCTTCTGTATCTTAATTCTTCTTAAATATCCCTTGAAAAGTGAAAAAGGAAAAATATTATCTCTCTGGGCACTACTGTAAGCTAAGGCCACTCCCACCGAGTTATTTACATGGCAATTAAAGGAGCTTATAAAGAGATAAAGACGTAACTATCATTAGCCATACTTGCACGCTTGGTTTTTTACCAAGTAGGATAGCATGACATAATAGTTCAAACAAAAGAAAAGAAATTCCCTTAAAGAAGAAAACATTATTTTTGCAATATCTTATATATTATATGCCATAGTATTAATAAATTTGAATTATTTGTTTATGCTTTTATATATACATATATCACTATTTTCAAAAAAATTGTTAAAAATACAAAAAGAAACCGAACTCGAGTTCTGATCTACATTGACACACCAAGAATCATAACAAATTTGACCTAATTTAACTTGACATTCCCAGGATCTCAAGCAGACATTTCAAATGAGGGCCCTTTATATGTAATAAAATTCTAAAAATTGTAATATTAAAACTTATTAATATTAACAACTAAGACTTTAAAAATACAATCTTCTAAAATAATTTAAGGGCCCCCAAACAGGTGCTTGGATTGCTTGGGGTTATGTCCGGCCCTGCTTAGGTGAGTCAAACCCACAACCCATTTGGACAAAAACTACGTGTCATGAGTAGGGAGGTAACTAAGCCAAGTCAGCTCCCAAACTGGGCTCAGCTTGTTGCCTGTTTGAGCTAAGCTTGAGCCAGCCAGGCTTGCGCTTACCAGACTTGTGAGCCTTAAACTTAAAAAAATATTATGCTAGTGGGGGTATTCAAATCATGCACCTCTTACCAGTTAAAGTGTATGGCATCAACCATCTCAACTAGAAGTTCTTGATGCTCCTCTTCTATATCTGTAAAACTTTTATTTTTGTTTTTCTGTTTTCAAAATAAAATTTGAAATTAAACCATAAAAGTAAAAACTAATGTGCATATATAAACCAAAGTTTCATGTTCGGTTTTGAATTAGAGACATTAAAAATGATAAATTGGTGTCGACTATAACCCCTAGCCTTCCAAGCTAACGATGCGGGTTCGATTCCCGCTACTTGTTCCATTTTTCTATATTAAAATGATTTTTTTGTTAATATTTATTAAATCATTGAATTGAATACGCAATTCCCTAAATTTTATCATTTCACATACAATCCAATTATTTTTTCCGAACAAGAAATAGTGAAGTAAAAAAAAAATCATAAAAGCATCCAACCTTTTGTATAGGTTCAAATCCTATTGGATGCAATTTTTTTTCCATATATTATATATCTATGTCAAGAAAGTTATTTTAAATGATTTGAATCAGAAATTTTTTTGTTTATTTTTATTTAGATGATAAAATATAAATAAAATAAACAAAAAAATTTCGAAAATGAAAGGATTCCTTTTATCTTAGGAGGGATCAATTTATTTATACTTGTTCCTAAAGTAGAAAGCATTCCATCTGTTATTGAATAGCTTCTTTTAAAAGGGCTTTTGCTTCCTCGGCAAAGGTCTTGGTAGAAGATATAATTTCTTGGAACTGTGATTTATTCATTTTTAAGTAAGTACGTAACTCAACAAAAAATTTCCTTACCTGGACAATTTCTAATGAATCAAGATAACCATTCGTTCTAGTATAAATAGTAATTATCTGTTCTTCCACCGTGAGAGGGGCAGATACGTAATCGTTGACCTCTTGCTAATTGATTTTGAGTAGCTTTATCCAAATCAGAAGCAAATTGCGAAAAGGCTTCTAATTCTGCAAATTGTGCCAGTTCCAATTTTAATTTACCAGCTACTTGTTTCATAGCTTAATTTGAGCTGCGGATCTTACTCTGGAAATAGAAATACCTACATTAATAGCTGGTATGAATCCAGCATTGAATAGATTCGCGGATAAGAATATTTTTCCATCTGTAATGAAAATTAAATTAGTAGGAATATAAGCTGAAACATCTCCTGATTGGGTCTCAACTATTAGTAAGGAAGTCATACTTCCTTCACCTAAGTGAGAACTTAATTTAGTGCCTCTTTCCAAAAGTCGTGAATGCAAATAAAAAACATCTCATGGATAAGCTTCAGGACCGGACGGTCTTCATAATAGAAGAGACATTTGTCGATAAGCTTGGGCTTGCTTGAAATGATAATCATAAATGATTAAAGTGTGTCGTTTACGGTGCAAAAAAAATTCGGTGAGTGCTGCTCCTGTATAAGAAGCGAGGTATTGTAATGTAGCAGGGGAATCCGCCATTTTGGCTACCACAATAGTATATCCAGCGCCTCCCTTTCCTGGAACGTAGTCACTACCTGCGCCACCGAAGATGCTTTTTGACCAATAGCTACATAAACACATATTACATTTTGTCCTTGTTGATTGAGAATCGTATCCATGGCTACTGTTGTTTTACCAGTCTGTCTATCCCCAATAATTAATTCTCGTTGATCACGTCCTATAGGGATCATTGAATCAATAGTGATAAGCCCTGTTTGTAGAGGTTCATATACGGAACATCTTGAAATAATACCCGGAGCTGGAGATTCAATTAACTGAGATTCCGACGCTGAAATTTCACCTCTACAATCAATAGGTTTAGCTAGGGCATTTATATCACGACCCAAATAAGTCTCATTCACTAGTATTTGAGCAATTCTTCCTGTTGCTTTTACATAACTTCCTTCTTGTATCATCAAATCGTCACCCATTTATACAACACCAACATTATTTGATTCCAAATTCAGAGCAATGCCTATTGTCCCCTCTTCTAATTCTACTAATTCACCTGTCATTACTTCATCAAGACCATGAATACGAACAATGCCGTTGCCTACTTGAAGTACGGTATCGGTATTTACAATCTTTACTTCGATATTATATTGTTCAATACGTTCACGAATAATATTACTAATTTCATATGCTCGAATGGTTACCATGAGTCTTTTTTAATTCTTTTTTGGAAAAAAAAAAATACCTATAGTATAAGCACTATAAGGACTAATCCATTATTTCTTTCATCTCACAGAACATGCCAATATTAGCATTGATGGTATGTAAATGTAAATTATTGTTCAAACAACTATTTAGAGTTTCTAAAGCTCCTTGTAGGGCTTGTTGGAAAACCCGCTGTAGGACTTGATTAATCGCTCTTTGTTGTTCAAAATGAATAGTTTCTTGTTTGTAATTTTCTAATTGTTTTAAAGTTTGATAAGTTGAATTAATAAAATTCAATTTTTCTCGTTCTATTTCAAAATATCCATTCACTCGAAACTTATCTGCTTCTATTTCTACTTTCCGTAAACAAGCCCGAGCTTTTTCTAGCTGTTCAATGGCTCTTCTGCGTAGTTCTTCTGAATTTCTAATAGTATTCAAGATCTTTTGTTTTCGATTATCTAATGAATCACTTACTGAAAGTAGATTATCTTTCCATTCATTTCCAAATTTTCATGATCCCTTCTCGAACCAAACTTGAATCTTTCAATTCATTTGGCTCTCATGCTCAATTACTTCAATTTTTTTTTTTTATAGTGAATTTTCATATCTTTTTTTGAATGTAATGAACCTATCCTCTCTTTTATGTTCATATTAAATTAAAAAAAATTTCAAATAGATTAGTAATCCAAAACTAGAATATTCGAAGGACTCTTCTGACCAAACAAAAAAAATATGTAATTGTCAGCAAAGTTGCTTTTTTTCTTCAAATCCAAAAATTTTTCTTACTTTATATGTAATATGTAGGTCATCGACTCGGCCTTTCGTTTGGCGTTTGTTTAATAAAAAAAAGGATGAACATTTTTCTAATAAAAAAATTCAAATCATTTTATCGACATGAGTGTTATATATCGAAAAATTTCTGACTATTCATTTTTATTAATTTAATAAAGCCATTTCGGTATTAACATTAGTGGTAGAAAGAGTACCATGCTGCGCTTGGATTTCAAATGGTTTAGTTTTAACCATGTTAATGATCCCATATTATTGGTTAATAGAGAATCAAAGTATATTTACCAACAAATCACGAAATGCTATGGTTCTTACATATGATTTTTTAATTTATTCAGAAGTAATTCGCGGGATCGTGCACCTTTCCTTTCTAGTTATAACAAAAAGGGGTGCAGCCGGTTGAATCCAGCCTATTCTTGAAATAAACAACTCGCACACACTCTCCCTTTCCAAAAAAGATCAATACACCAATCACTACACTTAGATTTATTGGATTTGTTGCTTAAATATTGGTATTAAACCTGAAACTCCTGGCGGATGGCCAGTGACCCAAGGAAACGAAAGAATCGATTACATTTTTCATATGATCTCCTCTTATAGATAGGTTAAAAAAATCGAACAGAATTTTTTGTTGTATTACTTCACCTTTTTCCTATTTCGAGTTTCTAAAATAAATTGAAAAAAAAAATCTATTTCCAAATAGATTTTTTTCAATTGGGATTTCCAATAAGAATAATACTGATTCGAATAGAATTAGGTACCAAGTCTCATGTCAATTGCTAAATATTTCGTTTGTTGCATTCAGGGGTGGGGAAAGGAAGAAAGGAAGTTGGTAACGCTAATTCCTCATCCTCAAATCAATCCTTCCCCCCCCTTTTTTTGATAATTGAAAATTTATTGATCAATTCTTCCCGTAAGTTATTTTCTCAACGAATAAGTAATTGTAGAAAAAAATTTGATATAATGCAAAAAAGCAAGTGTCAAGTCCAATCAAGACAATAAAAAAATAAGTACACTTAGATTAAATAAAAGGATTCGTAAATGAAAGAGCTAATGCTACAGTCAGTCCATAAATTGTTAAAGCTTCCATAAAAGCCAAACTAAGCAATAAAGTACCTCGTATTTTTCCTTTTGGCTCAGGCTGTCTCACAATACCTTCTACAGCTTGACCCATGGCAGTACCTTGACCAACTCCAGATCCAATTGAAGCAAGCCCCACGGCCAACCCAGTAGCAATAATGGAAGCAGCAGAATTTAGTGGATTCATGATAAGTTCCTCGCACAAAAAAAAAGAAAAAAAAGAGAAAAAAGAAATGGTTAATGATACAATCAACCAACGAATTATGACAATTATGACTTAATTGTTTCATTAATAATATTTATTATTTATCTAGTCGAAGCAACTAAGAACTACGAATTGAAATAATAATATTATTAAATCATCAGAAAGACTTCATCTTAATTAGTTCCCATTCGGGGAGTCTTTATGAATCCATACAACTTAAGTTTTTCTATTTCGTTGTTTCTTTCTTTGAGTTCCTCAATCTTTTTCTTGATTTTATCTGTTTATTCATTCAATTCATCGTCATAAACGAAACGGAAGGACTTCTATTGGTATCCCCATCTAAATTCAAGCAAGCAAAATCAAATTTAATATTATTTCATATATAACTAGTCAATATTTAATATCAAATATATATATGTGTTTGTTCCATAATGTAAACCACCTATTCTATTATATCTTATATTCAATCAATCGGATTTTAGAGTCATTATGCGAAACATCTAATCTACAAGAATTGACTTATAGACATTAGATTACATATACCTAGTAGAACCCCTTTTTCTTAGCCAAACTTTTTTTTTTCATTTTTTTTTTCTTTTATTTTGCAATTCTCTAATATCGTTTTTTACATTACTCTAGACTGTATTTGTATATATATGTTTATTCCCTAAGTAGATTATCTTAAGCCATACATTGCCTTGGTCTAAGCCAAAAAATAGACTCTTTCAAAAACTAATCAATGATGTCCCTCTATAGATTCGCCTATATAAGCTGCGGCTAAAGTTGCAAAAATAAGAGCTTGAATACCACTTGTAAATAATCCAAGGAACATGACTGGTATAGGAACCACCGAAGGTACTAAAGAAACAAGAACAACAACTACTAATTCATCCGCTAATATATTTTCGAAAAGTCAAAAACTAAGTGATAGAGGTTTTGTGAGATCTTCTAGGATGTTAATGGGTAAAAGAATTGGAGTTCGTTGAATGTATTTACCAAAATAACCTAATCCTTTTTTTGTAAGACCTGCATAGAAATATGCTATTGACGTGAGTAAAGCTAAAGCAACAGTAGTATTTATATCATTTGTGGGTACGGCTAACTTCTCATGGGGTAATTGTATGAGTTTCTGTGGTAAAAGAGCCCCTGGCCAATTAGAAATAAAAATAAATAGAAACATAGTCCCAATAAAAGGAACCCAAGGACAATATTCTTCTCAAAACTGAGTTTTGCTCACGTCTCGAATGAATTCAAGGGCACATTCAAAGAAATTCTGATCGTCAGCTGGAATGGATTGTGGATTCCGAATAGCTATAGCAGTTGAACCTAATAAGATAGCAATTACAACCCAAGAAGTAATAAGTACTTGGCCGTGGATTTGGAAATCCCCTATTAGCCAATAGAAATGTTGGCCTACTTCCACACCGGATATATCGTATAACCCTTTAAGTGTGTTGATTGAATATGACAGAACATTCATATTGTCCTCTGAGAGAAATATAACTTGAAAATAAATTATTTTGATTCAACTCTCTTTCTCAACTTGTTTACTTGAATCGTCTGTTTAGGATACTAACAAATCACATAATATATATCCACAATTTTTTTATAGTTTTTTTGAGATTCGTAAATAGCAACCAATTATTAGAAGGAATTTTATTTTATTAAAATATAATATTTAAAACAGTAATAGGTGCCAATAATAGTCACAAATAGGCCTAGACAAGTTTCAAGCTGAACCCAAGCTCGGATAGAGCTAAGCTCAAGCTAGGCTAAAACAGGCTCGCCATGCCACAGTGGATTGGCTCGACTTGACATGATTACACTTTGGTCACGTGTATAATCAAATCAAAAATATTTTTCTCCATCCGTTTGTTTAGAGGGAAAACCATATTCTAGGAAGTAGTTTTCCCCTTTTCCATTGTTTGGTGTGTCTTTTGTTTACAGAAAACCTTTTCCCTCAAATGAGGGAAAATGAGTTCTCTTTCAAAATGGGGAAGTTATGATTTTAAGTGGTTTAAAAACCTTCGTGGTAATCATCATGCAAATCTAGATCGAATCGAAATAAACCAGACTGATTTGTAGACATTTAACGTTATGACATCGGACAAGAATTAGACCAAATAATTAAAAGCAGCTTGGATGTTACTTTGTAATAGTTGCAACAAAATACTTTTAATCAAGTTGAATTGTTATATAATATTATACAAGAAAATTATCTAGGTGCCCTAATATTTTTGCATTTATTACATATATGTTATGATATTTCAGTAATATATAATGATGTACCCTGAAGTTTAAAAATTTTCTTATGAATTAGGTATCTTTTGCCAAAATTTAGTAGATTTTAAATGAAAACAACAATCTATATGTATCATCTATTATAATGCGATAATTTTTTTGTCCGAAAACTCTAACATGACACATTTTTTAGATAATATATAAGTAATTTTTATTAGAATGTGGATAACCTTTTGATAATATGATCATAGTTTATACCACATCAATTTTTTAGCACAAATTAGTCGAATTTTAATGAAAATTTATCAGATTTTAACACAATATATATACAAGTGATAAAATTTCTTATCTCATAGCTCCTCATTATATATATTAAAATGATAGGGTATTTAAGTGATAAATGCTCAAAATTTTAAATACCTAAGAAACAGTTTTTCTAATTTATACAGCTTTACTAGTTAACTTTTTTTTTTAATTTATGTTTTTGTTATTTTATATTTGTTATATTATTACTTATATTGTCCTATAACAAGATATAAAATAATTGGTAAAATTTTTTTAAAAATATATCAGAAAATATCACAATAAAAAAATAAATTTTTCTTTAAAATAAATAACTAAAAACCTCGGTCGTAATTTATATTTCTATAGAAAAGTTTATTCGAAAAAAAAATAATTGATCTCCCACGACATCTTCAAAATTTCAAGCACCCGCCCATTACTTGCTGAACCCTACCTCTACAACAGAGAGAGAGAGAGACTAAACTATGGCGTCCGAGGCGGTGACAGACACAGAAGCATCAGCACTGACGGGCTTGGAGGATATGGACGTTGACAACCCCAACACGCTACAAGATGGCGCCAAGGGAGGGTCCAACGCTAAGAGAGAGAGGGCGGAGGATGGGGAGGAAAACGGCGCCGTTTCGAAGAAGCAGAAGGTTGAGAAATCTGTGGAGGAAGATAGGCTGGCCAAGCTGGAGAGTGAAGAGAGAGAAGGGAAGTCAAGCGTAGTCGATCTGGGGCCGAAAAGGTTTGGATCGTCGGTTGAGATGTTCGATTACTTCTACAAGATTCTCCATTTCTGGCCTCCTCATCTCAATCTTAACCAGGTATTCATCTTATTGTGTGTTTAGGTTGGTGTCTTGATTGAGTTGGTTAAATTTACGTTTTTGTAGAAAATCATTGTTTGGTTAACCCATAAATTAAATTCTTATGAAAAGTTGTATTTCCGGAAGTGGGTGTTTGTCTTTGGTGGCCAAAATAGGAAATAGAACTTCTCCAGAATTAGAACTTATCTAGTCCCTCTAGGTAAGTTAAGGCCTTGTTTGGTTTACACAAACATTGAGTTCACATAGGAAGTTGTAGTTAGTTCCCAAGAATTCAATTTCTGTGTCAACATCATAGGAAGTCGGTACAAAGTGGATGATTATCATGATGAGAAATAGAACTTTCTAGGGTACAACAACAACAACAACAACAACAGGCCCAGTGCCACAAGGGCTCCCGCATGAGCAGGGCCTGGGAGGAGTAGAATGTACACAGCCTGACCCCATCAGGGGGATGCCCCAATGAGAGGCTGTTTCCGAGAACTTTCTAGGGTAGGTTAGGTAAAAACAAAGGAATTAGAACTTAACCGGTGGTTTAGGTAAGTTGCTTCTTGTGTTATAAAGGAGTTGGAAATTCTTAAGGAATTTCCACTTTTCATGTTCTGCCAATTTCCTGGTAACCAAACAAAAGGGCAAATGTCCACTTCCCATGTCCTGCCAATTTCCTGGTAACCAAACAAGAGAGAAAATACCAACTCTCCATGAATTCCAAATTCATATGTTACTTTCTGCTAAACAAACAACCCCTGAGATATTCGGTTTCAGCTTGCAACTGGGGTTTGATGATTTGATTGTGCTGATTGGTGCTGCCTTCTTGTTCCTACTTGTGTAATTGTCGTTCTAAAAGTTTAAGTTGTTAGGTGAACAACCAATAATGGTTTTGAACATGCCACTTGTTCAAGTGCCCGCAATCCCATCTCCTACATGTGTTGAAATTGAATCAATAATGATAGTTGTTAGTATTTGAACTTGCAACCTCTCGGTAAATAAACCTCTAATACCATGTCATATAACTAAATGTCCCAAAAGTTTATGATGTTGGGTGAAGATCTAAAAATGGTTCATTTTTTCCATGTCGTTTATGGGATTTCAAAAATCCTTCTTAACTATATTTCAAGGCTCATATCAGCTCAAGAAGGGTGTATTTGGACACTAGTTGTGGGTTGATAGCTTCTAGTATATTTTGAAACTTATGTATTCTAGTAGTGAGCTTAGCTTTGGCATGATGAAAAATCTAGGCTTCATTCGTTTAGGGGGAAAGCCACATTATAGGAAGTTCGTTGTTTGGCACGAGTTTTGCTTAAGGAAAAGGATTTCCGAGGGAAAACCTTTTCCCTCAAATGGGGAAAATGACTTTCCTTTCGAAACGGGGAAAGTCATCATTTAGAGTGATTCAAAGAAGCTCTAAGGTGTACATTGGTCCAAATTTTGATCCAAAATGAACTTGGCGGGATCTTAGATCGCTAGAGGCAGTAATGTGGGATAATAACTGGACGAAGAAAGATCAGTCAGCTCCAAATTTTGGAGTGAGTTTTGTGGTTCCATTTGATTTTCGTTCCTGACTTATATATTATATTTAAAACATCTTTACTAATTCACGCTATGGTGAATATTATAATTAGTAAATAACGTTTGCATAAAACTAAATACCAAAAAATTATTTATAGATTAGATGCGAACAACTCCATACGCTCTCGGGGGAGGGGGAGAGGGAGAGACAGGCCAAAGAAGAGACAGATGGAGACGATCCGACACGACCTCAGCCACCTAAACCTGCATGAGGAGATGGTCTTAGATAGAGCTCAACGGAGGGCTAGCATAGGCGTAGTCAATGTAGCGGTTTAGAATAGAGGAGCATAAGTTAGCTAACACTAGTGCCCTTAGGCTTATATGTTTGCCTGTTTCATTTACTTGATATGATTGTGAGCTGTTTTATTGCCTATTGATGCTTTATGTTTTCTATTTACTTACTTTGTGCTCTGTGCCGTTGTTTATATGCTCTCAGGCTCTTATGCTATTATGCTTTGATGCTTTTATTGCCTTTTGCTCTCTGCTTCTATACTTTTCAAGTTGGGGGTCCTTGGACACAACCTCCTTTTAGGGTAGCACCCTAAAGGGATAAGGCTGCGTACATTGCACCCCCCAGACCCTGCATATGTTGGAACTCTCAAGGCACCGGGCTTGTTGTTGTTGTATATTATGTTTTAAAAAAATACTTTATTTTGATTTATGTTTTTAGGAAAATTATCATTTAAGTACCCTAGGTTTGACCATTTATCACTTAGGTATCATAGCATTTCAATGCATACAATGGGGTACCTTGAAGTTTAAATATTTTATTACTTAGGTATTATAAAGTTTTAAAATTTTATCAATCAGGTGCCTTTGTTGAAATTCGATGGATTTTTGATAGAAAATGCTAAAATAGAGCATGATTCCGACAATATAACTCATTAGAATTAATGGACTTTTGCTAAAAATGAACTTTTTATTGTAATTTGGTGAAAGCATTGACTTGGCTTGTAAATATTATCATAATTATGTATTATATAGCATTTTTATATTTAGTTAGATTCTTACAAAAATTCGTCAAATTTTGATATATAGTAATTGATTGAGAAAATATTCAGCTTCAGTGTATCTCAATGTATATATTGAAATGTCAGCATATGTGATAAATGCTCAAACTTTAGGGTACCTTAGTAATAATTTCACAACCACACAAAGTCTAGATAATTTCAAATATATTATATTGCTACTTATATTGTCCTATGATTAGGTATAAGATGATTGGTAGAAGATGATTCCTGTAAAACAAATAAAGAACATCGCAATGAGAAAACATGTTTTCCGTTGAAACAAATAATGGAAAAACTCAACGGGAATTGTCTTTTACATGGAAAACCTTTTCCAAAGAAAAATGTTTTCTGGGGGAAGAGTACTTCCTCGAAACAAATGGAGCCCTAGTGTAGCCGTACTTCCTAGTGCAGAAGTTTCTCCTACATTTTGTCATTGGCTCTAAGAGTACATTTTAATGCCAAAATTGGTTAGTGATTTTGCTATAAATCCATTGGAAAATAGAAAATACACATGTTTGATGAAATGGATGTTGCTATGTACTCCAATAATGAATTGTTGGTTTGACTGAATAACTAAATAAAATATCCGTTCATTTATCTTTAGTTCCCTAGGTGATATTTATAAAATTTCATCTTACACTTGCCTACATCAACAACAACAACAACAAACTCGGTGCCTCAAGGGCTCCGGCATATGCAGGGTCTGGGAGGGCTGGGATGTTCCCAGCCTTACCCCTTCAGAGTGCTACCCTAAAAGGAGGCTGTGTTCGAGGACCCCTGACCTGAGAGTTATAAAGGCATAAAAGCATACGAGCATCTAAGCATAAGAGTATAAGATATGACACAAAACAAGCCAATAGAGAGCATACAACAGTAATAGGCAATAAGCAATAGGCAATAACGCGACAGAGTGACATAACAAAATGCACCAACACACCGCCAAAGTTGCATACAATCAAGCAGGTATACTTATAACCCTAGGGGTGCTAGTACTAGCTTGGATGAGCTCCACTATTCTGACCTGCTATATAACCCTCCACTCAATTCTATCTAGAGTCATCTCCTCATTTAGGTTGAGGTGGATGAGGTCTTGTCGAATCGTCTCCATCTAACTCTTCTTTGGCCGGTCTCTCCCTCTCTTCCCATTTGTAATTGGGACAGTGGTCGGTCTCCTCCTTACATGCTGAAACCAACGCAAACATTGTTCCCTCAACTTATCGTCTTGGGGCTACGCCCAATTTACTCCTTATAATGTCATTTCCGATCTTATCCTTATGTGTCCACACATTCACCGCTACATCCTCATCTGTCACCTTCGGCTTCTGCGTATGGTGCTGTTTAACTGGCCAGCACTCTGCCCTGTAAGTCATAGCCGGTCTCACTACCGTCTTATAGTATTTTCCCTTTAACTTTAATGGTAACTTTCTGTCACATAGTACCGTTGATGCCATCCTCCATTTATGCCAGCCTACTTTAATCCGATTGTTGACATCCGCGTCAATTTCGTCGTCATGTCGCACCAGGCAACCCAAGTATTTAAAGCACTCTTTTTTGGGTAAGCACTCTGATCCAACTTTAACGTCTCCTATGCTAGGCCTGGTTAAGGTATAGAGCTTGAGTTCCATATACTCGGTCTTGGATCTAATGAGTCGTAAGCCTTTTGATAAACTTGCACTTGCCTCAATTAGTATATATTTACTTGCACCAAGACCATTTGAATATCAAGATGGGGGAACTGAAATCTTTTGGAGTGCCAGGTGTGTAAATGTACAGAAGGAAAGAAATATACAGAGATTAGGAAGGATATAAGGCTGGTAAAAACAAGTAGGAAGATTATGGTTTATCGATTTGTCTAAGCTGTTGTAGTTCGAAAGAACTCTTCATGTGGTCCTATGGTGTTAGTCTTCGGTCCTGTGACCAATGAATGTTGTCATGCATCACAAAGACAAGGATATAGGAGAATTATCACGTCTTTTGTCTTGTGTTCGCGTCAATATTTCATTAGATTCTAAGGATCTATGATGCGTTCAATAGATACAAAAACAACAATAATCTAGTGCCTCAAAGAGGCTCTCGCCAAGACAGGGTCTGGGAGGGGCTATTTCCCGAAGATGTTCACTAGATACTTTATTCAATTAAAGAAGCAGACTTTGCTTTTGCTTATTGGAATACAAGTTTGATTTGCGTTTATGCTTCCTATTTTGACCACCTTTATTTAGAATTGACATGAGTCTGCTAGCCAACATCATCGCCCTTGAAACTCTGGTCCAAACATGAATATTGTGGCCATTATTTCTCTTTGTTGTTATCGGATGAAAATTATCACTCTTGGGTGGCGCAAGCTCTTTTATTCTGGTTCATTATCTTGACAGCCACATGTCGTCTGCTTTCTTCATCCTTTTGTTGGTTTGGATATCAGTTTGCATGATTGACTTATATATCCCCCTGTCAAGTGTTACTGGAGTGTCATTGGTTGATATAATCACTTTCATAGCTTTGCTGATTAAATCAGCCAGTTGATAGGCTTGAACTTGTCATTGATGACAAAACTATAGCTTTATTTGATAGCCCCATCATCTAATAATGGCAACTATGTAATCTAATTGTCGTTACTTCGCGGAAATTAGCCTAGATATTACATTACAATCGCCCTGCGGTAACTACAACCCATTACTTTTATGTCCACAACACCTCATTTTCCACATAATTCTTCATATTCTCTAGTTTAGGCTAAGGGTGTATGCAAGCTGAGCCAAGCCTGAGGTCTTTTAGCTTGGCTTGGGCTCAGGTTGGCTCTGCTCGGCTGTGCTTGGACCTTGTTTGGCAAGTTGCAAATTGAGCTTGCCTTGCTTAGACTCATTTAAGCTTAGTCTAGATTGTTTGGATTAGAGTTGGGCTCATGAGTCTGCGAGCTTGAGCGCTAATAGGCTCAGACTCGACTCAGTAAGCTTGGCTTGTATCGAGTTCAATACAAGTCGGAAACTTTCAAGTTTTATGATGAGCTGGCCCATGAGCTGCTAGCCCATTACCCCAGTTCAGGCATCACAATCTAGTGGCTATTGTTGTTGCATTCAGCGTTTCCTTTACTTGACATCGTATTCTTGCTGTGTTGTGTTTGAATAATCTCGAGTTTTGTCATATGCATTTATCTAATGTTGATGAAACTGTCGCTGGCCTTGTAGTATGAGTACATGGTGCTCTTGGACTTGATAAAAGAGGGTCACCCCGAACCCGACAAGAAGATTGGTGAAGGGGTCCGAGCTTTCCAAGTCCAGTATCACCCAACATGGAAGAGCCGCTGTTTCTTCCTCCTTAGAGCCGATGACTCGGTTGACGATTTCAGCTTCAGGAAGTGTGTGGATCACATACTACCCTTGCCTGACAATATGAAAGTACAGCCCGAAGTTGACAAAGTATTGGGTGGTGGCGGTAGTGGTCGGCATGGTGGTGGCCGGGGAAGGGGCAAGTCAGGAAGGTGAGCATTGTG
Source organism: Simmondsia chinensis (assembly GCA_018398585.1). Taxonomy (NCBI): domain Eukaryota; kingdom Viridiplantae; phylum Streptophyta; class Magnoliopsida; order Caryophyllales; family Simmondsiaceae; genus Simmondsia; species Simmondsia chinensis. Next base: position 26,228,593 of record JAGTTD010000011.1, read on the forward strand.
CTTGTTGCTGATGTTCTGAGGTTTGCAGGATGAAGAAATGCCGCCATATGTTGCTGGTTTTTGCTGCAAATTTTGACAATATGTAACTTTTAGCTTTCCCTCGGCATTGTTTTTGGGAAAAGCAGCAATCAAAAACAATGAATATACAAATGTGCGGCATGTTTTTACGAAAAAGAAAAGGCTCGGTAACATGTTTTGGAAAAGAATGATGGAAAAATGTGATTCGTGGCGATCATAATGATGATATTGTAGATAGCATGACAACTAAGAAGCAGATGTGATATTCCTTGTTCTTTTTGTTTGGAGCCTTTTGATATACGGCATGAGAAGGGGGGCACGGAAATGCCACGAATTGGCCAGGACAGCAGGCAGGGTAGGGAACGGAAGGGAAGTTGGTCGTTCTTCCTAAATGCCTAGCCAGTCTGTCTTGCTCTGCCCATTTCGTGGCATTTTCATAGTCCCCTTCTTGTGTCATGTTGAATTTTTGTTTTCTATAATGTGTTGGTTTTCAAAATATGTTGTATATTTGTGTGTATATATAGTATACATTATGCGCTTCTTCTTTTTATCAATATATTTTTACATTTGATCTTGATTCTATTTCGGCTTATTTGATTTGGCAGTCAGATCGCTTGAGTTTACATTCTGTTTGGCGTAGTAGAGGTTACTTTATTTTTTTTTTTTTCCCAAGAAAGATGGAATCTAAGCCATTTTTGGAGCTTCGAAATGGCAATCTTGTTCTTCTCTTTCAGTAATCCAGAGGGCTAGTTTGTTTTGAAGCCCAATTTCGATAGTTGGAAAGATCTGGGGGTTGTTTAGAAATAGAAAAGTTTTCAGCTTTTTTTGAAATTTTTTTTTGAAAAAATGGAAAAGTAAAAAAATTGTTTAGAAGCCTGATTTCCAATTGGAGATGTTACAAAATAGTTTTCTAATTTTTTTTATTCTTTTGAAAAATTTGCGGAACAATTAGAAACCATTTTCGAAATTTTTTACCTTATTCTCTACAAGTTTGCTCATGTTTTTTCATAGTCTCATCTTCCTTCTATTTCTCTTTTTCGTCTATAACTTATTCCATCAATTCCAATGGCCGATGACATGTAGGAGGACCATGCAAATTATTATTCATCTTTGCAGAACGTGTTAGAACTTGAGTTTTTGTGTGCTTAAATTTAGGTTCCCGTTTTTAAAGTAATGTTGAAATATTAGCTAAGATCACAAAAGTTGATTCTAGTAATGTGTTGTACGTTAAAATTTTATTCTAAGGGAAGACATAGTAGATACATTAATAATTATTTAATTTGTATGGTAGAGAAGATGTGATGGTACCTAATAAAAATGATATTTCCATTATACGGTGGGGTATAGAGGTAAATATGCCCAAACAAATGCAAATAATGAGGTCCAATAAGAAATTACAAAGCAATTATTAAACGATCCCGCTAATCACTAGAGCAAAAGTCAGCATGTTGTATACAAGGTTGTTAGAATCGGGATTATGCTTAAAATTGTTAAGGGTTTTTAGAATTGGAATCGTAGAACCAAATTGAGGATTGTAAGATTCTACTAAATGTATAGTATAATTATTTTTAGTATTAGAATTAATTATATAGTTAATACAATCAAATAAGATAATACATTATCATGTAAAATAGATGTCTCGTTCTATGCTCAAATGACTATGAGAGCTTTCAATTGCTAATTAAACTTTATATTAAGGTTGCAACCTAAAATCAAACTTAATTTTAAGTTTCGTGAGAGCATATAAATACTTAATTTAACTTTCTTTACTTTATAGTAAAAAAAGTAAATTTGTCTATAATACATACTTAATAATTATACTTTTAACTATTTATTTGTATGCATTAGTAGGATGGAGCTAAGACCGGTAGAATCATAAAATCGTAGTGTGATTTTATCCGTTAGATTCTTTTAATATTAATAGATCGTGCAATTCTTTAAAATTAAGGTTCTACTTAATATTTGAATCAATAGAGAATTGTAGAATCGTAAAATCTCAGAATTTAATATTCAAATCGGGATTTTAATAACCATGGTTGTATCTGTAGGTTGTATTTGTATTATGTTTCAAAAATCAATTACTCATTTTATTTGCTTGCAATTAAGCATCAGAGTAGATAGTCTGTATTCTAAAACTGTTTACTGTAAACAAAACAATATCCAAATGTTCATGGAGGGTATATATTTTCAAATTGATAACCCTAATTGTTCCGATTAGGTTCATATTGAGTTCAAGATTTCAAATATACAAGTCTTACTTATGCCTCTAATTTTCATTTTTAGAAAATTGAAAAATTGGGATCAACTGAACGTATATTCCACTTTTTTATATTATATAAATAATTAATAATTTTCCACTCATAAACATATTTTCCAAATGAAAGTGGAGAAAGGAAAACTGAAGATGACAAGAACAACAAGTCCAGTGCCTCAAGGACTTACGCTTGAGCAGGGTCTGGTGAAGATGGAAAAAAAAAAAAAAAATGAAAACAATTTTTCGTTTCTAAACGAGGCCCTAGAGTGATTAAATATCAAAGAACTTTTTCGATGGAAGAATGGGCCGGTCTGGCTTGGTATTCAAAACTTGGCATTTGGGCTTAGCAATCAGATGGTCTTGCACCTCGTTAATCCTTTGGGAATTCTCTTGGGTCCATTTGGTTAGTGTCAAAGTCTCATCATTATGAATCCATGCTTGTGAAAATGAAATGGTTTGAGACTAGGACCTCCCTTCACCAATCTCTAAGTAGATATGTTTGTAGTCAGAAAATGAAAATAGGCCATTGCGGACCGTGCTTTGTGAGAAATGTCTAACCACTTACCACAATGTCCAACTTCTCTAGCATACTGTGTCCATTAAAATCGCCTAAAATACACTAAGCAAGATAACTGTCTTTCTAACATATAAGTTTCTTAGTACAAATGAAGAAAATTGGTTCAAAGTACAAGAGTCAAGCCCTTTAACTAGGTTTGTCAAGAGAGTATAGGCATGGTCCTTCCATCCTTTGGTGGACATCTTATAATTATGTGATGCAGCCGCCATCCCGCTACTAGCGAGTTAATACAGGCTGGACGGTGAGGCCATGGCAAGAGATTGGCTGGGTAGGATAAACGGGTTGATGCAACCCCACGCTCGAGATTGGTGGATAGCCTTGCGGGTACGGATACACGGTAGGGTATGGGTTGGCGGGACGCGGTGAAGATAGAGTTTGACTTAGATTAGGATTAGATTGGTTATTTTACTCAGATTTGTTATTTAGTTTTTCTATGTTTATCCTTTGTTATTTAAATTATCCCTTAGTGCTTTAGTTCAAGTCAATTAGCTCCTTTATATACACAAGGGGAAATTAGGATGTAAATCATTCAATTTTTCCCGATTTTATGAGTTATTTTGGGTTCTCTTTTTTCAGGTTGTGAGAATCGAGCTTTATTTCATCTCCACCAGTATCTCGATCTACCTCCCTCTGAAGAAGCTCCCATCCAGTATATCGTATCACCACTATCATAGTAGCAATGTTTGCTTCACCTTGTATCCCATCATTAGTGGTTTCGATCTCTCCTTTGGCCTCAAACATATCAAATTGGAGGGGGAAAGATCCATCAATAGCCATTATATTCTCTTCACATATGCCAAATTTTCCCCAACTATAATCCATAAAAGACGCATCATATGGAGCTCCGATGGTGTTTTTGTTGATGTATTTTCAAAATAATGCTATAAGAATTGTGAATAAAGTGTTTAAAGTTGGTCCCGAAATTTGTTCGATGTGTGTTGGGATGTGTGTCGACACACAGGGCTGGTGTGTCGATACACATTCTTACAGAATAGGGCTGCTGAAGTGTGTGTCAACACACACGGCCTGTGTGTCAACACATAGATCAACAGAATCATATCTGCAGAACTGTGTGTCGACAAACAGGTGCAGTTTTCACCAGATTTTTGCGCGTTAACTACCGGCCTTTCGCGTCTTTTCTTTGAGTCATAATTTGGGACGTTTTCTTTCACAAAGTCTTATATATATATTCCCCTAATGTCTTTGATAATAGATGAATCAATTTATTTGAAAGAACTTGTTCATTGTTCTTGAAAAACATCATTCTCATACATCTTTCCTTATCTCCCTTTACATACGCTCACTCTATTGACATTAAGTTATCGTTGTATCCCTGAGACTATTTCATACGCTGAAATAAGTCTTAAGGAAAGTGACATCACGCCTTGAAACCTGTAGATCGTTTGGATACCCGTTACTTGCGAATTGCAAGTGTTTGATCCAACAATGTTTGGTTACCCGGTTCCCAGTACTTTTGGGAGTTTACACCAACAATCTTAAGACTTAGTTCATTAATTGAAATGTTGTTTTCACTCTCTATGATTTGATATCGAGCCATGTGAGATTGGAGAAAATATGAATGGAGAGAATTGGTATGACTTCTTGGATCTATCCTTGTACGAATGACTATGGACCCAGGTATGTCATTTAATTTTTAAAATCATGAAATCGTGATGCACTGAGATGAATGAGAATTTGGGTTTGTGCTTTATTCATGAGGCACGTGGTTAATTTGCATATGGTTTGATAGCATAATTCAAGAATTCATGATGGTGGTCAAGTTGGGCATGTATAAAGATAATAGAAAAATGCCTTTACGCTTTTTGATTTGCATCCAATTAATGGAATCAAGTTGTGTGAAATCTTGTACATTTGATTCGGGATAAAATCATGAAGTTCTATAATGCCTAAGAAGGAGTGGTTGATGCATTGTTGTTTATGCATGAAAGTATATTTACTTGTGGGGTTGAAATTCTAAAGATAAGAACTCCTAATTTTCAGTTGAGGCATTGTTTTGATATGTTATTGAAAGGTGAATAATATCCAAGATCTGAAAAGTAAACCCTTGAGACTGAGGAAAACAAGGTATAGCTCGACTCGAGAAAAGATATGGTCCATACCGCGGGGGACTTTGACCCCCGCACTGTTGGTGTAAACACTTGTAAAACCAAAAAAGGGGTAACAATCCGATCTTCAGGTTTCGAGGTATGAAGTCACTTTCGTTAAGACTTATTTCAGCGTATGAAATAGTCTCGGGGATACAACGATAACCAAGTAAAGTGGAGTGAAAGTATGTAAAGGGAGATATATGGAGATGTAAGAAAATGACCGTTTTTCAAATGCAATGACACTTTTTCATCATAATTCCTCAATCAAAATTGGTGGGGTATATATAATAGATCAAGTGAAAGAAGACGTCTCAAAACGTACCCCAAAACAGGGGTGCAAAACCTGGGAAGTTATCGCACGAAAACTGGGAAAAAATGTCCTTGTGTGTCGACACACAGTTTTGCAGATTCGGTTCTGTTGATCTGTGTGTCGACACACGGGCCCTGTGTGTTGATACACACCTCTGCATCCCTGTTTTTGTCTATTTTCAAAGCACAGTCATTCTCATAAACAACATCTCTAAGTTGAAGGAGGCCATGTCGCTTATAAATGAGGGTGTCTATTAATTGAACCCTCAGTTAGTGATGACACGTTTGCAATTAATCAGATCGAAGATGGTAGACTAAGCTTTGAACCACTCAACCCTTTTGACTAACTGAACACACCACTACGCACTAGGCATTCTACTCCCCGTACATACCTTACACCTCCCAGATCGACACATATGACGCCGTGTGTCCTGTACCCTTCGAGAGTGTATCAGGGCCAAACCCTTTGTCAAAAACCACCCCTTGAAGCGGCCAAACTTCACATTCACTAAGGTGGACCCCAACAGATCATGTCCTGCGACCGAAATTCTATTACAAGATCATCAAAGCCGGGTCCATTAAGAGCATACGCTCATCCTTTAAATCTCTGACACAGTACCAAGCACTTCACACATGGGATGGCAAAATTATTTCGTGCTTGCAGCCACACGGATGATAAAACTCACTCATTGAACTCGAGACCTAGCATCTGACTAGGCGTCGAGTTGAGGGCCAATCATGGGTGACTAAAAACGATAGGTTTCAACCCCATCCCTGTGCATGTTTTCAGGACTAAGTCTCTAGCAAGGCCTTTTGTGAACGGATACTCTAGATTCTGACTTGTCCTCACAAAATGCACAGTGATGACACCTTCTCAAATCAGATGCCTCACTATACTGTGTCTCATACCAATGTGTCGAGACTTCCCATTGTACACCTCACTGTACGCTTTAGAAAGCGTAGCTTGACTATCACAATGGATAGAGATCGGTGAGATCGGCTTAGGCCACAAAAGTATCTCGAACAAGAGATCCTTTAACCATTCGACTTCTTTAGCCATGGAAGCAAGAGCTATAAAATCCGCTGCCATCGTAGAATCAGCTATACAGGTCTCTTTCTTGGAACCCCAAGAAACTGCACCTCCACCGAGTAAGAAAACCCATCCACTAGTTGATGCATGATCCTCCCCATGGGAGATCCAACTTGCATCCGAGTATCCCTCTAAAATCGGGGGATACCCCATATACGAAATACCATGATCTATGGTACTCTTCATGTACTTCAGTACTCTATAGATCGCTTGCTAATGTAGCTTATTCGGATTGCTAGTATATCTACTAAGCTTTCCGACAGCATAGGCTATGTCCGGCCTAGTGCTCGTCATGGCGTACATCAGACACCCAATGACTCGGGCATAATCCAACTGATGAACAGGTGGGCCCCTATTCGGTACCAATTTCATACTTGGGTCCATGGGTGTGAGCACCAGTGCACATGTACCACAGTTGAATCTCTTCAACACACTCTCCACGTAGTGGGATTGAGTCAAGGATATGGAGTCCACATTCCTTACAATCCTTATACCAAGGATTACCTCAGCATCACCAATGTCTTTCATAGCAAAGTTCTCAGAGATAAACCTTTTAGTCTTCTCTACTTGCTCTAGATTCGTACCGAATATCAGCATGTCATCCACATACAAGCAAATTATGAATCCTTTGCCATTATCAAACTTGCTATATACACACTTATCCAATTTATTAATCATGAACCCGTTGTTCAGAACAACCTCATCAAACTTTTGATGCCATTATTTCGGGGCTTGCTTCAGCCTATACAGAGAGCGTATGAGTTTACATACCTTCCTCTCTTGGCCCGGTACAACAAACCCTTCATGTTGTTTCATGTTCCAATTCACCATTCAGAAAGGCCGTTTTCACATCCATTTGGTGAATTACGAGTTTATAAATAGAAGCAAGTGCAATCAACACTCTTATAGTCGATATCCTCGCCACTGGGGCATAAGTGTCAAAGTAGTCTAACCCATGTTTCTAGGTAAACCCTTTAGCCACCAATCGGGCCTTGAACTTATCAATAGTCCCATTGACTTTCATCTTCTTCTTAAAGATCCATTTACACCCGATCGGCTTGCTACCTTGTGGAAGATCCACCAATATCCAGGTATTATTGCCCATGATGGAATCCATCTCATCATTAATTGCCTCTTTCCAAAAAGCGGCATCATGAGACCTCATTGCCTCATCAAACGTCATAGGGTCGGCCTCCATGACGTGACAACGTGGTACAACAGAGACCACATCATTTCTCGAACCTTCTACCAAAAAGGTACAGAAGTCCAATCCGAAAGATTTCTATTTCCTTACTCTCTTACTCCTTCGGAGTTCTGGAGTAGAATCAGAGGTTTGTTCCCTCTCGTGGTGAACATCTTCATCACCATACGACACTGGTGTGTCGTTATCAACCGGTACATAATCCCTCGGTCTAGGGATAGAAGTGAACCGATTCTCATCAAAGATGGCATCTCTCGACTCTATTATTGTATTAATACCTACATAATCATTTGGCTCAATTATATAGAATCGATACGCTTTACTATGCGGTGCATACCCAACAAATATGCTATTGATGCCTCTTTCACCTAACTTTTTACGTTTAGGTTCAGGGACTCTAACTATGGCCCTACACCCCCACACTTTAAGATAACTCAACTTAGGGGGTCTACGGTTCCAGTGTTCATATGGGGTCATTTTGCTTTTCTTATTTGGAACACGGTTCAAAATGTGACAGGCTGTTAACATAGCCTCACCCCAAAAACTATCGCTGAGACCGGAGTATGACAACATGGAATTAACCATTTCAGTAAGAGTCCGGTTTTTCCTCTCAACCACGCCATTCTGTTGTGGCGTATACGGTGCGATAATTTCATGCACTATACCGGTGGATTCAAAATACTTGGGGTCATAGTACTCTCCACCACGGTTCGACCTAAGTAGTTTTAGGAAGGTTTCACAATGTAGTTTTGTTTCGGCTTTATATGCTTTAAATCTTTCTAACGACTGATCTTTATAATGAATCAGATATACATAGCAATATCTCGAAAAGTCATCAATGAAAGTAATAAAATATTGTTTTCCCCCTATGGTAGGAGTACTTTTGAAGTCACACAAGTCGCTATGTATTAAATCAAGTAAATTTGTTTCTCTTTGTACCGATGAAAATGGTAACTTAGTTATTTTCGTTAGCATACAAGTTTTGCATTTATAATCTACTTTTTCAACATGTGGAATCAACATTGAAGTAGCCATTTCACGCATTTTACGATAATTCACATGTCCTAATCTATGATGTCATAAATAAGTAGAGTCAAGCAAATAAACAGAACTAGCACTTTTATTATCGATATTCAATTTAAACATACAGTTACAAAGATACCCCTTTCCAACAAACACGCCCCCCTTCGATAGTACAACCTTGTCAGACTTGAAGACTAGTTTAAACCTGAACCTATTGAGTAGGCCACCAGACACAAGGTTCTTCTTTACATCTGGGGCATAGTATACATCGGTAAGGGTAAGGGTTTTTCCAGAAGTGAAAAGTAAATCAACTTTTCCCTTCCCCTTTACCGGTATACTCGCTCCATTGCCCATGAACAACACAGTTCCATTGTTCACGGGTTCCAATTTTGTAAAGAAACCTTTGTTTCTACAAACGTGTTTTGTGGCCCCCAAGTCAACCCACCAAGAGTCATCACTCTCGACTAGGTTGATCTCCGAGATCATCGCCATGAACTTATCGTTCGAATTTTTGTTGTGATGATCCTACCCCTTCCCCTTATTGTTTTTAAGGCGGATGTAGTCGCTCCTCAGGTGACCGGGCATATGACACTCCCAACAAACCAACTTCGATTTCTTTTCGTTGCGTTTCTTGTGAAGTGTCCGGTTCGTTTGGTCCTCTTACTCGTCTGGCCTTCTTCTGTGACATTGATCTTTCCAATTCTCAATTCTCAAATGGTTAGCCAATTCTTCGATTGACATGTCTTCTTTCTTGTGCTTGAAAGACTTGTTAATGTCTCTCCAAGAAGGGGGAAGTTTGTCAATTGAAGACGAAACAACAATGGTGTCATCCATGTTCATATTATGTTGTTTAAAATGATTCAAAATTCGTTCAATTTCATGGAATTGCTCCATGACCGGACGTCCACCCACCATTTTATAATTATTAAACTGACTAACCAAAAATTTCTTACTTATAGCGTCTTCTGCCATGTACCGTGCCTCGAGAGCGTCCCACAATTCCTTAGCGGTCGGGACGTTGGAGTAGATGTCGAAGAGGGTGTCAGTCATCCCATTGAGTATGTGCCCTCGACATATGTAGTCATCATTCTCCCACTTTAACCAGGCTCATTGCTCGGCCAGTGTCTCCTCCTCCTCAGCAGCGAGGGGTGCAGGGTATGGTGTATTCAGGACATACACCACGTTGAGCGTCGTGATCAGGAAGTGCATCTTCCTCTGCCAACGGCGGAAATTCCCGCCATCAAAACGGTCCAATTTCACGAAATTCGCGGTCATCTCTCTCAGTGACGAAGCCATGTCAAACCCAAGATCCCAAACGTGAAATTAAGTCTTAAGATTGTTGGTGTAAACACTTGTTAAACAAAAAAACGGGTAACAATCCAATCTTCAGGTTTCGAGGCATGAAGTCACTTTCCTTAAGACCTATTTCAGCGTATGAAATAGTCTTGGGGATACAACGATTACCATGTAAAGTGGAGTGAAAGTATGTAAAGGGAGATATATGGAGATGTAAGAGAATGACAGTTTTTCAAATGCAAAGACACCTTTTCATCATAATTCCTCAATCAAATTGGTGGGGTATATATAATAGATCAAGTGAAAGAAGACGTCCCAAAACAGACCCCAAAACAGGGGTGCAAAACCCGGGAGGTTATCGCACGAAAACTGGGAAAAAAATGTCCCTGTGTGTCGACACACAGTTCTGTAGATTTGGTTCTGTTGATCTGTGTATCGACACGCAGGCCCTGTGTGTCGACACACACCTCTGCATCCCTGTTTCTGTAAGAATGTGTGTTGACACACATCCCAATACACTTCAAAACATATCAAAACACTTAGAACACATATTTGGGACCAACTTCAAAACACTTCATTCACAAATTTCATTACATAATTTGAAAATACATCAACACGCACCCCCCTTTTGGAGATTAGTGTTGGGCTACAGTCCCGGGCCCAAAGGGCCCGGTCCCTCCGCTCCACCATAGATCTCTATTTAAAATCTAGACTCAAAATTTGAAACACAACCCAACAATTATATATCATGAATGTTGATCAATGATGAGTATACATGTGAAATCAAAGTTAAATCATGATAATTTTCAATTCGAGTACTATTTTGTTGTGGCTTGCATCATGAATTTAACAACAAAGTGCACTAAAATTAAATGGATAATAAATTAAATTTGAAGACGTACTTGATATAAATTAGTATGCATGATTTGAGCCAGAGGTGGCCAATAGGCGGGCCGGGCCTGGGCCCGCTTTTTTTACAGAAATAAAAAAAATTAAAATAATACAAAGTCGTTTTGTACTAAAATTATTGTAATTCATTGATAAATAATATGAGATACAAATACATTTTTTTCCAAGCACTAATAATGCTAAATATACATGTTCAAAAAAAATAATGCTAAATATATGTAATAAAATAAAATATACAATAAGTAATGGTAAATATCTTATCAAAAAAAATAATGGTAAATAAATAACATAACAAATACAAGTACAAGTACAACGTAGTTGGGGCATAATATTTAAAAGTACAAATTTGTTTATAAAAAAATACAAAGTTTGACATATGGGGGGTGCGGTCGTCTTTTGACGTAAATATTTAAAAGTAAATAATGACATACGAAAGTGTTGATATCAGTCGCCTAGGGGGGTTTTTACGCATCATTTGACGTATCAGTTGTGCAGTCATCTTCTTCATCGCTCGATGAATCCAGCTTCATTCTCTGTTAATCTCTGGCCTCTGCTAGCAGCCAATCCTTCAAGCACACGTACATCTCCAAGCTTGACGGCAATAGCTTTGCCCTCTTCGTTCCAAGCAACCTGCCACCAAGACTGAAAGCACACTCAGATGCTACTGAAGACACCGGACAACTTAGTATATCACGTGCCATGGTGGAAAGCACGGGATACTGGGCTTGGTTTGTGTTCCACCATTGTAAAAGGTCAAAATGCGGGTTGGCCGGCGGCCCGAAAATATGGACCAACGGTGTCCGCAAATAATAATCTTGCTCGTCACATGACGTGGGGGCTACTGTGGGCGTAAATTGCTCCAACAGATTCCACGAATATGACATGTGTGAACTACTTCCACTAGATGTGGAAGATCCTACTGCAGCAGTATTAGGATTATTGGACGCTAATTGACGGGAATATTGAGAAAATAAACGATGCAAGTCGTTATCGATATCGGCAATGAAAGTGTCGATATTAAGACTAGGATGCAAATATTTGAAAAAATGCTGGCAAAACAAGTTAAAACCCCAGCGTTTACAACGAGGGTCTAAAATAGTCGCCAAGCAGTATGTAAGAGGTAGTTCAGAATAGTATTTGGCAAACTTTTCTTTCATTGCCTTAATCGATTCGAACAAAATGGGGTTGGATTCATTACCCACCATCCAATTGACAATATCAAGCAATCATGATATTGCTTGAGGCATGGTCGGATAGTAGCAACCCGAAAAAAATGTCGTTGACTCTTTAAACATGCTAAAAAAGTTACAAATTTGATCTATTGTCTCCCAATTTATACCGGCCATGTTGTAATCGCTCCATTCTATATGATTTTTCTGGGCGAATTCCATCAGAACGTCTTTGTATGGTAGAATGCGCTCTAACATTTCTACCGTTGACGACCACCTAGTTTGGGAGTCTAATTTGAATTGTTTATATTCTATATTATGCAACCTACATAAATTTCTAAATCTTTTTTTTCTAGTGCCTGATGATTTAATCGATATTATTACAGATTTTAAGGTGGTAAGGGATACTTTTATAAGATCTAAACCATCCATTACCATTAAATGCAAAATGTGACAAATGCAACGAATATGGAAACACTTCCCACCTAACATGGGTCTCATTTGCCTAATTAAATGTGTAACGGCTGCAGTGTTATTGGTAGCATTGTCGAACGTAATATTGAAGATACGTCGCTCTATGCCCCATCGCGGACTGCCGACATAATCGCACCCGTAATTACCTTGGCATTATGGGGGCAATCTAAAAGTCCAAAATGAATTATCCTCTTTTGGATGATGAAGGATTCATCGGTCCAATGTGCCGTTATGCACATATAAGGTTGGCCGGGTTTTGACGTCTATACGTCCGACGTCAACGAGAACATGCTCGTGTTCATCGCAAAATGTGTGAAGACCCCAGCTTTCATCCCATGGTACAACGTAAATGCATCCCGCTTTACGGTGTCCCGAGGAATCCTCACAATGGCTGGGTTCACATTTGATTGGAGGTAGTTGATGAAATTTTGGTCTTCGCCGGTATTAAAAGGCCTTTCACTCAAAATTATATATTTAGCTAGCCCCTTTCGGTTGCTCTCTTGAGAGAACCTAAAATTAGCAAGTGCACCGGTCACTTGCTGTACTAGACGTTGTTGGCTCTTTTCTAGGTATTACTCGGGGTGGCACCTAAGTATATGTCTGTTTAATGTGCCCGTCCCACTGCCAGGTTGATGACTAAATTCCTTAGCTGGGTCACATAATTTACAAGTTGCTTTATTAGTCGTTTTATTAAGGGTAAAGTGCTTCCATACCCCACTAGTTGTACGCCTACTAGCACCGGTACTAGTTTTAGGCTGGGCTTCGGTGGTGGGCGTGGGTTCCTCATCAGTTTGTGAGTCTCCAACCCCAACACCACCTGACTCATTATAATCTTGTTGTTGTGAAAAGTCATAATCTATGCTATCATCAGTGGATGGGGGTGATGGGTCTGGTTGTATAAAAGCTCGTTCTTCAGTATTAAGTAAGACAATTCTACTCCTTTTAGGGATTATGGCTGGCCGTGAAGAGCTAGAACTATCACGACCAGCTCCAGAGGATGATGAAGAGTTGTGTGCCATATTAGTATAAGTGATTAGTATTTATAAAATGCAAGTAGTAATGCAAATTAAATAACTAAAAATGCGAATCAAATAAAATTACGATACTAAAATTACCGAAACGAGAGAACAATGAAATTCAAACTTCAGCCAATTACTTTACGAACTTCGAACTTTAGAGCACAATTTTGCAATTAGCAAGGTTAGAGAAGATGGGGGATGATGAATGTATAGAGAGAGAAGAGAAGATTGAAGATTTGGTGAGGAAATGGATTGGGGAGGTTTAAGTATTTATAGAAAAAAAAAATATAAATTTTTTTTTTAACTAAAAGAGCCGTTGGGCACCCGAGCTAGGGCCAGGCCCACCTCACGGGCAGGGCTGGGCCGGGCCCCGAGGCCACCAAAAATCTGCCCGAGGCCCGGGCCTAGGCCCGGGGCCCGGGTCGGTTTCCGGGCCAGCTCGGCGCGGTGGCCGCCTCTAATTTGAGCATTAAAATAAAAAAAGGGGAATTCTTATTTAGCATGGTTGTTGAAACGAGGCACCGAAACGATTCCAAAACTGGAAATAATAATAATAAAGTTGGATGTATGCTCTGTTACAAATTGGTGATATAATGGTCCAGGCATTTTGTATAACCGTGACTATAATTCATAAAGAATTATGATGGTTGAAATAAAGTACAAATTGTGCATTGTGAGTAGTAAATTCATTGTTGTATGAATTTGAAATCCGAACAATAATTAGATTGAGAATTAATGCACGTATATTAATAACTGTATGGCCATAAGCCCGTAATAAAATATAAACATGGGTATTTTTGACTCGTTCATGTTTTCATCATAAATGAGTTGTTCTCTTGTACGTATTGTTCATTGACAAATTGATGTTATGGCATAATTGAATGAACAATAGTGGGGTTGGAGAGTCATGAAAGAAGTTTGAGTATAATCATGCATATATGTTGATGGAGGTATACTAATGATGCACATTAGTTAATATAACTAATACATGCATGTCCATGGATATAAAAATATGAGCATGAAAATTAATATTGTTGTACAATGAATGCTTATATGCATGTTAATAAGATTTAGGATGCATTATTTCATCGTATTGAAAATGATGCATGTAACCATGTATGTTGAGGTGAATTTGAATGTATTAGTGGATCATGAAATATGAGATAATATTACATGTGTTGATCCCTAATGTGATTGATATAAAGATATTCAAATTGAAATTCATGATTATGAACAGTGAAAGAAAGTGTATTAATGCACTTGGAAATGATGACTTATAATTTCATAACTGACCACATGTTTTCGGTGGGTCTTCCAATGTTATTGGATGTAGTGCGTCAATAGAAGCCGACGTGCTTGTGGAAAATTTATCATCGTGATTAATGCGGTTAAAGAAAGCTTACTTGCATGTTAAGGGCGTATGTATATGATGATTGAGTATTCGGTTAAAATGATGTGCATTCATGCGGTGAGTTTTTAAGTACTCAAATTGAGTGTTAGATTTATGCAATTACTGCATGGTAAATAAGATTATTACGTGCTGATATGGTCACTTGTTAAGATGTCGTTAGTCATCAACGTGACAAATTTAAAGAGTATGAAATTATTGATTTATGATGACTCTTTTGTTGCCCATAAGGTTTTATGTATATAAATGGCATGTATAGTCTTTTGACTGATTTAAGGGTGGAGTGAACATCCTAAGATATGAATGTACATGAGTACATAGAAAGTGACTTCGAGTCTTTCATTGGTCTTGAATGATGCATTCTGATAATGTAAATTAAAGTATATTATGAGGAAGATCATGTTTGAGGGTGTATCCCTGGAAAGACTCTAGAACTTTGAAAGAGTAAAAGAATATGAAAAGAGAAGTCTTAGTGATCAGACTTGTAAATTTCTCGAGGAATGAACTAGAAATGGAATGAATGTCAAAGTTCAATATTGTTGTGTCATAGATTGTGATACTATGAAAAGACTATGTAGTCTAGCGATGTTGCATTTTGAAAGAGGTAGTTGATGAATTCGAATAATGCATATGGCATGTTTAATAAATGGGGGAATTCGTTGTATGTATGCTGACTGCATGTTGAAATTTGGTGCGAAAATTTAGAACCAAATGTAAGAGTTCCAATGAGATAATTGGACCTTGAAAAGGTTAGATGTAGCCTTTGTTGTTGGATAGCTGAGTGTGTATAATTAGCTATGTGAGTAAATGTTACTAGAATAAAGTACATAAGGTACCGCAATAACCATGAGTTGTGGTGCTAATGTTATTGAGTATATAGAAGAGTATTGGGATGCCAGTTGTATATCCAATAAGGAGGACTACGCTTCTAAAAGCTAGTAAATGCTATAAGTGGTGGGGGTGTTGCTCCTTGAGTTTTAAGAAACTAACACTTATAAAATTCCAGTGTGATTATAGAGTTTAATGCTCTAGTTTCTGCTTGTAAAGAAACATAATGATTGAAGGATGTGTTTGAGACTCCTTTGTGGCGCAAGCCAATATAGACTGTTTCTGTCCATTGTGATAGTAAGATGTGTTTTTCAAATATATAAGAGCGAGGTGTGTCGCTAAAAGTCTGGACACCATAGTATCAAATATTGCTAAGTGAAATAACTCATGAAAGATTGAGTGATCACTGTGGACTTTGAAGATATAAGTCTGAAACTAGCGGATTTCTTATTTGAGAACATGCTAGAGACTTGATAATTAAAGGGATGGTGAGAAACCTGTCATCTTTAGTCAACCATCATTGGCCCTCAACTCGATGCCTAGTCAGACGCCAGGTCTCGGGTTCAATGAGTGAGTTTTATCGTCAGTGTGACTGCAAGCACAAAAGAATTTTTCCATCCCATGTGTGTGGTGCTTGGTTACCTGCGTCCGAGATTTAAAGGATGAGCGTGTGTTCTTAATGGACCCGGTTCTTAATAATATTGTAACTGAATGTCGCGTCGCAGGACATGATCAGTTGGGGTCCACCTTAGTGAGTGTGAAGTTTGGCCGCTTCAAGGGGTGATTTTTGACAAAGGGTTTGGCCCTGAAATACTTGCGAAGGGTACAGGACACAAGGCTTCATATGTGTCGATCTGGGGAGGTGTAGGTTATGTACCGGGAGTATATCGCCTAGTGTGTGGTGATGTATTTAGTTAGTCAAATGGGTTGAATGGCTCAAAGCCTAGTCTACCATTTTCGATCCGATTAATTATAAACATGTCATCACTAGCTGAGGGTTCAATTGAAAAACACCCTCATTGATGCACGATATGGCCTCCTTTAATTTAGCGATATCGTTTGTGAGAATGATTGTATTTTGAAAATAGTGGGGGAATTTGATGTATTTTCAAAATAATGCTATAGGAATTGTGAATAAAGTCTTTAAAGTTGGTCCCGAAGTTTGTTTGATATGTTTTGATGTAGGTTGGGATGTGTGTCTACACACAGGGCTGGTGTGTCGACACACATTCTTACAGAACAGGGCTGCAGAGGGGTGTGTCGACACACACGGCCCATGTGTCGACACATAGATCAACAGAACCATATCTGAAGAACTGTGTGTCGACACATAGGTGCAGTTTTCACCGGATTTTCGCACGTTAACTACTGGCCTTTCGCGCCTTTTCTTTGAGGCATAATTTGGGACGTTTTCTTTCACAAAGTCTTATATATATATATATATATATTCCCCTAATGTCTTTGCTAATAGATGAATCAATTGATTTGAAAGGACTTGTTCATTGTTTTTGAAAAACGTCATTCTCATACATCTCTCCTCATCTTCCTTTACATACGCTTACTCTATTGACATTAGGTTATCGTTGTATCCCCGAGACTATTTTATACGCTGAAATAAGTTTTAAGGAAAGTGACATCACGCCTCGAAACCTATAAATCATTTGGATACACGTCACTTGCGAATTGCAAGTGTTTGATCCAACAATATTTGGTTACCCAATTTTTGGTACTTTTGGGAGTTTATACCAGCAGTTTTTGGTGGTACAACTAGGCAGGGTACTTTTGGGTGACTCTAGGGAAAAAAGCGTTGGCCGTTAGCCACTGCATGCACCATCACATGCAGTTTCTAGTAGCAATTGCTTTTCATCTTCATGGTTCTCTCGGTGTGAATGCTCTCTTTGCCCACACTAATAATGTATAGTCGACTGTGAGATTTTGGGAGTCTCAATTAAGCTTAATTAATATGTTTGTAATAATGACAAAGATAATTAAATCAAGATGGTTGTTTTTAAGATTAAATGTATTTACAAAATGTCTAAAGCATGAGTTAATTTTGAGACCAATGTTGTGTATTTTATTTTCCTAGTAATTGAATAAGCATAAACGCTTAAGTACAAACAAGCAACTAAATTACTAAAACAAGTACGACCAAGTGTAAAGGAGACAATAAACAAACAGCCCGCATCCGAAGCACTTAAAAAAAAAAAAAAAGCAAAATCATCAGCCAAGACCCTGATGATTTGCGAAATCAATAGCAACCAACAAAACCAAAGTCAGCGGCTCCACAAGGAAGAATATGATCCACCGTCATCTAAACTAACCTCTAATACAATAAATACGAACTTGCCACTTTATTAGGACTATTCGGAAAATCAATACATATATATATACACCAAACACTACTATCCGCTAGACTAGATTGCTACCGTTGGACTTCGTATATAACTGTCAAATTATGGAATTATTATAAAATACTTGATCACAACTTGGCCATTAAATTTGAATCCTAGGATTATTTTTTAAAGGTTTTAACTCATTAATATTTTATTGAAAATAACGTTTCATTATGTAATGAATGTTAACACCTAATTTTTTAACTAGAAAAACAAAATGTTAAATAGGGAAGGAATTATTAAGCTCATCAAGTTGGATGTTACATGTCTCTAGTTCAAGTTGCAGCCCTAACGTTCCTGCTGTCTGGGAGAAGGACATGTCTTTTTTGTGCTTACTGATAAATTAATAAGATAATTTATCTTTTCGCTATCACGAGTTTCAATCTTTTATACCAGAATGTGTGATCTTTTATTCATCTAAAAGAATAGCCTAAGTATTTTAACATTTTAATATAATACAATAAGATACCTAAGTTTTAAAGGATTCTCGTTGGAAAGTATTAATGTAATTATAGTGTGGTGTTCACACACACCCACCTTGTTCCTTCCTATGCAGGTTTTGTTATCTTGTTATGCTTGTGTTCTTACCGTCGTTGAAACTATGTTGTCTTAAAAGATTGTATTCTTACCTTTGTCATTTTAGTGCTTGAGTCAATTGAAGTCTTTGTTGGAGGGCCGATGATTTTGATTGAAGGCTATTAATTTGTGCTTTGATTGTGCAAATGGGAGCATGGCTAGGGTATTAGGTTTAAGTAAATCTTACACTATTGATTCTAAACCTTTTAAAATCGAGTTCTAGCTATGCTTGCTGGTTTATATTTTCCCTTTCGTTAAAGGTTTTAGTCGCACAAATGACAAGGAGTGTGCTAATTTTAAAAGTCATGTGTGTTGATTGTACAATTTTAAAAACATTCTCTGAATCTCTTTAAGTTATCAGATGGAATGAGAAAAGTCTTGGAAATGGGATTTAAGAAAACATATTAGAAAAAGAAGATAGCTCGATTGTTCTTTAAGAGATATTGAAGAAAAAGTTCATATTCCTTGGAAATATGCACAACTTTTTTGATAATGGCACCACACCCTCGGAATTGCACAAGGTGCAGAGGAAAGTCGAATCCAAACAAAGAAAAAATAGAAAACAACAAGATGAAACAAAGCTGGTCACAATCAACAACACCTTCCCCGGAGATGACACTAGTATTGCAATAGGAACAAAATGATGAGAAACAACCTTGAGACAAGGAACACTTTATCCATTTGACAAGAAGCAAGAATTTCTAGGGTGAATTGACGAAATCTGACAAACCTCCTCAATGGAGAAGATTATTAGAATAAAAGGAAAGGAACATACCCAGTGCCTCAAGGGCTCCCGCCTACGCAGGGTCTTTTTTGGGGGGGGGGAGGGGGGGGGGGGGGGGGGGGTGGGGCGGATGTACGCAGCCTTCCCCCTTCAGGGTGTTAACCTGAAGAGAGGCTGTTTCCCAATGCCCCCAACCTGAGAGTGAGGACTTCCCAGGAGGTCACCCATCTTGGTGCTACTCTCGCCCAAGCACACTTAACTTCGGAGTTCTAATGGGATCCAGTGACGGCGTGTTGGTGCCCTCTTTGGTAGAAGATTATTAGAATATACTTAGAATATTCTCCTAGTATTACATTTACTATTGTACCCCTTTACTTATGTTAAGTGCAAGGACATTTTGGTCTTGAGTATGTTTCTCTTGCCTATATAAGGCACCTTATGTAACCCTTCTTCATTATTCAATAAACATTACTTTTCTTTACTTTTCTCTACTTTCACATGGTATTAGAGCCCAGGCTTTGATTTAGTTTTTCTGCTTCTGCTCTTATTTTCTTTATCATTCGTTTGATTGCATTGTGTTGAATTCGTAAGTTTTTTATACTTTTTTTTTTTGATTAACTTTTAATGGCATTTAACTCTAGTCGATCCTATGTCGTTGCTCTCTCTCCCTCCTTCCCTACCCACGCCACCCAGGCGCAGGTGGAGGCCGGCTTTACTAATGCCGGAGCCCCACCATCTACGGCTGGGGCCATGATAGCGGTGTCCGACGCCCCCTATGTCGGCTCCATCACTTCCGGTGCCTTACCTCCTCGGTTGGTTGATGCCGGTGTCGCCATCTCTGGTACTCCACCACCAATTGGGTGGCCTATAGTGACCCCGGGACTTAGCTTGGGCATCCCCACCTCTTTCCCCTCTTTATTTTCACTTCCCCCTCTCCCCTTGAGTTTTGTGGCCACCACCGCCGCCGGCACCCTCCCTAGGGCCGCAGTTGGTGGCGCCATTCCCCCCTTCCACCATCACTCTCTAGTGCCGATGGAGGGTTTGGCTCTTCTACCTCCACTATGTTAAACCCTAATGTCATAAACCCTAATCTATATAATCAATCCCCCTCTCTCGTTTTAATACCCCTTTCCAATATTACTAGCATTGTTACAATTAAACTTGAATCTACAACTGATTACCCACCCTGGCGTGAACAATTTAACATGCTATTGATATCTCACCAACTTTTAGGGTTTATAGATGGTACCTACCAATGTCCCTCTGCCCAACTCAATATCCCCAATGGATCGACCTACACTAACCCCGATTATCTCACGTGGGTCTGTACGAATCAAAATCTTAGATCCTGTATTGCTGCAACGCTTTCTTGTCCCTTATTAAATGACATTGTTTGCCACTCTACGTCCAAAACCATGTGGGATGCCTTGGCTAAACGTTTTTGGGATCACTCCATAGCTAAGGAGTTCGATCTTCGAACCCAACTTATAAATCAAAGTAAAAATGGCAAAACAATGGATGCCTATCTCTCTGAACTAAAATTAATAATGGATGACCTAGCTGCCATTGACTCTCCTATTTCACAAAAAGAATTTCAACACTTTGCAATCTACAGTTTACCCATTGAATACGCTGCTTTTGCTACTTTCTAGCGTCAAATAAATAAACAATATTCCTATGAAGAGTTAAAAACCTCTCTTCTCAACGAAGAGGCTACTTTAACCCGTCAACCTGGATGTCCCAATTCCGCTCCCAGTCATGCATTGGTAGCTCATGGTCAAACTCAGCCCGGGCAAAACCCGAGCCGTGGCAACCCCAACCGCGGTCAGAACCGCTGTCAGGGCAAAGGGAAAGGGAAGCGGGGTGACCGTGGGGGGTACGGTGGCTCGGCCGGTCCGCACCCGCACCCCGCCCCTACCGCAACCCCCCATATCCCAGCTCAGTGCGACCCCCATTTGGCCTACCCCCTAACTCTAGTGCAGGTGTGCTGGGGCCCAGTTCCCCATATTTTCAAATTTGCTTCCAAATTGATCATATGGCTATCACCTGTTCACATTGGTATGACAACACCTCCATCTCAGATTCCTAGCATTCGCTTGTTGCCATGTCAATTGGAGAACCGCATGACTACAACTGGTACACTGACTCAGGTGTTACAAATCATATGACGCCAAATCTAGGTATTCTTAAAAACCTTCTTCCTTATTTCGGCCACAAAGGTCTACTTGTAGGAAATGGTGCTTTATTACCTGTAACACATGTAGGCCCGTCTTCGATACCAACTCGACATTCGTCTTTTGCCCTCAACAATGTTATGCTTGTTCCTAATTTAACCCATATTTTACTATCGATTAAACAACTTTGTCAAGATAACAACTGTAGGGTTGAGTTTGATTTACATATTTTCTGTGTCAAGGACAAAACTACAGGGCTGCTGCTTCTACGGGTACCCAATGATGGGTCTCTATACGGTTTCTCACCACATGACGTTGGCTTCGTAGCGCAATTAAAGAATGGTGACTTATGGCATCAGAGATTAGGTCATCTAGGCCATTCTGTTCTTGATTTGTTATGTAAGCAGAAATTTTTTTCGTGTTTTAAATTTCGGAATAAATGGAATTCATGTTGTTGAGGTAAGTCGTATAAACTTCCTTTTGAAAGTGTACTAGGCAAGACTACTATGCCCCTTTAAATTATACATTCCGACGTTTGGCAATCTCCTTTTTTCTCTAATTCTGCTCATAAATACTATGTCCTTTTTATCGATGATTTTTTAAGATTTACTTGGTTATATCTTATGCAGCACAAATATGATGTTTATGAAATCTTTACCGCTTTCAAAAACCTCGTTCAAAATCAATTTGATTCAACAATTAAAATTTTTCAGAGTGATGGTGGAGGTGAATACGATCATCGACGTATGAATGCTCTATCTCGTGATGTTGGCATTCACTTCCGTCTATCCTGTTCTGATACCCCGGAACAAAATGGGGTGGCGGAACGTAAGTATCGACATTTATTTGAAATGGCACGGGCGCTTTTAATTCACTCTAAGCTACCCTATGAGTTTTGGGATGATACTTTTTGCACTGCTTGTTCTATCATAAATCATCTCCCCACGCCAAATCTTTTAAACAACTCTCCTTTTCCGAAGCTTTTTCATACCAACCCTGATTACTCCCGTTTTTGCGTCTTTGGGTGTGCATGCTACCCGAACATCACACCTCGTGCCCCTCATAAACTTGCCTCTCGCTCTACCCCTTGCATTTTTTTAGGGTATGCTACTCGATATAAGGGATATAGGTGTTTGGTTCCAAAAAGAAAACAATTATATATAAGTAGGTATGTGGTCTTTGACAAAACTCGTTTTCCTTACGATAATCTAACAAATCAAGACAAATCAATCTCTGATGTCATAAATTATCAACCAATAATAATCAGTTAAACCCTGCAGGTCACACCCACCCCCCTTGCGCGGTGGTTGCTGATCGGCCGCTTCAGCTGCCGCTAGACCATTAGGCCAATCCCGCCCCTGCAGCGTTGACCGATCCCACCCCTCCAGCGTCACACGGTTGCCTCACCGAGGCCCCGGACTATGCCACGGTGGTCGGTTCCCTGGTGCTCGAACCCCCAGCCGGCCTCACCTAGGCAACCCCCACTGCTTCTGTCTCGCCTCCTAGCGAGCCCTCCACGGAACCCCTACCCCTTGCCCCCTTGCACCGTTCGAGTCCTTCGGGTTCGCCCTTAGACCTCACAACCGCACCCGAACCTGTGGCCCCAACCTTGGTTGGTCCGCCCCTCAATACACACCCAATGCAAACTCGTCTCAAAATAGGCATATGTAAACCTAAGTACCCCCTTTTGCTATCTTCCATCACTGTTGTCCAAGAGCCTAATTGTTGCTCACAAGCTGTGAAAAGTCCGAAATGGCAAGAAGCCATGGCGGATGAATTTAATGCGCTCATTCTTAACAACACCTGGGACTTAGTCCCACATGACCCCTCTAAGAACCTTGTAGGAAGTACATGGAAATATAAAGTTAAGTATAAAGCGGATGGCTCGTTTGAACGATTTAAGGCCCATCTTATAGCTCAGGGCTTTCACCAGCGTGAAGGCCTTGACTACAAAGAAACCTTTAGTCTTTGTGTCAAACCTACCACCATACACTTTATACTTACTCTAGCAGTCACATGCAACTGGACTATTCGCCAGTTAGATGTCGAAAATGCCTTCCTACACGGTCATCTTAAGAAAAAAATTTATATGAAACAACCATGGGGCTTCATACATTCCAAATTTCCAAATCATGTATGTCGCTTACGTAAGGCATTGTATAGTCTGAAGCAAGCACCCCAGGCATGGTTCCAACATTTTAGTGCAATCCTCCTAAGTCTTGGTTTTGCTTGTTGCCGTGCTGACCCATCCTTGTTCATCCACAAGACCAACACTCACCTCACTTGCCTGTTACTATATGTCGATGACATTATTCTCACGGGTACTGACCCCTCTTGTCTTAGTAAATTGGTTGACTCCCTTTTTTCTAAGTTTGCTATGAAAGACCTTGACCCTCTTCACTTCTTTCTTGGAATTGCGGCCAAATGCTCACCTGACCAATTTTTTCTCTCATAACACAAATACATCATCAACCTCTTACAACGCTGTGACCTATGTGAGGTCAAACTGGTAAAAAATCCCCTCCCGACCTGAGCACAACTCTCATTGAGTGATGGGGACCCTATTGAGGATCCTACTGAGTACAGGAGTGCTGTGGGGGCTCTCCAATACTTGACCATGACTCGATCTGACATCAGCTATGCCGTCAACCTCGTCTCCCAGTTCGTGCATGCTCCTCGCACCCCTCACTGGCAAGCCGTAAAATGCATCATTCGATACCTTAAAGCAACTCCAGACCACCGACTCTCCATCATTCCTGCTTGCACCCTCATAGTGACCGCCAACGCTGATACTGACTAGGGTGGTTGTCCAGACACACGCTGCTCCACCACAGGTTATGCCCTCTACCTGGGTCCAAATCTCATTTCCTGGCAGCCAAGAAGTAAGCCACAGTCTCCAAATCAACCACCGAGTCCGAATACTGTGCTGTTGCGCAAGCCGTTACTGAGAGTGATTGGATCCGCTACCTCATGAGAGATCTCGGTCTTCGTCACCCCGGTCCTATCATCACCTTCTGTGACAATGTCTCTGCTTCCTACCTGGCGGCAAATCTTATCTCTAATGGTAGAAGCAAACACGTTGATGTAGATTTTCACTATATTCGAGAAAAAGTTCTCAAGGGTGATTTCCAGGTTCACTATACTCCTACAGACAAGCAGATTGCTGATATCTTCACAAAGGGCCTCTTTAGTGACCTTTTTTTTCAACACAGGGCCAATCTTCACATTCTTCCACCACGCTTAGATTGAGAGGGCGTATTAGAATATACTTAGAATATTCTCATAGGATCACATTTACTATTGTACCCCTTCATTTATGTTAAGTGCAAGGATATTTTGGTCTTTTAGTGTGTTTTTCTTGCCTATATAAAATACCTTATATAATCCTTCTTCATTATTCAATAAACAGTACTTTTCTTTACTTTTCTCTATTGTCACAAAGATGACCAGAATATACCACCCTGCTGAAGCAACGGGCAAAAGATGCTAGTCTCCAAACTCCACGAAAAAGGAGGATGGTGACCGAATAGTTAACTAGGAAGCTAACAAGAATACTTTATGATATAGCTGTAATTCGTGATAGCCCTTTCAACATTATTCTACTCACACACTTTTCCTAACCTAAGACAATACATGGAAATTTCAATTGACAACACCTAAGAAATGTTAAATTTTAAATATATATGTATATATGTTGGGCCTTGATACCATTTTGTTAAGATCACCCATAAGATAATACCGAACCATAAATCGAAATAACAATTCTAAACATGGTTCAGCTGAAGCCTACATCTGTCGAGGGCAGCACGATACTTTCATTAATACTATTAGAGTTTACATGAGACGTATCAACTCTCACTCTTTCCTCTCTCAGACCTTAATGGTAATATACACATCCTCGTGTATTTATAGAGCCACCACACTAAAATCTTAGTGTGTTACGGGTATAAATAGGATGGACCCAAACACACTATATATATATATATATGTATATATATTGACTCTTATGCGAGGCTGAGAGATAATAAGAGAAAATAATGGCCAATAGAATTAAAATAAGGATCCAAATTTAAAATTACTTTTATTTCTCTTATGAAATTGTTAAAATTTTCTTAATTTAGATAGAATGGTAATTACTGTAGACACCCTAAGCCTTCAATTTCGGAGCAGCTGGCAAAACATGAAGGTGTTAATGAGGTGGTCTCTCCCAAAGGTCAATTTGTTATTTTTATGATGAGACCCCATTTTTCATACAACTGGAATCTTGTATTCCTTGACCCACTTAATTGAAAGGTGTCAAAAAAACCATCTATTTGAAGTACTTTCTACTTCAATTTTTTCCATTTTGATTTTGTTGTTGTGTATTTTTAACGTTAAAATTGATATGTGTAATATTAAAAAAAAAAAAAAAAAAAGAAAGGACTAACAAAATAGAGAGTAAAAGAAAAATAATAAGAACAATTTTAGAAAATAATGAGAAAGAAATATATTTTTTTGGGTTTTATTTTAGATGAGAATTATTGCCCAAATTAGCTTAAGATTCTGTTTTTGAATTTATCTATTAATTTAGATAATGTTAGTTTTTGTATAAATGAGTTGAGTTGAGAAGAATATAGCAGAGCGGAGAAGAGAAAATATAAGAGATTGTGAGGTTTTTGTAAAGGCTAATTTTTTTTGGGGGGGGGGGGGAAGAACATTTTGTTGTGAATCACCCGAGTTTGTAGGGAGTAATGTTAATTATTATTATTATTATTATTATTTTTTTTTTAATGTTGCTAAAGGCAGGGGAGGGGGGTCACTAGTGGGGCTCGAACCCCGGCGCTCTCACACGGCAACCGGGCGCCTTACCGCTAGGCTACGAGCTAGTTGCTCATGTTAATTTTTATTATAAATGAGTTTGTAAAGAGGTGCTAGTATAAGCTCTCCAAAAGACAGAGACCTAGAAGATGACAACTTCTAAACTTCCAATGCATTGAACTTGGACGAAAATAGAAAGAAAATCATACTTGATGTCATGCTTGGATGCTTTAATTAAGAGTTTTGCAACCTTTGTCATCACAAAGTTTTTGGAGTTACTATTGTCGGGAAAATTCACAAATAAGTAATCAAAAACTCAAACTCGAGATGCTACTCGCTAACTTGAGATGGGGGAAGAATAAAACTTAGAACCACTTTGAGAGGAATTTCAATAGGAAGGCCTCACACTGAAAGCTAAAGACCTCGAACTCAAGCAAATAGACTGGAGACACAATAACTAAATGACTAAAAGAAGGAAATTTAAATGAGAAAAGATCAAACCAAAGGAAGTTTCTATGTTGTAGAGTTCATAACCTAAGTTGTCCATGCCTCTGCTTCAGTACAGACGAAATCATCAGACATTCCAACTCCAAGGGTTAACACGACATTCACCACCGGAGTGTACTATCGGGTGATGGGTTGGAGTATAGCCTAACTTGGAGAAAGAAGAAGAACTTAGAGAGAAGTAAACAAATGAAAAAAAGTATGATTTCTGTGTGTTTCCGTGTGTTGATGAATGCCCAGGGCACTGTACTTATGGGAAAAAATCTTATCTTTTAAGCAACTGTCAGTTAAGGGAAGTGGGGGTTAAATCTAGCCTTAATTAAGAGAGTAGGCAGATATGGAGTAAAGAATCCGGCCTCAGTCAAGGAAACAATAGATATGGAGAGAGTGGGCGGTTACACGGTTAAAACATGTATCTCGAGCTTGAGCTTGTAGCCTTAAGCTTGAACCCAAAGTAACGGAACAGGCCTCGAGCTAACACTCTCAAGGTTGGCCAAGAACAACACCTCAAGCTCGAGCTCGCAGCCTGGAGCTCAGCCCAAAGATAAGACTCGCCTAAAGTTCAATCTTGACAACTAAAAATATGATGGCTGCAAAAATAAAAGTCTAAGTTAGAAAAGGTCTGCTCCCACCTCAAGAATTTTTATGTGGGATAAGTGAATTTGAGCAACTTGAATAAATTAAAGCACACTACACCCCAATAATTTCAAAATTTTATAGTGAATGTGTTAACTGTTTGAGTCTATTGGCTTTTTTTTTTTTCCCTTTAGCTGAGATACAATTCCCACGTAAATCATCATATTGATGTTTTATTGATTTCATTTCCATTTTGCTTGTTTGAGTCATTTTTTTCCAATACTTGTGTTTTTAAAATTTTTAACTTTATAAACATCACTGAAAATAATTTCTAATAAAATAATTTAGAACTTATATGTATGTATTTAAAAGTTGATTCTAAGAATTTGATAGGTCACACTATAATATTATTGCTTTTTAAAAACTATTATTGTAGAACTATCTTTTTTCCTTTTTAAATCAATTTTTCATAAAACATGACCGATGACATTTCTATCTTAAAAATAGTAATTCTAATTTAAAGAAGAGGCACTATTAATTTTTCTATTTTCCTCCAAAAATATAAATATAAATACAGAATACGAGCAACATATCCCAATACAAGACAAAACACCATCAATCATGACAATCAAAACAAAATTGTCTACCAATCCAAGAAGGGACAACTAAAGGTTAAGTCCCTAAGTAAAACAAAGTTATCCATTAAAGTTGTTCACAAATAATAGCAGGAGACCAATTGAGAGTGTAAAATTATGAATTGAAATTACTTGTTATTAGACAAATATATATATATATAGTACATGTGCAAAGTGAATCTGGAAAGACATTTGTTCAATTTCGTCCATACTATATCCATTTTTATCCCTGGACTTAGAGATTTAGGATATGATATGATAATAAAGGCCGGTTTCATACTAGCAAATGGACTGGTGATATTACATTGAAAGATAAATATTCTAAACTCTTCTAAATTTTTACCTTTAAATTTTCCACCATAAAGCATATTAGATTTTTGGATGGAGTGGAATTTGAGCCTAAGTTGGCATCATCGGCTCTTTGGTTGAGAAGAGGACCTTAGACTAGCTCTTATCCGTGACTTTTAGGAGGCATGTCTCCTTTGCCTCTTGAAGCCCACAAATGAAACGTGGATGTATTATCTCTTGGGAAGACATGTCCCGTAACTATTGTTGAGTGCTTAGAGCCAATTATGGTTCCTTCTAGACCATTATCTCTAGCCCTATTGGGGTGCATGACTCTAATTATGCTGAATTATTTGCAAGTTTGTTTGCTTTAGGTGTCTTGACTACTCCAGGTTGGCTTTTCCATCAATACTTGATTATCGAGTCGGGTTCCTCTAATGTTGTGACTTGGATGGTCAATCCATGCTCGTGCCCATGGAAAGGAAATTTCTTGATAAAGAAATTTTTTTCTTTGAAGCTCAATTTTTCAATTGTGTGTATGTCATATATTCCCAAAGAGAAGCAAATTATGTTACGTATTATTTTGTAATGAAAGGAGTTTCAACGGCCGATCCTCTCATTTCCCAACTTTGATCATGATTCTCAACATATAATTTTCAGAGACCTTATAGTTTTGTACTCGGTATACTTCTTTTATTTGCTTTTGATTTTGGTATTTCATTCTTTTTTACTTTTATTAAATAATCATGTTGTAACTGTAGGAGACAAAATTCTTTCCTCTTGTTCAATTATAAATAATGACCATTTTTAAGATTATATTGCGAATTTCAATCCAAATACTACAAGATAAAATAATTATACAAATAAAATGCAAAAGAAACAACTAAAGAAAACAAGATTTAAACAATATAATCTAGATCTATGTTGTTTGGATCCTAGGAAAGGATCCTACTCCAAGACCATCTAAAACTAGAGAAGACGTCCACTATAATAAACTGGTTACAAATACAAACATATACGAGCTTGACTTAGTAAAATACAAGTACATCGAAGAAGCTTCTAAGGTCAAATCCTCTACCAGCAACCATGAATGCTCTTAACACTCATCAAACCGTCATGTGAAAGAGGGACAGGGACAAAGTTGCTTGGTCCCCACTAGGATTTTTGGTGAAGCGGGAGAGGAAACAATTGAACAAAAAAGGAGAAAGAAAAGAAAGATTCTCTCTCTTCATAGTAAAATCGACCCATTACCTATACTTGAGCCTTCTTGATTAGTGCATAAGTCTCCAACAACATCTTAATCATCCATTTCTATTTGATGTCACGGCTGGGTCATCGTCCAAAGAAACACAAAAATAGAGCGTTGGATGCATGGCATGTGTCATGCCAGATAGTGCAAGCAAGAGACAATCCCAACAACATCCTAATCACAAGTACACGTGGCTAAGGCAAACGACTCAAAAAATAGGTCAAAGGGGAGCAAATAGACAAAGTCCATTTCACCGCTGATTTCCTAAATCAGAATGAAACGAACCTCAAATGTCCACTTATTCACAACTCCCACATGGAGAATTTAAATGGGGTCCTATCTTAAAATTAGTAGGCATTAATTTCAGTAATCAGTGTTGGAAAAATAATGCAAAAGCAGTACAATCGCGGAGAGAATACAGTGAAAATTACGCAAAAATACTACAAAAAATACAGCAAACATACTACAAAAAATACAGTAAACATACTGCAGAAAAATACAGTAAAAATGCTGCAGAAAAATACAGTGAAAATACTGCAGAAAAATAAACCAGTTATTGCTGTAAATTTTAATTGTAATCGCAGTGAAATTATCTGTAAAAGTCATGAGGTATGCGGCAATATAATTCAATAAAAAGACTGAAAAATGCAGTAAGATGGAATAAGCACAACAACCGAATAATACTGAAAAAGTGGAGAGATTGGTTAGAATATTGAAGATACCGTGCCGTGGGAAATACCACTGTCCTAAAAGATGATTTCTTCACTGCTTCGGTGCAAATAGTTTTACCGGCGGCCGTCCTCCAGGATTTACACGGTCCGACTGTTAATGTGCACTTGTTAATCATCGGGTAGGAGAGTCCAAGAACTTTGCCCAAGTATATTTAGAGAAGGAAAGAGGAATGAAAAGAAGGAACTGGAGAAGTGAGAGACTTGTTACTGTTGATTATTATTTTTTGACCACGCGAAGGGACCTATTTGTAATAGTAGTGAGGGAATTCCAACAGTGCAAAATATGTGAAGAACGCGCCGCCCCCCCCCCCCCCCCTCTCACCCAACGGCTACAACAGGGCCCTCACGCGCCATCCGTTACGGCGCGTGTGGGAGCGTCGCTTGCTCACCGGGTGCCGGAGTCATAGCCACGGACTCGCAGTCGACCGGCAGGCACAACCGTACAACTCTCGCCGCAATTCGTCAACGATCGAGGGGCCATCGCACCAACACCACCTCCCTCCTCTTTCTACCTGGTGCACCACCGGCCCACCGCCGTGCTCAACCACCCGGTCCACACGTCTCCCACGAACCTACTCCAACACCGTACACCTCCAATTTCTACCATCTTCCACCAAAGAACCCACACACAGTGCAAATGTCGTACGCCGGTACAGGGGCATCCATTTTCGTCGATTGTTTACCTCAAAGAACGACAAATTTGTGGCTTAGGGCTGTCTTCCGCTCATTCAAATCAATTTATGACACTTTTGTCCCAGTGAAAAGAAGACTGAGATCTGCAGTATCGTACGGCTTTGTTCGGTTTCATGACTTGAATGAAGCTACAAGGGCTGTCAAGTCCATGAACGGGAGATGGGCTACGGGTGTGAAACTCAGGGTGCAATGGGCAACTCCAGTCAGAAGTGCAATTCCTACATCCACTCGAGGCCGACCACAGCTGAGCACGGCCCAGGAGAACAAAACCACATATACGACCCAAGACCGGGGGAACGACTCAACTAACCAAAGTGGGGTACATGCTAGCACAGATCTTCCGAGGATTTCAGTGTCAAATTATAACAAGAGAGTTGAGGCATGGCTTAAGCGGTCAATTATTGCCCGATCCATTGTTGAGGTCAGTCTTGATGATGTTCTTACATTTATTACCGATAGTGACCTTTACGGACTTACACCTAAAGGCTTATGCAACAATGCCTTTATTCTGGTTGTGATTCGATTGATATTATGGATGACTACCTCGACCCCCGCAAGGAGATTCTCCAACGAATGTTCAGTGAAGTTTATAAATACTCGGGAGAGACGCTTGGGTCCCTTAATAGAAGGGCCTGGCTTGAGAGACACGGACTGCCGGTCCAGTGTTGGTCTAATGAGTGCTTTGCCGATATCGCCAAACTCTGGGGGAGGTTCATTGGGGTGGATCCAAGAGCATCCATTATGAGGTGCATTGACGTTGCTAGGATTCTGGTGGACACTTGCCACACAACATGTATCCACCAGATAGTCCAGGTTCACCATAGTGGGGGAACCCGTTTGATCTTCGTCAAAGAAGGAAGCTCTGCACTGTTACAGGACTACTCCCCAAGCGTTGTGTCCAGAACCGCATCTGCTAGATTGGTGAGGGAGCAGGCCTTTTCCACATCATATCCCCCTCAAGGGAATGAGTGCACGACTGTGATAAGGCACTCATCACAGATTCAACCTTCTCCGCATCTGATGCCTGAGCGCTTTGTTATTAGTGAGGAGTCTAGAACTCCTGCCCTGATGTTGACAAATGAAGGGACGGAAGTTGCTTGACAGCCGTCTGGTCATGTTTTCCTCCACCGCAACCTCCAAATCATTGGAAGATGGGCCCCACAGCCTCTGATCATGCATGCTAGGCCGTGTGCTTCACAGCGGGTGGCGCATCCCCCTCTGCTACTGCCATGGGTTGTGAGTGGTGAAGATCCAGAGATTCAACATCATGCCTAGAAAACCGTGCCTGTTACCGATACTTGGGAAAGTAATAGTGATAATGAGTCTACAGCATCTGGGCCTGAGTTCCCTCCAGGATTTGAACTCATTGCAGAAATTGGTAACTCTAAAGCTGAGGATAGTATGTTGTCGTGTCAGCAAGATGCAGCTCCTTCCATGGGAGGGCCTAGCTCGGGCTGGAGAATAAAAGAAAAAGTGCGCTCAACAAGAAAACAGAGAAAAGAGATTAAGCGCAAGATGAAGGATAGAGAGAAGCGAGAGCTGCAAGATTTCCTCAAGGATATGTCTCCTACAAGTAATGCTAGAAAGTCACCTAAGTCAGTGAAGAAGATGAAAAAAAACTGAAGTAGGGGTAATCGAATCCAGAAAATTACGGAAGAAGTTTATGATGAGAGGATCCTGACTGCGGAGCGAGTTATAGAGATGGGGCAAAGGGTGGGCATCAACTTCGATGGCTTCAACCCGGTTGAGGTGGCAGACATCCTTGCTCATTGATTTGGCTTGTGTGGTTGGGCTTGTTTCTAGCAGTTGTTTCTGGGGTTTCCGTGCTTGTTGGTTTTGCTCCGGCTCCTTTGTGGTTTTTGTGTTTTGTTTTGTTTGGCCGTTTGTATGCGTGCTTTCCAGGTTTGCCGTGTCGGTTGTTTGTCTGGGTCTTTGTCTTCTTTGGGTCCGCTTGCGTCTTTTGTTTTGGCGGTGTTGGTCTCCTGTCGGATCTTTGCCTCTCTGTGTTCCTTTTGCTTCGTTTGAGGTTCTGTTTTTCCTTTTTCTTTTGTTGTTCTTGTTTTTTGGTCGTCTTTCGGCTAGCTTCAGGCTAGCTTCAGGCCTCGTTTTTTCGAGTTTGCCTGTCTTGTATCGGCACTCCGATGTCACTTATCGAAAAAATGTGAAGCTATTGAATTTCAAGCAAGTAAATATTAACAATCAAAATGTTTTCAGCAATGAATGACAACAGTTAATTTTTAATTGGTTACGATTCTGCAACGGCTAGTGCATTAAATAGGCTCGGTAATTTACGATATGGGTTTTGAAAGATTATTTTCTGAAAATAAATATACCCGTTAAGAAAAAGAATCATTCACACTATTTTCCAATGTGGGATACAACTCCCTCATAAAACTAAAGGTTAGCTTGTATCATTTTTTTAACAATCAGCTAGTCTTATATAATGATATCTTCTCTTTAACAACTTCTATATAAAATTCTATCTAGACTCATATGTAGAGAATTTTAATCAGCGATACGCAATACATAGACAGATACACAAATATAACTTGACCAAGGTGGATTGCGTGAAGGATCCAAAACACAAGTAATAGCAAGCATGAAGGTACAATTATTGCTTTATTATCCATTATTAAAGAGGGGGCCAATGGGGGGTCACACACTTTACTTGCGAAGCAAGTTGGTGAAAGCAACACAATTCCTCAACTTAAATGGCTATTGGCTAAGTGCTAAATTTTTTTTATTTTTTATTTTATTTTTATTATTACATTGATAAGGAGAGTATAAAAACTGCCTCACCTCTTAGGTTGAAGGTACTCGAAAATAGCTTCCCTTCAGGGTAGCACTCTAAAGGGGAAAGGCTGTGTATGTTGACCCCCCCAAATCCTGCGTAGGCGGGAGTCTTTGGAGCACTGAGAATGTTATTGCTTGTTGCTTTAAGGAGAGTATAAGAACATTTTCTATAGAAAAAAAAATCAACACTTACGGAAGAAAGTGATAAACTTTGAACCCAATATATCTTGCTTGGAAAGTTGGCAGTCAAACTAATGCACCAACACCATTAGCTCAATTGACAAGTGCAATGAGTCCCCTGCACTCATGAAATCGTCCTACTTGTCCTTTTCTGTTGTACGTAAACCTAAAGAATTGAAGCAAAATTGGAGAAGGTGCCCCTCAAAATTGTTTCTGAATTTAAATTTAAGGCTCATTAATTGATGCAAGACGTACATGAGAGACACGGAGAAAAGCTTGGCCTGAGTTTTGATGGAGATGAATTGGCTGTAATTGAGTGTATAGCCATAATGAATTAGGGTATTGGTCAATCTATTTCCTTGTTATCCTTAGTCCCAGTTTCAGTATACTGAACCTTTCCCTTATTCCCGATCGATATTATCCAGTGGTGGCAGTAGTCATATAGTATCTGTTGGTTGTTTATCTATGTTTTGTCTAGTAATCCTTTTTTTCTGGTCCATTGTAGTTTTTTTCTTGTATTTGTTTTGTTCTGAATTTTGCTACGAGTTAGATCACGTCTCATTTGTATAAAGTGTCTGTTTTATGGCGACTTTATCATTGATTATAAAAAAAAAAGGGCCAATTAATTGAATGGATGCATAGAGTTTTCTTGGAGATTTATATATGCAATTGTACTAAATTTTCCAATGCTATAAATCCTTTAGTTCCATACGAGGATGATAATACCACATTCCTAAAATAGTTTAGTGGTCTCTCTGCGTTTCTTTAACTAGCTGGTCTATGGTCTTTTCCAACAATTAAGGGCCTGCTTGGCATTACTGTAAAAAAAAAAAAAAAGAAAATACATTTTTTAAAAGTATTTTTGTAGAAGCACTCTTATAAAAAATGTTATTTTAAATAAGCAATTTGTGTTTAGCCAATTAGTAAAAAAACTTATAATATTATTATGAGTGTTTAGCTAGTGTTTAAAAAGTGCTTTTTTATGTAAAATTACCAGAAAAGGATATTAACAGAAGCATTTTATAGTTGAAAAAATCACCTAAGAACCATTTTAAGTATTTAACATATTTTTAAAATACTTAAAATATTTTTCATTATTTAAAATATCTTCTAAATATATAAAATATCTTTTAAATATTTATATAGTTTTTAATATTTTTAAACTATTTTTCAATATTTCTAAAATTATTTTTCAATATTTTTAAAATATTTCTCAAAAAATATACAAAATATTTTTTCAAGTATTTAAAATATTTTCTAAATATTGTAAATATATTATTAATTATTAAAATATTTTTCATATATAATATATTTTTTAAAAGTACATAAAATAATATATATATTGGTTTTCAAATATATAAATTATTTTTAAATATATTACCAAAGTTTGAGATAAAAATATATTAACAAACTTCAGGGTGCTTGAAACAAGTTTTCTTAATTATTAATTTTTGCTTCTGCTTCTCCTTAAAAGGAGAAGCATCAAATATTAATTTTAACTTTTCTCTAAAAGCAGAAAAAAAACTTTTACTTTTTTATATTTATTAAAAACACTTTTTCATGATTACCGAACACCCTCCAAATCTCCAAAAAATATTCCCCCCTCCCCCTCCCCCTCCCCCTCCCAAAAAAAAAAACTTTTTCTCATAAATGTGCTAAGTTTCATTTCAACATTTATTGTCCTGTTTTCGTGGAATGCATTCCTTTGGAACTGTTTTAGACCTAGCTATTGTTACGGCCTTCGGTTTGCTTCCCGTGCCTTCTTCTATCCCCTTATAGGTACATTGGATTTTTCCTCTTGTTTAGTCTCTTGCCCATTTGTTTTGGGATTTTTTGAGTAGTTTTTTTAAGGAGAGTTGGACTCAAGCTCTTTTTGGAATAAAGGGAAAGGACCAAAATATCACCCAGATTTCCACCTGCCATTCTTTGGCAGTCATCCCCTCTATTTATAGTCAAGGGGGAGCTTAATTAGGGCGGATGATAAAGACAAGTGGCGGATGGCAAGTGAATAGGCAAGTGGTGGCTTTCCTTAGTAGGGGAAATAAAGTGCAACGAGTAACTTTGGTACTCGGTACTGGATAAGCCAGTAATGTACAAAGCGATGTGCTTTGATCGATTACCTTTAAGCCGAGTAGTGTATTGATGGGTGGTTTGCGCCGCCAACTCCACTTCCGAGTATGTCGCCAAGGGCCTACACGTCAGTCTGTTGTTGTGTATGCTGCCAAGGTCTTACTCGTCACTCCATATCTAAGTACGCCGCTTTCCGCGTATACCGCCAAGGGCCTACTCATTACTCCATTACCAAATAGTTACCATGCAACATAGTTAATTTTATCCCAAACAGATAACTCCCCACTCCATGGTTAAAGTGAGCTGTTCACATTCGGCCATGACGTGTACTTCTTTCTTTCTGCTTTTTCCTTTGTGGGAAAGGCTAAGTCTTTTTTCCCACAAAAGTTACTGAGTTGATGTGACACAAAATTGGATGATGAACTCACCAATGGGAGGTTCTCGGGTTCCGACGCTTGGCATGGTTTAGAGCTAAAGGAGGATCGCTTAGACTAGCGTTGTACACTACATGATCTCGCCAAGAGAGAAAACACATTAGTCACGCCAGGTTCGCATTACCAGGTTGTTAAGACTGACGTGGTTGGAGTGGAGGAGAATTTGGCTTTCCTGGGCTTCTCCTTTGGAACAAGCGACATTGATGAGAAAACGGGCATTGACAGATGTGTGTTGATCGGATGTCCACTCAGTCAATCACTAGTTAAATCCAAGCCATTCATTTAGTCTGCTTTATCTGGGCTGTTCATTTTTTTCAAACAAACTTCTTTATTTACTCTTGTTGTTTCATCTCCTTCGTCCACCTTGCTTAGCGTTTTGAAACCATAAGATCAGATTTCATTTGTAGCGACATTTTTTCCCTTTGGGCTTAGGCTTTCCAGCCAACCTCAACTTAGATTTTATATTTGCAAGTTCAAGAGTTGCATAGGTATCCGAATTTAGACGGTGAGCTTGCGTCTAGGTATCCTTCTCCTTCCTTGGTCTGTCAGAGTTGTAGAAATGGTGAATGAGGAAAAGGTGAAGGAAGCTCATGAGGATATGACCCATTCCTAGCAACCCCCTCAAGGGGAAGCATGAACTGATCCTAATCCTTCACCTCCTCCTATAGTGAATTGGACAATAGAGCAAGCGAGGCTCGGCGAGAAGTTTCCCGAAGCATTTGATGCTCGTCCTTCTCGCACATTTATTTCTCAAACTAAAGGTGAGCAAGGGGCGGCGATGGTGCATATGAGGTATTATTTTTCTAAGGACTATGGTCCAAAAGAGAATGCGTCTCCCCTTTTCCCGTTGAGGGTTTTTTTTTCCTACCATTGTCGATGCTCTTGATGCTAGGCTTCGATTCCCAATCCCAGTCTTTGTTTTGAATATCTTACTTCCATATAGCGTATATATATCGTATGTCCTTGCCGAGCAACACCAAACACGTACAGGAACATATTTGGTTTCTTACTTGCTTGCTTTATTAAAGGATTTCAATCTAGGCACACTGTCTTAGATATTTTGTTCCAGGAAAAATAGTTTAAGAGTGACACCTCATTTGAGAGTAGGGACGGGTCTACCTTTGTGAAGAACAACCCTTTGAACTTAAAGAACTAGATGAGTAAGTTCATTTGGGTTAAGCCGCCAACTCGTCCCAAGCATCCTATGAGTTGGCAGGTTGTTAACAAGAAAATTTAGCCCGCGTTTGATAGTTTGAGCAAGGAGGAGCAAGTGATTTACAATTATTTTACCAGGAAGTTTGAGGGAGATAAGTTGTTGGCTACCTAGGAACTATTGGAGCGAGAGATAGTGCTCGCCAAAGTTGGACTTAGTGGCAAACCATTCTCGGGTACGCTTTTTGCCTTATTAAAGTGGCTTCGTTCAGTTTCCATGTCACGGAATTCACTTTGTATTTCTTTTTCAGTCGAAGTGCTTTAGGCGTCGGATATTAGGGCATTGCTGGCATTGCCCACTGGGAAAAGAGGGCAAAGAAGGCACCCTATTGTTGAGGGTCTTAAGCCACTTCCTAAGCCATCACGTCCATCTTCATCTACTGATGTTGAGAGACCTCCTTGTAGAGTGCATTGTTGCCTGGCGAGCCTGAAGGTTCCTTCACCTAATGATGAGATTACTACTAATGTGGGGACGGATGGTACTAGTTCTTCTGATCTTGCTGTTCATGTCCCGGCATCTAGGACTCTTGAAAGGGTTACGAGGGTACATAACGAACGTAGGAGTAAGGAAGAAACAAGGGCTTCCACCTCTTCGGCGCCTTTAATGATTGTTGGTGATCTAGAGAGGCTATCTCAATTTTTAAGGGAGCTTGTTCCGCCAAGGGACTTGGAGCATATTAGTGGTGCCCCTTCGAATGAGTTGGATACTTGTCACAGGCAAGAGTTATTATTTTTCAACCTTCTATAATAACTTATGTTTGCCTTATCCACATAAGCTTGTATCTTGCAGGGACTAGGCGTAGTTGGGTCCCTTGTAGTAGTATTTCTGAAGAGAGGTGCACAAATCTAGTGTATATAGGAGGAATATTCCTCCTGTTCAGACGTCCTTGGAAAATGGCGGGAATCAGACGAGCACAAGTCTACAACTATCAAGGAGATGAAGACTAAAAAATTGATGAACTTGAGTCAAGAGTTGCTGGGTTAGAGGCGTCTTTATCTGACAAAGAATGCATTGCTCGTGAGTCCAATAGAAAGCTAGAGGAATACCTTTACAGTTTGCCAACCCGATTCTCAGTAGCTGGAGTTGTGGCAGTAGAGAAATATCAATCTAGCTCGTAGTTTTTTGACTTAAAGTGTCAACTCTATTG
The DNA here is from genome assembly GCA_018398585.1 of Simmondsia chinensis. NCBI lineage: Eukaryota > Viridiplantae > Streptophyta > Magnoliopsida > Caryophyllales > Simmondsiaceae > Simmondsia > Simmondsia chinensis. Next base: position 26,267,450 of record JAGTTD010000011.1, read on the forward strand.
GCCACGAAAAGACCACATACGCCAACCACCTTTACTCCCCCAGCCACCAATCACCATACTCGGCTACTTAAGGTATGACGGTCCGACATGGGTAAGTACCATCAACCTAGTTGCAGCCTCCCTACTTCTCGACCACTACCATTTAGCCACTGGTGTTGATAAGGACCAACGAACACCTTATACGTCCTTACTTGGAGCCAAATCACCCTTACCCAAGACCTTAAATTCAAAAATCCTATTCACCCAATCTACTTGTCCACTCGGTACTGAATAAGTCACGCATGTCAAGTAAAGAAAGAGGCTAAGTGCCTTAAGAATGCCTCTCCCCCTAGCAACTTAGACACTTGACTCTTTCCCCAAGCCATTCCTACTCAATCTATCTTAACTCATCCGAATTCAACATCAGGTTAAAGACATGTGATCTACCAGGGTGAAGCATAAGATAGTGTATGGAAAAAGATTGAAGGCCTTCCTCTCTCTCATTACAACAACAACAACAACAAACTCAGTGCCTGCAAAGGGCTCCCGCACAAGCAGGGTCTGAGGGGTAGATGTATGCAGCCTTTCCCCTTCAGGGGGTACCCTGAAGGGGGGCTTCCTCTGTCTCATTATACCTGCACAAATTATATACTACACACACAAAAGGGGATTGAAGAGGTAATCAAACACTAGAAATTAATGCGCTTTGGCCTTATACCAACATGCATGGAGGGGACAACGCAATTTCACTATGACAGTGGTACAAGAGTACTCTTCTCCTACTCTCTCTTTTAGTAAAAACATGCAACATAGAAACACGACCTAAATTAAAGTCTAACTTCTGTAGTAGTTTGGGAGAGGGTGAGGTGCAATCACTTTCCATGCTCATCCTTCATGCCTATAATATGAATGAATTAAGTCCAACGAAAACTGTGCACAGTGCGATCGCATACGACAATAGCCAACATGCCTACTCCTATAAGTTCCTCATGCTTACTATCCATAGGCCTCCACTTCACATACCCATGTAGGAGGTGTTAATGTGTCTAGCCAACATGCTCGTTTTTTATCTTGAAAAGCTCAACTTTTTTCAATCTCAAGTAAAGCTAAGTCAACTCATTTAAATTCATGAGCCTAAATTTTGATAAAGAAGTTCAATTTGATCCTTAATTAATACAAGGCGGTGCTTATATGAAGCTAACTTGAGCTTAAAAATAACCTAATAAGGCTCAGCTTGACCTTCAACGAATAAAGCTCACAGTACAGAATTCACATTTTTCAAATCATTTGTAAAGTTGGATAGTAACCCTAGATAACTTCAATTGTTTAGATATTTTTTGTTCACATGAAAAAGCCTACATGCTAAATATTAACACAAGAAATAATAAAATCAAATTAGAAATAGTTCTGTTAGCCTCAACATTGAGTTTAAACATATCATCGCAAGCATATAAACATAATATTCCTTATAATAATGTAACGAGCAAACTTAAAAGCTTGCTTGAAACCCACCTTATACAAGAGATAATCACAGACAAGTAATTTTCTATTTCTGGAGTATAAAGAGCATTTGTAAGTGTTAAAATAATCTCCAAGGCAAACTTGATTTCCACGATATGAGTGCCCATGAGATTTGTGCTTTGACAGTCTCCAAGTGAAACCTTGCGCTTACTTTCAAGAATATTATACATCTTAAACCAATTTTTATAGCATACATGCTTATGAAGTGTTATATGTTCACCAACCAACCATCATAATTTTCAATAGTGTTCATTTTAGTTATTGTAGCGACGAATTGCTCCTTAATTATGCGAACATGAATCCGGGTCCATTTGTAGGAAAGCAAACTGTTAATAAGGACCCTGAGCAGAAGCTTATCATTAATAGTCCTAGTCCTGATCATGTTCAACAAATTTTGTGAACTATTATGTTTTTTTGTGATTTGGCCTTGATGTTTAAACTGTGGATTGGATATTGAATTTTAACCCCAAGTTTTATTCCAGTTAGTAGAAACAAAACTTAACTAAAAGCCGAGTAGAAAGAAGACTCACTACTCAATTCAAGGTGACACCCCTTGTTGCCTTTACGAATATTTCCCTTATTGGACTTACCATTGCAAGCATGAAATCTCTCAAAGTTGTAGTTCTTTTGCATATAAAATACTTACAAAATTTATGAACTAGCAGAGATGATAACAAAGTACCTTCAGGAGAAGCGCAAATCTCTCCCCTTTTAAGACAATTTCGCGACATTAAAGAAGCAATAAGTGCATGTACATTGCTTTTTTAGGATATAATATCCAATTAGAAAATTGGCACTTTCTTTTAAATAAATGGATTTTCTAACATGTGCCAGGTACATTTATTACACTTATATTTATTGCACTTTTGCTAAATCATACAAATATTAAAAATAAAAAATATTATTATTTTTATATAGACCAATAAAATATAAGAACTTAGTGTAATAAATGTTTTTTAAAATGTTAGGAAAATCCTTAAATAAAATACCCTACTTAGCCAAAATATCAAAAAAGCAAAATCGCTTATATTATATGCCTTTTGACCCCCCCCCCCCCAAAAAAAAAAAAAACACTTATGCTTAAAATATTCGAGCCTTTATAGCATGGTTTTCATTGCAACAATCTCTCACATAGCATTACCGGTGCCACAGCATTTATAAGGCTATTACTGTACATTTTGTAACTCACAACTTTAATTCTAGTCAATGCACTATAAGCATTCAAAAAAATAGTCACCATGCAATTGAAGCTCAAATTTAATTTAGAATATACTTATATTTTTTCAAATGAGATGTAATAGCCAGTAATTCCAAAAAAAAAAAAAAAGGGTAATTCATAAAAAAATTATCAAAATATTTAAAAGGCATAAATAGAGTCATCAAAAACATATTACATTAAGTTATAATTGAAAATATTTTTATTAAAATATCCAATACATTACAACCATGAATTTTGATTAGGGATGCCAATGGGGTAAGCAGGTAAAATCAATTATCCACTATTGGTAAACTATAATTGATCAGTATGCTACTGTAGATGGGCAAGTAGGTTACACAGACAATTATTTAGATAAAAATTTAAACCAACGCATTCGCCCAGTAAGGGTAAAACCAACACAATTCACCTAGTAGATGCAATTCCCCCAGTAAGGGTAAAACCAATGTAATTCTCCCAGTACGGGTAAAATCTAACACAATTCGTCCAGTAAGGGTAAAATCAACATAATTCACCCCTTAGAGGTAAAATCAACACAATTCTCCCAGTAGGGGTAAAATAAACATAATTCGCCCAATAAGGGTAAAACTAATACAATTCGCTCAGTAGAGGTAAAACCAACATAATTTGCCTAGTAGAGGTAATCAACATAATTCGCCCAATAAAGGTCGAATCAACATATTTCGCCCGCTAGGTCCCTTTCAACGCAATTCGCCTACTTCCTTAACAATGCAATTTGCCCACTTCACTAGCAAGGCAATTTGCCCAGTATACTCAATAACGCAATTCGCCCACTTAGATCAATATAACGCAATTCGCCCACTTTAACCGACTTGACAAAATTCGCCTACTTTATCCCCCCAAAACACATTTATACACAAGTACAAAAGGATAGAATCAAACATACTTATCAAAATAGTAATACTTATCCAAAAAGTGATACTCATCCAAAAACATCCTTTCTCTATAAATAGGGGGCTACACGTTTCCTTCAAAGGCATCCCTTTCCTACGATCACCTCTCCGGAGCAATAACTGTTCAAATGCCTTACTCCTCTCAGGCTAAGTATTCTATCTCTATTATTTCATTTATTACTTGCCCTTACTTACTATTTCATGATATTGATATTGACTTGAACATCGGAGGGGTCGCCCCGTGGGTTTCCATGGGCCCCCTCTAACCATTCGTTTGATCTAGCAGGGAATATCAAGTTGGCCGTGTAGCTAGAGCTTGAGTTCAACTCATCTTAACGAACCTCACCTCGTACAAAACTCCAAAATAATGAATAAGCTCACTGATCAAATTCATTACAAACACCCACGGGTACCCACCACACCATTTGGGGCAGGCATGGATACAAGTGAGGTAGGTAGAGGGTAATGGTCGGGTATAAATTATAATACCTACCACAAGTATAGGGCGGGTACAGGTATAACGCGTACCCCCCCCCCCCCCCCCCCCCCCCCCCCCCCCCCTTACCCCCACCTCAACATGTATATTATTTACTTAAAAATAAGGAAAAAAAAACATGTATTTAATTTTATTACTTAATTTTATGTCAAATATTAGAGCAAATTATTTAATTTTATCACTTAATGTTGGCTTTGTTTAGCGGAAAGTTTAGTGGCGGATCCAATGAATAAGGATTGGGGGTAAGTACCCCCAATAAATTTTAGAAACAATACATATGAGATATTATATAGTCTATTTATTTGTGTAAAAAGTTAATTTGCCCAAACCCATTTTCCAATATTTCATTTACATTTTCAACCCTATTTTTATATTTGCTCAAAGTACAAAAACTTTTGCAGCTTGCAAATAACACACAACAATATTACATTTATTGTACACTAGAATATTTTTTCCGAACATGAATTATATACTTGAATGTAGTACTACAACCACTATAAATGTGTCCCCAGTGAACAAATTTTCTAAAGCCGCTACTGGAAAAGTTCTTAGTGGAAGCCAATCAAATACATAACATGCATGAGATCAATCAAGCCAATTTTTGCAGATCACTTTTCATTGTGCAAAAGTGTCATATAAGACTTTTAAAGTCACATGGGTGATGCATTGTAGGTGGAATAGCAAGGTAATTGTCTAATGGGGTGCACATGTTTGTGTCTTTTGGGTTTGCATTTATTGTTGTGCAAAAGTCTCTTTTGGGATGATGTGCTATGGGCATGGCCTGCATGGTAAGAGAAAATACAGCCAAGTGGATGGAGAAAATTGGACGGAGGAATTTTTTTATTTTTTATTTTTAACATTGGTAAAGTCTAATCTAGGGGATGCTAGATTTGAATTCATATTTTGTGTTGGTAACTGTCACCTCAACTATTGTGACAAACTGGGGATCGTCTTGCGGGAGGAAGATGCTACATCGTAAAAGTTATGTTTGAAAGTTTAAAGTTGACTTGCGGACCATCAGGGTTGAGGAACATTATCAAGACTTTTGCACAATGTATGCTATCTTTGATCTTGTTATGCAATTAAGCTTCAAGAGCAGGGTTCTTCTATTATCTTTTTTTTTTTTCCCTTGTTTGGAAAGACATTATATGTATTTCCTTGAGAATTCACCCTTCTTTTTACTTAACCAAAAAAAGAGTTGACTCGTAATGGACTGTTGATTATCTTTTTTTCTTTTTTCTTTTTCTTTTTTTTTTTTTGTGCAACGAGGTGCACAAACATTATAATAAAGGCCACTTATACCGGGGAAAGGGAAGATAAACCTCAAGCACAAAATATCAAAAATGAGTTTGACTAGGACGATATATAAAAGAAAAAAGGTTGAAAACTACACTCTTAAGTAGGAGTGTTGAGCTGAGCCGAGCCCAAGCCCATTAGGCTCGAGGCTTGACTTGTTAGCGTTAAGCTCGGCTTGGGTTCGATTCGAAGCTCGCCGAGTTCAGAAAATTCAGGCTCGAGCTCGGCTTGGCTTAATCTAAGCTTGATGAACTTCAAATTAAGCTTGCAATATTCCAGCTTATTTAAGCTCAATATTGGCATGTTTTGGCTCATTTACGCTCAGGCTCCGCTCATTTTAGGCTCCAACTTGGCTTCATTGGAAAATATTTAAACAAATATAGTATAATAAAAGAGGCTCGTTTAGACTTGCGAGCCTATGAACTCGAGCTCACTAGGCTCGGGCTCGATTAGATAAGCTAAACAAGCCAGTTCAGCTTAGCTCGAGCTCAAAGTGAGCCGAGCATTTCAAGGTTTATGACGAGCTGGCTCATGAGGGCTCGTAAGCCGGCTCACTCATTTACACCCCTACTCTTTTGACAAACTTCCACCATAAAGATAGAGAAGTTTCTTTTTTTCTTTTTTTCTTTTTTTTTTTTTTGATAATTAGTGTAGAGGGAGGATGGGTGTTTTTGTTATTTTTTCTTTTCTCCATTTTATGCGTGTCCTTCGATTTCCCTCAAAAGATGACGACTTTTGTAGTGGTAGCTTTTCCTAGCTAATTATTGGGAAAAGGTATAGAAGGAAGATCCTCCAAGACATACATAACATGTGTCTAAAAACATAAACAAAAGAGGAAAATACAATACTACAAAAATAAAACACAATACAAAAATCCTATAGCTAGGAACCAAAATGCACACCATGATCAAAGTTATGCCACATGATGCATAGCTTTGCATGACGGTTTGGTATAGTGCTAGCTATGGATGAAAGCTAAATGATGTAAGGTAGACATCTCATCAAATATGTTTGAATAGCATGGACAGATTCAGTCAATAATGTTGGTTTTGCAACATTGTCTATTACACCTCTAGCTGTGAATAGATTCTATGTGGTTGGATTAAGCGAACTGGCCTGAATTTGCAAGTAGCTAGGAAGCCTAATCTATTGGAATTCTCTATAAAATGGTGATGGATATGCTAGGACATCCAAATAGCACTTGAACCAATTGATTGCTCTCAATTTTATATCAGAATGCATGACCGGTTTGGTGTTGAGTTCTGAAAGATGAGGGCATTCTTGGAATCCCAAATTGCATTACTGACAATGGAATTAGTTCATGATCTGCGTCTTCTTTTGTTGAGCCTTTGATAAATTGTAATTGCCACTAATGAAACAAGTCTCTATGGTTGTTCAGGAAAATGATAGAGATCCCTCACCAATGCATGATGGTAGTCTAGAGATTATACGAGAACCTACAGAGCAAAGATGTCTACGTGATTCATTGTAGTCTAAGCAAAATGAGTAGGGGAGCAGGGTAGTATCAAGTATTCCATAATGCACTTGTCTCTCTTTTTTGTTTAATCTCTCTATAAATCAGATGCATGGATCGTGCCCCAATAAAAGGGAGTTGGATGAGTAAGAAGTAGCCCTTGGTTCATTTTTCCACATCAAGACATTATCAACAATATTAGGGCAGACGAAAACTTCCTATAAGTCATGGTAGAGTGCTACCTAAAGATTGGCTTTCTAGTCCAAATGCCACGTCATTAGTCTAGATTCAATTACTATGTGATATCATCTCAAAAACCCATATTTTCTAAATTGAGTGGTGTTGTGTAGAGATAGAAAATTGCCAAGGGTATTTATCATTAAGGGAAATTCAGCAATCCATGTCTGCAACCAAAAGGGAGCATTGTTATCGTGTCCAAATATTCAGAATATCAACCCTGATGAAATGATGGATTTATTGGGTCTGAGTTCTTATTTATGAAGCAAATATCTCTCCATATTCCTTTATTTGTGATAGGTTGTTGAGCGAGTGAGAGTGCTTGGTCGGTGCCATATTGTGCTTGGATTATCCTTTTGCAGAGTGGTGATTTCTCAACGTTGAAACACCACCACCACTTGAAAGGAAGTACAGAGTTCCCAATGAAAAGTTTCGGAATGCCAAGGCCTTTTAAGTTCTTGGGTTAAGCTCCAGCGTGCTACATTTAACTAATGCTCTTTTATGAGACTCCAAACACCCATTCCCAAAGAAAGACAACGTGGTCCATAATACATGTTTTTTAGTCACCAGGAGTGCTGTCATAACATTTAAAGTAATCAGTTCAATAGCTTAAATTATTAAACAAAAACTAAAGAATAATTTACACCTTAAATATCTACATAGCATATGTAGGTGTCTAGTCTACACTGCAACAATGCATAGACGCACTTTATTATGGTAATGTGTTCCAAGAAGCTTCCTTTGCTCATTACATCACTACACTGATTTCCTCACTACACTTAATTTCCCTATGCCTGTAGGTCTCAACAATATTATGTGAGAGTGACTTCAATAGGAATTAGAATATACTCGTTGCAAGGGAGGGATAATAAAGTGGTCACCAAAACGATTTGAAATGAGGGTCAAATTTCATGGCAAATCCATAATGATATCCGGGATTTCAAGTGAATAACTAGTAGATGTAATTCAATTAGAATCAGTTTTATATATAAGGTGGCGAATGTAATAGCTAATTAGTTTGCAGAATTGGACTTAGATGGCATTCTTTTGTTGGGTTGAGGGAAATTCCGAAGTCTAAAGTTCTTACCCGCATGCTCCATTATGATGCCTTAGGAATTCCTTTATCTAGTTTAAGCAAAAATATTTTTCCTTCTATGAAAGAGCTAAATGTTGTTCTCTTTCTTTCGTATTAGATCAAACTTTTATGCAATTGCCATAAGCTTGTATAAAACATAATAGGAATAAGATGAGAGAAGTTTCTATTGAATCCAAGAGAGCTTTACGACCTATCTGCCAATGATTTGAATCTAACAATTTCCTATAAGAACTCTTTTTCTACAATCCTTTTTTTAAAAAAAATTATAAGTTAACACCTTTTAGTCTTAAATATGTCTAATTCTGTTTTTCTACTTCTGTTTTATTTGAAGGATAAACACTATCTTTTCTTATTTTCACTTTAAAAAAAAATAAAATTTGGGCTACTTTTTTCTAAATTTATTTATTTGACTGAATATATTAAAACTTAGTAGGGATTTTCCAAATAGGGACATAGGCCTAACCTTATGAATACTCAAGCCTTATTAGGCTGCCAGAAAGCAGACACAAGAAGAAATACAAATTCATGAAAAGTGCCCATTTGGCTAATTTTTTGGTTGTCAGCAAGTAGGCACAATCTGAGAACTAAAAATTAATTAACAATTTTCAATTTCTTTAAAACGCTAGAAGTAACTTATGTTCTATTCTTCATAGTAAGTTCTAATTCATTTGTTTTGAACTTGCCTCCCTAAGAAAGTTTCATTTTCTATTTTGGCTACCAAACACTTTGCACTTACTTTTTCAGAGTTGATACAAGAATGAAATTAATAAAAAATACAACTTTTCATAGCAATTTAATACATGCGGCAACCAAACGAGACCTCAAAGTTAACCATAGTTGCTCAATGATCAACAAACAAAAAAGTTGCTCAAATTAACATTGCATAGGGGCAGAAATTGAACTGTATTTCTTGTTTCTTACCACTATGGCAATAATATAAGATGGAATTCATGTGCATAGGGTTGGTCTAACCGTAAAAAAATGGTCTTTAAAGTCAATTTGGCATTAATTTTGGTACGTCAATTTTGAACCCATGCCAACTAGTCAATAACTGGCTCTTTTTTTTGTCCAGGGGGAACTTTTTGTGCATTTATATCATCCCATTTTTCCAATTCCAAAGGCGAAAGACCCACATGGAAGCTCTGTTGGCAAAATATGGTACGACAATGAAACGAGATTTAATATTTACGTGTATTATTTGACTATATATAAGAAAACATTGGTCAATAGTTTGTTAACTTAAGAAAGTAAAGAATAATGTTAATCATAATAGTAGTGACAAAAAGTTTAAACATAGCAAATGATATAATACTATGAGCAATTTAAGAGTTAGAGTGATAAATTTAGTAAAATCTATAACATGTACATTTGATTTAGTTGTAGTTTATTGATTATTTTCGATTATCATTTAATTTTTAAATGGGAAAAACAGGATACATGTTCTAATGCATGTATTATATAAATAATATCAAAAGGAGCTTATTTTAACTTGTTATTAGCAATGATACATATACACCTCTTTTAAACGGATAGTTTAGATACATATCTAAAATGTGCATATATTATACGTGAATTGGACTAACAGAGCATGGAAATACTCAACTAGATCCAGGATTTTTGTTGACAAGAGCACTTGATAACAAACTTTATATCTATTAGAGGATAGTAAATTAGGGTTTCTCCTTTTGTCTATATTGCCCTAGTTCACACGTGTTTAGGACGGGCACTAAGTATTTTCCTCATGTACTATGCTCTATATATAAAGCATGACCTCTCCATATACTTCATCCAGCTCAATCAAAACAATTATGTTTTCTCACATGGTATCAGAACCTCAATAAGAGACTCTTCTCTCCCTTCTCTCTTAATTTTTTGCTCTTAATTTCTAGTTCTTTGTTTTTGATTTAATTTCTAGTTCTTTTTCTTTTTCTTTGATCTAGAGAATTTTAATTTATACTATGGTAGCACATAACCCTAACCCTAACTCCCCTCCCTCCTCATCCCCTTCGGTCCCAGCCACCGTAGCGGTAGCCGAGGCCGATTCTCCTTTTACCAGAATTGGATGCCACCCTTTCCCATCCAACAATTTTAATTACTACTTCACTCATGTATTGCTGCAACCCTTTCTCGGCCCTTGCTAAATGATATCGTCCATCACCCTCCATCCAAAACCATGTGGGATGCCCTTCTCAAGTGGTTTCGAGCCAATTCGCTGGCCAAAGAATTTGACCCGAGATCTCAAATCATTAATTTGCGAAAAGATGTCTAAACAATGGGAAAATACCTTTCTGAGTTAAAATCCATAGCTGATGACCCAACTGCCATAGATTTGCCGATCTCTAACAGAGAACTAGTACATTATGTCCTTCACGGGCTTCCAATTGAGTATGCTACTTTTGCTACTCTCACTCATAAGACATCTCCCACACTCACCTTTGAAAAACTAAAACAAATCTCCTAAATGAAGAAAGTGCTTAGTCCAAATATCAAGGATGCCCCGCTACTGATCAACAACATGCCTTAGTTGCTTCAAGTGCAGGTACGCAAGGATTTAACCCCAACCATGGGGGTCGTGGTCAAGGTAATAGAGGACGCAACAACGGCCACCGTGGCAATCAAGGGGGCCGCTCTGGGGGGACAAAATCAACAGCAACAATCGGGAGCTCATCACTCAATCCCCAATCGAACCCCTTTCAGCCAGCAGGTATTGCCCTATTTAACAATAATAGTATACTCGGTCGCGGACCTCAATACTGTCAAATTTACACTGAAATAGGATATCGTTTTGTCTCTTGTCCCCACTGCTTCGATCAAGCGGCCTTTCCTAATCCCTCTCACTCGCTTGCTGCCATGACCATCAGTGATAACCATGACTACAGTTGGTACCCCGACTCCGATGCATCCAACCACATGACGCCTCACTCAGGTATGCTTTGTCCTCTCCTCTATTATAATGGTCGTCAACGAGTTTTAGTGGGGGATGGGGCCTTACTGCCCTTCACACATGTGTGTTCCACAACTTTAACAATTGAAAAACGTCAACTTCAACTTAACAACATTATGTTAGTCCCTCAACTAATGCACAACCTTCTATCTATAAAGAAATTGTGTCAAGAAAACAATTGTACTGCTGAATTGACTCCCATTTTTTCTCTATAAAGGACAAGGCTATGGGGATCCCTCTGCTTCAAGTTCACAATAATGGACCGCTCTAAAGCTTCTCGCCTCACTCGGTTGGACTCACGGCCCACACATCCTCCAGTGACTTATGGCATTGCCGCTTAGGACATCTAGGTAGACCTATATTAGACGTTTTATGTTCTCGTAAACTTATTTTCAGCTCTCGTTTTACTAATTTTTGCCAGACTTGTAGCTTGGGCAAGTCCCATTGTCTACCTTTTCAGCTTGTTCTGCATTTAGTTAATTCTTCTTAACATTTGATTCATTCTGATGTATGGAAGTCTTCCGTTTCATCAAACTCATTGCATAAGTATTATGTTACATTGACTGATGATTTCACACGCTTTACATGGCTTTATCCAATGCGACATAAATATGAAAGTGTTTGACATTTTTGAAACCTTCAAAACTTTGGCTAAAAACCAATTTTCCAAAAAAATTAAAATTTTTCAAAGTGATGGTGGTCGAGAATTTGACCAACGTTGTATGACTAACTTGTGTCGTCAGCATGGCTTACACTTTCTCCTTTCATGTCCTGATACTCCACAGCAAAATGGGGGGTGGCGAAAAGAAAGCATCAATAAATCATTGAAATGACACGCACACTCCTCATTCAATCAAATTTGCCCTTACATAATGGGATGATGCGGCTTGTACTGAATGTTTTATAATCAACTATCTACCCGCTCCTGTTCTTAAAAACTCATCCCCCTTTGAAAAACATTTTTCAAAAATGTCCCAATTATTCTAGTTTCTGTGCATTTGGGTGTGCTTGCTATCCCACTATCACACCTCATGCCCCGCACAAATTGGCACCGAGATCCATACCATGCATTTTTTTAAGGATACGCCACGCGCTATAAGAGTTATCGCTGTCTTGACCCACAAACGGGGAAGATTCACATCAACGAATATGTTCGATTCAATGAAACTAGCTTCCCATATCTGGAACTGGTCAACCCCTTTTTGGTTCCATCTCCCGGTAGCTCCACCACCATGGTGGATCTCCCTCTACCTATTCCCCTCACTATCACTCACATTCAGGGTCCTCTTCCCTTGGCTAACAACCCTGCCATGACTCATGACCCCACCGTCGATCCACCGCTAGCTATGTTACCTACCCGAACCCGCCCGCTTGGCCACCTTGGTGGCCCCACCCTTAAAACCATACACTTAAGGTTACTGGATCTCGATATAGCACATTTTGGTTCACCAGTTGTTACCAGTCTCCCTTCCTGGAGCCTCGGGTCTCTGCAACACTCGACCCTCCCCTCACTGCCGCACCAACTTCCCCATCCTCTTCCCTTGCTACGGCCACACCTCTACAACCGGACCTCACTGAGGCAGTAGCAACCTCCCCCAATCCCTTCTCTCATTTTATCAACTAGTGTCGCACCAAGTCCTCCTCTGTCCACCATCGAGTCCCACAATGTCGCTCCCATATTGTCATCTCTTAACACCCATCCAATGCGAACTCGACTCAAGGATGGCATACAAAAAACAAAATATCCCGCTCCCTTTCCTCCAACTATTACTCTCAGGCAATCAAAAATCTCAAATGGCAAGAGGCCATGGTAGATGAATTTAACGCTTTAATTCATAATAACACCTGGGAACTTGTTCCATCAGACCCAACTAAAAGTATTGTAGGATGCACCTGGAAATATCGAGTTAAGTATAAAGCGGATGGTTCAGTTGACCGCTTCAAGGCTTGCTTTGTTGCTCAAGGTTTTCACCGATGAGAAGGTATTGACTTTAAGGAGACCTTCAGCCCCGTTGTCAAACCTTCGACTATACGCTTTACTCTTACACTTGCTATTACCAACAAATGGCAAATCAAATAGTTAGATGTTAAAAATGCTTTCCTCCATGGCAATCTTAAAAAAGAAGTGTACATGAAACAACCTCAAGGCTTTATTCACCCCAAATTCCCAAACCATGTCTGTAGACTTTGTAAGCCCCCCATTCCTAATTTCATCACTTTAGCGCCTTTCTCTATAGCCTAGGTTTCATTTGTTGTCGTGCCGATCCGTCCCTCTTCCTTTTCCTCAAGCATAAAGACATCATTTGTCTCCTCCTCTGTGTCGATGACATAATCCTCACTACTTCCAACCCTAGGTCCTTAGACACCCTCATTCACTGCCTCTCAACCTAATTTGCAAGGAAAGACCTTAGCCCTCTCCACTTATTTCTTGGCATTGAGGCCCGTCACACCCCGCCTTGTCTCTTTCTATCCCACCATCAGGACACTATTGATCTTCTCACAAAACATAACATGCACCATGCTAAACCCATTAAAATTCCCCTGCCGACCGGCTCCCAGTTATCGTTAAATGATGGCGATCTATTACCTAAGCCCACTGAGTATAGGAGTGCAGTTGGGGCACTTCAATATCTCACCATGACTCGTCCTGACATATGTTATGTTAATCTTGTTTCCCAGTTTAATAATACTCCCAGGACTAGTCATTGGTAGGTTGTAAAACGCATCCTCAGGTACCTCAAAAGCACCCTCGACCATGGGCTCACCATCCTTCCAGGATCCTGCACATTTGTTATTGCCTACGCTGATGCTAGTTGGGCGGGTGTCCAAATACTCGTCACTCCACCATTGGCTATGCCTTGTTCCTTGGTCCCAACCTCATTTCATGGAGTGCCAAGAAGCCACTGTCTGTAAATCTTCCACCGAGTCTGAATACCGTGCTGTTGCTTAAGCTGTCGTTGAAGCTGACTAGGTTCGTTATCTCATGCGTGACATCAGCCTCAAATATTCAAGTCCAGCCATCATCTATTATGACAATGTCTACTCCTCCTACCTAACAGCAAATTCTGTTTCTAATGATCGCAGTAAATATGTCGATGTTGATTTTCACCATGTTCGGGAGAAAGTTCTCAGAGGCAACCTTCAAGTTTGCTACACACCTACAACAAAACAACTCGCTGCCATCTTTACAAAAGGACTCGAACATGACCTCTTTCACTATCACAAGACCAATCTTCACATAGCAGCGCCATGTGCAGATTGACGAGGCCTATTTGAGGATAGTAAACTAGGGTTTCTTTTTTGTCTATATTGTCCCTACATGTATCTAGGATAGGCACTACAGTCTTTTCCTCGTGTACTATGCTCTATATATAGAGCATGACCTCTCCATGTAGTTTTTCCAATTCAATTGAAGCAATTAATTCTGTTTCTTTACTATATCGTTTATATAATATTGTCGAGTCTCCCTCTTCTTTGAATCCCCAAATCTCAAAATTTTAAAGCCCAATATGTAAGTCAACAAATAATAAAAAGAAAAAAAAAGATGAGTATTGATAGTATATGATCACATTAAATGTGGTACCAACACCAAAAAAAAAAAAATAATAATATAATAATAATGATAAAAATAAATAAATAATATTGGTTAAAAAAAAGAAAATGAAGACTTGAATTGCATATATTTTGACTTCATGGATACGCATTGAAAATATATAAAATTGGATTTTTTAAAAAAATATATAATATTTAGAATTACACGATCTTAATAAATATAAACTAGGTTTGTTCCCGTGCGATGCACGGGCGGTATTTATTTGTCACTATATTTTATAGCCAAGATTTTTTTCATTGAAATAAACTTTTGTTTGATTAGTTGTCAATAATCTTGTTCAATTTACATAATTCTCATAGTAGTAATTGTCAAAGTTTTCAATCAAAAAGATGACAAAATATATTTCTTAATTCAAAGAAATGAAAATGTAAATTAAATTCGCACTGTATTAAGTATGAAACTCATTTCACAAAAGATAGGGAACATGATTCCAAAAAAGGTGGTTGTTGGGTTTGCCTTTCGTGCTATATCCCCTTAATTTTCTTTGGTTCCCTGCAATGAAAATATGCCATTGTTAGGTTGCATCTAATTGCTATGAAATAGTAAAGCATGACCTGTTGCTTACCTCGACATTTGTTGCATATATGTTATTTATTGTACGCTCTTCGTAAGACAATATTATAATTGGTTCTTGCTGAATCATCTTGTAATAGTGGCATTGTTCTTTCCAATGTACCTTTGTGATGAACACCACTTTTGGGTTGTCTTTCTTGCCATTTACTGTAGGCTTCCTGATGAATATCCAGCTGCAGCCTACAAATTCATCTAAATAGCAGGATAGCAAGTAATGGCCATATTCATGTATCGTTGAGCATCACAAGAGTATGACATGATTCAGTTATTTTTGTTGAAGATGATTTAGATGCGTACTTGTCCTTCAATCATGTCAAAATATTCAGTCGTGCTCTTGGTTAAGTGCTCTGCCTGTTTCCCGAATAATATTATGTTCATTTCATTTCGCTGTCAATCGCGTACAACCATCTTGATCTGTAACCTATTATGCGAAAAAAGGAAATTTAATAAATTATAACATGTAATGTTTAATTTAAATATTATCCAAATCATTTTCGTAGTTGTTTCATGACCTACAACTTCAATATTATAAATTGGGAGGCAAATGTAAAGGCATTGTTGTCAAACATATGAGTTGTTATGAACCTGATGCATTTCCATTTATGTGTTGATCTTGTACTCGAAAGCTGGGCTGAGCTTTTATGATCTCGCTCGTGCTAAAAAACATGAATAATTGTGTCAGATGTTGTTTGTACTATCTTATTTATTTTATTTAGTTGCGAAAATGGCATTACACATAAAAAAATTTATAGTTATTACAATTTGTTATCTCATCTTTGTTGGAACCTACATTTTTTATATAATGAAGTCATATACATTGGGAATAACTATCTTCTGAAAAATTATGATATTGAAGCATGTAAAAATATTATTACTAATGGAGCTCGGATATGTTAGAAAAAGGACACACCAAAAGAATGAAGAAGTTGCAGTAAGCGGGATTTGAACACAAGATATCCAAATATAATATAAAAAGCATATGTGACCACTATAGCAAGTACCTCAAATGATATTCAAAAAAATAAAATATCATCCAAAACTGGACAGAGATAGTTATTGGACTGCTGGGCCCATTACAATTGAGAACAATGTACTGTTTACATAATGTAAATGCCTCACTTCCTTTATAACCAAATAAGCTTTTGGTGTCCTTTTTCCTAAGAATTAATTAATGGAATGTTGCAAATACTAATTTCCAAAATTAGAGAATGAAATATTACCACGAATAAAATGTTATTGATGGTTAATTTGGTGTTCGTTCTAGCCATAATCGCATAATCGTCACGCCTTTTTGATGGGGCTCTTCAAAGTTGGATGAGTGGAGGTGGGGTTTGACAAACATTGTGTGTATGGCTTCCTCACAATAGTATGACCTCTTTTTTGGGAAATAAATGAAGTGTGGGATTTTTTAGGTTGAGTTGAGTATATTGTGGGATTTTCGTTATTTAAAAAAAGGGGTAAAAAATATTTAAAACTTAAACTCCCATGATTTATATATTTATAAAATTAGTAATTATGACACATGACATATTATGTAATTTATTTTCTTCCACATTAAAAGAGAACTCATCGTTTAATTGTAATGAAATATTATTTCATTCGTAATTTACTATAGTGTGAATTACATAAATTAAACATCATATATGGAATTTAACGATAATGAAGTCGGTGAATAGGAAAGTCGTCCTATAATTGTACTGAATTATTGTTTTTTTTTATAGTTCACTATAAATACACTCATTAAATCATTAAATTTTAGAACATATTGCCCAAAATTATTATAAACTCAACTTTCAAATACAAAGTACATTTACATATATCAAATAATTCAAATATATTGACCCAAAATATTCTAAAGTTGAACTTCTAAAATTTATATATTTTATTAATTATGACAAATTGAAAGTCATTTTCTCAATAATTATTGTAATACATCATTTCATGATTAAAGTTTGGCCTTAAATTTGTCATAATTAATAAAATATATAAATTTTATAAGTTTAACTTTAGAATGTTTTGGGGCACTATATTTGAATTATCTTCTTTGCATTCTTTGATATATTTTGTTAAAGTTTAATTACATAAATTATGAAAGTTGAGTTTATAATAATTTTGATAAATATATTTTAAAATTTAATGAGTGTATTTGTTATTTCTCAATTTCAATATATCATATATCTTTCTTTTGATGGAAGTATGGCGTTTGATAGCTTGGTGGTATTCCAAAAAAAAAAAAAAAGAATGGTGTTTGATTTATAATGATTAGAGTATGGCCCCCCATATTTGTCATAAATTTTGTAATATATTTTATACTTCTCAATATTTATATATAATACATTATTTCATGATTAAAATATGTCATTTAATTTGTCAGAATTAATAAAATATATAAATTTTAGAAGTTCAACTTTAGAATATTTTGGGATAAAATGTATGACAATTGTACTTTCATAATTTATGTATTTTATTAATTATGACAAATTAAAGGCCATACCTCAATCATTATTTCATTATATAGAAATTGAACTTCGTATTGCTCCAAACATTATGAAATTAAAATTTCAAATACAAAGTACATTTAAATATATCAAATAATTCAAATATATTGACCCCAAATATTCTAAAGTCGAACTTTTAAAATTTATTTATTTTATTAATTATGACAAATTAAGGGTCATACTTCAATCATTATTTCATTATAGAAGTTGTACTTCGTATTGCCCCAAACATTATGAAATTAAACTTTCAAAAACAAAGTACATTTAAACATATCAAATAATTCAAATATATTAATCCAAAATATTCTAAAGTTGAACTTCTAAAATTTATATATTTTATTATTTACGACAAATTGAATGCTATATTCTCAATAATTATTGTAATACATTATTTCATGATTGAAGTTTGGCCTTAAATTTGTCATAATTAATTTATAAGTTCAACTTTAGAATATTTTGAGGCAATATATTTGAATTATCTTCTTTGTATTCTTTGATATGTTTTGTTAAAGTTTAATTACATAAATTATGAAACTGAGTTTATAATAATTTTCATAAATATATATTAAAATTTAATGAGTATATTTTGTATTTCTCAATTTTAATACGTTATATATCTTTCTTTTGATGGAAGTATGGTGTTTGAGAGCTTGGCAGTGTTCCCACAAAAAAAAGTATGGTGTTTGATTTACAATGATTAGAGTATGGCCCCCATATTTGTCATAAATTTTGTAATATATTTTAAACTTCACAATATTTTTATATAATATATTATTTCATGATTAAAGTATGCCATTTAATTTGTTAGAATTAATAAAATATATAAATTTTACAAGTTCAACTTTGGAATATTTTGAAAAAAATTTATGACAATTGTACTTTCATAATTTATTTATTTTATTAATTATGACAAATTAAAGGCCATACTTCAATCATTATTTCATTATATAGAAGTTGAACATCGTATTGCCACAAACATTATGAAATTAAACTTTTAAATACAAAATACATTTAAATATATCAAATAATTCAAATATATTGACCCAAAATATTCTAAAGTTGAACTTCTAAAATTTATATATTTTATTAATTATGACAAATTCAGGGTCATATTTTCAATAATTATTGTAATTCATTATTTCATGATGGAAGTATGGCCTTAAATTTGTCATAATTAATAAAATACATAAATTTTATAAGTTCAACTTTAGGATATTTTGGGGCAATATATTTGAATTATTTTCTTTGTATTCTTTGATATATTTTGTTAAAGTTTAATTACATAAATTATGAAAGTTGAGTTTATAATAATTTTGATAAATATATTTTAAAATTTAATGAGTGTATTTTGTATTTCTCAATTTTAATATGTCATATATCTTTTTTTTATGGAAGTATGGTGTTTAATAGCTTGGCCGTGTTCCCAAAAAAAAGTATGATGTTTGATTTATAACGATTAGAGTATGGCACCCCATATTTGTCATGTATTTTATACTTCTCAATATTGATATATAATATATTATTTCATAATTAAAGTATGCCATTTAATTTGTTAGAATTAATAAAATATATAAATTTTAGAAATTCAACTTTAGAATATTTTTGGACAAAATTTATGATAATTGTAGAGCCATACTTCAACAACTACAAATCAAATGCCATATATATATATATATCTTTTTTGGGAACACACTAAGCCATCAAAGTGGGGACCCGCCCAACCATGCTCTATACCCTCCCCGGCCCTCCCCATACCCACCAATGGTTCGTTTTGTACATAGTTAATCTTGATGTTAAAAAAATACGTCTTTAAATTCAATGATTCAAATTATTTACCAATGTCATAAAAAAATAATTTGTTCTTAAAAAGAGTATTAAATAACTAATTTGAGTGGGTATAGGATTATAGTATTAAATAACTAATAGGAGCGCGTATAGATAACCGTATTTATCAATGGTTAACAAAATAATTTGTTTTGAAAAGGAGTATTAAATAACTAATATAAGAGGGTATAGATAATCGTTTTGTACGCACATTAGGGCAATTGGGCTGGTACGGGTATAGGATTTCGGTGGTGGGTATGGGCATGGAGGAGGGACCCCGTACCTACCCTACACCGCCCCAGTACCCTTCCTTTGATACATTGAGACATAGGTGGGCTACTTTTAGATTAATTATTGTTAGGTACCCACTTCATACTCGTGGGGGGTAATGGGGCGGATACAGGTATAGGATTTGGGTGACGGGTACTGTTAGTTATGTTGTCTAATGCTTAGATCTTATAAATCAAAGTCAAACGTGGCGGGATCGGGAATAAGTGGGGACCCGCCCCATACCTGCCAATGGTTCATTTTGTACATAGTTAACCTTGAAGTCAAATATTACGTCTTTAAATTGAATAATCCAAATTAAATCAATAATATAAGTGGATATAGATAATCGTTTTGTACGCACATTAGAGTAATGGGCGGGTACGGGTACGGAGGAGGCACGCCATACCCGCCATGCCCCATTGCCATCCCTTTGATAAGTTGAGATATAATTGGGCTACTTTTAAATTAATTATTGTTATTTAATCTATAAATAATAATAATTTTTATTGTTTAGTATATAAATTAATTGGGTGACCATTTTTTTAAGAAAAAAAGGGAAATAAAAAGGTAAATAAAAGGAATTGGGGGTGTAGGATTAGAAAAAAAAATAAAAGGAAAAATCTAAAAAAAGGGGTTGGGGGTGGGGAGGGTTTTGGAGGAGGGAAGCTTCTCTATAACAATAAAGAAGATATTCTCGTGGACCACATAAGATAATATTAAAATAAGATTATTAAAGTTAAAATTTAAGTTTTTCCTTTTTTCCCCAATAAGGTTGTTTGACTTCATTAGTTTTTTTTTTTTTTTTTTTTTTTTAAATGGAAAAGAGGGAAATCCCCTTGGTACATAAATTTTCCAAAAAGAGAAACAAAAAGGCAAGAAAAAAAGAAGAAGAAAAGTACAGATATACAATTCCAAGTCTAAATGCGTAACATGATCAAAGCCAAGCAAGTGAACCGCCCAGTTTTGGACTGGGTCCGCACCAGAGCTTACCCGGGAAGTATAGAGAAATGTTCAGGCTAATGGTGCTAATGATCTGAAGTGAAGTAAATGATTTAGCGTATCTGAGGTGGTGGTAGTTGTGGTCGTCCTAGATGAGTATAAGGACAGAAGTATTAGAGCTGAGAGTGTATGTGGACACTAATTTTTAAGGATTATCTAAGAAGTGAAGGGTGGAAATGCTGGTGCAAATAACGAGCACATTGAAACAAGTAATGATTCTTAATTTAATGTTATCTAGGATGCAATCCTAATCAAGAGTCGTGTTTTGGAATACGATTCATTTTTGAATTCCCAAATTTCACTAATGATGGCAAAGAATGACATGAGCTATACTTTTTTGGTTGAGCCTATGATGAAAGGAAATTGCCATTGTTGGAAAATGTCTTTCAGACTACTTGGACACGTAATGAAATTCCCTACCATCGCATAATGGTGGTCAAATGATCCCAGTGGTCCTACATGCAAGAAAAAGATGTTTACATGTTTCGACACAAAATGGGCCTAAAGTCCTTAAGATCGATTGCTGGTGAGGTTTTGGGAACCAGGGTGACCCCAATAACATTGCTGGAGGAGGGGATTGAACATGTTTGTTCGAAGCTTCTGACAAATTGCATTATGGTTGATCCTATAATATGCCATGAGAGTTTTATGAATGTAAGTTAAACTCATCAAATCCAGGAGCTTTTGAACCATTACAACTCCAAACTGCCTCTTTTATTTCATCAATAGTGATTTCTGCTTCTAGACCAGCCGTCTCTTAAGCAAATAAGATTTGGAGATCCATGTTAGTCATGTAGGCTCTGGGGAGGTTTTCCTTAGAGTAAATGCTTTTGAAGTACCAGATGGTTCGATGTCTAATGTTGTTAGATTGAGTGATACAACATCCTCTAATCCTTAAAAGATTTATTGCATTTCCCCCAAATCTGTAGTTGGCCATGGAGTGAAAGTATTTTGTATTCTTGTGCCCTTTTTTTGACATTTCTAACCCTAGATTTCTATGTCAAATATTGCTCCTTTTTTCCTATACCAGGAACAAAAAGAAGCCCTATTGGAAGTGATTTCCAAACTTTCCGAGTGAGTGAGTGGCCTAAACTCTTATTTTTCCTAGTCGGGTGGAGAAAATAGTATTGGTAGGAAGCTTAACATTCTAAAACGAGGATGAGGGGGAAGTGGATGGAATAGGATCAGTCGGAACTAATTAATAAAATGAGCATAATTTTATTAATTAATTTCCAAAAGATATCATAATTATGTTCGCATTTATACGACCTAGGTTGACAACCTATTCTCAACTTTAGGATGAATACAACAACAACAACAGTCCCGGTGCTGCAAGGGCTCCCGCATACGAAGGGTCTAGGGGGGGATGGGTGTACGCAGCCTTTCCCTTTTAGGGTGTTACCCTGAGGGGAGGCTGTTTATGAGGATCTCTAACCTAGGGAGCATGTCATCATGGATGCATAGAAGCCTGAAAACGTGAGAACAACATAGTATTAGAGCAGTATAAGGTAATATATAGCACAAGCCAAGCACTAGGAGCAAAACTCAGTGGCAGGTAACTGCAAGCAAATAGTCCCCAAGTACACAAGTGTTCAAGTATATAGATAAGTAAATAAGTGCGCCAGAGAGGAAGTCAAGACACCTAGAGACACTAGTGCAGGCATTAATAAGAAGTACTACTCTAAGCCGCTACCTCGGCTACCCCTATGCTTGCTCTCCAGCTAGTTCTATCTAAGGCAATCTCCTCTTGTAGGTTTAGGTGCACTACAAAAAAAGTGACCATTACCAACAGTAATATTTTAGGTTCTGTTGGTAATGGTTGTACATTACCAACAGCAAAATGTTACTGTTGGTAATGACTTGGAAGGAATAGGAAGTGAAAATAATAAAGGTCTAGTCCCAACAAAAGTAAATTTTTGTTGGTATTGATGTAGTGAATCCCAACAGAATTTGTTTCTGTTAGTATTCTGTTGGTATCAACCAACTCAATACCAACAGAAACAAATTCTGTTGCTATTGACCAGCTCAATGCCAACAGAAATATGTGCTGTTGCTATTGACCAGCTCAATGCCAACAGAAATATGTGCTGTTGGTATTGACTAGTTTAATACTAGCAGAAATAAGTATTATTGGTATTGACTAGTTCAATGTCTGCAAAAATAAATTTTGTTGGTATTAACTAGATCATTACCAAATAAAATAAATTTTGTTGGTATTGACTAAATTAGTACCAATAGATGTATTTATCAATAAACAAGATTTTGGAAAAATTAGTAATTATAAAAAATTTTATTAGAGCAATTCAGATATTAATGCCATAAAGTTTGATATATCAATTTTATAGTGCCTTTTGTAAAATAATTTTTTAGTTAAAATATAATTAAAAAATAGTTTAAATGACAATTTGTATTGGTGTAAGTAGATCCCATTTTTATTCTTTCTTACCGTCATTTAGATAATTTTATAAAATATACATAACTTGCTGTATTAAAATATTATTTCAAAAAATTTATGAACTAAAAACTTAGTACACTAAACCTCATGCTAGTAATAAGTTATAATTGAACATGTATTTTAAATAATTTATCTTTAAATAATAATAATAATGTTTTCAAAAAAATTTTATTTTCCCTCTTCACTTTCATTGTCCCTCCATTCTTTAATTTTATTTACTTATTTTATTTTTATATTTATACTTTACTTATTATTAAATTCTGACATTCACTTACGTATCCCTACCTTACCCAATTTCTTCCCCAACAACCGGTTACCCTAAACCGTTGATCCTACCAGCTTGCACCGGCAATCACCATCCACGAGCTCCCCGATGCTCCACCACAACCACAAACACCACCCATTTATATCCCTAATATCCCCAAATTTTTTTTGAACAACCTAATATCCCCAATTTGTTTTAAAAAATTCAAGGGTTTTGAAAAAAAAAAAAAAAGTAATTCAAAAATAAAGTTGCTATTCAAACCTAACTCATCCTCACCTTCTCTCTCGTTCATCTTCATTTCTCACTCTCTCTCTTTGACTCAATCTTAGATGACGACCCATCGCCATCGCCGTCTCGTCGCTATCCCTGCTCGCCGTCGCCGCTCGCCACGTCACCGTTGTCGCTCACCACTCATCCTCCATTGCTGCTAGCTTACGGCTCTTCTCTCTCTGTTTGCACCTCCCCCTCTCTTTTTTCGTTCACGTTTTGGTTAGTTTTTCATTGATTTTTGTTGATTTTTCATATTGCTGTTGATTATGTCTTGAAATTGAACCCTAGACATTGTTTTAAAGTTAAAGAATGGGTCGATTTCTTCTTTTTGTGAAAATAAACCCTAATTAACTTATATCACTATTTTTCTTGGGTTACTCTTTATTTTTGTTAATTTAAGTTAAAATAGCTCCCAAAGGATAAAACCAACATTGGTGTTGACCTCTCAAGGTTGCCCTTTTCTCCTTTTGTGGTAAGCTTATATCAATTGGTTGTAAATTTGAGTTATGGATTTCAGTTGTTTGAATTGAACGTATTTGACCTTTGTGGCAGTATGTTAAGTTTATGATATGCAATCTAGTTAGTTAAGCTAGAGCCTTGCTTGGTTGGTTGTGAATTTCATAATTTCTAGAGTAATGTTCCAACTTATATGAACTTTGAATTGAACTTCACGGGTTAAATTTTATTCTGATAGCGTATTTGTAAAACAATTCCAGATCAGACTGTCAACCACTAGGTTAATATTTTTGAAAAATTTAATGCTCTAAAGCTAAATTGGGATGTTATCAAACGGTTGAGAAAGATTTGAGGCCTTAGTTGCTGATTTCATAGTTGATAGTTTCATAACATATGACTTCGAGCTCAAATGTAAAAATTTAGCTAAAAAGTTATGTTTTGGTAATTGGTATTGGAATATCATGTTGAACATATCATTTTGGCATGTCTAATCACTTTTCTCTATTTATTACTTTTTAGAATTAGAAATGTTGTGAAATACCTTGGATTAGTATTCTATTATTTCAGTTAGGCCTTCAAATAAGTGCCCTAAGGTACGCCTTTTTACAGTTCATCGAATACTTACGGATTGGTTTATTAGCATGGCAACTTTCTATGTTCTTCATATGTTTTTTGTCATTATGAAAGTTTACGAGCATAGTGTGTATGATTTTTTTAGGATACGGGGTTAAATTAACAAATTTCGATAGGTTTGTGTAAGTAATCTACTCTTTATATGTTATCTCTTGTTCTTTTATCAACAACTACATTAAAATGTGAAACATCCATGGGCTCTTTGATATATGTTTTAGTCTCTAGAGTTTTGAAACTATACTCTAAATACCTACTTCTAACTTTCCATCATGGCTTGCTTTCATTTTGTTATACAAGAAATGATTTGCCTATGTTCTTTGACATGGCACTCAGAACCATGTAAGTTTCTAAGACTTAGTTTAGTGCAAATGTAATGGGCATTTGATTCCATAGTTATAATTCTTATGTCCACTAAACGATTCTTAGACACTAAGGTACATATGTATTGGGCATTTGCTTCTAGTGAATTTGATTTCCTGCTTCAAAATCTTTTTGATGAACCATTGTTGCATAAAGTATAATTTTGTATATTTCAGGGACCAGTTGTGCTTTATTCCCGTGCTTCCAAAGAACTATTTAGAGTTAGATGATATAAGAAAGGAAAGGAGATGAGAAATAGAGAGAGAAAGTTGATCTCAAAATGAGATTATTGTTGATACTTTGATTGAATTTGATTGAATCCTCAGATTATTACATCAACTACTATTTATAGCAAATCTAGTAAATTGAATCAAGACACAAGCTCCTAACCAACTAACTAAAATATCTACTAACATAACTACCTAAGGCTTATGGCCCAAGACCACAACTGTACCTACTTACTGCAGGTCTTATTACAATGTAGGGAGATATTTGAAGCTTATTACAACGTAGCTAAGGGAACTACTACTAACGATGCACCACACTTAACTAGGACCATTACAATGCAGCTGAAAAGCTTATTACAAAGCAGTAAGAGGCTAACAACCACAATAACAGACAATGCTCAGCAACAGAATCAGCAACAACAACACAGCAGCAGCACAACTAACACCCAACAGCTCAAATCTTGAAATCTCGGATCATAACAAGTTTCTTTTTGCAGTTATTCTGATTTTGGTGTGTGCTCTTGTTTCTTGTTATTCATCTTGAATTAATTATCTTGTAGGTCTTGTTGACAGGATTTAGAAGCCTTCACCACTTTTTGAAGCAACTCCTAGTGACGTTCATGGATTAACATTAGCAAGTAAGTATATTAACTAGTATTTCTGTGATATAATTGAGTGAATCATATTGAGTGGATCATTTATTTGGCGTTTTTATTCTTTCTGCTATATAATTAAGTGAATCATATTGACTATTGTTGCTTCTTAGAAATATTTTTTCCATTGGACTCAAATTTAGGGAACTCTAAAATGTATTGTAAATGGTTATAATGAAATAGATGTACTCAAGGTAGATATGTGTTACTTGTGTTTAATTTGATGCCAAGGAGAAACCTAGTGATATGTTGGTTGTGTTCATTCCCTGTTTAAGAAGCCATTGTTTTGGAAAATGTATCTCGCAAGTTCGTGAATATAGGCACCCAAGCAAACTGTTATGTAGTTTGGTGGATTTTGATAGATTACAAATCCTTTTTCTTCATATGTTTGATACATTGGAAGCTAAATAGGGTTTGCAAATAAAGATTTTCATATATGTTTGTGTCTGCTAGACCATGTGGGAGTTTACTTTTGAAAGACTCATCCTTTATAACTAGCAAATACTAAAAATCGTCTATACATAACTAATTTTTGATGCGGATATTGATACATACATACATATATATATATATATATATATATATATATATATAGGTCAATTGTTTGTGTGTATGTTTGACGTTTTCAATGTATTTATAAAGTATAATGAATTCACTTTTCATGTAATAATACTGCAGTTTGGTGAATATTTCTTGGGAGACAACTGCATTTGAGGGAAATATACATTGACATTATTGATGCTTATGAGTTAATAACCATATTAATTGGGAGCTCACATTCTTATGATTGTTTACCAATGAATAGCTCTAGAATGCATATGAATTTGCATGAGTTAGTACATGATGCTTATAAGTTAAGAGATGTAGAGAAAATCATGACATACTCCTTTCCAAATTTAGATATAGGAGTTGAACTTTCTATTACATTATGCAAATATGAATATTTTAGTGTCATAATATACTCCAATAGAAAGTCATGTTCTCTATTTACTAAGGAAATCCTTATGATGTTGTGTATAGGCTCTATGACAATGTTTTAGTGTAATAATTTGCCTTTATGCTAAAAAATTGTGATCAAGCTTATGTTGTTGTTTAATGTCTCTATTGGTCATTGTCATAGGAAAATGGAAGATCATTGGATGATGAGCTTAATCACGAATGTGAAGAGGAAGATTTGCCGAGGAAGATTATGTGTTGGAAGATATATGATGTTGGTTGTTCTTATTGTAGACAAATTACTTAGAACTTTTTGATAGATGATGGATTTTTCTTTTGCGCTATTTGTACTAGTTAGATTAGATTTTGGATGGAGTTGTAGATTTGTATTGGATGCTTTGCTTTTGTTGTGGATTAAACATGGATGGAGTTGTATACATTTTGGATGCAATGATAGATTTGATTATATACATTGGTAAATTGTTGTGATGAGGTAATGCCACCCACAAACTATGGTTTTGATGTAGAGAGTAGCAATATGAAATTATTGTTGGTAATAACAAAATAAGTCTTTGGTAGTATACCTTTTGCCAATAGATATTGTATGGTTTGTAAAACTTTTACCAACAGAAAATTTTTTGTTGGTATATCATTTACCAATAAAGAATTTGTTATTGGTAATATCCTTTACCAATAGAAAATATTTTGTTGGTAGTACCCTTTACCAACAAAAAGCTTTTGTTGGTATAACTTTTACCAACAAATAAACAATTGTAGCTATTGTAGAGGTATTACCAACAACTTTAAATTTCTGTTGGTTAAGCCTTTACCAACAGTGGCAATACCAACAGTATACCAACAAATCGATTTCTGTTGGTAAAGCTTTTACCAACAGAAAAATTGTTATTGCCAACAATTGGATGAATTGCCAACAACAACTTTCTATCATAGAGTACTATGGATGTCATCCTCCATTTATGCCAGCTTATTTTAAATCGGTTGTTGACATCCTCGTCAACTTCGAACTTAGGATGAATGTTGTTGCTAAAAATTGGCACCTAAGGTTCATTTGTTAAATAAATTGTAAATAGAGATGGAAACGTCTTCTAGATATGGTAATCGCAAATGAAAGGAGACTAGTTGTTTATTTGCTGAAAATGAAAAAAAGGGATGGTATATGAATTCCATACACTATTTTGTATTATTTTACAAAAATCTAAATATTAGTCTTATATATTCATAAAATTAAATAACAGCAAGAACCGACAGCCTTGAAAAGAATTTAAAAATTAGGATTAAAAACAAAAATATAAAATTCGTAATAATTTAATTAATTTTTATATTAAAAAATTTTGAATAATGGGCTCTAGAGGAAAACAAAAAAGCATGGCAATTCAGGGGGATTTGGAAGCAGGATTTAGCTCCTAAAGTTATAGATTTTTCTTTGGCAGCTCATTCTTAAATTGCTACCAACTCAGAGTGAGTTAACCTGTAGATATATTATTTCCTCTGGTAGATGTAAGTGGTGTCATAATGAGGATGGAGTTGTTGACCGTTTCTTTATAGTATACGAGTTTGCGAAGCAATGTTGGGAGCCAACTTTTGCTGAGGGTTGGCCTAGATGGTCGTAGCCTTCTAGCAATTGGTCAAAGGGCTCCGCAATCTTTGGAACAGTAAATTAGGTTAGGGGGAGCATAAGATTATTAACTCAATTTATTTATTGTGGTCTATATGGAGGAGAAGGAACGAGGGAACTTTTCATGGTTCTAATTGTGAGCCTCGAAAACCTTTAGATGTAACATGTGGGCACGGCTACAGATGGCTACACGACTTACCACGAAGGCTTTGGTTTGGAACTAGAAATAAGGAGGGTGAAGTGATCTTAGACTTCACAATAATTTATGAGTTACTAATGGTTACTAACACCTTTTTCAGAAAATGCGAAGAGCACGTCATCACATATAAGAGTAGTGGAGCTAAGACCCAGATCGACTATATACTACTAAGAAAGAGAAGCCACAAGGAGTCAAGGTTATCCTTAGGGAAGGCCTATCCATGCAACATAAGGTGTTGTCTACCAATATGAAGGTCAATAAAAGGGTCAAGAAAACTGTGAAACCCATATACTGACGAACTTGTTGGCAGGAGTTGAAGGCAGACAAGTAGGGTGTACACTGAGATTGACTAGGACCTCGAAGGGAATGTCAACCACATGTGGAACCGATGCTTAGCACACAAAGTACTAGGAGAATTATAGGGAGGGGCACCAAACTATCGAGAATCTTAGTGATGGTGTAGGGAAGTTCAAGAGAAGACTAAGACTAAAGAGATTGCTTCAAGTAGTGGGATTAAAGTGGAGAAGAGAATAAGAAACAAAAATACAAACAAGTCAAGAAAGAAGCAAAGATAGCAGTTAGAGAGGCACAATGAGGAGGGACAAAGGGGCCTCTACAATATCGTTAAAGCTAGTGAAAGGAGGACTATGGGTTTGGATCAGGTAAATTGCATCAAGAGAGAGAATTGACAGGTGCTCGTGGACAAGCAACAAATTAAAGAAAGGTGGAAGGGATATTTTTATGATTTTGTTTAATGAAAAAAGAGATACGTATTGTTGCTAGGCCTTAGTGTATCTACGTTTCATGTGCTCTATTGATGCTGTGGTCGTTTTATGGGTGTTTGCATGCTTGCATGTTTGGTACTGCTTCATTCGGTGTGACTTGACTTGACTTGACTTTGACTTAACATGACTTTATAAATGTTGATCTATTTTGCTATCGAGGATTGGGGTTTCTTCGGACATAGCCTCTTTTAAGGGTAGCATTCTGTAGAGGTAAGGCTATGTACATCTATCCCTCCCCCCTCCCCCCGCCCCACGCGACCCTGCCTCAGTAGGAGTCTCAAAGGTATTGGGTTGTTGTTGTTGAAAGTATCTTGCTCTACAATGTAAGAAAACGGAGTCATGTTGGCTTCTTCAAAAGTTTTTACAGATTCTATAAGAAATTGGGTCACAAATCTTTTATAAACTTATTTGCATGCATTTGGTTAAGCTTTTTTTAGCTTATCTGTTTCAATAAGATCTGTCCATTCAAGATCTGTATCTTTTTTCAGTGAAGTGTTTAGTTGTGCAGTATAGAAAGATACTTTTTACAAAATAAAGCATTTGAATGCAAGTAAAAAAAAAGTAACTTATCTACTATAATCACAAAAATAATTTAATAATATAAATTATCTAATTATAGTAGGTAAGTGAGAATCATGATAATAGTTGGTCGTGGTAGTAGAAATTAGTGAGTGTAGCGACCCATGGCCATAGAACGTGTGGTGGTCGGTAGGAGTGGTGATAACAAGTAAAAGTAGGTCATGGTGGTGAAGATTTAATATTAATAAAATATTTTTAAAGCATTTCTCTGAAATAAGCTGTGAAAAAGATCTAGTTTTGCATCTTTTTCTGCTTAGTTATAAAACAATTTTTTCATCTTTCTATTTAAGTTGTGAAAAAGATATAAAAAGATCTTTTCTGCCAACCAAACGCAAGAACTGTAGTCAAAAAGAGCATTTTTACAGCTTTAACCTGATAAAAAGCTAAACCAAACGCAGCCTTAAGAAGTGGATATCATTGTAAAGAAGAGAATCCAGGATGTCCTGCGACTAACAATTACTTTGGGAAGGATGATCGATTCTTGCTTAATCAAATCTTGAATCTATACTAGCACCACAGTATGTAGTGTTTCATGATCCCTTTGACATTTGCAGAGAGATGGACTAGAAAAGCATATCCTTCTTCTTTAGTTGGGGAGAAAATGCTAGAAAATTAGAGCTTACCGCTTGTGATGATATCTGTAGACCTAAGGATTAGGGTGGTTTAGGATTGTAATAAATGGAACCTGGCAATAAAACTATCATGCAAGTTAGGATGGACGATTCTTTCGAAATTGATAATATTTCGGTGAGGAATGTAATAATAAGATATCTAAAACCTAAAGGGTTTTTCTTTACTTCCTTAAACAGTAGAATCCATAACTTGGAGAAAGATTCGAGGAATCATGGATTCATTCAGATAGAACATAAGATTCAAAGTAGGCAATTGCGAGAGTACGCCCTTCTGGTTTGATAATTTTTTCTCCTCTGTGCCTGTCTTCCAATTAGTATCATATCATAAGGTGGGTCAGAAATCACAACTTGAAAGTCCAACACTTCATAGACATCGGTGAATGGAACAAAGATAGATTGCTGGAGGTAGTCCTAGAAGCAATTCACATCAAGATTATGGGAACTTTGATCCCAGGGAACAAAAGTAAGGATGCGGTATGCAAGGGACAGTTGTCATCAAGTAAGTTTACATTTAAGTCAGCCACTTGTCTAGCTCACAGTTTGGAGTGGATCCGGGGTGTTCAAGTGGGTTTGGAGATGCAATATTTCAATTAGATTATAATATTTATTTGGCTAGTCCTTAATAACATAGTGCTAATACTTGCAGACCTGATGAAGAGAGGAATCAATATTAATAGCAAGTGTCTCCATTACACTGCTAAGATTGAGAACTTAGACCATCTCTTTCTTCATTGTAGTGAATCTAAAAAGGTTGGGATATTTCCATGCATGGCAAAAAAAGGTTAATTGTAATTTTTGTAACAGAACTCTGAAGAACATTTTGTAAGACCTTCACACATGCAAAGGAAGGAAGGGAGACAACAATATGGAGAAATTATTAAGATGGGAATCTGGAAAGCCAGGAATTAGAAGGCATTCAAGGGTAGTAGAATTTTGTCATAAAGCTTTTGGTTGCTTGCACAATGTGACTGGTTAAAGTGGCCGATCAAGAAAAGGGTGGATTCCTACACTTATATACTTACTGTAAACAGTACGAATAAAGGGTGTTGAAGGAAGTAGTTGGATCCGGTGACATGAATTGCCTAAGCAATGTGTTAAGATCACTTTTGATAGATCTGGAAGGAGTTGATGGGCTATTGCGGATGTGTCATTAGAGACTTCATAGAAATAGGAATGAGAAATATGGGTGACGCCTCCATTATCTTAGTTGAAGTGATGACTACCAAAGATGGTCTACTACACACAATGGAATAACAACAAGACCATAAATAAAGCTCTTAAAGGAGGGTATTGGAAGATTCATGGAATATCATAGACATCAAATATAGGATCAACAACTGTTATTTGGTTACAGTTCTTCATGTCTATTTGGAAGTTGATATGGCAGCCGATTAGTTTCCATAGACAAGCTGCCAACATCCAGACTGTGGCTTATTGGTTAGCTTCTCTTGTGTTTGACCAATTGCAAATTATCCTTTTTTCTGACACCTTAAGTAGACCTTTTTCCTTTCTTCTAGACCGCTATCTATTGAAGGATGTCGGGTGTTAAGTAGACTAGCGATTGTCACTAAGCGCAATACTGACACAGCTTGGTAGTTTATCATCGTAATGCAACCGAGGACAAGATAGTCGAGCTCGATAGCATCACAAAAGTTTTGCTCGAGCTAATGGTCACTTAGGTAACTAATAGTCTCCACAACTGCCTATGGATGAAGGCATCACACAAGGAGTGATGCAGGGAATAGATAAAAATTTAGGAAAATGAAAGATTCAACAGCCTTCCTTTAAATTCTTTTTACGAAAATAATAAGAACAAGGGGGAAAAAGGTCTAACTGAATTCTCACCCTGATAACGAGAAAGAACACATAAACAATGATAAAAATCTCTAAGTAATTGAAAGAATTAAACCCTAATTGGCTCTCTCCTTTAAATAGAGGAGCTTTCCTACCTAAACTTAAAAACTAAAATAAATCTAAATAATTAAAAAAATAAAATAAATAAATCTCAATACTACTCCTATCTAAAATTAAAACAAATTTACCTAATTTGTATCTCCAATCTAAAAGACTCTTACAAGGATACAAGTCTTTATTTGCCCAGTCTCCTATTCGTCAAGTTACGAGTTGCATCAAGGAGTTAATGGCCGCCCCCATCATCAGGCAATAATGCTAAGCATTGCAATAGTTACAATTAAATGGGACACAATAATTTAATTCACTCCCTACGAAGGAGGATACCATAAAAATTAAGCATATGCTCGCATTGATTGAGGTGTAAGTTTGGTAGAGTGGTAATTGTATCCTAGTTTGAACCAGGTTTCTTTTTTAATAATCAAAGTCAAAATACAGATAAAAAATTGAGACAAAGAGTAAAGGCTCTCAAATAACAGAGCGAAACTCAATACAAAAAGACGGCAAAAATACCTCAAATGGACAAAAGAGACCAAAAAATTGCATAACAAAATATTAACCGAGGAAAGTCACTTGAAAACGAACACTTCAAAAGAGAACAACAATAAAAAATACACCACAAATGGACTCTTAAGCAACCACCAACTAAATAATAAGAAGATCACTCAAAAAGCAAAGTAGCGAACTAAACCAACATATGAAATTCAAGTGAAAATGGAAGCGACACACTGTGCTTGTCCAGTCAGGGGTGGATCCACAATTAAATTACCGGGGGCATGGGCCCCCAATGACCCATGGGCTGAATTTTAAGTATTAGTAATAGCTTATTATACTTTTTTAAGTATAGTTATTAACAAAAAAGAACGGTGTCTCTTATTATAATATACACTTTAGCATAATGGTTGAAGTCATGCACACTATTTTCAATGTCAAGGGTTCAAGACTCCATAGTATCAATTTTTTAGAACATTTTAATTATGCTTTTTTAAAGTTATAGCTCTTCATTTTCAAACACTATAAATATAATGCTAGTAATAGTTTCATAATCTTTCAATATATTATGATAGTTTTTTTTTTTTTTTTTTTTTTTTTGGAAGACACTAAATTATGATTCTACTTCAATTAATTTTTTTAATTGCATTAATATAATTAATTTATATATATATATATATATATAAATAATTTTTAATAAATTATTTGTGCATTCTTTTTATTTATTTATTTATTTTTAATTTGGTTTTGAATATGAACCCTATAATGTTTTAATCTTAAACTCAATTATGAATCTCAACTTAGTAGACAAATTATCTTATTTTTAATTTTTTCTTTCAAATACTATGTAAATCTTAACCCAAATTTTATCCTCAACTCTCACATATTCCACTCCTATTTGTGTGACATACTTACATACCAAGAAACACACACATATATCTAAAATTACTTTTATTTGTTATTATAAATATGGACCCCGCCTTGTTAAATCTTTTAATCCTCCACTGTCTATTATTAGGTGCCCCCAGCAAAGAAACTTCTTAGATCCGCCATTGTGTCCAGTGGCCCCAAATTACTAGTTAGCAGTAGTTCTAATTGAAAAAATTGTCCCAATAGTCCATCGTACCTAATTCCTAACAGAGCAAACATCCAAACTTTTCATAATTTCTAGTTTCTACCATCTCGGCCTCGTTAACTAAACCTAGCCTTATCATGCATATCTGGGGCTGTAAATAAGCCAAGCAGGCTGGCAAGCCAGTTTGACTTGGCTCTTTAAGGATTCGGCTTGGGTTAGTCTAAGTCGACTTGAGAGTCACCTCGGCTCATTTAAGGTCTGCTTGTTTAAATAAATGAGACCAAATCAAACCGAAGCTGACTCTGCTTGAAAGGCAGACGAGCCGGCTCGTTTATGGGCTCATGAACCGGCTTGTTTATTGGTTCACATATCTAGATTGTGCCATGTGGCGCTTCCCCACCATTCACTATGTGTTTTTGTTTGGTTTTTCAAATGTTCTTAGGGCTAAACCCTTCCTCACTAAAGCTCAACGAGCTAGCTTGCCTCATAATCAAAGCCTAAATGATATTAATACCATGTCGGTCTCATTTAGTAAATGAGCTGAGCCGAACACAGATATGCGGCTTGATTAGATAAATGATACTAATACCGAGCTGATCTTATTTAGTTAACGGACCAAGCCAAGCAAGCTATGGCTCGGCTAGGCTCTGCTCATTTGAAGCCCTACGTATATCTCCTCCATAATCATGTCTCTGAGAAGCTGTGGTGGCAATTGTTGGGCTTTCTAACTTTTTTCCCAGTAATCTTTATGTTGTTGAACAAAACAAGGCTACATTGAAGCGTTTACCAAAATCCGAGCATGAAACTTATAACTATTTTTTGAACTAGTCTCTAATTTGGCCGCACCACCAATTCAAAGTTTCTTTCCATGTGACAAAGTCGCACAAGAGACTCAACATGTGAGCATATGCAAAAAATTATTTGAGCCCAGTGACAGATTCAAACCTAAACCGCATGCTTCATCTAACATGAGTTCATGCGTCTTACCACTTAAACCAACCATTAAGTATTATTGAACTCATAAATCATCAACGCATGAATTAATCATAAGTCAAACCTAAATTATGGAGTAATATACTTCTCATATTGTGTCAGAGAGATAAGCAAGGAACAAAAAAAATCTACCAAAAATACCAAGCTAAGCAAGACCCAAAACAACCCTAAGAGACAACAAATTAAAGAAATTAACATTGTGATTGTAGGAAACTATATA
Source organism: Simmondsia chinensis (assembly GCA_018398585.1). NCBI lineage: Eukaryota > Viridiplantae > Streptophyta > Magnoliopsida > Caryophyllales > Simmondsiaceae > Simmondsia > Simmondsia chinensis. The sequence continues at coordinate 26,303,177 of JAGTTD010000011.1, forward strand.
TTATTATTATCCAAGAGTACCCACAAAATTAAATAATAAAGCGTCATTATAGTGTGACAATAATTCATATTACTGCTAGCTAGCTAAGTGAATAACTTAGCTTTGGTAGGCACATACTACCATACTCCAATACGGAAGATGATGTAGTAATTTACACTTCAATTTTGTCCAGACGTGTTTGGTATCATTTTCTATTTATATTTTTTAACATTTTAAAAACTAAAATTTGACTTTTGAAACAATTTTAAGAGCTTGATTTTTAGTTTCCAAACACCAAAAACGTCGGGTAGAAAATGATATCAAACATGCCTTTAGTTTGCTTCACATAGGGTTTCTTCAATCTAACCCTCAAAAAACAAAACCCCTCACAAATAAAGTAAAATTTTAGAATGCTAAGAGCTTAGAAAAAGGGGGGAAAAAGGGGGGGAATTAAGCTTCTAGAAGAAGTCTGGAGTTTCATCCAATGAAATGAAGGGCAGGTTCCCGTCTTGGCATATGGTGGAGTCCTCAAGCAACCACTTCTCCAACAGCGACAGCGGCACCACCTCCTCTACCGCCTCCTCGGGCTTGCTTTCTGCAGAGGAGGAGGTGGTCGTGGTGGTGGTGGAGGATCCATTGAAGCTGAAGGGTGAATAGTATTGAAACTCCTCTTCTGGTGTGCTATTTGTGGGACCCTCTAATTTGGGTCCCAATGTCGAAGCTATGTGAAAGCTAGAAGATGAGTTTTGGGTGGACGCGACACCTGAGTTAGACCGTCCGGACGAGGGGTTTATTTGGTCTTTACTTGTCCAAGCCTCTAGCATCCGAGCAATGTTCTCCGAGCTGGCAGCGTAAGTGCCGGATCTAGTGGTGGCGGCGGAGGAAAAGAGGGAGGTAGGCTGGTTATTAAGTGATAGGGCTTCACAAAGAGCCTGTTTGGCCATGTGGATGTCAGTTTGGAGACGCCTCTCCCATTGCCCCTTGTTGTTACCCGATGGCGAGGGTGGATGTGTGGCGGATGTGGTGGCAGTAGTTGTAGAGAAATCGTCGTTTAAGACAGTGGTACTTTGTTCATTTTGTCCTCCTTGAGTCTTCCTTAACTTCTTCTTCAAATGGGTATTCCAGTAGTTTTTGATATCATTATCGGTTCTTTGTGGAAGATAAGATGCTATTGCTGCCCATCTACAATTTTCATCACTATAAATCAATTTAAAAAGCACATAAAATACTTCATTGTTTTTTAAGATAAAAGAGACTAATTAAGGGCTTGTTTGATATATTTTTTTTGTTTTAATTTTTGATTTTTCAAAGTTAAAAGTTAAATTTTTGTTATTATTTTTCCTTATTTTGATTTTTTTTCCTTCAACTTTCTAGTTTAAGTAAAATCTTTACATAAGAAATTAAAATAAGAAAAACCCTTTTTAAAAGACTAGTTTTTAATTTCTCAAAGTAAAAAACCACCGACAAAAAATAAAATCAATAAAACTAATATTTAATGGTTAACGAACAAGAAAACAATGGACTACGGTTGATGTCAAAGAATGATTAAAACAATAAAACCCTAACCCTAGAATTGGGATTAGGGTGATTTGGATACTATAAGAAATAGATCTAATCCCTAAATTTTTGTCTTTTCTTTAATAATTAAGAGGATAAAAGCAAAAAAGATAAACGTAAATCCTCAATTTATACGCCTCATGGTGAAAGTCAGACTAAAAACATCGAGCTCGGCCCATTGTTCACACCAAGAGCATAGAAATCAACGTCTATGATGGCAGATGAGTAACATTTTTTTTTTTTTTTTTGGTCGTCTTTTTTAAATCAAGGAATTGTCCATACATACCAAAAATGAATAAATATTTAAGAACTTACCGATTACCAAGGAGGGCTTGGAGGTGGATGATCATCTTCTCCTCTTGTTCAGTAAAGTTCCCTCTTTTGATACCAGGTCGGAGGTAATTTGTCCATCTTAATCTGCAACTTTTACTGCATCGTCTTAACCCTAATATAAAATATTAAATAAAAAATAATTAAAACTATGAAAAAATAAGTAAATAAATAGAGATGGAAAAGCAAAAAATGGTGTAAATGCAACCATTATGATAGTGAACAGAATTGAGCAGCGCTTAGCTAGCTGGCTGCTGGTGTAATAAATACCAAGGAGGAGAATTCAATTATCAAAGCCAACCCTAGTTCAAAAAAAATAAAATTAAAAGAGAAAAAGAGTTAAATAGATTAATCCTAATTTATTAGGTGTCTATTTTAAAAAAATTAAAATCAAAACAAACATATTTTATTTTTAGGATTACTATTACCTTTTCACTCAAATGGAAGGAAAACTGAAAATAAAAAATATTTTGGAATTCTAATGTTTTCTTTTATTTAATAACCAAAACTACAAATATAAAACTAGATCGAACAAATCCCTAGATGCTTACTATTTATGTGGTATGGTAAAAAAGGTTAAGATCTTTTACAACCACATTTGCCACGGCCAAGAAGACATCCTTTCGCAGTAGGTTGAGTAAACTACTCACTAATATGTCCGTTATTTCACCTCCGATATGAGATTTGTTGCTAAACTCATATAAGAAATACATGACAAGAAAAATAATTATGCGACCAAAATCTAAAAGAAAACTAAGTACAACCAAGACGAAATCCTTTAACAATGGGTTAAAATCAATTACAACCAAGATGAAATCATTTAACGTTAGGTTGTGTAACCCACTAACTTATGTGCCTGTTATCCCGACTCTTATATGAGATCGGTTACTAAACTCACATATAAAACACTATTTCGAAAAAAATTACCGGTATGAGTAGGAACGGCACGCCAGTTTCCGGGGCCATGGTCTTGGATGTAAGAGACTAATATGATATCCTCCTCAGGCGTCCATGGCCCTTTCTTCACTCCTACTTTGTCACAGCAAGGTGGCCTCCCCATTTCTTCTTCTTTTTGTATGTATTTTCTCTTCTTCTCTCTAGCTTAATTTTTAGGACTCTTTTTGGGTTTTTTGTAGAGTGTATGGGAATATCTCTATAGATATAATATATGGTTTAAAATTGATGTTTTATCTTGGAGGAAATAAGAGGGCAGATGTAAAGTGAAGAAGGTTTATAAATTGGGGATGAAAGACAATGGTCCAAGACAAAGTGTGGCCTTGTCTATATATATACTTATAACAATTATATTAAATTAACAAAATATAATATAAGTAAATAAATACGATGGGACAACGCTGACCAAAAATGGGAAAGAGGTAAAAAAAAAAAAAATGGAGAAGGGACAAAGCAGGAGAAGAGGAGCTATCTAGAATTCAACTTTTTTTTTTTTTTTTTTTTTTGGGTTGGTAAGAAGGTATGTTGGGTTTATTTTACTGCTAGCAGGATTCGATCGTAGGTGATGTCTTTGATTCCTTGATAGAAGGAGCAATATAATCTCCACTTATATTATAGAAAGTCTTACTATCTCAAAAATCTTCGGAGCCAAATAGAAATCTTCTCATGAATTCGTCTTTTCGTATTCCACATCAATACTAAAAAATAACTGTAAATCTATAAATTATGTCAACTATAAACAGAGTAAAAGTAGGACACAACTAAATTCAAAATATGATAAATATAAATAAAATTTTTAAAAAATATAAATGCCCATTTATATCGCATGGGATAACACTAGTGTGTTTTGAAAGTTATGTATGTAATTCATTCAAGTATGTATTATTTTTCGTTCAGTTTGGTATCATTTTATGATATATAGTAATAATAATGAATTCACGTCTATGAAGAGAAGTTATGGGTTGATTATGAGATTCTAGAATTTTAAAGTAAATTGATTGATAAGCCTTTTGATTAAGTGTTCAAATTAATCTAAAAACCCATGAATAACCTCGTTTATATTATCACACAAGCTTAAGTATATGCTAGTCATTTATATTATATGTGTGGATATGCTTTTATATATGTTAGTGTTTTCCCTCTAATTATAGAAAGAAAATGCTTTATACATGTCGTATCACGCATTTTTGTTTTTTTTTTTTTTGTGGATAAATAGCATTGAAGTGCAGTACAAAACAGGCACACTCGTGAGGACGAGGCCTAAACTAGTCGAAAATGACTGGCAAATAAGATAACTGAAAAGTAGCAAAGAAAAAGGAAAGAAAAAAAAAAAAAAAAAAGAAAAACCTAGGACTCACAAAAGGAAAAAAAACGCGACCCCAAACCAAACAACATACACGAAAGCAAACCCAGAGCTCAACCCAAACAAAAAGAAACCACCTGAGGCACCTCGGGAGCAAGTACGGAAAACCCCAAAACAACTACAATGAACACCTGAGAGAACGAAGAAAAGCCCCAAAGCATAGCAACAAGAAAACAGAAGGGGCAAAGACCTGAAGAACGACACTTACCTCCAAAAACCAAAAGCGGAAAACCTGCATAGCCCCACCCCCAAAACCAAACAGCGGCCAAAGCGGCACAATGACTCGCCCCAAAGCCAAGAGAGAAACCTTCGTCAGATCAGTTAGATGGGTTAGATTTCCTCTTGGCCCATCTCTTCTTCTTCCTTTTTCAAAGATCCTAGCCCTGTGTATCGCACATAGATAGGTACCTTTCCAATTACAAGTAATAATATTTAGTCAGAGTAAAATGATTATAAAAAGGTCCTAAACAAATTACTGGCTCAAAGCAACTATTCTTATTCCTTCATATCTTAACCGACCTTAGATCTACCTAAGATTCTATTTCTTAGTGCGTCTTCTGGAAGTATTGCAGTTTATGGGTAGCTATAAATACTTGCTTCTGATTTGTGTGAGATCCTATGTGCAAGAACAAAATTCTCTTGTACTCTTTTCATAAAGATAGTGAAAATCTTCAAAATTGTATGAAAATAGGCCTTGTTTCGTTGGCGAAAAGTAAAAATCAATGAGAAGCAGGGATTTAGACTCTTATTTGGTTGGCATGATTATAACGCAGAAATTAAAAATTACTTAGCAATTTTATTTCTTTCAAAATGCGAGACATAACTTATCTAGCCCCCAGATAAGTTCTAATTTTTTCTTTTTTAACTAGGATCCTCCAGGAAGTTCTATTTCTCATCCCGATAGCTAAATATCTTTTACCTACTTCGTGCAAAGTTGACGAGGGAACTGAACTCTCAGTCAACAAAGCTTTGATTCATGTGGCAGCAAACGAAGGCCATAGGCAAAGCTAGTGAAACCACGTAAATCTTATATGGTGCATTTTTTTGTTGTTATTTTGTTTCGTTTCTTGAATATATATGCTATAAAATTACGCATGTTCACAAAAATAAATATTCAATATAACAACAATAACAAACCCAATGCCTCAAGTGCTCCTGCATAGGCGGGGTCTAGGAGGGGTGGATGTACATAGCCTTATCCCTTTAAAGTATCACCCTGTCGAGAGGCTATTTTCGAGGACCCCCAACCTTATAAGATTGGCAACACGAGGACTTCCCCAGAGGCCACCCATTCTGGTACTACTCTCGCTTAAGCACGCTTAATTCGGAGTTCGAATGAGATCCGGTGCCTTAGTATGCTGTAAATGAGTCCTTAAAAATAAATATTCAATATTAATTTTAAAATTTAATTATATTTAATAATAATAATATAGTATGGAAAAGAAAGAGTCAAAAAGGAGAGAGCAAAGTGCATTTAGTTAGGGCTTGCACAAAAGTCAGCTTTGCATTGTGCACCACACCCAACCGCGTGGCATTCATTGTCCCCTTCTGTATTCCCCAAAATTAAAAAAAGAAAAAAAAAGTTTAAATAATAAAATAAAACCAAAATAGTACTTTTTCCCTATTTCCATTAAAAACCCTAGTGAAATTATTGATTTTTACTTTTTGAAAATTGCTGTTCTTCATTATTCGACTTAATTACCTGTCTTCCCTATCAGGCTTGAAATCCCAATTTAATTCCGAAAGCTCAGTCTTTCATGTTTAATTAGAGTTTAGCGAGCTCATTTAGTTAATTGAGTTGGTACTCTGATATCGTTGAGAAATTAACAATTTTAAAAGTTTAAACTGATAAATAAAACGTAGATATTATACAGGCTCCACCTCATATCTTGTGCTAAAATTATATTAATAATGAAAGTGGGGTTTGTTGGGTTTCAAACTAAAAAATTTTTGGTCAACAAGGCACTAATACAATATCAAGGAACCAAATATCCTAAAAGGTTAAGCTGATAAGTGTAGACCCATGATTGGTTTTATATTCTAACATATGTCATCACGCAAATGCTCATTGGTTTTAAAGTGTAGATATTGTACAGGCCCACCTCATATCTTTGTTAAGTGTGGAGACTGTTCATTTCTGGAAACCGTCATTAATCATGGCCGGATTTATTAGGGGCTCAAGTTAATGGCATGACTTTTTGTTTTCCAACGGTTTCGATTGTAAGAGGCCTATTTATAGACGCTCTTTGGCTGGTGTAAAATGTGAGCAAAACACAAGTGAGGAAGAGAGAACAAAAATTGTAATCCTCGGTTTATTAGTGAATATTTTGTTCCCCCTCCGTGGATGTAGGCTTCGGCTGAACCACGTAAATTTCGGTGTCTAATATTTTTCCCCATTCTCGTTTAATTTCGCATTTGCTATTTCGATTCAAGGTTCAGTAATTCGTGGACGGTCCTAACAACTGGTATCAGAGCCCCAGGTGGAACCTAAGTCAGAGAAATAGCTATTTGAGTGGGAGGAAAGGACCGGTGGCCAGACTTGCTATGCTGGCCAAGTAGACAACAGTGGTCGGAGGTGGCACGTGGTTAGACGCTCTTGAAAAGCAAAGTCGGCAGCGAGTGGCAGTTCTAGGCCGCGCGTGGTGGTGAATAGAGGTAACAAAAGACTAGATCGGGTTACCTGGGTTACAGATCTCGTGGTCCCTAAGCAAATCGGAGAACGGTTACCGTCGGTGAGAGTCCGGCAGTGGTGCGGTGGTGGTTCTGCGCGAAATCGAAGGTCGGTGGTTGAAGAGGACCGTAAGCAAAGCAGTGGTGGCCTCTCAAAGGCCGAATGGGACCGGCGGTGAGTTGTCAGCAGCGTCGAAGCTTTGTAGTGCCACTGTTCGAATCCGGTGAGCGGTGGTGCATCGTCGGGATTCTGTGAACGAACGAAGGTCGGCAAGACTACCGATGAGGCACTCCGGTGGTCGGACGGCCGTGGTTTCTGTGAGCAGCAATGCGTCGCGGTGAGAGAGAGAAACCAGTGAGAAACAGAGCGGCGCAGAGGGAGGAGAGAGACTGAGCAGTGGTTTCTGGTTGCGGTCAATTATTAAAGTTGACTAAACTAAAAAATCAAATCTATTTTAAAGAAAAAAATTCAATGTTCGAGAAGATTTACATTCGAAATTATCATCAATAACGACCGACGAAGTAAAAATTTCCTGTACTGAGTGATTTAAAGGAACTGATTTTGCGTATTGGTAGATGCAAATTGAGGATTTTCTATTTGTGAAAGAGTTGCAGTTACCCCTATTAGGGAAGAAGCCCCAGGATATGGAGGATGAGGAGTGGAACTTGTTGGATCGACAAGTTTTGGGGTTATTCGACTTACCTTGTCCAGGGCTGTTGCTCATAATGTTGTCAATGAAAAGACGACGGCGGATTTGATGGCAGCTTTATCGGGCATGGATGAGAAGCCATCGGCGAGCAACAAGGTGCACCTGATGAAGAAGTTGTTCAATCTGAAGATGACGGAAGATGGTTCTATTCCCTAGCATTTAAATGCTTTCAATACGATCATAAATCAGCTGATGTCAGTGGAAAGTAAATTTGATGACAAAATTCGAGCATTGGTGTTGTTAGCTTCTCTGCCCAATAGTTGGGGTGCCATGAAGATGGCGGTCAGTAATTCTGCCGGGAAACGAGAAATTAAAATACGATGACATATGTGACTTAGTACTAGTCGAGGAGGTGCGCCGACGAGATTCCGGTGAGAATCACACCTTGAGGGTGGAATCTGGGGGTAGGGGTTTGGAAAGATCACGCAGAGGCAGAAGCAGCAGTAGGACAGGCCAGAGGGGGCCGTGTTGGCACTGCGGAAAACCGGGACACATGAAGAGAGAGTGTAGAGTCTTGAAAAGGTCAAACCCAGATACAACCAATGTTGTGACTGAAGAAATAATACATGATGCTCTGGCTCTTACCGTACATTCACCAGTGGATGACTGGATTTTAGATTCAGGGGCTTCGTTTCACGATACATCGTGTAGGGAAATGGTTCATAATTTTATGGCTGAAGATTACGGTAAAGTGTATTTGACGAGTGGACAGCCACTAGAAGTTGTTGATATGGGTGATGTCAATATTTCATCACTGCATGGGTCGTTGTGGACTTTACATGGTGTGAGATTTGTGCCCGAGTTGAAGAATAATTTGATATCGGTAGGACAGCTCGATGACAGTGGGTATTCTGTCAGGTTCTCGGGAGGAAAGTGGGTCGTCTCGAAAGGGGCCTTAGTGATAGCTCGTGGTTTGAAGGCGGGCACACTGTTTTCAATGTCGAAGCCAACTGATGGTGAGTTTACTGCTGGAAACATAACTTTGCGAAGTGTGTCAGTTGGAAGCCACTTCCTGAGATGTCATGTTAGTCCAGAAAGTCGACGGGTAAAAAGATTAATCAAAAGGGTCGTTCTGATGTGAGGTCGAGTACAAGTGTTAAGTGGGAGCTAACAGTGCGAGCTAAGACGAATTCCCAGTATAAAAAGACAAGTGGGAGCGTGAATCCAACAGTTCTGCTAAAGAAGAGTGTACCGCCTGATATATTGAAGCTGGGGGGAGCTTCAAGTAGAGTTCACGCATGATGATTGCGTGGTGAGGGGGAAGCATGGAGGATTGCTGTGCAGTCTCCAAGTGGAAGATTATTAAGTGTGGAGACTGTTCATTTCCGGTAACCGTCATTAATCATGGCCGGATTTATTAGGGGCTCGAGTTAATGGAATGACTTTTGGTTTTCCAGCGGTTTCAATTGTAAGAGGCCTATTTATAGGTGCTGTTTAGCTAGTGTAAAATGTGAGCAAAACACAAGTGAGGAAGAGAGAACAAAGATTGTAATCCTCGGTTATAATAGTGAATATTTTGCTCCCCCTTCGTGGATGTAGGCTTCGGCTTAACCACGTAAATTCCGGTATCTAATATTTTTTCCCATTCCCATTTAATTCCGCATTTGCTATTTCGATTCAAGGTTCGGTAATTCGTGGGCGGTCGTAACAATCTTGTGCTGAAATTATATTAATAATAAAAGTGGGGCTCATTGGGTTTCGAACTCAAGACCTTTCGGTGAGCAACACACTAATACCATGTCAAGGAACCAAATAACCCAGAAGGTTAAGCTAATAGGTGAAGACCCATGATTGATTTTATACTATAACATATCTCATCAGGCAAATGCTCATCAAGTTTGAAGCGTAGATATTGCATTGGCCCGCCTCATTTCTTGTATTAAAATTATATTAATAATAATGAGGTATGTGGGTTTCGAACTCAAAACTTTTTGCTCAATAAGGCACTAATATCATGTCAAGGAACCAAATATCCCAAAAGGTTAAGCTGATGAGTGAAGGCCCATGATTGGTTCTTTTCTTTTTTTTTTTTGATAGATATAGAGCAAAGCTCTAGAAATACACACGGTGCCCCAAAAAGAGATCGGAAGAAAAACAGACCGGGATAAATAAAAAAGAGAAAAGAGAAGCCAACAACACGCAACAAAACACAAACATCTAAACCAGACGGCGCCCCAACACCCACGGCAACCAAAACTGCCCCAACACCCAAGCCAGCCAAAAGCAGCCACCCAGTAAGAAAGCCCCATGCCTGCAACAAAACGAAACGAAGGATGCCAGCAACAAAAGCACACCCAAAAAAAATGCACTGGCCCCCGAAAAAGGTGGGAAAGAGCCACACACACCACCACCACCCAAAAGAGCAACCAAAAGACACGCAGGGCCAACAACAAGAAGAAAACGAACTGAGCCTACTTGGGACCATCTAAGAAAATAAGAAACAACACAAAACCAACACCATGAGAACGAAATGGAGACTCGAAGCAACAGAACCAAAACCAGAAACGAAACAACACCCTCGCTACACGAAAACGGCGACCAAGCTGCGAAAAGGAGAACAACCCGAAACGCAATAGCGACCCCCCTAACAGCACCCGAAACTCCTAAAAGGCAACCTAGCTCAAACAACGGAACCAAAAGAATCAAAAACGACCCAGAACAGCAAAAGAGAATAAGGAAATAGCGGCATACCAAAAGGTGACAGAGCCCTCCCTAGCCAACAGACGCAAGGACAAACACCCAAGAATAAACAACTGAAACCAAACCCAAAAAACCAAGCAAGTTAAGCCATCAATCGCATTGACATCCTCCCAAGAAGGATGGGTATATGACGCTTCTTCTTTTTTCGGGGATTAACTGTTGGATCATACTGGTCAACCCTACAAATTAGTCTAGCCACTTCATCTTCCGTTCCTTAGAATCTCAGGCCCAGTCTTTCTCTAATTTTCTAAGCTTTTTTTGCTCTCTCCATGTTCATTTTGGGGCCTATTTTTTTTGCACTGTTGGGAGGGTGTGGTGGTTTTTCGAGCTTGGCTGAAGTCACCTGGAATACGAGTGGAACAAGAAATAGGGCTTAAATCAACAGAGCAATCAATAATGGGGCTGACCCACATATGGGCTAAGGAGTTTTTCAATCGGTTCTTGTCCTGGGTTCTCATTCTGACTGTCCAAGATTCCGTATTTTCCAATGGGCCGAGGGATTGAGTATGGACTTGGTTGGGAGAAATCGGAGCATGGGTTGTCATGTCATCGATAACTCTAAAGTCCCAAGCCCCTTCACTTGTACTATCTGGATTATTTGTAGTTTCTGGATTCACCTCTTGATTGGCCAAGGAGAGGTCATTATCCAAGGGTCCTACCCACCCTTCAACTGCCTGAGAGGCGGTTAAACCCATTGGATAGTTGTGAATTGCTTCGTCGGCCCGAGTTTCCTCAACAATGGATACATCTTCGAAAATTCCTACCTGACTAGGCGTTAAGATGGATGTGGGGACCATGGCTAGCGGTTGTGGGACGACTAACTGAGAGTAGTCCATAGCATACAGTGATTAACCTGTGGTTGACTGCGACATCTTCCCCCTGCATCTCATCCAGCTCCTTGTCAAAAATGTTGAAGTTCTTATCATCAATTTGGAAGCACATCCACTCTCTGATTGGGCTCATTTGTATAGTATCAATAAGCACCTTTCTCACTTTAAAGGATTCACCAAATTCTACTTTTTCATCCACACACACCACAACTCCCCAACGATTACCAATACACACAAAGTTCTCCTTTGACCACCCATGTAATGGCATACCGTACCCGTCAATCCTCACTCTTCGAGTTTGGCAGCACTCTTCCTCCTTCTAGACCTTTGATACTGTTGGGAAAACATATGAATTTTGTTGAAAAATAAACTCTGATGCCGGCTATTGGGTTCACAGTTCTCAACTATGGTCACAACAATAGGCACCTATTAGAGCACTTAGAGTAGGACAGTCTTCTCTTACCTAAGCCCCCGATCGGAGAGTCACACTTTGTGACACCTCACGTGCGAGAGTTCTCAGGAATAGGTTTATCTATATAAACCCTTTGCCCTAATACCGGTTGTTGGGATGAATTTCAAAAATTCTCCCTAAAATTACGCAGCGGAACAGGTTTAGAATTCATAACTCTAAACCTAGGGTCGATTTAAAATTCCTAATTTTAAATCAACATGTCTAAATTCTTAATTTAGATATACAGGCCTTTTACTCTAATACATTCACAACAATACATTAACTTAAACAGGTATAATAACGAATATTGTAAATAAATAGAAAAGCGAAACTGAAAGAAGAAGGAAAGAAAAACATACCTGAAATTACTCCAATAAAAGAAAAACCAAAAAGACAATAATATTCTTCAAAATCGAGATCCCTAGACCTTCTACGCACTGACCTCGAACTGCCCAGAGGGTGGGCTCCGAAAAATATTAAACTGAGGAAAGAAAAATTTCAACGAAATTTTTTCTCTCTAATTGGGTCTCCGATTGCACAAAATTAGAAGACTTAATTGCAGTTAGGAAACTCACTAAGAAAGTCACTATTCTCTCTTAATATCATTTGTACACGCATGATTTGAGCAACCGATTGCACAAAACTAGAAGACTTAATTGCTTCATTGTGGCTAAAGGGATCAGATTCAATGCCACGTTCAACCACTAAGGCTCCTGCTATGAACCTGTCGGGTGTCCTGACAATCCTCCCATCACACCTAAGCTTTCGTGTACCTGGAACATTCTTGTTCCTATTAGTAGATGCATCTAATGCTTCCACTATGACTTGAATTGTGTCTAGTTGTTCAGAGTTAGTGCCATTTTTCTTTAATTCTTTTTTTTTTTTTTGTTTTATAGCTTACTTGCAAAATCCTTCTCTAAGTGTTTTGTACTATATTTTTTTTAAAAAATTTTTAAATAAAAAACTGCAGAAAAAAACTGTGCCTGTTCCTTCTATCTGCAACACCATTCTGCTGTGGCGTACCTAGAGCAGAAAGCTGAGATCTTATCTCATTTGCAGTTAGGAAACACACCCAAAAATTATTCATCACTTCGATCTGATCGAAGTGAATTAATTTGTTTACCTAATAGCTTTTCAACTTCAGTTTTGTACTCTTTGAACTTTTCAAAAGAGTCCGACTAATGTCTAATTAGGTAAACATATACATGCCTTGAGTAATCATCACTAAACTTGATTAAATACTCATACCCACCTCTTGCCTAAACACGTATTGGTTCACATACATCTATGTGAACCAGCTCAGGCAAGCCACCAACTTTGTTGCCTATACACTTAAAGGCAAAATTGGTCACCTATCATTCTATGCAGAATTCGCAAACTAGTAATGACCTCAAGTCCAAAAACTCTATCAGTCCATCTTTCACCAGTCTTTGGATCCTGTTCGAATTAGTATGACCTAAACATTGGTACCAAGTGTAGGCAATATCACATTCAGGGTGTTTTCTTTTAGAAGACTGAACAAGTAAACTTACGTAAAATTCATTTAAACAATTACCATAGTTTTGATAAGGAAATAACATGAATAAACAATTCATTCATGTACATTTGTAAATAAACAATTTATTTCTCATATTAAAATCTCCATTATCAAAATTAATTGAATAACAATTATTCATAAAACAAGACATAGAAATCAAATTCCTGTGCATACAAGGTTTAAATAATCAATCCTTTAAAACAAAACTCTATCACTAAGGTCTAAGCTAACATCCCCTACACTTAAGACCGCTATTATTGTACTGTCCCTGACCATCAGGTACAACACCCATCGTGTAGCCTTTAGCCTAGCCTGAGCTCCTATAACATATTACAGATATGGTCAATTGAACCTGAGTCCACCTACCAGGAAACTGGTGGACTCTCAACTTCGCATAACTCAACTAATTGAGATATCAATATACCTTCACAAGATGGCTTGGCAGTCTTTATAGGAAGAGTAGCTATGCACTTAGTGTAGTTTCTTTTCCAGTGACCTAGTTTTCTTGCAAAAGAAACAATTTTTTTTTGCTGACTTCCTTATGGACTTGGTTGCTACAATAACAACCTTGCCCTTTCCTTTCTTTGTAGTAGGTCCCTTGTGAGTAGTGAGTAGTGAGTAAGTCTAACTTATTTTTCAAGGCAAAGTAATTTAGTCCCGTGAGTACATTATTTATTCCAAATCATGTGAAGCTCGCTAGTCGTATCCATATCAAAAACACTGTAAATGCAAACAATCATGTAACTACCTTATATGAGCCATGTATAATACAGTGATATCTATTCTTTCAATTTAGCATAAACAATAAGTCAGATATCTAGTAAACTGTACTATCATGCATACAATGATGACCCAAACACACCACTCCTTACTCCCCGGCAGCGGGGTTGCACGAAGCTAGTTCAGGTGAGAGCTATTCTCAATTAACTTGTTTTCTTGTAACTCTTACTAAACATGATTAACTCACCACTTTACCTTAGTCTCTAACATGACACAACAGAGCTTCTCGAGGAGGCTAATGCATCACGCTAGTAAAGTGTAAACCATTACCTAAACCTCCATACAAATACACGAAATACTCCACGGCAGCATGGTCACATCGCTTCTTTGCACTTTGGTTTATCCTAAAAAAGTCTAACCTTATAATCTGTAAACCGACATCCTCCGCAGGGAGGTCTATCGATCTACTATACTGCTAGACCAGTAATGGAGACCGTGAGGTTACAACAATTGAAACCTCACTCCCACTTGATTTTTATAACCAGTGGTTTTTAATTTACTTGCATTTACAACCTGAATTATCTCATAATCCCCTTTAAAATCTCATTCTAACAATGACCAAAATTAATTAATTAATTTATTCGAATACATTATCGTTTTACAACATTGATTATCTCATAATCTTACATTAGAATCTCATTCTAAAATCCAATCAATAAAATTAATTAATTAATTTTAATTAAAACAATACCAACATGTAGTTTAGATTATCATATAATCTACTTTAAAAATTCTGATTTCAAAATTAAATTAGAAATAATTTTATTTAAAATTAAAAAAATATTAAATAACTTTTATTTAAAATACACTGATTCACTACTTAGATTATCATATAACCTAAATTTAGAATCTCATTCTACAAGAAAATTAATTAATTTATAATTATCATGTAAATCAGTATTGACGTCTACGCATCCCAATAAATTTTTTTTTTAAATTCTAACGTGATGACGTCAGCGTTAGGCTGACGCTGACGTCGTCAGAATTTTATTTATTTATTTATTTATTTTTAAATTAAAATTTTTAATTTTTAAATAAATTGAATCTAATCTCATTAGACCAATTTTATCCGATTTCGTATAAGATAATTGAATCTAATCTCATTAGATCAACTTTATCCATTATTAAAAAAAATATTTAAATATAATCTGATTAGATCAATTTTGTCTGATTCGTAAATCATGACTGAGAGCGTACAATCCTATCATACGAACAACATAATCACAAATTTATGGGTTGTTCTGAATTAATGATTAATTCATTAACAATTTAAATTGTTACTATAAACAACCTAGTTAACTATTAAATCTTTTAACTGATTTAAATAATTTAAATCATTACTTTAAATAACCTAGTTAACTATTAACTCCTTTAATGATTCAAACAATTTAAATCATAAATACAAACAATCATCTGAGTTTAATCATTGTTTTAAACAATTTAAATCGAACCGTCAAATTAAACTAATTTTCCTTCTTAATAAAATCTCTATTTTATTAAATCGTCAATCTATTTATTTCGATCTTATTATACCTAGTCTTGTATATTATGAATATAATCAAAGGCTGGCTCTGATACCAATTGTTGGGAAAAAGATATAAATTTTTGTTGGAAAATAAACTCTGATGCCGACTATTGGGTTCACGGTTCTCAACTATAGTCACAACAATAGGCACCTATTGGAGCACTTAGAGTAGGAGACTCTTCTCTCTACCTAAGCCACCGGTCGGAGAGTCACGCTTTGTGACTCCTCACGTGCAAGAGTTCCCGGGAATAGGTTTATCTCTATAAACCCTTTGCCGTAATACCGGTTGTTGGGATGAATTTCAAAAATTCTCCCTAAAGTTTATGCATCGGAACAGGTTCAGAATTCATAACTCTAAACCTAGGGTCAATTTAAAATTCTTATTTTAAATCAACTGACTTAAATTCATAATTTAAATCAACAGGTCTAAATTCTTAATTTAGATCTACAGGCCTTTTACCCTAAGACATTCATAACAATATATAAACTTAAACAGGTATAATAACGAATATTGTAAATAAATAGAAAAGCGAAACTAAAAGAAGAAGTAAAGAAAAACATACCTGGAATTGCTCCAATAAAAGAAAAACTAGAAAGACAATAATATTTTTCAAAATCGAGACCCCGCGACCTTCTACGCAATGATTTAGGAGTGCACGGAGGGTGGGCTCCAAAAAATATTAAACTGAGGAAAGAAAAATTTCAACAGAAATTTTTCTCTCCAATTGGGTTTCCAAAATAATTCCAGAAACCCTAAAGATATATTTCAATTTGAATGCCAAACCTCGAAATAAGCCCTTCTATTTATAGGAATATACAGGAGCGAAAAAAAAATCTAATTTTAATCGAAAAAGGATTCCCTGTTTAAATCAAAATGCAGCGTTCCGTCTAAAAAATCATTCAAAACGCCGCGTTTTATTGACCAAAAATGCGCCTGTTATTTTAATCAAACCATGTGCCACGTGGCGGGCCATGATTGGTCCGCATGCATGCACACGGATCATGCCCAGGGCACCAAGAGCGCGACAAGTGTCGCGAGCGGATTGGTCCATCCGCGTTAACAGGGACAGCGACCCTGTTTAAACCCGATTTGATTTTTTTTTTTTCTTTATTTCCCACATATAAAAATTTATCTTATAAATTTTAATTTTTTAAAATTATTTTATTTTATAATTTTTAACTTTTATTCATCTCATGAATAATGTTTGGCAAAATTAATTTACCCATCTTATGGATAAATAATTCATCTTATGAATTCTTTAATATTTTTTTAATGGCAATAAAATACAGAGGCTTGCGCAGGGACCTCAGGAATAATTTAAATCTAGCTCCAAATGGGTTAAATTAAATCATCTCATGACATTAATTTAATTACCATTTAATGAGACTTAATTCCACTAAATAAATCTCACTGCACTCTAGACTTAAATTATTTATTTGATATCTCCCTAATAGACTGTGTTGATGACAACAACCCCTCCACTAGATGTCCATGACAAAGGATAAATATAACCACTACCATTATCCTTCTCACAGCTTCGCCCTTCACTGAATAATTCATTTATACTTGAACATATTCACAGTATAAATTTCAAATGTCAAACACTTGGAATACTTTGACCAAAGTTTTTGAACTATTCAAATATTTACAAATCAACTAAGGGGATATTTGTATCTCATAAGAGACTGTAGATTCCTTATTGAATACCTGATCCTTGTCACACTTCACGCCGCCACCCAGTGTACGTGGAATTTCGGTCATTCGTTTAGACCTTACTTATAGTACAGCAAAGTAACTAATGCTCCATGCGCAAGTCCAGAATACCCTCAGGATTTAGAGTCGTCGTTCAAACAGTACAATGTGAATCACTCATCTCCGATAGTAGTCTAGAAATAAGTAACCCACATGGTCCAATTCAGTGTGTCAATTTTATTAAACACACTAATCTAACACTTTTGGATCTCCATCCACATGACCAAGACAAGTCATCTAAAGTGTCAAGTTATAGTCTTAACATACAAGTGGTCCAAACTTGTCTTCGACTATGAGTCTTTCAAACAACAATCCATACTATTTGTTTCAAGTCTATATGTGGCTTAGTCTCATAAACCACTAAGAACAAACATGTAAAGTGTAGTATGAGGACTACACACATCTCATGGATGTCTCCCAAAAGAAAATCATATGCAGTATAAATGCTCACATACACAAATTTAACTAGGAAACGACTGGAACTTCAATTTTATTTATTAATTAAAATATTATATCTAGAATAAATATGGATTTCAGGACACTGTTCCTAACAGATACCTCGCACCATAATCTAAGCCACCCCTCTTATTCTTCTATGAATTTGACACGGGTTAAAGGATCGATGAATGTTAGTAAGAATTTATATTTTTCAATATCTCTCACTTTTCGAATTGCACTCTGGTTTGAACATAAGGACACCGGTATGTCGTTGCATGCCATTGGTTTGGTTGTATAATAGATAATGTTGTATTTAATTTCCTTCATCAAAGCCAGCTCTGTATTACCCCGGGCAACTTTTGGACGATGCTAATCAGGCTAGTTATACCTAGAGCTGTGGCCTTGGGTACCGGGTTGACTGTGATCCCAGTGTTGGGGAGGAGGAGCTTGTTCTGTGTCAAGTCCATTGTCATTGACCCCACTTTTGTACGACCTTAGCCTTCCTTGCCTGTAAGCATATCTAGCTCAGCTGACCAGAAGTGTATTCCCTCTCAGCGTTGTGCCATTTAACCATGCTATCGCCTCATCGGCTTCGGTCTAGGATCTAAACCGAACAAAGCCAAAGAGATGTCTTTTGTTTTGACGATGTTTGTGAGATACGAAAGTGTCCACTATGCGTCCATAGCTCTGGAAGAGATCATGGATACTCACGGGGTTGAACTAAACCGATAGGTTATCGACAAAGAGGGAGACGATGTCCCTATGTAAACCTCCCTCCGGTCTGACATCTTCCTGACCGATCATCCTCAGTCGTCACACAGTGGCCGTGAACCGTGCTGGTATGGGTGATCTGGTTGGATATGCTTGATCGAACAATTGTTTGCACTAGCTTGTAGATCAAGGGCTGGAGATTCGAAATCTTCAAGCAACAACCGTGGATCTGTCGTCACACACCGTCATGTGTCGTCAGTTGTTGAGCCGGGGATCATGGTGATGAAATCTCCATGGCTTCTCTCACTTGCTCTCCTTTTGTTCTGAATGATGAATGCACCTGAGTATGTGACTTGGCAACGGAGGAGAATCAGCTGTAGCAACGCCAGCTATATCGGGGATGACACGCTCCCTCATATGCTGCCAATGCTTTAGGGTAGAAAGAGCCTAGATCTGAATTTCAGATCTGGAAAAAGGCCATTGGGATGATCACGAAGGAGGATAAAAGTTCTGCGGTTGTGGAGAGGGTGGGGCGGTGACCGAGGAATAGGAATGTCGGCAAGAGACATCGTGTCACGCGCCCTCACGCGGTGACCAACACCCATGATTGGTTCTATACTCTAGCATATCTCATCACGCAAATGCTCATTAGTTTTATTGGATCGCCATCATTCAATGTTGAAGAATCACTTTCACTTGCCCAAGCAATCTAGAGATATGTTTATGAAAAATGACAATTCCCTTTCCTTAAAGGCTCAACTATGGAAGCATGACTCATGTCCTTGTTTGTCGTCAACACGCAATTTTAGATTCTAGGAACTTGATCTTCCAAAATACAACTCATTATTGTATAGGTCGGAGTAGGACTGAAAAAATTTGATACAACACAATAACAACAAACGTAGCGGGTTGGCGTTAGGATTTTTGTAGCCAAGTTGAATTTGGGTTTACAAATTAACATGTTTAGGTAATTAGTTGTAGTTGGATTTGGTGGGGTAAACTCGTTTCTAACGCGTTTAGCCCATTTATATAGTTATGTTTAGTCTAGGTTGACAAAAGATAATTTATATTGCATTTGATCATGTTATAAGTTTGATAATTTATTTTCACAATAATAAATATGTTATGTATTTATTACTAGATATCAACCGTAAAATGTATAATCACATGTTTGTAAGTTGAGAAATTAATATAAAATTGAAAAAGGCCTTCATTTTTTTTTCCCGATAAGTGGCACCAAAGTGCATTACATGACAAGCACCAATGCAATCGCGAGGCCTGGAAACAGCTAGCATACATTTCATAGTCAAGAAATCAAAATATAGGAGCCACTAAAAACATAACAAAAAACAAAGTACAAGTTTGGCCCCTACTTACAACAATGAAGCATTGTACCAAAACATACATGAAACACATTTATAATTTGCTGCATAATCAGAGCACTACTTATGGGTTAACAACTACCAGGCATTATACATGACTGACCCGGGCACCCGACCATCTCTTCACGCTATTGATATTTCTTGCAATTTCATTAGGAGAGTACGGAAGATCTGGACACCACGCCTTTACCCAAAAGCCAACCCTCATTTTAAAATTCCAGAAGATTTCACATTCTTTCCATGGTATGGACTCAAAGTGGCTTTGTTCCTAGCATTCCATGCAACCCAAACTACCACAAATAGAAGAGCGATCCAAACCTTTTTCTGGAACTTCCCCCCGACATAAGAACTTAGCCATTATTCGTATAGATCCCGGATGTTGCTCGGGACCACCCACTGAATTCCCCACCACGCTAAGCATTTCCCCAAATTATCTAGGTGCAGTTACAAGTCAAGAATATATGATCAACACTTTCTAAGTCCTTCCCACATAGGGAACACTATAATTTCTTTTCCTCTCCAATGATTCCAAGCTTCCATAATCTCTCTTTAGTGTTGATTTTCCCCAGGAGGACCATCCATACAAGTAGCTTTGCTTTTGGTGGAGCAAATCCTTTCCATACTCCACATATTAGATGATAGACAGTTGAAACAGTTAAAATCCGGGCCCAGACTACGTTTGAAAAGGATGTAGCCGTAAATTTCTTACACGGATCGAATAACCATTCCTCTAAATCCGAACAGGCTTGGATCGGTTATACCGAGTTGAGCACATTATGAAGTTTCGACACCAAATTTTCTTCCCTCATAAAGAAACGATGCCCCCATTTCAAAAATCCATCTCCATTCCGGACCATGCCACACACCCATCTAACTTACTACGTGATTTTGTTGAAGCGAGACCCAGTAGAGGTCTGGGAATCTTAATTGAAGACATTCATTTCCATCCCACACATCCCTCCAAAATTTTTGGCAAGTACCATAGCCTAACTTAACTTTCAAACCCTCTTTAATGACTTCGCGTACCTAATTGGAGGCGCCTTTTATCTAAGAGATACTCACCCAAGTACTGCGTGGTTTTGTAGCTGCCAAAATAGATAGGTCTTGGACAGTGCCTCCATGTATAGAGCAGATTACTTTCTTCCAAAGCGAAGATCCCTCTACGGAGAAATAAAACCACCATTTAAACAATAGGGCTGCGTTTTTGAGCATCGGGTCCCCTACCCCAAGGGCCCCTAAGTGCTTCGGCGCTTGTATAAGTTCCCATTTAATGCATGGGAGGACCGCTCCTACTTCGGATGAATTCCAAATGAACTGCAACTATAGCTTGATTATCTTCTTTGCTACCTTTTTCGGCATACGGAACAAGGATAGATAGTAGGTCAGAAGATTATTTAGAACTGACTTGATCAACGTAAGGTGGCCGACTCTTGAAAGTGTCTTTGCCTTCCAGCCCATTAGCTTCCCTTGAATTCGTTCAATGATTGGCTTCCATGTCGTCTCAATTCTCGGGTTAGCCCCTAGGGGAATCCCGAGGTATTTTGTAGGTAGTCATGCAGTTGAACATCCAAGGGCTTTTGCTGTTTCCAAAGTCCAATCATAAGGTACATCGATCCCAATAATGACGGACTTCCAAAAGTTTATCTGTAACCCTGACAAGGCCTGGAAGCAGTGAAGGAGATCCCTTATGCACAGAATGACATCCACTTCCGCAGGGCAAAAGATGAGCATATCATCGACAAACTGAAGATGAATTAACTTGATGTTATTTTTGCCAATTTCCAGACCTTTGCTCTCCCCTATCTGAACTACCTGAGTAAATAGCTAATTTAGGACCTCAGTTACGAGCACGAACAGAAACGGTGACAACGGGTCCCCCTGAAGAAGACCCCTTTCCGTCTTGAGCGGTGGTGTTAGGCTTCCATTTACTAAAGCAAACATGGTTGGAGTAGTAACACACTCTCATATCCAGGATCGGCATCTATCACCGAATCCCATGGTTCTAATGACCTTATTCAAGAAGGCCCAATTTACTGTGTCGTATGCTTTATGGAAGTCAAGCTTTAGGAGTATGCCATTCTTCTTCTTCGCTTTCAACCAATACACAACCTCATTTGCTATAAAAGCCCCATCTAGGATCTGCCTTCCTGCAACAAAGTTGACTATGATTCTCCAACAAGGGATGGAAGAGATGATGCATGTCTCATACTTAACACTTTTGATATCACTTTATACACACACTCAACCATATTGATCGGTCTAAAATCAGACACATCAGTGGCATCAGTGACCTTCGAAATCAGTGTGACCCATGTCCTATTTGTTCCTAGTTGTAGTTTCCCGGTGTGAAAGAATTGTACTGTGGACCTGCGTCAAGTTGTTACCCACGGTATTCCACATATTCTTGATAAATTTATAGTTAAAACCATCATAACCTGGTGCTTTGTCTGGCCCACATGCCCATACGGCATTTCGGATTTCCAATTCTGATGGTAAGATCTCAAGTTTGCTTGCTGTTGCTGCGTCTAGTATTGGAAGATTCAAATCGCCTAAGACAGGTCTGTGGTTCTTGACCTCTGAGTATAATTTCCTGAAGTGATCTGCGACAGCCCGTTTTATAATTCTTGGGCTCTTATACAGCCGCCACCCTCACTCTAAACATGGATTTACACCTTTCCCTTATTGATGCAAGCGTTTGGAAGTATTTTTTTTGTTTCGGTCCATCTCCTTGACTTTCTTGCTTCTCGAAATCTGGATCCAATGCCTCTCCTTTTTCGGGTACCAAGCTCATATTTGAGATGTTGCCACTGTTCATCTAGGTGTTTCCTTTTCCGACAGTACAGATGATTCTGCTTTGAGCTTTAACTTATCAATTTCATCTTCCAATTTATCAATCATGTTTTCAATGTTCTCGAGCACGTCCTTGTTCCATCTCCTCGGAGGGTCTTTTAAGCTCTTTAATTTCTTATCGAAAGGGATGTTCTCCAGTGACTTCCATTCCTCTTCAACGATTGCACTATACCCCGAATGAGAGAACCAATAATAGAAACATGGAAATGGCTTCGGGCCCCATAACATGTTGTCAAGGCAAAGTATAATAGGACAGTGATCTGAGAGATTCTTCCTTGCTCCATACAGCCTCATATGACGGAATTTGTTGAGCCACTCTTTCTCAGCCAGCACCCGATCAATACGGCTGATAGAGTCACCCCTAGACCATGTAAATTTTCTTCCTGTCAATGGGATATCTATAGCCTCGAACAAATCTAAGAAGCTTCTGAAGTCTCTCATTCCTTGATTCACCGCAGTGCATCCCTTTCTTTCACTAACATCTAAGATTTCATTGAAATCCCCCATTATTAGAAATGGGAGCTGCTCAAATTGTTTCAGGTTGCACATATCAACCCATAGATCGGTTCTACCTTCTCTAAATGTAGGACCATATACATAATAGATCACACATGGGAAATTTTTCCCTTTCAATTCTCCCACTAGGCACACCCATCTTTCCCTCTTCATTACATTATTTACAGAGAATTCACTATCATCCCAAATTACTACCAACCCTCCTGATCCCTCAGATGCCGGTACATCCTCCCATTTACAGCCCTTGCCATGCCAGCATTTTGCCATAGTTCTTTGGTCGATAGTACTATGTTTAGTTTCAATAAGGCCTATGACTGAAGGTCTACTTTTACATATCAAGTAACGAATAGAAGTTTTCTTCTCCCTACCCCTAAAACCCCTAATATTCTAGGCATAAAGCTTTGTTTTCAGAGTTATACCTCAAACACCGTAGGTGGTCTGGAGTTCTGTTTTCTTTGGCGCTTCCTTCTTCTTCTTGGTCTATCAAGTGCTCCTTCACAGATTGTGGTCATGAATTCATGGATTTTGATGTTTGGACCATCAAACTTCAAACCCAGTTTTCTGCCAAGGTTCTTAGGTTCCTAGGTTCGTGGTGGTGTGGCGCTGGTGGCTGGATTCTTGGCATCGTCTCAGTGGATTGTTTTGTGGGAGAGTGGAAGAGGAGAGTGAGAGGGGTTGGTAGATGTGTAAGTAGGGTTAGGACACGGGGTAGGTTCAGTAAAGATTGAGAATTCCCAATATGTTTATGTATAGGTCGGGTTAGGGTTGACTCCTGCTCTAGTACCCCTCTTATAACACAAATATGGACACGACATAGCACGACACATTTGTCAGCTTTAGTTGCATGCAAGCAACAGTTGGTTGTTTTCCATCTCTATTCACCATTGCATGGTGAACCTTAGCAAATTGTCTTTACAACTACTTCCAAATTCAACACGTCATCTACATTTGCACCCTTAGGTTGTCAATTTAGTTGTGAACCACTTTACAACTAAATTGGGCACTTTGACTCTGAGTGCTAGTTTCGTCCATTTGCATTCCTTTGTTGTTCCAATTTCTTGTTTTTCGGTTTGATTCTTTCATTTCTTGTATGAGCCTTTCTTCCCTCTTACTTATCAAAAAATATGCTACTTTTTTTTTGGTAAAAAAAAGGTAGCATTTTTTTTTATCAAATATAAAGTGGGCAGTAACGTCGTCTTTAAGTCTACATCATCGGTAAGTTTGTCTCCATAATAAATTGCTTCAACAAATGCCATGTTAGCATGCACCCATTGTCCTTCCTAGTTTTTATTAATGAAATGTATTGGAAATAAAAGAAAAAAATCAGTTAACTGACTCAAATTAGATTACCCTTGTGATCATTAAATGGTAAAGAAAAAAAAAATATATATATATATATATATATATATCTCAAAATTTGATGTTCGGATATATAATGGGATTTATAAGAGCCAGCCAAGCCCAAACTTGCTGAGCTCCAGACTCGACTCATTTACAGTTAACTTGGTCCGGTTTAACTTGAAGTAGGGATGACAATGGGGCGGGGCGGGTACGGGGGTTGCCTCCTCCATACCCGTACCCGCCACCCAAATTCTATACCTGTACCCACCACCCAAATTCTATACCTGTACTCGCCCTATTACCCGCCACTGGTATGAAGTGGGTACTCGTACCCGCCCCGACAGGTACAAATTTACCCATACCCACCCCATTACCCGCGGGTACCCAACGGGTATCCATTACCCGCCCGTACCCGCCCGTACCCGCCCATACCTGCCCCGTACCCGCTCCTACCCACTTCGTACCCCACCTTGTTACCTATCCATTATCCAACTTATTACACATAAAATTCTTTTCTTTTTTCCTTTAATAATAACTATGACTTCATAATTATAAATTGCCTGAGAAATTTATTTTATATAAAATAACACAATAGGGATATGCGGGTACGCGGCAGAGCGGGGCAGATTCATGTGGGTATAGGGCGAGGCGGGGCGGGTACATACCCCTAACGGGTATTGAAATATGTACCCTACCCGTACCCATTACTAGCATCATCTATACCCATACCCGCCCCAAACGGGGCGGAAACTCACGGGTAATGGGTTTTACCCGCCCCATTGCCATCCCTAACTTGAATTAATTAAACTTGACAAGTTCAAAACTAGGTTCACTTTATCTAGACTCATTTAATCTTGATCTTAACTTGTTTAGACTCAAGTTTGACTTATTTAGAGTCGAACTTGACTTGATTAGATATGTTTAATTATACAAATTGTACTAAATTGACCCATTTGTGCTCATTTTAGCTTAGCAAACAACGAGCTTAAGTTTCACGAGGCTCAAACTCAGCTTGGATCAAGTGCGTATAGGTCGAGCTGTTCAAGCTAGATTTGACCTACATCCTTACCTATACCTAATACTTTTTTTTTTTTAATTAAGATGATAAGGTCCTCAGAACAATGGAAGAGAAGCGTCCAATAAATAGAAGAGTCGAAATAGCATTGAAAATGAAAATGAAGAAAATTGACAAAAACTAAAAGCCCTAAACTAGAAGCACATCATAGGAAAAGCCAAAGTAAAAGTTCCAGATTTGCCCATAGTCTGCAACTGAAGATGCTACTAGGGGTGGGGGAGTGTGCAACATGTGGGATTGCCAATCTACATCTAGGGGTAGTAGTGAAGAATAGCATATCAAGGTCTTTCGTATAGTGATGAATAGAGATGTCATTGAAGCCTACTAAAGCTTTAAACAAAGTAATGAAGATAGGTGTATTTGCACCGAGCTAAGCCCGAGCCTGCCAGGTTCAAGGCTCGATTCATTAGCATTAAGTCAGCTCGAGTTGGCCTTGGCTCAATCTAAGCTTGGCGAGTTTCGAATTAAGCCTGCAATATTTCGACTCATCTAAGCTCAAGATAGGCTCATTTGGACTCGTTTAAGCTTGGGCTCGACTCATTTAGCCTCTAATATGGCTTTGTTGGGAAATATTTAAGCAGCAACAACAATAACAATAACAAACCCAGTGCCTCAAGGGCTCTCGCACGCGTAAGGTCTAAGAGGGGTGGGATGTATACAACCTTACCCTTGAAGGTGCTACCCTAAATAGAGGTTGTGTCCGAGGATCCCCAACCTGAGAATAACACGGTACAAAAGCACAGTATGAAAGCATAGAAGCATGGAAGTATAGAAGCATAGAAGCAAGAGGCCTAAGAGCAAAAACACTGCACCAATCAAGCAACCAAAAGGCAAATAAAACAAACAATAGGCAAATATTCAAACTAAATAATAATAATAATAATAAAAATAATAATAAAAGTAATAATAATCCAAAAATAAAACAGCTCCCAACTATTTCATATACACCAATGAAGCAGTCATATAAGCCTAGGGACCCTAATATTAACCAAACTATGCTGCTCTATTCTAAGCCCCTACCTCAGCTACCCCTAGGCTAGCCCTCCTTTGAGCTCTATCTAAGGTCATCTCCTCCCATAGGTTTAGGTGAGTGAGGTTGTGTCTACTATCTCCAACCATCTCTTCTTTGGCCTGCCTCTCCCTCTCCTTACAAGTGTAGTATGGAGCTATTCGCATCTCCTGACCAAAGCAATGGTCGGTCTTCTCCTAACATGCCCAAACCACCACAAATGTTGCCCCCTCAATTTATCCTCGATTGGGACTACTTCCTACTTACCGCTGATGACTCCATTCATGATCATATCCTTCCTTGTGTGTCCACACATCCACCGCAGCATCCCCATTTCCGCCACCTTCATTTTTTGCCTATGTTGTTATTTCATTGGCCAACGCTCTGCACCATATGCCATTACCGATCTTACTACAAGAGGCTCGCTTAGGCTCATTTAGACTCATGAGCCTACGAGCTCGAGCTCAGTTCGATAAGGTAAACGAGCCAGCTTCACTAGGCTTGAGCTAAAAGCGAGCACACCTTTATGACGAGCCTGGTCACGAGGGCTTGCGAGCCAGCTTGGCTCATTTACATCCCTAGTAATGACTCTCAAATTTATAGTGTCGGTTATCCATCAAATAGGCCTAGAGATTCACTCATAAGAAAAGCGACTAGCAACAGTTTGGACCACACTAAGATTTACTCAGCTTAAATGGAAGACCAGTGTAAGGCTGCCGACTTATTGGGAAAAAAAAAAAAAAAAAGGAAGAAAATCACTTTGATATCTTGTTTAAGAGGAATTCTTTGATTTTTTTGGGAGGAAATCCTTTGATTGTGTGATGATTCAGAAGACATGGCCCCACACACTAGAAAAAAAACAAAGTAGGATTTTTTTTTGGGAGGGGGGAGAACATGTGGGATTCCCGATCCGAAGTTGGATCTAGCGGTAGTAGTCAAGAGTAGCTAGCAAGGGTCTTCTATGCAGCAGTGAATGAAGATATCAGTGAAACCTAATAAAGTCTGGAACCAAGTGATGACTCTTTTACGGTGTCGGTTATCCAAGATCAAAGGCTTGCTTGTCTCCTAATTATTTAAAAAAAAACATATATCATATGGTTAAGCAAATGCATGTGAGATCAAATGAATAGTGACTTTTCGATGTAAACATTATGTGAAATTGACATTATTGGGGCCGGGAGAAGAGGCTTACATCTAAGTTGTGTGAATCAAAGATTTAATGCCAAAGGGACCATTTTTCCATGGAGCAATATTGTACGACCCATTTGAATATTTCATTTTTATATTACATATTTATAATGAAAAGGGTTTGTTAATGCCGAAGGTTTAACTTTACCTTTTGTATCAATTTAATCTTTGAACTTTTAATTATGTCAATTTAATCTCTCTACAAGTTATAATGTGTCATTTGATTCTTATGCTGAATGGAGATAAGGCCTCATCTTTTCGAGTTGTCTGTCCATAATATGGCTTTGCCAATATTCATCAAAAAAAAAAAAAAAAAAAACACAAAGGAAAGTTCAAAAACATCACTGGAAATACCTCGAAAGACATTTTTGTTTCTCTCATTTCAAATAAGCTAGGCCTCTATAACAACAACAACAACAACATGCCCAGTGCCGCAAGGGCTCCTACTTGCACGGGGCCTGGGGGGTAAGATGTACGCAGCTTTACCCTATCAGAGTGAGACCCTGACGAGGGACTGTTTCCTAGGACCCCGGCCTGATAGTTGTGGGTTGTAGGGTTGTGAGGTTGTTGTGGGGTTGTAAAGGACCTCTATAGAGAGCATAAAAGGGGGAAGTATGGAGCATGCAGGAAGCATATAAGGAGCATATAAGGAAGCATGTAAGGCCTAGATGTCATGCAATGCATGTGTGAATACAGACAATTAATCATATAAGTATATAAGCAACTACTCATGCAAGCATGTAAGTATATAGCACGTACACATGGGGGCATAGCCGCAGGAGCAAAAAGGCAAAAGCAAACAGCATGTAGCGTCCATAGAGTATAGGGGGGAGCAGAGAGGGAGAGAGGGACAGTAGCTGGCTAGAGTGAGAAAGAGAGAGAGAGAGAGAGAGAGAGAGAGAGGGAGAGTAGAGAAAGCGCTAAGCAAACAAAGTACACCAGTATTGCGGAATGTACAAATGAGTATACAAGCAGCGTCGTGGTACTAGACTAGCTTGGGGGAGCTCAAAGCTCCTACACTCATCAATCAATTACTCCTAAAACTACCCTCCACTAAGCTCTTACTAGGGCCATCTCTTCAATTTGGTTGATGTAGGTGAGTTCCTGATGAATTGTTCTCATCCAACTCGTCTTTGACCGGCCTCTTCCTCTCTTCCCGACTATAATATGGAGGGGCTCGACTCTAACCAACTCTTTTTTGGCCTGCCTCTTCCTCTCTACTTATCTGTAGAATTGTCTCCATCTAGCCGTAGGAGCACTAATCGCCTAACAAATGTCCACACTTATAGCTAGGTATACAAGCCTCCTCATGGTATCTTACTAGTGCTCATTGCTTTATAGGGTCGATGCTCCTGCCCCCTATGTCGGGCACATCTATACTAATCCTCCACTGAGCTCTATCTAGGGCCATCTCTTCACTTAGGTTGTGATATATGAGGTCCTGACAAATAGTTTTCATCCAACTCTTCTTTGGCCAACCTCTCCCTCTCTTCCAGTTATATTAAGAAGAATTGGATTCTCTCCCTCTCTTCTCATTATACTTTTGTTAGCTGAGCAACCTAAATGAAATTTTGGACTCTCTCCCTCTCTTCGGCCAAACTCTTCGTCTTAATATTAAATCCATGAAATTTTATGTATAAAATAGACTCACTTGTTATATTAAGAAGAAGTGAGTCTATTTTATACATAAAATTTCAAAATGAAAACAAAAAACAAAGAGAAAACAAAAATACAAAATCTTTTCCCCACTGTTTTCTTTCACCAATTCCTTTAATTTCGTTTAAAATAAACCTCGTTTGATATACAGGAGATAAATGTAAAAAGTAAAAATTCATAAAAAATACAGATTTTAGCTCCTGCTTGGTTGGCAGGAAATAAGCAGCAGAAAGTAGCTTACCTAACCCCTTAAGTAAGCTCTAATTCATTTGTTTTTAACTAACATAACCAAAGAAATTATATTTTCCATCTTGGCACCAAAAGCTTTTTACCTACTTTATGAAAAATTGATATATAAATTAAATTCACAAAAAATATAACTTTTTATAAAAATTTAATTTATATCACAATAAGACCAGGCTATAAGAAAATAAAAAGAAAAAGAGTGGCTGACTTCTAATGCAAAATGCATATCGTGCAGTAATTTATAGAATTCCAAGTTCCAAAGCTTGAAATGATAGTGTTTTTTACTTTATTTTTTTTAGCTTTTTCGATTTGTCTATTTAGTATTTTAAACGTTAATATATATTAATCATATTTTATTTATTTTTATGGGATTATTTTTCTTAAATTTTATAACAATTAATCTAAAAATAATTTAATCATATGTCAATATACTAAAAAATAACCTAACTTTATTTTCTAACTAAAAAATAACTCAACTCTAACTTTTATACCAAATATAATAACTCTATTTTATAACCAAAAAATAACCCAACTTTAATTTTTCTATCAAAAAATAACCCAACTCTAACTTTTATATCAAAAAATAACTAAACTCTAAAATTAATTTTAAAAAAATACTGAATTAATGGCTAAGCATGGCGTGTGATATGATGTTCCAACAATATATTTTTTTTATATGTATTTTTGGTTTGGCCTGATTTTTTTTCCCACCTACCCAAACTAAAAATACTTTGCTTTCAATAATTGAGTACAACCCCACAAAAGACAACATTTCGGGGCAAAGAACAAGCAAAACAGCCGCAAAATACAACCAGAGAACTAGGGCTGCAAATGCTCCGAGCCGAGCCGGGCAGGGCCGAGCCAAACCACAGCTTGCTCAGCTCGGATTGGCTCGTTAACTAAATGAGACCAGCTCAGTATCGGTATCATTTATCTAACCGAGCGGCATATCTATGCTCAGCTTTTCCTGTTTACTAAATAAGATCGGCTCGGTATCGATATCATTTAGGCTTGGTTATTTTATGAGCTGGCTCATTGAGTTTTGCAAGCTCATTGCGCCCATTTACTAGGCGCGTTAAGCTTATTTATTAGGTTTGTTAAACTCATTTATGATTATTGTTACTTGAAATAAAATAAATATCATGTATGAAAATTTAAAATAAAAAAACTTACATGTAACTCAAATGCGAGCCAATAATCGAGTCAGCTCATGAGCCTTTCGGGCCAAATCGACCTCAGTTTGATTTGGCTCATTTATTTAAGTGAGCTGCATTTTAACGAGTCGAGCAAGCTATCAAGTCGGCTTAGACAAACCCAAGCAAAGCCGGACTCAAACCGGCTCAAGAGTCAGCATGGCTCATTTGCAGCCCTACAGCGAAAAAGCCAAACCAAAAATATATAGAAGAAAAATATACCGTCAGAGCATTACAATTCAGTATTTTCTAAATCAAATTTTTAGAGTTGGGATATTTTTAGATTAATTTTAAAGTTTGGTTATTTTTTGATAGAAAAATTAGAGTTGGGTTATTTTTTGTTAAAAAAGTTAGATATGGGTTATTTTTTAGTTAGAAAATAGAGTTGGGTTATTTTTAGTATATTGACATATAGTTAGGTTACTTTTAAATTAATTGTTGTACATTTTATTGATGAAATTTAAATTAGGAGACTATTTTATTGTTTTTTTAACATTTAACGTTAGCCATGTATTAGTTATAAAGTCTGTCAGGTTATGTCTCAAATTCCTTGGATTTATGAAGAAGGCCGTAAGCAAGCCAATCGATCGGGAAATAACGCAAAAGGGATTGACGCAGAGGCTTCACCGGTCGGGCACCGGATTTCATGCGTGACTTAGGTCACGGCCGTGCCTATGTATATATTAAGAGAGAGGGCCAGCCATAGGTCAATTACAAATAATCCAATATAGAGTAAGCGCCGTACGTGAGAGAAAGAGAGAGAGAGAAAATGAATTATAATTTTTCCATTATTCTCGTTTCATAAAAGTTTTCCATCTTCGATCGTGGTTTTTCCCCTCTCGATTAAAGAGGGGTTTCCACGTAAAACATTGTATCTTCTATTTGTTATTTTTTATCCTTGTTTTGCTTCTCGTATTTGTTATAGTATTTGAATCGGATCCGGTTCCGAGTTATTTAGTCTGCACAAATTGGTATCAGAGCCCGGTTATTTCGATTTGGTACTATGACATCTACAGTTAAATCTGAAGTTGAGAAGTTCGGAGGTCAAGGGAGTTTCAGTTTATGGCAGATTCGCGTTAAGGGCCTCTTGACACAGAGTGGCTTGAAGAAAGTTTTGGATGGAAAAGAAAAGAAACCGGAGAGTTTATCAGAAGGACAATGGGAGGAGTTAGATGAAAAGGCTCTCACAGCTATTCAGATGTGTCTTACCGATGACGTTTTGATAGAAGTTTTGGAAGTGAAGACCGCCAAGGAGTTGTGAGAGAAATTGCAGGATATGTTCTGTTTCAAGTTAGTCTCCAACAAACTTGCAGTTCAGCGTCAGTTGTTCACCTTTCGTATGTCAGAAAGTACGTCACTTAATAATCATATTAATGAGTTTAATTCCATTATTCAAGAATTAAAAGAGCTTGATGATGCTCCTAAGGATGAAGATCATGCTATGTTGTTGTTATGTTCACTCTCTACCTCTTATAAAGGTTTCGCTGAAAGCATGATTTATACTGGTAGAAAAACCATCTCTGTTGATGAGGTTAAGAGAAACTTACTGAATAAAGAAAGAGTAGATAAGGAATTGTCTAATTCTGTAAATAACTTAGGAAGTAGACTATTAGTGAGAGGAAGAGCTGAGAATAGAGGATTTGATTATGATGGAAACTCATCTAGGTCTAAGTCTAGAAATAAAGATTTATCCTGTAATTAGTGTTATTAAAAATGACACATTAAAAGAGATTATTATAAGATTAAGAAGAAACTAGAAGCTGATAACATTAAGGACCAGAAAAAACCCGTAGAAACTAGTGTAGTTGAAGATGAGTTTGATGATGGTGTCCTGTTAGTGACCGAATCTCAGTCCAGATCTAAAGGTAATTAGATATTGGATTCGTGTTGTTCTTATCATGTTTGTCTCAATAGAGATTGGTTTGCCACATATGAGTCAATTCAAAGTGGAACTGTTGTTATGGGTAACGATGCAGTATATAAAGTTTTGGGTATAGGAACAATCCGAGTTAAGATGTTTGATGGCACTGTTAGAACTTTGAGCGATGTTTGTCGTGCTCCTGATTTGAAAAAGAATCTCATCTCTTTAGGTATCCTTGATTCTTAAGGGTACAAATACACAGTTCAAGGTGGAGTTTTGAAGGTCAGTATGGGTGCTCGAGTTGTTATGAAAGGCAGAAAGGTTGGAACTCTGTATGAACTTATTGGTTCCACGGTGACAGAATCAATGGCCGTTTCTACAGCATCTATGTCAGAGTCAGGTGAACATTGCGTTTATGGGAAGCAGAAAAGAGTTAGCTTCAATCAGGCAGTGCATAAGACTAAGGGATTTCATTTATGGGATTCTAATTCTCATAAATTCCTGACGAGTAGAAGTGTCACGTTTGATGAGTCTTCGTTATTGAAGACGTCATCAGTTAGTTGTGACTCAGGCCAGGTGCAGAGGTCCGAGGTAGTTCAGCTACAGTTAAGTAACACAATTCAGCATCAGAGAGCTGCTTATGTTCTCATGATGGCTGATTTAGAAGATGTGTCAAAAGCTAATTCAAAAAAGAAGAAGATTGACTTTGCTGATAACCTCACTAATATGTTCACTGAAGCGCTACCTAGCAAAAAG
This sequence comes from Simmondsia chinensis, assembly GCA_018398585.1. Taxonomy (NCBI): domain Eukaryota; kingdom Viridiplantae; phylum Streptophyta; class Magnoliopsida; order Caryophyllales; family Simmondsiaceae; genus Simmondsia; species Simmondsia chinensis. The sequence continues at coordinate 26,336,538 of JAGTTD010000011.1, forward strand.
TTCAAGCATCGATCGAACTCAGTTAGGTTTTCTATTTTGTTGAAATAACCCCATGTGGCGTGTTTCATGGTGAAGGTGGAGAAGTTCTTTTGTTTGAAATTTGAGCCAAGGTGGAGATTTGTTAGGTTATGTCTCAAATTCCTTGGATTTATAGAAAAGGCCATAAGCAATCCGATCGATCGGGAAATAACGCAGAAGAGTATTGACACAGAGGCTTCACCGATCGATCGGGCAGGACCTAATCGATCGGGCACCCGATTTCACGCGTGACTTAGGTCACGGCTGTGCCTATATATATATATTAAGAGACAGGGCCAACCGTAGGTCAATTAAGAATAATCTAATTAAGAGAGAGCTAGCCGTCATCAAGAGAATTAAGAAGAAGTGACATTGTAATTCTTCCATTGATCTTGTTCAGAGGAAGTGTCTTTGTAATTCTTCTATTATTTCTCATTCAATAAAGAATCTCCATCTCTGCCCGTGGTTTTTTCCTTCCAGATTGAAGAGGGGTTTTCCACGTAAATCACTGTGTTCTTCATTTGTTCTCTTTTATTTTTTGTTTACTTCTCTTATGTGTTATAGTATTTAAATCGGATTCCGTATTGGCTGTTAAGTTCTACAATAGGAAGGTATTACTTCATTCACAAATTGGTACCATAGTATATTAGATTTGTCCAGATTCCTAACAAAGTCAATTTTCATTTTTAAAGTTGATCCAGCAAAAAAAAATGAAATAGTTAAATATAATTAATAAACTTTTTCTAAGTTTAAAGTACATAAAAAGTATTTCGAATTATTAAATGTGACTTCACCAGCTAAAATAACCAAATTGTATAATTCTTTTATATAATTAATGAATTTTTAACATTACTTTCGCTTATATCAACCCCCTTTTCTTCAAATAACCCAATTGTATAATTCTTTTTCAAATTTATATAATATAAAGGAAACAAATACACTTTTCTCAACAATATTACACCAATTAAATAGTAAATAGGTTAAATTAATACAAATAAAATTACAAAAGTTAAATTAGTTTAGTGATAATACCAGGGCATTTTTTACTAATGCTAGGGCATCTTGTCTCCTTTACCTTTACTTTTTCATTTTGTCCTTCTTTTAAATTTTATCATAACATTTTTTTAAATCTAATTATAAACTTACAATATATTATTATTAGGTTTTTTGTTTAATTTAAAACTATCTACATTTTCTAACTTTTTACAGTCACGCTTAAATTTTTTAAAATTTCAATGTCATACTTTAATGTTAACATCGTAAGTTTTTATTGGCTTGCCATTTAAAAAAATATTTTTTAAAAAATATCTACAAAGTTTTAGATGTATAAATATGTTTTTAAATATTTAAAATTATTTTAATTTAAATTTTAAATTATTTTCTCTTTTTTTAAAAGTCATGTCAGCAAAAACTAATAATGTTAACAGATTTAACATTAAGATGTGACGGTGCAAAATTGAGGTTCTAAATTTTTTTTTAAATTTTCCAATGTCAAACCTCAACGCTAGTGCCATTAAATATTCGGTAGTTTTTTTTTGACGTAGCTTTTAAAAAAAAAGATAATTTAAAATTAGAATTTACATTTAATATAATTTGAAAATATTTTAAACATCTAAAAATAAATATTAATATTTATTTTAAAAAAATGTTTTTTTAAATGACAATTCATTAAAAACGAATTGTGTTAATATTAAATTGTGACATTAAAAACTTTTAAAAAATTTAGGCGTGACTTTCAAAAATTAAAAAATAAAGGTAATTTTTTAAAACCGCATCTAAAATTTAGTTGGTTTTCAATAAAAAAAAAAAACTCTAATAATAATACATTATAAATTCCTAATTAGATTTAGGAAAATGTTTTAAATAAAAATTAAAAGAAGGACAAAATGGGAAAGAAAAGATAGAGAAGACAAGATATCCTGCATTAATAAAAAAAATGCCCTGATATTATCATTTCCTTTAAATTAATACATTTAGCATAATGCATATGTAGTCTGATATAAATAACTCAAAAATATTAAGGCTCTTTCTGCTAGTATTTTTCTTCGATAAGTACTGAGCGAGAGCTCGAAGTGTAAAGTAGGGAGCACTTACAAAAAGTAGGTCCCCGGGAAACAAAAGAGAACCAAAAGAGAATCAAAAAAGAATCAGATAGCCAATAAAAACACACAACACATAGAGCAAAACACCAAAAAAGATAGACAACAAAGACCACCTAGCAAAACCAAGCCTAAAAGGACCGCAACCTCCTACCTGCAGTATAAGACATCAAAAAAACAACAGCAACCCACTAGGATCTTGGGACAAACTAAGAAAGCCACGCCAATTAATACACCAAAGACGAAACAACATAGCAAGGGCAACAACCAAACATCGCAATACTAAAATGGATACAGAAGAAACACCTGAGCAAACACCAACCAACAAGCCAAAAATCATGCAACTGCAGGCAACTTGGACATGATCTACTCATCATCCTCAGGAATCAAGTCTCTAACGAACTCTGGAGGCAAGTGCTTGTATCTCTTATCAAATTTTTTCCTAACTCTTCGATTCTTCACAGTGTTTAACTACAAGTTAACAAATCTAAACTATCCAAAAACCTCTTGATTCTTCTTTTTATTTCCAAATTTAGAACTCCTACCGACCTTCACCTGCTCGGCCATATTTTTAACACTTAGCTGGCGAAAAGATTCATCGTTGTCAGGACCACCAAAAGCTACATCTAAACCGAAAGTAGGCCAGTAAGAAGGCCTGAATCCCCACTGTTATTAAAATGGCTGCAATGGTCCATGCCCAAATGTGTCACGATCCTTGACCGTGACCTTGTCTTGACCTGGTCATGACATCACATTAAGACGCCTATTAGTATTTTATTATATTTTTTATACCTTAAGTTTACCCGAAATATTCTAGAATGCTCTAGAGACTTCTTGAATAGTCCTTATATGTAAAAATAGCCAAGTAGTAGAAGTACTCTTGGACTTGTCATAGCACCTTGTCAAGGCCCTTGCCGTGGCCTAGCCCAGGTCCGCGCCACATGCCTTGGCACGGCCCAATGCGCTTGTCTTGGCCGGCCCATTTTGATCTCCCGGTTTTCTTGGCCCAATTCCATGAAGTCTTCTAGAATATTACTTAGAAAATATCTAGGCTAGTTGAAGGGTTTTCCCACCATTTTCTCGTCATTCCACACGTGAGCTTTGTTACTTATGCAAGCCATTATGTTAGTTCAATGTATCAAGCTTAGTAGTAAATGTAAGTTAGCACTATAAATATGAGCTATTGTAATGTATTGTTCATCAATTATGAAATCAATGAAATATCAAATCTTAAGAGTAATTCTCTTAATTCCCTCACCTTCAAAATATTCTACGTCTTTTCTCATCTAACTCTATTGCTTTCTCTCATCTAAACCCTATCTCAATTCTCTCTCTCATCTCAACTCTCTCAAAATCTATCCAATCTCAACCGAGTTCCATCCGGGCTCAAGTCACAACTCTCGGGTTTGTGACGAAGTGGTATAATAGCTATCTTGCAATCAAGAGGCTCATTCTATCAAAAAAAATTTTCCGCCGCTCTCATTGCCAAATCAAAAAAAAAAAAAAAAAAGAGTTCCGCTGCAACAATGGCTCCATTGACAAAGGAAGACATAGACAAGTCCCACAAAGAATGCTTAGCTTCCATGATGAAGGTGCAAGCTACCATTGAATCATTGACCAAGTCCATTAACCAATACTTGGACAACCAAGAAAGGAAGTAGGGGTGTGGGGTTGTAGAGAAGTTGGTTGAGCCAACCATTGTCAAATCAACCCCTATTGAGACAACTGTTGAAGAAAGTTTGCATGAAGCAACAAGGGAACTTTTGGTACTTCAAGAGGACCTATACAATGGTGGAGGGAGGTTCCAACACCCACCACCACCACAAGAAGGGCAGTGTGATCTTGGGGAAGAACCAATGGAGCCACCGCCTTTGGAGCTACTCATTATTGAAAGGCCGCCCATCATTGAGGAAGAATCGCATGCAGTGGGGCCAAACGCAGGAAAGGTGCCACTAGAAGTTCAAAAGCCACCAAGCCTGACTATGACGTGCAATCCATGGCCGTAGGGTGACCATGAACAGGGGGAGGCACCGCAAGTGACTGAAACTCCTCCACCGGACCTTGACACGACCGAACAGCATCCTGAGGCTGCGCCTGAGGTGCGCAAGGGGACTCGAGGAATGTGCGTGGAAGCGCAGGTGCTGCGCACTACTACGTATAGGGTGTGCTAGGAGGCACACTTGGTGGGCATGAATGCGCATGCGGTGCGCATGACTACACTGGGGAAGCACATGACTACACATGGAGCACGCACAGATGTGCATAGAAGAAAGCAGCACAACAAAACAAAACCGTGCCAAGCTCACCAGCTCAAGCCTAAAATCACTAGAAGAGACATCAAAAGGATCAAGGTCAAGGCAAGAGTATGGGAACGATTCCAAAAACAGGGATCGGCACGAAGTGCTCAAGCCACATAACATCCTTGAGGGCAAGGATGATTTCAAGGCGAAGGGTTTGTCACGATCCTTGACCGCGACCTTGTCCTAACCTTGTCATGACAACACATCAAGACGCCTATTAGTATTTTGTTATATTTTCTATATCTTAAGTTTACCCGAAATATTCTAGAATGCTCTAGAGGCTTCTTGAATAGTCCTTATATGTAAAAATAGATAAGTAGTAGAAGTACTCTTGGACTTGTCATAGCACCTTGTCAAGGCCCTTGCCGTGGCCCGGACCAGGTTCACGCCACATGCCTTGGCATGGTCCAAAGCCCGGTGCAATGCGCTTGTCTTGGCCAGCCCATTTTGATCACCCGGTTTTCTTGGCCCAATTCCATGAAGTCTTCTAGAATATTACTTAGAAAATATCTAGGCTAGTTGAAGGGTTTTCCAGCCATTTTCTCCTCATTCCACACATCAGCCTAGTTACTTGTGCAAGCCATTATGTTAGTTCAATGTACCAAGCTTAGTAGTAAATGTAAGTTAGCACTATAAATATGAGCTATTGTAATGTATTGTTCATCAATTATGAAATCAATGAAACATCAAGTCTTAAGATTAATTCTCTTAATTCCCTCATCTTCAAAATATTCTACTTCTTTTCTCACCTAACTCTATTGCTTTCTCTTACCTAAACTCTATCTCAATTCTCTATCTCATCTAAACTCTCTGAAAATCTATCCAATCTCAACTGAGTTCAATTCGGGCTCAAGTCACGACTCTCGGGTTTGCGACAAAATGAGGGGAAGGTTGATGATGGCTCGAAATCTGTCCTTCCATGACCTGATCAATAGGAAGAGAAGGAGTTGCCAAACTATCCCCCATGATATCAACGTTGCAGTGCTCACCCTTAGACACATGCCTCGAAAGAGGGGGTGGAGCAGTTGTTTCTCCACAGTTCGGCCCCCTTGCTCAACAGTAGCCATGACAAGACGTCTAATTAAAACCAATAGTATATGTTGTTAGTATTTGTGATTTCTAAAAAAATTAAAACCAGTTTTTCAACTGTTTTTTAATATTTTATTTTTAGTTTTTAATTTAGGTAGAAAATAATAAAAATGAAATAGTCAAAAGAGTAAGAAGTTCTTAAAAGTTGGTTAATTTTTGAAAAATCCAAAATCCTAATAGAAAATACTACCAAACAGAACCTTAACTTTTTTAAGTTATTTATGGCATACTACTATATAAGTTTTCTAAATAAGGTGATGGGGGGACGACAGGTTCATAAGAGAGTGCTGAAACACAAGATAAAAGAGTAAGTTAAGCGTGACCTACGAAAATTTCAAAAGATATGTTATACAGGAATAGCGTGAAGAGATTAGTGAGACTCTGGCAAACAGAAAATGAGGAATTTTATAAAAAGGGGCAATAATAAGATGCTAATAAGCTTCTTCCTGCTGAGCGAGTGTGAGAACTCAAGAAAAAGCTAGAGCTAAAATTTGATGATGATGAATCGATTGTGATTGAGCACATTGCTTTGCCGGTTTAGGGGCTTGGCCCTTTTTCCCATCTTCTGGTTTGTTCCTTTCCCCGAGTCCACTCTCGATGATGGTTGAGACTTCTAGTGCATGCTGGCTTCGCCTTGTAATCCTATTTTCTCGATTTGAGATGTTGTACTGTACTTATTGCTTTTGATTACCATCTTTACAGGTTAACTTAGAGCTCATTTGTACGAGTTGTCTGTTTTGTATTACATCTTTGTTGCTAAATGTCGAAAAAAATATAAGATTCTAAAATGTAATATTTTAGGGAAATTATCACTTAGTACACTAAGGTTTGAACATTTATCACCTAGGTATGCTAATATTTCAATATACACAATGAGGTACCCTAAGCTTTGAATTTTTTACCACTTAGGTATCCCATATCGAAATTTTATGAGCTTTCGTATGGATCTGGCCAATTTTATATAAGAAAATAATGATTTAGTATATGATTATGGGAATATATAAAACTCATGCCAATATTTTCGGTAAATATTCAACGAATTACGACAAAACGGTCACTAAAATTTGATATAGTTATCTATATATTGTCAAATTATGTGTCATATCAACAGCAATAGGTAAAAAAAATCCTAATAAAAGTACTTATATATTCTCGAAATCATGTTTCCTTTTAGCATTTTGAATGAAAAACTATCAGATTTTGGCAGCATGCTACTTAATTGATCAAATTTTAAAATTTCAAAGTCTTTAATTGATAAAATTTGTATATATTGAAAAGTCAGGGACCTAGATGATAAATGGCCAAAGCTTAAGATACCTAGATGATGATATCCCCTTTCTTCTGTTTTTTTTGAAACAAAAAGCCCGATGGCAAAACTATTCATTACAATTAGCTGAGGAAGCATACAAATTAGGGAAGAGGGCATATTCACCGAGTCATGACTGCAGACTCCTACGCAACGAACATAGCAACTTCATGAGCCACAAAATTAGCTGATCTACAAGTCCAAAGAAAACAGATAAAAACGAAAGAGCTACAAAGTTACGATATCTTAGGGACAAAGGCTGCAATCTCCCACTTGGCCCGAGAAGAGAGCTGAAGGGCCTAGATAGCAGTCCGACAGTCAGACTCCCAATTTGTAATTTCAGAATATCACAAACTGTTAAAGAAATTAAGCAGGAACTTAGTCCTTATTTGTTTGTCAAAACATTAAATTTCCATAGGAAGTTATATTTCCTAAAAATTTAATTTCTGTATCGAATTTCCATATATACAAAGTGTTTGGTTATCATGATATAAAATAAAATTCTTTGAGGGCTAATAAAAAACAAAAGAATTAAAACTTAACTACAAGGGACTAAGTAAGTTACTCCTAGCGTTTTGAAAGAATTAGAGCATGCTCACAAAACCGAAAGTCTTTTGATCCCATATGCAGTCAACGCCAATGGGTGAGGAATCCTTCATCGATAGCTACGAATTACTGATTTTCTAATCTTTTCAACATTTATTCTGCAGACTTGCTCGCAACCAAACAAAAAGCCAAATCTCCACTTTCCATAAATTTGTACTTTATGAACCTACTTTTTGACAACCATACAAGTTGGTCTTAGTATATCATATACGTGTAAGATACGTTCTACTAATTTAGGTAAATGTATGGTCTAATAACATACAATTCTTACATCAAATACGATTAAATATCACCAATAGATTACACAGATCAACACCTATAAGATAATCTTTAAAATCATAAATGGAAAAAGGGTCAAAGAGGAGGATGTGATTAATTTATGGGAAGCCTGTTTGTAGTCAACCCTCTACGACTTTCTCTGATTTTCAAAATTACCCCTTTCTGCCCTATAATTATATGCCCTTTCATTTTTCACTCTACCCCATGCTAACTATATATAGATCTGATAAAATTTGATACGACATGATAGTACAATACAAAAATAGCGGGTTAGGATCGGAGTTTTTGAAGCCGGGTTGAATTTGGGTTGTGAGTTAAATTTGGATTTGACCCGTTTAGCTTGTTTTCTACACGCTTGACCTATTTATATAGACATGTTAGGTATTTGAGTGATATACTGTGGAAACGTAAGTGTGGGAATAATTGGTCCCCCTAAAATAGGAGCCCTCTCATATATTCATAATGTTTACAGAGAATATTAATTACAAATATGGAAAGCCTATTAGGCCTGATTTATATACAAATATAACCCACTATACAAATATACTCTAACACCCCCCCCCCCCAACCGAAGCATGAGATAAACGAATACAAAGGTTGTTTCTGAATAAAAGAAAGAGTTGCTGCGGGAGATTCTTGGTAAAGATGCCAGCGATCTGTTGCGACGAAGGAATATGAAGAACCCGAACAAGACCCATGTGGACGCGTTCTCTAGCAAAATGAATATCAATCTCAATATGCTTGGTGCGAGCATGCTGCACAGGATTTGTGGACAAGTATATAGCCGAGACATTGTCGCAATAGACTAAAGTAGCCCGTGGAAGAAGAAGACCAAGCTCACCAAGAAGAGAGCGAAGCCAGCAACACTCAGAGACGGCATTGGCTACCACCCTATACTCGGCCTAGGCACTGGAGCGGGAAATTGTAGGCTAGCGTTTAGAAGACCAAGAAATAATGTTACCTCCCAGGAAAACACAAAACCCAGAGGTAGAACGTCGAGTATCAGGACAGCAAGCCCAGTCTGCATCAGAGTATGCCACAAGTTGGTCCACACGAGAAGGGGTCACGGTCAACCCATAATCAAGGGTGCCCCGAATGTACCGAAGAATCCGTTTTACTGCCATCAAATGAGGTAAACGCCGAGCATGCATAAACAAACACCCTTTTACCAACATAAGAGATATCGAGGCGAGTGAAAGTGAGATACTGAAGAGCACCAACCGTAGATCTGTACAAGGTAGGGCCAGGCATGAGGTCATCATCATCTATTGAAAGTTTGGACTTGGAATCTGTAGGTGTAGCCACAGGCTTACAGGAAAGCATGTTGGTCTTATCAAGTAAATCGTGAGCATACTTGGACTGAGATAAGAAAAGACCATCTAAAGAGTGAGTAACCGAGATCCCAAGAAAATAATTAAGGCAACCCAAATCTGTCATGTCGAATTCAGAACGTAGAGAACGAAGTATAGCTTGAAGAAGCGCAGGAGAGGATGCAGTATGAACTATATCGTTCACATAAACTAACAGTATGGCCATATCACTTCCACGACGTAAGACAAAAAGAGATGAATCAGACTTACAGCCGGTGAAGCCAAGGGTGTGTAGAAAGGTAGCAAAGCGAGTATACCATACTCGGGGTGCCTGCTTCAGACCATAAAAATACTTGTTTAACTTACAAACATGATCAGGGAACTGTGAATTGATGAAACCAGGAGGTTGCTTCATTTAAACTTCTTCATTAAGATATCCTTTCAGAAAGGCATTCTTACCATCAAGCTGATGAATGGGCCACTGGCGAGAGATGGCTAGAACGAGAACTGTGCGACCTGTAGCGGGCTTAACAACAGGACTAAAAGTTTCACCATAGTCAATATCGTACCTCTGTGTGAAACCTTGTGCAACGAAGCGAGCCTTATATCGTTCACCTCACCTGTAGAAGTTTGCTTAATACTATAAACCCATTTAGAACTAACAATGTTACCATGAGCAGGTGGAGGAACAAGATCCCATGTGTGATTACGAATAAGAGCATTATATTTATCAAGCATTGCGTGTTTCCAATTTGGATCTGTAAGTGCCTGCTTATAGGAGATGGGAACCTCGGGCATCATAGAATGAGCAATCATAGAAGGTTTAATAAGAGGTTTCACAATACCAGCTTTAGAACTGGTGACTATAAGATGAAGGGATCGAGAATCTCCCCGGGGCGGGCATGGTAGAGTGGGGACGGCGGGTACAGGTGGCGAGCCGGGCAGCTGGTCATGGTCCGATGAAGCCTCGGCCGGGTTCGTAGCACCAGAAGTACCCGAAGCCAGTGCGGAAGCAAGCGATGCCGAGGGGCGGGCAGAACTGGAGCTGTACCGGTGAAAGGGGAAGAAGCAAGAGGTGATGAGAACACCTGATGAAGACGAGCCATAGTTTCCTGAGAAAAAGTACCCAATCGAGCGAAAGGAAAATCTGTTTCATCAAATACAACGTGTCTCGAAATAATGACTTTGTTAGTGGAAAGATCTAAGCATTTGTACCCCTTGTGATTCGGCGGATACCCCAGAAAAAGACATAAAGTAGACCGTGGTACAAGTTTATGTGGAACAGTAGCAGTCAAATTAGGATAGCAGGCACATCCAAAGACACAAAGGTGATCATAATGAACCTTTTGTTTATGTAAACATTGATATGTCCCTTAGGGACTTAGCCGAGTGGTCGTGATCGCCGGGTGCCAACGAGGTGTCCCGGGATCGAATCCCACAAAGCTCAAAAAGTGGTCTCCTCTTTATTGAGGATTTAAGGGGTTTATCCCCTCCCCCTCCCCATGGCTTTATCATCATAAAAAAAAAAAAAAAATGTAAACATTGATATGGAATCTTTATCTTAACAGCAGTGGAGGGTAATAATTTGATAATATGAGTAGTAGCCAAAACAGCCTCAACCCAATACTTCAGAGGCATACAAGCTTGAAATAGGAGAGATCGCACCATATTTCCAATAGTTCTGTGCATACGTACAGCTTTCCCAATTTATTGGGATGTGTAAGGACACGAGACCCGACTAAGAATCCCTAGTTGTACAAAAAGTGCATTAAAATCACGGTTAATATATTCAGTCCCATTATCACACTAAAATTGTTTGACTTCCACACCAAATTGGTTTAATATAAACGGCCGAAATTGGAGAAACAAATCAAACACATCGGATTTAGAGCGCATCGGAAAAATCCACACAAAATGAGAATAATCATCCAAAAATAACAAATAATATTTATAACCACATAAACTAAAGACAGGCGATGTCCATACATCAGAATGAATAATGTCAAAGGGACGCGTAGTACTAGAAACAGACTTCTGAAGAGGCAAACGACTATGCTTGCCTAATTGACAAGCATGACACAAACTGGACTCTATAGGACTGGAACTGAAAATAAATTTATGCTTAGCTAGTGATGTTAAAACTGGCTCTCCTGGATGGCCTAAGCGACGGTGCCAAAGAGAAGAGGAGACTCGCGAAGCGACGAATGATTTAGTGAAGAGTGGTGATCCTGGTACTGTAAAAAGAGGTCCCGGACTGACACAGCGGATGATGGTTGACTTCATTTTAGGATCCTTGACAGAAAAACCAAAACAGTCAAATTCAAGAAGACAATTGTTATCTGAACAAAATTGACGAACGAAAAGTAAATTTTTGGAGAGACCAGGAACAAAAAGAACTTTGTTTAGAACAAATCGACTTGCAGGAGTAGATATGAAACAAGACCCAGTACCAGCAACAGGAAGGCAAGCACCATTACTAACTAAAATTTTATCAAACCCAGTATATGGAGACAAGGACGTTAGGATACCTGGATTATTAATCATGTGGGAGGAGGCCCTATTATCCATGACCAAAGAAGGGTCAAGGGTAGGGGTGGAATAAGGTTGTGGAGAGTACTGACTCGCATCAAAACCTGGATAGAAGCCATAGCCAGTGGTATAAACATTATTTGCAGGATGAAATTATGTGTTAGAGACGTTACCACCCGAGGGAGCAGAACCAAAGGAGGGAGGTCGATATGGCATGTTGAACTGCGGGATAAACGGCATGTACGACATTCCCCTGAAATTCGGAGCCCATATATTCGGCATCCATGGATTTGCATAACCACGATTGTTTTTACCCCGACCACGACCATTACCGCGACCTCCAAGACCACGGCCATTACCGCGACCATTACCATACGGGTTCCCATAACCAAGGTGCTGTCGGTGAGCGTGAAGGGTGGCTACCTGTTCCACTCCGGCCAGCTGCGGCGGCGCCGGCACAACTGGCACACCCGGGACCGGCTGAGAAGTCGGTTGTGTGACTGGTGGTGTACCTATTGCGAGGAGAACGGATTGATTACCTGCATTGGTCTTCTTAAGCTGAGATTCTTCGTTCATCAACATGGACCGAGCCTCAATAAATGATGGAAAGGGAACACGAGACATAATAGATGTACACACAGCACTGAAATCTTTTTCCCCAGAAAGGCCGTCCACAGCGGCTAAAACCATATCAATATCAGTGATGGAGGCATTAACAGATTTGAGATTATCAGCCAGGGATTTAATTTTGGTGAGATAGGCTAACATGGAGAGATTACCTTTCTTTATATTAGTTAATTCACGCTTAAATTGCAATTGACGGGATTGTGCGAAATCAGTAAAAAGCCGGGTGATAGAGCCCCAAAGGGTCACAGCTAGACCTGGCAATCGGGTCGAGTCGGGTCGGGTTCGGGTCGGGTCTATCTCAGGTCGGGTCAAAATCGGGTTGGGTCAGGCTCGGGTCAGGTTATCCTCGGGTTCAGGTCAACCTCAGGTCGGGTCAATCTCAAGTCGGGTCGACAATAGGTCGGGTCGACCTCGGGTCAGGTTAACCTCAGATCGGGACATCCTCAGGTTGAGTCGGTTTTTAAGTTGATTTATCAAGTTATTTTGATGATATATCTATTCGATCTTGAAAATTATAACTAAAAATGATAAGTTAGACTTCTATTTGGCCATTTTGGGTTATAGGTCATGTTTGATTCAGGTTTCGGGTCATCAAAGGTTGGGACAAACTTGGGTCGGGTCTAGTTTGGGTCGGATCATTTCGGGTTTTGAGTCAGCTTGGGTCGGGTCAAGTTCAGGTCGGGTCAAATTCGGGTTGGTTCATTTTCGGGTTCAGGTCCCAATAAATTTAAAATTTTTCGGGTTAGGAACGGGTTGGGTGGCGGGTCAAACCGGTCGAGTTATCGGGTCGGGTCACATTTTGCCAGCTCTAGTCGCAGCCGTGACGTCATCGTCAGTGCGACACACAGCATTAGCGAGATCGGGAGAGATAGTACCTAGGATCCAGGAAATCAAAAGGTTATCAACCTGTCTCCAATAGCGATAATGAGGATCTGATGCAGCTGGTGGAGAGGAGGTGCCATCTAGGTGATCATCCACTGCATAACCACGACAAGCAGAAAGAAAGGACCGGCGCCAAACGAGATATGTAGACGGATCGTTGAGATCTAAAGTTGAAGAAATTTGTTGTCGAATGTTGGAGATACTGAACGGAGTGGGGAGATTGGGCCCCCGGAGGAGGAGGGCGGCACGGTGTCGTGAGAAGCGGTAGTGGAGGAGTGTGCTTCGGCCATGGGACGAAGGAAGAAGAAGACGACGAGAGAGGGGTGGCGGCGCCGGTAATGAACTAGGGTTTAGGAAAAACGGCTAGGGTTTGCCTTATTTTTACGAGAGACCTAGGGTTAGCTCTGATACCATGTAGAAATGTAAGTGTGGGAATAATTGGTGCCCCTAGAATAGGAGCCCTCTCGTATATTTATAATGTTTACAGAGAATATTAATTACAAATATGGAAAGCCCATTAGGCCTGATTTATATACAAATATAACCCACTATACAAATATACTCTTACATATACTATTGCTATTATGTATAGATTTTTAATAGTCTATCCCATATAAGATAATACAAACTATGTTTGCTAATGTTAATTTCATAGTTTATTCTAATAATTAATAATATGTAATATATTTATTGCTAGTATGAATTGTTAAGTGCATTATTAACATGTTTATAAGTTGACAAACCAACATTTAATAGAAAAATGCCAATATAATTTAAATGGTAAACTTAGGTTGGGTCACGGCTGAGAGTTCCGTATAATAAAGGGGTCAGGTTTGGGTTGACGTCATTTCTTAGGACCCTCGCATAATACGAACACAACATAACACTATACGTTTGCCACCCCTGTATATATATATATATATATATATATATATATATATATTATGTGTCCAAAGGATATACATGTTAAGGCTTATTTATCACATTTAATTTTAATACTTTGTGTTGTTTAATCAATCAACTGTTGTTGAAAATTAAAACCACAATTAATGCTTTGTTTTTTTTTTATAATTTTAGAATATTATTACAAGGGTTTGTCCAACATGTGGTGGGTACATGTTAACAATACATTAATTGCATTTCATGAAATAAACCAAAACAAAAAATAATAGTTGTAAATTTGCTTTGATAAAATAATTTTGCTTTGGCAATAAATTTGCCCATGTCAATAGCATTACTATGATGAAACAAAATTTAGTAAATCATAAAAAATATTAATTAGTTACTTTTATAAATTATAATTTCTCATTATATATATTGAATACATACTTAATATTTGTTTTGGACAAAGCTAACACTTTGAAACTTTTTTTTTTTTTTTTTACTTTTAAGTAGAAGACAAAAAATAATATTTTTTCTTTAAAATAGTAGCATAAAAGTTAAAAAATTTCAGATAAAAATATCTTTTTGAAAAAAACTTTTTACAAAAGTACCTAAACAAAAATGACTTATTGAAAAAGCAGCCATTTTAACAATTTGACTAAAATAAGTACTGCAAACTTGCAAAAGAGGAAGGTTAATATTATTAATAGAGGAAAATTATTATTACAAGAGTAAAATTATAGTTTTTAAAAAAATTTTGTGGCCCTCATTATTTATCTGTCACATTGTTACTGTAACAATAACAATTTTAATTTTGCTAATAACAACTTCCGCAATAAAAGAAAGAGAAAAGGTCTCTTTGATATTTATCCTAAAAATTATTTCACAAAATTCATGTACTAAAAAATTAGTACATGTGTTACTGATATGCAATTTACCCAAATATATGTAATGAATTCAGATATAAGGCATCACTATCAGCAACTGGGGAGGTTGCACCAAACATTTTTCTCAATTTGATAGAGAGCGCTGAGAAATGAGAAAAAGGAATGAATGAACTTCAAATATTGCAATTTGGATGAACCATGTCCAACTGGGTGGACTCACCTTTCTATGTGATCATTTCTGCCCTACAATTTGTTCATTTCTATGCTACAATTTGTTTTCTCGCCTTTTTTTCCCAATAATTAGCAACAAAAGTCGCAATACAAAGCAAGAGAATTCGCAGAAGCAAGACTTGAGCATACACAAGGTGAAGCGTGCAACAGAGGAGACCATTACTCTTGTTTGGCGCTTGGTTAACTAGGTAGTCTGTTACCTGTGTTTTTCTTAGCTAGTGTTTGATTTGTCCCAATGGTTGAAGTGACAATTGGCTGACTCGAAGACACGGGTTCGAATTCGACATCTCCTCCCTCAAACTTTACTGATGTAAAGAAAAAATATGTATTTTGTTTATCTATATTTTACCCTTTTGTTCTGCGGCAGTTTATAATTTTGTACAAATCTTAATAGATTCATTGACTTAGTGTGATTATATTGAATATTATCAACATCATAGCTGTTATCGTTGTCATCAGAAGGTGGAACGTTTTCTCGATTAATTTTATTATCATGACAGTATTTGTATATACTTACAGTTCTTTTTCAAAAAGTATTCAAAGTAATTTTAGTATCACAAGTATACTTCTGTATGCTTATAGTTTTTCTAGAAAACTATATAAAAGCAATATTTGACTTCAATGATAATCTTGGGACTTACTAAAATTATATTTTTAGAAACAATTTATTCTTTTTTAGTCATTTTTTCCTATTTTAAGTAAATATTGAACTTTTAATATACAACAACAACAACAACAATCCCAGTGCCTTCAGGGCTCCCGCATACGCAGGGTCTGGGGAGGGTAGATGTACGCAGCCTTCCCCATTTAAAGGGCTAAAAAATTAAAAATAAAAAAAATATTTTTAAATATAATTTTACATCGAAAAGTATAAAAAATACAAATAGAAAATAATATTAAATAAGTCATAGGTTAACATCTATCTAAATCATTGATTAATGATTATGTACTAGCCTTAGCTTTTGTAATATAAAGTGAAAAAGACACATTGAATTTGGATGGCCTCGGAAGACTTTGGTTAATATAGACAAACTTTTGTGTTAAAAAAAAATTTTGACAAAATTATTTCATTATTTGATTATTTGATCAACAAAATGTTTTGTCTTAGGTTTAAGTTTGTATGGGTTTACACTAATGTTTCAGTTAGTCGTTAGATGTGAGATTATAATTAAAAAAAATATATATCTTTTTTTATGGCAGAAAATGGTTTCCACTTTGATTGAGGAAAATCTCTTTTCCACCACGCGGGAAAACATTTTCTATAGTCTTATTTGGTTAGCATAGAAATTGAATTTCTGTGTCAACTTTTCAAAAATTGGGTATAAAGTGTTCGGTTGTTAGGATGGGAAATATGACTTTTTAGGGGAGGCTAGTTAAGAGCGAAAGCATTTAGATCTTACATACGGAGGGATAGGTAAGTTACTTCTTACTTTTAGAGGAATTAAAAATTATTAAGGAATTTCCGATGTTCTTCTTTTTTATTGGCAACCAAATAAGAGGATAAATAACCACTTCCCATGAATTTAAATTTCGTACATTTACTTCCTGGTAATAAAAAAAGATCAATATAAATTGTGAATACTATGAACTTACTCGAAAATATAATAAGAATGAGACAAAACGACTTTTTGCACCCTTTTTCTGAAATCTTCTGTGAAAAATATAACAACAAAAGACATCATATTTACAACAACAATAGCAACAAACTCAATGCCTCAAGGGCTCCTGCAAAAGCGGGGCCTGGGGGGTTGATATACGCAGCCTTCCCCCTTTAGGGTATGAAGCTATAGAGAGGCTGTTTCGGAGGACCCCCAACCTGATTATGTCATCTTCGTGTCATGTTGACCTGTGAGCAAAAAGGTATCAAAACAGAAGAGAAAAGACATCATATTTAATCAAGAAAATTAATAAAAGGAGCCAAATATTTTATGACTTACCATAAAATAGTTTCGTACCGTGATAAAATAAGATAAAAATAAATGTTTTTAAAAAGTGTGCATCAGTTTTTATCACAAACAACAATAAAATGACATGAGATAAAAATATATTAAATTAAACACATTATATGGCCAAGATGAGACAACGACGACAACAACAGCAGCTTAGTGCTTCAAATAGGCTCTCACCACAGCAGGGTTGAGAGTTAAGATATACGCATCATTACCCTTACATGATACTAAAGGAGGTTGTTTCTAATATGGCATACGTCAGACGAAACGGTAAAAAGATTTCTATAGCAAGGAAACAAAAAGCTTGACGAATTACGAAAAAGCAAACACAAGAAAACGGCTTCTTTATGAGTCCAGGGAATTGTCGTTATGTTCACACATAATATGATAGGTCGACATGAACAAGGGAAAACATTAAAGAGGTTTTATGGGTGTATGTTTGAGGAAGATAAAGAAGTTCACTGATTTCTAAGATAAGATAACAAAAAAAGCAAAGTTCAATAATTTCTTTTTGGCTCCAAGACAAACCCAAATGGACTTGTATTCTTTGCTCATTTATGTTCCCTTTGTGACGTGTCCATTTTGCATTAACACCCTACACTTGCTACCCTTTTGGCAATGTCCATCATTTGAGTTCATCATGACATTGCATTCACATCAATGCTTATACTTAAGGGTGTCAATGAGTTAAGATCTGGCCTGAATGAGTTTGAACGAGCTTAGATTGGCTTAAATGTGACTTAAAATTGTAAGCTTAGTTTAGAGCTCGTCTTGCCAAGTTGGAGCTTAACTTGTCCAGGCTCTGTGACCTTCGAGCCAAGCTCGAGCCGACCCTCAAGCCTGACAAGGTTGGGCTCGCCACAACTCAAATATTCCCCTACTTATACTAGGTATTATGTGGGTGGATTGGGTTTTTTACGTTGTTTTATAGTTAACTTTTGATATTCAATATCAATATATTATGTGATTCAAAAGTTAAACTTAGTATGGGATGTCGACATATATCGAATAGAAGATAAACTAAACTATAAAGGAGAGAGAAGGGTATGAGGAACAAACTCCACAACAACTGTATGGGTCAAGGAGTAGCCTCCACTGATGGAGCTCAAATAGGTAATTGTGTGGATCTTAACCCTCAACATCTACAGAGAGATAGAGTTCTATTGAAATGCATAAAGGAGGTCAGCTCTTAGCTAACATGACCCCTGTTGAGGGTCTAAATGATTTACATGGGCTTAAGATAGTCGATTTAAATGAGGAGAATATTCTTCCCAGTGAAGGTGAGGGTGACAATATTGTGGCTACTGAATTTGCAACTTTGAGGTCTTGTTCAGGGGTTTAGGTTACTAAAAATTCAAGGACCCTCAGGGCCTTTGACATCAATGCTCTAATCAATACTTAGACGGTAGGAGAGAGCTATGAGAACACTCCAGAATCTGAGGGTGAGGGCCAAGAATCAAGTGTTCCTTCCTTTCCTTCGGGTTTCAAGCCTCACACTCTAGGACCTCTAAGCAATCGAACATATTACGAAAATTAGGAGGCGGATGCTGCATAGCCCTGCCTTGCTTCAAAAACTCCTATCCATGATGAGGTGCGCAAACCCAATCAATTCATAACGATGATGAGAAGACCAGTGAAGATACTTCTTCTGAAAGTCTATTAGTTTCTCACGTGGTGAAATGAAGCAGAAAAGGGGAGAAAAGAAGCTATACTACAAAAGGTAAGAAGGAATCGGGAAATCCTCCAACTCAAAAGTGTAGAAAAGATAGGGGCGTAAACAAACAGAGCGTTCGATGAACTACTCGTGTTCAAAATCGATTAGGGCTCGTTCGTGTTTATTAGGAGGGCTCGATAGCTTATTGAGCTGAGTTCGAGCATGCTCGATAAGCTTAACGAGCCGAGTTCGAACAGAGGGGTGCTCGGCTCGCTAATGTTCACGAACAGTTTGATAAGGGCTCGATAAGAACTTGTTAAGGGACTTGATATCATCTCGTTAAACGCTCATTATGAGCTCGATAACAGTTGGTATTAGTTTAAAAAGGTTCGATAATAACTTAAAAAGCTCAGCTCGTTGATGAGCTCGACTCGATTGCGAGCTTGGCTTGGTTTTAAACTCGATTGGGCTCGATAATGAGCTCGACTCGACTAGATTACAAGCTCCACTCGATTCGATAACGAGCTCCACTCGACTAGATAAGCCTAACGAGCCAAGTCGAGCCGAGTATTGAACACACTATATTCTTATCGAACCGAGCTCGAACAAGGGTTAGAAATGCTCGATAAGAGCTCAGCTCGAACTCGAGTTCGAACAAGAGGGTGCTCGGCTCGGCTCGGCTCCTTTACACCCCTAAGAAAAGGTAATACTAGAAAGAAAAAAGAACAAGCCAAGATAGTTTTTAAGGAATTTTTGAAGGATATGGAGCTCATCTCCTATGGGAGATGCAAGTTATGAGCAGAAGATCCAAAAGACTAATGAAAAGAGGAGCGACAAACTAAGAGTAGAAAAGAATAAAGAGAAATTAAGCACGGCTGATCTCGAGTATAGTGAAGACACATGGGAAGCGAGTAAGCAATCTGGGTTGTTGCTTCAATGGAGAAGAATCTATCGCAGTTAAGAGTTTAGCCAAGCTGCGTATGGAGAGACGAAAAAGTGGGTATCCTAATCCCTTAGGAGGAGGTACAAAATGAGTGAGCCTTTCTATAGTTTTGGTCTTTTTATTCTGGAGTTTTCGAATTGTCTAGTTAGGTAATTTTCTTTGTCTGTCTTTGTGTTCTCCGTAGCCTGTCTGATACTTTTGTTCTGCTCTAATGATTCGGTGAGTATTAGTTTTCGTGCTGTGATTTGTCTTAGGTATTTCCACATCTTGTGGCCGAGTCGTTTGTTTGTCATGGTGGGTAGAAGTTTCAGGTGTATATCCTTGGGGGTTGTTGCCTCTGTTGTTTTTGGGGCTTAGCTGAGGCATTTTTTTATTTTTGGAGTCAGGTTTAGAGGTAGTCTACTGTCTTGAATGTTGTGTCTGTTTGCCTTCTAGCTTCACTCTGCTCTTGTGCATGAGCGGGCTTGTAGTTCTAATTATCAAAAAAAAAAAAAAAAAATTTGGATAAATGAATACACCGCAGTTAACCACCTCAAAATCATCAAAGGCACCTCATACCACCAAATGACTCCCAACAAGCGCCAACCCACCTAATGCACCACCAACACTTCCAGGCGCAAACCCAACATTAAATTATCACGGTAGTGACTCGATCCTCAACCTTTGAAGTGCCTTTGGAAAGCCTCTGAACTATAACCACCATACCAGCAATTGCCACACCCTATCACGTGCCAACCCTGGTTGAAAAAACTGACTTTCTATCACCCAAACCACTTACCAAATTCTAACCATCCAAACACCACTACAAAACACACCAACCATAACCCATAAAACTCATAACACACGTCCCTAAGAACCTATAAAACCCCTTTACACTAAAAGCTAATCTATCTCTCCATCTGCCAAGCCTAGTGAAACCCACTCGAGTTGCCCACCAATGACACCAACAAACATGCTTGCTATGACTCATAAGTAACCAATATCCAAATGCGACCAAGTCACACTAGCATGGCAGCATCAAAACCCATAATACACCAGTCGCTGCTCAAGTTTTATCACTAACTGTCAAAACAAAATATTGATTAGATGGTCCACACACATATGTTTGCATAGTCCAATAAATTGGCTAGTTAAGTTCACATATAAATTCAAATTAGATTTATCTAAAAATAAATTTATATATGTATATAAATATCTTATAGCAACCAAAGGTGAACTTTGGTTAGTCTTTACAACAGTTTTGATGTGAAATTCACATGATCACTTTCAAGGGTTTGACATGTGATCATAACTATGTAAAAAACTTGGATTGAATTGGGTTAAAAAAATATACATATGTTTTTTTTTTTTTTTTTGATAATTAGCCATAGAGTCACTATATGTAGCAAGCAACTCAAACAAGCCAGCCCTGAGTCCACCCATTAAAGGACGGAGGTCAAAACAACAGAAACAGCACAAACAGGAATACAAACAAAAACAAGCAAACGCTAAGAGCCTCAAACACCACTATGGAGGAGTCGGAATCAAGACAAACAAAAAGACAGGAAAATAGGAAAGTCAAGCCACAAACCTATCGAAGCAATGCACTCAGCATAAGCAGATCATAACTGTCAAAACCCATCCCTAGTCTTTTCGCCATCTCCAACGTGCGCTCCGCAGCAAGGATCTTACCGGCATCTTTAATACTATTGCCCTTTTTTACTAGGTTCCTCTTTTTTTATTTGGTAGAGGCCTTCGCAGATCTCTCTGCGTTGTTCCCGAGTGACATGTCCTTTACTAAATGTTGTAGCTCCCTCTTAGCTTGTTTTTTCATCTTGCGCTTTAATGCTCTCCTACCCCTTTTTGTCGCACCTGACTTAGGGATCTAACTTCCCGCCAACACTTTTTCCCTTTTCTGCCCGACTATCCTCCATAAACGGCACCGACACCTAGATTATATTTGCTTCTCCATACAGTCTTCAAGACTAGTTTTTCCAAATGAAACAAAAGCCCATTTCAAGAGCAAAAATAACAAAACAACAACAGTCCAAAAGAAGCAAAAAACAATCACCTGGATCCAAAATCCGTGTCATGATCAATCCTCCGCGAAATAAACGCAAATCATGGTCTCTCACTAATTTGTTTATTATAGATGTGAATATGTACGATGCCTCCTATAATTAGGAGATGCTACTTTTTATAGATCCTATCATATAATGGTTGTCAAATTTATCGAATGGATGGAATTCTAATTGTGTACCTAAAATAACAAATCAGATCAGACATGAACCGAACCCTAACCAGAGTGTATATTATATGAATGAATCATAAACCAATCCATATTCAACTTATTGCGATCCCCCATAGCTAGAAGTATGTGCACAATGTGAACTATATAAGTTGATGAAATAACAACGGAACACATACAATTAACCCAAAGGTGGGACGTATGGGCTCTTAACTGTGGCATCATGGTCCCTCCCTGCAATCAAATACTAGCCATACACGTGGCATATATCTATACGTTTCTGTGGCTATTATGGAGTCCCGCATTTCGGAGATCTAGAAGGTAACGGCAATGAAAAATTATGCTATTCAAGTTGTTGCCCTAGTTCAACTTGAATTTTGAAGTAGATAAAGTATAATGCAATACAATAATCAAGGCCAGATACAACTCCAACCCAAGCATCCGCTTGAAGCCCCTCCAAGTTTACGGGCCCCCAATTTTGGAGATTTTGATTTCCAAAGTATCAATCATTAATATTAATAGGCTTTAAGAAAAATATTATTATATATGAAAGGCCCTATTTAAAAATTTTGCTTGGAGTTTCGGGAACATCAGGACCGCCCCTCTGATGATAATATGACATGAATATCATATATAAAGGAAAATTGCAAAAGGATTAATTAAAATTGAGAGTGGTTAAGTTATCAACCCTTAAATTAGAGGTTTTAAGCTCTGCTAATAAAAGTTCACGTACGATACATATTTTGGAGACATATTTGTACCTTACTGTTTAAAAGGATCATTTACATATCATTGCTAATAATGCGGTAAATACACATTTTAGTATGTTATCCATATAATACACTTATTGTAACACATATTATTTTTTTTTTTTCTATTTAGAAAAAAAGTAATAAATGAAAATAATTAATTCCTACAAGTAAACTAAATATTCATATTCTATGACTTGCTAAATTTATCACTTTAACTCTTAAATTATTGATTGTAACATATTAGTTGCTATATATTATGTTTTCCCATTGCTATTGTAAATAACAATATTCTTTAATTTTATAGGTCAATATATTTTTGACCAACGTTTTCATGTATATAACCGAATAATACGTATGTATCATATCTTACTTATTTGTCATACGTATTTTCCTAACAAAGTTTATAAATTTGAAACACTTTATCATCTCTAAATGTTGATGTGTCTGTCCAGAAAACATTTCTTGTAGGGACGTGGAGGAGTTTGTAGGAGAATCGTTTTAGTATTTTGAAAGAATTGTTTTCACTGACATGCTAAACATAACTTTTTATTAATGACTCGTCTAATGTTTTCATGACCTTTTAAAAAATTTAGAAAAAAATTTATATCCCTACAAATTAAAAAAGGAATTTTCTAACATGTATCCATCATTAATTACTGCTTAATAAATTTTATTTTAATAGCAATAATGAATGTCATTTATGTTTAAATGCTTTTCAATGCTAAATAAGTAAAGCTGTATTATAAATCCTAACGAACTTTATTTAATTTTCTAGCATTAATTCTTTTTTTTTAAATAACATTAAAATGTATTCTAATATTACATGTATATACTTGAACTTGTAAGTTTTGTAATTGTATTTTATCTTGATCCTATTTTTTTAATTAAATAAAAATAGAAATTTATTTATCTTGTTAATATTTTAGTTTCTAATAAAAGATACGATATTTTCAATAAAAGAAGAGGGTTACATACTGAAAATGGGTTCATATTTTGCTATTTAAAAAGGAGTTTACATATAAGTACTTACCAAAAAAAAAAAAGAGTTTACGTATAAGTGTTAATAATATGGTAAAACACATATTTTTATTGTTTTTTTTATAAACACATAATTTATTTGTATATTCCTGTCTAAATACAAATAATTAATTAAAAATAATAATTATTTATTACATATTTTGGATATATAAATTTGTCACTCTAACATCCAAATTATTATGTGTATCAGATCTTTTATTATGTGTTGTACTTTCTTGCTATACTAATAGGATTTTTCTAACAAGGAATATTTATTGTACTAAATTATTGTATTTTATTAGTCTATACAAAAATAATAATATTTTTCCTTTTTAATATTTGAATAATTTAGTAAAAATTCAATAAATATAAGTGCAATGAAAGTTTCTTAAAATGTGCCAGGGCACATGTTAAAAAATTCGATACTAATAACATTTAAAAAAGTCAAATTAATAAAATTTTGTCTCCTAATAAAGTCAATTTAATATGTTTTTCTCAAAAAAAACCAGAGTCAGACACTTAGGTGCCCGTTGGAATTGAAAAACAGTTTTTTAATTTAGCATTAAAGGTTTTGATCAAAAAACATAAAAATAGCATTAAAGGCATTTAACCATAATTGATAGTTATTATTATTGCTAAAATAAAAGTAAATAAAGGAATATTTAATAATATTACGCTATGTTCAAAGGACGCAGATTAGAAAAAAAAAAAAAAAAAAAGCAATATTTTTAATGTCCAAATTGCTCCCGCCTCAGCAGGGTATGGGGGAATGTACGCAACCTTCCCTTTTCAGGATGCTACCCTAAAGCGAGATTATGTTGAAGAACCTCCAACCTAAACAATGTAACACGAGGACTTTCGAGAAAGTCAGACCCTTTTAAAAAAAACAAAAAACAAAACTATGATTGGGCTTGGGTAGCTAAAAAATGAGCCCACCACCCCAAAATATTTGAAAACATTAACTAGGGATGAGACACATGTCAGCTTTGCATTGGGAATTTTATTGGTATTATAAGCTTTTTGTATTGTCTTCTTGATATTTTATATTATCTTCGTTCCTAAATAATTGACACTGCCTCTACTTTAGTTTTCCCAAAATTTTCTTATTTTAATGATTAGAATTATATGTTTTCTTTAAGGGATTTATCTCCATGAATTGGGCTAAAAAGCACAAAGAAATTTAGCATATGTTAGAATATAAAATAATTCTTATTCGTCTATTTGCTTAAATGGTTAGGATAATTATTCTCTTTAACATCGTATCACGACCTTCTTCGGTGAGAAGTGAGGAGCTACAATCTCAATATGAAACTTGGAGAGACACTCGGCGTCAATAAATTCAAATAGACCCAATATTTAAAGACACAGTACATCAAACAAGAGCTTAGGATCAAACACCCCTCTAAGATCCACATATAAGCCTTGCCTGAAAAATGATACAAACCAATTTTAAGTATAATGGAAAATAATTTTTTAAGACCTGTTTCTAGCTGTTTACCCGTAGTCGTTTAATGTCATTAAAATATGACTATTGGAGTTTCATAAGTAATTAACAGTATAGTCATTTCAATTCAGTACGTCCGCTATTTTATCAGTGCAATTTATTACGTTCGTTATTGAACCGTTGCAATTCATTGCAGCCAGTGCCTTAATGCCTATTACTGTTTATATCCATTGGAATTCATTGCACTCGGTTTTTAGTGTTTGTTACCGTTTTCTTCACCATTTAAATATATATATCTATATATGTCCATCACTAAAGCGAAGAAATAATCCCCTTCTCTCTATCTCTTCCGTACAGCTCTATTAGCATACAATGATGACCATTATTTATTGCTACTGCGTTCTTTATCTCTACCATGGCATCTTGTGGTGGATATGCATATGCCTTGCAAATCTTAAACTACAGGAATCTCCGCCTTTCTCTCTCCCCTCATTCTCAGTTTTTCTCTCTCCCCAAACTTTGGGCAAAGTTCAAAGATAATGTTGCTCACTGAAAAGTGGAGCAAAATTCTTCAACTAAGTTATATGATCAACTCTGCTCAAAATTTATGGCTGATTTCAGAACAACAAAGTTCCAAAATTTAGGAAAAGAATGAAATTATATCTTCTTACGGGTAACACACTGGTATTTTGACTGTTCATTTTTTTAAAAGTATCCACATCATATTGTGATACATTTGTTTGTATAATTCTTTATACTTAAAAAGAGCATATAAGGGAATATGTCATAGAGTTTATAGCTACGCCTGAAGGGAGCCATTGGGCATGTTGCATTTTGTTTACTATATTTAATATAGTAAATAATCAACAACAAAAACATCAATAGTCCAGTGCCATAGGAGCTCCCGCTTGCGCAGGGTCTGGGGGGAGGCGGTAGGATGTACGTAGCCTTACCCCGTCAGAGTGAGACCCTGACGAGAGGCTATTTCTGACGACCCCCAACCTGGTCTTTGGAGTTTAATAGTTATGAAGAGCCTGAAAGAAAGAAAGAAAGAAGGGCATGTAAGACGACCATGTAGAGCATGTAAAGCATCGAAATCAATCCAGGCATCTATGTACGTAAGCGTGAAGGGCACAAGGCAAAGACAAACAAGCATGTAGGGGAGGAGGTCCTACATGCTGCACAGCGCAGACCTACGTGTAAAAATATAGTGAATAATAACGGTAATATATACAGGTTATTTTATCATTTAGGTACTCTTTAAATTTTTGTTGAACCAATATTATATACATGGAAATTATGCATTAATTTTTGGATTAAAACATAAATAGTGAAAGTTTTCAAAAATGATATTATACATAGCAAGGGCAACATACTTTGCAAAAATAACTAAGAAGAAAAATATTATTTAGAAAAGGACCGGGAAAGGTATCAACTATTTATAAGTGACCACTAACCAGGACAATTACTAGAAAAAATGACATAATAACCAAAAAGAATATATGGTAGATAACGTGACAATAAAAAAGATGACACATACAATGTTATGATGAAGTTAATATATTTTCTTAAAAAATTATTAAAATTCTAAATTATTTATGTAAAATAGCTTTAATGTAATAATTTTTAAAATACAAATTAGCTGTGCTTCCATAAAAATAAAAAAATAAATTACTGTTCATACGTCGTTACAAACTGCGTACATTGTTCATACTAGGGTCGTACGCAGTTTTAAACGGCGTACATTGAAGAAGCTACAACAAACCATGCTATTTTGGTAAATATTTTTTTATTCGTACCATTTTGGCAGTTTTTTTTTTGAAACCGTGCCATTGGGGTAAGAACTCAACAGCTCTTTTATGTCAACCAATCGCTAGCTTTATAGTCAACTAGACTTTTTCACAGCTTTAAACCATTAAAATGTTGAACTTAACGTAGCCTAAGTGCATTTTTATTATGATCTAGGGAATTTTGTCAATAACATGACTCACATATAAGGTAATATTATTGTCATGGAAAAATTATTATTGCCAGAGTAAGATCGTGCTTTTCATGGCAATTTTGGGATATTATTATTTGTAAGTCATATCTTTATTCTGACAATAATAATTCTTACCTTGGCAATAATAACTCCCCAAATATAGCATAATAATTATATATCGCATCAATTTTTTTTTTTAATCTACAAATTTTTTACCAAACTCTGGCATAAAATATCTTGATAATAAAATTTTTAAATCTTACATATCTTATTATATACATAAGAAATATTAAAAACACAAATAACAAATCATTAAACCATGGTTATCTTTATGTAATTGAAAATTTTTTATTTATTTTAGGATAAATTACATATTAGTATTGTGAACTTCTAATTGAGAAGAGCCGGACGAGAGTCTTAATTTACATCCTTACACAACTGAGGTTTAGATTATTTCATTAAATATATAACTTTTAAACTAAATAGTTATTTCCATAAAATTTATGAACTATAAAATATATTAATAAGCACAATTTAAGGATACTAACATATAATTGCGAAAATATCACTTAGATAGCTTTACTCCATGAGGTTTGACTATTTATTATCTAGGGTCTCATTTAGTTGCTACATGAATTAAATTCTTGTGAGAAGTTGCATTTTATGTGAATTCAATT
Organism: Simmondsia chinensis; assembly: GCA_018398585.1. Taxonomy (NCBI): domain Eukaryota; kingdom Viridiplantae; phylum Streptophyta; class Magnoliopsida; order Caryophyllales; family Simmondsiaceae; genus Simmondsia; species Simmondsia chinensis. Next base: position 26,364,227 of record JAGTTD010000011.1, read on the forward strand.
CCTGTGTCAGCTTCCCAGGAAGTAGGTAAAAAATATTTGGTTGCCAAGATGGGAAATAGAACTTCCTTTATAAGATTAGTAAAAATCGAAGGAATATTGGAAGAGCTCGATAAGTTACTTCCTATATTTTGAAGAAATTGAAATTTGCTCAACAATTTCCCATTCCTACATTCTTCTAATTCATGCCAACCAAACAATAGCCAAAATCCGTACTTCTCATGAATTTCTTCTTCTCACTTTTACTTCCCGCACATCAAACGAGGCCTAGGTATCTAACATTTCAAAATATACAATTGGGTACTTGATATCTAAAATTGTTATCACTTAGGTATCTTAAAGGTTTAAAATTTTATCAATTGAGTAACTTTCTTCGAAAATTTGATATATTTTTTTTAAAAACTGTTAAAGTAAAATATAATTCTGACATTATATATTGTTGTAATATTGGTCCCTAAATTATCTAACTTTGTCTTGTAATAACTAATATCAAATGTTGCATTTGTATTGAGCGGCATACTTTGTAAATAAGTACAAGTTTAGGGTTGTTTTGTTCTTTTGTTTCTAAAATTGAACTTGAGGATATTGACAAAGTTGCCCCTGCCCAAGTGTACTAATTACTTTCCCAAGCCACATACTTGTTGCTGCCCCCTCTCCTCGTGCTTTGTACTGCCTGCTTTTATCCTCTGCTGCCTTTGTCTTTTTGAAGCTTCCTGAGGATGTTTTTCATCTCCCTTCTTGTGTGTGTAAATCTGGAGGAAGAGGCAGGACATGTGTTGGGTTTCCAATAGGTAAGATTGTGTTTGTTTCGAGCATTCCGGGCCGTTGATTTTTTTATGAGGATGAAGGGTCAAGATTGCGCCATGCAAGTGTTGCCGTGGATTGAGCCAAATGGGAATATAAGCTCTTTTTTACTGTTATAAATTTGATTTTCTTCATTTTTCTAGTCCATTTCTCTCTCCTCTTCTATGGTAATTTGGAAGAGACTTGAAGAAACCCATATGTGTTAATGCTTGCTGGCCAGATTCAGCTGCGTTGGAGCTTTCTTGAAGCCTTTAATGGGTTCTTTGTGAGTATCCCTATACCTTTTGGTTTGTATTTTGAGGTATTGAGTTTAAAGTCTTGAGGTCTTGATGTATTGGGTTTGATATGGTTTGTATTTGGTTTGTAAATCGCTTAAACTTTGATTTTAGTGGACAGACTTCCATATAAAAGGGTGTCGTGGACTAGGACCTCATTTTGAGGTGTTGAACCACGTAAATATCATGTGTTCTTGTTTTGGTTGCGAGATTTTTCGTATTCATACTTTATCTTGCTGCAATCAACTTTTATATAACTTACATTTGAAAAAGCTCAAAGCATTTTTTGTGTTGTTTTTAAACTTGAACAAGTGGTATCAAAGCCCAGGGTTCATTATTTTAAAGAAATAAAATGTCTGCCAAATTTGAGATTCAAAAGTTTGATGGTAGAAATGGTTTTAGTTTATGGAAACTAAAGATGAAGGCCCTTCTTATGTCTGAAGGTTTTGAAACTACTATTTTACCACCTGAAGAACAGCCTATTCATTTAACTTCTAAGGAGAAGCTTGAAATTGAACATAAGGCCTTTGGATCTATATTACTTAGCTTAGATAACTCATTTCTTTCACAAATCAGTTCTGAAATAATTGTAGCTAAGATTTAGGCTAAGTTAGAAGAGATCTATAAATATGATCTTAGTCTAACAGGATACTGTACATGGAGAACTTTTATACATTTAAAATGAGTGAAACTAAACCTTTAGAAGAATCTTTGGATAAGTTTAACTTAATCTGTCAAGATTTAGTTAATGTAAAGGTAACTGTAAATGATGAGATCAAAGCAATTTTCTTGTTGTGTGCTATGCCATAGTACCTTAAATCTTTTAAGGACTCCTTAAGGTATGGTCATGATATTATAGCCCTTAAAGATGTCACTAAGGCCCTTAGGTCAAAGATTATTGAACTAAAGAGGGATAGAAAGTATCCTCCTGGCAGTAACAGTGGTGAGGGTTTGTCTATTAGAGATGGACAAAGTCTTGAGATAAAAATAACCATAATAAAGAAAAGAAAAGAAACAAGAGTAAGAATAGGTCTTCATCTAAAACAAGAAAAGATTGCAGCAAAATAAAGTGTTATGAATGTGGAAAACTTGGACATATTAAAAGATATTGTCTTGATTACCAAAAGAAGATTAATAGCTCTGCGGATAACATTGTTTGTTCTAATAGTTATGATTCTGCTAAACTGTTAGTAGTGTCTATAGACCTTAATACATATGAATGGGCGCTTAACTCAATGTGTAGCTTCCATATGACATCAGACAAGTCTTTCTTTATTTAATACAAAACCACAAATGAAGGGATAGACCTTAATACATATGAATGGGCGCTTAACTCAAGGTGTAGCTTCTATATGACATCAGACAGGTCTTTCTTTATTTAATACAAAACCACAAATGAAGGGAAGGCGCCATTTGGAAACAACCATGGGTGCAAGGTGATTGGGCTAGGGTTAGTTAGGGTTAGAGGGTCAAATGGTGTTGACTTTACCCTAGAAGGAGTCAAACATGTGCTTGAACTTAGGAGGAACTTGATTTCACTTGGACAGTTAGACTGGGTTGGGATAACCTCAAAAGCTAGGCAAGGGGTCATGAAGGTCCTTAAGGATTCCCTTGTGGTTCTTAGTAGGGAGGTCAAGAATGGTCTGTATGTTTTGAAAGGTGATGTTGTTCCTGCTCAATGTTCTGTTGCTGTTAAAACTGACCTAACCAACCTTTGGCACAAAAGATTAGGGCATATATCGGAGAGAGGCCTTAATGAACTAAATAAGCAAGGGCTGTTAGGTGAGGGTTATGTCTCAAAACTTGACTTTCATGAGTCATGTATATTTGGCAAACATCACAAACTATGTTATAAATCAGCTATCCATGTTACTAAGTCACTTGTTGATTATATTCACTCTGATTTGTGGAGGCCTACAAGGTATCTCCTTTAATGGAGCTTATTATTGTCTGTCTATGATTGATGATTACTCTAGGAAGGTTTGGGTTTGTTTGCTTAGAACAAAAGATAAATGTTTCAATGGTTTCGTTAGATGGAAAAAACTTATAGAAAATCAAAGTGGCAGAAAAATTAAAGTACTTGGAACTAATAATGGACTTAAATTTGTGAATGCTGAATTTGATAGTTTGTGTGCTAAACATGGTATTAAAAGATATAATATTTTTAAGAAGACACCTCAACAGAATGGTATTGCTGAAAGAATGAATCGTACCCTCTTAGATAGAGTTAGGTGCATGTTATTTGCATCTGGATTAAATAATAACTACTAGGGGAGGCTGTTATGACTATTTTCTATCTGATAAATAGAACTCCATCTTCAACTATAGACTTTAGAACACCAGAAGAAAATTGGACCAGAAAACCTAGTGACTACTTGGTTTGAGGGTTTTTGGGTGTACTGCTTGTGCACGCCAATTTGAAGGAAAACTTGCACCTAGAGCTTTAAAGGGGATTTTCCTAGGCTATACAAATGGTGTGAAGCGTTATAGGGTGGGAATTAGGGACGGTAGTAGAACAAATGTGATAATTAGTAGGGATGTGACCTTTAATGAAGAAGAAATGCCTTACCTAAACAAGTTTGTGACTACTGGTACTACAGCCACGTCTACCATCCCACGGAAGTATGATTCATAACTCTATGAGTTTGAAATCAACCCACCTAAACCCTTTTATCATGAAAATCAGAACCCGAAAACTAAAATTGAGGTCCCCGACAATGCTGAAAGGGACACTGAACCTCAAGAAGAAATTGAACATAATAACCTAATCAATTATCAACTAGCTAAAGAAAGGGAGAAGAGAGAAACTCGGGCTCCAGCTAGATTGGCTATGCTGATTGCAAAGCCTACACTTTCAATATAGGCCTAGAGTATGTGGAATCTGAACTTCTTACCTATAATGATGTTATAAGTGGGGTTCCTTTGAGCAGTGGCTCAAATCAAATCCATGACAGAGGAGATGGAAAGTCTTAAAAGGAATAAAACTTGGGTTTTAGTTCCTAGACCTTTAGGTAGGAAGTTAGTTAGGTCAAAATGGATCTTTAAGTTTAGAGAATCCACCACACCATCTGAACAGTCCAAATTCAAAGCTAGATTAGTTATTAAGGGTTTTTCCCAAAAAGAAGGGTGGGACTATAATGAGGTTTTCTCACATGTTGTTAAACACACTACAATAAGATTTCTTATGGTCTTAACTGCTGAGTTTGGTATGCATTTAGAACAAATGGATGTGACAACGACCTTCTTGCATGGTGAGTTAGAAGAGGAGATCTTTATTGTCCAACCCAAGGGGTTTGTTGAACTCAGGAAAGAGAATCTTGTTTGTCCATGGAAAAGGTTTTGTACGGCTTGAAGTAATCCCCTGGGCAGTGGTGCAAAAGGTTTGACCAATCCATGACAGATAGGGGCTTCAGTAGATCAATACATAACACTTGCTTTTATTTTAAGCATGCTGATACTGATGATGCATTATTTTTTTTCTGATTCATGTCAATGATATGCTCTTGGCTAGAAGATCTAGGGATCATATTAATGATTTGAAGCTAAGCTTTCTGCTGTTTTTGATGCAAAAGATCTTGGTAAGGCTAAGAAAATACTTGCCATTGAAATTGGTAGGGATTTTGCTGCTAGTATTGTACATTTGTCTCAACTGAGGTACTTGGAGAAGGTATTAAATGGGTTTAGTATGTCTAATTGTAAACCTATTAAGTTGCCTTTAGCAAACCAGTACAAATTTTCTGTAGAACAATGTCCTTCAGATGACCTAAGGCGAAAACAGATGGAGAAGTTTTCTTATGACAATGATATAGGGTCCTTAACGTATGCTATGACTTACACAAAGCCACACTTAGCTTTTCCCATGAGTATTTTATCGAGGTTTATGAGGAAACTAAGAAAATAACATTGGGATAGGGTTAAGTAGCTCTTAAAGGTACATTAATAGGACTATTAGGTTAGGTCTTACATTTGGAAGGACTGAGACTGACCTTAGGTCAGTGGGATACGCTACTTTGGAGGGGATTTAAATAGAAGATGATCAACTAGTGCCTACCATTGAGACCAAAAAATCACATCCGGGAAAACCAACACGCGATCCCCCATGAACCGCAATGAAGGGATGACATGTGGCCTCTGGGCACCGCTACAACGGAGTGACGCGTGGCTCCCGGACACCGTACCATCTAGCCCCAAGATTTCCTCCTCCGGGAGTCGGCCGGGCAACAACAACTACACGGCACCACGATCCGGATGGACTCAACTCGATGCTCAGAACCCGAAGAGTCTCGCTGAACACGCCTTCCAAAGATCCCAGACGCAGCTCTTGCAGAACACCTTTTCCGAGGGACACCTTTTCCTAAGGATGCAACTCTCGTCTAACACCCCTTCTGAGGCCTGGAACACGGCTCTTGTCAGGCACGCCTCTCGAAGCCCTGGACGCGGCTTCCGTCAGACGCACCCCCGAACACCTGTCGGACACATCTCCTGAGACCCGCTCTTTGAAGCCTAGCCGCCCTATAAATAGGGCCCGATCCCTCATACACATTCACACATTCATCAACACATTCATAAATGCATTGATACATCCATATACACTCAATTACACACTCTCTCTCCTCCCCCTCTCTCCTTCTCTCCTCACCTCACTCTCTTTCTTCACCATTTCTCTCTCTCCTTCCATTTTGAAAAAGAAGCAAGGAAGCAAGTTCTCTCTCCCCCAAAGGGACCCCTGAACTCTTTCTCTCTCTCTACTCGAAGCACACCCCGTGAGGGCTGAAGCGGAGACACCTCAGGATGCCGGGATCTGACTAGGATCGTGTCAACATCGACGCCACTGCCTTAAGCCGAAGACCACCTCCGAAATCACCTCATGCAACGCCCCTATAGCCCGACTCTCCCTCTTTACACCGTATACTCTTTCCCTCTTTTACCCGGAACTCTACCCCGAGTTGCACAAGGTATCGTACCTTCTTTACTCAACTCAAGCTAAGTATGTCGTTATATATATATTTATTATCGATTCTTGCCTTTTCTGGGATAAACCCTGTCTTAAGCAGCCCGTGGCTCCTTGTCATTACATTTACATTTTTCCTGTTTATTATCATTATTTCTCGAACATATACTAACTTAAGCATCGAAGGGGTCCCCCATGAGCGCCGCCCGTGGGTCCCTCTAACCAGGTTGTTCATCTCACAGGTCAAGTCGGGTGCTGATCCTGCCCCCTTTCCCAAAGAGCTTGAGACTCGGCTCTCCTAACCAAGAACCTCAAATTACTTTACCGAAACAGTTGGCGTCATCTGTGGGAAAGGAAACAAAAGATGGCAGGATCTCGCACCAGCTATGTTTTTCTGCAAATCACTCCAAATCGGTACGTCTTACCTATTAAGTTGTGAAAAAAATCTAAAACAAAATTGGATAAAAAATCAAAAAAAATTAAGAAAATAATAAAAAATAAAAATAAAAATGTGTACAAAGATGACAAAAAAATCATACCCCAGTAAATAAATAAAAAAAAAGAAGAAAAAACAGGTGTATATATATATATATATTCAAAAAAAACGATTGGCACAAAGGCAGGCCGCAGCGAGCCCACCTCGTCGATCTCGCCCAACGCCCAATAAGTCCGTAAGCGTTTATGTTATAAGTCCTACCAAAAAGAAGGAGGCTCCTATAGGCTTAAGCCATTCGTGCAAGTCTGCTTCGAGTAAACAAACCCACCGGACTCGCCCACAGTCCCTAAAAAGCCCATGGGGACGCCCGTGGCAAACCAAGCCTGTTGGACCGCTCACGGCAAATCATGCCTATTGGTCCAAGGTCCCTTAAGCTCGTGGTCCGCTCACTGCACCCCTAAGACCGTTAGTCCATCTGCAGCACTCTAAGCCCGTTGGTCCGTCAGCGGCAAAAATATGTGCTCTTCCAACACGGTTATTCCAGAACTTGGTCTGATTTCGAAATAGCTCCACTACTATACGCGCCCTTCCAAAGCGGGTCAAACTATAAGCCCGTTGGTCTGTCCACGGCAAACAAAGCCCATCGGTCTATCCACCTCATACAAAGCTCGTCAATCGTTCCGCGGCAAACAAAGCCCGTCGGTCTCACCCACGACAAAATATGTGCACTCTTAAGAAGCGGGCATAACAGAACTAGCTTAGATAGTAGTAGCTCGGATATTAGATGCGCCCTTCCGAAGCGGGTTGAATAAAAGCCATAAGTCCTTTCGAGGCCGGTGGAATATTAAAAGCAAAGCTCGTCAGTCTATCCAAGGCAAACAAAGCCCGTCGGTCTATCCGCGGCAAACTAAGACCATCGGTCTATTCGCAGGAAAACAAATTAAGCATGTCGGTCTATCCACAGGCAAACAAATTAAGCCCGTTGGTCTATCCGCTGCAAACGAAGCCAGTTGGTCTATCTGCGGCAAACTAAGCCCGTTGGTCTATCCGCGGCAAACCAAGCCCGTTGGTCTATCCGCTGCAAACTAAGCCCGTTGGTCCGTCCGCGGCAAACTAAGCTCATTTGTTCGTCCGTGGCAAACTAAGCCCGTTGGTTCGTCCACGGTAAACTATACCCTTAAGTCCGTGGCACTGCCCGCGGTAGGATACAAACCCATGGATCCGTCCGCGGTGAACCAAAACCGTAAGCCCGTGGCATCATCTGCTATAGGATAACAAACCCATAGATATGTCCGTGGCAAACAAAGACCGTAAGTCCGTAGGCCTGTCTACGGCAGGCTAAAGCCTATGGACCCGTCCACGGCAAACCTAGACCATAAGTCCGTAGATCTGTCTATGGCAGGCATAAAGCTCACGGGTCTTCCCACTGCAAGCTAACCCATTTTTGATAGGTAACACACTCGAAAACAGAAGCCCAATTGAAGCGGAGAAGATACGCAAGCCGTAAGCCCACTCAAGGCAGGCAAGAGGCCGATGTATGAAGTCACACGCTCCCACACAAGCCGAGGGCTCGCACGCAACAACGCAAGCCGAGGGCCTAGATGCCGCTAGGCGACCAAGAGCCCGCACGCGGCAACACAAGCCGAAGGCCCGTACTTCGCTATGAGACAAGCCGAGAGCCCGCACGCAGCAACTTAAGCCAAGATCCGGCACGCCGCAACGAAAACCAAGGGCATGCACGAAGCAACACAAGCCAAGGTCCCACAAGAAGCAACGCAAGTCGCAAGCTCATGAAGGACGGGATGAAATACTGATCTGCGAGGCCATAAGCCTCCTGGAAACATGATAAGTTCCCATACTTGGTCAAAATCAAGCAAAAGGACGAAGAAAGGCAAAAATGTGGATATGCATTAAACCAACAAACTACACAATACATCCCAGCTTGTTCTTCACCTCCGATAAGACAAAAGGGAGGGACAAAAGGAAAAAGTGTCGATGCTTGAAGCCGTAAGCCCTGTCTGAGGTAGGACAGAAGCCACGCTTGAAGTTGTAAGCCCTGTCCGAGGTGGGAGAGACGTCGATGCTCAAAGCTGTAAGCCCGCATAAGGTAAGAAAGATGCCTACATGAAAGACCATAAAACTCTTCAAGGCAGCAACCGCACGAACAACCTGCTCCGGGACTCGAGAAATGACGACATCCTAATCCAATATGCGCTCTCCCGAAGCTGAAAAGCTTGCTCCGCGACATGAATATGCAGCGCCGAGGTAGTAGAACGAAGCTCCCTCACCCCCTGCAAATTCTGTCTCCAGCCGAAAACGACAAACTCCGTCACACACAGACACATCGAAGTCCCGACAGTCGAAGGGCCATCTCAGCGAAATAGGCCCGCATCCTCACACTCCATGATGCTCCGGTAGACTTGCGGTAAAAAGAAAGAGAACGTCGTCGTACTTGTAGCCGTGTTCCAGTGGACTACGTACGAATAGTAGAAGGGGGAACAGATCGAGAGATAAGAGCCCTAGTCCGACATCAAGAAGATCAAGTTATCGATACAGATAGGGACATGGAACAAACAGGTTCCGACCCCCAGCATCGAGGTCACCTTTGAAGACCCAGTCGTCTTCCCAAGCAAAAACCTTATGGGAGATCGACCACCTTCGCAGGTTGGTCTCCAAGGAAGAATCATAGACTCGTAAGTGCACCCAGAAGCCGAATGACTCGCCCAAGCCCTAACATCCAATGATGGCCGTCATAGGACACTGGGCCAACGGAGCCTGAACTCCCTCAATCAGAGAACCCAACGGAAGCCAGAAATGGGTAGCCGGATTAAAGATAGAGAGATGTGAGAGACTACCCGGATCAAACTCCCGATACAGAACCAGGCCCCCATTACATCCAAGTATTCGCCGGTAACCAAAAAGAAACTCCACCGAAAACCGAGGAATCACTTCCCCCGTCGCCGGTATACCCGGAAAGATGGAAATATCGTCCGGATCCACATAACACTGAGACTGGATCAACACACCATCGACGTATCGAGACAATGAGTGGGACCCCTAAGCATTGATGAAGCAACGTGAGCTGATGAGTTCGACATCACTCGAGAAGATAGAGCCGCATGGAATCATAGAAGAAGAAGCTCCCCCAAGGTCCAGACCACACGGTCCGAAGCCTCTTGCACCACAAGGCGGATTCGAGATCACCACCACTTTCCCCCTCAGGACAAAAGGAGACGACAGCCTCCCTAGGTCATGAAAAGCGCACAGATTCCCTTTAAGATCCGGCCCAGAAGCAGGGCACCTTACCTCAGAAAAATGCACTCCATGGCCTCCAAAGAGAGAAGGCGTGGGCTCCATCATGCTCGAGCCAGAAGACCCCATAACCTTAGGAGCCGCCGCAACCCTCTCGAACTCTCAAGGGCCGGGAAGTTCCGCCATAGCCGCCGAAATCTCCAACGGAAGGACGAACCCTGGCACTGCCCCATCACCAGCCGAGTCTAGAATCACCTCCTCGTGATGAGCACGAGGCTGCATGAATGAATCACTCAATGGGTCCGCTGACTCAGTAGACTCTCGAGGAAGGTCCCGCGGCACCATCGCAGGAGAAGCAAGCACAATCGGGGCCGGGGCCAGGGCTGGAGCAGGGCCCCTCTCCTTCGGGGGATCTGGCGGAGCAAACATGCTAGCGACATCAACACTTGCTAGCTCATCCATTGAGGAAGACGCAAAAAGGGAGAAAAGATAAAGCAAAAGGGAGGGACAAAAGGAGGAACCTCTGCGACCCAAGTTGCAAACGAGAATCATTTGCGAACTGGCAGGGGACTAATTGTTGAGACCAAAAAATTACATCCGGGAAAACTGACACGTGGCCCCCCATGAACTGCAACGAAGGGATGACACGTGGCCTCTAGGCACCGCGACAACGGAGTGACACGTGGCCCCCAGACACCACAGCATCTCGCCCCAAGATGCCTTCCTCCAGGAGCCGATCGGGCAACAACGACTACACAGCACCACAATCCAGATGGACAACGATTCGATGCTCGGAACCCGAAGAGTCTCACCGAACACATCTTCCGAAGGTCCCGGACGCAGCTCTTGCCGAACACCATTTCCGAGGGACACCTTTTTTGAGGGACACCTTTTCCGAAGGACGCAACTCTCGTCTGACATGCCTTCTGAGGCCCTGAACACAGCTCTTGTCAGGCACGCCTCCCGAAGGCCCGAACGCGGCTTCCGTCAGACGCACCCCCAACGACCCATCGGGTACATCTCCGGAGACTCGCTCTCCGAAGCCTAGCCACCCTATAAATAGGGCCCAAGCCCCCATGCACATTCACACATTCATCAACACATTCATATATACATTGATACATCCATACACACTCTCTTCTCCCCCTCTCTCCTTCTCATGTCACCCCCTCTCTCCTCATCACCCTCTTTCCTCACCACACTCTCTCTCTTCACCATTTCTCTCTCTTTCCCTCAATTGTAAAAAAGAAGTAAGAAAGCAAGTTCTCTCTCCCCCAAAGGGACCCCCGAACTCTCTCTCTTTCTACTCGAACCACGCCCTGTGAGGGCTGAAGCCGAGATGCCTCAGGATGCCAGGATCCGACCAAGCTCGTGTCAACACCGACGCCGTCGCCTTGAGCCGAAGACCACCTCCAAAATCACCGCATGCAACGCCCTTGTGGCCCGACTCTCCCTCTTTACATGGTATATTCTTTCTCTCTTTTACTCGGAGCTCAACCCCGAGTTACACAAGGTATCGTACCTTCTTTATACAACTCGAGCTAAGTATGTCGTTATATTTATATATATATATATATATATATATATATATATATATATATATATATATATATATATATATATTATCTATTCTCTCCTTTTTTGGGATAAACCCTGTCTTAAGCACCGGAGAGGTCTCCCACAAGCCGCGCCCGTGGGTCCCTATCGTTACATTTACTTATTTTTTGTTTATTATGGTTATTTCTCGAACATATACTAACTTAAGCATCGAAGGGGTCCCCCACGAGGACCGCCGTGGGTTCCTCTGACCAGTTTGTTCATCTCTCAGGTCGAGATGGCCAATGCGCCGGGTCGTCCCGAAAACGGCCCGGTCTACATTGAGCCGGGCCACGGGCCCATTTTTGATGGGCCCTGGGTAGGGCCTAGGCCCGGGCCCAGGAGCCGTTGCCTATTGGAGGCCCTCCTAATGGAGGGGGAGAGCCGTTGCACCCCCTCCTCCTAATTAAAAAAAATTATATTACTTTTACTTTGTATTTTTTGATAAACAAATTTGTACTTTTAAATATTAGGCTCCAACTGCGTTGTATTTATACTTGTTACGTTATTTATTTACCATTATTTACTATTACTTATTATATATTTTATTTTATTACATATATTTAGCATTATAAGTGCTTGGGATAAAATATATTTGCATCTCATATTATTTATCAATGAATTATAATAATTTTAGTACAAAACGACTTTGTATTTTTTAAATTTTGTATTTTTTTTAAAGCTGACGAAAAACAGGCCAACCCAGGCCCGGCCCGTGGCCACCTCTACTCGCGGGTCAAGTCGGGTGCCGGTCCTGCCCCCTTTCCCAAAGAGCTTGAGACTCGGCTCTCCTAACCAAAAACCTCAAATTACTGTACAAAAACAGTTGGCGGGGAAAAAGCAACGTCGTAAGTAAAGGGATTTGGCAGGAAGATGTGAAAAAATGTCATAAGTAACATCTTTCGAATCAACCATTAGACTATCAAAGAATAGAAACGAAGATGGAAATATGATATGGGAATAAGAAGCCGAGAGAAGAACGTTTGGTGGGAGAAAAGCAAGACTTGGCCCCCATACTTATAAGGGAGAAGACCTCCACAAACCGAATCGCAAATGAGAATCATTTGCATACTAGCGGGGGCCTAACTTTTAGGACCAAAAAATCGCATCCGGAAAAAACCGACACGTGGCCCCCAATAAAACATCAACAAAGGGATAAAACATGGCCACCGGGCACCGCGATGACAGGGTGACACGTGGCTTCCAGACACCGCAGCATCTTGCCCCGAGTTGCCCTCCTCTGGGACCGGCCGGGCACTAACGGTTCCTTGGCACCACGACCCAGGTGGATGACGGCTCGATGCTTGGAACACGAAGAGTCTTGAAGAACACCTTTTCCAAAGTTCTTGGGCACAGCTCTTGCCAGAAGACACCTTTTCCGAGGTGCACCTTTTCTCAAGGTCCCGGACACAGCTCTTGCCGGAAGACACCTTTTCCGAGGGGCACCTTTTCCAAAGGTCCCGAACACAGCTCTTGCCAGAAGACATCTTTTTCGAGGGACACCTTTTCCGAGTAATACCTTTTCCATGGGACACATTTTCTGAGGAACACCTTTTCTGAGGAGCACCATTTCCGAGGGACACCTTTTCGGAGGAAAACCTTTTCCCAGGACAACTTTTCCAAAGGTCCTGGACACAGCTCTTGCGGGAAGACAGCTTTTCCTAAGGTCCCGAACACAACTCTTGCCGAACACCTTTTCCGAAGGACGCAGCCCTCATCTAATATGCCTTTTGAGGCTCCAGACACGGCTCTTGCCGGCCACTCCTTCCGAAGCCTCGAACGCAGCTTCCGTTAGAAGCACTGACATGCCTTCCAAGGCCCCGGACATGGTTCTTGTCGGCTACGCCTTTCGAAGCCTTGGACGTAGTTTTCGTCAGACGCAATTCCGAAGACCCATTGAACACATCTCCAAAGACTCGCTCTCCGAAGCACAACCACACTATGAATAGGTCCCCAGCCCCCATACTTCAACACATTCACACACCTACCTTCATACCCACTCCCACTCTTGGACGTCCTCTCGGCCCTTCCCCTGGGACTCAGCCGAAGGACCACCGGAGTGGTGGGACCCCCTTGTTTTTTCTTATTTTCTTGTATCCAATAAAAAAACCCTGTAATAAAAATGTTTATAATTAATAAAAATTTAAATAAGGATAAGGGGCTTGTATTATCGCCCTTCATAAAAGAACCCCTATTACTGTTACCAAAACACCTACCTTTTTGCCCTTTAATAGTGGAGCTATCTGTTGGAGGTCAAGGCTACAGTCCATGATGGCTCTATCAACTACAGAAGTTGAATTTTTAGTTTTGACGAATGCCGTTAAGGAAGTTGTCTGGTTAAGGGGGCTTCTATTTTGTGAAGGATCAGCTTGATGCTAACGCTGTTGATTTGCAGAAAATATGTACTGATATAAATCCAGTGGATATGAGCACAAAGAATGTCACTTTGGACAAATTAGTTAAGTGTATTAATTTGATCCAAAGTGATTGGGATCATGATTGATCCAAAGTTTCTTTTTCTTTTTCTTTTTTTGTGATCCTTTTTACTAGGGAATGTTTAGTGGTTAGCTCATATAAGTACCAGGGAGGAGATCTGTTGTAAGATTGGTCCCTAAATGATCTAACTACGTCTTGTAATAACTAATATCAAATGTTGTATTTGTATTAAGTGGCATACTTTGTAAATAATTAAAAGTTCAGGGTTGTTTTTGTTCTTTTGTTTCAAAAGCTGGGCTTAAGGATATTGACAAAGTTGCCCCTGTCCAAGTATACTAATTACTTTCCCAAACCATGTACTTGTTGCTGCCGCTTTTGTCCTCTGATACCTGTGTCTTTTTAAAGCATCCTAAGGAAGTTTTTCATCTCCCTCCTTGCGTGTATAAATCTTGAGGAAGGGGTAGGACACATGTCGGGTTTCCAATGAGTAAGATTGTGTTTGTTTTGAGCATTCTGAGCCATTGATTGTGATGAGGATGAAGGGTTGAAATTATGCCAAGCAAGGGTTGACATAGATTGAGCCAAAGGGGTATATAAGCTCGTTTTTACTGTTGTAAATCTGATTTCCTTCATTTTTCTGGCCCATTTTGTTTTTGAACTTTCTCTCTCCTCTTCTATGGCAATTTGGAAGAGACTTGAAGAAATCCATGGGTGTTAATGCTTGCTGGCCAAATTCACCTTCGTTGGAGCTTTCTTGAAGCCTTTAATGGCTTCTTTGTGAGTCTCGCTTTACCTTGTGGTTTGTATTTTGAGGTTTTAGTTTAAAGTCTTTAATAACTCAAACTTTGATATTAGTAGAAAGACTTTTCTAGAAAAAGAAAGCCATGGACTAGGACCTCATTTTGAGGTGCCAAATTACATAAATATCGTGTGTTCTTGTTTTGTTGTGAGATTTTTCGCATTCATACTTTATTTTGCTGCAATTAGGTTTTATATAACTCTGATTTGAAAAATCTCGAAGCATTTTGTGTGCTCTTTTAAAACCCCAACATATATATATGTTAATTGGAATTTGAAAATATATTACCAAAAATATCGATATAACACATGATTCCGATAATATATAGGTAACTTATTGAAAACATTGACATAGCTTGTATGTATTATTGTAATCATGCACACGTTAGCATTTTTGTATAAAATCAGTCTGATTATCAAAGAAATTCGTTAAATTATGACATAGGATACCTAAGTGGAAAAAAAAAATTCAAATCTCATGATACTTCATAATATATATTCAAACATTACGATACTTGTTCTTTTTCCCTATATAATTTAAGGTATTTACTAAGAATTAGTTAAGTTTTAGGCGTGCTTTTAAAAAAAAAAAAAATAACCACCTAGATTTTCAAAATTTTTAAAGTCACACCTAAACTTTTCTGAATTTTTCAATAGGACACCGTAACGTTAACGCCGTTACCATACGTTAGTTTTTACTAGCGTGGCATTTAAAAAATATTATTTTTAACTATAGAATTATATTTTAAAATAAATTTAAATTTAATTCGAATTTTATAAATTATTATTATTTTAAAAGCCACGTCGGCAAAAACTAACGTATGTTAACGATATTAATATTAAAGTATAATGTTAAAAATTTTTAAAAAATTAAGGTGTAACTTTAAAAAATTAAAATATTTAAATATTTTTTTTAAAAAAAATTAAAATTTATGTGATTTTTAATTAAAAAAAATATCCTATAGTTTATCCTAAATGTCGTAGTACAAGTTTAGTGTTGAT
This sequence comes from Simmondsia chinensis, assembly GCA_018398585.1. Taxonomy (NCBI): domain Eukaryota; kingdom Viridiplantae; phylum Streptophyta; class Magnoliopsida; order Caryophyllales; family Simmondsiaceae; genus Simmondsia; species Simmondsia chinensis. The sequence goes on from JAGTTD010000011.1 coordinate 26,379,774, forward strand.
AATTAAGATGATACATTAGAGGGAGTGGAAGCAGCACCACGAGATGACACATACGTGTTAAGTTGGTGTGGGGGGACGGGGCCCATCACTGGATTCAATGCGGGCGTGAAAGTTAGACGAGAGAGGCGTTGACTCTGTGATCTCTCAGCTCCTTTAAAAATAAAGGAGAAGTCTTTTTTTTTTTTTTTTTAAACTTAATTTAATTTTACTTAGAAAAGTCAAACGTATGGGGACCTATGTCTATATATCTATCAATCCCTTCCGGTTGAAGCTAATGTGTTTGGTATCTTGTAATTAATATTTTATTTGGTTATCAAAAAGTATGGGCGTAAATAAACGGAACGTTCGATTAACTACTCGTGTTTGAAATCGATTAAAGCTCGTTTGTGTCCATTATAAAGGTTGATATCTTATTAAATCGATAAGCTCAACTCGGCTCGATAGGCCTAAGGAATCGAGCCGATTCAAGTATGGAGCACGCTAAAAATCTTATAGAGCCAAGTTCGAAATACTCGATGAGAGATCTGCTTGAATTTGAGCTCGAGTTCGAATAAAGGGGTGCTCGGCTCAGCTTGGCTCGTTTACATCCGTACTAGAAAGCAAATGTAGGAAATTGAAATATATGAGAAATGGTTATTTACTTTTTTGTTTGGTTACCACGAAATTTGTAGACTATGAAATAGTGGGAAACATCTAATTCCTTTAAAACTTTGAAGGCAACATACTTAACCCTCCTCAAAATAAGTTCTAATTCTTTTATTTTTACTTAACTCTCCTACGAAGTTCTATTTCTTAAACTAGGAGTCAAACATTTTATACCTACTTTATGAGAAGTTAATACAAAAATTAAATTCCTAAAAAGATACAATTTTTTTATAGGAATTCAATTTTTATGGTAATCAGATAAGAGCTAATACCCTTCCCACATTCAAGCTGGTTCCAAGCAGCAAAAAGGTTGCTTGGAACTTTAAATTATTATCATTTATAAAAAATTATCTACATTATTAGCTTATTTCTACTATATATTACAAATTAAAATTTGAGAAATAATGATCTATACATAACACGTTATAAAAGATATATGTTCATATATAATAGTATTGGGTGCGACTCGGGTGAGAGGGTAAGAGTGAGATCTGGATTGTTCATAAAACGTAGAAAGTAATTTACTTAACCTTCCTCAAAGTAAGTTCTAAATCCTTTGTTTTTACCTCGCCCTGATATGAAGTTCTATTTCTCATACTAGGAGCCAAACATATTATATCTACTTTATGCAAAGTTAACACGAGAATTAAATTTCTAAAAAAATTCAATTTTTCATATAAATTTAATTCTTGTGTTAATCAAATAAGGCCTAACTAACCCCCTTCCCACATTCAAGCCGGTCCCAAGCAGCAAAAAGATTGTTTGGAACTTTAAATTGCTAAAGATTACTTTTAAAAATTATCAACAATATTAGTTTATTTGTGGCGCTTATTATAAATTGAAATTGAGAAATAATGATCTATACATAATACGTTATAAAGATATATGTTCATATATAATATGAATGGCCTGCATAGTATTGAGCGCGACTCGGGTGAGAGTATGAGAGTGAGATCTGAGTTGTTGATCTAATCAAGGAGCTCCTTTCCCTTCTCGCCATATCATTCCCCTTGATAAGATTAACGGCCTATATCTCACTATAACCCTCTTGCATGAGTCATGCCCACATAGTAGCCAATATCATAATACGAAAATTATTCGGTGTATATATTTAAGCTGATTTGGACAACTTGATTATCAAAAAAACCCATTGGTCAAAACTTACTTTAAACCTAAAAGATCTCAGAACTGACACTAACCCCATCTCATACGTTAATTTTGGAGTGGGGCCTAGACATTCGAAGAACCTTAAGTGCTATGAGTTCTTTTTTTCGAAAAATTTTGAATGCGGTTAATCGCATGAGAAGAGTAATCAATTATGTCCTATTGTTATATATGATACACTTTGACCCAATTGAAAGTGTACATTTCTACTAGGGCTGGTTTCGATATTTTTAAGGCCTGAAGCGAATGTTTTAAATAACATCCTTCTTATAAATAACATTTCTTTTAAAAACATAAACACTAATACAATAAATTATAAAAATCTTAACTACAAAATTTATTAATATTATAAGCTTGAGGCTTTGACCATTAATACAAAAATAAAACAAGTAAACCAACACGTAGTGACCTTTGGGGCAAGGCTAGTCCTAACATTCTAAGGGCTCCAAGCAAAATTTTCAAATGGAGCATTTGATGTATAATAATCCAACAACAATAACAACAACAATAAACCCAGTGCCTCAAGGCCTCCCGCCTAAGCAGGGTCTGAGGGGTAGATGTACGCAGCCTTACCCCATCAGGGTATAACCCTGCCGGAGGCTATTTCCGAGGACTCTCAACCTTATAGGGTTGGCAACACGAGGACTTCCTAGGAGGTCACCTATCCTGGTACTACTCTCGCCCAAGCACGCTTAACTTCGGAGTTCTAATGGGATCCGGTGATACCAATTCAATTGTGAATTGGGATAAAATTGAACTAAATTGATGAAAATAGCAAGAAAGATATAGAATTCAGGTTAGAAAATCAAGGGAGACAGAATAGAAGAGGAGTTGAGGGAGAAAAAGAATGTGTTTGTATATGTTTGGATGCCTTGTCCAATGCTAACTTCCTTCTTTTATACTATCAATTAGTTAGCTCAACTAAATAATCTAACTAACTAGCTAAGCGCACAAGTACATTTTATTTCAAGAAAGTACAATTACTCATATGCTGTCTCCTACTCTTACTTTGAACCGTATCAAATAGCCGCCCCTTCAAAACATCATTGTCCTCAACAATGAAATGAAGGAAACTTGCGTTGAATGTCATATAAAAACTTCCATGTAGCTTCCTCCCTGGGCTTGCCTTTCCACTGAATAAGTACCTTTGTCACTACCTTGTTCCCTCGCTTGACTAAGCCTCTCTCAAGTATACATTCAAGTTCCTTCACCATGGCAGCCTCTGAGTTTGCAGGAAGAGGAGTTAGAGTGGAAGGTAATGGACCAAAATGACGTTTCAACTATGAGACATGGAACACATCATGCACATGAGCTGCAGCAGGCAGATCTAACTTGTAATCCACCTTACCTATGATCTGTAACACTTGAAAGGGACCATAGTACTTAGGTGCAAGCTTCTGATTACTTCTATAGGCTACTGTCACTTGATAATAAGGATGTAACTTCAAATAAACCCAATCCCCAATCTGACAACTTCTGTCAGACCTCTTCCTATTGGCAATTTGCTTCATCTAGTTTTGCGCCCTGTGCAAATGGAACTTAAGCACTTGTATCATGTCCTCCCTATCATTCAGACTACGATCCACTATGTCCACAATGCTTTCGCCAACCAAATAAGGAATGTGAAGGGGAGGACCTTGGCCATACACCACTTAATATGGTGTTTTGTTAGTAGCTGAATGCCAAGTAGTGTTATACCACCACTCTGCCATGGGAAGCAACTTAGACCAGTGGGAGGGATTGGTACTACACATACATCGTAGGTAAGTCTCGAGACCTCAACTGACAACCTCAGTTTGGACATCTGTCTCAGGGCGATATGAAGTAGAGAGCTGAAGGTCCACTCCCTATATAGAGAACAAAGATTGCCAAAATTCACTTTGAAAAATTGCATCTCTGTCACTTACAATGGCACTAGGCAGGCCATGGAGCTTGTAAATGTGATCCATGAATGCTTGAGCCATTGTAAGAACGGAGCAAGGGTGTGTTAATGCTATAAAATGTGTAGCTTTACTCAACCAATCCACCACTACATATATCACATCCTTGCTAAACAAACGGGGAAGACCTTCAATGAAATCCATTGATATGTCAGTCCATACAGTGGTGGGAATGGGTAATGGTTGTATAATATCAGAAGAGGCCACATTTCATGTTGCACCTCTGACAAAATTCACATTACTTCACAAAATCGTGCACAGTTCTGGTCATTCCCTTCCAAAAAACAGAGATTTTACTCTTTGTAATGTAGCATCTCGTCTTGAATCCTTGTGGTGAAGAGTGAAGCCATTTCAAGATTTTGGTTCTCAATTCATGTGAGTGACCAACCACGAGCTTTCCCTTGCGCTTCAATTGGTTCTGGTGCCAGGTGTAGTGTGGAAGACTCAATTTGCCTTCTTGTAACTGACTGATCAGCTGTTGTAACTCAGGATCTGTTTGCCACTCCAGTTGTAACATCGGTTAAAGGTTGCCTTCAACAGAGGAAAGCATCATATAAGTGACTTTGTGGCTTGGTATCCCGGACAAAGCATTAGCCACTATGTTCTCCTTACCCTTCTTGTATTGTATCTCATAGCTAAATCCCATTAGCTTAGAAAGTCACAGCCGCTGGAAGTGAGTATTAATCTTTTGCTCAAGCAAAAACTTCAGGCTACACCGATTGGTTTTAATGATAGAAGTTTTGTTGAGAAGATATTGCTGCCACTGCTGCACAGCAAACACCACTGAGAACAACTCTTTCTCATACACTGACATCATTTAATGCTTGGTACTAAGAGCTTTACTGATGAATGCTAATGAACGTAGGCCCTGTATCAACACAACCCCTATTCCCACATTACAAGCATCTATTTCCAAAATGAACTGCTGAGAGAAATCTAGAAGAGCTAATATAGGTACAGAACACAAAGCTTGCTTGAGAGCTTCAAATGCTGCTTAAGCTTCAGCTTTCCAGTGCCATTGTTCTTTCTTCAGAAGTTCAGTAGGGGATCTGGCTATGCTTCCATATCCCCTGATAAACCTTCGATAATAGCCAGTCCGCCCCAAAAAACCCCTATGCTGCTTGATGTTAGTTGGGATAGGCCAATTGTTCACTGCTTCCACTTTCTTTGGGTCAAGGGACACTCCTTGTGCTGTGATGACATGGCCCAAATACTCTATCTATTCTGCAACAAAGCAACACTTGCTTCTTTTGGCATAGAGTTGATGTCTTTATAGCAACTTAAAGGTAAGGTGTAGATGTTTAGCATGTGTGGACACATCTAAACTATACACCAAACTGTCATCGAAGAAGACTAATATGAATCTTCTCAAATAAGGGGCAAATATAGAGTTCCTAAGGGATTGAAAAGTAGACAGGGTATTAGTTAGGCCAAAGGGCATGACCCTAAATTCGTAATGCCCAAAGTGAGTTTTAAAAGCAGTTTTTTGAATGTAATTTGAATGCATTCTTATTTGATGATAGCCCGATCTCAAATCAATTTTGGAAAACAACTTATCACCTCCCAATTCATCTAGCAATTCAGAGGAATTGGAAACTTATCTTTAATGGTTGCTTGGTTTAAGTCACGGTAGTCTACACACATTCTACAACTACCATCCTTTTTCTTGACCAAAACATCAATTGAAGCATATGGACTAGTGCTATGCTAAATGTGGCCCTTTGCAACCAATTCTTCAATCAATTCTTCAATTACATTCTTCTATAACGCGGGATATCGGTATGGTCTCTTATTGATGGGCCAAGTACCTTCCTTAAGGTGTATTCAATGATCAAATAATGGCCTTGGGGGAGGCAATTGCCGAGGCTCTTCAAAGAGATCCAAATACTGCAGTACAACCTCCTGTATTTCTTCTGGTATTGCCACTTCACAGTCCCCATTCTCTTGTTTCTCAAGCAACATTAATTCAGAATATCTTGTGGGCTAGCATTGAGGAATGACCTGCAATAAGGTGATATAAGGAGAACTTGGCAGCTGCCTGACTAAAACTTTAGCCCCAATCAACTTACAATTGGCAATATTGACTCCCTGCAACACTTGAGGCTCATTCTCGATAGTGAAGGCCATGGTCAAGTCTCTGAAATTGCATTTGATGTCTCCCAATGTGGACAACCACTCCACACCTAGTACCATATCACAACCTCCAAGTGGAATCAATATGAAATCTGCTGCACACATTCGTCCCTACATCTTCCAGGCCAATTGGCAACACTGAGTATCACAATTGAGGCTACTACCATCTGCTACTACCACAGCAATAGGGTCAGTCCTCTTGATTTCAGAAGCAAGTTTTGATGCCAAGCTAACTTCTATAAAGTTATGTGTAGACCCGGAGTCAATCAATATCTGTAAAGGCCTCTGACCCACATATCCCACAACTCTCAGCGTTTGGAAGTTATGAGTTCCTGCTAGTGCATGAACTGAAATTTGTGTCGTGGTTTCTACCTCCACCATATCTTCACTACTTATCTCAGATCCCTCCACTACTTCTTCTGATTCTTCCTCACTAGCATCAATTATAAAGAGTTGTGACCCCTTAGACCTACATCTGTGACCTGGTTCGAACTTTTCATCACAAAGTAGCACAAAACCCTTGGCCCTTCTATCTTGCATCTTAGCTTTAGTCATTGTTTTCTATGACCTGTTACCACTAGGCATAGACATGTTGGGCATAAAGTTGCCCCTTGAAGTTCCCACCGATGGAGGGTTTATCATTTTTGAAGCTAGAGGAGTAGGGAGTAGAGGTTTCTTTGAATACCTCAACTACTTTGATAAGGCTTCAAATTTTGCCTTTGCTAGTTTTACAAGGCAGTTGGCTTGCTGCAAATTACTTGGATTGCGTGATCTAACCTCCAAGACTAAGTCTTCCCTTAACCCGGTAAGCAAACAACTAACCAACTGAGTCTCTTTCAAGTATGTCCTTACTGCTATAGAATCAAATTTTGCCAAGTAATCCTTCACATTTCTATCTTGTCTTAGGCCCATTAACTCTAAAACAGGATTTTCATATGGGTTTCCAAACCTAAATTTAAGAGCATCCACATATTCTACCCAAGTAACTGTTGAATTAAGGCCTCTATCTTTCATTAATTGTTTATGCCATTGGGCAGCTATACCTCTTAAATGTATAGATGCCAATCTAACCTTTGACTATTTAGGGGTATTATCTATGCAGAAGAATTGATCGTAGACAAAAAGCCAATTATTCACATCATCACCAAAGAATAAGGGGAATTTAATCTTACTCAACCGTGATGAGTATAGCTGCGGCCCTGCAATTCCTCGCCCTTGCTAACTAGTCCGGACTGGCTCTGCAGTTGCTTGAGGTACAACTCCATCCACTGCACTACTTCTGTCCACAGGCCTGCTTTGCTGTAAGGGTATACCAATGACCATCTCTCGCAACTCCCGCAGCGAAGACTTCAGGTCCTCTACAGAATGTTCCATTGTTTCATCTGTGGTTTTGATTTGGAAAGATAGCACTTCCTCAATTCTACGAACCTCGGCCAAGGAGCATGTGTTAGCAACCATTTCTTGATGAAATCAGCACAGGCGAGAGGATTTAACCTGGCTCGGATACCAATGATATAGACCAAATGAGGTTCCATCCCAAAACCAATTGGCAATGGGTGGAGTAAATCCTTGGGTACATATATATATTGGGCTTCCCTTTGATAATCCACCGATGTAGCATCTAAATTGCCAGTATCAGACCACCACGCTCCGTATCTCGCATCCACGCAAGTTGGCTTTACACTAGATTTCTAGTCTCGGGCGAACACTGCAATTCTGACATCACCACCATGCAATGGACATGGCTTTGCACTAGAGTTATTCTAGTCTCAGGCGAACACTGCAATACCGACGTCAGCACTTGAGATTCGGAATGAAAGATTGTACAGCTATGTTGACCAAGGCCCATGACTTTACCAGACCCAGATCAACTCCAGAGCAAACTCAGGGACTTTCATGAGACCGAAAATGAGCTCCTTGAAATGTGGCAATCGAATTTGCAACACGTCACGCATAGACCCCCCATAAGTCCATTGAATGACATTGGCCTCCTATATGACCGGTGAACGGCATCGCATATGATCGGCGATCCACGGCGCAAGATCCACGACTCTGATACCAATTATATCAATTCAATTGTGAATTGGGATGAAATTGAACTAAATTTAGGAAAATAGCAAGAAAGATACAGAATTCGGGTTAGAAAATCAAGGGAGAGAGAATAGAAGAGGAGTTGAGGGCGAAAAAGAATGTGTTAGTATATTTTTGGAATGCCTTCTCCAATGCTAACTTCCTTCTTTTATACTATCAATTAGTTAGCTCAACTAACTAACTAAGTGCACAAGTACATTTTATTTCAAGAAAGTACAATTACTCATATGCTATCTCCTACTCTTACTTTGAACTGTATCATCCGATGCATTAGTGTCTGGTAAATGAACCCTATTTGATGTATAATAATATTTCTCTTAAAAACCTAATGATATTAACAATTATTATTCGAAAACTACAACCTCTAAAATTTGGGGCCCTTAAAAGTTGGAGGCCCTAAACGGTTGCTTGGGTTACTTGAAGTTATATCCGGCCATACTTTAGGGAGTCCCTATAAATTTTGAGGACTCCAAGAGGTTATTTAGATTGCATGGCATTATGTCCAACCTTAATTTCTTCTATATATACTAAATCTGATCCCATACTGAAAATAGCCAATGTTGTTTCATATGGTAACAACATTATGAATTCCCTATTAACAAAGAAAAAAAAATATTACTTTGTAGCCGTATTATAACGTATATACATATAAAATATATATAATTTATATATTTAATATATAAATTACTATGAAATATTATCGTTTAAAAGTTATTAATTTTTTATATGTGTAAATGTATAAATAATTATACATAATTTATACGGGTAGAACTATATATATTTATCATATTACCAAGGGTTATTTACACCTTTAGTTCCTACCCTTTGTATATTGTGTCGATTTAATTCATAAACTTTTAGTTATATTAATTTGATTCTTATACAATTAAAATTGTTATAAATAAGTCCAATTTTACAATTAATGTAAATTTTTGAATAATTAATGTTACGATTTTAATTAGATAATGAAAAAAATATGCAAGCGCTAATTTTTTGGCACAAAAAGCATATGCTCTAAAATCTTAATGATAAATTAAAAATAATTGTGAGTTAGACTTAACTAAAACTTATGTAAGGATTAAATTAAGATAATTAAATGTTCAAAAACTGAATTGACACAATAATCAAAGCAAAAGGATTATGATGTAAACAACTTCATTATTAATATATAATTTTTAAATTTTCATTATATATATATATATATATAGTCCATCCCAGCGACTTAGAAACTATTACCCTTTCCAAATCCCTGATTGAGGGCCTATTTGGCTAAACTTATCTTTTGAAAAATATGCTTTTTTGGGAGAAAAAAAATTACATTTTTCAGGACTTGAATGTGTTTGGCTTGAAAAGAAAAATATTTTTAATTGGAAACAAAGTTATTTTTTTGCTTTTAAGCAAAAGAGGAGAAAACAGTGCTTCTTCTTTATTTATTTATTTTTTGCCAAATGACAAGAGTGTTAGATTATATTGTATAGGTGTCAATATTGTATGTATTGAGCTCATTGTGCCTTCTTTGTATGACTTGTATAGCTCATTCATTATTCTATAAATATACGAGAGGGCCACTGCTCTATGGACGCGCCTCATTTTTTCATGCTATCAGAGCTATAATGGATCGTGTCAAGCTTTAACCACAAACTATTTCTTTTGAAAACATAAAGACTAATACAATAAATTATAAAAATCTTAGCCACAAAATTTATTAATATTATAAGCAATTGATGTTTTAACCATCAATACAAAAATAAAACAAGTAAACCAACATATAGTAACCTTTGGAGTGAGAGTAGTACAAGGATGGATGACCTCCTTGGAAATCCTCGTATTACCAACCCTATAAGGTTGAGAGTCCTCGGAAACAGCCTCCGGCAGGATTACACATTGAAGGGGTAAGGCTGCATACATCCACCCCCCAAACCCTGCTTAGGCGAGAACCCTTGAGGCATTGGGTATGTTGTTATTGTTATTGTTGGATTATTGTACATTAAATGCTCCATTTGAAAATTTTGCTTGGGGCTCTTAGAATGTTAGGACCAGCCCTGCCCCAAATGTCACTACATGTTGGTTTAGTTGTTTTATTTTTGCGTTAATGGTTAAAGCATCAATTGCTTATAATATTAATAAATTTTGTGATTAAGATTTTTATAATTTATTGTATTAGTGTTTTTGCTTTCAAAAGAAATATATCATCAGAAATATTTAGCTAGGGAGTCCCTTTTCTCAAGCTATAATGGACCGTCTTCACCAAGTTTTTTCCCGACCGCTCCCCCGCCATCTTTGCTAGCCGGTGCGCCCGCTGCCTCACCAACAGCCAATACAACTCCGATCGCCGCCACTCTAACCCTAGCCACTGCCACCGGCACCATGCTCTTCCCTTCTCTCTCTCTCTTTCCCCTATCTGTTGCTCCCTATGGCCGACGCAACATCTTCCACCACTTCTCCAACAACCAGCGTTCCCTCCACACCGCTCGTGGCACCACCCGCTGATGGTGGTGCTCCATCTCTTCCCACACCCTTCAGCGTCTCCAATGTCCGACAGCACATATCGTCTACACTTGATTAAATCGATCCATCAACCTACTTAGTATGGCGCCGCTCTTTTATCTTCGCTTGTCGGGGTTATGCTATTGATGACCATCTTGATGGTTCATCCTTTCCACCCATCACTTCCAATCCAGCCTACCGCTATTGGAGACAGGTTGACAATCTCCTTATCTCTTGGATACTTGATACTATTTCCTCTGACCTTGCTAGTGCTGTGAGTGGCGATGATGATGATTTAACTACTGCATCTTTTTGGAATTCCATCTCTAGACTCTTTACTGATTTTGCCCAATCACGCCAATTGCAATATAAACGAGAATTAACTAACATTAAGAAAGGCAATCTCTCCATGTTAGCATATCTCACAAAAATCAAATCCCTGGCTGATAATCTCAGATCTGTACATGCCTCTACTACCAATATTGATATGGTTTTACCTGCTGTGGATGGTCTTTCTGATGATAAAGCATTTCATGCTGTTTGTACCTCTATTACTTCTAGATTCCCTTTTCCGTCTTTTATTGAGGCCCGATCTATGTTAATGAATGAAGAATCTTGTTTCAAAAATGCTAACACCAATGCCCCTACTCTTCTCATTGCTACCCGGCACCACCGAGGTGGCCCAGCCACCACCCACGGCTGGCGCTATGAAGCAGTAGCAGCAGCAGTCAACAGCTGCCTCGGAGCAGCCTGTTGCACTTCCCGCTCATCAGACATCACATACGCCCAGTTATGGTAATTAGTTTGCTAATGGTCATGGAAATGGCCGAGGTCGTGGGGGTCGAGGTAATGGCCGTGGTCGTGGACATAACTGTCGTGATTATGGAAATTCATGGATGCAGAACATGTGGGGCCCGAATTACAGGTGGATGCCGTGGCCTATGCCCCTTTTTATATGCCATATTGATCGCCTCATTTTGGCTCTGCTTCTCAGGGTGGTAACTTACCTTCTTATCCATAGTTTCATCCTGCAAATAATACTTATACCACTGGCTATGGTTTTTACCCAGGTCTTGATGCAAGTCAGTTCCTCCCACAGTCCTATTCCACCCCTATTCTTAACTTGTACTGGGTCATGGATAGCTGGGCTTCCACCCATATGACAAATAACCCAGGTATCCTAACATCCTTATCTCCATATATTGGATCTGACAGAATTTTTGTGGGCAATGGTCCGTCTCTTTCTATTATGGGCATTAGGTTATGTTTTATTTCCACCCCTGTAGGTCATTTAACTTTAAATAAAGTACTATTTGTCCCAAGTCTCTCCAAAAATTTACTCTCTGTTCATCAATTTTGTTCAGATAATAATTGTCTTCTTGAATTTGACTGTTTTGATTTTTCTGTCAAGGATCCTAAATCGAAGTCCACCGTCATCCGTTGTGTTAGTTTGGGGCCTCTCTTTACTGTACTAGGATCATCCTCCATTCATACATCGTTCGTTGCATCTAAAGTCTCCTTTTCTCATTGGCACCGTCGCTTGGACCATCTAGGAGAACCAGTTTTGTCCACTTTAGTTAAGCAAAAGTTTATTTCCTACTCTAGTTTTTCATAGTCCAGTTTGTGTTATGCTTGCCAACTAGGTAAGCATAGTCGTTTACCTTTTCAAAAGTCTGTTACCAATACTACACGTCCTTTTGATATTGTTCATTCTGATGTATAGACATCGCCTATGTATTAGTTTCAGTGGTTTTAAGTATTATTTGTTATTATTGGATGATTACTCTTATTTTGTGTGGATTTACCCTATGCGTGCCAAATCTGAGGTTTTTGACTTGTTTGTTCAGTTTTGTAATCTCGTGTTAAATCAGTTTGGCATGAAAATCAAACATTTTCAGTGTGATAATGGTACTGAGTACATCAATCGTGACTTTAATGGCCTTTTTCTGCATCGGGGTATTCTCAGTAGGGTCTCTTGTCCTCACACCTCCTAACAAAATGGGAAGGCTAAATGCACGCATCGGACCATCGGTAACATGATGCGTTCACTCCTCTTCCAAGCCTGTATTCATTAGAATTTTGGATTGAAGCAGTTTCAGTTGCAGCTCATATTATAAACTTACTACCACCCACTTCCATTAAGAAAAAGATTACTCTTTAACGCCTATATAAAAAGAAAGTTAATTATGATCACCTTCAAGTTTTCGGCAGTGCCTGTTATCTAAATTTGAGTGCAATCACTCCACATAAGCTTGCTCCATGCTCTACCTTGTGTGTTTTCTTGGGATATCCACCGAGTCGTAAAGGCTATAATTGTTTGGATCTCTCCACTAATAAAGTCATTATCTCGAGGCATGTTATTTTTGATGAAGCAGACTTTCCCTTTGCACGATTGGGTACCTTTTCTAAAGCTACAATGGACCTAATGCCCTATGCACACTCCCTTTTCCCTTTTCCTACAATGGACATTCAAGCTACAAATTTGTTGCCCGAGGTTCCCTTTTCCTATAAGCAGGCTCTTACTGATGACAATTGAAAGAATGCAATGCTCGATGAATTTAATGCTCTTATTCGTAATAAGACATGGGATCTTGTTCCTCCACCCTCTAATGGTAACATTGTTGGTTCCAAGTGGGTTTATTGCATAAAGCAGACATCTACTGGTCAAGTTGAACAGTATAAAGCTCGGTTAGTTTCTCAGAGATTCACACAAAGGTATGGCATAGACTACGGTGAATCCTTTCGTCCGGTTGTTAAACCTGCTACTGTTCATACTGTCTTGACTATTACCACTTCTCGGCACTGCCCCATTCATCAGCTTGATGTGAAGAATGCATTTCTCAATGGCACCCTTAATGAAGAGGCATATATGAAGCAACCACCAGGTTTTATCAGCTCTCAATATCCTGATCATGTCTGTAAGCTTAACAAGTCTTTTTATGGTCTCAAGCAGGCTTCTCATGCTTGGTACACTCATTTCTCTACCTTTCTACATCAGTTAGGCTTCCGCAGCTGTAAGTCTGATTCCTCCTTATTCGTATGACATCGAGGACATGACATGGCTATATTACTAGTTTATGTTGATGATATAGTTCTTACTGCTTCTCTAATGCGGTGCTTCAAGACCTGCTTCATTCTCTTCACTCTGAGTTTGATATGAAAGATTTGGGATGCCTTAATTACTTTCTTGGCATTTCAGTGTCTCACTTATCTACAGGACTCTTCTTGTCCCAATCCAAGTATGCTCATGACCTACTGGATAGGACTAACATGCTGTCTTGCAAGCCCGTTGCCATATCCATAGATTCCAAGTCCAAACTTTCCATGGAGGATGGCGAGCTCATGTCCAATCCCACCTTGTATAAGTCCATTGTTGGTGCCCTTCAATATCTCATCTTTACTCGCCCTGACATTTCTTATGCAGTGCAACAACTGTGTCTATTTATGCATGCTCCACACTCATCCCACTAGATGGTTGTTAAATGCATTCTTCAATATATCAAGGGCACACTTGATCATGATTTAACTATCTCCCCTACTCGTTTGGACCAACTCGTGGCATGCTCCGATGCTGATTGGGCTGGATGCCCCGATACTCGCAATTCTACATCTGGATTCTGTGTTTTACTCGGGGGCAACATTATCTCCTGGTCCTCCAAACGACAGCCCACAGTCTCCCCTTTTGGCGCAGAGGCTGAATATCGTGCCGTTGCCAATGCCGTATCAGAATGTCGTCGGCTCCGTTCTCTCCTTGGTGAGCTCAATCTTCTTCTTCCTCGGGATACTTTGGTCTATTGTGACAATGTCTCTGCCATGCACCTGTCTATAAATCCTATCCAGCATGTTCTCACGAAGCATATTGAGATTGACATCCATTTCGTAAGAAAGCGTGTTCAAATGGGTCTTGTTCGAGTTCTTCATGTACCTTCGTCTCAACAAATTGCAAATATCTTCACAAATAACCTTCCGCGACATCTCTTTCTGCTTTTCAAGTCCAACCTTCACATTCGGTTATTTCCTGCTTCGGTTGAGGCGGGATGTCAGACTATACTGTATAGGTGTCAATATTGTATGTACTGAGCCCGTTGGGCCTGCCTTGTATGACTTGTATAGCCCATTCATTATTCTATAAATATATGAGGGCCACTGCTCTATGCACTCTCCTCATTCTTTCAAAGTGCTTATACTCATTTCTATATATCAAAATTCCACATATACAACCAAAATCACTCCTCAAGAATGGCCAAATTACTAAACCTATTTACAAAAGACTCAATTTAAACTCCTATCCTCTAGGTGCAAAAAATGTAGGCGACACCCCACATTCATTTTAATCTCCCTAATTATACTCTCCTCTCTTAATTCTATATCCTTGAATCTTCGTAAGTTACGCTTTTTACAGATTAAGTAAACTGATGTTGCTAAGACCACCCTTCTTATTTTTCTTATGGGTAGTCAGTTTTTAACTCCTAACTTGAACCACTCTAACGTCTCGGCAAGTGAGGTAAAATATCGAATCCTGCTCCAAGAATAAATCTGTTTCCATACTCTCCATACCCAAGTGCAAGCTAAGAACACATGATCTCCAGCTTCCTGTTGAGACTTGTAGAATGAGCAAATACTAGTCCGGCTAAATCCTCTCTTCCATAGCACATCGTTTGTTAACAAGATTTTTCTCGATGCCATCCACAATAAAGTTATGTTCGGGATACCAACTATTACTCCAAATAGTTCTACCCCAGTGGGTAACCTCTCTTTTCTCCTAGGCCAGGTTATACACCTTCTTCATAATCACCTTTCCTTGTGGTCCAATCCCTCAAACATATTCTTCTACATTATCCCCCCATCTTGCTAACAACCGACCCTACAACCCAGACCCCTTTCCACACACTTGACTCACTCCCTTTTAGATACAAGAAAAGCGCGCATCTACGACAAACTGTTTACATCAGAGTAATATTCCATCACAAATAATGCTTTATTTATGATGGAATTATGCTTCGTTGTAACAGATATAAGCAACTACGACGGCTTTAAAATACCGTTGTAGATAAGTCTCACTTTCCATCGCAAATAACTTCCAAGATTTCCCAACACTTTTGGCGCATTTTTTGACGCCTTTTAATTATTATTTACGACAAAAAAATTATGACATAAAAAATTCCATCACAAAAAGATACTATTTATGAAAAACATTTTATGACGGAAAATAATTCCGTTGTAAAAAGATACAATTTATAACAAACATTTAATAGCGGAAAAGAATTATATCATAAAAGGATACTAATTACAACAAATATTTTTTGATGGAAGAGCTCCATTGTATAAAAAATTAAAAATAAAAACTATTTAGGACATAATATTATTATGTCATTAAAACTTACATTAATAACTTAGTTTAAATTTGAGTAAATGACTAAATTGACACTATATAAATTATAAATGAACTACATTTACACAATTAAAAGTTCAAGAACTAAATTATCGTAATAAGAAAAGCATTGAAACTTTTGGTGTAAATAACTTTTTTTAGTATATATGACACTAGATATAATTTTTTCAAATAGTTAAACCATAAATAAAACTTTTCACTAAAATTTTATTTTGCCTCCAATTTTTCACTTTGCCGCACACTTTAAAAGTTTTATTTTGCCTCCAATTTTTTGCTTTGCCACACATTTTAAAAATTTTATTTTACTTTTATTTTAAAACCAAAAATACAATTTATAAAACTTGCCTAAATAAAAAAAATCCCTAAATAATTTCTCACTGTTTCTTTTGACAGAATTGCTCACTATTTCCTTTATTTTTCGAACACTAATGCTCACTATTTCTAAAAACCCTATAATTTCCCTCTCTTTTTCACAGAACGCAAACGCCACATTAAAAACCTCCACCGTGCGCTGGCTGCTCTTCTCCTCCAGTGAACGCTCCGACTCGACGCTGGTGAATAGTGTACTTTGCTCCTCCGATTATGCTTGGACTCGACAACATCGCCGCTCTGCTCTGAATTCGGACCTCAGGTAGCAGACTGTGGAATGATTTGAGAGTTTTAGCATTATATAATTTAGTATATGTTTTATTTTAGTTTTACACATATACTTTGTTTAGAACACAAGAAATTTTCTAAAATCCTAGGATCGGACTTCATTAACCCTTTTCTACTCCAACAACAACCTAGTGCCTCCGAGACATTCCAGCCAAAACAGGTGATGAGGTTACTACTATATAGAAAGGCTATTTTTAGAGTATTAACCCTTTTATGTAAATTAGGATGAATTGTAAGTTCAAAAGAAAGGGAAATTTTGAGACCCAGAAGGTTAAAAATGGGTTTTTGACAAGAAAAAGACAGACCCAATTGGGACAAAACTTTGAACTGAAAATAAAGAAAATTTGGGAGACCCAAAAAGGAAAAGTGAGGAATTTAGTGAGAAAAGAGAAGACCCAGATAATGAAATTGATAAGAAAAGGGAGATTATGCAACAAAGAGTTAAAAGTATTAAAGTATTGATGAAGAAAAGAACAAATTTTACTTGTGTTTTTGCTCACATCGACTCAATACCCACGAAAACGCGTTATTGACTCTGATTTTTGTTGATATTTGTATATGGGTTCAAATTGATCTCTTATTAAATATATATTGTTGTTGATATTTAGTATATTAATCTTTTAGGATGAGATTCATTATTTTTTATGTTTTATGCATTTAAGTACCTATTATTTGATCAATAATGACTCCTAGTAAACATTAGATGAGAATTGTTGATAATCGCCTTAGCAACGAATATGAGAAAGGTGTTAAAGAATTTGTTAGTTTTGCATAGACGCTTAGGATGGGAAACAAAGGTGATCAAATGCCCATGTGTAAAATGTAAGAACATAAATGAGTATTCTGGTGACATTGTTGAAGAGCATCTTATCGTGTATGGGATACTGGTTATAAATATTGGTATCACCATGGGGAATTGAGGAGTTTCAATCAGAGTTAGATTTAGAATTTGTTGATGAAAGTAACGAGGGTTTAGATGAATTTGAAAGCGATGGTGAGGAGTTAGAGCAAGTGCAAAGTGATGAAGAGATTGATGACATGATAGTGCATATGTTCCCTTCTTTTCGTGATGCTTGTGAAAGCAGTAGGATCTTTGCTAGTGATGTGCCTATAGAAGAACCTAATGATGATGTGAAGAAGTTCTATAGGCTATTGAGGGACCTTAAACAACCTGCATACCAAGGTTGTAAGTGCTCAAAGTTAAATGCAATTATAAAATTGCTTCACATCAAGTCCCTTGGTAGGTGGAGTAATGGGTCATTTACTATGTTGATGGAGTTCCTAAAGACTGAATTGTTACCTAGTGATTCAGCCTTGGCAGATTCTTATTACGAGGCAAAGAAAGTGATTAAAGACCTGGGGCTCTCTTATAACAAGATTGATGCTTGTAGCAATGATTGTATGTTGTTCTGGAAGGAGGATGAAACACTTGATTCTCGTAAGGTATGTGGTGCTTCCAGGTGAAAGGATGACAAGCGTAGTAGGGAGACTAAGAGAAAAATAAATGGTAAGAGAATACCATAGAAAATCTTACGGTATTTTCCATTGAAGTCGAGGCTTCAACGTTTATTCATGTTCTCCAAGACAACATCTGATATGCGGTGCCATGATGAAAATCGCATAAAAGATGGAATCATGAGACATCCAGCTGATTCAAAGGCATGGAAACATTTTGATGAACTTTATGAAGACTTTTCCTTGGAGCTTCGTAATGTTAGACTTGGTTTGATAAGCGATGGTTTCCAACTGTTTTCTTATTCTACAACACCACATAGCATTTGGCCGGTCATTCTTGTTCCATACACCTTGCCCCCTTGGATGTGTATGAAACGATCTAACTTTATTTTGTCAATGATAATCCCTGGTCCAAAGGGTCCTGGTGATGCGATAGATGTTTATCTACAACCTTTGATTGAGGAGTTAAAAGAGTTATGGGAATTCGGTGTCGAGACTTACGATGCATCTAAACAACAAAATTTTAAGTTGCATGCCTCCTTATTGTGGACTATTAATGATTTTCTGGCTTATGGTATCCTCTCTGGATGGAGTATAAAAGGTAAATTGGCATGTCCTTATTGTCATAAGTATACTCACTCTCTTAGATTGCCAAATTGTTGCAAGCAGGTTTACATGCATCATCGATGCTTCCTTCCAACCAACCATAGTTCGCGAAAGAAAAAGGACTGGTTTGGAAACAAAGTGATGGAAGAACCTCCGATACCATTGTCAGGGGCAGATGTTCTTGAGGAAGTGCAAGATTTGAAGGGGATTCCCTTGAGTCAAGCTCCTTATGTAAAAGTAAAACTCGATCATGAACAGAGGGGGGATAATTGGAACAAGAAAAGCATTTTTTTTTAGTTGACTTATTGGAAAAACCTTTTATTGAGGCATAATTTTGATGTCATGCACATTGAAAAGAATGTTTGTGATATTGTGTGGGAAACTATCATGAACATGAAGGGGAAGACTAAAGATACTGTTAAGTGTCGTCTTGATTTGCAAGCTCTCAATATAAGGCCAGATTTGCACCCTCGTGAAAAGGGAAACAAGCTTGAACTACCTCTAGCACCCTACACCTTGTCTTGAAAGAAAAGGCTAATATTGTGCGAGTTTTTGAAAGAATTGAAGGTTCCAGATGGGTTCTCATCAAACATCTATATGTGTGTACATTTAAAAGAGGGTAAGATCTCTAGTTTGAAGAGCCATGACTGTTATGTTCTCCTCCAAAGGTTACTTCCTCTTGTGATTCGTGGAGACATGCCTACCAAGGAAGTAAGTGAAGCAGTTGTTGAGTTGTCTAGTTTTTTCAATGTTTTATGTGCTAAGGCATTAAGGATGGAGGATCTAGAACGAATCAAAGCTCAAATTCCCATAACTCTTTCAAAGTTGGAGAAATGTTTTCCTCCTGCTTTTTGGAATATCATGTTGCACTTGCCCATCCATTTAGTTGATGAAGCTATGATTGGTGGGCCCGTACATTGCCGTTGGATGTATGGAGGGGAGCGGGATATGTATATTCTTAAGTCATATGTTTGCAATCAAGCTCGTCCAGAGGGCTCAATTGCCGAGGGCTACCTTGCCAATGAGTGTATGACCTTATGCTCCAGGTATCTACATGGTACTGAGACAAAATTTAATCGCCTGGAACGCAATTATGACGGTGGCATGCAGTTTGGTAAAAAGTTATTCATTTTCTCCCATCCTGGACTGCCACTAGGAGCTCCTAACATTTGTAATTTTGATGTGCGTGAAAGATATCAAGCTCACTTATTTGCTTTGAAGAATTGTATAGAAGTTTTACCTTTCCTTCGGTAAGACATCATAATTATTCTTTTTAATATTATAGCTTATACTTGTGGAAATTAAATTATTCGACTTTGTAGAGAACATTCTCAAATAATAGCACGTTCTAATGTCCGAGTGACTGAAGAAGAGAAAGATAATCACTTTGTTGAGTGGTTCAGAGAAAGAGTAAGAAAGTATTTGTGGACCTAGTTACTATTATTATAAATACCTTTTTATTTCCATATTTATAAGTGTTTGTTTTCAATAGGTTGTACATTTGAGCAAGGAAGGAAAATGCCCCCACGGTGAAGAATTTTTGTCATTTTGCAACTGGACCTACATCATATGTGAAATCTTATGGTGGTTATGTAACCAATGGGTTTAGGTTTTGCACACTAAAGCGTGATGTAGGTATGAGGACACAAAATAGTGGGGTCTGTGTGGTTGGTAATACTGGTTATGGATATGCTACTATTGATTACTACGGGGTGTTGAATGAGGCTATTAGATTGGAGTATCTTGAGGATAACCACATTGTGTTTTTTCGTTGTAATTGGTGGGATAGAAGTGATAGAGTAGTAAAGAAAGATAAATTTGGTTTTGTTAGTGTTAATTGCCAGTGACATTTAAAAACAGATGAGCCCTTTGTATTAGCCAGTCAAGCACTACAAGTGTTTTATGCCAATGATGTTGTTCATAAAGGTTGGCATGTTGTAGTCAAGGTACAACCTCGAGACTCGTATGAGATATGCCTTGAAGCAGATGATGGTCATGATGAAGTTACTAAAGCTGACTAGGAGACTGATTCTTTTAATGCTCAGTTCGCAGCTCCTAGTTCATCAACCGATTTTGAGTACTCTGTTAGTCCCAAGAGGAATGATTTAGAAGCTGAAATGGTGGATAAATTTGAATTAAGAAAGAAGAAAAAGAGAAGATCAAGGAGACGAGTTTAATGTGATGTACTTGCTATTGTATTTCTCTGTTGTATGTACTGCTAGCTAACAATGTGCTTTGAATGGTAATTGTGTTTGATACTAATTGATTTTTTTTGTTATTTGTTTAGGTGAAATGGCATCCCGTAGCAAATCTAGTAAGCTTATATGTGTAGCACCTGGAGCATTGTCAAGAGAACGTGCTCAAGGATTAAAATCTTGGAGCAAAGTTAGCCAAGATATGCTTGTTCATGTTGGTCAAGTTGCACCACCTTCCAACATTCCTTTTGTTGAATTTGAGCCTAGAGAGAATCAAGATGATGAAAATGTTGTTGGCTCTAACATTGAAAGGGAGGTTGATAAGTCACCTCGTAATTATTCTCCTTCCAAAGATGGTTCACAGGAAAATAGAAGACAGTCTAATTCAGTACCTGCTATAAGAGATGGTGATTACATTTACAATTACAATTCCTACTATTGCTTATTTCTAGCCTTTTTTTAATAGTTTTCTTTTGGAGGTTCTGCGATAGCTCAAACAAAAATGTGGAAAAGGAACCCGAATGCTAAACCTTGGGGTATGAACAAAGTCAAAGAAGTGGCAAACTTTTGGCCTGGAGAAAAGCTGGAATTAAAATTTTTTAACAAAGGTCCAATTGGTAGAAATGGACAAATTCTGGTGAAACATTTGGGTAAAATTGTTCATGATCGTACCATGTGTCCAATTCAAGTGCATAAGTGGGACGATATTGATGAAAGCTATAAGGATCAAATGTGGGCTTCTGTTTTGGTAATTGAGCTCTCAAATTCAACTTAATTATTGTCTAATCTCTGATTAATTTTTAATTGTATTGCGCACTAACATAGTTTTTAATGTCATAGCAACATTTCAAGGGCAATGGTATAGAGTATCGTCGATCGAAAATGTTGAAGCATGCAAGGAGACTATGGAACAATTGGCAGGGATCAATGAGTCAGTCCAAACTCAAGGTTGCAAAGAGTATAGAGGCCGCATTGAAAAATAAGCTATCATGCATGCTTAAGGAAGACTGGGAGTGGCTAGTAATAGAGCATTATACTGATCCAGGCTTTTTGGTATGGTTCTAGTCCCATTATAGTGACTTTTGACTTTCGAATTATGTTGAATGATTTAGTTGTATTTGTTATAAAAATGTAGATAAAGAGTGCCCAGAACTCTGAAAATAGAAGTGGTTTGACTGTGCCTCATTGTACTGGAAGCAAAGCATTTAGAGACATCGTCTATAAAGATCTAGTATGTGGAACATACTTTTATTCGTTTAATAATTTTAGTTTAACGGCATTGCTTAACAAAACTATTGTGTTTAAGTAGGAGGCAAGGATGGAATGGAACCTAGTGTTGCTGAAGTTTTTAAGTTGACAAGAAAGAAGAATAATGGAGAATTGGAAGAGAAAGACCAAAACAAATATGTATATGTTATAAGACTTAATTTCATGGAAAATAATCTCGTCTTTTGAAATTTTAATGTTTGATATCTTATTATTGTTTGGTTAATTTATTTGTTGTAGGATGAAATTGTGCGAGAGTCTGAAAAAAATCCTTCTATGTCTCGGTTGGAGTTAATAGAGAAATGTTTCGGACCCCAAGATCGTGATCATGTGATATGTTCCGGGTTTGGTGTGAGGCCTAAAGATCTGAGAGCGCTTGAACCTAGTAAGGCTGACCTTAAGGACAAGAATGAACAGATTGACGCTCTGACAAAACGTGTTGATAACATAGAAGCCAACCACCAAAAATAGATAAGTGAAATACAGTCTGTTCATCAAATAGATATAGACAAGTTGCAGGATCATGTCAAAATGCTTACTGACTTGGTACTTCGGCAATCTTCTCGTGGTAGCCAATCGTCTTCTAAAGATGATTTCTAGTGAGTATTATTTATGTGTCCTTTGCAATTTCTATTGAAATTACAATTTCACTTTGATTTAGTTCAAGCCAAACTTATAGAAGGCCTTAATTGAGTGTGGCTTTGCATATACTAAATTTTGCCCATTGTGTGATAGATCCCTAATGTTGTTATGATTTAAGCCAATCTTGAACCATAACCAAGGGTTTTAAGAAGAATAAAAGAGTATGAGATGAGAAAGAAGTGAATAGAGATGAGAAGTTAGAAGAATTTAGATGAGAATTAGAGAGAGAATTAAAGATGAGAGAGAAATCAATCAATTATCATTCAACATTGAAGCTTACAATGCAAGACTCCCTATTTATACTAATCTCTAATCAACTTGAATACATTGAACATGGACAACTACTTAACCGACCTAGAAGAGCTCAGCCGCCACTCTTAACCCGCATTGACCAAGCTTAACCCCCTAACTATATTTTGAATGCTAACTGCTGCAAATGCCCACTCCAACCGAAGCCTTGTGAGCCTTATTGAGTATTTAGTTACATATACTAATCTAACGACTTATTCTAATATGCTTGGGTCATGACAAATGGGCATTGTTCTCCATGGGTGAAGACTTGAGACGTGCTTATTCTAGGGTATGTATTATTTTTTTCCTTTTTTTATTTACAAGAAATGTATATATTATATGAGCTTAACTCTTGTTATAAATGCATGTTTTGTAGGGTTGTGAGATTATAGAACGAAGAATGGAAGATTGTCGATCTTTTTGATATTTTGTCTACTTAAAGCTTTGAGACGATTACAATTTGATACTTTTGAGTTTTTGGGCAAATTGAAAGATTTTATGTTGATATACATGAGTTGTATGACTTTGTTCTTTATATATACATGAGTAAGGTATTAATTATCTCATAGATATTGTAGTGATATACATGATTGTGTATGTTGATTCATTTTTGGAATGTGAATATTCTTGTGATATGAGCAAGCTTTAAAGATTATGAAATCCACATTTGATTCTTGTTATTGGATTGGTTAAATGTTGTCATTGGACCCAACATTGATGATAGATAAATTCTTGTTAACGTGTGTGTTGTTATGACGCATAATTTTGTCGTAATCAATATACTATTTATGATGGAGTAATAAAATCATCCCTAATGTATATGTAGTTACGATGGAAAGAGTAATAAAATAATTGCTGATGTTTATACAAATATGATGAAGAATTCCATTGCAAATGTCATGTTATTTACGACGGAGTGAACAATCTGTCGCTAATGTTTATATAGTTGCGAATGAAGTTTCTGTTGTAAGTAATATGTCATTGACGATGGAATAAACAACCGTTGCTAATGTGTATGTAGTTTTGACAGAAAGTTTTGTCGTAAGTAATATGTTTTTTACAATAGAATTAAAAGTCGTTGTTGTTATTAGTATACTAGCGAAGGAAAACTCTGTCGTAAATAATATACTATTTATGACGGACGAAAGAACCGTCGTAAATACTTGCCTTATCATTTATGACGAAGTCGTCATAAAAGACCTTTAACGACTAGGCCTTCTACGACGGTAGACAATGGAGGTCAAATCCATCGTAAATGATCATTTACGACGGAAAAGTGGGTCTTTTGCGACGGATTTTTCGGTCGTTGTTGGACCTTTTTCTTGTCGTAATGTCCAAACTAAGTCCCCTTTCATATGGGCATCCAATTGCTTCACCCCTATTCCTTCTTTGTTTTTAGGGAAGCATATTTTGTCCCAAGCAATGCGACAAGCAAAAGCATAAGTAAAAAAACAATTCCGAACTAAAATACCCTTATAGAAAAATAGCAGTTTGTAGCTGATACATTTCCAAGTGCTCCTTCAACATGGATATGGCTAGCTCCTAGTGGCATCTACTGTTAGATCCATTCTCTTGTTGTCATGTAGTCAACAACTACAATTGGAACATTGCCAGTATTTTCGCAATCTTGAGCCACGTCTCCGCCCCTCTCATATCTGATTATAAGTGAAATAATATAATTGTGGGAATAATTGGTACCCCTAGAATAGGAGTCCTCTCGTATATATAATGATTTACAATACATGACAAGCCTAATGGGCCTAATATATGGGCCCAATATATATGTACACTTATAACCCATTACAATTATGACCCACTATACAATATACTTTAGCATCCCCCCTCAACCAAAGCAGGAGAGAAACGAAGGCAAAGGTTGTGTCTGAATAGAAGAAAGAGTTGTCACGGTAGATTCTTTGTACAGATGTTAGCTATTTGTTGCGATGAGGGAATGTGAAAAGCCCGAACATGACCCATTTGGACGCGCTCTCGAACAAAGTGAATGTCGATCTCAATATGCTTGGCTTGAACGTGCTGCACCGGATTAGTAGACAAGTACATAGCAGAAACATTGTCACAATAAAAGCAAGGTGGCACGGGGAAAAAGAAGACAAAGCTCACCAAGAAGAGAGCGAAGCCAACAATACTCAGAGACGGCATCAGCAACCGCCCCGTACTCGGCCTCGGCGCTAGATCGAGAAACTGTAGGCTGGCGTTTGGAGGACCAAGAAATAAGGTTACCTCCTAGAAAGACACAAAAACCAAATGTAAACCGACGAGTGTCAGGACAGCCAGCCCAGTCTGCATCATAGTATGCGACAAGTTGATCCACACAAGAAGGAGAAATAGTCAATCCACAGGTAATAGTGCCCTTGATGTATTTGAGAATGCGTTTAACGGCCATCCAATAAGGTAAACGCAGAGCATGCATAAATATACTTGTTGCACAGCATAACAGATATCGGGGCGAGTGAAAGTAAGATACTGAAGAGCATCAACTGTAGATCGATATAAAGTAGGTCAGGCATGAGATCTCATCGTCTATGGGAAGTTTAGACTTAGAATCTGTAGGTGTAGCAACAGGCTTGCAGGAAAGCATGTTGGTTTTATCAAGCAGATCATGAGCATACTTGGACTAAGACAAGAAAAGACCATCTGAAGAGTGCGAGATGGAGATGCCAAGGAAATAATTAAGCCGCCCCAAATCAGTCATATCAAATTCAAAACGTAAAGAACGAAGTAGAGCTTGAAGAAACACAGTAGAAGATGCAGTAAGAATGATATCATCAACATAAACCAACAGTATAGCCATGTCACCACCACGACGTAAAATAAATAGTGAAGAATCAGACTTACAACTCGTGAAACCGAGTGTGTGCAGAATGGAGGCGAAGCGATTATACCATGCCCGGGGGGCCTGTTTAAGACCATAAAGGGATTTATTTAATTTGCACACATAATCTGGAAATTGAGAGTTGAAGAAACCTCAAGGCTGCTTCATGTAAACCTCTTCATTGAGATAACCATTCAAAAAAGCATTTTTAACATCGAGTTCATGAATGGGCCACTGACGAGAAGTAGCGAGAGCAAGAACCGTGCGAACTGTAGCTAGCTTAACAACAAGACTGAAAGTTTAGCCATAATCAATGCCGTACCTTTGTGTGAAATCTTGTGCAACCAATCGAGCTTTATATCGTTCAACTTCACCTGTAGAAGTCTACTTAATACTAAAAACCCCTTTAGAACCAACAATGTTGCCATGACTAGGTGGAGGAACAAGATCCCATGTGTGATTACGAATAAAGGCATTATATTCATCAAGCATGGCGGTCTTCCAATTGTGGTTTGTAAGGGCCCGCTAATACGAGAAAGGAACCTCGGGTAACGTATTATAAGCAACCATAGGAGGTTTAAGAAGAGGTTTTACAATACCAGCCTTAGAACGTGTGACCATAGGGTGAAGAGATCGAGAAGCATCCCGAGGTGGGCATGGTGCATCGGTCACGGCTAGAGCAGGGCCAGACATGGTCTCGGGCTCGGTGGGTGGCTGCGTTAAGGCGGGCACCGGTGCGGGAACCGGAGAAGGAGAGCCCGACATTGACGGTGGGTTGGGTGGCGGGACCGGGCTCTTGCCAGCGAAGGGAGAGGCAGCGAGAGGTGAGGAGAAGACCTCATGGAGACGGGTCATCATTTCTTCGAAAAAGGTACCCAACCGAGCGAAAGGAAAATCTGTTTCATCAAAGACAACATGTCTTGAAATAATGACTTTGTTAATAGAAAGATCTAAGCATTTGTAGCCCTTATGATTCGGTGGATAGCCTAGGAAAACACGCAAAGTAGACCGGGGTGCAAATTTATGTGGAGCAGTTGCAGTTAAATTAGGATAGCAAGCACTTTCAAACACACTAAGATGATCATAATCAACCTTTTGTTTATAGAGGCGTTGATATGGGAACTTTTTCTTAATGTTAGTAGAGGGTAACAAGTTGATAATATGAGTAGCAGCCAAAACAGCCTCAACCCAATACTCAAGAGGCATACAAGCTTGAAAAAGGAGAGTTCGCATCATATTGCCAATAGTGCGGTGCATGCGTTCAGTTTTCCCATTTTGTTGGGATGTATGAGGGCATGAGACCCGACTAAGGATGCCCAGTTGTATACAAAGTCCGTTAAAATTATGATTAATATATTCAGTCCCATTGCCCCATTGGAATTGTTTAATTTCCATACCAAATTGATTCAAGACAAGTGCACAAAATTGAAGAAATAAATCAAACACGTCTAATTTTGCACGCATCGAGTAAATCCACACAAAATGAGTATAGTCATCCAAAAATAACAAATAATATTTATAGCCATCGAAACTAGAAACATGTGATGTCCATACATTAGAATGAACAATGTCAAAATGACGCGTAGTACTAGAAACAGACTTCTAAAAAGGTAAACGATTGTGCTTGCCTAGTTGGCAAGCATGACACAAACTAGACTCTGAAAGAGTGGAATAGGAAATAAATTTGTGCTTGACTAAGGATGATAAAACTGGCTCTCCTGGATGGCCTAGGTGTCGGTGCCAAAGAGAAGAGGAGACTCGGGAAGTGACGAGCAACGTAGTGATGGTAGGTGATCCTGGTACTGTAAAAAGAGGGCCCGGACTCACACAGCGGATGATAGTTGACTTCAGTTTAGGATCCTTGACAAAAAAAACCAAAACAATCAAATTCAAGAAGGCAATTGTTATTGGAACAAAATTGACGAACAAAAAGTAAATTTTTGGACATACTAGGAACAAATAGAACTTTATTTAAAACAAAGCAACCTGCAGGAGTAGATATGAAACAAGATCCAATACCAGCAATATACTAGGACTGAAGACCCAACCAATACATAGTCAATCCAGTCCAGACTGAGTTAGCAACCATGTGGTAGTTAATCTTGACTTCCTCTTAGCAGAGTTTATAATTGGCCTTGCTTCACTTTTGTTAGTTTGGTTTTGTAGTTCCCATTTAGAATACTGTGTTTCCGATAGTTAACTTCTAAGAGAGGCACAAATTCAACCTAACTCAACCTAATTACTATGCTGCTACATAACCCAAAGCAGCAAAAAGACCCTTCATATCTCTTCCTTTCTATCGTGGCCCCTTCAATCCCACATTTCTTGGATCCACATGTTCATACTAGATGATTCAGACCTCTTTCTAACCCATCCTTCTCCTTGGTAATACGTGAACAATGTCAAGTGAACTGATGTCACAGAAAAAAGGTTACCACAGGCATCCATATGGGATAAGCATGCCCTATGTGCTCATTGACTGTAGGCGGGCAAGGCTCTGAGAATAAGCTTCAAAGAAAAAATTCTGAATTAGGGACCTTAGGTGTGTGATTGGGAATGGAAAGTCCATTTCGACATGATAGGTGGGCTACGCCTAATATGCTGACATGAATGGGGAACCATAGTGAGGCCTTTTTGGACCTCATTGAGAAGGTTTAGATTTCATTAAAGAGGGAGAGTGGGATAGGAAGGTGTTGGAATTTGGGTAGCAGCGTGCTTTAACTTTGATATCATGTGAAAGTACCCGAATCCCACATAGAAATTCTAGAGGAGGTGAGTCTAGTTTATATATTCCTTTATTATTGTACTTAATAAAGTATTGTGAGGGTTTGAAGTGGTTTTGTGAACCACACACGCTAGCACGCACTCGCCTTGCCTGCCGAGCCAGCAGGTGCTTTGCGGTGTGGTGTGGACTTTTCTGACCCGGACTTTTATTTTTATGACCTTTGTATTTGTTTAAGTTGTCCTAAAGAAACTCAAGGTGAGATCCTGTCTTGGGTACTACTTGAGGCCTTTGGCTCGAGCTTGAGTTGTCCTTCTTTAGTGGACATCGAGGGTGTTGCCTCGAGGCACTGTTGTGTTGCTAGTCTCCAAGCTCGAGGCTACAAGCTCAAGCTCTAGTACGTGTTTTAACTACGTCAATTACCGCTCTTTTCATTAACTAATTTTTTCCTTAACTGAAGTCGGATTTTTAAGCTCTTCCATATCCACTACTTTCCTTATTGTAGCCAGATTCTAAGGCCATAATCTTTTCCTTAACCTATAAATATTTTCGTTTATAAATAACTTGCCTTAGTGGGTCTTCTTCTCTGTTTTCTCTCCCTCTCTAAAAATAATTCTCTCCTCCGTTACTGAGCAAATTGGGATGTTCTCAAACCCATCTCCCCGAAGTACACTACTGAGGTGGGTGTCATGTTAACCCTAGGGGTCGGAGTGTCGTTCATCTCACTGTACTTTTGTGGGAGCATAAACGACTTATGGCAATGGATTCTCCACGGCGTGACAATTCTTTTGTCAATTCTTTACTCTGTCCTTCATCTTATTAATGCCTTCTTTTAGTTACGTCAATTGTTTTATTCACTTGCCAACAAAGCTTGAGACTAATATTGCTCGAACTTAGGATTGTTTTTGATTATCTCAAGTCTAATTCTTTTAAACATAAGTTTGATTGTGTGAAAGTTTGAGATTGAATATTATGAGATACGAGTCATTCATATCAAGATTGGATCTATTCTAAGGTCAAATTTAAATTCAATTTAAGCATCTTGAGTTCCTTTGTTTATCCTGAGTTCATATTGTAATTGCTCATCATAACCCTATTTCTCCAACAGAAGGCACTGATTAAGATCCTACCTAGAGAGGTGCATAAAATTGTTCTTGGAGTTTAGATTCCTAAGACTGACATCGATGAGAGTTTTTGCCGGTAAGTTATGACATCGAGAGAACTTAATGTCAAATTAGCTACTTGAATGGCCCACAGCTTAGATTCGGGTTTTCTTATGGCAAATTACTCATAACGGCTTCTTGACACCATATAACTTAGCTAATAGGGGATGACGAGTCCCGACTTTAGGTCCGAGGTGCCATATTTAACCAAGGTGTTTCCAAACAAATGTAAACAACCTATTAAACTTATGGTAGCAACCAAAAGGCTAATATGCGAATGGCGATTTCGAGGAAAAAATTGATGATATCGAAAGCAATAATCGTACGACACACAACTCCTTTAGAGAAAGGGGGAGGGGGGGGGGGGGGGGGGGGGGGGGGGGGGGGGGGGGGTGGTGGGAAACATGAATGGAAGTGGATCAAATGACATAGCTTGAAGTTGGAAATTTGAAGATTAATCACATTGTGGTTCTATAAATAGAGGGTTGACAACATCAAGATATATTATGGGAGATCAGGGGAAAGCATCCATTATGGTGGTTAAAATTGTGGCGACCAAAGAGGGTCTTGTTAGGGTAGTTAATTTCGGGTTTTAGAATATTAAAGTAGAAGGTGATGATGTGATTATGATCAAGGCGCTTTAGGAGAGTTACAGAATACGACAACTAGGGGTGTAAATGAGCCGAGCCGGCTCACGAGCTTGTCATAAAGCTCAAAAAACTCGGCTTGCTTTGAGCTTGAGCTGAACCGAGCCAGGTCGTTTAGCTTATCCAGCCGAGCGTGACCCTAGTGAAGCTCGAGCTCGTATGCTCGCGAGCCTAAACGAGCTTTTTTTTACTATAATATATTTGCTTAAATATTGTCCAATGAAGCCATATTGGAGCATAAATGAGCCGAGCCGAGCCCAAACGAGCTTATATTGAGCTTAAATGAGCTGAAATATTGCAAGCCTAATTTGAAGCTCATTAAGTTTAGATCGAGTCGAGCTGAGCCGAGCCCGAACTTTTGACAAGCCGAGCTCAAGCATGAACTTTCAAAGCTCGGTGAGCTTTGAGCTGATCTTAAAGCTAACAAGCTGAACCTCAAGCCTGGCAAGCTCGGGCTCCGGCTTGGCTCTCTTGAGGCTCGGCTTGGCTCAAATACACTCCCTAACGATGACATCTAAAAGATCGTGCAAGTCGTGATTATGACCAAGCAAGTTATAAAAGACATCAATTTTAGTCATTGTTTTAGAGATGCCAATACGGTACAACAACAACAACAAACCCAGTGCCTGATACTGTAGCAGACTGATGTGTTAGTAGAACCTTTTCTAGAAGATTCTCCCTATTGTTCTTCTTTTACCTTCATAAAAAAATAAAATTATTATTTAGGCAACTTAAGGTTTGAACATTTATTACTTAGATAATTCAGCATTCCAATACATAAAATGAAGTACGTTTGAATATTTTATCACCTGTAAGTACCCTTTGTCAGAATTTATGATTTTTTGTTAGAATTTGACCAATTTATACAAAAAATACTGATATAGTACATGGTTATGATAAAATATAAAGGCTATGTTAATATTTTCGACAAAAATTCCGCGAGTCACAATAAAAAGTTGAGCAAATCTTGACGTAAACTGCTAATATATTATTAAAATCACGTGTTGTCAGCATTTTTTGGCAAAAAAAAAAAATTTTTTTTTTTCAAACTCTAATGAATATACTTATGTTTCACTTTAACATTTTTCAACAAAAATCTATCATTTTTGGAAGTGTACCTAATTGATAAAATTTTAAAATTTGAGATTACTTTAGTGATGAACTTTTTAAAATCTAATGGCATATTTGGTATAGGGTTAACAGGGGTTAAAGGTTCTAGGGTAACCAATACACCCCTTTTAACCCCGTTTGGTTTACCATTAACATTTACCCTATTAAAAAGTTTACTCTCAAATGGGGTTAAAACCTTTATACTACTCCCCTAGTATAACATCCATAACAAGGGAATGGGTAAAATATTTTCAACTTGTTCATTGACTTGGAGAATTTAGATATTATAAAAAATATATTTTATATATTTAAAAAATTATTTAAATATTTTATCAAAATATTATAAATTTTTTTTAAATATTTAATATTAAAAAATATTTAAAAAATTTAGAAATATTTGAAATATATACAAATATTTTAAATATTATAAATATATATATATATATATATATATTAAAAAAATACTTTAAATATAAAATATAAAAATTCAACAGATAAAAATATATCATAATATTTAATTATTAAAAATACTAAAAAATATTTAAATATTAGAAAAATATATAATCTTAAAAAATATTTAAATATCAAAAAAATATTTTATATGTTTTCATAAATATTTTAAATACTTAAAAAATATTTTAAAAATTTTAAAAATATATTAAATATTCAAAAAAGTGAATAGAAAGTATGAGAGATCTATTGTGGCGATACTGGTGGTGAACGAAGGTCGGTAACAATAGCGATGTCGGCAGGGAGAGGTTGTCGGCATTGTAATAGGGGTTATCTAATTTTTCTTAAAAAATTTAAAATTATTTTTTAAATATTTAAAGCATCGTTAATTATATAAGGGTAATTTTGTCAAGTGTTTAATAAAAAGTTATATTTTATTATAATTAAATTTTAAAAAATTTAAAAATAATATAAGAAATAAATTAGCACATAAAAGATATACGAAGTATGTTATACTTAAATCATACATATTAAAAGATTTATGAGTTAATTTTAGTCCTTTAAAAGTGCTCAATCAAATAAAATAAAATGAAAATTTTTTCATGGATACTAGTTATTCTATTAACAATTACACTGTTAAAAATTATCCTTTTTTTTTTAACCTCAAACCAAATATTTTTTTAAAGATATCTCATTATATATTTTAAAATATTAAGATATCTAGATAATAAATAATTAAATAAAAAATATTTAATTTCTATAAAAGAATGTTTTTAAACAATCCT
The DNA here is from genome assembly GCA_018398585.1 of Simmondsia chinensis. NCBI lineage: Eukaryota > Viridiplantae > Streptophyta > Magnoliopsida > Caryophyllales > Simmondsiaceae > Simmondsia > Simmondsia chinensis. Next base: position 26,412,448 of record JAGTTD010000011.1, read on the forward strand.
ACAGCCTCCAGATAAAATCCGAACCGTGAAAAGGGAATATTAACTATTTCAAGCCGTACGATCTTAGGGCATTCAAAAAATCTCTAGGGTTTTTATTCTTCTTCCGTGCAGGAATCCTAGAGAGAGAGAGAGAGCGAAAATGGTGCAGCGTGTGACGTACCGCAAGCGGCATAACTAGGCCACCAAATCTAACCAGCATCGCGTCGTCAAAACTCCTGGTACTTTCCTTCTCTCTCCTCGCATTTGAAATTGATACTCTATTTCAATATTCTCATTCAGAGATTAGAGGAAAATGTTTGTATGTGATGCGATGTTTTTTGTGGTAATTTGAGTTTTTGTTCTTCATTATGCAATTTACTCGCTTTTTGTAAACCTGATTAGAGGCGGTTTTGTTGTTTATCACCTGCATTGTTTGATTAGAATGAGCGATTGTTTCGAATAAAAGAAGAGATGAGGGACTAATTTGGACAAGTTATAAAGACGAGGGACCAATTTGAAAAAGAAACAAAAAAGGTGGACTGACGGTGTAAAATAACTACACATTTTTACTATAACTTTGTTAACCCGAGAAAACAGAACGTGAAACCAAAAATCAACAAAAATTGAAGATTATAATTGCGCCTATGTACTTATAGTTTTATTATCATCTTTGAGGCTATTATATTGTTATGACCCAATTGATTAACTAGGCCATAGTAGAGAAGAAAGAGGGGTAAGATAGAGAAGAAGAGAGAGTTTAAGTGAGAAGAGAAGAACGAAGAGGGAGAGAAAGAGTTTGATTGAGTTGTAAGAATCAATTTCATTAATTGGACAAATGATGATTTACAATGGAGGCTCATGGCCTTATAGACTTATGAATGGAAAACATTGCAAAAGAAATGAAGAAAAACTGAAAATATCAGAACCTTGCAGAACTGCGCCTAGCCCCTAACGGCTAGTAACTGGTTTTTGCCCCAAATTGCTATTTAAAAAGTAGGTACTATTTAGCCATTTTGAGCTAATTTTGCGGTTTCCGATGCCATATGATGCTAATTAACGCGATTCACTCATAACTTGATGGTATTTGATAGAAATCAGCTCCAATCTAGCTTTAATCACAACATATATTCGAGGACATTGGCTGTTCGTTTAACTATGTCTTCTGCTATATTGGCTTTCAACTAACTCATGGTACTGAGATAAATGTCTTTTGGACTCTTTATAAGTGGTGTTTATAGGATGTTTATTAATGGGAACTTGATAATGTGTAGGAGGCAAGCTTGTTTACCAGAGCACAAAGAAGAGAGCTAGTGGACCGAAGTGCCCTGTCACTGGGAAGAGAATTCAAGGGGTATGTTGTTTTATTGGCACTTCCATCTTTATGTTGTGAACAACTGTCTTGGGTTTTGAGTTCTAATGACTTGATGTCTGCTGAATGTGGCAATTTGTATGTTTATGATTGTGATGGTTGGATTGATTTCATTATGTTTGATGGGGGAAAAGATATGATATTAGTATATACACTAGCAATATTTGAAATTCTGTTTAGTTGTATTCTTGCCAGTGATTGATTCTTTCTAAATCATTATGGTAATATACTGCTTTAGACTGCGGGTTAAGTGCAAGGTGAATGTGCCTACTGTAGATGAGTGTGTCCATAGGGCCAGAATTTAGTCTGGAAGGATTTAAATGTGTTTGTTTATACTTCTATCAGAAAGCAGTGAGCTTGAAGTCCATGTCAGTGTTGATTGCAATATAGAGTGCTGGGCTGATGGTCGACTTATTTATAGATTCAAATGTCATGGGGAATGTTGATGACTTATTAGAATGTTAGTCTTGTACAAGCTGATGACTTTCCTTACTGCATGTGTTAAAATGGGCAAACAGAAATAAGCCCAGAATAAGAAATAAAAGCAACACCACATTTTACGTGGTAAACCCAATATGGGAAAAAAACAATGATACGTGACCACATGTCAAGTGAAACTTCCAACGGGATACACCAAGTTGTCGCTAGTTAGAGCCAGGGGTCTACCAGCACCAATCAACGACAATAATAATGCATCAGCCCTAAGAAGTGGATAGTAAGGAATGGACTCACTGATAGAGGTGGATTGCAACAATGTGGTGAACACCCAATTGTATACAAGACCAGGTATTGCTTACTTCGTAAGGCTGGTGAGCAATTCCTCTTTAATACTGATAAGGATATTGGACAGCTGTAAAATGGATACTTAGATATTCTTGTCGTACTTCGAAAATGTGTTTGTGCTTTGTTAGGGAACCCTGTATTAAAGGGGTGCAAAAATGCATATATGGCTACTGATGTTGATTCCAAGAAGTCCACTTCGGATACATGGACTTCTGTGGGAGGAGCTTTGTCATGGCATCGGATTTGCAAAAGTTTAACTACCAAAGCTGAGTGAGTAACCGTTGTGGAAGCTTGCAAGGAAGTCTTGTAGATGAAAATTTTTCTATACAAATTGGGTTTTTTTTTCTGTTTTGACTTTGATAAAGCTTAGAGGAGGGGGATATCAGATTCGAATCCGAATCCCGAGATTGGCCAACTGCCACCCAACCATTGGGACAAATCGGGGACCGGCACACGAATTGGGTTGGAAACAAGAGAAGTGTTCATTTCACTGTGATTGTAAGAGAGCTATTCATTTGGCAAAGAATGGTAGTTTTCATTCTTGAATGAAGCACATCAACCTGTAGTACCATTGATTTCAAAATGTGGTAAGAGTCTCAATTGGTACAATTGGAGAAAACCTATACAAATGAGAAAATGTCAAATATGATAACAAAGACTGTACCCATGGAGAAGCCTATAGCATGCTGAAGGTAAGTGGATTTGGTTATATGCCCCCAACTAAGTCGGTAGGGGGAGGGTTGTTAGGTGGGTCCCTTCTTAGTGAAGGCTAACACTTAATAATATAAAAAGGAAAAGAGGAAAGGATAAATGAAGAAAAAGCCATGTTGGCCTTTTTATCTGTGGTGGAAAATCACCATACTTCTCATGCTAATTATCAAAACGTTACCCTTTGTAGGACATTTTTAGTTTCTTGGTTGCCCACTACAAATAGATGTGGGGAACTCGGGAGAAGAAGAAAGAGAGCAAGCAAAATCAATTGTCTCTTCTCTATACTTGTGAGCTACAAAGTACTAGTGAGAGTGGGAAGGTGATTAAAGATAACACTTTAAGGATTTTGTGGTTTGCCAAGTATCTGGTAGGAAATTAAGCGACAACAGTGCTTTGATTTTGTCGTCGAGCACAATTTCATGTTAGTCAATTGGTTCACTGAGACTTGGAAATCATTTAGGTGAACTGCATATATCTACCGATCTTATACTAGAACTTCACCAGCCTTCTCATCAAAGCAGCATTGTTTATGGTGGTCTTCCCGTGGCACAAGGACTCTAGTTTTGTCCACCAGCTCCGAGCATCTGTCTCATTATCAACATGTTTGATAACCTTAAATTTGTATATATTTATTTATATCATTTTAATACATTTTTAACCATTTTACTTCTAATTTTTGTCACTTTTGCACGTTTTTGTTCGGTTTTGACTATTTCACCTATTTTCTTGCAAAACACCAATTTTGTATTAAATCTTGCTAGTTTTATTATTAATATCAATAAGTAAAAGCAAAATAAATCAAAAAATTGCAAAATAATAACAAAAATTGTACAAAATTACTAAGAATACCTAACTTACACCTTATTTCACAAGTTTTGCATAATTTTTAGCTAAAATTTAAGCTTTTATCCTCATTATTCATCTTTTATGTATTATATAATACAATTAAACATTACTTAAAGATATTTTAACACTCTTTTACATAAAAAAAACAAAAAAAATCGAAAAAATATAAAAAATTCACAAGTTGCAAAGCAACTTGCAGCCTGCTCCAGCAAGGCATTTTGAAGCTCGATTTTTTTGAATTTTTTCAACTAAATTCACTAAACCAAAGCTTAAATAAGTTATTTAACATCTTGTTAACATGTTATTGTAGCATTTGGGTGGAGGATTTCATGAAAAAAATGAAGAAAAACGAGCTGGAAAATTACTGCAGAAAATGGGTGACAGATTTCAGCTTTTCATGAACAACTTGCATTTTGGCAATTAAAACTCGATTTTTTTTAACCAAATTCATTGTAAAAACTTCACACAACATCAATATGATGTTTTGGATCAGAATTTGGGCGGTGGAGTGTAGAAAAAAATCAAGAAAAACAATAAAAAACCAGATTCGCAGAGTTGCCTCAGGATGCACCAATGGGAGCTGATTTTTGAGATTTTTTTTAAATTTTTTTAATCCCAATCCTACTTTTATAAATAGGGGAGTTTGCAAGGAGTTGAAGCATCAAGTTTTCGGACCAAAATTACAAAAAAATCGAGTGAAATAGGGGTGAGAATGGGTCGGGTCTGTGCAGTGCAGACCTGACTTGTTCTGTTTTAATTTTTTGTTATTTTTATTAGTTTTATCATTTTTCTTCATTAGTTCATGTATTTTGAAGTTTGTAATGTTTAATTTTAAGTTTTACATGAACTAATTTCGTTAATCTAAGGGTACGATGTAGCCTAAGTTGTAAAATACGCTCATTTCTAATTCAAGGTATTCAATGTTTATGTTATTGCACTGTTGAAGTGTTTATCATAGTTCTTAATGAGTTTTAAATGCTTGATCACCATTTAAGGCCCGTAATGATTCATAATGAGAGCGAGAGGAGATTTATGATGAGTGCGGATGTGATAAGCACCACAAATTGGGCGAATGCTCGAGAGAGATTAACGTAATTTCTGTGGTTTTTAAAAGAAAATCATAGAGCTTTTATAACTCTTTTCTTATTTAAATTCATGCACGAAAGTGATGGGTTAATATGTTAAAGAGTACGCTAAATGTTGCTCGAGAGAGAATGTTTAGTAAATTAGGATTTTCAACCATCAACACACAGTAGCAACTTGAATATCGAGAATAGAAAAGGCGTATTGATGCAACTAAGGTGAAATCGGATGCCTTAGACTTTATTAACTAATAAAAAATAAAAAAAAACTTAAATCGGCTCATTCTAGTCTGGTTTTAACTTTTATTTTTATTTTATTTTATCTTACTTTATTCATATCAAAATCCCCAATTTTTCGATATTTTAAATAGTATTAAAACTACTAATTTTAGTACTCACTCAGCAATCCTCGTGGGAACGATACTCTACTCACTCTGTATTACTTGAAGCGGCTAGTGCACTTGCTAGTAAAAAAATACGCATCATGTTTTTGGCGCCGTTGTCGGGGATTGTCTATATTTGAGTGATATTGATACCACATAGTTTTGATACTAATATGAAATTGTTAATAATTTGTAAATTTTGTTAAATTTGAAATACAAATTTCTTTTCATTCATTCATTTTATTTGTAAAGATAATTCTTAAAAAAAAATATCATTAAATAATAAAAAAAAATCGTATATAAAAAAAAAAACAATTATTTTGTTTGTTTATATAACTTGAAATTGTTAATAGATTGTAAATTTTGTTAAAAATTTGAAAAATTAATCTTCATTCATTTATTTATTTTATTTTAGATTATTGTATTCTTAAGTGTTCAGATTAATTTTAAGTTAATCTTAACTTTTTAATCCATCTAGATAAATTAGATTCACCCGGAAAGTCGAGCTAATGACTATAAACTAAGCGCTTCTTGGGAGGCAACCCAAGTGTTTTTATTTTTATTTATCTAATTTTATTTTCCTTTCATTATTTTGCCCCATATTTATTTTTAAACAGGTATTTCACAATAAGTTTGGGGGTAGCACGATGTCCACATGCATCATCAAAGAGCAATCCTCAAACCGGGGAAATACCTCTCTCCCACTTGTTCTTTAAATTCCTTTTAAAACAATATCAATTTTTAAGTTTGGGGGTGGGAGAGTCAAGTTTTAAAATTTTAATAAATTATTTTAAAAAAAATTTTTTTTTTTGACGAAGTTGTCTGTTACTGTCTGTTTTGGAGTTGGATTAAATGCCTCCCAGAGTTCGGAGCCTTTGTATGGGGATGTAAATAGGGTCGGCCAACAAAAAAGATTTTCTACGCTTTAAGTTTTACTGCATTTTGAATAATAATAATATAATAACAGCAATATATTAAAAAAAAATTCCCTTGTATTTTGAAAACTTATCATCATACTTTTTAGGCTATTGTTCTACTTTTTCTTAGCTCGTTTACTGTAATTTAATTGGAATAACCTAAGAATCGATTGTTTTTGTGCTTTAATAATGAAACAAAAATCTAAGGCATTATCTTGATACAACCATGGTATTTGAGTTCACTTGTTAGCATAGCCGTTTTACCTTTCTTTCTTATTAAAAGATATTCAAATTTGAATGGATGGTATTAAGGATTATCATCTTATAATGAGCTTTGAAGAGTTATGCCTGAATCTAAAAGAAAAATATGAAAAAAAAGAGTAGATAAAATTGTATCTCTGGCACCATTATCTCGCATAAATAGAGATATGTGCTACCCAATATTAAGGGCATCTCAGTGGTGGCTTCTCTTACTTATGGGTCATCGCTCAGGAGTTGGAGCTTGATTCTCACTGTAGATAAACTTAGGGGAGTTATAGAGAAGGAATCTCAGTGGTAGCTTCTCTTACTTATGACTCATCGGCCAGGAGTCGGAGCTTGATTTTCGCTGAAGATATACTCACTCGGTAATATTGGAGACATTTCAGTGGTGGCTTCTCTTACTTATAGGTCATCGCCCAGGAGTCGGAGCTTGATTCTCGCTGAAGATAAACTCATGAGCAGAAAGTGACTTGAGCAAATAAGTTCCTCTAAAAAAAATAAAAATAAAAAAATAAAAAAATGTTTTAGTTTTGGGCATACGCGATAAAATCTATTATAAGTGGTATGAATTTTTTCCTCTATTCTGTTTGAATGTCTTTAGATTTGAAAGAACGGATAAACTTAATTTGCTATCCTAACTTCTGATTCTCAGCTACGTAGGTGATTGACAGGTTTTTCCTTAGAAAAGATGATTTTGCCTTTAGAGCCTTAAACATCGATTTTCGGTTATTCATCTTTGAATTAAAGTGCACTTGCTTTAAACAGTAGAAAATTCTTGAAAAATATGAGATATGGTGCTGAAATGTTCGGCCTTGCTCGAGGACGAGCAAGATTTAAGTTTGGGGGTATTTTGATAACCTTAAATTTGTATATATTTATTTATATCATTTTAATACATTTTTAACCATTTTACTTCTAATTTTTATCACTTTTGCACGTTTTTGCTCGGTTTTGAGTATTTCAACTATTTTCTTGCAAAAACACCAATTTTGTATTAAATCTTGCTAGTTTTATTATCAGTATCAATAAGTAAAAGCAAGATAAATCAAAAAATTACAAAATAATAACAAAAATTGTACAAAATTACCAAGAACACCTAACTTACACCCTATTTCATGAGTTTTGTATCAATTTTTAGCTAAAATTTAAGCTTTTATCCTCATTATTCATCTTTTATGTATTATATAATACAATTAAACATTACTTAAAGATATTTTAAGCACTCTTTTACATAAAAAAACAAAAAAAATATAAAAAATATAAAAATTTCGCAAGTTGCAAAGCAACCTGTAGCCTGCTCCAGGAAGGAACTTTGAAGCTCGAATTTTTTTTTCAACTAAAATCACTTAACCAAAGCTTAAATAAGTTATTTAACATCTTATTAACATATTGTAGCATTTGGGTGGAGGATTTCATGAAAAAATGAAGAAAAACGAGCTGGAAAATTACTGCAGAAAATGGGCGACAGATTTCAGCTTTTCATGAACAACTTGCATTTTAGCAATTAAAACTCGATTTTTTAAAACCAAATTATTGTACAAACATCACACAACATCAATATGATGTTTTCTAGCAGAATTTGGGCGGTGGAGTGTAGAAAAAAATCAAGAAAAACAATAAAAAACCAGATTCGCAGAGCTGCCTCAGGATGCACCAATGGAAGCTGATTTTTGAGATTTTTTTCAAATTTTTTTTATTCCAATCCTACTTGTATAAATAGGGGAGGTTGCAAGGAGTTGAAGCATCAAGTTTTCGGACCAAAATTACAAAAAAAATCGAGTGAAATAGGGGTGAGAATGGGTCAGGTCTGTGCAGTGCAGACCTGACCTGTTCTGTTTTAATTTTTTGTTATTTTTATTAGTTTTATCATTTTTCTTCATTAGTTCATGTATTTTGATATTTGTAATGTTTAATTTTAAGTTTAACATGAACTAATTTCGTTAATCTAAGGCTACGATGTAGCCTAAGTTGTAAAATACGCTCATTTCTAATTCAAGGTATTCAATGTTTATGTTATTGCGCTGTTGAAGTGTTTATCATTGTTCTTAATGAGTTTTAAATGCTTGATCACCATTTAAGGCTTGTAATGATTCATAATGAGACCGAGAGGAGATTTATGATGAGTGCTGAGGTGATGAGCACCACAAATTGGGCGAATGCTCGAGAGAAATTAACGCGATTTGTGTGGTTTGTAAAAGAAAATCATAGAGCTTTTATAACTCTTTTCTTATTTAAATTCATGCACGAAAGTGATGGGTTAATATGTTAAAGAGTACGCTAAATGTTGCTCGAGAGAGAATGTTTAGTAAATTAGGATTTTCAACCATCAACACACAGTAACAACTTGAATATCGAGAATAGGAAAGGCGTATTGATGCAACTAAGGTGAAATCGGATGCCTTAGACTTTATTAACTAATAAAAATAAAAAAATAACTTAAATCGGCTCATACTAGTCTAGTTTTAACTTTTATTTTTATTTTATTTTATCTTACGTTATTCATATCAAAATTCCCAATTTTTCGATATTTCAAATAGTATTAAAACTATTAATTTTAGTACTCACTCAGCAATCCTCGTGGGAACGATACTCTACTCACTCTGTATTACTTGAAGCGACTAGTGCACTTGCTAGTAAAAAAATACGCATCAATGTTGAAAAGCACTATGATCAATGTATGGACAAATAATTCCAACCACCTTCTTATTCCATTCTTCTTGGATTTTACTTTCCTGTTTACTTGTTCATGCAACTCTTTACAATAGAGGATGTCCTCCATTTTTGGCTTTTATGCTACAAAATTATCCTAAGTTAAATATAAATAAAGTAATTTCCATTTTGTACACACAAATACCAAGTATGAAAACCTGGTTTTGGTACCAATTTGTGGGGAATGTTGACAAGTTATTAAATATTAGCCATTCCTAAGCTGATAACTTTCCCCAACTACGTGTGTGTTAAAATGGACAAATAAAAATGAGCCAAGAACAAGAATATAAGGGACTCTAGATTTATGGTGAAAAACCTCAATACGGGTATAACTTCCACTATAATAATAATAATGGAATGCTCAAATAGTCTGGACTAGAAGCATGTCAACACCAATCGTCAACAATAATAATACATCACCCTTACGAGGTGGATGGCAAAGGATGAACTCACCAATAACGACGGATTACGATAGTATGTGGGAATTCTCAAGTCTGAACTATGATAACACTCTTAAGTATTTTGTGGTCGCCTTGACAGCAACTCCTTCTTGCTTATCTTTGATCATCCAACCAGGATAACACTCTAAGGATTTTGCTTGCTTTCTATTTTCTTCTCCCAAGGCCTTCGCGTCTATTTGTAGCGGGGGTACAGGAAACTTCAGATGTCCCACAAAGGCCATGTGGCCTTTTCTTTGTTTAATCTTTTTTCTTCTATTTTCTTTTTAGATTATTAGGTGGTGGGCCCACTACGGAGGGACTCACTTGACACGTGATGCTGTGAATACAAAAAGTTTGCATGACACTGATTTCTTGATTAACTTGCTCTGAAGGATGTAAGAAAAAATGGCTCATCCTATTGGCATCTTACCATCTAAGATTAGCCAAGAATGCCATTGCATATATTTGACACATTATACTTATAGTGATAATTGAATAGGGCGCAGTGTCTTAATTCAAATTTGCTGGACAGTTCTTTCGCTGGGATGCAATTTTCTTTCCACAATTTCTGCTAATTGCAGAATAACGTTTCTGGAGTTCTTGGACACCTATAGCAAAAGGGTTTTGAGCAAAGAGATCTCTTTTTCACTGTCTTCTTTCTTGTTTTTGATTTTTCAATGCCAAGTGGTTTCTCTTGCGTAAGGTTCTATTTTTGGTATCAGTTTTGAACTGCACGTCTTTCTTATTTAGTGCAATTTCTTTGTGAGATTCAGCTTTATCACTTTCTGTAGTGTTTTCCCCCTCTCTTGAAGATTGGCTGTTTTCAAGGTTGATATTCTTACTTAAGTTTTTTTTACTGAAAATTACCAACATTTTAGGTGCGGTTTCAAAAAACTACCGAACTTTTCAAAATTTTCAAATTAACACATGAACTTTCCAAAAAATTTTCAATATTACACCTAATGCTGACGCTGTTAACCTTCCATCAAATGAAACGCCGCGTTTTGGGATATAAATGCATCAAAACACCAAGTTTAACTTAATTTCTCATGGGACCAATGGGAAGGGGCCTCTGTTAAGTCATAACATACCGAATTAGTTCATGTGATAAAATACACTTGTGAAACTTCTTGCATAAATGACCCGACTATGAGCTCAAGTCGTGGATTGTATGATATTGCAGGAGAAATTACATCCCAGGAATTTAATGATTATTGTATAGGATGAATTGCCATATAGCCCGCGTACAGATACAAAATGATCTTCTGATTAAACGCCTGCAGCGAATTGTTAGACCATTATTATTGCCAACTTTTACATAGGCACATGTTATGATATATGTTGCGGCACTAATTATGGATTCCCCCAGTATAACTTGTCTCTGACAAAATCCAGATATATATATATATATATATATATATATCCCATTTATGGTTATATACTGTATGTCCCAATTATTCCACCTCAATGAGAAAAGATGGGTCTAAATAAGGGGACTTGGAATTTATGATAAAATATCTGGAGATATTAACTGGAAACATTTTACAGCAAAGTTTGCTGATTGTCAATTTGACAAAACAGGGTTTCCAGAATCAAGGGGAGAAATACGAAAGTTGGAAAATAAGAATTCATGTGGAATGCATCATCGAACCAAAAGTTCGAAGAATTGTTCACTTGTAAATTGTGACAGGCCAATTCACAGATGTATTCACTTATGGAAAGAGGGTGACTAAATAATATGTCCCCACTATATATGCTCCTGCTCGATTAAAAGAAATTGAAAATCTTGGACTAGTGTTTGTTCAAGAATGCCAACAAAGAAATGATTGGCCCAAATAGAAAGACGCAATTCCGGTTAAATTAGCCATATGGACCTGAAGTCCAAATGCATAAAGAATAAAACCTTTCTGCTACATATAGATGTTGGTGCGAAAATAATGAGGTGGTAAAAAGTACAATTTGTAGCCCAAGGTGTATTATAGAGACCAGAAATTGATGGGACATACATATGAGAAATGGATGCACTTGATTTGAAGGTCTCTATATGCGTCATATATATATTGGTAATAGCTTATTTGTACGATGATATTGATATGAAAGTCCCTGAAGGACCAAACATGACAGAAGGATATAGTTCAAAACCGCGGTACATATCTACTGAAAGAGAAATATGTTAATATCATCATAACTCCTGAAGAGCTTAAAAAGGCTATTATGCACCTAAACTGAGAACTCGAGATTGAGGATCTCGGAAAAGGAAAGATTTTGTCTCGACGTGAAGACCGAGCACTAATATGATAGAGTATTACTCTATTGGTCAACTCGTACCAGTACGGTACTTGAGTATTTCATCATGTTGTTTAGTGCCTCAATTTTGATCTCTTCCGATCCTCAATGAGGTAACGAATTAATTCTTGACCCCACCATACCTTGGTTTAAGTGACGCATTGATACAGCTGTCACACAACCAGATATGGCCTCTTTGGTCAACTTGGCACTAGTATGTGATATGTGGTTAAATGTTTATCTCGATGGATTAACCAGTATACATCATTATATTTTGTCAAGCTTACAATTAATATGTATGCAAGTGTTGATCAACATCCGGTAAGTGACAAGAATGCTATTTTGTTATATAATTGTATTGCTATGTTTTGGCAATCTACTAACAATTGCAGTTACTAGTGAAACACTTGTGCTTTATGAGCAAGTAGAGAATTGGTAATATCAAAGCCCTTGATCCAACGATCAGGGAGAGTGCAACAATGAAGATAAGTATGTATTGTTCAAGCAAATGAGAGTTCATAGAACTTGTGCACTACAAAGAAGTTCTTACTCTCAAGTTTCTTGAAGAAAGATGAATACATGTTCGCTTAAGAACCTGGAAGAGTTATTCAAGAAAGCATCTATTACAAACTTTCAAGAAATTGGCACAAGATTGGCATTCGCCAACTCCGAGACATCCTTGATTAATTTGCGGCCCTGAAGAGGAGTTAATTACGCACTGCACTCTTTTTCCTCTACTATGGTTTTTCTTGCTGGGTTTTTTTTTTTTTTTTTCCTAGCAAAAGGTTTTTTAACGAGGCAGTTCAAGATGCGTATATAAAATGGACAATATACACTTTCAAGAGTGTTATGTCCCACACATATTGTAAGAAAGGAGACAGAACTAAACATATATCATCAAAGTTCTTTACACACGAGCTTCAGAAGATGGATGAAATAGATGTTCATCAAGTTCGCTCAAGTGAGAACATAGCAGATTTGTTCACGAAAGTATTGCCAACATTAATTTTTGAGAAATTAGTTAATAAGGTGGGTATGTGTCAACTTAGAAACACCCCTCACTAATATGTTCATATGAGGGGAAGTTAAATATGAGCTATACTCTTTTTCCCTTTGCTATGATTTTTTCCATTGGGTTTTTCTGGCAAGGTTTTTAACGAGGCAGACATATTTAGCTTCGACACTGTGTCTCGTTATAGCGGAAAATATCCAAAGGGGAGTGTTGTAAATATGTGATATTTTTCGGGTACAAATTTTAGAGTCGAATTTGGATATTATGAAATATCATAGAAAATTAGAAATTATATAAAATACCTATTTATGTATATATATATATACATATATATAAGTGGGTATTTAAACACAAATCAAATTGTGACACTTCTCACAATAGAAGCCATCCAAAAAGGATGACTCATCCCTCGTCCCTTTTTATATATATACATACATACACAGCAACACAACAACAACAAGGGGAAAAAAAGAAAAGAAAAAAGGATAGAAAGAAAAGAAAAGAACCGGAAGAGAAATTAGAAAAAAAACGAGAGAAAAAAAAAGAAAATTATAAATAAAATAATCTCGTTCTGATATAAAATGCTTATTATTTTTCGTTAATTATATTTGGGTTTGTCTTTTTATTATCATCCTATAGAGTATAATATCTCTACAGTTTTATAACATCGTTAATTATATTTGAGTTTGTCTTTTTATTACCATCCTATAGAGTATAATATCTTAGTTTTATAACACGTTATCAACACGAGATTATTTTATTTATAATTTTCTTTTTTTTTTTCTCATTTTTTTTCTCTTTTCTCTTCCCTTTCTTTTCTTTTCTCGCTCTCCTTTTTCTTTTCCTTTTCCTTTTTTCCCCTTGCTATTGTTGTGTGTTGTTGTGTATGTATATATATAAAAAGGGGGAGGGATGAGTCATCCTTTTTAGATGGCTTATATTGTGACAAGTGTCACAATTTGATTTGTGCTTAAATACCCATTTATATATATGTATATGTATATATACGTAAATAGGTATTTTACATAATTTTTAATTTTCTATGGTATTTAATAATATCCAAACTTAACTCTGAAATTTGTACCAGAAAAATATCCAATATTTACAACAATTAAATTATATTTGAGTAATATATTTTGCAAATGACAAAATTACCTTTCACCTCTATATTTTGCAAATGACGAGGCGGAAGGAAAGGTTGAGGGGAGTCGGTTAGTAAAAAACAAAAAAGAAGTCAATTTTTAATTCATTAAAAACCAAATTTTTTTTTTTGTTGAGGGTAGTTTGGTAATTTCCTATTTGTTTTAACGGAAAGTTAACGGTGTTAGCATTAGGTGTGAGACTGAAAAATTTTGGAAAGCTGTGTGTTTTTCTGAAACCGCACCTAAATTGTAGGTGGTTTTCAGTGAAAAAACATTTCTTATTTTGAAGTTGATGTGTGAGGTATCCTATCGTTGGTAATCTTGTTCTTAGCATTTGCTAGATTTGAGGATCGTGTATCAAATCCTAGCGAAATCTTATGTCATTAACATAAATAAATCATGTATATATTAGAATCAATCACAACTTTCTCATGCATTCATGTTCTATTTAATGAAACCTTCATGTGATTCTGAATCCCTTGTTTGGGAACTCACACCGTCAGGAATTAATGGTTGGCTGTTGCTGTGAACCTTATAGAGACTAGTGTGAAATTTTGTGTAACTCTTGAAGTTTTGCACTCTGTTCCCAACCACTCTCTGTTTGCTATGGTGTCTTGTGTGACTCATGTTTATGCAAAAGGTTCTGAAGCATTCTTAATCACGGAGGAAGATATGTAACATGAGTCGGTGTTTCATTGTGGAATTTGTGTCACTTTAAGCGATTGTCTTAATGGCAGTAGCATTTTGTGGGTATGCATTCTGTAGATTCTTGGATGATCCAAATACCCAATTTAAGGATTTTTTTAACTTTACCTTCATAATTTCTTATAGATATGCTTTTCATTATTTTACTTGATGACTATTAGCCGTCTGATAAGTATTTTGGTCTTTTAACAGATTCCTCATTTGAGGCCTGCTGAATGCAAAAGAAGTAGATTGCCAAGGAACAGGCGTATTGTAAACCGTGCCTATGGTGGTGTACTATCCGGCAGTGCTGTCCGTGAAAGGTCCGCTCTTGTATAATATCGCGTCGTAGACGAATCTTAATGGATCATGAATCCTAACTCTTGTATGTTCTTGCATTGTGTTAGGGTCATCCGCGCCTTCTTGGTGGAAGAGCAAAAGATTGTAAAGAAAGTTTTGAAGATTCAGAAGACAAAAGAAAAGCAGGCTTCGAAGAGCTAGAGTAAGCAGTGCTAATGCTCTTGCTTTTCTCACTTACTTTTTTGTTTTCTCATGAGCAGATCATGTTCTAGGAACAATATTATTTGCAACTGGTACTTGTGCACAATATAGTGTGAGGTGCTTCATTTGAATTTGGATGAGTACTTTCATACTTCTTGTTTGCAAGCATCTCATCATAGGACCATATATATCATTCCAGATTGTTCAAAATTTATCTATTTTATTTGATGAGCAATCAATTCGACTTTGACTATAGAGGATCTAATTTAACTTTGTGTAGATGTCATATATGAACTTTACATTGATAATTAGCTCCATGTCATTGATTCCACACTTGTTGTTAATGTTTGCTACATTACGAAACTGATTTGTATCCATATAAGGAGTTTACTCTAGATTTTGATGGATATGTAACCCTGTCACTGCCTTCCACTTTGAAGGTTCTAGCAACAAAGTTGTTAGAATGTCAAGCATCAATGATTTATATGCAGACATTTTTGGTTTTCAAGGTTTAGGTGCGCCGTGCTATATGCTGCACCATAGCTCATAAGACATTGGGATTGCTTGAAGTTTGCTCACCTCGAGCTTGACTTGAAGCCCCCTAAAATTATTGGAGATTTTGAGGTTTAGTGAAAGCGTTGCTCGGTGTGCGCCTGAGCCTTGCTTGGCGAGTTTGGAGTTGATTTTGACTTGTTTAGGCTTATTTAGGCATGAATTGGACTCATTCGGACTCATTAAGACTGAACTCAAACTTAGCTTGTTTAAACACATTTAGACTCGTAATTTAGCGTAAGATAAGCTTACTTGAGCTCCTTTAGGCTTGTGGGCTGCTGAACCCCAACTTTTCTCAGCTCACTTTATAAAAAAGCTTTGCTCTACTAGCGTTGAGTTTGAAATGAGATTGAAACTTTCGGCTTAGTGATGAAGAGCTTGCAAGGGCTCAATCGCTAACACGATTGATTTATACCATAGCTAATTTATGCTGATTGTTGCCGCATGGTGGGTAAACAAACTAAATTATGATGAGCCAAGCGCTCTCTTATTCAAACTTGAGCTCAAAATGTCTTAATGAGCTAGGTTCGGTAAAATGCTAGCATGCTCAATACTTAGCTAAATCAGCTCGTTAGTCAAATCGAGCTGAGTTGAGCATGTTCTCGAGCCAAGCTTGGTTGTCAAATTGAGCTTGCTATCATGCTCAGCTATTGGAGTTGAACAAGCCATCGTCGGACCATTATTGAGCTAATAATGAGCAACTAAGAAGCCCCTAATGAGCCATCAATGAGTTTGTAATGAGCTCTTAACAAACTTTTAAGTGAATTATTCATGAACTTTAACGAGCTGAGCATCCACATTTCTAGCTTGACTTATTAAGCTCATTGAGACTGCTCCAAATTGGTCGTTGACTTGTCCATCTTCATCTTCTAAATCAAACATAGACGAGTCTCCTTTTTTTGAGCTCCAATAGAGATAGTTTGTCAAATTCTTGTTTCATTTACGTCTGCGCTCCACCGACCAATGCAAATTGCATGTTGAATATTCAACGATCAGTATGACTCAACACCATGACATTGTTGAAAACATAACAAGCACTGGCGTTTCACAAGCCTTATTCAATGGGAAGCACATATAAGACAAACCCTACACTTTGTGCACACACATACAAACACCACCACCACCACCACCACCATCATCACATCACCACAGTTCAATCAAGCCTTAGGTTGGTGAAGATACTTCTGTCTAAGAAACTTCAAGAACCCAATCAGCTTCTCACGTGGTGGAGTCACCTCTTGCACCACCGCAACTTCCCTAAGGGCTTCAACCCAGGAGTGCAACAATGGGTACCTCTCTGGGTCAAGGAACTTGACGCCTAGCATTTCCTCCACAGCCTCGTAGGACCCAAGAAATGAATAAATCACGATGTCCAAGTACCCGGGATGTCGGTTCTTGAAAGATGGAGTAGTACCATCAGGATATAGATCTTGTTTAAGTCCCTTCTCAGCCACATCTAGCATCTCCATCACGTTGTTAACGGAGCTCTGTTGTGCTTCGCCTTCAGTCACTAGCGTTTGGCGCATCTTGTCAAATAGCTGCATTAAGTGATGGGTTTTGACTTGGTGTTAGTCTCATTGTACATGAACATAACTCGCTTAGTTAGTGACGGAACTGTTTGGTGGCTTTTTTGTTTGCAGTTTTTTGATTTTTAACAAACTAAAAACTTGGTTTTTGCAATTGATTTTCTTTTTCCTTTCTGGTTTTTGGTTTTCTGTTTTCAATTTGAAATTAGTTTTGAGTACAAATTGAAAACAGAAAACTAAAAATAAGAAAAAAATTGTTTTCAA
Source organism: Simmondsia chinensis (assembly GCA_018398585.1). NCBI lineage: Eukaryota > Viridiplantae > Streptophyta > Magnoliopsida > Caryophyllales > Simmondsiaceae > Simmondsia > Simmondsia chinensis. The sequence goes on from JAGTTD010000011.1 coordinate 26,429,895, forward strand.
AACTTGGTTTTTAGTTTTTCAAAAAACCGAAGAACTATAAACCAAAAAAAATACCAAATTTTGGCCCTAAGTTTTAACTTATATAGTATGCTTAGTTTATGAAATTTCCCCAGTCTTTGAGAAACTCTGCATTTAAAAGAATATGATTTTCAATTTTTTTTTAGAAAACTAGGATTTTCCTATTTTCTCTTATTTGTTCTAAAAATTGGAAAACACAATTTCCTGTTATCCAAGGTTTGCCTTATAGTTGAAGGAAGTCGTTTTTTCATTTCAATCATCCAAGTTTTTTTTTTTCCCGAACTTTTTATATTTTTCATAAATTACCATAGCAAAATCAAAATGGACAACTAAAAGAATTGTGAACTAATATGCTGGGAGCTTCTCTCACTCTCCTTTTCTTATATGAAGATCATCAAAAGGAAAAAGTTCAGCATTTTATCGTCTAATCCTCAACATGTTTTCGTTAAAACCGTATATCGATGTTTCATTTGAATGGTTCACGACCAATTTGAGAACCGGTTGTTAGTAGGGTATTTAAATTGGAAGAAGATCCTATTCTTTGAAAATTTGGATCTATGGATATGTTCACACACACACACACACACACACACACACACACACACATATATATATATATATATATATATATATATATATATTGACTCATGTTCCTTTTTTTATGTAGCTAGAACCTCTGAAAAAAAAAGGCAAATATGCTAATATAAGAGCAATAGAATCCCACCCCTTCTGTAGAGTGAGGAAGCTAATATCAAAATTTAGTCTTTATATTTTAAATTTCATAAGCTTTGCTCATACCGATAGAGAAGCGCATTTTGTAGCAGACCATTTTACAAAGCTAAACTTCATAAGGGTTGAACCCTTTATAGTTTAGCTTTGATCATGGAGCACATTACCAACTCCCTGGTATTTTCTTTGTATACGCTTTCTTTTTCACTGCTTTTGATACTACCATGTATCTTTGTATTCATAAGAATACCCTTCTACCAATTATCACCACACCCCCCCCCCCCCCCCCCCCCCCCCCCAAAAAAAAAAAAACCCAAAAAAAGAAAAAGAACAAAATTGAGAAAGCTCATACTGGTTGGAAGTAGCTAGCCCAGAATCGAAGCTTGGACCTTTGGTAGGGTTCCTTAGGTAAAAGCTGAGGGGACTCAGGCCAGGCTTCGTCCAAATATTCAAGGATGACCAATGACTCAGCCACTGACTTTTCACAGTGGACTAGTACAAGGACCTTCTTATGAACAGGGTTGTAAAGGAGGAGCTGCTCGCTTTTGTTCATCAAGTCTTCTTCAACGTATTCGAACTCTATGCCTTTCACTTTTAAGGGCCAATTTTACCCTTGTCACGTATGGGCTAGCCCACATCCCACGTAGCTTTACCGAGCTCTCTTCCGCCATTGATCGATCGATTGATTTTCTCTTTACTGTATATCTCTTTATCACGGGGTTTTGTTTGTTGGTGATTTTGGAGTGCCTTCATTGTTGAGTTATGGGTGGTTTATATAGAGGTTTAATTATGTTCGTTGACTTGCTTGTAGGGCCAATAAATAAGTATTTTAGGGTTTTAGGTGAGCTTGTAAGATGGGGTCTAAGTATAAATTTATTCCAAGAGATGAAATTGGATTCTTATTATATTGTATTGGTGCTTACTCCTAAGATCTGCTGGCCATTAAAAATGTCTTTAGTATGTTTTTGAAAAGGAAACAAAAAAGGACATAGTGTTTACTATGTAATTTGAATTTTACGCGAAACCCGAACCTTTTTGTCTCAAAAAACCAAACCTGAGGCTCCAATGTTAGGGCCGAAAATGGTCCTCTCTTTCCACCCATTATGTTCTCTGTTTCTAGGTTTCGGTCATTTCCGCTTCCTACCTACCCTAAGGGGCAATCCTAACGTAGGTGCTGCGGTCAGTTTGAAGAGGGTTTGGTGGGGTGCTTTAGTGCTTTGGTTTTTGTCCGATTTGGTTGATGGGAGTTAATCTCAGCATTAAGCTTTGATGACAAAGAAGCTTTGCCACACTAGGCCGCTCCATCTCCAATAATATTCCGGTGGCTGGCGTCTCTTTGTCAATCACTAGAGGGTCAAATCAAGAGGATATCCATAAGTAATTGCAGATTTGAAATTTTTGGTCAGTGGTCGGGTTTCGTGGCTGCATTTTGCTAGTGATGGAAGGGTTTTGGGTGCGTTGTTCTCTTCGTTGTAGGCATGTGGTTCCCTTTCTCTCCCTATCGCTCTTGGCGAGGTCGTGGTGTTGGTTTTGTGTCGGAGATGTTGAGGTAGTTTGTGTGCATGTTGTCGGGGCTGGTTGTAGGTATAAAGGAGGTTGTAAAGGGATGTGAGCAGCTAGATGGGTTGAGGATGTTAGTGTACGGGTGGTGGTCGTGTGGCTTAGATAGGTGTTAAAGAGTGCGTAGGAGTTAGTGACTGAGGCTAGAGTTCTTTTGCTTGCCAAAGTCAAAGTTTGCAATGGAGTATGGACTGTTGAAGGGACGTACTCTGTGATGCCATGTAGGACTTTTTTTAACAAATTAACCTGCTTTTAAAAAAAAATTTAGAAATTTGACCTACTTGTAAAAATATTTAACAAAATAATCCATTTTATCAGAAAAAGTAAAGAGGTGCTGTTTCAAACAGCGCCTTTTGGTAAAAGTCCGCCTCCTTATTGGAAATGGTGCTTCTTTAGGTTTTTTTTTTTTATTTTTTAATTTTTGATTTTTTTATCAATTATTTAACTCTTGTTTTTGTCCAATTATTTTTTTATCAATTATTTTTTATTGATTATTTAACTTGATATGTAAGATTTGCACCCATTATTCATGCAAGATTCCCACCCATGACCCCTGCAGCACCTATGACATCCTCCTATTTCATATTCGTCTTACTTTTTAAAATATTTATCCTTAAATTTGTTATATTCTCATCAAAACTGTTTTTCTTCCTTGTATTTTAGTATTATAATTTTTTTAGTTTAGTTCTTTTATATAATTTAATATCATGTTATCATATATCACAAAAACCATTTTTCTTCCTTGTATTTCACTCACACGTGAGTTAGTATTATAATTTTTTCAATTTAGTTCTTTTATATAATCTAATATCATGTTATTATATATCACATACTTACTATTTGAATTTTAAATATTTAAAATATTATTTAAATATATAAATATTTTGAAGTGATTCAAATTTTTAAATATTTGTAAGTCTTTTACAGATTTAAGATATATACTAGTGATAGAAAAATTATTGTTATATTATTATGTAATAAATCTTTTACGTTAATATTTTATGCAATTAAATTAATATGAAATAGGGGTGAAATGGTGGTATTTACAGAGGTGGAGAATGTTAGAGGAGGGTGTCATGGGTGGGAATCTTGCATGGATAACGGGTGTGAATCTTACATATTTAGTTAAATAATCAATAAAAAAATAATTGGACAAAAAAAAAAGAGTTAAATAATTGATAAAAAAATAAAAAATGAAAAAAAACTAAAGAGGCGCCATAAGGAGGCGCTGTTTCGGATGGGGCCTTTCAGACTTTTACTAAACGGCACCTCTTCATTTTTTCTGACAAAACAGGTTATTTTGCTAAATATTTTTGTAAGTAGGTCAAATTTATAAATTTTTTTTTTTAAGCTGGTTGATTTGCTAAAAAAGTTTGTCATGTAGTGGGTCAAGAGTGTTATGGAAGGGATTTTACTTGTTTCCAATTTGAGGTTGAGGTCATAGTAGTACTACAACAACCACAACAAAAATAGACCCAGTGCTTCAAGAGCTTCCGTATCAACAGGTTGTGACAGTGGTGGAATTTATGCAGCCTTATCCCTTCTGAGTGTTACCTTAACGAGAGGCTTTTCCCGAGAACCTCCAACCTGTGAGGTCATAATAGTAGCTAGCGCAAATAAACAAGGAGACCTGAAAGAATTTTTCGAAGAGGATCAAGAGGAAGTAAGCATTGTCAATCTCGTGTTTTTGTAAAGTGGCATCAGAGTTAGAAAAGCAATGTTGTATTGCTGTGAAAAAGCCATCCTGGCTGGATAAGTTGAGTGGAATTTAGTTCTATGTCCTAATATGTATCATTTTAAAGTGTCAAAGGCCTTTGTTCTGGTTTGGCATCTTTTGTAGTTGGTTGTTGCCCTAACCTAGTTTGACTCAAGTGTTTTAGCCTCGTTGTTTTGTTTGTCACTAGAACAGTTCTTCTAGGGTGTGTATTGTTGGACTAGTTCGTTTCTATTGTCTTCTGGTGTTGACTATGATGTCACTAGTGTAAGGTCTACCCTTGCCCTTGATTTGGAGTCGGGTAACCTTCTACTGTCGTTGTGTCGTTTTGTTTGGCATTTTTAATTATGGTGTTAATTAAAATTGGACAAAATAGGGATTTGACCTTGAAATATCATGTCTTATAAACTAGACTACTATCGAGTTTGATTCTCTTTTGGTGCGAAAGAAGTCAACACGACTAAAGTAAAACAATCGATTGAATTTTGTTAATCAAAAGGTCTGACTTCAGGAATACGAATTTGAGGTTGTGCAACTATGGGATTGCGTTGGAAATCTCCCTTTGTTGTTGTTTTTATTTTTGTCGAAGTTTTTATTTTTAATCTTTGTGGATTTAGGATGGTTTGACTTGTAATTTTCAACCTTTGTATTAACAACCAATTTTATTCCTGTTCCTTTGCTCAAATACAATGGAGTTTTTTAGGTGTTTTGACCCTATGCCCTGATAATGCCTGGTACACCTACATATTTATTCAGAAATACATGGAATTAGCTTCATATTTTATTACTTTGGACCTCTTTTTTTTAATTTCTTTTCGTTCACAGTTAGGCTCCTTTTGAATGGATGAACCCACACACACACACACACACATATATATATATACATGAAAATGAAAGTTAGGTGAGAAAATAAGAATTAAAGCTACATTATTGTATCTTAAATAAGATTATAATGGAGGGTCAAGATTTATTGAATATTTGAAAAAAAGGGATTTTCCTCTTATACCCTCTCTTTCTTCCTCCCCCACATAATCCCTCCCTCACCAAGTCACCGGCAGCTGCATCGCTGCCCTGCTATGCCACCTCCTTCTCTCTCTCTTTATACCCCATCCCTGTATACCTTGCTCTCTCACACCCCCTTTTCCACCACGTAGCCGAAAAAGGCCTTCACTGGTGGTGGCTGGCTGGTTGGCTACCGGTGATGGGGTTTGCCGGCGACGTGGTGGGGAAGGGGGTGTGAGAGAGAAAGAGAAAGGGGTAATACTGGGAAGGGGTTTTGGAAGAGAGAAGGGGGGTGGCGGCGGCGAAGCGGTGATGACGGGGCGGCATGACTGCTGGTGACTTGGTGAAGGGGTATGTGAGGGAGAGAGAAAGAGGGGGTATAAGAGAAATTTGACCATTTTATTAATTTGACCAATAAATTGGGTTATAATTAAAATCATTTATCAATTTTATATGAGATCTAATAGTATATATGTAATTTTTTTATTTTTTTAATTTAACTTTCATTCTTATTTGAGCCTCCTCTTATATATATATATACACTATTGGTTTTATTATGTGCCTGTAGTTGTCTTCTGTAGGGTATATTTATAGTGCTAGTCTTATGAGGGATCTAAAGCTGATGCTCGTGGCTTCTATGATCTGTCGGATGACATGTTCGCATGACGACTCGAACTTCAGGTTGGGGGTCCGCGGAAACAGCCTCTCTTCTACCCGGAAGGGGGAAAGCTGCGTACATCCACCACCCAGACCCTGCTCGCGCGGGAGCCTCTGTGGCACTGAGACTGTTGTTGTTGTTGTTGTGTGTGTGTGTATATATATATATATATATATATATATATGTATATATTGGGGATATTTGTCCAGATCGTTTAAGATTAGGGCCAGACTAGCGAATTTTTGTTTTTATATTTTTGTAAACATGAACTTTTGTTTTTATACACCATACAATTAATAGTGTATTGACATAAAATGTTAACAATTAATGTAAGGTCCACGTTATTGCTTAAGTTGACTCCAGCTTTAAATTGACTGACATTTGCCAGAATAATTCACAATATTTATAAGCTATTGTCAGAATAACGAGAGTAATCTTATTAGAAACAAAAAGTAGAATCGCTTCGTCATTAATAAAACGAGCCCTGAAAATGACATTTACCTATTGTATGGCAATATCTTTTTTCTGACAATTCTAATGTAGAATATTTACTAGATTCATATATTAAGTGATTATTACTATGAATAATGGGGATATTATATGTTTAAACAAATCTTTTTTAGTGCTGAAGTCAGCGGCAGCCCTGCTTGCTACCCAAGACACACAACTTACATTATGAAAAAGAATAAAATAAATAAAGATGGTATAGTTATGGCTGACGTTTTTGGTAGGCTCATCAAATTGTTTAATCTTATTGTAATCTAACTTAATATTTTTGGGATAGAAAGTCTCGAATATGCTTCCTATTAGGTTGTATAATTTGTTTAATCATCCGTATTCAAGTATTCTTTATTCGTTGACTTCATTTTAACATAAGATTGTCATAATCTTTTTACAGAGTAACACTTTGTAAGGGTAAGGCTGTATACATCTTATCCTCTTAAACCTTGCCTTAGTGGGAGCTATTCTGAGGCACTAGGATATTATTGTTGTTGTATAATGTTTTTAAATGGGTAAGAACACTAGGCAAACTATTACTAGGTAGTGGAAACCACTTCTGCCACTAATATTAGAGCATACATTTATGTATCCAATTTTATATATAAGAGTAACCTAAACTTCAGTAACCTAAAATTTGGTAAACTAACTTTTTAGTGTATAAACTTTGTGGAATATTTTCTTAATCCGTTGGTAGGACGAAATAATTTCTTTGTCCAGAATCCAACATATGACGTTATATTTCTGACATATGATGTCACTTTTGTAGTTCAAATTTCTACATATATCCAAAATATTACGCCTCTCTTTTTCCCAAAACGTGACCCTCCCCAATTTGACATTGACGCTAACCCGACCCTACCCTGACTTGATGATCCCACCTCCCATGGCATCCGCACCCACGAATTGTGTGAGAGAGAAATGGGTGGAGGTTCGGAGGCTGACGACGATGTATAGGTTGGGTGGTTGGCGGAATGGCTAGAGAGAGATAGAGCAGAGAGAGAGAGAGAGAGATCCTAGGATGTTCTCGCTCTTGTTTTGCAATAGCTCGCCTCGAATCAAAAGACTAGTTATAGTAACGAGAGATAGTCGTCCAATTTGATTTTGCTTCAGTGGTATCTTGGATGTGCTTGCCTGCTACATGCACCTAGAATTGGGAATTCTAACTAAACGAAATCTAGTCCTTGCTTTTGAAATTTTGTATCATAAGTTTTGTGCATAACTACAGAAATGATAATGTTGTACAAGACCATTTTACAAAATTAGGAATTAAAAGGGTTCGTTCCCTTATAACTTGACTTTGATTATAGTACACATTTTGATCTCCCAATTCTGACTTGATTTTCTTAGCAACCCTTTTACTATCACTTTGTACCCTTGTACTCATATAGATTTGTCCTCTTCTAATTATGAAAAAAAATTTCCTCTGAGATTCATAGATAATTGCACAAGGGGCTAAAAAGCCAAAGCATGAATAACACGAAAAACTAAAGAATTATCAAGAGAAGATTGGAATGTACATAGTCAATGTTTGGCTATTAGTGTGGTAGATCTTGTACTATTTTGTATCCCAGTTGAATCTTACGATACTAAAGACTAGCCTGAATCCACTAGCGAGTCCAACTCCTTATTTTGCAAAATGATCCGCCATATATTTGCTTCACTTTGGAAGAACACAAATTGAACACTATCAAAATCAAGGACCACGTTTCATATTTTCTTGACCAAAATATTATATTTCTAGGATAGAAGAAGAGATTGTTCGACACACAGGCTTACAGAACTCAAAGCTTGGGTTTGTGTGTCGACACACAGGGCGGTTATGGCTGTTATTTTTGAGTGCCAGTTTTTTGTTTTGGGAAGTTAATTTATTTATTTGGAGGAATGTATCCCTTGACAAAAAAAAAAACAAGAACATGTGATTTTTATGTTTAATTATGTGTCTTTTCACAAGAGACACTTTGATCTCTATGTAAAGCCCCTAATTGGCATTTGTGAAGTATTTGACAAGAACAAAATTCATTCTCTCTTTCTCTTAAAAAGTCTCAGTTGTCTTCCTCTCTCTACACTTTTACTCTCACATTATTGTTGGGTTTTATTTATTCCTTAAACTACTTCGGTATCCAAGAAATAACTCTTGAAGAAACGGTTCTTTACGTGCTTTGAAATCGGTGGCTGATAATTGATACTTGTTATCTATTTTCCTAACGAAATTTGTGTATTTCTTCATATTGTACTAACATACTATTTTAACTCTTTTAAACATGTCAAGGTTTTGCAAATTATATCTGACTTGTCGTTCATATCTTGTGTTAATGCTGAACAACAACTTTTAATTAAAAATGATAACACTCAAAACAGAATCCGAACAAGTGACACATGGCCACCGGAACGACACCGCATCTTGGGCTAAGATACACCCCCGAAGGACAACTTCGGACCTCTACTTTCAACCAAGAAGAAGGGAGCACATCTCGCCGATAGTACACATCCCGAAATCCGAGTAGAAGAAGGATCCCAAATGGAAGAAACGCAACCACCCGGACGCAGGTGCATCTCGGGCTGAGATGCACCCCTGGAGCACGACTTCGAAACTCTAACTGCACCTGCGAAGATATAGACGCATCAGGTCAACAGGGAGCGTTTTGGCCCTCGGACAGTCTGGCAACAACACCTCGACAAAGCACGCGCCTCGGCTCCAAGGGGGCATCTCACTCCCCCGAGAGTTGGCCAAGCAACAACAACTACCTGGCACCATGACTCAGAAAGACAACAGCCTGAAGCTCGGAACCCGAAGAACCTCGTAATGGCACCCCAACGCAATGCACACCACGGCTTCAAGAAGGCATCTCGCCTAGGACTCGTCAGCAACAACTTCCGGATACCGTGAGTTAGATAGGCAACCACCCGGAGTCGTAGGTCAAACGGCCAGGGATATCTCGCCCCCGGTTCACCATCGGACGAGATACACTCCCCTACGAGGCACAGCTCTTCAGGGAAAAAACTCTATAAATAGGTCACAGAACCCTAAAGAAACCACAAGCTCACTACTCTCCCTTCACAGTCATCAGAAGGACCCTGAAAGTAGCGACACCCCCCGTTTTTCTTTTCTTTTCACTTGTAATCCTATAAAAAATCCTTGTAATAAAACCGTTATTTAATAAAAACTTAATAAAACATAAAGGGTCTAAGTTTGAGCCTCCATTAAAAGAATGTGTGCCAAAACAGTTGGAAAGTCTGTGGGAAATAAAAAATTTTCCTCAAAATAACTCTACATAATCTTCCCCCCCCCCCCCCCCCCCCCCCAACCCTGAGGCGATTAGGAGATTAGTCTGTCACTCACAGCAAGCTCCACGAGCTCCGCACACTAGTCATGCAACTCACAGATCGTGATCGCTCCAGCAAGACCTCGCCACATCCCGCACCACCGAATCCAGGCGTGGTCGTGGAGTCCCTTGCTTAAACGGAGCACGGAAGCCACCGAAACCAACAAGGAAGAGAGAGGGAAAGGACGCCTTGCAGCGGCAAGGGCCCCTCCCTCGTTCGAGGCGGGCTCCGACACCTACTCAGAGGGAGCGACGTGCGGGCTTATGAGGAGCATTCCTATCACCCATTCGCCCTTCACCCCTTGCATGCTTGCCGTTCCCATGGGGAAAGTGAAGAAGCCGAATTTGGAGTTGTTAAATGGGACACAAGACCCGAATGAACACATCTCGGGATTTGCGGCACGGATGTACATACAAGATGCCTCTGAGGACGTGTGGTACAAGTGTTTCACGGCCACCCTCAAAGGCATGGCTCAGGCCTAGTTTGCCTCTCTCCCCAACTGGTCCATACGAAGCTGCAAGGAGTTGTCCGAGAAATTCACTCGTTACTTTCTCAGCAACAAAAGGAGAAAGAAGACCGCTGCCCAATTGATCCAGCTACAACAAGCCGAGCGTGAGCCCTTAAGGGCGTTTGTGCGTCGATTTTTGAGAGCAATGATCAGCATCCCAGATTTAGCTGATAAACTGCTATTACCACCTTCATCAACGGACTCCGGAACGGCGACTTCAAGTTCTCTCTCGCCAAGGCTCTCCCCACGATTGTGGACGGGCTCTGGACCAAAGCTGATAAATACATCATCGCCGAAGACGTGATGGACAAAACGAAGCCTCCTAGGCGCGAGTACCGAAAACTTGAGATGCCTGCCCCGAGCTTCAACCCGAAGAATGAAAGAACAACGAAGAATGTAAGGGGGGTCCGCAATGCAGGCCCGAGGAGACCCCCGGATTGCTCTTGGAGGTCAAGAAATCGGAAATGGGAAGGGACTAGGCTCCGGCAGGCCCAGTGGTCCATCGCGGCACGAACCCATGGTGCGAGTGCCACTAGACTTCGGGGCATGATACTAAAGACTGTCGAGTACTCCGATATTGGATAGAGGAATTTGAGAAAAAAGGAGATCTTAGAAAATTCGTGGACGTGAAGAAGCTCAAGCCCGTAACTTTTGGACCCGCCCATGAAGAGCCGGACAATGTGGTTCACGTGCCAAGACATTCGCGACCATTAAACAAAAACGGGAGGACACGAGTCTTAGTATTACGGGGAGGTGAAGTCAGAAAATGTTGACCCTTAACCTTCTCGCAAGAAGATCTTAAGAACGTCAAAACTCTGCATGAAGATCCCATGGGCATCACCATGGACGTCCGTGACTACTCCCTCCTAAGGGTCTTGGTAGATCAAGGAAGTCGATCAATATACTTTTCCTCCATTGCTTTGAACAAATGGAAATACCACTCGAGAAGTTACTCCCCATAGCAGGGACCCTCGTGGGATTCTCCAGTGAGGTGGTTGATCCACTAGGCACCATAAATCTCGATATCCTTTTAAGAGATGGAGAACAAAGACATTCACTTAATGCTGAATTTTATGTAGTGGCAGCCCGCTCGGTGTTCAACGCCATCCTAGGATGCCCAGTGCTAAATTCATAAGGCGCCATGGTGTCAACTTACCACCTCGCCATGAAATTTGAATCAAATAAAGGGGGCGTCATGGCCGTGAGAGGTTGTCAGCAAACAGCTCGCCGATGCTACTACGCCCAATATGTACCTAAAGTAGGGGAGACGAAAAGCGGAGAGAAGATGGGCCAAGGACCGGAGGAGACTGCCAAAGTCGAAATAGGACGGGGAAATCAGTCCAGGTTGGGACGCAGTCAGGCACAGACGTAAGGGACCAGATCCAGCAAGTGTTTTGACAGCAACAGGAAGTCTTCACGTATTCCGTGGAAGAGATGCCGGGAATAGATAGCCGGATCATCAGCCATCGCTTGAACGTTTCGCCTAAAAAGATGTCGGTGAAATAGAATAAGTGCAACTTCTGCGCTGAACGGAACAAGGTTATAAGCGAAGAAGTACAAAAACTCCTAAAAGTGGGCTTCATACGTGAAGTGCTGTACCCATATTGGTTAGCAAACGTGGTCTTGGTGAAGAAGCCGAACGGAAGCTGGCGGATGCGTGTGTACTTCACCAACCCAAATAACGCCTGCCCGAAGGACTCGTTCCCCCTTCCCAAGATAGACCAGCTGGTCGACTCTATGGCGGGGAACGCATTGTTCAGTTTCTGGGATGCCTTCTCCAGATATCACTTGATTGCGATGGACCCAGAGGACGAAGAGAAGACGTCTTTCATCACCCATGAGGGCACATACTGCTTCCGAGTCATGCTATTCGGTTTGAAAAACACCAGAACCACATACCAACGCCTAGTGAACCACGTCTTTCGGCAACAGATAGGAAAGAAATTGGAGGTATACGTCGACGATATGATCGTAAAAAGTAAGGAGGCCTACAATCACGTAGACGATTCGAAAGAGACTCTGGAAACACTTAAGGCTCACGGGATGTGTCTCAATCTGGACAAATGCACGTTCGTGGTCCTGGAAGGAAAAACCTTAGGCTTCATCGTGGGCGCAAGAGCAATAGAGACCAACCCCACCAAGATAGACGTCGTACTCAAGATGGAAACCCCGAAAACCCTGAGGGATATTCAAAGCATGGCTGGCTGTCTCACCGCACTCAATAGGTTCATCAGTCGGCCAACGGATCAATCGTTTTGCTTCCTTAAATTATTACGAAGAAGAGAAGCCTTCAATTGGGATGAGACCTGTGAATAAGCCCTCCGGGAACTCAAGGAACACTTGGCTGAGCTTTCGATCATGTCCAAACCCATCCCGGGAGAGGACTTAATCCTCTACGTCTCGACATTAGATGACGTAGTAAGTGCCGTGTTAATATCCGAAAGGGAAAGCCTCTAGTTGCCGATCTACTTCTTGAGTCAAATATTGAGGTATTCTGAAACACGGTACCCCCACATCGAGAAACTCACCTACACCATCGTCATAGCCGCACGAAAGCTCCAACCCTACTTTCAATCACACCATATTCGGATACGAACCAACCAGCCCTTTCAGAAATCACTCCAACGATTGGAGTACTTGGAAAGAATGCTGTCCTGGGTGGTCGAACTTTCCGAGTATGACGTCCTGTTCGAGTCATGAACCGCGATCAAGGCACATGTCCTGGCTTACTTCTTAGCATAATGCTCGTTCACCAATGTGGCATCACCATGATCTAAACTGCGAGATACCCCAGAAGGATCATGGAAGCTGTACGTAGATGGATCTTCCAACAACCAAGAGAGCAGAGTAGGCATTCTACTCATCTCGCCTGAAAGGCAACACTTCCCTTACGCCTTGAGGTTCAAGTTCAGAACTAGTAACAACGAGGCCAAGTGCGAAGCACTCTTCCACAGACTGAGAATAACCCGAAAGGCAGGGGCATGCCAGGTGGAGGCATTCAACGACTCTCAGCTAGTCGTTAAGCAGGTCCAAGGGATTTTCGGAGTAAGAAGCACCGCCATGAAATAGTATTTGGCAGTGGTGAACAAAGAAGCGGAAACTTTCTCCTTCTTTCGAATCCACCTCACACTGAGAGCCGAGAACGTCAAAGAAGAAGAGCTCAGTCGGATCGCCAGCTCACAGACGGAGGAGGAAGGACTAGAGCCCGCCATTCGGATAGAAGAGATCCGGACATCGTGTCGAGGTTTACCTCAGCTCGATGGAATTGCTCAAATTCAGCCCGTGAACGACTGGCAGCATCCCTTCATCAAATTCAAAAAAAGCGGAACTCTGCCTGAAGACTGGCTAGAGGCGAAGCATATTCGAAGGCGTGCACCATGGTTTGTGATAGGCTACGAGGACCTTTTCAAAAGATCATTCGTGCATCCCCTATTCAAGTGCATCAGAGAAGAAGAAGGGAAGTACGTCTTACGGGAAATCCACGAAGGCATTTGCAGACAACACCTTGGCCACTGAGCTTTGACCAATAAAGCTCCATGATCAAGATACTACTTGCCCACCATGAAGAGAGACGCGCTGGATCTCGTCCAAAAGTGTGAGAAATGCCAAAAACACGCTCTGATAATCACGTACCTGCGTCTTTACTACAACCCATCTTCAACCCCATTCTTTTCGTTCAGTGGGGGATGGACATCTCAGGACCGTGCCCTAAAGCAACCGGACAGCGAAAGCACATCATCGTAGCCGTAGATTTTTTCAGCAAATGGATAGAAGCACAGCCCGTTGCACGGATCAGAGACCAAGCCGTCCAGCGCTTCCTCTGGAAAGGAATCATCACTCGATACGGGATCCCGCAAGTCCTAGTCGCAGACAACGGCACTCAATTCAGCTCACAGAGGTTTTGCGACCGTTGTGAGAGTTTGGGGATTAAGATATACTGCACCTCCGTGGCACATCCCCAAAGCAATGGACAGGCGGAATCCGCAAACAAACACATACTGACAGGACTAAAGCGACGCTTAAATGAAGCAAAAGGAAACTGGGTGGAGGAATTACCTAGCGTGTTGTTGGTCTATCGGACGATGACAAGGAACGCCACAGGGGAGACCCCATACAACTTGGTATATGGCATAGAGGCAGTACTACCAGTGGAAATAGGAGAACCTAGTCTCTGAATTCGAGGCTACGACAAGGAGCTCAACTAAGAAGCACTGAGACAATCATTGGACAAGGTGGAGGAAACCCCGAAAGTGCGTTGGTTCAGATGACCGCGCAAAAGTAAAAAATGGTGAAGTACTTCAACTCCAAAACCAAAAGAAGAGCCTTTTAAGACGGAGAGTTTGTACTAAGATGAACAGAGTCGACCTGACATCACCACGTAAAGCTATATGCTAACTGGGAAGGGCCTCACCAAGTCTCTCGGACAACTAGGGAAGGAGCATATCGCCTGCAACGACTAGACGGGACCCTGCTCCCACGAACATGGAATATTTTGAACTTGAAAAAATATTTTGTGTAAAAAACCTATCGACGTGAATGAAGAAATGCTCCGTCTTTTGTAAGAACTTTTTTCCCAAACAAATATAAATAAATAAATAGATATAATAATAATTAAATAATATGTGTAAAAAGACGACCAAAAAATCTAACCCCAAAAAACCGGATAAAACAAAAACAAAATATATAATATATATACAAAAAAAACAAAAGATAAGTAATCGAAGCAACAATCATAGCTAATAAATATATCAAAAATGATAAACAAAGAAAGTAAATGCTTGTGCCATGAAACCTTCCAAAATAGTTGGCACAAACGCTTAAGCAGTGAGGGCCGGCCGCAGCGGGCATACCTCGTCGGGCTCACCCTCGGCCCACTAAGTCCGTAAGCGTTTAAACCGTAAGTCCTTCCGAAGAAGGGTGTTTTATATGCTTAAGTTGTGAGGGTGGTCTGCATCGGGCAATCAAACCCACCGGTCTCACCCACAGTTCCTAAAAGCCCGTGGATCCTTCCGCGGCAAACTAAGCCCGTTGTTCCGTCCACGGCAAACTATACCCGTAAACCCGAATGGCTCTGTACATCAGCTGGATGAAAAGCCCGTTGGTCTGTTCGCTACAAACTAATCCCGTTGGTCCATTCGCGGCAAACTATACCCGTAAGCCCGAATAGCTCTGTACATCAACGCGATGAAAAGCCCGTTAGTCTGTCCGCGGCAAGCTATACCCGTAAGCCCGAATGGCTCTGTACATCGACTGGATGAAAAGCCCGTTGCTCTGTCCGCGGCAAACTATACTCGTAAGCCCGAATGCCTCTATACATTAGTTGGATGAAAAGCCCGTTGGTCCGTCTACAGCAAACAAAGCCCATAAGCCTGTAAGGTCTGTCCACGGTAGGCATTATGCCATGAGGGTAGTCCGTTACGAGCGTGCACTACTCATCGGTCTTGTCCACAGCCCCTTAAAGCCTATGGATTCGTCTATGGCAAACACAGACCGTAAGCCCGTTTGTCCATTCGCAGCAAACACAGACCGTAAGCTCGAAGGTCTGTCAGCGGCAGGCTAATGCCCATTGATCCGTTCACGGCGAACAAAGACCGTAAGTCTGTGGCACCACCAACGGCGGGATATAAACCCGTGGATCCATCCGCGGCGACAAAGACCGTAAGTCCGTGGCATTGCCCGCGGTAGGATATAAACCCGCGGATCCGTCCGCAGCAAATAAAGACTCTAAGTCCATGGCACTGCCCGCGACAAGATATAAACCCGTGGATCCGTCTGCGGCGAACAAAGACCGTAAGTCCGCGGCAGGATATAAACCTGTGGATCCGTCCGCGGCGAACAAAGACCGTAAGTCCGTGGCAGGATATAAACCCGTGGATCCGTCCGCGGCGAACAAAGTCAGTAAGTCTGTGGCACCGCCCGCTGCAAGATATAAACCCGTGGATCCGTCCGTGATGAACAAAGTCCGTAAGTCTGTGGCACCGCCCGCTGTAGGATATAAACTCGTGGATTTGTCCGCGGCAAACAAAGACCGTAAGTTCGTGGCACCGCCCGCTGTAGGATATAAACCCGTGGATTTGTCCGCGGCAAACAAAGACCGTAAGTTCCTGGCACCGCCCGCGGTAGGATATAAACCCGTGGTTCCGTTCGCGGCGAGCAAAGACCGTAAGTTCATGGCACCGCCTGCTGCAGGATATAAACCTGTGATCCGTCTGCGGCGAACGAAGACCGTAAGTCTGTGGCACTGCCCGCAGAAGGATATGAACCCGTGGATTCGTCCGCGGGAAACAAAGACCATAAGTCCGTGACACTGCCTGCGGCAGGATATAAACCCGTGGATCCATCCACGGCGAACAAAGACCATAAGTCCGTGGCATCGCCCGCGACAGGATATAAACCCGTGGATCCATCTGCGACAAACATAGATTGTAAGTTCGTAGATCCGTCTACAGCAGGCTAAAGCCCGTGGATCCGTCCACGGCAAAGCCTTGATCATAAGTCGGTAGATTCGTCTACCGTACACATAAAGCCCCCAGGTCTGCCCACGGAAAGCTAACCCGTTTTTGACAGGTGA
Organism: Simmondsia chinensis; assembly: GCA_018398585.1. Lineage (NCBI taxonomy): Eukaryota > Viridiplantae > Streptophyta > Magnoliopsida > Caryophyllales > Simmondsiaceae > Simmondsia > Simmondsia chinensis. The sequence continues at coordinate 26,446,480 of JAGTTD010000011.1, forward strand.
CACACCAATACTCGAAAACAGGAGCCCGATCGAAGCGAAAAGACACGCAATCCAAGGGTTGCCAATTATCTCAAGCCAATAGCCCGCAAGGGGCAACGCAAGTAGCAAGCTCACGAAGGGTAGGAAAAAATACCGATCCGCGAGGAAATAAGCCTCCTCGACGCATGAAAAACACCCATTCTTAGTCAAAAAACAAGCAAGATACCATAAAAGAGCAAAAGAGCGGATAGGCATTATAATGACAAATAACAAAGTACATCCTGGGTAAAACCGTTCTTTCTACATGCAAAATACATCCGAAAACAAGGACGGGACTATTAAATCCTAGTGCAAAAAAAGATTACCACCGAAAGCTTTAAAGACTAACCTATCCTTCACCTCCGATAAAACAAAGGGAGGGGCAAAAGGGAAAGAGCGTAACCAAGCACTACCGAGGAGGGGCAAGGGGAATGGCTTTCGAAGTATCCGATGATGAGGTTGCGTCGAGCCCCCCTCCTTTTCACATCCCTGACAACAAAGAGGCAAACTTCCTCAAGGAAAGGGATCTGAAGACTCGGCTCCAGAAGCTTTGCCTTCCTCACCGCGAGGCTGACTCCCGTGTCAAAACCCTTCCAATACTGGTCAACACCATAGTCTTAAAACTCGGGGCCTTTCTTGTATTCAACAATGGCATGAGCTACTCGCTCGGGGAATCGGGAGATAATGGCGTCTTACTCGGACACACGAAGCTCTAACTCTCGGAACCCGGCATCCTGACCCGCAATATGAGCCTACAGTGCCAAGTTAGCCAGGCAAAGCTCCCTAGTCTCCTTTTTGCTCCGTCTCCAACTCGAAATGGAAAATGTTGATCGGGCAAAGAGTTGACAAAAAAAAAAACCCACAAAGAAATCAGGATTAGAAAAAGACAGGAAAAACAATAAGAGGTAACAAAAAAGACAACAGAGATATGATAAGCTACCTAGGAAAGAAAGATTGGCGCAAACTCAGAAGGCATCTCGGACAAGTGCGCCGTGTTCGTAGGCAAGAGGTACCGTGCGCACATCCCCCAACAACCTTTTACGTCACTCGAGAAGGTAGAGCCGCATGGGATCGTAGAAGAAGCAGCTCCCCCAAGATCTGGAGCGTGCGGTCTAAAGCCTCCCGCGCCTCAAGACGGGTTTTGAGATCGCCACCGCTATCCCCCTCTGAACTGAAGACAAAGGCGGCCCCCCGGGTCACGGAAAATGTCAAGGACCCCTTCAAGGTCCGGCCTAGAAGTAGGGTGCTTAGCATCGGGAAAATGCAAACCAAGGCCTCCAAAAGGAGAAGGCATGGGTTCCATCACATTCGAACCCAAAGATCCCATAACCTTAGGGGTAGCAAAACCCTCTCAACCATTCCGGGATCAGGGAGTCCCACCATAGCTGGCGAAATCCCCGTAGGGATGACAGACTCCGGCACTGCCTCACCCCCAGCTGACATCCTGGGACGGGACGTGTAAGCATTGGCCAAATCCGGGGGCACCTCGCCGTGAAGATGACATGGCCGTTTGGCAGCCCGTGAAGTGGAAGAGTCAGTAGAAGGGTCCAGGGCGGGAATGGCCACCGACACCCCGGACTCCCAAGGAAGGTTCCTTCGTGCTACAGCGGGCAAAACAATCACAAGCGAAACCGAAGCGGGACCCCGTTCCTCGGAGGGATCCGACAAAGGAAACATGCCGGCAATGCCAACGCTCGCTAGCTCGCCCACTAGAAAAGGCACAAGGAAAAAAAAAGGAGAAAAAGTCAGTGTACTATAACAAACTAAAAACAACACAAGTGCGTATAACACCTACACAATAATCAAAACAACAACAACAACAACAACGACAAGCAAACAAACGAAGCAAAAAGGGGACGGGGGCGCGAGAATGGGCAACCAATTATCGGGAAAAAGCTTTTAGCAAAGCCCGGCCTTAACAAGCACTATTTTCTGCTCAAGTAGCTCTTTAGAAGCTAAGAATCTCTCGCCCGCGGAGTTCTTGTCAAAATAAAGAACAATCCGCTTTTTGTGGGAAGTTAGGAGGTTTCCTTTCGCTGGACGTGGGTGTTGCAACATACCCCATGTCGTCAAGAATGACAGGGTAGAGGGAGGTTTGATCCAAACAAACTTGTTCTCCCAACTCTTCACGTCAGTAAGGTTATGCTTCACAAAGGCAAACCCCCTCGACTCTCAAAGGCAGCCATATGCCTAAAATATCTAATTTTAAAATGAATATCAAAAACCTGCAAAGAGGGGATAAAACCATTTATATAACACGCGAGTAAAAAACTGTACACGTTCCTAAACCCATTATGGGTAACTTGCCCCGGGCACACATTACAACGTAGGACCAATTCCTCCACTAGGGTAGGCAAGCGAAAACAAACGCCTGCCTCTAAAGAATCTATAGGAAGGCAAAACCTACCCTCTCTCGGGGGAAATAACGGGCAATCGTCCAGTCGAAGGCCCCACACCCCACACCTCTTAATCCTCCGGAAAATAATACCTAGAACGAATCATGGAGACATCGCCCTTGCCAAAAATACTCATCACAAAAGTCCCTAACGGACGAATCCAGGAAATCTTGGGGAACCTAAATTGTAAAGGTGAACTTTCATCCGAGGAACGCCGACTTAGCGGCTTAGCGACTATACCCTCAATCTCGGGAGACGAGTTGCCCTCGCTCCAAACCTCCGAAGGAGAAGCCTCTACAAAACTCTGCTTGTGTTCCATCAAGAGAGGAGAAAACTGTAAAAGACAAATGAAAATAAAATGCACATAAAAAACTTAAAAAACTTACTTGCATACAGAAAATTGGAATAGGCGGTAGTAAGGATAGACGCGGCTGCCAAGGAGAAGTACCCAGCCTCCGAGGACCCCTTATTTCCCCCACTTACTGTGGTATCCTCGACCCAAAAAAGGACTATGTCTAGCATCTCCTCTCTTGGCCCTCTTTCCACAAACGATCAAGAGAAAGGAGAACAGGGTGGCGTGTCCACCATGGCCCGACCAACCCAAGTGCCGGACGAACAAGGTAAAACAAGATTTGCCCTGAGCCAACCTCCGCGAAACACGAAAAAAGGGGAACCCAAAAAACTCACCTTGAACATGCTCAAGAGAAAAGAAACCACTCTAAAAACCACCTAACACAGAAAATGCACATTCATCAAATCCTTAATCTAACAACAAATCCAAAATAAGCAAAGATCATGGAGGGGGGAGCTAGCCTCCTAACTCGCCCTCAGCTTGAAAAAAAGAAGAATGGTATATATATATTCTTAACAAAAGACTTAAGATTCGTAAATAAGTTAAAGTAAAAAAAAAAAAAAATCGAACAAAGCCCTCAAGCGGGGCTCCATCTTGGCCCCCAATTCCCAAATATATATATATATACACACACACACACAAAAGATTTAAGGTTCGTAAATAAGTTAAAGTAAAACAAAAATCAAACAAAGCCCGAAAATGGGGCACTAAATTGCCCCCAACAAAAAAAAAGGGCACAAAGGCCATGTATGTCCCAAAAACTGAGCCTCCTCTCGAAAAAAACCTCGAAAAATGACCCAATTCAGGTAGAAAATCTAAGAATCCTTCCCCAAACAAGAGACCTCGGGGGCAAGAAACCTGCTCATCTGGCCTCTAAAAGCTCCAAAACAAGGGAAAACGTACCTTTGTAGATCAGCCCACCCAAAACCCGAGCTTGAGAACTATGACAACGGGCCACAGCGGAACAAAAAATACAAAGTAAAGAGGAAAGGGGGAGGGGGACGACAAGGAGCGAGGAGGAGAGAGAAGAGAGAGGAAAAAAGATGGTAATAAAGACTTTAATACTTGAAAAGGTAAAAGAGAAGATTTCATATCAAAAAGGAACAAAAGTCAAACATCTTTCTCATCGAAAAAATCGAAAGCCATAAACATAATAAACAAAAACCAAGTACGGCAAAGAAAAATGAAACAGAATAAAAATAAAACACAAATCGAAAGAGCCGACCCGAGAACATCTTGGACCGAACAAAAAAAGGGAAGGGGGACCAACAAAGACGAAAAAGCGCCCGCAGGATCGGATTCATTAAAAAGTCGTGTTGTCACTTATATTAGTTGGCATACGCCTCCCCATCGGGAGCGACGAAAGATAACAAGTTACAAAGCCCGAAGATTCAACAAAAGGAAGACTACAAAAGAGAGAGAAGAAGAAACCAAAAGGAAGAATACAAAAGGCAAAGCCACACCCGGCAACTCGGGATAGAGAGTCCCCACATATGGAAATAAAGAAAGCAGGGCCCGATACGAATATTGTCCCATGCGCTCCAGCATCCTGTGCTCCGGCCCGTCCAAACGAAAACGATATAATCCACCCCACAGGCCATGATTAGATATTGACCTGAGATGTAGAACCCGGCAACATGAAAGCTGTCGAATGCGTTAGGGATCGGGAACTAGTACTCGATGCTCTGATAGGGGGAACCAAGAGGAGAAGTTGCTACAGTCACGAAGCAACCATACTCCAAAAAGGGAGCCGCTAAGCAAGACCAGACACAATGAAGCACCGAAGGTCGATGGGCCGTCCAGCAAAATAGGCCCGCATCATCACTCCCAGCAATGCTCCGATGAACCCGTGACGGAAAAACAAAAACTCAGCCATGCTCGTCATAGTGTTCCAGCGAACCACATAAATGCAATAAAAAGGGGAGCAGTCCAATAGGTAGGAACCCCAGTCCGACAGCAGAAAAATCATACCATCAACACATGCAGGGACGTGAAATAACAGGTTCCGCCCTCCAGCGTAAAGCTCACCCTTATAGACCCAGTCATCTTCCCAGGCGAACACCTTATGAGAGTTTGACCACTCCCCTCTGTCAGACTCCAAGGTAGAATCATATACCAACAAATGAACCAGGGAGCCGAATGACTCGACCGAACCCCGACGTCAAAGAATAGCCGTCATAGGGCATCAAATAAGTGGGGCCAGGACCCCCTAGATCAAGGAACCTAGTGGAAGATAGAAGCGAGTAACGAGATTAAAGATAGAGAGACGTGAGGGACCAACCGGGTTGAACTCCCAACACAGGACCAGCCCCCCTTGACATCCAAGGATTCTTTGATAGCCGTAGAGAAACTCCACTGAAGACTGAGGAATAACCCTCCCCACTGTAGGCGTACCATGGAAGACGGAAATATCGTCCGGATCCACATAGCACCTAAACTGGACCAGCATGCCATTAACATACCAAGACAGGGAACGAGTCGCCTGGGCATTTATGAAGCGACATGTACTAATGAGGCGGGAATGGAAATGAGACAGGGTTCGAAGCCGCAGGAGATACTTTGCTGGAAGGTATGAAAAAAATCTCAAAGGTGACATCTTCTGAATCAGCCATCAATTGACCGAAAAATAACGGTAAGAGGGGCAATATGGTGTGAGATTCAAAGGGAGAGAGAGGATGACTTGGTGAAATTGAGTGGTCTTGACCCCCATATTTATAAAGAGAAACCTCTGCAAACCAAGTCGCAAACGAGAATCATTTGCGAACTGGTGGGGGATTAACTGATAACACTCAAAACAGCATCCGAACAAGTGACACGTGGCCACCGGAACCAGGCCGCATCTCGGGCCGAGATACACCCCAGAGGACGACTTCGGACCTCTACTTTTGACCAAGAAGAAGGGAGCACATTTTGCCGATAGGATATATTCCGGAATCCGAGCAGAAAAAAGATCCCGAATGGAAGAAACACGACCACCCGGACGCAGGGGTATCTCGGGCCGAGATGCACCCCCGGAGGACGACTTCGGAAATCTAACTGCATCCGTGAAGATATAGACGCATCACGCCAACAGGGAGCGTTCCGGCCCTCGAAAAATCTCGCGATAACACCTTGGTGAAGCACACGCCTCGGCTCTGAAGAGGCATCTCTCCCCAAGAGTCGGCCAAGCAACAACAACTACCTGGCACCATGACTCAGACAGACAATAGCCCGAAGCTTGGCACCCGAAGATTCTCGTAACCACACCCCAATGCAATGTGCACCTTGGCTTCTGGAAGGCATCTCGCCTCGCGATGCCTGCTTCCCTGATGACCCATCTACAACAACTTCCCGATACCGTGAGTCGGATAGGCAACCACCCAAAGTCGCAGGTCCAATGGCCAGGGATATCTCGCCCCCAGTTCAGCACCGGGCAAGATACACACCACGCGCCCCCCCGCCCCCCCCCCCCCCCCCCCCCCCCCCCCCCCCCTCCCCCAAAAAAAAAAAAAAACGAAGCACTACTCTTTAGGAAAAAAAATTCTATAAATCGGGCTCAGAACTCTAAAGAAACCACAAGCTCACTGCTCTACCTTTACACCCATCTGAAGGACCCCCAAAGCAGCGACATCCCCCATTTTCTTTCCTTTTCACTTGTAATCCCATAAAAAATCTTTGTAATAAAAACGGTAATTAATAAAAACTTAATAAAAGATAAAGTGCTTGAGTTTGGCCCTCAATTAAAAGAACATGTATCAAAACAAAAAAGAAAAAGTACATATTATACAGAGCCGTTGCCCAAAATAGCCGAAAAAAAATATTACTCAAAATAACCCATTTTAAAAAATATTTCCCCAAATGGCCTCCACGTTAGCAAATTTTTTTTTAAAAAAAATTTGTTTAAAAATTTTAAACCCTAAATCCCAAAACAAAACAAAAAAAAATTTAAATTTAAAATTTACTGATATGGAGGTCATTTGAGGAAATATTTTTTAAAATAAACTATTTTAAGTAATATTTTTTGTTTATTTTAAGCCATTTTGGGCAAAGGTTCTATTGTACAAGAAAGGTGTGTTGGTCAAATTTCAATGGTCTTCTTGTGGATTGTCTAAAGCCCACTTGTTGATGATCTCAACCGATATAAAAATACAAGATTTAGTTATTGAATATTTCAAACTATTAAAAAAAATAATGAGAGAGAATCTCAAATCTTATACTAATTCAATTTCGCCTGATGATCTGCGATGACAATGACATCCTTTTTTTAACAACAAAATATTAGGGTAGTCCCAATGGTGCCCAAAAATGGACATCATGAAGATTTGGGGCTTAAATGGAGCCTTAATCAAGGGTGATAAATGTGTCATGTTTGTAATATGTGAGAAGTCTTAGAAATTGGGCGAAGCCGAACCTAACATGTTTATTAAACGGGTGAGGTACTCTGAACTCTTATCTAACGTAATTATTAAACGGGTAACCTCATATTGGTGAATTTTTTTATTAAATGCTAGGTTTTCAACTGCAAACATGTTAATAATATAGTTCAAATTATCTTAACTTTTAAAGATATGTATATAATAACAGTAATATAACCACTCAAATGCTTATCATAACTAAATAAACTAGTTAATTCAAATTCAACCTGGCTTCAAAACCCCCGATCCAAATCCTACTATCTTCGTGTCGTATTCGTGTCGTGTCGTGTCAAATTTTGCCACCCGTAGCCTCAATGGAAAGTCCAAATTTTGGTGCTTCAACTGAAAGGCCTGGTAATTTTATTTTTACTTTACAACTAGCCAAAAGTGCAGCGTTTTGGCTATTTAAACCAAGCGTTTTGACCATGGTTATTAAAATCCCAATTTGAATATTAGAATCTTATGATTCTACGATTCCACAATTGCCAACCGATCTGAATCTTAAGTAGAATCTTCATTTTATAAAATCTTACGATTTATTGATATTATATGAAATTATGATACATGTATTAGTATTAAATAAAAGTGTAATTAGGAGAGTTAGTTGAGTTGGTTGAGTTGTTGGGTGAATTAGTATAAATAGCTGTAACAAATATCAAATTAGACATTCAATGACAAAATATCTTCTCTCTCTATCTCTCTCTTCCTCTAAACCCTAACCCTAATTCTCTCTCTCTTCTCTCAAATTCTCTTTCTAATCTCATTATCCTCATCAATTCTTCATCAATTCTAGATATAATCTAATTGATTGTATCATTTGGTATCACATTTCAGGTTCGTTCTGCGTTTTCTTACTGAACCATGATGGATGGCACACGAAGTGTTACAGATTTGTGCCGGATTGAGGCTCGATTGGACAATAATGAGGCTACATCTAGTGAAGCCACATTTGCGGTAAGGGTTACTTGTGTGCTTTATCCTATAAATGAGGATATCCTTTACCAAGTATTCTCTCCATTTGGCCCACTTGAAAAGATCAAAATAATCTCATCGTCAATTTTGGAGGTTAAAGCTCAAGTCCGTTTTTCAACAAGAGCTAATGCAATTTCTGCATTTTCCTTAAATGAAAGAGCTATATATGATGGTTGTTGTTACATGGATATTCAATTTTTCAATCTTGAGCCTCAAGTATATAATATGACACAACCTATTGGAGGTACTCATGATGCCTCATTAGATTGTTATATGCAACATATGATTGAGGAAGTGCAATCAATTCATGTTAAGAGTGATAAAGTTCCACCCTCTTATGTTGAAATTATCGAGCCAACACCTACACATGAAGTTGTTGGAACTACCTGGCTGAAGAAACATGAACAAGTATCGATGGGCACTATCAACATGGATTCAAGCATTAAGAGGGAACTTGAGGAGTTTGACAGCTTAGAAATATATGGACTTATTGGAGTTTCTAGTAAAGCTGAGATGGTTGAAGAGCTCAATTTCAGAAAACTGGAAGCTACTTTTCAACTAGAGGCATCTATTGTTTGCGACCCACTGATAAATAAGAGAGCTCAGTTCTCTAGGTTGGATCTAACATTTGAATTTGCAGGTGATGATTACTTTCCGATAATCACCTTTGCTATAACAGAAAGTGAGGTTAAAGCATATATTGTTTGTTCTACCTTGTGTGCTGATTTTGTACTTCGGGATAATCTTTCATCAAAGGCTGCAGTAGAACTTCATGAAGAGATGTTTCAACTTCAAAACCTTGTTAACCAGATATTCGTCTTTGATCCTGGTGGAGAAATGTTTACGGGACTCGTAATTGAGCCCTTTGCTGGCAAGAATACTACGAGTTCCAGATTTGTTTCCTGAATTTTCGACCTTGAGGGCAAGGTTGTTGTCGAGCGGGGGGTAATGATACATGTATTAGTATTAAATAAAAGTGTAATTAGGAGAGTTAGTTGAGTTAGTTGAGTTGTTGGGTGAATTAGTATAAATAGTTGTAACAAATATCAAATTAGACATTTAATAACAAAATATCTTCTCCATCTATCTCTCTCTTCCTCTAAACCTTAACCCTAATTCTCTCTCTCTCTTATCTAATTCTCTTTCTAATCTCATTATCCTCATCAATTGTTCATCAATTCTAGATACAATCTAATTGATTGTATCAAATTAACAGATAGAACCTTATGCGATATTGTGATTCTATCGATACGACCTCCATTTTACCGATGTATACAAATAAAAAGTTAAAATGTAATAAACTCAAACACATATTATAAAGGGACTTACTTTATTAGTTTAAATAAAATAAAGTTAATTATGCGTTATATACTTTCAAAAAACTTAAATTTAGTTTTTCTTAACCTTAATATAAAGTTCGATCACAGCATGTATCTTAAAAGTTTTCATGATTATTGTAGTATAAAATAACACATCTATGTTACATGATAATATTCTCATCATATTTGATTATATTTCTTATATATACCTTGTCAGTAAAGGTCTTATTAATATTTTTTTGAACTATATAACTGATATTACTGCGAAAAATAATTATAATATATATTTAGTAGAATCTTACGATTTTCGATCCGATTCTAAAATCCCCTACGGATTTGAGGTAAAATCTTGATTTTAACAACCTTGATTTTGACCTTAATTTTATTTTTTGATTTTGTTTCCAACATTTAAAAGAACACAGTTTTGCTTTTTTTTTTTTTTTTTTTTTAATATCTTTTTGATCCTTCAACGGCTGTGTATCTATTGTAAGAGTTTTGCCCAATTTTTTTCAATTACTGAAATTTACCTAAAGTTACTTATAAATACATCTCAAATTGTACCAAATTATTCACCCGAATTTTAGTCACGTTTTCTCGAGATATTTTCGTCATGTATCTTGATATTATTAACATAATAAAAATAACATCAATCTAAATTAACTAAAAAATATAAAAATAAGACTAAAAAAGCTGGGCTCGATTTTTTTTTTTTTGGGGGGGGTGGGGCGCATTTTTTCTAACGTGACAAATGTGGGGCTCAGATTTTGGGAAGCCATTGTAAGTAACCTTAGTTCCTTATAAGCCAAATACTAAAATCCAAATTAATATCTATATGGGGTAATGTTATTGCCGAGATAATATTGTGGTTGTCAGAGCAACGTCGTAGTTTTGAAGGTAATTTTGTTGTTCTCGTTGTTTGTAAGTAACATCATTGCTACTATAATAATAATTTTATCTTTTCAATAATGACTCCCCCTATACATTTTATAAATGATAAATACAACAAAAATTTATATCGTTTTAGAATTTTGTATTGAATTTTCATCTTTTAGAGGTGGTATGTATCATGAATATTCATTAGTAGGCAACTGGGATTATTTTTTGTTCAGAGTCCTGTTTTAGTTTTTTCCGGATATCCAAAAAAAAGAGAAGCAAATGGGGTTTATTAGGGAGATCAAACAAAAGAGCAATTAAAAAAAAAAAAAAATACAAATACGAGATTTATGTGATTCTGTCAGTTGTTGTTACTTTCAGTAGAGATTTTCAATATCTTTGTTAGAGTAGAGTACAAAAGATTTTGCTCGCTCACATCACCCACTCACGTAGACTCTAGATGAGTTTTTTTTTTTTTTTTTCCCCGATAAACAGCAACAAAGTCGCGGTATAAAGCACGCCACTCGACTAAGTGAGACCTGAGTCCACCCGAAAAGAACGGGGGTCACAAGAGACAACAAAAAGCAGGAAGACAATAAAAAACAGGCAAAACACAAGCTACAAACACGACTTCTTGAGACATCGAATACATGATCAATCAAACGGCCGGAACTAGAACAACGGTGCACCGAAACTAATGAAGCACATGACTCGGGGAACGCGGATCAAAGCCATGGCCGTAGTTCAAATCAATCTCAAATGGAGTCTCTTCGTTGGGCACCTAGTGGTCAGTATCGATCCATCACAACCTTCTATGGAGCATATCACTCACCATAGCCAGGTCGAAGCCATCAAAATTCAGATCTAGTATTTTTCCCATCTCTATTGGGCAGCCTCCTCAATTTTACAAGCATCCATAACGTTGTCACCCCGATTTACCATCTTCCTCCTTTTCTTTTTGCCAGGGGCCTTAGCCAATTTTGGCGCACTTCTCCCAGGTGACATGTCCTTTAAGAAATATTGTAGCTCCCGCTTCTCCTTCTCTCTCATCTTGCGCTTCAAAGCTCGCCTACCCCTTTTTGTCGCCAGAATTTTTTTCCTTTTTCCTCCGAGTTGTGCTAGGCCCCTCCATAAACGGCACTGGCGCATGGTAGTTCCCGGGTATGCTGGTGTCTGAGCAAGTCAGGGGACTCAAAACCTAGGGGAAATTTAGGGCCAAAGGTTGCAGAGTCATTATCACTAATGGTGTCCCAAGCTTCCTACTTAAGAGGTGATATCTGAGCATTAGGTTGTGCTGTTTTGGCATTATCATTCTCAATCCATAGAAGAAGAGGAGGGAGATGTTGATTTTCTCGAACATCCTGGAATGGTATTTGAGCATCAAGCTGGGGCAAGTGAGGGAGCAATGAGGCGCTCGAGTAAGAGCATTCCAAGGCCCATCTCCCAAAGTACTGCCCGCTGATATGAATAGAAATCTGGCCTAGCGGTTGCCCACAGACACTCACGCCCTCATTCACTAATCTAGGAGGGCGAGTTCCAAAATTCTCACAGTCACCCAAGACAACCGTCATCTGCTCGAGGAGAGGTTGAACCCGTGGGGTCTGCTGCACCAGTGTGGTGCAGTAACCGTCTCGTTGTGACATCGAGGAAAAATAGGCCTACTTCCTTGCCAATCTAGCCGAGACTGCGAGGGCAACAACTCTGGGTGAGTAATCTGGGATTATCACTGAATTAACTTCTTTGGCTAGAACCAAGTGGGATCCTCCATTAAACTAAATTTGAATCATCTGGTGAATGCATGTAGTGGAGCAGGTGTCAATAAGGATCCTGGCAACATCAACACATCTCGTTGCAGACGTCCTTGAATCCAACTTGACGAACTTCCCTCATAACTTAGCAATGTCAATAAAGCATTCCTTTGACCAACATTGGATAGGTAGTCCATAAATCTCAATCCACACTCTTCTATTTAGAGAGTCAAGGACTTCGCCAGAGTATTTATAGACCTCTTTGAATTTCCGAAGTAGGGTCTCTTTGCGTGTTCCAAGGTAAGACTCTAAAGTGCCATCAGAGTCGCAGACCAGGACAAAGGTGGTGTTGCTTAACCCTTGAGGGGTTAACCCGTATAGGCTGTTCTCCGTGATAAATGTGAGGATATCGTCCAGACTAACCTTATCAGCCGAGCGTGCAATTATTGCTCGATTGAACCAGGCCTCCACATTCTTATTGGCGTTCGACACCACAATCCACAGAACGCTTATATTCACGGCATCCCCGACCCGACTAGGAGGTGTATTCCCCTGATCATGATTATCTCCATTGTCACTATACTATTGGAAAACCCTTGATTGAGGTTGATTCCGGTAGGGTGAAGAAGTTGGTCTTCTACAGGGGTTATTATTTTATAATTCCTAGTATGATACTTATAGCTATGTATAAACCCTTGCGCTTTCAAACCACAAAAATTGGGGCAAATATGGGTTCAAATCCAACCCAAATTTGTTTTCCCCGGGACTACGCCGCACACCATCATAAGTCATGTTCGGGAGCACTTGCCAGTCAGTGGCGGATCCAAAAAACACCCATAAGGGCCCACTGTGAACCATGAACTAGCTATATACACCAATATTAAATACAGTACCATTAAAATGCAAATTACACATAATAATAACATAATTTTTGTATCATAACTCGCCGCTACTATCCCTAAAATAAAAATTCAAAAGTGGAGTTCATGGGCCTGTACCAATTGCCTGCTAGAGTTCGACTACGACAAGAGTGGTGGACAGGCTGAATGGCTACCAGTGGGGCATTGCAGTGAGTTGGGCCTTGGGGTTGGGGGCCTCACAAAATTAGAAGGGATTTTTATAACTTAAACCTAAATATTTATCAATTATGTATTTAGTGCACAGACCATCAAGGACGATACCCCCAGTGCTAGAAATGTGGATCCCCCACTGCTGCCAGTCTATAATCACTCCAAGATAAATATTTAAATCTAATACATTTTGTCTCTAAGTCTCAACTTCAACTGTAGTTTTACAACTCTATTTTTATTAATGTTACGTCATGAATTTTATAAGAGTTGAATGTCAACTGGGTTCATCTAATTTTGGTAATACCAAACAAGAAAGGATTATTTTAGGGGTTTGATGTCATTTAAGCTCTACCTAAATTTGCTTTCCTTTCGCCCAAACAAAATCAAAGACGTGCCATTATAAGTTTTCTCTTTTTTCCCCCCTTCTCAAATCCATTGAACTTATTAGAAGGTCAACTGGAGGAGTTAAAAAAGTTCTCACTATTATTTAGATGTGACTCATAGATGGAGTTCTAATCGAGATGTTAGAAGTAAGAAGTACTAGGGAGTTGTGGAAAATTTGTAGGAGCTTTATTTTGTTGTTAAGTTTGCCTCTAGTAGATTGGCGATTAAGTAAAAGTTCTTCACTTTTCGTATGGCAAAGTACTTTCCTTTACGTGTACATTAATGAGTTCAATTCTATTATTCGAGAATTGATTGATGATGATGTGCCAAAAGATGAAGATGGTGTTAGTGTATTTTCAAAATATGTGTTGATAAATGTGTATATAAATATGTTAAATGTTGTATATATATGTATAAGATGTATTTGAGGTTGTCCCGATACTTGTTTGAATGATTAAAGCTTGTTGGGGGTGTGTGTCGACACATGGGCCATGTGTGTCGACACAAAATCCTACAGAACGCAGGGGAGACAGCTGTGTGTCGACACACATGGCCCGTGTGTCGACGCACAGCCCATTACAGTAGCGCACGAGTGAAACCTGTGTGTCGACACACAATTTCTGTGTGTCGACACACAGCTTCGACACACAGGTGGTTTTGACGATTTTCTGCGCGGTTTCTTCCCTGTTCTTTTATGTGTTTATGGCTCTTCGTTTGGGACGTCTCTCTGACATGATATACAGATATGTACCCCCACTCTTGTGATGAGAAAAACATATGAATTTGTAGAGAAAATCATAAGAGAGAAAATTGAAGAACTTCATCAAAAGTTCTTGTGTTCTTGTGTGAGTTTTCAATTGTGTGTTGTTTTTGATCAGGCCAATCTCTAGTTATCTTTATCAATCTCTCCCCATACACATCTTCACTCCATATTTGGTAGTTGTTGTATCCCCGAGGATATTTTGTATACCGAAATAAGCCTTAAGGAAAGTGATTACACGCTTCAACACCTGAGATCTTTTGGATACCCGGTTGCAAGGTTTTTGCAAGTATTTTTCTGAATTTTTCTAACAGATGGAGCTATATTGTTGTATTCTTTGCCAAGCTCTTATAATGGCTTCGTTGAAAGCATGATTTATGACAATATATAATCTATCACTTTAGATGACGCTAAGAAAAACATGGTCAAAAAAAAAGAGTTGACATAGAATAGTCTAACTCAACTAGTGAACGGGAGAGTGGTTTATTTAATAAAGGGAGGACCAAAAAGTGAGGATTTTATAGTGGGAGAAATAAGATCGAGGCCTAGAAATAATACCCTAACATGTAACTATTGTCATAAAACTGAGCGTATTAAGAAAAAATAATGTTGGAAGCTCAAAGTGCATAAGGCGAAATATCCAAGATTTAGGTTCGATTTAAATACTAAAATGAAATCTTAAAAACAAATAAGAAGGTAAGGGAGAAGAAGAAATGAAGACACCGGTATTTTCGTGCAACACCTTCAAAGAGAGGGAAAAACCATGGGCGAAAGTAGAGAACTTCACTAAATCGAAAATGGAGTATTACAAGAGTTTCTTCACTCCACTTCACTCCCTCTGTGTGTGTGTGCATGTGTGTTTCTCTCTAACCGAAGGGGGCGGAAACCCTAAAAAAGGAATATATGTAGAACCACAAGAAACAAAAGGAAACCCTAGAAACCAAATGGGCATAACAATCTGACCCAAATAAAACGCCTGTGAAGGCCAGTCTCTACGCTCCACCACAGACCTCTGCTTGAAATTTGAATAAATTAGAGACACAACACAACAAAGAGAAACAACATGATGATAATAGGAAAGATATTAAAAAAAAATCATCAAACCAAGAAAATGAGGTCAATATTGTTGAAGATGCGAGTGATGTTGATGCTCTTTTGGTGATCAAAACCTAGATCCAAAGACAAATAAATTTTGGATTTGTGTTGCTTATATGAAATGAAAACAACAAAATGATAATAGTAAAGATCAAGAGGAAAAAAAAAAAAAAAAAACTAAGGTCAAAGTTGTTAAAGATGAGAAAACTTAGATTCAAAGACGAGTATATTATGTATTTGGGTTGTTTCTATCACTTGTGTTATACTAGAGGCTGGTTTACCACATATGAGTCCATTCAGGGTAGAGTTGCTTCAATGAGACATGACGTTTCATGCAAGGCTGCAGGTACAGGAGCAATCCGTGTGAAGATGTTCGATGGCAATGTGAGGACATTAATTGATGTTAGACATGTGCTTGATTTGAAGAAAAATATCATCTCTGCAAACATCTTTTATTTCATGGTACAAATATTCAGTTAAAAGTGGAGTTACAAGCGTAGTTTAGATGTTCTTATTATGATGAAAGGAAAAAGGCTTGAGACTCTATATGAGCTCCTTGGCTCTATAGTCATAAGATCGACAACTGTATCTTTGTCATCCATGGTAGATCAGATGTTATCAAGGTTTGGTACATAAGGTTGGGTCATAATAAAATAAAAGCTTCTACTGGATCATAGTACAACACCATCTGACTTTTTTGAGCATTTTGTATTTGGAAAGCAAAAAAAGAGTTAGCTTCAAGTAGGAAATTCATAAGATAAAGGTTACATTAGACTACATGCAGTCAAATTTGTGGGAACCCTTCGAAGTTGCTTAGGTGGTCCTAGATATATACAGACATTTATAATTGATTTCTAAAGGAAAGTTTGGATCTACTTCATAAAATAAAAGAATGAAGTATATGGATGATTTTTCTTGAGAAACAAGTAGCAAGGTCAGTTAAAAAAAGAGGATAAATAATGGCCTTTAATATATTAAGGGTGAATTCACCAGATTCAGTGAGGACCAAGGGTGTTAGACACCACACTTGCACAAGGAGACCACAAAAAAAAAAAATGGGAGTTGAAAAAAGATTAAACTGGAAATTATTAGAAATGGCTCATTGTATGTTGTCCAATACAGGTTTGGGAAGGGTAAAGACTATGAACATGTTGTGTCACTTAGCGAAACGCTCACCTCATGCATCTCTTCTATTTGTGAAAGATTGATGTTCCTTTTAACAGTCATGATTGGCCATTTGTGAAAGATTGATGTTCCTTTTAACAGAATATACAAGCAGCATTCTTTATGCAGAGAATGTCTTATTTGACACAAACCAACGAAGAACACAATCAACACAGCATTTTTTATTTGATTTTACAGCACTACCTCTCAGAAGAACATTACTTATTATCAACATGATCACACCCCCTCGTTCTGCAGTGGTGCAGAACGAGCATTAATGAAGTTTTGAAGAAGACCCACCAACTTGTCATGGGGAGGGAGGCCCTCTTTCACTAAGGGCACTTCATTTAGGGCAGTGACCCATGAAAACAACATAGGGCACCTTTCTGGGTCTAGTATTTTGATGCCCAACACTTCTTCTTGTACCTCGTAGGGGCTTAAAACCGCACCTATCAAGATGTCTAGGAGGCCCAGATTTGTGCTTTCTATGTTGTGTCTTCCATCTGGGAAGAACTCCTTCATGCCTTGTTCTGTTATCTCCATCTTCTCTTGCAGTTCTTTGATGGCCTTCTCTTTTGCTTCTCCGTCACTTAAGAATAGCTGGAGTAAGCTCTCAAGCAACTGTAAACATTGTAGTCAAAGAATTAGTAACGTACTAGTCGCCATGTTTTTTGAAGGTAAGAATCAGGGGGTGTAAACAAGATGAGCTGAGCTCAAGCTCATTAAGCTTGAGGCTCAGCTTAGATGTATTAAGCTGGCTTGTGGTAGGCTCAACTCAGTTCGATAGAGCTTGAACCCAACATGGAGAGTTTCGAACTAAAGTTACCTTATTTAGGCTCATGTAAACTTGATCTAGGCTTTTTTTGAGCTCATCTAGGCTCAATTAGATTTTATTGGACATATTTAAGCTAATAAATTGAATAAAGATAAGCTAAGATCAAGCTTCATTGGGCATGGGCTTAACTCAAAACTTGGGCGAGCTTTTTGATGAGCCGGGTTGCGATGGCTCGTGAGCTAACTCGGCATATTACAGCCCTAGTAAGGATTACATCTTTACGAGGAGATAAGACTTGACCATTGTCAGGAGAAGTGAGATGATTACTGCCATGCCGAAACCAGGAGCTTATACCTTGGAGGTTACACAAGGTACCCATAAAGGCTCCACGTGGTCAAGGGGAAGTCAATTTTTATCCTGGAAGTATTTCTCCTAAGATGTTTCTAATCATTTTTATCATCGTTAAGGTTTTATGACGAACAGTCCTGGGTTCAATTGCTATCTAGTTGCTTGAAGATTAAAGTCAGTTTGGTAGAGGGAAAGTGCTCTTCCCATGGAAGATAATATTCTTAGGAAATGATTTCCGATGGATTGTTTGTTTGAAAGGAAAATATGCTTCTAAATTGTAGTG
The DNA here is from genome assembly GCA_018398585.1 of Simmondsia chinensis. Lineage (NCBI taxonomy): Eukaryota > Viridiplantae > Streptophyta > Magnoliopsida > Caryophyllales > Simmondsiaceae > Simmondsia > Simmondsia chinensis. The sequence goes on from JAGTTD010000011.1 coordinate 26,464,431, forward strand.
TTCTCTTGATTTAGACTGATAAATTTTTTTATTCCTTTCCATCCAAATTTAGTGTGATGAACATTTTATATAAGAAAATATCGGTTAGAGAAAAGTGTACGCCAAACTAACTAAATTTGTCTAAGACTAGACCAAGTCGGTATTATCCAATTCACTCCTCACCGTTAGGTTCGGCCTAATTCGTACTTGGACTAGTGGACTCCTTCATTACTTCGAGACAATGACTTCCAAGCTAGACCGGAAAATCAAAATTTCACAAAGCAGATGTTCAAGTCTCTATTCATAATGTAAACCCAAATTGGACATAACCGTTTGATCTGTGAGTTGACCGAATACATTATTATTAGGTCTGATTCTCGATTCTTGATTTAGATTCTTACCAATATTTGGTCTAGCTCGGTTTAGATGTAAAGTAATGAACATATTTAAAGTATAGAGTACTGATCAGGACTGGATTGAAAATCAAATTGAACCATATAATCAGCTCCAAGATGACGTAATTGATCCTTTTTCAATCCAATCATTGTACGACATTATAACATTTAGTTGTCCACGATCCATCCATTTTGCTTTGGTCTAATCCAAATTCAAATTCGAATTGTTAAAGACTCTGAAGTGTTTTGGGCGGCTTAGGAAGATGACCTCTTATTAAGTTTCACTAGGTCCTTAGGTCTAACCCACGAAGTTGGAATATAAGGGATCCTCGTATAAGCGCAAGTAGGATTCCACCCTAAAACCAATTGGCAATAGGTGGAGTAACCCCCTAGATTTATATATTAATCTCTTCACTCTCACTCCTCCAATATGGGATTCTTAGCTAGACTCACATGTGGAGTCCCCAATACCTCTCCCGCTTTATATGGAAGTCGCTTTTTTTCATTGTCAAAATCTTTTTCACTAAAGAATGCGTGTAAACCCCCCACCCCAACGGAACCTAACTATTTGCAAAGAAAACAAAGCTCAACGGGAATCAGTAGTACAACAGTTTATACCTGGTGGTGCAGAAAGCTAGCCCAGAACCGAACTCGGGCTCGTTGATAAGGATCCTTGGGAAGAAGCAGAAGGGGATGAGGCCAAGTTTCATCAATATATTCAAGTATGACTTGTGATTCAGCAATGGGATTCCCATTATGAACCAATACTGGCACCTTCTTGTGAACTGGGTTGTACTGAAGTAGCTCGGGGCTCTTGTTGCTGAGGTCCTCTTCTATGTATTCATAAGGAATGCCTTTAATTCTAAGTGCAAGTTCAATTCTTTTTGAGTATGTGCTTCCCCACATCCCATGTAGCTTCACTTTGCTTTCCCTCTCCATTTCTTTTGTTTTTCTTTGCCTTGTTCTTGAGGATGTTGAAGTTCTATTGTTGAGCTTTAAATAGATGTTGGCTTGGTGTTTAGGGAGGGCCAAAGGTCTTAGGTTATTAAATTAGTTTCGGATCTTCACCTATTAGTTTTGGGTCTGTTTTCTATCGATTTTTATCTATTGTTGTAGTTTTGGAGAAATTATGAATTAATATTGAAAACAAATTGTTCTATTTTCCATTTCTAATTTTTGTTTTTAGTCATATTAGAGGGAAAAAAAAACTAAAAGTAAAACATTGAAAACTAGAAACAATTATCACGAAAATATCATATTTAGTTTTATATGATAAAAATTATAAATAAAAAACGATACCAAGGAACCTCTTAAGGCTTTAGGATTATTAATTTAGAGTTTTTTTCGATCAAGAAATTTAAAATTTTTAACCAATTAAACGTAAAATTGTATAATCTGGCTAGCAGTGAAACCAAATGAACACAATCGTTGGCATTATACTTCTTTGACTTGGTAAATGAACCAATTGAGTGTAACGCACATAAATTACAGCATACATCAATGTCATGACATATATTCTTTAAATTTTTAACATGTAAAATATAATTTGCATGAATAGATTTAAATTGGTATCCATTTCTAACACTAAGAATATGGGAATTAAAATTATTCAAAATATAAACATCAAGTGTGTATCGCACGAAAAAATATTTGTATTATTTAATTGTATTATTATCTTCTTTGTCTTTTTCTTTTTTCTTTTTTTCTTTTTTTGTGGTTACATCCTTATCTCCTCTGGATTATGTGCAGATTTGAGTTGAAAAATAAGGTAGCTAGACTGATAATGAATACTAAATTATTTTGGCTTGCTTGCCAAGAAAACTATGATCTCATGCATTTTTTATTTCAATTTTAATAAAATTGACCATTGACTTACCATTACAAATTTGTCTTGATCACAAGTTCTATGGCACAAAAAAGCACTTTTCTATACTTGGCAACCGGTATTTACCGGTGAAAGTGTGTCGACACAAAAATATGTGTCGACACAGGAACATGTGCTCTGATTCACCACTAACGTACCCAAGTTATCAACAAATGTACTCAACATCACCAACCTAGTAGTCGTGTCGACAGAGAAAAAATATGTGTTGACACCAGTATCAACTCAGAGTTGTGTATATATATTACAATGAGCAATGTGTGTCGACATACATAATATATGTGTCGACATAGGAACATGTACTCTGATTCACCACAAATGTACCCTAAGTTATCAACAAATGCACTCAATATCACCAACCCAATAGTCGTGTCGACACAAGAACAACATATGTCGACACCATTATCAACTCAGAGTTGTGTACATATATTACAGTGAACAATGTGTGTCAACATACATAATATTCGTGTCGACACAGGATCGTGTACTCTGATTCACCACTAACCTACCCAAGTTATCAACAAATGTACTCAACATTACCAACCTAGTAGTCGTGTCGACACAGGAACAACATGTGTTGACACCAATATGAACTCGGAGTTGTGTACATGTGTACACAAAATTCATATCCATGTACACATCACAATAGTGCAGAGCAATGTATAACAAAATACATGTGTCGACATACGGAAAAGGTGTGTCGACATGTATGTACACACAGTTCATACCCATGTACACATCACCAAATGTGTTCAACAATCAATCAAATAAATTACGTGTCGACACACGTTTATAGTGTGTCGACACATGTAAATTGTTGATGAATAATTGAATTTGTGTACATTATGGTGATGTGTACATGAATATGAGCTGTGTGTACGCTTGTGTACAAGAGAGTATGTCGACACGTCTACTTCATGTGTCGACATACATAATATTCGTGTCAACACACGAACTTGTACTCTAACTCACCACCAGCGTACCCAAGTTATCCACTAATGTACTCAACATAACCAACATAAGAGTCTTGTCGACACAAGAACAACATGTGTCGACACTCATATCAACTCAGAGTTGTGTACATGTTTACACAAAATTCATATCCATATACAATACATTACAATGTGTCGACAAATTTAGTCTGTGTGTCGACATACCATATTACCTGCTCAGCAAGTAGCCCTTCCCCTCTCCAATTACATTTTTTTTTTCTGTACGGTAGAAACGCCCTTGTCTTGATATTGGATTAGGATGCATTTCTAGAAGTACTAAGGCCTCATCTGTGAAGGGAATTGAATTCTTACAGGAAGTTGTATTTTTTAGAAATTCATTTCTCTTGTCAACTTTCGAGGAAATAGTATAAAAGTGTTTGGCTGCCTATATGGGAAATAAGACTTCATTTCTATATTTTGTTTGGTCGATACAACTTCTCATAAAACACAATTAAAATGACTATTATACCCATGATCAATCTTCCAATCTTTCAAACCAAAGTTTAAACAAAGTTTATAAATAAAAAGCAAGATAGGAGAACTTACATGATGTAGCCAATCGTGTTATGTCTATAAATTGGAAAAATTTTACTATTTTGGCAGAAGGATGCTAGGAGGGCGGCTTCTAAATACAAAGCACTTATATAAGGCCTTAGTGTATGTATTTCCAACAGACAATAGCTAAAACAAGAAGGGTTAGATAAACATAAATATATGTATTTATCGGTCCTCGCCATCAGTCCATGGACAAAGCTTCTTAAAAGTTCACTCTTTAGATATGTACCAATCGTCGTTAGATCTGGCTGTCAAACCAGGTCATCCATGAATAAAACTACGTTCTGCTCAAGAAGGGTACTTTGCTGAACTCCTTTCGGGCAAATTACTACATAGTATAGAGCAAACTTCGAAGTCGCTTTCGCTAGTGGTGCTTGCTATCAAAAATTAGGGTTGTTTAAATATTGAACACAACCAAAAACCCAGCCGGGACCAAGTTATTTGGTTTAGGACTGGGTCAAACTGGGCACTATTTGGTCTAGTCTTCAGTCCATGATTTGGATCTTTGTAGGTCTCAGTTTAGTTCAGTGAGACCTGAGTTTAGAGTAATGAACCTTTATCAGTGTAGATAAACCTAGATGATACCAACTAATTTGGTCCAACAATGAATAGAATTAGTATAATTCATTTTAGTCCTTGCTTTATATTTTTACCATTTGCTCTAATCCTAGAAATTATAGATGGAACAAAAGATAAAGTACAACAACTAATCAACTATGAAGAAAATACCGGGGTGTACTATAATAAAGCTAGGCAATGAAAGAGCTAGTCAAATGAATCCTAAATACCGACCCCCAAAACCGAATTGAAATCATATACTTTTATCACTAAGTACATTTCATTTCACCAGAGATGAATGTCAAATTTTTATTTTTTGTAAGCAGGATAATTTCCCTTAAGAGGGACACAAGCTTTCAAGAATGGAATGAGCAGCAATTTAGTGATGAGTTTAATGTTGTTTTTGAGCCCAACATGCAAATAAAGAAAAAAAGAAAGAAAAAGAAAAGGCTAAGTATTGTCAGGAATGGGATTCGAACCCATGCCCTTTCGGACCAGTACCTGAAACTGGCGCCTTAGACCAACTCGGCCATCCTGACTTCTCTGCTTCCATTTCTCTGCAATTTAATATAATAATTGATTTACATGCACTCGCATAAAAGGATGAGAAATAGAAAGAAGAAATATGGACCACTAGATATAAATTAAAAGCACAGATATCAAGATTACTTTTTGATGCAAGTAGATCCAGATTTAGCCCAAGCAAGGCAGAAAAGGAATTTTAATTATGGTTAATTAGGTTTTTATTTGTCAGAATTTATTTTCATGTAATTAGGATCAGGAGTTTTGACTTATATTCAGATTATATTAGATTTATTTAGAGTTAAAGTATAATTGTTTTTTAGACTTTAATTTGAATTAAGAGCAGGGTTAGAAGAGTGTCTATAAATAGGTCATTTATTGTTTGTTTTAGAAAAATTTTGATTATTTGAATAAATTTGATGGGTTTTGTTTTGAGTGATATCTGCAATTTTTATTTTGAAAGAATTCAATAAAAATTACGTAGTACCTCTTTAGGTTATTGCTCGGGTATTCGCAGAATCAACGAGTTTAACCGATTCCTTTTAATTTGGAATCGTTGGGTACAATCAATGGGTATGTAGTGCCCTTTCCTTTCCCACCACATATCGTTGAGGTTCGAGGCTGCATATCAGATCTTTAGACCGATTTGCATCACTTTTACACCTCTCACTAGAGTTAATGGTTCAGATTTCCTTGATTGATATCTAATAGTTCAAATTTCCTTGATTGATATCTAATGGTTCATATTTTCTCTTCTCATCTCTCACCATCTCATGTGAGTCATGTTAGAAAAATGATATAAGGAAAAAAAAACTCAAGCTTCATGGGAGAATCCCATCCCACATGAAGAAATTAGTAAATGTAGCTCTAGTTTACATAGACAAATCTAACCCCTCTATTTGAATTGAGCTAGAAGTGAGAGAATGGTGGGAACCACACACGCATGCCGCCCGTCGGGCCGTGCTCGAGTGAGGATCTTGAAGTTGGTGTTCTTACAGAGTACATTTATTTTATGAAAAATATTTTTCAAAACCCGCATTTATCGCAACCGTTTATAGCTGTTGAAATGAACTTAATACTGCTGATCATTGGGATTTATGATAATATAGATGTTTTTAGCTGTTGACCATTTGTATTAGTATAAATACGAGGCTTGGCTTAGCTTAAAGCAATCACCCAAAAACAACAATATAATTCTTCCATCGTCCTTCTTCTTCGGTCTTCTCTCTCTCTCTCGAAATACTTGGGCAAAGTTCTTGGGCTCCCCTATCCAACGATTAACGAGTGCACGTTAATAGTCGAACCGTGTTAATCCTGGAGGACGACCGCTGATACAACTGTTTGCACTGGAGCAGCGACGAAATCATCTTTAGGACAGTGGTAATTTGCCACGACACAGTATCTTCGGTACTCTAATAAATATCTCCATTCTTCTGTATTATTTGATTGCTTTGTTTAAGTATTTTGGCTGAATTCTTCTGCAGCATCTTTCACTGTTTTTTCACTACACGTTTTCGCTTATTATATAGAAATTTCGTATAAATATTTATTACAATTTACAGATTCAAATTACTGAAATTAACAGCAGCAGTTTACTGCTATTTTTCTGCAATTTTACAGCAATTTTCGCTGTAATTTTCCTGTAATTTTTTCTATAATTTTACTGCATTTTCCTGTATTCTTTGTAAAACAAAACTTCACTGTAATTTTGTTGCGGATCTTGCTGTTCTCATTGTTTATTACAACTATCTAAAAGACAATTTGATTTGAACTATCTATATTTAAAGATGGCAACCAAATTACCTCTTTCCGACATGTCTAAAGTTGCACCCTTTGACAGAAAGAATTATTAGGGGCGGTCTCAGAAAATTTTGCTTTACGAAGAGCAAATCAATGTAGATTATGTATTTTATGTAAAAAAGGTACCTAACGGTGAAAATAAGAAAGAGGCATATGAAGAAAAATTCACCGCAGATAACCGAACCTGTAGGGCTAATTTGCTGCATTACATGAGTGATGGGCTATTTAACATTTATGTAAAACTAGGCTCATCAATAGAAATTTGGGAGTCCCTACAGAAAAAATATGGGGGTGACAATACAGGGACTAGAAAATGTGCGGTTAGTAAGTGACTAGATTTCAAATTCGTGGACAATAAACCGATAATTGATCAAGTCTATGAATATGAAAACATAGTAACTACTCTTTTGTTCGAAGGCCTTAAAATTTGCACTATTACTCAAGCCTGTGTTTTAATTGAAAAACTCCCACCTTCTTGAAAAGACTATAGAAATTTGCTCATGCATAAAAAGAAGAACCTGTCATTAGAGGAGTTAGTGAACCACTTGAAAATCGAAGAAGAAAATAGTCTTAAGGATAGGGGGTACTCATATTCAGATTTTTCTAAAGCTAATATTGCAGAGGCAAAGCCTAGTATATCTGACAGGTTTAAGAACAAAGGGAAAAAACAGCATCCAAACTTTAAACGTGGTGGAAAGATTCAAAGTTGTTTCTCGAAGATTGCTATTACTACGGAAAACGTGGACATATGGCCAAAGATTGCAGAAGCAAAAGGAGCCAGCCTACGGACCCGAAGCACAAGGCTCACCTTGTAGAAACGGAGAACATTGTAGCGGTTCTTTCAGAGGTGAACCTGGTGAACAATATGACTGAGTGAATTGTGGACACCGAAGCTACCAGGCACATCTGCACAAATCGAAACATGTTCCAAGAATACCAAAAAATAACCATTAGAGAGGTAGTCTACATGAGCAATTCTACAGTAGCACCCATTCTGGGAAAATGGAAGATTTCTTTAAAACTCACTTCTAGGAAACTTTTTACTTTAAAAAATGTGTTGCATGTATCTGAAATGCATAAGAATTTGATTTATGGTATTCTTTTGATTAACCGGCTTGAAATTATCCTTTGACTTAAACAAACTAGTCCTAACTAGGAATGGGGAATTTATGGGCAAGAGATTTTGTGATGATGGCCTATTTGTTCTTGACGCTGTTTGCATGAATAACAATGTTGATACCTCTTCTACTTATCTTGTTGAATCTCTTGAACTGTGGCATGCTCGCCTAGGACAAAAAAATGTTTGGTTAATTAAACGACTTAAGAAAATAAACATGATTCCTAGCTTCAGTGATACCAACTTTAGTTAGTGTGAAGTATGTGTAGAAGCTAAATATGTTAAAAAATCCTTTAAGTCTATCGAGAGACAATTTGAACTTCTTAAACTAGTTCACAATGATTTAGGAAACTTTAAAAAGTAGAGGCGGAAAAAGATACTACATGATCTTTGTAGATGATCAGTCTAGGTACCCAATGGTAAGTACTAAAGATGAAGCAGAAGAAAAATATTTTTAAAATATAAAGTTGAAGTAGAAAATCAGTTAGGAAGGAAAATAGAAAGAGTTAGGTCCGATAGAGGAGGAAAATATGACCCGACTTCATTAGAAAAATTTTGTGAGGAAAATGGGATAATAAATGAGCGAACTCCTCCTTACTATCCACAATCTAACTGTATTGCTGAAAGGAAAAATAGAACTTTAAAGAGCATGATGAATGATATCCTTGTTAGTTCTGGACTACCTGATAACATATGGGGGAGGTCATATTATCTGCTTGTCATGTGCTAAATAGAGTTCCTCATAAAAAACTAGATAAAACCCCATATGAGATGGTGAAAGGTTATGCGCCTAATCTGAAATACTTGAAAGTGTGGGGGTGTCTAGCCAAGGTTGGATTACCTAACTTTAAACAAAGTAAAATTGGACCTAAGATTGTTGATTCTGTTTTTATCAGGTATGCTTATCACAGTGCCACTTATTGATTTTTAATTAAGGGATCTAATTATTCATATACATGCGATAGTATTGTTGAATCTAGAGATGCTGAATTTTTGAACATACATTTCCCTTGAAATCTAATGATGCATAACCTACTAGTTTGCCTTCTCATATTATAACTATTAACCATGATCGTACTAACGATATAGACACCCATGAAATCGGAAGGAGTAAAAGAGCTAGGAAAGAAACCAACGTTGGATCCGATTTTATTACCATTTTCCTAACTGAAGATGACTTCATAAATGAAGAAATAGTAAGTGTCTATATGTTACAAGAAGACCCCAAAATGTATGATGAGGCTGTGAGATCGATTGATTCGACCTTTTGGAAAGAGGCTATTAATAGCGAACTAGAATCAATCCTAAACAATCACACATGGGAATTGGTAGACCTTCTTAGAGGATGTAAGCCAATAGGTTGTAAGTGGGTCTTTAGAAGAAAAATGAAGGCTGATAGGACAATAGATAAGTTTAGGGTAAGGTTAGTGGCTAAAGACTACACCCAGAAAAGGGGTCGATTACTTCGATACTTATTCACCCTTTGCTAAAATAGCCACAGTTAAAACTTTGTTTGCCATGATTTAGTAGTGTATCAAATGGATGCTAAAACAATATTTCTTAATGGTAACCTAGACGAAGAGATTTACATGAAGCAATCTGAGGGTTTTGTTGCTCCTGATATTAAAAACAAAGTTTGTAAACTTATAAAATCTTTATACGGTCTCAAACAGGCACCTAAACAGTGTCATGAAAAATTTAATGGCACACTAATTGCCAACTTGGGGGTCCTCGGAAACAGCATCTCTTCAGGGTAGCCCCCTGAAGGGGGAAGGCTGGGTACTTCTACCCCCCCAGACCCTGCTTTAGTGGGAGCCCTTACAGGCACTGGATTTGTTGTTGGTGTTGTTGTTGTTGCTAATTGCCAACAATTTTTATGTAAATAATGGTGACTTTTGTGTGTATTTTAAGCCTGATTCAAATGGATGTGTAATAGTTTGTTTTTATGTTGATAATATGTTGATATTTGGCACAAACTTGAGTGTTGTCAATAAAACGAAAAACTTTTATGCTCTAAGTTTGATATGAAAGATATGGGTGAGGTATACGTGATTTTAGGAGTTAAAATTGTAAGAACTCTAGAAGGCATAAGTCTAAACCAGTCTCACTATGTTAAAAAGATACTTATAAAGTTTGACATGTTTAATACTGATCCTGTAAGAACACCTTATGATCTCAGTGTACATCTAACTAAATATAAAGGTGTTGCTATGTGCCAATCTGAGTATGCCAAAATAATTGGTAGTGTTATGTTTCTGATGAATACTAGACCTGACATTACGTATGCTGTGAGTAGACTCAATAGATACACACATAATCCTAATCAAGAGCATTGGAACACGTTAAAAAAATTGCTTAAATATTTGAAAGGAACTGTGGATTGGGGACTACACTTCGGAAAGTTTTCCGCTGTTTTAGAGGGATATTGTAACGCCAATTGGGTGTCTGATAATGACGAAATTAATTCCACTAGTGGATATGTGTTCACACTAGCTGGAGGTGCGATATCTTAGAAATCCTCCAAGCAATCTTGTGCTGCTACGTCTACTATGGAATATGAGTTCATTGCTATTGAGTTGGCAGGTCATGAAGCCGAGTGACTAAGAAGTTTACTGGGAGACATACCATTGTGGGGGCTTCCAGCTCTATTAGTATCACTTCACTGTGATAGTCGAGCTGCAATTACTGTGGCTAGGAGCAAGGTTTATAATGGCAAGAGGAGACACATTCGTCTCAGGCGTAAGATCGTGAAGGATCTTCTAGAAAGTGAAGTGATATCATTAGATTATGTAAAGTCTGAAAAGAATCTTGCGGATCCGTTGACAAAAGGCATTTATCGTAAAATGATTGTAAAAACATCGAGGGAGATGGGATTAAAGTCTATACATGAATAAACTGTGATGTATCCTACTTGGTCTTAATGGGTTCAATATGAAAAGTCATAATTTCATTCAAGGAATGCACTGCATTTTACGTTATCCCTCCCTATGGTATGACAGTGCGGAGATGGGTCCATAACCATATGTTTGGTAGTGTAAGCAAGGCTTGTACTTAATGGACACTATCTGTATGTTACCAAGGGGTGAGGTCGAGCTTTAGCTCTTAATAGACCCATATCCATATGTTTGGTGGTATGCGGTAACACACACTTGATGAGATCCATCTATGTAGGTGTGAGAGTATTGCCGCTCCCTATGAAGGTTTAAGACTTGCCTTCTGGATCACCTATGAATATCCAGGACGAGTGCACGGTCGATAAAACGCGCCAAATCACAGGAGTTGCTGCCGAGATTTGGAGTTTGGTATGTGTTCAAGTGGAAGACTATACAACCCCTTGTGAGGTTTAAGACGAAACTCAACTTGCAAGCTGTTGGTCCTAAACTTAGGTTACATTAGGTGACGATTTGAGTCACAAGACATCAGCACTGAAATACTGAACTCTCTTTAATCGATCCTTCTTTATTCTCTTCCGCTTGTATCCTTTGTGGAGGATTGTAAGAAAAATGATACAAGGAAAAAAAACTCAAGCTTCATGGGAGAATCCTATCCCACAAGGAGAAATTAGTAAAGATAACTCTAGTTTATAGAGACAAATGTAGACCCTTTATTTGAATTGAGCTAGGAGTGAGAGAGTGGTGGGAACAACACGCGCTCGCCCGCCGTGCCGTGCTGGAGCGAGGGTGTTCGTGTTCGTGCTGGTGTTCTTACCAAGTACCACCTTTTATAACTGTTGAAGTGAACTTAATACTGTTGACCATTGGGATTTATGATAATATAGCTGTTGAAGAATAGAATTTACTACAAATAAACATTTCTAGCTGTTGGAGAATACAATTTACAGCAAATAAATGTTTCTAGCTGTTGGAGAATACATTTTACTAAGATGTTTTTAGATGTTTACCATTTGTATTAGTATAAATTGTTGGGAAAATATGACTTTTGTTGGAAAAATAAACTCTGAAACCGATCGTTGGATTCACAATTTTTCAACTGTGGTCACAATAAGGGGTACCTATTATAGCACTTAAAGTAGGAGACTCTTCTCTCTACCTAAGCCCCCGGTCGGAGAGTCATACTTCGTGACACCTCACGTGCGAGAGTTCCTGGGATTAGGTTTATCTCTATAAACCTTTTGCCCTAATACCGGTTGTTTGGGTGAATTTCAAAAATTCTCCCTAATTTTATAAACTTTATGCAGCTGAACGTGTTTAGAATTCATAATTTTAAATCTAGGATTAATTTAAAATTTCTAATTTTAAATCTACAGATTTAAATTGATAATTTAAATCTACAAACCTAAATTCTTAATTTAAATCTACAGATCTAAATTCTTAATTCAGATCTACAGGCATTTTACTCTAATACATTCATAACATTACATAAGCTTAAACAAGCACAACAACGAATACTGTAAATAAATAGAAAAGTGAAAATTAAAAGCGAAGGAAAGAAGAATATACTTGGATTTTCTGCAAATAAGAAAACTAGAAAATAATAATAATCTTCAAAATCGAGACCCCGCGATCTTCTACACAATGACCTCGAACTGTCCGGAGGATGGGCTCCGAAAAATATTAAACTACGAAAGAAAATTTTTAATGAAAAGTTTTCTCCCCAATTAGGTCTCCGAAATAATTTCAGACACCCAAACTAATTTATTTCAATTGAATGCCAAACCCTTGGAATAGGTGCCTCTATTTATAGTAGGCTACTGAAACGAAAAAATAACAAATTCCCCAAGTGGGATGCGCAGGTATCAAAACTAAAACACAACATTTTAGTATTAAAAATAATCAAAACGAAGTGTTTCAAACCTATTCAAAATCGCGTGCTTTTTTAATTCAAAACGTGTGCCACGTGTCGCACGCCTATTGGTCAAGCCCGTGGCACGTGGATTTACCCCTGTGACCTTCCAGCTCGTGACACGTGTCGTGCGCAGGTTGGTCCATACGCTAGGACGCTGATCGCGAACTGTTAGAGCGATTTTCGTAATTTTTTTTTTTTTTGCTTTGTTTTTCACTTGTAAAAAATTCATCTTATGAATTTTAATTTTTCAAAATTATTTTATTTTATAATTTTTAATTTTATCCATCTCATGAATAATATTTTGCAAAATTAAATTTACCCATCTCATGGAAAAATAATTCATCTCATGAACTCTAATATTTTTTCGATGGCAATAAATATAGAGGCTTGCACAGGGACTTCAGAGACAATTTAAATCTAGCTCTAAATGGGTTAAATTAATCATCTCATGAAATAATTTAATTATCATTTAACGAGACTTAACTCCACTAAATAAATCTCACTGCACTCTAGACTTAAACCATTTATTTGATATCTTCCTAATAGACTGTATTGATGACAACAACCCCTCCACTAGATGTCCTTGACAAAGGATAAATATAACCACTACAATTATCCTTCTCACAGCTTATCCATTAGGTACCGACTCACCCTTCACTGAATAATTTATTTGTACTTGAGCATATTCATAGTATAAATTCCAAATGTCAAACACTTGGAATGCTTTGGCCAAAGTTTTCGAACTATTCAAATATTTGCGAATCAACTAAGGGTATCTCATAAAAGACTATAGATTCTCTACTGAATGCTTGATCCTTGTCATACTTCACGCCGCTACCCAGTGTACGTGGGAATTCAGTCATGCGTTTAGACCTTACTTATAGTACACCAAAGTAACTAAAGCTCCATGCACAAGTTCAGAATACCCTCAAGATTTAGAGTCATCATTCAAACAGTACAACGTGAATCACTCATCTCCAATAGTATTCTGGAAATAAGTAACCCACATGGTCCAACTCAGTGTGTCAAACTTATTAAACACACTAACCCAACAATTTTGGATCTCCATCCATATGACCAAGACAAGCCATCTAAAGTGTCACGTTATAGTCTTAGCATATAAGTGGTCCAAACTTGTCTCCAATTAGAGCTTTTCAAACAACAATCCATACCATTCGTTCCAAGTGTATATGTGGCTTAGTCTCATAAACCACTTAAAACAAACATGCAAATTGTAGTCTGGGGACTAACCCATCTCATGGATGTCACTCAAAAGAAAATCACATGCAATATAAATGCTCGCTTACACAAATTTAATTAGGAAACGACTGAAACTTCAATTTTATTCATTAATAAGATAATATTAATATAATAAATCTGAATTTGAGGATAGTAATCCTAACAATCTCCCACTTATCCTAAATCCAATTTATGAAAAGCTTTATACCTATCTCTTTTGTGTATGAACCAAAAGTCTACAAGGTCAATTATTCTATTTGAACCAATATGCCCTCTATGCAGCTTTTGAAGCTACAACATATTTAGCCTCTATGGTGAAGTCAGCAATACAATACTACTTGACATTCCTCCCACTAATGACTCCTATTCCAAGGGTAAAGTCATGCCTAGACCTCGAACGCCTGGCATATATATATTTGACTGGAAGTCTTAAAACAATATATTCAATTGGAATCAGCTCGTCACTTTGAAAGATCAGCATATAATATCTAGTCCTTCTTAAGTACTAGAGAAAATGCTACATTGCCACCTAGTGCATCGGACCCGAGTTAGACTAACACCTGCTTACTATACCACAGCATAGCAAATATCTGGTCTCGTGCACAGCATAGCATACATGAGGCTCCCACTACCAAAGCATATGGAATATTTCTCAACTGTTCCTTCTCTTGAGGTGTCATATAACACTGCTCTAAAGATAAAAAAGGGACTCCATCCTTGAAAGGTAAAAAAAAATCCTTTCTTAGAGTCCTCCATGCTATACCTTGACAACATTTTGTCAAAATAAGTGGCTAGAGAAAGACCCATCATCCTACTCTTACGATCTCGCAGAAGCTTAATCCTTAGAGTAGAGCTGGCTTCTCCTATGTCCTTCATATTGTGCTATCATGACAATCAAGTCTTTACAGCTAATGATACCCCCACATCATTCCTAATGAGTAGTATATTGTTGACATACAATACCAAGAAAGTCACTACTTTCTCTCAATATCGTTTGTACATGCATGGTTCGTTCAACCAATTGCTTAAAACTATAAGACTTAATTGCTTCATTATGACTAAAAGGATCAGAGTCAATGTCACGGTCAATCACTAAAAGTTCCCGCTATGAACCTATCAGGTGTCCTGACAATCCTCCCACTACACCTAAGCTCTCGTGTACCGGGAACATTCTCGTTCCTATCAGTAGGTGCATCTAATGCATCCACTATGTCTTGAGTTGTGTCTAGCTGTTCAGAATTAGTGTCATTTTCTTTTAATTCTTATAATACTATTTTGCTTTTGTTTTCATAGTCTTGTTGCAAAAACCCTTCTCTAAGTATTTCGCATTATTCATGTATAAAATAACTTTTGATCAAAATGTCAGGAATAAATAATACACACATATACCTTTACTAATAAACAATTTATTTCTTATAATAAAAGGTTCACAATCAAAATCAACTTAAAACAATTATCCTTTAATAAACCACATGAATCAAATTCCTGTCTAATACAGGTACAAATAAACAAAACTTTTAATAACAAAAGCTCTAACACTAAAGTCTAAGCTAACGTCTCCTACTACTAAGACTGCTACTCTTGTACCCTCTTCAACTGTCATGTACAGCTCCAATCATGCACCCTTCTTGTTAGCCTGAGCCCCTGTAACAAATTATAGACATGGTCAGTTGAATCTGAGTCCACACACCAGCTATCTGGTGGACTCTCAACTACGCATGAGTGAACCAAGTGAGATATCATCATATCTTCATCAGATGGCTTAGCAGTCTTGCAGGCAGGTAGCTATATATTTTGTACAGTTCCTCTTCCAATGGCCCATCTTTCTGCAAGAGTAACACTTTCCTTTTGCTGGCCTTTTGTTAGGATTAGCCGCTACACTAGCAACTTTGCCTTTGCCTTTCTTTCCAGTCAGTCCCTTGTTGAGCTTGCTTCCACTAGCCCTTGATACCTGAGTCAAGTGGACACTCCCCTTGGCTCGCATAACACCCTCTTCTACTTGTAGCTCCTTCATCATCTCTGGCAATGAATACTCCTTATTATTCATGGTATAATTAATCTTGAACTGAGTAAAAGAGCTGGACAGAGAGCTAAGGATGATGTCCTGCTGAGACTGACTATCAATCTTAGCACCTAGAATCTCTAACTCAGACAGGCATGCCATCATTTTCATGACGTGCTCCTGAATTGGCGACCCTTCCGACGTCCTCATGTTCAAGGGCTTCCGAATCAACTCTTGCCTAGCTGCCCTATCTTGACCACCAAACATTTCCTTTAAATGTTTGATCATCTCAGTTGTTGTTTCCATCTCAAGCATCTGATGCTTCAGTACATTGGTCACAGAGGCCAAAATGTAGCATCTGGCTAACTCATTAGCCTTATTCCAGCGTTCATAACGCTCTTTAATAGTAGCTGTAGAATTACTAGTGGGCATCGTAGGTCGAGCTTCAGTGAGAACAAACTTATGACCCTCATGTATTAAGACTATGTCCAGGTTCATTTTTCAGGTGAAGTAATTCGGTTCAGTTAAGGCATTATCTTTCAGAATTGTGTGAAGTGCACCAGTTGTAGCCATTTCAAAAACTGTAAATACAAATAAATGTGTAACTATCTTATAAGAGTCATTTATAATGCAGTGATATGTATTCTTTCATTTTAGCATACACACTAAGTCAGGTATCTACTAAACTGTACTATCATGCATACAATGATGACCCAAACATACCACTTCTTACTCCTCGACAGGGGGGTCGCACAAAGCTAGTTCAGGTGAGAACTATTCTCAAGTAATATTTTTTTTGTAACTCTTACTAAATATGATTAACTCGCCACTTTACTTTAATCTCTAACATAACACAACAGAGCTCCTCGGGGAAGCTAATGCATCATGCTAGTTAAGTGTAAACCATTACCTAAACTTCCATACAAATACATGTAATACTCCACGGCAGTGTGGTCGCATCGCTTCTTTGCACTTTGGTTTATCCCAATAGAAGTCTAATCCTGTAATCTGCGAACTGACATCTTCCACAAGAAGGTCTATCGATCTACTACACTGTTAGACCGGCAACGGAGACTGTGAGGTTACAACAATTGAAACCTTGCTCCCACTTGATTTTCAAAAACTAGTGATGTTTAATTAACTTGCATTTACAACCTAGACTATCTCATAACCCCTTTTAGAATCTTTTTCTGAAAATTAACCAAAATTAATTAATTAACTTATTCTAAACATTATCATTTTACAATATCGATCATCTCATAATCTTGCTTTAGAATCACATTCTAAATTTATTCAATAAATTAATTAATTAATTTTACTTTTAAAAAATGGTACCATAGATTATCTTATAACTTATTCTTTAGAATCCATTTCTAAAATTAAATAAATTAATTTAAATTTTTTTATTTAACATAATACAAAAATTTAGATTATCTCATCATCTATTTTTAGAATCTAATTTTTAAATTAAATTAATTAATAAAATTAATTTTATTCAAGATCAGTAGCGATTTAGACTTAGACTACATCATAGTCTATTTTTAGAATCTCATTCCAAAAATTAAATAAGCTTCGACTATCTCATAGTCTATTTTAGAATCTTATTCTAAAATTACTTAAAATAACTTTTATTTAAAATAATACTGATTTACAACTTAGATTATCTCATAATCTAATTTAGAATCTCATTCTAAAAAGAAATTAATTAATAAAATAATTAATTTATAATTGTTATGGAAATCAGTAAATAAATAATTTTTTTATGTGACATTAACGTTAGCACTGACAGCTGACGTCAGTTTTCAGTTTTTTTTATTTTTAATTAAAATAATTAATTTAAAAAAGATAATTGAATCTAATCTTATTAGATCAATTTTATCCAATTTCACAAATCATATCAAATATGTATAATCTTATTATACAAATAACATAATCGTAAGTTTATAAATTGATATACCTGAATTAAAGATTAATTTATTAACGATTTAAACAATTTAAACCGTTAATTTAAACAACCTAGTTAACTATTAACTCGTTTAACGACTTAACAATTTAAATCGATACAGTAAAAGAAACAATCTAATTAACAATTAATGCTTTAATGATTTAAACAATTTAAATCGCTACGTCAAACAAACTTTCCTTCTTAATAAAATCTCTATTTTATTAAATCGCATATCTGTGTATTTCGATCTTATTATACATATTCATGTATATTATGAATATAATCAGAAGCTGGCTCTGATGCCAATTGTTGGAAAAATATGACTTTTGTTGGAAAAATAAACTCTGATACTGATTGTTGGGTTCATTATTTTTCAACTGTGGTCACAACAAGGGGTACTCATTAGAGCACTTAAAGTAGGAGACTCTTCTCTCTACCTAAGCCCCCGGTCGGAGTGTCACGCTTCGTCACACCTCACGTGCGCGAGTTCTCGAGAATAGGTTTATCTCTATAAACCTTTTGCCCTAGTACTGGTTGTTGGGACGAATTTCAAAAAGTCTCCCTAATTTTATAAAATTTACGCAGCGGAACAGGTTTACAATTCATAATTTTAAATATAGAGTTGATTTAAAATTCTTAATTTTAAATATATAGATTTAAATTCATAATTTAAATCAACATATCTAATTCTTAATTTAGATCTATAGGCCTTTTACTCTAATACATTCATAACAATACATAAGCTTAAATAGGCATAATAACAAATACTATAAATAAATAGAAAAGTGAAAACTAAAAGCGAAGGAAAGAAGAACATATCTGAATTTGCTTCAAAATAAGAAAACCAGAAAATAATAATAATTTTCAAAATCGAGACCCCGTGATCTTCTACGCAATGACCTCAAACTGCCCGAAGAGTGGGCTTCGAAAAATATTAAACTAAGAAAGAAAAATTTTAATGGAAAATTTTCACTCCAATTAGGTCTCCAAAACAATTTGAGAAACCTAAAATAATTTATTTCAATTGAATGTCAAACCCTTGGAATAGGTACCTCTATTTATAGTAGGCTACCGAAACGAAAAAATAACAAATTCGCGATGTGGGATGCGCAGGTATTAAAAATAAAAGAAGCATTTTAGTATTAAAAATAATCAAAACGACTCGTTTCAAACCCGTTCAAAATCGCGTGATTTTTTTAATTCAAAACGCGTGTCACGTGTCGCACGCCTATTGGTCAAGCCCGTGGCACACGGATTACTCCCCTATGACCTTCTAGCCCGTGACACGTGTCACATGCTGTTTGGTCCATACACGAGGACGCGGATCGGGACCTGTTAGAGCGATTTTTGTATTTTTTTGTGCTTTCTTTTCCACTTGTAAAAAATATATCTTATGAATTTTAATTTTCAAAAACTATTTTATTTTATAATTTTTAATTTTATTCATCTCATGAATAATATTTGACAAAATTAAATTTACCCATCTCATGGATAAATAATTTATCTCATAAATTCTTTAATATTTTTTCGATGGCAATAAATATAGAGGCTTGTGCAAGAACCTCAGGGATAATTTAAATCTAGCTCCAAATGGGCTAAATTAATCATCTCATAAAATAATTTAATTACCATTTAATGAGACTTAACTCCACTAAATAAACCTCATAGCATTCCAGACTTAAACCATTTATTTGATATATTTTCAATAGACTGTATTGATGACAACAACCCCTCCACTAGATATCCTTGACAAAGGATAAGTATAACCACTACCATTATCTTTCTCACAGCTTCTCCATTAGTTATCGACTCACCCTTCACTGAGTAATTCATTTATACTTTAATATATTTGTAGTATAAATTCCAAATGTCAAACACTTGGAATACTTTGGGCAAAGTTTCCGAACTATTCGAATATTTGCCAATCAACTAAGGGGACATATGTTATCTCATAAAAGACTGTAGATTCCCTATTGAATACCTAATCCTTGTCACACTTCACGCCACTACCCAGTGTACGTGGGAATTCAGTCATGCATTTAGACCTTACTTATAGTACGCCAAAGTAACTAACGCTCCATGCACAAGTCCAGAATACCCTCAAGATTTAGTGTCGCTGTTCAAATAGTACAACGTGAATCACTTATCTCCAATAGTAGTCTAGAGATAATTAACCCACATGGTCCAACTTAGTGTGTCAATCTTATTAAACACACCAACCCAACACTTTTGGATCTCCATCCACATGACCAAGACAAGTCATCTAAAGTGTCACGTTATCGTCTTAGCATACAAGTGGTCTAAACTTGTCTTCGACTACGAGCCTTTCAAACATCAATCCATACCATTTGTTCTAAGTCTATCCGTGGCTTAGTCTCATAAACTACTTAGAACAAACATATAAATTGTAGTCTGAGGACTACACCCATCTCATAGATGTCTCCCAAAAGAAAATCACATGCAGTATAAATGCTTGCATACACAAATTTAACAAGGAAACGACTAGAATTTCAATTTTATTCATTAATAGAATAATATTAATATAATAAATTTGGATTTTAGGATACTATTTCTAATATAAATAGGAGGCTTGGTTTAGCTTAAAGCAATCATCCAAAAACAACAATACAATTCTTCCATCCTCCTTCTATGCCTTCTCTCTCTCTCGAAATACTTGGGCAAAGTTCTTGGGCTCTCCTACCTGATGATTAACGAGTGCACGTTAATAGTCGAACCGTGTTAATCTTGGAGGATGGCTGCCGTTACAACTATTTGCACCGGAATAGCGGCGAAATTGTCTTTTAGGACAGTGGTCATTTGCCACGGCACGGTATATTAGGTACTCTAATCAATCTCTCCACTCTTCGGCATTATTTGATTGTTGTGTTTAAGTATTTTGGCTGAATTCTTCTACTGCATCTTTTACTGTTTTTTCACTGCACATTTTCGCTTATTATACAGCAATTTGCATAAATATTTACTGCAATCTATAAATTCAAATTACTAAAAATAATAGCCGCAGTTTACTGCTATTTTTCTGTAATTTTACAGTATTTTTATAGCAATTTCCACTATAATTATCCTGCAATTTTCTCTTTAATTTTATTGCATTTTCCTGTATTTTTTGTAAAACAAAACTTCGTTGTAATTTTGTTGCGGTTCTTGCTGTTCTCACTGTTTATTAAAACAAGTCATGCCCAGTAATATATATCCACACACACACTATCTTAAATGATAGTAAATATAACTACTTTTTTATGTTTCATCTTTCTAATAAAAACCATTAAAATGTTGTACATATATTAAGGACATTTTAATTTATGTATCACTGTTAATATTGTGAAATAACAACAACAACAACAACCACCCAGTGCCTCAAGGGCTCCCGCAAAAGCGGGATCTAGGGAGGGCACAGCCTTCCCCCTTCTAAGGGTTGCCCAGAAGGAAGGCTGTTTTTGAGGACCTCCAACCTGAAAAGCTTATTCGCGTATCTGCAGTAATCGTTTATGTTTTCACCAAAGCTGGACTACCCTACGCAGTAATTGCGAAATATGATAAATTTTATCGAATGAATATTGATGTTACATAGTAGGCTATATATAGAGAACCTAAGGTAGTTGAAACTCCTATCATATTCCTAATACAATTGTAGAAATAGGGGTACGATAGGAATAGGAGATGAAACCATAAGAAGGGTAGAGATAAAACCCTGGTGACCTAATATATAATTATCTTCTAATATGTTCTCTTAGTCTAAACGAGGTAGAGCAATGCGAAAATTGTCTTTTTGGTCATGGAAATGGTTAATAGGTCTTTGGTGAAAACATAAACGATTTATAAAACGATAACTGTTGTAGTCATGAGTCTCTAAACTAGCTGATTAAGGGTCCTTCACTAGATGACAATCGGAGTGGATTCTATTATAAAAAGTGGGAACTGGGACTTGAATGCTCTCAATTAGCTAGTTTGCATGAGATTGTGGAGAATATTAGGGGGATTCCAATTTGGAGATGAGCCTTGCTTGGGCTTTACATCCTCAGGGGAATTCTTAGTTAAATCAGCACCTGGATGACGCGTGGCGTGAAATAAAAGGATGGGGAATCTTGTGCTTATAAATGGATATGGTGAAGAGATAGTATGCCGATTAAAAAAAAAAAAGATTCTTATGTCAACTAGTCAAAACTTAAATGACAGAGGGATAAATGTGAAAAATGCTTGCATGAGATGCTATCAAGATTATGAATATCTCAATCAAGTGTTTTTGAAATTCACAAGTCCAAAGAGGTTGGGGAGAGGCTACCAGATCAAAATGGATTGATATCGATATAAGGAATAAAGTGAATTCAGTGTATAGAACTTAGTAATAGAAAGGACAACAACATTAGGGATGATTTGATGAAAGTGGCATGTTTAATTTCACAGATTTGGGAGGCAAATCATCACTTTATTCAAGAGTCACAATTGTCACACCTATATGATCTAGACTAATGTCAAGCCTACATTTTCCAAATGGAAATGCAAAAGTTCCTAGAGGATGGAAAGCTAAATTAATGAGGTATTAATATCTGGCCAAGAAGGGCAAGAACTCGATGGTTCGACTAGAACAAGCCTCTAAAAGGGTACTTTAAGATCAATTTGATAGCTCTGAAATTGTTGCGTGGGTTTGGGGGGGTTCACAATTGCAGGGTTTCTTATTAGGGAATATTGCTGTGGAAGAATAGTTATTGCATCTAGGGATCTAGGAGTTGCTCAAACTTTGGTTGTGGAAGTTGTCGCTGCCAGGGCTGGAATTAATAAAGCCCTTGAGCTAGGATATAGCAACATTCTAGTAAGAGGATTATAAAGTTGTTATTGAAGTCTTAAACATAGAATAGGGGTTTTTTTTTTTAACTAAAAACACTTAAAATTTTAATTACGGTTTCAAAAATTCACCTACATTTTTTAATTTTTCAAAGTCATACCTTAATGTAAAGCTGTTAACATCCGTTAGTTTTTACTGACATGACATTTAAAAATATAATTTTTTAAAATATAAAAATTATCTTTTAAATATTTATAAATTTTTTAGATATTTAAAATATTTAAAAATTATTTTAATTGTAAATTCGAATTTCTTAAAATTATTTTATATTTTTTTCAAAAGCCACGTTAGCAAAAACTAACGGATGTTAGCTGTGTTAATATTAAGGTGTGATATTGAAAAATTTTGAAAAGTTTAGGTATAACTTTGAAAAATTTTAAAAATTTAGGTGATTTTTAAAAAATGCACTTAAAACTTAGGTGATATTCAATAAAAACCCTCAAAGAATATAAAGACGATAGATGGACCAAAATGTTTGCTAATATTTCATTCATACATATCTTTAGGGAATTTTTTTTTTTTTTTTTTTTAACAACCATAATGTCGGGGAGGGGAATAAATCCCCATAAATATGACGCCACATTTGCCCTAGTGGGGAATCAAACGTAGGTGGCATGATTGGCCGTCGGCATTCTACACCATTGGGTTATGTCCCGGAGAATAGTAGGTTCCTCCCATTAGGGCTCTCAAAAGGGCGCTTTTAATTTTAATATTATTTTAATCTAATTTGTCTTTTTTTAATTATTAAAATATATTAAATTTTATTTCAAAATATATTTTAAATATTAATAATTTTTATATACTAAATTTGAGTAATTTTTCTATCTAATTATTCATATTACGTTATTTTTTATCAATATAAATCTTAATTTTTATAATTTTAATTCGTTCTCTCAATATAGTTAATTATTTTTAATTATATTTGTTTTTAATTTATTTTCATATTTTTTCCTGATTTAATTAAAATAGTATAAATGTCATTAACTACTAAAATAATTAAAAAATTTAAAAGATGAGGCTTGGATGGAGAGGAGAAGCCCCTTTTTTGGATAAAGCCCCTTTTCTGATGATGTGTCAAAAATGGGGCTTCAAAAAATGGGGTATGGATGGAAGTAGCCTTAGGGAAGCAAATATAAGAGCAGACTGAATTGCTAAGGCTGATATCTCTTCTTATAGTATTATTGATTAGTGTCATGTCCCTCCTTGTGAGGTGGATACGATTCCTTGTCAAGACTTATGAGGAGGTTTTATTACCTTTCCAAAAAAATAGCAAACCCAACGCCTTATTTTTTTATTTTATTTAAATCAACTCCTTGTATTTTATTTTACAATAAAATTGATTGGCAATGAATTCTCTTGAGATGTGGTTGACACATATTGTGTCTATTGGTTTTTATCTTTTTTAGTCTTTTTGATGTAGCGCGTGAATGGGAAAATAGGGGCACGGGAAGGTTCAATGCCCTTTCTTTTGAATTTTATGAAGATGATAATAAAATAACAAAGAGGCTTGATAGACCTGTTTCTCACAAACCGAGAAATCAAGAATACAAGAGAATTATGTTTGAAATCTGAAATTTCGCTAACCTAAATACTAATCACCTCCTCTTTATGTAGAGGAAGAATGAAGGAGATGTGAATTCAAATTTACAATAATTAAGGAAAATAAAAATCAAATCAGCAATTAAAGGAAATGAACAAATTTGTTAAGAAAAATCGCAAAAATCGCGGCTGGAATCTTGCTAATTTGGTGCTTGTGCTATTCTTGGTGTCATGCCAAGTTCTCTCTCGCCAACCTTCTCTCCTCGTCCAGCCTCGCCTAGTTGCATCATCTTGGCTGGCTGCATCATCCTCCTCAAGTTGGAGAGGATTTGCCCTCGAATTCTCTTGGGAATCAACGCTGTCATTCTTACTAAAATATGTAGTAAGGTGCTTAACGTTGAAGACATCTGAAGTTCGCATGCCTAGTGGAAGTTGAAGACGATAGGCATTGTCGTTGATTTTCTCCAGAACCGGTAAGAGGATGATCTTTCTCGCCGTGGGCTTGTTATATTCCCAAGCGGGAAACCTTTCTCGAGCCAAGACTGCCCAAACCTTATCACCTACTTGGAACTGTAGTTCTTAACTTTTCCTGTCAGTAGTGGACTTGTACTTAGCGATGGCTTCCAGTAACCTAGCCCGGGTTTGCTCATGAACTTCTTGTAGTGAGGGGATTAAGTCACTCGCCTTGCCATGCGGGCGTGTCAAATCCGGCGCTGGCGCCAGGTCAATTGGTGCACGAGGAACAAAATCGTAGACGACATGAAATGGCGTGAACCCTGTACTCCTGTTCACAGAACTATTGTAGGCGAATTCGAATTGGTGAAGCTTCATTGCCCATCCATTGGCATTTTCAGCAGCCAGGCACCGAAGGAGATAACCCAAAAAACGGTTGATGACCTCGGTTTGTCCATCTATTTGGGAGTGATGAACGGTACTGAAGGTGTGTGAGGTGTTCGTCATTCGCCATAAAGTCCTCCAGAAATGGTTGACAAATTGAACATCTCGGTCTGATACAATGCTAGACGGTAAGCCATGTAACTTATAAACTTCCTTAAAGTAGAGACCCGCAACATAGATGGCATCTGCAGCCTTCTTACAATCGATGAAGTGTGTCATTTTTGAAAAGCGGTCAGCAACAACAAAGATGGAGTCAACCCTACCAATGGTCCGCAGTAAGCCCAACACAAAATCCATACTAATGTTTGTCCATGGTTGACTTGGTACTAGCAACGGCATGTACAGTCTAGCATTTGTCACCCCGCCATTAGAAATTTGACAAATACGACAACACTTGACATACCTCTCAACTTCTCGGCGAATTGTTGGCCAATAGTAGTTGGCGGTAATGAGCTTGAGCGTCTTATCTCTGCCAACATGTCCTCCATTGTGTTTCTCTTCAAAGATCTTCATCCGCCAACTTGAGTTCGGGACACACAACTGATTCCCCTTGAACAAAAACCCGCCATGAATTGAATAATCGGGAATTGAGCCGGACTGTGTATCACGCCAAATGCTGCCAAAGGTTAGGTCATCATATTACATCTCTGTTAACTGTTCAAACCTGGTAACTTCTGCCCTGTTTTGCGCCAAGACCAGGTTTCGCTTGCTTAGTGCATCTGCCACTTTGTTCATCACGCCAGATTTGCACTTAATGACGAAGTGGAAAAGTTGAATGTAGCTAGCCCACTTGGCATGTGTATCTGAAAGCTTGTCCTAGCTGTTAAAGTATTTGAAGGCCACGTTTTCGGAGTACAAGATGAATTCACGGTTGGCTAAATATGATCTCCAACGCCGTAGTGCTCTCACTAAGGCATAGAACTCCAAGTTGTATGTCGAGTAGTTTAACTTACTCCCGTTGAGCTTCTCACTGAAATAGAGGATAAGCTTCCTGTCTTGACTGAGCACTGCGCAATCCCAATCTTGGAAGCATCCATGTGCAGCTCAAATGTTTTCTGAAAGTTGGGAAGGGCTAACACGGGTGTCGTGGTCAATTTTTTTTTGATCTTGCTAAAGGTGTTTGCTGCTTGAGGCGTCCACACAAAGGACCCTCTCTTCAAATAGTCGGTGATTGGCGCCACAATTGAGCTGAAGCTGGGAACGAAGCTCTTGTAGAGTGATGCCAAGCCATGGAAACTAAGTGCCTCGCCAATTGTCTTCGGTTGTGGCCAGTCACGGATGGCTTCAATCTTCCCTTCATCAACGGATATACTGTCCTTGGATACGATGAACCCAAGAAAGGTCACCCTTTCCCTTATGAACTCACATTTCTTTAGTGCCGCAAACAAATTCTGAGTCCTCAAGGTTTGAAGAACCTCCGTCAAATGACCAATATGCTCAAAATGGTCACGGATCAAAATGTCATCAAAGTAAACGATGACAAACTTGCTAATAAATGGGCGTAATACCTAGTTCATAAATCTCATGAAAGTGCTAGGCTCGTTGGACAGTCCAAGCTGCATGACCAACCACTCATAACGACCCTCCCTTGTTTAGAAAGCCATTTTCCATTCGTCCCCGAGTGAAATTCGGATTTGGTGGTAGCCGCTCTAGAAATCCAGCTTTGTAAATACCTTGGCGCATTGTAAGTGATCTAGTAAGTCATTTAACCTCGAAATGGGAAAGCGATAACGTACCGTTATCTTGTTTATGGCTCTGCTATCCACACACATTTCTTTGGCGTCAGTAAGACTGGGACGACGCAAGGGCTCAAACTCTCTCCGATGAACCCTTTGGCAAGAAGCTCTTCTACTTAGCGTCTCCACTCTTCGTGCTCAGTTGGACTCATGCGGTAATGAGGCCTGTTTGGTAAAGAGGTGCCAGGAACTAGTGTGCTGAACATCTCTTACAGGCGGCAGTGTAGCTAGAGGCTCTTCCAGAAATAGATCAGTGTACTCCTCCAATAATGCCGTGACCTCACTCGGTAACTCTTTGGGGACAACATTGCTCTCCTTTCCAATCAAGAAGAATACAACTTTGGTCTCACTAACTTCTTTGGCAAACATGGTGCGAACCTAGACGTTGGAATGCCGAGCTTCGGGAATCTTTGGCTTCTCTTCTCTCTTAGGTAGCAATACGGTCTTAGTTCCCCCAAAGACGAAACTGTACATGTTCTGTCTTCCATCATGAATTGCACCTCTGTCATATTGCCAAGGGCTTCCCAAGAGCAAGTCGTAGACGTCCATGGCAACAACATCACACCAAACTCCCTCCCTATACTTAGCCCTAATTGAGAAGTTCACAAAAAAAACATTTAGAAACCGTCACCTGGTTCCCTTTCTTCAACCACGAGAGCTTATAAGGATGAGGATGTGCTTTTGTCCTCAACCCCAACTTGGCTATTGCTTCTTCTGAGGTCACGTTCTCATAGCTCCGGGAATCAATAACCAGGCGGCAAACCCTATCACCAATTGTGCAGGTGGTTTGGAAGATGTTGTTTCTCAGCCAACTATATCCCTATTCTTCCCTAGGCGCGAAGCAGACACCCCTAATGACTAGCAAACGCCCCTCATCACCTTCTATTGTGTCCTCCCCCTAATCCGCCAACTCTTCTTGGCCATCCTCATCAATGGCCTCATCCTCCTCTTCCCTCGGTTCATCAATGAAAATGGCCTTACCCATTCTGTCACCCTTCCGGCAGTCTGTGGCACGGTGACGCATTCTTGACCCAACTTGGTGGCGCCTTTGTTGCCGTTCCACGTTCACGGCTCTTTGGGCTGCTTCTAACACGGTGAAGATATCAAACATATTGAGCACGCCTTGGATGGATTCTCTCGGACAGCCAATATAGTGATCCGCTAGCTGCTCTCCTGATTCCGCCAAATCATTTCCGGTGACTAAAGAGTGAAATTTTGTCATATACTCCTCCATGGATCTGGAGCCTTGGCGTAGTCCCTAAAGGCGTTGGTACATCATTCGGGCATGGTTATGAGGCAAGAAGGTGCCTCTCAAGTGCTTCTCCAACTTTTTTCAAGACTCAATCTTGGATTTCCCTTGCCAAAGTCGAATTTGCTTCAATTGGGCCACCAGGCGACTGCTGTACCTCGTAGGCGAGTAGCAACAAGCGGCGTCTGTTTCCTCTCTAGTATTTCCCTAAATTATAGGATATCCTCGACGGCAACAAGCCAATCAAGGAACTCTTCTGGACATCCTCCTCCATTGAACTCCGGGATTTCAATCCGAAGGCCAAATTCCCACCTCCTATCATCACGGTCATTGAAATTGCCAACATTGCGCTAATGGCATCTCAACCTTGGTTCCGGTAACTCTTCTTCTTGAAATTGGTTTGGGAATTGTTCATCCATTCCTTCACCCGTTGCGCTCGGTGAAAATGGGTGTCGGGGCCGAATTCCTGGTGGGAGATCAGGATTTGCCCTGAGATGAATCAAGCAGCGCTCAATTCGTTGAAATTTCTCTTCGAATTCCTCAAATCTCCTCTCGTGCTGTTGATGTCGGTCGCGGTCTGTAATGTCTTCAACGGCAGCGTTCCTTTGACATCTTAGGGCCATCTCAGAGAACGTTTCTGAGCTCTAATACCAACTGATACAGCGCGCGATGGGGAAATAGGGGTATGGGAAGGTTCAATAGCCTTCCCTTTGAATTTTATTGAGATGATAATAAAATAACAAAGAGACTTAATAGACCTATTTTTCACAATCCGAGAAATCAAGAATACAAGAGAATTATGTTTGAAAATCTGAAAATTAGCTGACCCAAATACTAATCACGTCCTCTTTATATAGAGGAAGAATGAAGGAGATCTGAATTCAAATTTACAATAATTAAGAAAAATAAAAATCAAATTAGCAATTAAAAGGAAATGAACAAATTTGTAAAGAAAAATTGCAAAAATCATAGCTGGATGGAATCTCGCTGATCTGGTGCTTGTGCTATTCTTGGCGTCATGCCAAGTTCTCTCTCACCAACCTTCTCGCCAACGTTGTCACCTCATTTAGCCTCGCCTGGTTGCATCGTCTTGGCTGGCTGCATCACTTTTGCTCCTGATTTAGGGCTCGTTTGTACAAACTGTCTACTTTGTATTGGAATTTTGTCACTAATTATTGAAAAAAGACAAGAAACAATTCACTGACACAACTAAATATAAAACTCTAATAAAAAATAAGAAATCAATTTACTTTTATTTTATTTTATATAGAAATGAATTTGATCAATGAACAATAATACAATTTTGTTTAGGAATTCAATTCATATGAGATCAAGACGCGGACATAGGTTTGTTGGCATTGCAAGATATGGATGAAAAAATAATCTATCTACTACATTATTGCAAAACCTTCCTTCTCTCAAAAGCCCTCATTTCTCCAATCAAGCAATTCTATAGCAAAGCCCCCAACCCCCCAAAACTCTTCATTTTACTCTTCATTTCACTAATCAAGCAATTATTGCAAGGAAACTTTTTAACTTGTTAAAAAAAAATTAAACTAACAAATATTTCACTTAGACTAGGATAATATTCACCTATTTTAAACAAAATTTAAATTATTAAGTACAAAAAAACCACCGGATGAATAAATCCATAATAAACTGCCATAATAGACCATAAAGTATTTCATAAATGGAAAAAAAAATTAATATTTATAGTATTTATGAAATAAATATTTTAGAATAACTAGTCTACAATAATAAATCAAAAATAAAGCGCCATAGTAGACAACAAAAGATTCCATAACAGAAAAAATGAATATTAATAATATTTATGAAATAAATATTTTCCTATCATCATTCTACCATAGAAGGAAAGTTATCACTACAAAACTATAATAAATCCAAAAATAAAGCACCATAATAGACCACAAAAAAATTTCGTAACTGAAAAAAATGAATATATTTTTATGTCTTAAAATTAAAAAAATTGAACAACTAAAGAATCCCTTGAGGTATAATTCAAAATCTTTTAATAGAGAGAAAAGAAAAGGAATCTACCATTTAATTATTACACAGTAAGTCATTAAAATTTCAGCCTTACAATAAAAATTTGATACCAAAACTCTTAGGAAGTGCAAAAGCCAAAATATATAATAAATGCCTTTATAATAGATTTGTAACTGAAATGTCCTTAAAAGTTTCACTTAAATATTAAAGAAGCTTTAAATCTTGAGCTGATTGTATTTTCAAAGCCTTATATAATTCCTCCACCTAAGTCCTCAAATCCGCTTATCATATTTGTGATACAATCGGCTGACCTAAAATATGCTGCTATATTTGCGGAAGTGGGCCACTGCGACCATAGTACACAGTGGGGGAAGGTGGTCTTGGTGGGTTCTTGTTTGGGTTGTTTCACGGTACAAAATGGCAACAAAGGTTATTAGTTCGAGTAAGGTAAGCATACTACTCAAATTGTATAGCAGATTTATATAATTTTAAAAAATATATTACATAATTATTTTGTGAAAAAACTAATATTTTTCAGCACTTATATAAAGAGAACACATTTAAAACTAATACCAACAGCTATGCTAACTACATTACTCTTACTCTTACTTTGAGTGTAATGATAAAAGCATTTAAATTGAGCGACATTTTTTAAATTTGGTTTAGTAACACTTATGCACATCAAATATTGATCACAAAAAAAATAAAGCATATTCAATTAACAAAACATTAAAAAATAAATTTATAAAATGATATAACTAACCAAAACAACACCCCGTGCTACACGGGAGAAACCTAGTGTTCATTAAGCAGGAAGCTTGGGGGCCCAAGTGAACCATCAGACTCTGTCTGTCTCTCGGTGTCCTCTTGATCCGGAGAGATGGAGACACCAGGGGAATGGCTAGAGAAGGCGCTGAACGATCTTTGCAGAAGGATCTCAACGGGGTTAGATTTGGACGCTGACATGATTTCCGGCCTAGTCTCTTACTGCGAGTTTGCTCCCCCTCTTGATGCTAAGGAATACCTCGATGTACTCTCTCCCTCCTCTCTTTCTGTGTGTCAATTAGTTATCTTTTCTGGGTCCGAAAGATGTTGAAATTGCTGATATCATTGTGACTTGAAAACCCTAATTTTGTTTCTCTTTAATTTCATAGGTCAGCCCACAGACTTGGCATGCATGAGGTCCATGTATAAGTTTAAGTGGTTTTTTTATTCTAAAACTAATTGACATTAGGTGGAGTAATCTAATCTACTAGGCTTGTATGTTGATCCCTTCTCTCTTATAACTCCTATTGAAGATTCTACTGGACTTAATGTGGAGTTCTTAATACTTTCTGTGGTTTTGCTTGGTAACTTTCATGGGTAATTCCTTTTGTTGCCTTTGGATTGGAAAACGGAATTTCCTTTCTGGGTGTTTTGTGTTTAATTCTCTTAGGGCATATTAGGTGATGAAATTGCTGAACTATTGTGATATGAAATCCCCAAATTTTTGATTTCCTGATTTTTGGTTGGTGACTTTTCACGGGTTATTCATTTGTTTTGGCTTTGGTTTGAAAAACTAGGATTCTTATTCGTGTTTTTTGTGTTTTAGTCTGTAAGAGAATGTTGTATGATGAACTTGCTGAATTTTTCTTAACAACATTGAATTAGAAAAAATCGGACAAAGTGAAATCCCCAATTTTTTGGTTCCCTTATTTGTGGTTGCCTAATTGGTAACGGGTATTCCTTTGGTTTCCCTTTGGATGGATGGAATGAGTTCCTTGAATTACATACTTGGATATTTTCTGATGCGTAGTGTGGATTGCCCTTTGGATGATGTGTTCTAGTTAGGCCATTAAATTTAAGAAATCCAGTGAAAAACAGCTGGGAATTGTGTTTGCGTTTGGATGAATGGAGTAAAAAATGTGAATATTGTTTGAAGCATTGTCTTTTGTGGATGAATTTGTCGCTTCTTACCAAATGCCAAGTGCATTGGGCTCAAAATTTAAAAAACAAATGGCAAGTGCCATTAAGAAATTATGGATTTGCTTCTGCTTAGGGAGAAATCTCAACACTTCCCATGACATGGCATTGAGTCTATATTGGGACGAAGCAAGTAGTGGACATGCTATGTTGTAGTTGTTCCCTTATAGAAGTGAGAATCTGAGTAATTTAGGGCCTATTTGGCCAAATTGTTAAAAAATTGTTTTCTTTCATCATCATTTTCTATAGAAGCACTTTTATAAAAAGTGCTTTCAATAAGGGTGTTTTTGTCTAAAACATTTTAATTTTTACTTCTGCTCCTGCTTTAAAGGAGAATCACTATATTTTTCCATTTCCTTACAAGCAAAAACAGCCTTTTTTTTCTACTTAAAACATTTTTATTTCCCTGTCAAACACCCCTAAATCTTAAAAAAATTGTTTTTTCTTAAAAAAAAAAAAAAAAAAATCCTGTTTTCAGAAAAGAAATTTGGCCAAATGGGCCTTTAGCCTATTGGCTTCTTTGTTGATACGACTATGTATATAAGAGAGAGATAATTCCCTAATGCTACACCTATTAATTTTCATGGCTATTTTGGGGAGTCATCCTGCAGAATATTATTGGTGAGGAAGCTGGCCGAAGTGTAATTGAAGAATACTTAAGGCGAAGAGGGTACTCAAAGTCACCTAGTAACATGGATGTTCAGACATCCAAGTTACATGCCTATGTGAAACCGCCCTCAGAGGAAGGCTTGTTCAATGGAGCCAAGAAACCTTCAAGAACACAAAAAGAAGCTCCTGTCCCTGTCAACCAAAATGTCCGGGTCAAGGTAGAATCTGCAGGGTCAAGAAACATGGAGGGAGGGAACTCTAGAAAGAAAAAGGCGGGGAAAGTTGTTTCTCTAGCAGAAGCTGCTAAAGGGTCAATCGTATTTCAGCAAGGGAGACCGTGTTCTTGCCAAGCGCGTCAACATAGACTTGTGAGTAACTGTTTGTCTTGTGGTAAGATTGTCTGTGAACAGGAAGGAGAGGGACCTTGCAGTTTTTGTGGCGCCCTTGTGCTGCGGGAAGGAAGCACATATGCTGGCCTGGATGTATCTGCAGCCCCCCTAACAGAAGCTGAGGTGGCTGCTGAAGCCTATGCAAAGAGGCTTGTTGAGTATGATCGGAATTCTGCAGCACGTACTACTGTTATTGATGACCAAAGTGACTACTATGATGAGGGTAACAAATGGTTGTCCATGGAGGTATCAAATTCATTGGCACCCAAACTCACAAGTGATGAAATTTCCAAGAATGCAATATCGTTGGATGCTAGGGAAATTGCGAATTCTTTTGTTTTTATGTTCATTTTCTTGCAGGAAAAGGAGCTGTTGCGTAAGCAACAGGAAGAGATGGAGGCTGCTGAGGAGGCCAAAAGAAAGAAAGTAGTAGTGGCTTTTGACTTGGTTGGCCGGAAGGTATATTCCTTCACCTTGTTCTCTTGCAAATATGGTGCCAGTTTTGTACTGGGTGAGCTTTTCTGTCAAACTGCTTATTGTGATAAATCCCTTTTCTGTTCATCATATCATCCACTGAGTATTTCTTTTAAATCTTTTTTAAAAAACCATTTCTGAATTGGGAAGCTCATTTTTCTTTGGGTGTATGCTAGTTTTCTCCATCTCTTTGCTTGTTTGGGTTTGTGCATTTTTGTGTGTTGTGGGAGGGGGATTCTCTTTCAAATGATTAAAAAAAAAAAAAAAAGAGTGGAATAGCGTGCTTGAAAATTTGTTCTTATTAATTGTGGAAATTTGCTAGCACAGTGGCTTAAAGGACTAGCTGAAAGAGAAAGGAGAAGAGGAGCTCAGACTCTCAGAGTGCCTTTAAGGGTAGTGAAACAATGTTGCAGCATATAGCAAAAAGTTTGCCTAGGGTAGTGTTTGTGTTGTCATTTGCAGCATCTGTTTATTGTTCTAGCTGAGCCCTTTCTGGTACTCAAGCTCACGTGACCCTCTGGTGACATGCCCAGCACATGATGATATGAACCCTGTGCTCATTAACTTCACCTCCAGATCCCCATCTCTCACTGGATGTTAAATAATTTCCGGCCAAAAGGCCAAAAGGCCAAAATGACCTTAAATTAAATTACATCCCTAAATTTCAGCCAAAATGTGCCCTGCATCAATTGCAGGAAAAGATGACTCGTTGATTCCCAATCTACCCTAAATTGTTACGTTGAAAATCTAAATTTGAATGGATACCGATTGGTAGGACCGCCACCAAAGGCGACACCTAGGACATAGGTGGCAAGGCCCCTTGAGGGAAGAGGATTTCGTCTGGGAGGTTATCCCTTTTAGGGAAGGATTCCCTGGTCGAGTATGGTGGAGAAGTTGCAACGGAAGAGGATTTCGTCTGGGAGGTTGAGGAGAGAATAGAGACTGGACGCCGGTCAAGGTGCAGCATCTGGTGTTGCAAAAGGGTTTAGTCAGTGTTGTGGGGTGGTTGCAGGGGAACCGGAGCAATTGGACAGAAACAGTGAGATGTAGGAGGAGGAAGAGGACGAAATGAGAGAGAAATATGTGACTCAGAGACATTTGCCGATACAGTTCTGCTAGAGGCCATGGTGATGGAGGTTTCGTAGAGGAGAGGCCTTTTCCACTTTCCCACAGCTGCCACAGCCGCCTAAGAGCCGCTGCTGGGTGTTTCGTGAGGCTTGTGCATTAGTCAAATGTAGCAGCCCCCTCTGACTTGAAATGAATCTGGACCTACCAGTATTTTTCTTTATATACGGACATGGTGACTGAATCAGCAATAGCCTACTTGAGTGATTGACCAACTTCATATGTTTGT
Organism: Simmondsia chinensis; assembly: GCA_018398585.1. Classification (NCBI taxonomy): domain Eukaryota; kingdom Viridiplantae; phylum Streptophyta; class Magnoliopsida; order Caryophyllales; family Simmondsiaceae; genus Simmondsia; species Simmondsia chinensis. The sequence goes on from JAGTTD010000011.1 coordinate 26,499,300, forward strand.
TTACCTGGGTGATCAAGTAAAAGCTTGAAGTTATTTATGTCCTTTTTCTTTTCTCTGTTAATGGGGAGGCAGTATTAGATAGTCTTTAAACTACTTACCCAAAAAGCCTATAAACTGCCATATCCTTGATGGTTGTTGATGGTACAAACTGGATGCTATATTGGATCTGTGCGTTGTTTACATCAAAGGTCATTGTATTTTGGCATTGTGGTGAAGCTGAAGTTGATGATGTGATTCTTAACGGCCTAACTATGTCAGATGCAAGTGACATAGTGCACACCCATTCACGGATCCAATTTAAACTCACCAGTGACCCGATCATTGAAAATTCTGTTATTGACATAACTTCAATTTCACCATAGAATTTAATTGACACAATGGAAATTGCAAACGGACTAAGTTGATACCATTAAATCTAAACGGACTAAATTCACACAATGGGCAAAATATAGGGAATTATGGCATAAATAACCCTCGATTTTTTTACATGTATTGAAGTTGATTTGCCCTTGCATGTGTAGGTGCTATTCAACCAAGAGGACATCTCAGAACTCGAATCTGCAAGCACAATACTAGGACCACCGGAGAGAGAAGTAAGCCGAATCAAGCCAAATCCAACCCTCAACATACAACCAATCTTCATCGATCCAGGCCCCTGCGAAAAGCCTAACAAGGCAAAGCATCTAAAGAAGGGACTTAGCAAAGGCTTGTGCCTGGAGATAAGTGGGAGGGTGCAGCATGATACCAACGAACTGAAACGCTTAGTTTCAGAGGACCAACTTGGATCTTCTGCAGATAATCAGCCATGGAAGGGACAATCTTGGAACGAAGTTTCACACGTTGAAGATGATGCTGAATGCTCAGCGTACTAGTTTTTCGAGTGTGTGAACTTTTAACATATGAAAGGTATATAGGGTTTTTGTAGTGGTTGTAAATGAGAGATTGTTCTTGTATTGTTGATTTGTTTCTTTCAAGTAGCATGCTTACATTCTTCTTGAAGAGTTGGGAGAAAAGGGTCAATTTTGAACATCTTTGTGTGTTCATTTTGGTTCATTGAATGAGGATATGGACTGGGATTCGAGCAATAGTAAGGGGTGTTTGGTATGGTTTTTTGTTTGTAATTTTTTTATTTTTGGATAACTAAAGTCCTTATTTTAAAACAAGTTTTTCTTTGTTTTGTTTTTTTTTTAATAGTTTTTTCATAGTTTAAGTGAAATCTAAAATAAAATTTCAAGAACAAGACCATCGTTTTTTAAAAATAGTTTTTAATTTCAAGTAAGCCAAAAACTACATAAAAGAAAGTCATACCAAACAGGGCCTTGAGTGGATTTAGAGGGATTTGAATCAATTGAAGAATCATTGATATTAAGTGTGATGCCCTAACCAACTTAATGTGAAAGTAAAATGTATTTAACCAGTGATGCTATTAGCTTGTTTCCTTGCTCTTTCCCTCTCTTTAACTGTTCAAATTTTTATAAATATTATTTCGTCTTTACTTTTAGGGTTGAGGGTCCTTCGAAAATAGTCTTTCTATTAAGTAGTATCCTGTAAGGTTAAAACTACACATTTGACCCTTTTCAAACTGCCTTGGTGGGAGTCCCTTTGAGGTATTGGATTCTTTTTTGGTCATTGAGATATCGGGTTTGTTGTATTTTGCGAAACTTAATTATTGATAAAAAGAAAAATTAATTCAGCAGTATGAAATGGCTGAGATTGCTGTGGACCTGTTGTAATGTAGATATTCTTATGATAGAACAAACCATACTTTTTTCTTTCAAGATCCGTTTGGCAGATTTATTTTTTATTTTCTTTTGTCCGGTTTAAAATAGTGAACATATTTAATGTAATAATATTGTCTAAATTAAAATTCATAAATGACTTGCTAATTTATCATATGATTAGATCATGTTAGGATTATTAATATTTTGGACATTTGTTGGTCTTTTGTTCATTCAGATCCAAGTTTAAATTTTTGAACACCTTGATTTTGGGGTGTTTACTTCAAAGATAGACCAAAAAAAAGGGAATTTTTGGACAAAATGGTATAGATCAAGATATGGCTCACATGAAATGCTAACTTCATCCCTTCTATGAAGAAGTCACGTTTTCCTGGGTGGGGTTTTTCTTTTGGAGATAATAATTATTCGCTAAATACTGCAAGTGGGAAAATAATTTCTTAGAATTATTTTTGCTTCTCTATCAAATAGAGCCTTAGTAATGGTAGAACTACAACTTGGTTCTACCAAATGTCCTACAACACTACTTACAGTACGAAATTCTATTGATATATTATCAAAATAAAGTCATCTAGCTCGAACTTGGTGTGTGTCGGCACACAGAATAGACTTTGTCTGTATGTTGACACATGGAAAACAATACCAAAAAATTAAGACTATATGTAGACGTGCAGAGTCGTGTGCCCACACACAAGCTTCTAGAACCCAATTATTGGGCATCGTCTGTCAATAGACAAATGACAGTTAGCCCTTAGTTTGAGTAGTTGATTGTCTCTTTTTAGCGAAAGGATGTGTCTCTTCTGACAGACACATGCAAATCTAGTCCCCTCCGTTTGATAATTGCTTTTCATACCATTCTCTATAACTTCTCAAAAACTAGTTCTCTCTGTATTCGCTATAAAGTAAGGTTTCGTTTTATTTCAGAGACGATTTTATAAGAACAAAATAAGTCTTAAAGATCCTCATTGGTATCGTTTTAGACTCCAAAGTCTCAATCACCTGCAAGTAAGTTCATTATGATTTTAGGCCTAAAAACAAGGTGCCCCCACATCACAAGATGAATGGCTGATATTCTGGTGTGCGTGTTAGCCACTTGTTTCAATGCTGTCGTTTCACCATCACATATTCTGATTTATGACACCAGCCCCCAACAGTAATCATCAGTGAATATCCGCTTAGTACTATCTTTGTATTAGCAGCCAATTATTGTATTGTATAAAAAAAGACGAAATAAAAAGACCCTTTTTGACACTTTCCATCTGAAGTGAAGGAAAAGGTCTTTCAATTGTCACTTAACCCTGTAACATTGTGGGGCCACTCCCTTTTCCGAGCCCCCTAGGTTATAATGTAAAACTAATCATGGACTTTCACCCATTAGGTTAAACTTTTGAAAAACATGATTCTTTGATGTGGTATTAAAGCCCTGTTGACCAAGAGGTCACGAGTTCGAATCCCAACAACTCCTACTTTATATTAACATAATTTAAGTACAAGGTATGAGGTGGGCTTGTGCAGTATTCACGCTTCAAGCCCAAAAGGGCATTTGCATGAGGGGGCATATGTTAGAATATAAAATCAATCATGGGTCTTCACCCATTAGTTTTAAAGTTTTGGAAAAAATGGTTCCTTGACACCCTAAATTATAAGGTCCTTAATTTGATATAAGATTGAATTTTTATTTTATAGTCGACTTAATTAGTGTTTATATTGCTAAAGAAGATGTTAATGTATAATTATAAAAAGGACCGTTTTTAACTATTTGTTTAAAATCCTAAAATTCTAAATACCAGCCATGCCCTTTTCTATGTTGTTTACCCCTCAAACCCCCACTTTACTCCTACATATACAAGTGCCTTGGCCCCTTCACATTTGTATGTATGTGCATATTTCTCTACCTCTTGTCTCTTGGTCTTTCAAAATTCTTCTCATCTTTGTTGCTTAAATCTTTCATGGCGATGTCAGTGTTTCCATCCTACAATGAGAACATCGGCAGTCACCATCCTCGTGATGCCTCCTTTTCTTCCTACCTTGACACGGTAGAGAGGGACTTTGTGCGTGATCTTGCTACTACGATCCACAAGCACTCTCCTCTTGTTCCTAGCTCAGCTTCTGCCCCGGTCAAGTTGGGCAGGAGCGGGAGTCCTAGGATGGAGTTGAGTGTATTTGGTGCTGAGAGATATTTTGGTAATAAAGACCCAAGTACAAGAAAGGGTGGCTCCAGAAGGCATAGGCATAGAAGAGGAGGACAAGATGGTGTTGATCTTCCTCCAAGGAAACCAAGGAATAATCACAACAAGTCACCAACTCCAAGCATCAAATCTGAATCGAGTTTTAGTAGTCAAATCGCACTCTTACCGATCAAGAAGGCTGCTAATGGATTAAGACTCTTATCTGGACTACAGTGCAAAGGGTCTTGCATGAACAAGAACTCTGTTTGCACAGATCATCGGAAACCAGTCCAATCTGCATCACACCAAAATGATCTTATTAAGCCTCAAAAAGAAGATCATTTCACATTCCCTGTTATGAACACTGCTAGCTCATTACTTGAAGAGTCTAGAAAATCACTAGAGGTCTTTGGCTTTCATAAGGTTGAAAAGGAGCACATAGCCAAGAGCCTAGGGAGGAAAATATCGATTTTGTCCTGGGATGCGATCCCAAATGCCAAGGCACTGCCATTCCCGTTCCCTTTCCCTTCTTCAGCCACAACCAAGACGCTCGAGGATGATCTGGATAGTGATGCCAGCTCAGATTTATTCGAGATCCCGGTGGTTCCAAGCCAAACCTCAGATAGTGACAGCTTTGTGACTACTAGCCATTATGCACCAAGTGAGGCCAGTATCCAGTGGAGTGCGGTCACTGCAGAGTTTTCTGCAGTTTCTAATGATGAGAAACTTGCTGATAAAACAATGATTTCTACAGAAGATAACATAAGCAAATATCAAAAGTTGGTTGCGGAGAAAAAGGAAATGCGAAGTTATTCTGGGCTAGGATGTAGGAGTCATAAAGCTGTGGACGTCATAGGCGATTATGTCAATCATGAGAGTAGAGGGGTTAGGCCAAAAATAGTGGCTTGCTCAAGGAAAGATTATCAAATTCCTCAAAGCCAACGTGCCTTGTTCTTGCATAAATGAGCATATGCTAAATCTAATGGAACATAAAAGATTAGAACTTTGTGATCTATTATGTTTGGGATTGCAGAACTTAGTTGGGTGTCAATTGATATGCCAAATATATTTTTAAGTTTAAATGAGACTCTAACTCAAAACTAATTGGTTTTAGCAGAGTATTGCATTCGGTTAATATGTTTATTTGTTGTATATCATTTCTTTATTGTTGGATGTCTCAACTAGATTTTACACGCAATTCTCTTCAACTCTCCCTTAAACATGCCACTTCTTTTAACTTTTTAATCGGTTGTGATCATTCAATCAATCAAGGCATATCATATTGAAAGATAGAGATTCTTTTCTCCAAACAAAGTAATAACTATTTTATCTGATAATAAGTTCATTCTTTGAACCTCACTTTGTTACCCAATCAAAACTTCACAGGCTAATGCTTAGTCCAAGAAGTTGACTTGTAACTTCAAAATACAAAGCACATGAGTTTGTAACCGAGACCCAATTGGCAACTAATGAAGTAAACCATATCACTAGGTTGACATTTTGATTTCATGGATTTCAAGTTACCGACTTACTCTCCTTCAACTACACTTACAAGTAGAGTCCAAACAATGGTGAAATTTCATAGAGCAACGCTTAGTCCAAGAAATTGGCTTGTAACCTCAAAATACAAACCAAAAGCCCTTTTAACTCAGACCCAATTGGTAATGAATGATGTACATCACGTTGCTAAGATGACATTCTTATTTCATCTATTTCGAGTCACCGACTTACTACCCTTTTAACTACACTTACACGTAGAGTCCAAACACGAACGTATATACACTATCATTTTCATGGGATGTATAATTCTTTGCCTTTAAGATAGTTTAATGTACTTATTTGATGAGTAAACACATCAGCAAGATTTATTTCTGAATGTAATGATGAAGGGAGCTTTGTGGTGGTGCTTTATGTAAACCAAAGGCACAACATTCTCAAAGCAAAGAAATGAGAACCCGGATTTCTTTTTCTTTTTCTATTTTCAATGGACATCTTAGCTTCTGGAATGCATGACAATAATGGCCCGAGTGAATAATTTTATTGGCTTTATCTTGAAAATTTGTTTAAGTAACTGGGTAACGTGTCCATCTGTTTGTTGTACTACATGCTTTCCACATTAGCTCGGGCCTCACCTTCGTGTTTGCATTGCAAGTTCTCTAAGGGTAAGGTCAATAACGTCCCGGTTCTTCTTTAATTTCGAGCTTGACTTTAATGGGTTGTTTGGTATTAGTGTATGTAGATGATGAAGTCTATCTTATCTTAGTATGTATTTTATCTGTATATATTATGTGTACAAGATGGATTCTCTATATGTATGACATACAAATAACTGTAATATACTCTGATTCTATTTGTTTCAACAAAAAAAACATTTTCTTCTCAAAGTATTTTCAATTAAAAATGATTTTTTTTTTAAAAGTTGTTTTTCTAGCTGAAGAAAGTGATTTTATTCTATAAATTTGTATGAGATGCATACTTTTCAATGCTAAGATTGAAGTAAAGTATATGGTATGAGACTATTGCGAAATATTTTTCCCTTTCGTTGAGGAAAAGCCAATGAAACTAATAATAACCCACCCCTTTCTGCGTTACTATTATATTTATTTTTGATCTTATCTTCTGATTGTATTTGAATCATATAGTTTATATCTCCTTTTATGATCCCATCTATACGGTTATATCGATGTTGAACATCAACGGTACCAATTTTAAACAAAAATATTGAAGCTAGGGGCATTTACAAGGAATGTCTTTGTACAATGACCCATTAACATATAGTAGCCTTTTATATTCTTTATATTCATTAAACTAAGATTTCAGGGATGTGCCTGCATTTAGTGCCATAATATATGCATATATCTAACTGTAATTTTCGTGGACACACCCCTTTATTTTTCCTTTTTTCCCCCCAATAATTAGCGAGAGTAATCGTAATACAAACTAGGCACACCTGCAAAAATAAGGTCGGAGCTAACATGTAAAGTATGTAGTGCAAAAGATGAACAAAGTAAAGTAAAATAAGAGTATCCCAAAATACAAGAAACACTCCCATCAAAAAGGACACTACTTAATGAGATATGAGCAGCCCATTTGGGACACCATTCATACCTGTATTTCAACTTCCAACACCAAAAAAAAAAAAAAAAAAAAAAAAAATCTAATAGACACCCCTCTATTTTTCTTATAGCTTGAGTTGCCTAATCTACTTTTTTGAAATCCTATTTAATGCAATAAATAGAGTAAAATTTATAAATTCCTTTCTGTGTGACTGGTGGAAGAGGAATAATTTTAATAATAGTAAGGATGTATAATATTGTCTTAAAATTGGACCACTGACATTGAGGGAGGGGGAGAGGAGCTTCGGAACCCAAAACTTCATACATAGAGGATGAGTAGTCTAACCATTATTTTAAACTCAGTAGCTCAGGACGAGTACGAGGAATATGTTCTAAGACTTTCCTTCCCTTCAATGTCGTGGCTTTCCATCTTCTAGTTGTTAATCCACTTTCATTTTGATAATTAGAGAAGAATCCTCAAGTAAAAGAGAGAAATACAAGGAATTAGAAAGAAATATACACCGAAAAAGGAGAAATAGTTGGAAAGATCATCCTAGAAACATGTTGTTTTAAGAAATAATTTTTAGCAAAATCCAAAAAATAGTTTAGGAAGCCAAACAAGCTCGATATTAGTTCCTTATAAAATCCACATTTAATTTTCAAATATTGCCATATCAATTACAAAGTAATTATAATAGTAACAAGTGTACGTGAATAGTTACATGGGTTAATTAGTTAAGCTGATTGAAACACACCTACAGAGAAACATTATCAAGAAACTTTCATGTAAAAGGTGGATTCTAAATATGAAAATCCTAGTGTCATCATCCTTAGTGCTACATTGACAGTTCTCTTCAATAGGATGAACCTTAGTGCAATCAGTAAAGTTATCCATTACGATTCATGGAGCTCACTCTTTAAAATACAGGAACAACTTCATCATGGAAATGGAATGAGGTTGTATAAATTTGACCTTATGCAAGCCCTATATTAATGAAATCTCTTATACTGTGTTGTTTTTCATAGTATAAACTAAAGTTGTGCAAGTGAAACTACTTTCAAGTCTTTGCCAACCAACTAAGTTCTGGATACACATTACTCCTTGAGATAGAGCATTGTTGGCTGATAGGTCACCAATTCGAATCTTGATCACTTGTAATACTAAAATAATTTTCATTGTGAGGTGTGTATATACACTATCTAAGTTTCAAACTTAAGAATATTTGTGTACACATACATGATAGAGTATAAAATCAGTAGTAGGTTTTAATCTAGTAGCTTAATCTTTTAGAATAGTCAGCTCTTTGACACAGTGACTGGCATATGGCTGATTTAATCAACAAGATATGGAAAATGAGGGGGTAGATGGGGCCTTCAATGCATAAGATATATTGTGTGTGTGTTTGTGCCTATTGAGAATGAGAAGACACACCAACAAGATATTTAATTTTATATTACAAGTCTAAAAATTTAGCTGCAAAGGAATGTTGTGACAAAGACAAAGGAGTGTGAGTGTTAGGAGAACTTTCACAAAAGCAATATTTTACGGACCACTTAATTTTAGAGGTCACCCCAATCACTTTATTTATGAAATAAAGTTAGACAATAAGATAAATAATATTATACCACTAATGTTGCAGTCCATAAAGAGAAAGATCTAATAAAAATATTCCGCTTAGATATGAATTTGTTGGGGTCTAGATACCCAAATTCGAATTTCAATCGATCACTTAAGTCAATATTAATAATAGATATAATAACATGGCACATCTATATCACCAAATATCAACAATAAAATGAATATGTGAAAATTAAACCAACACAACCCTCCATCCAGGGTAGAGGAAAAAATTACGGGGCAAACTGACAGCAAAATTCACTATGAAATAGCAATTACAACATTAATGGTTTCAAAATGTTTGTCCTAACTTGAAACTTACAAGCAATTAGAGCGGTACTGTTACGAATCATAATCGATCAAGGTATCTGAGCATAAAAAACATAAAGATTATATTATATTGATAGAAGAAGAGGGAGGATTACATAGAAGAAAGGAGGGAAAAACTTAAAAGAATTTAAGAGGGAGAGAGAGAACACACCACACACTAATCTCAACATGTTATTTCTAATACTAATGACCCCTGTTTATACTAACTAATTAGGGTTTAGGTTGATGATGTGGCGCTCTTGATGTGGCTTTGCTGATGTGGCATGGGTGACATGACGATCGGGAAGGCTCGAGACTAATTTGAGTATGACCCTCAGTAATATTTGTATTAAGTACAAGGATTAACTCCTTAGACCCCGAGAATAATTGATACTGCTCGATCAATTCACTCCAAATAACGCCTAGAGAACCCACTCCAAATTGCTCCAAATCAATGACTTATCTTCGCATAATTTCGATTCACGTTGTCAAACATGTTGCACCCTTCGTTTTGTTTTCACCGCAGCAAAGAGCCAAAGACACGTATAATATATGTACTCCCCCCAACCCAAAAAAAAAAAAAAACGTTATGGACTTCATTACTAATATCACCCATATATGTATTCTAGGCCCAAACCTTTTATAGCCCATTTTCAACCATAAGGTCACAATTTGGGTTATACTTTTGCTTAAAGAAGAACTTGTAACATCTCGGTTGGACCAGAGTACATATTATGCACCCCACAGAAGTCTAGTTTTAGGGGATACGGTCTTAGAGTAAAGAATCAAGTCGATCCGTTCAGGCCGGTGCATGGCGTACTAAGATTTCGTACTTGTTATAAGTACACATAATTGTTGTGCGAGTTAAATAAGGCGTATCATTTTGAGCTATGTCATGTACTATTCTTCACAATTGTGAAAACTACAATGTTCAATTCAGTTTTGAACAAATCACATAAATGTGATCTCGTGTTTCTTTCTATCCTCTATTGTGTGCTTGGGAATTAGATATAGGGTCCTAGTGTGGCCCTAATAAAATTCGATCTATCAAATTTAAGTTTTGCATTGACCATAAATTTATTCAACGCTGTCAATATATTTATATTGGTTATTAGTTAGGGGTATAAACGACCTGAGCTGCGCTGAGTTGAATGAAGCATCCCCATAATCGAACTCGAGCTCAATAGGCCATGATGAGTTTGAGTCTAAACTTACCCAATATTGAGCTTTTGAACCAAATATTGAGCTTTTGAAACTTTCTTCCAACTTGATTCGATATGATACAGGTGTACATTATAGTCGGCTTGCCTTGAATTGCTAGTATAATAAAGCTAAGTTTAAGTCGTGCTCACTACTGAGCTATGTTAGGGTCGCCCACAAAATCTAGAACCCATAATTGGGTTAGCACGCATACAAAAGAGGACTAGGGAGGCAATAAGACACTAGGCATTCTCATACGATGCATGGGTAGTATTTGTGCATTATTTTATTGTCGTTTTATAAATTTTTGTAATCGTATTGATTTAATTTTACACTAAGTAATATTTGATGTACATAATGTTATTTGATTAAAGTTTAAAAGTGTAAGTTCTTCTAAAATGCTTTCACCATCTCTTACATGCTTCCGTATAGTTGATCTAGTTTGGTTCCCTACAATTATAATTATTGTTTGCGTAATATTTTAAAGTTTAATTTATCTGTTCAAATACCTTTTTCTTTGTTCATACATGATCCTAAAGTCAATTTATTAATATTATGTGTTGTAGTAAACTGCTTTTTCCGCTTTGTATTTTTTGTAATAAAATTTACCTTTCCAACAAACTTTACTCATCTATCTTCATAAATTTGAAACTAATGAATTGATTCAATGAGTGACAATTATCTCATGCTTTAATGCTAATAAATTGTCAATTTATCTTTTTTTCTATATTTTGGTAAATAAAAGGTCTCCCCTCTAAACAATGAAGGATGAGAACTCGAATAATTTTTAAGGTGTGAAGGACTTCACAATAATATATTGTATAGATAGATAGATAGATAAAACATAGGACTTCAGATGTTCCAACCTTAGCCCTGTGTCTATAAAGGGTCTTCAAAGGAATATTCACTACAATTTGGTGGTATATGAGTGTTTTATCTTACTTGCACAAACTACACAACCAAATTACAGGTAAAATGTGTTAACGGCATTAACATGAAGATGTGTCATTGAAAAATTTTAGAAAGTTCAGGTAATTTATTGAACAATTTGAAAATGTAGGTAGTTTTTTAAAATCGAACATTAAATTCAGGTGGTTTTTAGTAATAAACCCAAAAATTATAGTCATTATTGCTACTTGTTTATGTAAGAGTATCATAAAAGGCAATATCACGGGTAATAAAAAGCTATACCGAATTTACGTATCAAATATCATAGTTTATAACCTAATAACTTTTTGACATACCTTTTGATATATAATTTTGATAAATAGATTAAATACATTTATCATTTTTATTAAACAAAAAAAAAATTGAAATAGAACTTATTTAATTACCTAACGTTTTATCATATTCAGACTGTTTACCTTATTTCCATTAAGAAAAGGGAATCTAAAATTTTCTGATAAAAATACTGAACATGTGGATAATTTATCTTAAACTTTTTTGTTGGATCTAAATGTTTTAAAAATGTGATAATACATGTTAAAGTATAAAGTTATTCCTCGACTTTTACTTATTAGTTTAAGTTTTTTAAATAGTTGGTTCTTTCATAGAGTATTAGAGCTTTGCTAGCCAAGATATCGCTAATTCAGTCCCAAAAGCCTTCACTTTCAATATTAATATAATTTCAATGTGAGGGTTGAGGTCGGCTTGTACAGTATACACACTTTAAGACAAATAGACATTTACATGAAGAGGCATGTTAATTTGCAAAATTACTCATAGATCTTTACTCTAGTTTAAATTTATGAGATAATTAGTTTCTTGGTAATACTAAACAAAGATTTTCCCCTTTGTCAAACTCTCTAGACTCAGTCATAAACTCATCACTGGCCCTCAATGGTAGACGGAAAAAAAATTGATTGGGGCACTAAACCTTTCTGGTTTTAAAATCATTGGCTCCAAGACCACAATTTCATGAGCCTTGGGAGAAACAATTGATCTCATGATAGTAAAATTCGCATATTTGACAAATCCAAATCAATGAAAATTGCTTTGAAAACCTATGACAAATAGTCCTTTTGGAGACTGTTTGTGATGAATTTTGCCAATGTGCTTATTCATGTTAAGTTTGAGGTGGGATTCGTAAGGATGAGCTGAACTCAAGCTCCAGCCACACGCCCAACTTGATGTTTCCTCAAGATGAATAGAATGATTGAATGATTATTGCTCTGAAGAGGTGATTGTCTCCCCCCCTCCTCCTCCTCCCTTTCCTCTCTCTTCCTCCTCTTTTTATAGAAGAAAAGGGGAGTGGATGAAGATGACTTGAGGATAAGCATATTTGACTCTATCATTTAGTTGTGTAGAATTAGGTGTTATGTAAGTATTTTTAATAAGTGGGCCTTTTATGTGATGCTTTATATAAAGAGGCTTTTTATTGGAAGTATTATACAAGCGGTTATTTCATACAAGTGGGTGAATTGCAAGTGGGCGAATTGTACAAGTACGTGTTTTATACATTTTGGAGATATAGTTACAAACAATTGTTATCCGAATAATTGTTGTATAACCTATTTGCCCATCTACAATAGCAAGCTGCTCAATAGTAAGTTACTAATAGAGACGTCGATGAGTGTATTGGCAAGGTTGAATCAAATTTAGATTGACTTGAGAAGTTGGGGAGAGTCTTTGTTCCTAACTAGTGAGAGATCGGAAGAAATAAAAACGAATAGAGCAACTCTTTGCTTGTGGTAAAGGAAGAAAGAATTTAGGGGCAGAAGTACAAGGTTAAGGTCATCAAAGAAGGAGAATGCAACATAATGTACTCCCACATCATGACCAATTATAGGTTTTGAACCACTACCATCACTCTTCAAAGGGTGAGTAGTAGATCAGTCACTAAGTCTAGCCTTATTAGACAGCTTTCAAATTCACTAAGCAATCATGTCATGTCATTGGCCTCGACATTGTAAACTTTTCCTACATTGTTCAAGTCCACTAATATAATGTTAGCTTAGGTTACTCTTATTCTGAATGTCTCCCCAACTACTGAGCTTAAAGACCTTAGACCTATCAGCTTAGTTGGATGTCTTCACAAAATCGTCTCAAAAATTTTTCAGCACGTCTTAGTATCATCATCTCCTCACTAGTTGATGAATTCCAAATGGGTTTTGTCATAGAAGGCATATCTTGGATGGTGCCCTCATTGCCAATGAAGTTGTTAATTGGGTTAGAAAGAAATAACAAAAAGTTACTCTTTAAGATTGATTTTCACAGAGATTGACTTAGTTGATTGACATTTCCTTTACTAGACTATGAGTCAAAAGGGCTTCGATCTAAAATAGAGAACATGGATAGATTAGTAGTTGTATATCCTCAGCCTTCATTTCCATCCTAGTAATGGCCACTATGCCCTTCAAGATGCATAGAAGATTTTATCAAGGGGGAGCCCTATCTTCCCTACGTTTCATCATCATCATTGAGGTCCTTAATCTACTGATTTGAGCCAAGTCTTTAGGTACGTTTAATGGTCTCAAGATCTCCCATTGACACTCAAAGCTGTTAACACCAGGAAACATGTAATCAACAATAGTTAGACTAGGTTTGCAATGTAAAAAAGCAACCGCCTTTCTAGAATATGTCCTCTCTAGTATTTCCTTTACTACATGTCAATTTTCAAATTGCCATTGAAAATTTCTAGAATAATTGTAGCTTGAGTGAGACCTTTTTTTCCACGCCGGGGGGGGGGGGGGGGGGGGGGGGGGGTGTCGGGGGTCGTCTCTCTTCCATAAAATGGAGTAACCATAGAGCTTCATAAGGAATTCAAGGGATTAGGTAATTCGAATATTTCTATTAGGACCTCCATCCTTCTAATTAAGTAATGGTGGAAATTTAGTATTGAAGACTCTCCACTCTAGAAAAGAATTGCTTTAGCCAAACATGAACCCTCCCCGATATTCGATTATAACACTATCAATTAGAGATGAAGGACCTTGAAAGGACAGTAATGCACGTACCTTGAATTTTGGTTGATGATGCTAACTTTTTGAGTGGGAAGATGAACTAGGGCTAGCACTTATACGAAACCTATAGAAAGTTGATCTCCGCCCTGTAATCGAGGATGTATTAGTGGCAACTTGTTGCAAGTATACAATCTTGGCTTTCGGTAGCCTAACATATAAAAGGTTTTTGGCGTGGTTTAGTTCCTCTTGGCATTGAGCTATTGGCTTGGTTCCTCTTTTAGAGACGCTAAACATAAAAAAGAGATCGGTGAGGATAGGCCCTTAAACATCAGTCAGATTATTTGTTCTTTCTATACTAACAATAATGAATTGGTGGGCACTTGTTTCAAAATTGTAGGTTAACATAGAACCCTTGAGCTCACTTTTTCCAATGGAGCGTTCATTTACATGCCCAAATAACTTGAAAGCATTGTTTAAGGAGTGGTAGTTTTCATCCCTAAGAGATTAAATCAAGAAAACTTGAGTAATGACCTTTGCAGTATCAATGCAATTTTGGGCACTAGAAATGTACTCATCTTTTAGAACATGAATCCAAATTCGGTTTGATTTTGTACAACATCAAACTAAAAGCTGTCTCTTGGTTTTAATCATTAGTTGATTCATCAGGAGTTTTAGTTCACAATTGCTTAGAAAATTCTACCAAACTCATCTCTCCTAAACCTACAAGATCCATAGCTTCCTAATGACCTGTTGATGTATTTATAAAATGAGAATTATTAATTAAGTGTTTGAGATTTGTCCCAAGGTTATTTGAAGTGTTTTTACTTGTATGGGATGTGTGTCGACACACAATCTTACATAACCAAAATACAAAGTGGTGTGTCGACACACAGAGCCTGTGTGTCGGCACACAATCTTACAAAAGTGCACAGAACAGGCCTGTGTGTCGACACAGGGCACGTTTTTGACAGTTTTGGTGCGCTATTTTTCCCGAGTCTTGGTGCCTCTTCTTGGGGTGTTTCTTTGGGACGTATCACTTCATTATAACATATATATTCCCTTTTTTAGTTGGTTTTGAGATACTTGAATCTTTTGCTGAAAGATTGAAAAGAACTTTGAGAGAAGATTAAACAAAAGGGTTAGAAAGTTCTTGAAAAACTTCATTCTCATTTATCTCTTCTCTCTCTCCTCTTACACATCTTCACTTTATCATTTGGTTGTCGTTGTATCCCCAAGACTATTCCCTATGATAAAATAAGTCTTAAGAAAAGTGATTACACAGCCTCGACACCTGAGATCTCTTGTTACTCGTACTTGCGAGATTTGCAAGGGTTTGCGCCAACAATCGTAAGACTTATTTTCGTAAATTGAAAATGGCTTCTTCACTTTGTGAGTTTTGGTGGCGAGCCATGTAAGATTGGAGAAAGTGATGAATGGAGAGGATTGGGATTTTTCTTGGATCTTTCTCTTATATGAATTGCTATGGTTCAAGGTATATCTTTTGATTCAAATATGAGTAGGAATCATGAAATTTTAAAATTGATATAAAATTTGATCTAGAGATATCAAAATCATGAAGTTCTATAATGCCTAAGAAGGAGTGGTTTATGCATTGTATTTATGCATGAAAGTATATATACTTGTGGGATTGAAATTCTAAAGACAAGAGCTCCTAATTTTACATTTAGGCATTGTTTACATGTTTCGATGTGATAGTATCATGAATTTTGATTGAGGGTTTTCACCATAAATGAAAATTTGATCCAATGATGGTGTTTTATCATCATGTAATTAAAACAATGTGATTTAGGGCATTTGTTGATTAATTAAAGAAACATAAATGTTCATATGAATCTATGATCAAATGTCTTTGAATCACATGAGTTGCATCCAATTAATGGAAACAAATTGTGTGAAATTTCATATACTTGATTCGGGATGAAATCATAAAATCATGAGATTTATGTGAACTAATATCTCGTGTGCATATAGTGAAATTTTTATGTGATATCAAAACAAAAATTAAAAAGCATTATTTTGATTGTTTGGATCATGAACTTAATGATCAAGTGCCTTGAATCAAATGAAATGCAACACAATTTGAGAGATAAGGAATGGGAAAAGTTAAAGTGAAATTCGATCCCATGATACCATTACTGTTTTACAGACTTGAACCGTTATCTTCTTGAAAGAAAAAGATAGGGCATTTGCCATTAACCCACAAAGGTAGATATACGTGGAGTATATGATTAAACTTTAAAATGTTGTCGGTTACACGGTTTGTAATGTCTTAAAAACCGCGTGGCATTGGAATGGAATACAGTTGGGGAAAATTAATGAGTATATGATAAGTGGGATTAGAACAAATGACCCATTTCTTACTATTTTGATACATAGCCATCATACCAAGGCTGTACATCTAAAACCTTTCCGTTAATAATTTTCCAATATAATATAAAAATATTGATGTTCGTGTGTCACTCATGGTTATCAAAATCGCAAGTCGGATCGTAGGATCCTACGATCCCACTATACCCTATCGACCCGGATCGAGTAAAAAATCGTAAGAAAGTAGACTCGCAACGAATCGTATAGGATCCGTAGAATCGGGGTAGGATCGGTAGGATCGCCGATTCTACACCGATTCTACCGAGTCAATAATAAAAAATAACATATTTGAGTTCTGACACCGATTCTACTCCGATTCTACCCCGATTCTACCGATTCTACTCTGATTCTACTAATTCTACAGGTTATTTTTTAAATTTATTTTTTTCAATTTTTTTTTACTTTCCCCTTCTCCTTTCTCATTTTTTTCCCCTTCCCTTCTCCTACCCCTCCTATAACCTAACCCTAATCATTCTCTCACATCACACTCTTCACTTATCTTCACCGGCAGCCCTAGCCACCGCCGATTGCGGCCGACTGCCCCAGCCACCCACCGAGGTTTGACACTGACCCACGGGCCACACACAGACATATCTCATTTTCTTTTTGATAAATCATTGATTTTTGTTTACTTTCTTATTCTTCTAGCATATTAAGTTACTTGGATAATTGTTCTGATTTTTATTTTATTTATTTCCAGCTTGGTTTTTTTTTTGGACTTTTTTAATGTTCTTCATTATATATTTGAGGCTTGTAATGTAATTTTATTGGATACAAGTTATTGTTTTACATATAAAGTAGAATCTTACGATTCTCGATCCGATTCTACGATCCCGATCCTGAGTACCCCTCACTGATCCTGCATAGAATCCCGATTCTGACAACCTTGGTGTCACTGCATGTTTGCATATAACTGCATACTTGAGTGCTTAAATTTATATGCAAGTTGAGATTAATAAAATGTTGGATGGAGATACAATAATAAATTTGTATATATGTATAATTTGGGTACATTAAATAAATAAAAGAAAGGAAATCTATTTTGGATGGTTATTGAAATTAGACGTCAAGGCGATGCTAAAAAGGAAAATCCTTGTTTTATGTGGTTGTTGAAACCAGACGCTGAGACGACTCCAAAACTGACAATAATAATTAAGATTGAACACATGTTCTATTATTATTCACGCATTTGTATACCATGATTATAATTCTCAAAGAATTATGATAGTCGGAACAAAATACAATTTATGTATTATGTATAGTAAATTCATTGTTGTATGAATTTGTACTATGAATAATTAAGTTGAGGTTTAGTGCACGTATGCATGATCAATGCATTCATAAACTTTGCAGTTTTAATTTGTAAATATGAATATTATATGTTTACTTGGTGAACTGAAAGTGGCTCGAACTTGAGTGAAATTAGAATTGTTGATCAGGATAAAATTTGTGTGATATTTGATGTAATATGAATATTTGATTATGAAGGAAAAAGTTATAAAAAATACATATTTATGTATTTGAAATATATAACTTGAGTAAAAGAAATTGGATCATGAAAGACAATGTTTATATGATCATAATTATGAAAGGAGTTTGAGTATGATCATTTATATATATGTTGATAGAATTACAAGACTGATATATGCTCTATTAATATTATGCATGTTACGATGCATAAGCATGGATGTTAATGCAGCTATGCGATCATTGCGTGTATAAATGTCAATGGTCATCAATTAGTGCTATTTTGACTGATGAATATGAGTGCCTTTGTTTGCACGGTAAAACAAAACAAATGTGAATTTGAATGTATTTAGTGGATCATGAAGCATATGATTATTTTACATATGTTGATCCCTAGTGTGACTAATATAAAAATATTCAAATTGAAATTCATGATCAAGGATAATGAAAAAGTTGTATAAAAGCACTTGGAAATGATGATTCATATTTTCATAGTTAACTGTGTATATTCGGTGGGTTTTTCAATGTTACTTGATGGAATATTTCAATGGAAACTGGCATGCATGTGAAAAGTTTTATCACTTGTCATAATTAATGCGGTTAAAATAATGTCTACATACATTTTTAAGGGGCATGTGCATTTGACGGTTAAGTAGTACATGATTAGTTGGTACAATAATCGTGATTCTTTTCATCAGTTAAAACGAAGTGCATTTATACTATGAATGTGAAGATGCTCAAGTTGAGTCCAACTTATATGCAGCTGTTGCATGGAAAATGAGATTGTTATTTGATCCTGCATTCACATGTTGATTAGTCATCAAAGTGACAAAAATTAAGAGTATACGAATACTAGATTCTGATGATGCATATGTTACCCATAAAGTTAGATGCTTATAAATGGCATGTTAATTTGTATGATTAAGTTGTGGGTAAATTGAATTTCTTAAGATGTAATATGAATGTGTACATAAAAGTGACTTTGAGTCTGTTATTGATATTGAACGATGCGTTGTGATCATGTCAAGTAATGTATATTATGATGAAAATCATGTTTGAGGGTATATCCCGGGAAAGATTCTAAAACTTTGGACAAGTAAAAGAGTATTAAAGAAGAAGTCCTAATGATCGGACTTGTATATTTGTACAGTAATGAACTAGAAATAATATGAATGTCAAAATTCAATATTATTGTGTCATATGAAGTCTTGCGATGTTGCCTATTGAAAGAGGTAACTAATGAATCCGGAAAAGTGTGTATAGCAAGTTTAACAATGATAGAGGATTCATTGTATGTATGTATGTTGATTAGATGTTAAAATTTGGTATGAATATTTAGAACCAGATGAAAATGCTTCAGTAGTGTAATTGGAATTTGAAAATGTTCAATGTAGCCTTTGGTGTAGGATAGCTAAGTGTATATAACTAGCTATGTAAGTAAATGTTGCTGGCATGAAGTATATAAGGTACTGGGATGACCATGAATTATGGTGCCAATATTAAAAGTATTCCTCTATTTAGAAGAATACTTGGATGCTAATTGTATCTCTGATAAGGAGGACTATGCTTCTAAGAGCGAGTAGGTGCTGCTACGTGGTGGGGGTGTTATTTCTTGGGTTGTAAGAAACGAATACGTGTTATTAATTCCATAGTGATTGTAGAGTTTATTGCTCTGGTTTCTACCTGTAAAGAAACAGAATGATTAAAGGATCTTGTGTTTAAGATTCCTTTGTGGCCTAACCCAATATTGACTATTTCTATCCATTATGATAGTAAGATGTGCTTTCAAATGTATAATAGTGAGATGTATCACTAAAAGTCCGGACACATTCGTGTCAAATATTGTTAAGTGAAATAATTCATGAAAGATTGAGTGATCACTGTGGACTTTGAAAATGTAAGTCAGAATCTAGCAGGTCTCTTATTTAAAAATATTGCTAGAGACTTGATAATAAATAAATGAAGAGATGGTGTGAAACCTATCATTATTAGTCGTCCATGATAGGCCTTCAACTTGACGCCTAGTATAGCGCTAGGTCACAGGTTCAATAAGAGAGACTTGTTATCTGTGTGACTGCAAGCACTAAAAGAGATTTTTCCATCCCATGTGAAAGGGCTTGGTTACCTGCGTCAGAGAATCTAAGAGGATGAGCCTATGCTCTTAATAGACCCAAATTTATATTATTACTGAATGTCGAGTCACAGGGACATGATCAGTGGGGTCCACCTTAGTGAGTATGAAGTTTGGCCTCTTCAAGGAGTGATTTTTAACAAAGGGTTTGGTTCTAAAACACTCGCGAAGGGTACAGGACACAATGCTTCATATGTGTAGATCTAGGAGTTGTAGGGTGTGTACGGGGAGTACGTCTTGTGTGTGTTGATGTGTTCGGTTAGTCAAATGGGTTGTATGGTTCAAAGCATGGTCTACCATTTTCGATCTGATTAACTGTAAACGTATCTTCACTAGCTTATTGATGCACAATGAGGCCTCCTTTAATTTAGAGATGTTATATGTGAGAATGATTGTATTTTGAAAATAATGGGGGAATGTTGACGTATTTTCAAAATGAAAATTATTAATTAAGTGTTTGAGATTTGTCCCAAGGTTGTTTGAATCGTTTTTACTTGTATGGGATGGGTGTCGACACACAGGGCTCGTGTGTCGACACACAATCTTACAGAACTGAAATACAGAGTTGTGTGTCGACACACAGAGCACGTGTATCGACACACAATCTTACAGAAGCGCATGGAACAGATCTGTGTGTCGACATACAGCTTTGTGTGTCGATACACAAGGAAGGTTTTTGACATTTTTGGCGCGCAGTTTTTCCCGGGTCTTGGTGCCTCTTTTTGGGGTGTTTCTTTGGAACGTATCTCTTCATTATAACATATATATTCCCTCTTTTAATTGGTTTTGGGATACTTAAATCTTTTGAAGAAAGATTGAAAAAAACTTTGAGAGAAGATTAAACAAAAGGGTTAGAAAGTTCTTGAAAAACTCCTCCTCATTTATTTCTTCTATCTCTCCTCTTACACATCTTCACTTCATCATTTGGTTATCGTTGTATCCCCAAAACTATTTCCTACACCAAAATAAGTCTTAAGGAAAGTGATTACACTGCCTCGACACCTGAGATCTCTTGGTTACCCATACTTGCGAGATTTGCAAGGGCTTGTGCCAACATGACCATGGTCACCTTCGACAAAAAATGTAATCAAATATAATGTTGACGGATCCTCACTCTATAAACTAGGTCCAACAGTTATTTGAAGTGTTCCTAGAGATTCAACTAGGAGCTATATTTCTATTTTCTCTTATCTTATAGGATGTCATGACTCTAACTACGCAATTTTTATTTTTTCGCAATATGGTTCTTCCTTGACATTTTTACATCAAAAGATTGGGCTATTCCAGTGAGACATAGTTATTGAGTTTGATATTGCTTCTTTGGTCTCATAGATACGCTCCACCACTTACCTATAGAAGTGGAATTTCCTGCTCAACAAATCTATTGTTAAGCTTGCAACATCATTTTGGTTTCATACTTGTAAAGAAAACAACTTTCTAGCGAATCATTTTGCATAAATTAGCATCACAAGGGCTAAGCTTCTCATAGTTTGACCTCTATCATGGTGCATACGTATGATCAGCTTCCAAGTAATTACTTCTACAAATTATATAAAGAGCCCCAAAGGAATAAGGGATCAAAATAGTAATGGATATTATATTTTGCAAGGAATTAGGTGTTAATGGTCCTAGCATTGGTGGTCCATGGATTTTTTCACCATTTGGTTTTGGCCCATTTTTCATTGGTAAGTGAGCTTCCAATGGATTTTTAAATTTAGGACCTCTAAGCCTCCACTTGGTAGTATTTTTAGCCATTAGATCGAAGCCTTATTAGTGCCTGCATTTGTAATTGTTGTAAAGTTTTATAACTTTGATAGTATTGTAGTTGTTTTATTATGTTATAGGAATACTAACACTAAAGGTCTATTTGTGTTGATATTTGGTTTCTATATATACCAATTATAAAACTACTACCAGACCAAAACAATAAACCTACATGGTTATACATAGCAAAACGCAGCGTTTCACTTACCATAACTAGCAGTGGAGAAAAACATAACTAAATAGAACCTCAAGGTTAATTCCTTTTTGAAAAGTGGGTTTTGAGCCATTTTGGTCAATTACATCTTTACCCCTGCCCCACTACCCGTTTCCATCTTTTTCGTTGCCCTGCTTCCAGCCTATCCCTGTCCAAACCTAGTGGCATGCCCTAGAAGAATCAACATGACGCTTCATTTTTCAATCGTACGGTATAAGGGAAGACATGTGATACCATCCTAAGCCACCTGATTATGTTTGTATGGGTTGATCTGGACCATTCATCTAAGTGAAAGGGACGGTGCCAACGGAGGTTGCACACGGATAGCCTCACGCCTATAAATAGGGGCTATTCTGCTGGCACTGTACACTTTCGATTCTCTTTCTCCTCAAAACCATTTATGAGATTTCTAGGGTTTTTCTAGTGCCCTTTCCCCTCCCTCTGCATGGATCCGTGGTGGTGCAAACCGCTGGTGGCCAATTGAAGCTCCCCTTGCATGGCAATAATGGTAGCTTCTTGCTAAGTCTGGTATAACTTTCTATACTCTTTAAGTTTCAATCTTAGAAGCTTCAATAAGGAGTCTAAAATTCCTAACCTAGGTTTGATTGTTTTGTAATTATAATTAATTTCGTCCGTAATAATATAATACCCCTAGAGTCGTAGGGAGATCGTGGATGTAGGATATTAAATGCTGAACCATTTACATCTAGTGTACTTTACTATATTTGTTACATTTCTTCTATTGTCATTTGTGATCTCTGATCAAATCTTGGCTAAAACCGCTATCAAGAACCGATCTAAGTTCCAACAAATGGTATCAGAGCTACTGGTTGGAGATTCTTAACAATGGCCTCAGCTAAGTTTAATATGGAGAAGTTTGATGAAAAGAATGATTTTTCTTTATGGAAAGTCAAGACAAGAGCCTTGCTGATGTCCCAAGCTGGGGGAGCCGTGCTTCTACTACCAGAGAAACGACCTTCTCATCTAACTAAGAAGGAAAAAGTAGAAATTGAGTATCATTCTTATGGTTCTATCATATTATGTCTTTATAATAATGTTTTGATTCAAGTTGCTAGTGAAACCGCAGCTACAATCTGGAAAAAAATTAGAATAGATTTATAAAACAAAATCATTGTCTAATAGGATATTTTTTATGGAAAACCTTTAGAATGGATGAAAACAAACCATTAGAAGACTCCCTAGAAGACTTTTAGCAGATTGCTAAAGGATCGAATTAATGTGAGTGTGACCTTAGAAGATGAAGTCCAGGCTGTAATACTCTTGTGTTCTTTACCTAAATACCTTAGAGCATTTAAGGATACACTTAGGTATGGATGTTAGAAAATTAGTTTGAAAGAGGTTAATTAGGCCCTTAGGAGCAAGATTATTGAACTTAAGAGGGAGGAAAAGTACCGGAACAATAGCTCTAGTAGTGAGGGCCTTACCGTTTGGGGTAGGACCAAGAACATAGACAACAATGTGAATAGGAAACATTCCAAAAGTAAGAATCATTCTGCGTCTAAGGGAAAGAAAGACTATTCAAACGTTTAGTGTTTTGAATGTAACAAACTAGGACACATTAGGAGACACTGCCTTGAAAAGAATAAGTCACAAGGATCTGCTAATAATGTTGTTCTATTTGATGCTGATTATGCTGAAGTATTGCTTGTTTCATTTGATTTGCATGTTGTTAACACTACTTATACCGATTCTAATTGTGATAATGTGCTACATACCTCCTCTGATGTTTATAAGCATGAATGGGTCTTAGATTCAGAGTGTAGTTCCCATATGAACTCAGACCATTCAAATTTTGTAAACCAATTAATGGGGGAAGGTGCTATTAGGAAACAGTCATAAATGCCAAGTAATATGGATAGGTTCTGTTAGAATTAAATCGAAAAATGGGATTGTTTACACCTTAGAGGGAGTTAGGCATGTACCTAAACTTCACAGAAACTTAAGGAGAATAAAAAATCATAAAGGGATCATTAGTTGTTCTAAGGGGAGAGGTCTAAAACGGGTTATATGTTCTTAAGGGTGAAGTAGTTTCAAGTGAATCCCAAACCGTGTCAAACAAACTAGACCCAACAAATTGTTGGCACAAAAGTCTTGGTCATATATCTGACAGAGGATTGAATGAGTTGGAAAAACAGGGACTATTATGTGGTTATTTTGTTTCTAAACTTGAATTATGTGAATCATGCATTTTTGGCAAACATTTAAGTTAGCTTTTAAAATTGGAAAACATGTGACAAAAAGCCCATTAAATTATGTTTATTCAGACTTGTGGGGACCTTCTAGGCTCACTACAATAGGTGGAGCTTCATATTTTCTATTTATTGTCGATGATATCCATGTAATAAAAATGACTGTTTTCAAACATTTATAAAATAGAAAAATCTAACTGAAAAGCAAACTGGACGTAAAATTACAATGTTAAGAACAGACAATGGATTAGAATATATAAACTCTGAATTTGATGACTTATGTGCCAAAAATGGAATAAAATGACATAACACTATCAGGGAGACACTACAACAAAATGCTGTAGCTTATGAACCAAGCCTTATTAGATAGAGTTAGGTGTCTGCTATTTGTCTCTGGACTAGGAAAACATTTTTGGGTGAAGCTGTTAAGAATGCTTGTTATTTAGTAAATAGGAAACCTTCAACTATAATACATTTTAAAACACGTGAAGAAATGTGGTTAGACAAACTAGCATATTACTCTATCCTGTGTGTTTTTGGCTATGCTACTTGTGCTCACCAATCTAAGAGTAAACTTAAGCCTAAGGCTACAACAGATGTCTTCTTATGTTATCTTGATGGTGTAAAGAGTTATAGAATTATGCTAAAAGAAGGAGACCGAACAAGGGTCTTAATAAGTAGGGGCATAATATTTAACAAATCTGAAATGTTACTTAACTCAAGAAACTAGTTATGACCAGATCCTTAAAAACAGAAAGTTGGATTCTGAAAGATATGAATTTGAATTAGACCCAACTGACCCTTTATACCCAGTAATCACGAAAATGAAATAGAAATGGACCATGAGCCAAAACAAGTTACTGATAATGAAGATGTCTTAGTTGAAAATAACTTAGACAATTATCAACTTGCTAGGATAGAGTTAGAAGATATACAAGGCTGCCATATAGGTTAGACTATGCAAATTGCATTGCATATGCCTTAAATACAACCTTAGAATATGTTAAATCTGAGCCTCTAACTTTTAGAGAGGCTATTAATAGCCAGCATTCAACATATTGGTTGAATGTAATGATGGTAGAGATGAAATCCTTAAGAAAGAACCAGACACAGACTTTAGTACCTAGACCCTTGGGTAAAAAGCGAGTAGGGTCAAAATGAGTCTTTAAGGTGAAAGAACCCAATACACCATCAGAAAAACCTAGGTACAAGGCTAGACTTGTAGCCAAAGGTTTCACCCAAAGGGAAGGAATATACTATAACGAGATTTTCTCCCCAGTTGTCAAACATACAACAATTAGGATCCCCTTGTCCCTAACTGCAAAACATGACCTGATCCAAGAACAAATGGATGTTACCACAACCTTCCTTCATGGTGAGCTTGAAGAAGAGATCTTCATGGCTCAGTTGGGAGGCTTTATATAACCAGGGAAAGAAGACCATGTATGTAGGTTGAGAAAATCTTTATATGGGTTACAACAGCCCTCCAAGCAATGGTATCATCATTTTTACCCTTTCATGACTGAAACTGGCTTCACCCATTCCATGCATGATTTGTGCTTCTATGTCAAAAATGTTGAGATGGATTCTATGATTTATCTACTTATACATGTTGATGATATGTTGCTGGTTAGTACAAGCATGACTGAAATTAAGAAACTAAAAGAGCTTCTTAAAGGAAATTTTGATACGAAATATTTGGGCCAAGTCAAAAAGAACTTTGGAATGGAAATAAGCAGAACAGATATTTAAAAACAATTCACTCATCTGAACAAAGTTATATTGAAAAAGTAGTAAAATAATTTAATATGACTAATTCAAAATCCGTTAAAGTTCCCATAGCCACACATCATAAATTTTCAGCAAATCAAAGTCCCAAACTAAGAAAAATCTAAGATGTCTAAAGTACCACATGCTAATGCCATAGGGTCTATTATATATGTAATGACTTGCACTAGACTAGATTTAGCATACCCCATAAGTGTCTTATCTAAGTTTATGGCAAACCAAGGAAAAGAACATTGGAATGGGGGTTAAATGGTAACTTAGGTACATAAAAGAGACTGTTAGTTTAGGGTTAACCTTTGGGAGGGTGGAACACACCTGAAACTGATAGGATACACACTTAAATTGGAGAAAGTCAATTAGCTCCTTTGTCTTTACATTAAATGGCGGAGTTGTTAGCTAGAAATCTAAGCTTCAATCAGTGACAGCCTTGTCAACGACTAGGGCTGACTTCTTAGTGCTAACAGATGCCATAAAGGAAGGAATATGGCTAAGTGGACTTCTTGCTAAACTTAGACTGGACTTAGGGGTACCTGTGACATACATCGATAGTTAGTCAGCCCTAGCACTTAGGAAGAACCTATTGTATCATGACAGAACTAAGCATTTAGATACTTTGTCAAAGAACAGCTAGAAACTGAAACAATTAATCTACAAAAAATCTCCACTAATGAAAATCCAGTGGATATGGGAACCAAGGATACACTTAGGTATGGACATTAGAAAATCAACTTGATTCAAATCTTTTGGGATCTTGGTGGTTACTAGCATCAGGATATATCTCCCTATACTAGCGTGAGTCTAGTAGTTGGGCTATATAGTGACCAGGTAGAGAATTGTAGATATTTGGTTCTTATATATACCAACTATGAAATTAATATAAGCCCAAAATGATAAACCTAAATGGTTATACATAGCAAAATGCAACATTTCACTTTCCATAACTGGTAGTGGCAAAAAACATAACTAAATAGAACCTTAAGGTTAATTTCATTCTGAAAAGTGAGTTTTGAACCATTTTGGTCAATTACATCTTTGCCCCTGTCCTGCTGCCCGTTTTCACCTTTTCCGCTGCCCTACTTTCAGCCTATCCCTGCCAAAACCTATTGGCGTGCCCCAGAAGATTCAAAATGACACTCCATTTTTCAATCGTGCGGTTATAAGCGACGATGCATGTCACCATCTTAGGTCACCTGATTTTGTTTATTTGGGTTGAACTAGACCGTTCATCTGAATGAAAGGGACGGATGAGATTGTGCCAACTAGGATTACACACGGATAGCCTCACGCCTATAAATAAGGGCAATTTTGCTGGCACTGTACACCTTCGATTCTCTTTCTCCTCAAAACCGTTTATGAGATTTCTAGGGTTTCTTCAGTGCCCTTCCTCCTCCCCGTCCATGGATCCATGGTGGTATGAACCATTAGTGGTCAGTTTAAGCTCTCCTTGGATGGCAACACTAGCGGTTCCTTACTAAGTCTGGTATAACTTTTTGTACTCTTTAAGTTTCAATCATAGAAGCTTCAAGAAGAAGTCCATAATCCATAGCCTAGGTTTGATATGGTCTATAATTGTAATTAATTTTTTCTGTAATAATGTAATGGACCTCTCTAGTGCTAGGAAGATTACGGATGTAGGCCATTTAGGGTTAAACCACGTACATCTAGTGTAATTTACTATTTTTGCTGAACATCTTATATCGTCGCTTGTGATCTTTGATCAAATCCTAGCTAAAATTGCTATCAAGAACCGATCGAAGTTCTAACAGTTTGGTCTTGATATTTCTTTGTAGGTTTTATTTTTCGATTAACTAAAAATTGGATTTTAAAAATGACTTTCTTTCATTTATTTTTCTATATTGCTATCTGTATACACAATTTGTATAGGTGCACGTGAGGCAAGTAGTGTGTATAGATAGGATACAAGTGAGAATATCTGCCATTGGGGTGAGTATGGGTACAATTTTGTGCTCGGCCCACCACATATCGTACCTGCCATACTCGCCCCATATCCACCTTGCACTACCGACCCCAATTTGTATATAATTAATTTAGAAATAAAAAAAAATATGTACTCAATTTATGTACACAATTTGTTTATCAACTACTATAATAATATAATTCGAGTATTACACATAAAGGGATATGAATAACAGTAGGGTACGCAAATTGGGGACGATACAAGGCGAGTAATGCCTACCCATTGGATACCTACGGATAGTGGAGCGAGTAGGAGTATTAGCTTTTACCCACCAAGATGGATATGCCTATCCAGCTCATACATGCTGTGAACAATGGAATGATAATGAGTCTAGATTTAGATGATGGATATCGTATAAGGGAGGCACCCCATGCCCACACCTGGGTGCATGGTTTACCAAGCTCACTCCGCCACATGACTACCAAAATTTGGAAGAAACCTTACATAAAATGGTGTCTTTACTCTTCCATCCCTTAATCAATTTGATCCTTGTATGAATTACAAGGCTATTTAATGATATTTTAATATGCAATATATTGTTGTATAATTGCTTGCTATTATACATGTAAGCAACCAACACGCAAGCACCGGATTCCATTAGAACTTCGAAGTCAAGTGTACTTGGGCGAGAGTAATACCAAGATGGGTGACCTCCTGAGAAGTCCTTATGCACCCCTCAGGTTAAGAGTTCTTGTGTTGAGAATTTCACATGTGAGCCTATGTACTAGAATTCCACATTAAAGTTTGATAGAAGAGATCAATTTATAAGTATAGTGGATTACTAACCTATTGCCAATTGGTTTTAGGATGGAACTCCACTTGGGCTTATATGTGGATTTCGTGAGCTCCAACTGTGAATATTGAGCAATTGTATTATTGAGAAGAATAATATGAGCAATAGAAGGGGCCATTATATAGGCCAAGCAATACAAGCATAAAGACACTAATACCCTTGGACTTATTATAAGACAAGGGGTAACAAAGTAATAACATTAAACCCTAGGGAGGTTCTAGAATACTTCTAATACGCCCCCTTAATCTGAGCGGGGGGCAAGCACGCGAGGATTGGTCTTATGCTGGAAGAACCGGTCGGCCGGCAGGCCCTTTGTAAAAATATCAACAACCTGTCGAGCTGGAGGTATGTAGCATACTCGAAGATCACCCTTGAGCACCTTTTCTCGGACATAGTAAAAATCTACATCAACATGTTTGCTTCTATCATTGGAGACCTGATTGGCAGTAAGTTAGGAAGCAGAGACATTGTCATAGTACACTGTAATTGGTCCTGGGTGGCGGAGCCTGAGATCCCGCACTAGGTAGTGAATCCAATCACTTTTAGCAACAGCTTGAGCAACAACCCTGTATTTAGATTCAGTTGTAGACTTGGAGACTGTGATCTGTTTCTTCACCCGCCAAGCGATGAGATTGGGACCGAGATAGAGAGGCATAACCGGTGGTGGATCGCCGAGTATCAGGGCAACCACCCCAGTCAACATCAGCGAAATCGGTGACCGTGGGTGTTCGAGCGAGTATAATGGAGAGACCATGATCCGGGGTAGCTTTAAGAAGAGATTAATAGTATACTTATGTTATGAGAGGAAGAGGCGATTGTGGTCATGATGGGCTTCAATACCTAGGAAAAAGTGTAGGTGGCCAAGGTCTTTCATAGCAAACTGGGTTGATAGAGATTCAACCAGGTGAATGAGGTGAGATGGGTCAGTGCCTATGAGACTTATGTCATCAACATATAATAGAAGACATATAAGGTGAGACTTGGATCGATGAATAAACAAAGATGGATTAGCACGGTAACAAATAAAACCAAGACTGAATAAGAACGCACTAAACCTCTGGAACCAAGCCCACAGTGCCTGTTTGAGTCCATACAATGCCTTTCACAAACGATACACATGATTTGGAAATTTAGGATGTGTGAAGCCTTGTGGTTACTTCATGTAAACTTCTTCCTTAAGATGGCCATGTAGGAAAGCATTTTTAACAACCAACTGTCAAATAGGCCAGTTGTATGTGATTGCAAGGGTAAGAATAAAATGTATGGCGGAAGGTTTAACAACCGGGCTGAAGGTTTTCTTGTAGTCAAGGCCCTCAAGTTGGTGAGATCCTTGAGCCACAAGGCGAGCCTTGAACCATTCGACAAAACCATTCGCTTTATATTTTACTTTATACTTTCAAGTGCTACCTACAAGGTTTTTCAAAGGGTCATATGGTACTAACTCCCAGGTGTTGTAAAGAATGAGGGCATTTAATTCTTCCTCCATGGCTTCTTGCTATTGGGGATTTTTCGCAGCCTGTGAATAACATGTGGGTTCTTGTACTACAATTATGGAAGATAGGGAGAGAGGGTACTTGGTTTTTCTAATCCCTGCTTTAAGTCTAGTTTGCATGGGGTGAATGTTGACATTTTACTCTAATGCTTCTGTGGGGGGACTAGTGGTGGTTTGGGCAGAAGTCGGGTCGGGTGCTGCTAGTAATCGGGTGGGGGACGGGGGGCTGGTTGGGGCCACCGGAGGGCTGGTGTAATTGGTGTGAGGGGGAACCGACTCAGTCAGGGTCCCGGTGGGACCTTGGGGGGAGGCAGGTGGTTTGGTCGGGGCCAGATAGGGGATTGAAGCAGGGACCAAAGTCCAGGTTGGTGGTGCTGGGTCCGGGGCAGCACCACCCGTGGCGGGGGTAGCCTAGGTGGCTTTAGCCGGAGGGGGGAGGGGGAGGGATGAGGCCTGCAGTAATTTAGAGTATATAGTAAGGGGCGGGGGAGGTGTGACATCAGAGACCAATACATTTGAGTTAACTAAGTCATTGTAAGGAAAATGAGTTTCATCAAAGACTACATGCCCTGATTTATATACATTCGTTTTTGTTTGGGGTCAAAACACCTATATCCTTTATAGCAGCCCGCATATCCTCCAAAAATGCAAGCGGTAGAACGAGAAGTAAGTTTATGAGGGACATGGGGTGTGATGTTAGGATAGCATGCACACCCAAAGACGCGAAAATGGTTGTAATCCAGATTAGTGTGAAAAAGTTTTTGAAAGGGAGAAACATTTGAAAGTATTGGGGTAGGGAGATGG
The DNA here is from genome assembly GCA_018398585.1 of Simmondsia chinensis. Taxonomy (NCBI): domain Eukaryota; kingdom Viridiplantae; phylum Streptophyta; class Magnoliopsida; order Caryophyllales; family Simmondsiaceae; genus Simmondsia; species Simmondsia chinensis. The sequence continues at coordinate 26,530,318 of JAGTTD010000011.1, forward strand.
TTTATAGTAGAACATGCAGTGCAAAAAGTGTCATCCCAAAATTCATAAGGTAATTTAGCATGAATTAGTAGCGTTTGTGCCATTTCAGATAAATGTCGATGCTTGCGTTCCGCCACCCCATTTTGTTCCGGGGTATTAGGAAATGAAAAATGAATTCTGGCATCACGACAAAGGGCGTTCATACACCGGTGATCGAATTCAGCTCCGCCATCACTTTGAAAAATCTTAATTTTAGTATTAAATTGATTTTGTACAAGATTTTTGAAAGTGGTGAAAATTTCGTAAATGTCAGATTTACGCTGCATCGGATAGAGTCATGTGAATCGGGAAAAATCGTCAATAAAGAGAACGTAATATTTATAAGACGAGAAAGAGGATACTGGTGATTGCCAAACGTCTGAATGTATTAATTGAATAGGCATAGTAGAGTTATGTAGTACACGTTCAAATGATAGTTTCCTAGATTTGCATAAATAGCAGGAAGAACATTTATTCAAAAATTTAACGTGCGGGAAAAATTATTTCTTATATAACACATCAATAACAGTATTGCCTAAATGACCTAGTCTCTGATGCCACAGTTCTCCATTCTTGACTCGAGCTATGAGGCCAACATTGTGAGGTGAGAAGCTATAAAGCAACCCATCACAAGGTACTCGTAGAAGCAGCGTCCCCATAGCCTTGTCCTTAACATAGAAGAAATTAGAGTCAAATTCAACCCTACAATTATTATCATGACACAATTGTTTAATTGATAGAAGGTTATGTGTGAGGTTAGGAGCAAGCGTAACATTAGGTAGTTTTAGTGGGGATTGGGATGTGCAAACAATAGAAGAACCGACATGTGTTACAGGGAGTAATGCACCATTTCCTACTAAAACACCTTTATGACCAGAATAAGGAAGAAGGTTATCGAGAATACCTGGATTTGGTGTCATATGGTTCGTGGCACAGGAGTCAGGGTATCAATTGTAGTCATGTGGTTCCCCAATAGTCATGGCGGCAAAGAAGTGTGAATGGTCGGGATATGAGGTGCCATCAAACCAATAGGGGCAACCAACAGCCGTGTGTCCATATTGTGACCAGATTTGATAGTATTGAGGGCCAGGACCAATCACACCTGCACTTGAGTTAAGGGGAGAACCAGGAGGAGGTCGAATTGGTGAAGGAGGCCCGGAGTGGGGGACCCCATCGTGGTGGGGCGCGGCTGCCGGGGGACCCGAGGGTGTGCCCCTACCGCCATGCCCTTGGCAGTGATTGTGGCCACGACCGGCCGGACTGAGATCCGGTCAGTCCCGGGGCAATGGTGACCATGGCATTGCTTTGGTCAGGAGGAGTACGTCCATGAGGTCGATTTAGGGCAGCTTCTTCATTAAGTAGAGAAGTTTTTAACTCTTCATATGTATATTGTTTTGAGGTTTGACGTGTAAAGGTTGCAAAAGCAGCATACTCAGGAGGTAAACCATAAATAGCAAAGTGTCAAAATTCTCGTTATGAGATGGGTGAGTCAATGGCAGCTAGGTCATCTGTGATTAATTTTAATTCAGAAAGATAAACGTCCATTGTTTTGCCATCTTTGCGGTGATTAATGAGTTGGGTCCAGAGATCGAACTCCTTAGCCATAGAGTGATCTCGAAATCGCTTATCCAAGGCATCCCACATGGCTTTTGAGATAGAGTGGTGAACAATGTCGTTTAGTAAGGGTCGAGAGAGGGTAGCGACAATACAAGATCTAAGGCTTTGATCCATGCGAAGCCATGTAGTATAGTTAGGGTTGGGTTGATTCGATCCATTGAATAAAGTGATATGGGCAGGGGGCGCAAGGAAGAGAACCATCTATAAACCCTAGTAATTGATAGTGGTGGCCAACGGGCCGAGTCGACCAAAAAATCGGCCCGACCTGGCCCGGCCCTCACTGTAGAGGGCTGGGCCATGGGCCAAATAAATTTTGCCGCTGGGCCCGGCCCGGGCCCCGCTCTCAGAGATCCGTTGCCCCAACGGCTCTTTTGTTAGAGCCGTTGCCACGGCTCTCAATTTTAAAAAAAAAAGTATATATTTTTTTCTATAAATACTTAATCCTCTCCAACTCATTTCCTCACCAAATCTTTAATCATCTCTTCTTTCTCTATACATTCATCATCTCCCATCTTCTTCAACTTTGCTAATTGCAACATTGTGCTCTAAAGTTTGAAGTTCGTAAAGTGTTTGCCTGAAGTTCGAATTTCATTATTCTCTCGTTTCGGTAATTTTAGTATCGCAATTTTATTTGGTTCGTATTTTTAGTTATTTAATTTGCATTACTACTTGCATTTTATAAATACTAATCACTTATACTAATATGCCACACAACTCTTTATCATCCTCTGGAGCCGGTCGTGCTAGTTCTAGCTCTTCTCGGCCACCCAAAATCCCTAAAAGTAATAGAATTGTCATACTTAATACGGAAAAACAAGCTTTTATACAACCAAGCCCATCACCCCCGTACACTGATGATAGCATAGATTGGGACTTTGAATAACAACAAGATTATTATGAGTCGGAAGGTAGGGGTGGAGACTCACAAACTGATGAGGAAACCACGCCCACCACCGAAGCCCAGCCTGAAAGTAGTACCTCTACTAGTAGGCGTACAACTAGTAGGGTATGGAATCACTTTACCCCTAATAGGATAACTAATAAAGCAACTTGTAAATTATGTGACCCACCTAGGACTTTTAGCCATCAACCTGGCAGTGGGACAGGCATATTAAGAAGACATATACTTAGGTGCCACCCTGAGCAATGCCCAGATAAGAGCCAACAACGTTTAGTACAGCAAGTGACCGGTGCACTTGCTAATTTTAGGTTCTCTCAAGAGGCCAACCGAAAGGGGCTAGCTAAATATGTAATTTTGGGTGAAAGGCCTTTTAATGCCGGCGAAAACCCATATTTCGTCAACTACCTCCAACAATGGGTGAACCCCGTCATTGTGAGGGTTCCTCGGAACACCGTAAAGCGGGACGCTTTTACGGAGTACCACAGGATGAAAGTTGAGGTCTTAACACTTTTTGCGACGAACACGAGCATGTTCTCGTTGACGTCGAACATATGGAAGTCGAAACCTGGCCAACCTTATATGTGCATAACGGCACAGTGGATCGTTGACTCCTACATTCTCCAAAAGAGAATAATTCATTTTGGTATTTAAGATTGCCCCCACACTGCCGAGATAATTACGGGTGCGATTATGTCGGCAGTCCGAGCCTGGGGCATAGAGCGACGTATCTTCAGTATTATGTTCGACAATGCTACCAATAACACTGCATCCGTTACACATTTAATTAGGCACATGAGACCCATGTTAGGTGCGAAGTGTTTCCATATTCGTTGCATTTGTCACATTTTGCATTTAATGGTAATGGATGGTTTAGAGCTTGTAAACGCATCCCTTAACACCTTAAGATCCGTAATAATATCAATTAAATCATCTGGCACTAGAAGAAAAAGATTTAGAAATTTATGTAGGTTGCATGGCATAGAATATAAACAATTCAAATTAGACTCCCAAACTAGGTGGTCGTCTACGGTAGAAATGTTAGAGCACATTCTACCATATAAAGACGTTCTGATAGAATTCGCACAGGACAATCGTTCTTAATGGAGTGATTAAAACCTGGACGGTATACATTGGGAGACAATAGATGAAATTTGTAAATTTTTTTGCATGTTTACAGAGGCCACGACATTTTTTTTGGGTTGCTACTATCCGACCATGCCCCAAGCAATATCAAGATTGTTTGATATTGTAAATTGGATGGCGGGTAATGAATCCAACCCCATTTTGTTCGAATCGATTAAGGCAATAAAAGAAAATTTTGCTAAATATTATTCTAAACTACCTCTTTCATACTGCTTAGCAACTATTTTAGATCCTCGTTGTAAACGCGGGGGTTTAAACTTGTTTTGCCAACATTTTTTCAAATATTTGTATCCTAGTCTCAATATCGACACTTTCATTGCCGAAGTCAATAACGACTTGCATAGTTTATTTTCCCAATTTTCCCGAAAATTAGCGTTCAATAATCCATATCCTAGTACTGCTACAGTAGGATCTTCCACATCTAGTGGAAGTAGTTCACACACGTCATATTCGTGGAAGTTGTTGGAGCAATTCACGCCCACAGTAGCCCCCACGTCATGTGACGAGCTAGATTATTATTTGCGGACACCGTTGGTCCATATTTTCGCATTTTGACCTTTTACAATGGTGGAACACAAACCAAACCCAGTATCCCGTACTTTCCACCATGGCACGTGATATACTAAGTTGTCCGGTGTCTTTAGTAGCATCGGAGTATGCTTTCAGTCTTGGTGGCAGGTTGCTTGGAATGAAGAGGGCGAAGCTATCGCCGTCACGCTTGGAGATGTCCGTATGCTTGAAGGATTGGCTGCTAGCTGAGGCAAGAAATCAACAGAGAATGAAGCTAGATTCATCGAGCGATGAAGAAGACGACTTCACCACTGATACGTCAAACGATAGCACAACAACCCCTCTATGCGACTGATATCAACACTTTTGTATGTCAATTATTTACTTTTAAATATTTACGTCAAAAGACGACCGCACCCCTCATATGTCAAACTTTGTATTTTTTGATAAGCAAATTTGTATTTTTAAATATTAGGTTCCAACTGCGTTGTATTTGTACTTGTTACGTTATTTATTTACCATTATTTTTTTTATAAGATATTTATCATTATTTACTATTACTTATTGTATATTTCATTTTATTACATATATTTAGCACTATTTTTTTTGAACATTATATATAGCATTATTAGTGCTTGGAAAAAAATTTATTTGTAGCTCATATTATTTATCAATGAATTCTAATAATTTTAGTACAAAACGACTTTGTATTATTTAAATTTTTCTTTTTTTTAAAGCTGACAAAAGCAGGCCAACCCGGGCCCACCCTGCCCGGCCCGCTACAATGCCGGGCTGACCGGGCCCCGGCCCGACCCGGCCTGTGGCCACCTCTAGTAATTGGTGAGCAATCAGTAACATGTTAAACTATTCACGCTAGGGGGATAGTCTATTGTTGATTCAAGTTTTACCGTGATAATACTTGTAATGTTTGAAAGGGGAATTATAACAGAAGAGGGAGGAGGATTATATGTATTAGGGTTTATAATACTCGCCGGTACTTCATGTTGAGAAGGAGGGGAAGGGGAGAGCACATTTACATAGGATCAATTAGGGTTAGTTGCCATTGACAAATTTAAGAAGAGAAAAGAAATTCGACAACGAGAATAAACAATTGAAAAATTCAACACAATGCTTAAATTAAAGAAAGCGGAAACGAAAAGAAAGAGAAAAGAAAACTAGATCTGAGTATGCTTTGATACCATGTGAATATTGAGCAATTGTATTATTGAGAATAATAACATGGGCAATACAAGGGGCCATTACATAGGCCAAGCAATACAAGCATAAAGACACTAATACCCTTAGACTTACTATACGACAAGGGGTAACAAAGTAATAACGTTGAACCCTAGGAAGGTTCTAGAATACTTCTAATACCAACTCCGGGGCGGGCCTAAATTGCCCAGTGAAATTTAACATCTCGGAAACAGCATCTGTTCAGGGTAGCACCCTGAAGGGGGAAAGCTGCGTACATTTCCCCCGACCCTACTTAAGTGAGACCCCTTAGAGCACTAGAATTGTTGTTGCTTTTTTATTGCTTGTTATTATGTTGCGTTCGGACTACAATACTAATTAATGATTAATGATATTTACGTTACTGCGATCTCCATTAGTTACCCAATTGTTGTCTTGTTTTCTTGCTTCTTCTTCACATTGTAGTCGTACCATGAGGCTCTCGGTTGTTAGCTCCTTTTGTTTGTGACGAAGTCTTTTCTGGAATTTCTTCCAAGACTCCGGGAGTTTATCTATTATCGCAGCTACTTGCATTTGCTCATCTATTTTGACACCTTCAGTTTTGACGTCATTAACAAGATTGAGAAGTTCTCGTGTTTGTATTTGGACGGATTTATACTCTACCATTCGGAAGCGAAAAAATTTGCTACAAGCATACTTTTTCACCCCAGCTTGTTCAGTATCATATTTTTCCTGTAGTGCCGTCCAAATTTCTTTTGCCCTTTCGTAGTTAATGGAATAATAATCATAAAGATTATCGGAAAGACAATTGAGAATATAAGTTTTACAATCCTATTCATCATTTTCCCATTTTTCTACCAAAGTCATATGTTCCTTTTTTTCCCCATCATTCATGTTATTGACATCTTTCTCATTAGGGTCATCGTTATTGAGAATCCACACTGCCTTCATGAGTTTTAAATAAAATAGGACCTTTTTCGCCCATCGTTTGAAATGCTCATCGGCAAAGCGAAAAGGCTTGTTAAGATCATTGGAGGTAGGTGTGGTAGAGGTAGTATTGGCAATAGTCACATCCATGGGACCGTCTTAAAATTGTTGAAAAAATAAATAAAACTATTACCTCTATAGCGTGGAAATGAAGAATTACCGACGAAATAGAGCTAAACGAGGCACGGATCACGCTCTCTTTAAGACGGTTTCCACGCTCCGACAGATAAACCTGATGCAATAGGTATATAGTGTGCCATCCCCAGGATACAACGCTCAACAATCACTATCACTTTTAGACCCTGCACTGATCTAGGAGGCCAAAACTCTACCAACCAAACACTTTTAACCCAGATTTTTCAAGAGGGGAATTATAGAATTTAGGAGATGAAGACTAAGATAAGAAACACTTTCTTTTATACCTCAAATACAACATATCAACCCTCTATTTGTAGGGTGGAGTCACAAGTACCAAAATATAATAAAAAATTATATCATCAAATTAATATGCTTAGCCGTTGGCACAACGTTCACAATATCAATGCTTAATACCGTTGCCATGCAATCAATACCAGTGATTTGCTGCATTATCTCTCAATCTTTAATTCTTTTTTCCTTTTTTCCTTTTTTTTATATTACTTATATTTCAAGTGTCTTTATTATTTTAAATAAAACAAATAAATTTTTATTAAAAACCAACAAATTGTAATAGTGCATTTTTAAAACATAGTTTATATATTTGTCCATATGTCATAGGTAATACATGCATACTTTTTAATAGGTTATAGATAAATGTTTTTTTGACATAGGTAACATCCATATGCCATAGGTATATAGGCATACTTATGTATTTGTTCTAGAAAGTTGGAAAGGCCTAAGGCTAAAAGAACACATGCGATCCCCAATCCCTTGGACATTGTTTCATAATCTAGGACCTCTAGATTTTGGCCTAGATAATATTCATTTTGGGATGATATTAGTATTTATATTCCAATGTATGAAACGTTCAGGTTAATATATATTTATTTATATAGTTGGAGTAAATTTTCTGGTTTGAACCGAGAAGATACTTTTTCATTTAATTTAAGCTGTCATTGTTCTTTTATGAGAAAACAGTTATTGATTACCTAATCCTTCGCTTTGATGTAGCGCACTACATTGTAAATAGTTTTAGTTTGCCTATATGTTATTGTTTTTTAAGATATTTTTTAATTGTTTGAATATAATGCAATCTTAAGTTTTAAAGTAACTGTGTTCTACTTAAATTATAGTAATAAAAAAGTTTATTTTAATTTCCATATATACATAGATCTTATAAAGTAAATTTATTAATATTTTGTGTTATAGCAAATCGCTTTTTCCTGCTCTATTTTTGTTGTAATAAAATTTATTTTTCCAACAAACTCTGGTCACACATCTCCATAAGTTTGAAACTCATAAATTGATTCAATAAGCGATAATTATCTTATTCTTTAATGCTAATAAATTTTTTTAATTTATCTTTTTGTCTATATTTTGGCAAAACAAAGGTCGCCCCTCTAAAAATTGAGAGATGTGGGATTGAGTGTTTTTTAAGGCACAAGGACTTCACAATTATATATTGTATACAAGTCATAACCTTTATATTTTCATGTTAAAATATACATATGTAGGTATGAGCTTAAGTCAAAAAGATAAAGTTCAAAAAAAAAAAAAAAAAAGTCACGAATAAGCTTAAACTATTTTGATCATTATTATTACAAGCAATTTTTCTCCAAATTTTCACATATTTTCATCATTTAGTAACGCGCAATGTGTAAACTTTTTATTTGAATATTAACTATATATGTTGATTGAATGTGATTGATTGAAAAAAAAATTAAATTATAATACATGATTTTTAGAAAAAGTCAAAAAAATTTGGTACTTGCTGCTTTTAAATCCGATTGTGTAATTAAATAAAAAAATTGTAATAGTCTATACAAAAATTTTAATTATCTAAACAATTATATAACTTTCAAAGAATTATATTAATAAAATTAATCTAATAATAACATTACTGTTTAAGTAAGAGTAGTATTATTTTTAAACTAAATTTTGTTAATACTAGAACAATTTGAACACAATAAGATCAAAAAAAAAGTTTATAGGCCCAGGCCCGGCCCGACCCTGTAGCGGGCCGGTCCGGGCCGGGGCGGGCCCAGCCCGGGACCAGGCCCGGGCCTGGCCCTGCCTTTTTAACTAAATTAAAAAAAAATTAAAAAATACATAGTCGTTTTGTACTAAAATTATTGTAATTCATTGATAAATAATATGAGATACAAATATATTTCTTTCCAAGTATACATGTTCAAAAAAAATAATACTAAATATATATAATAAATAAAATACAATATACAACAAGTAATTATCAAAAAAATATCAGTAAATAAATAACATATCAAATACAAATACAAAGTTGGGGCCTAATATTTAAAAATATAAATTTATTTATCAAAAAATATAAAGTTTGACATATGGAGTGTGCGGTCATCTTTTGACGTAAATATTTGAAAGTAAATAATTAACATATAAAAGTCTTGAATCTTGATATCAGTCATATCGGGGGGTTTCTACGCCATCATTTGATGTATCAGTTGTGCGGTCGTCTTCTTCATCGCTCGATGAATCCATCTTCATTCTCTGTTGATCTCTTGCCTCAGCTAGCAGCCAATCCTTCAAGCACACGGACATCTCCAAGCTCGACGGTAATAACTTCGCCCTCTTCGTTCCAAGCAACCTGCCACCAAGACTGAAAGCACACTCCGATGCTACTGAGGACACCGGACAACTTAGTATATCACGTGCCATGGTGGAAAGCGCGGGATACTGGGTTTGGTTTGTGTTCCACCATAGTAACAAATCAAAATTCGGGTTGCCCGGCGGCCCGAAAATATGGACCATCGGTGTCCGCAAATAATAATCTAACTCGTCACATGATGTGGGGGCTGCTGTGGGCGTAAATTGCTCCAACAATTTCCACGAATATGATGTGTGTGAACTACTTCCACTACATGTGGAAGATCCTACTGCAGCAGTACTAGGATTATTGGACTCTAATTGACGGGAATATTGAGAAAATAAACTATGCAAGTCGTTATCGACATCGGCAATGAAAGTGTAGATATTAAGAGAAGGATTCAAATACGTGAAAAAATGTTGGCAAAACAAGTTGAAACCTGAGCGTTTACAACGAGGGTCTAAAATAGTAGCAAAGCAGTAAGTAAGAGGTAGTTCAGAAAAATATTTGGCAAGCTTTTCTTTCATTGCCGCAATCGATCCGAACAAAATGGGGTTGGATTGATTACCCACCATCCAATTTACAATATCAAGCAATATTGATATTGCTTGAGGCATGGTCGGATAGTAGCAACCCGAAAAAAATGTTATCGCGTCTTTAAACATGCTAAAAAATTTACAAATTTCATCTATTGTCTCCCAATGTATACCGTCCAGGTTATAATCGCGCCATTCTACACGATTTTCCTGGGCGAATTCCATCAGAGCATCTTTGCATGGTAGAATGCGCTCTAACATTACTACCGTAGACGACCACCTAGTCTTGGAGTCTAATTTAAATTGTTTATATTCTATGTTATGCAACCTACATACATTTTTAAATCTTTTTTTCCTAGCGACGGATGCTTTAATTGATATTATTACAGATCTTAAGGTGGCAAGGGATGCGTCTATAAGATCTAAACCATCCATTACCATTAAATGCAAAATGTGACAGATGCAACGAATATGAAAACACTTCCCACCTAACATGGGTCTCATTTTCCTAATTAAATGTGCTACGAATGCAGTGTTATTGGAAGCATTGTCAAACGTAATACTGAAGATACGTTGTTCTATGCCCCAATCGCGGACTGCCGACATAATCGCACCCGTAATTACCTCGGCAGTATGGGGGCAATCTAAAAGCCCAAAATGAATTATTCTCTTCTGGATGATGAAGGATTCATCGGTCCAGTGTGCCGTTATGCACATATAAGGTTGGCCGGGTTTGGACGTCCATACGTCCGACGTCAACGAGAACATGCTCGTGTTCGTCGCAAAAAGTGTATGTATCCCAATTTTAAGATTGTGGTACAACGTAAAAGCGCCCCGCTTTATGGTGTTCCGAGGAATCCTCACAATTGCAGGGTTCACATTTCGTTGGAGGTAGTCGACGAAATGTGGGTTTTCGCCGGTACTAAAAGGCCTTTCACTCAAAATTATATATTTAGCTAGCCCCCTACGGTTGCTCTCCTGAGAGAACCTAAAATTAGCAAGTGCACCGGTCACTTGCTGTACTAAACGTTGTTGGCTCTTTTCCGGGAATTGCTCAGGGTGGCACCTAAGTATATGTCTATTTAGTGTGCCCGTCCCACTGCCGGGTTGATGGCTAAAATTCTTAGGTGGGTCACATAATTTACAGGTTGCTTTATTAATTGTCTTATTAAGGGTAAAGTGCTTCCATACCCTACTAGTTGTACGCCTACTAGTCAAGGTACTAGTTTCAGGCTGGGCATCTGTGGTAGGGGTGGGTTCCTCATCAGTTTGTGAGTCTCCAACCCCACCACTACCTGACTCATGATAATCTTGTGGTTGTGAAAAGTTATAATCTTTGCTATCATCAGGATATTGGGGTGTTGGGTCTGGTTGTATAAAAGCTCGTTCTTTAGTATCAAGTAAGACAATTCTAGTCCTTTTTGGGATTCTGGGTGGCCGAGAAAAGCTAGAACTAGCACGACCGGCTCCAGATGATGAAGAGTTGTGTGCCATATTAGTATAAATGATTATTATTTATAAAATGCAAGTAGTAATGCAAATTAAATAACTAAAAATGCGAATCAAAAAAAATTACGATACTAAAATTACCGAAACGAGAGAACAATGAAATTCACACTTCAGCCAAATACTTTACGAACTTCGAACTTTAGAGCACAATTTTGCAATTAGCAAATTAGAGAAGATGGGAGATGATGAATGTATAGAGAGAGAAGATAGAATTGAAGATTTTGTGAGAAAATGAGTTGGGGAGGTTTAAGTATTTATAGAAAAAAATATATAATTTAAAAAAAAAAAAAAAAAAAGAGCCGTTGGCTCTTTTGGACCGGGCCGGGTCCAGGCCCTAAAAAAAACAGGCCCGAGGCCCGGCCCGGCCTGCTACAGTACCGTACGGGCTGGGCCGGGCCAGGCCGAGCCGGTTTTCGGGCCGACCCGGCCCGTTGGCCACCACTATAAAAACTGCCCTAATGATATTATACACTTTAAATAATCCTTTTTTTTTTTTTTGAACAAAAATAATCCTATTATCTAATTGTAATTTCTTCTTTGCCTTGGGGTTTACAAGTGTTAAAAAGAAAAAAATAAAAAATTGTAAATAGTGAAGCCTAGTACACTTGGCAGACCCTTTTTCTCAGTTCACCAAAAGTATCTCTCCCCACTGCACTCTGACAGCACTTGTTTGTCTCCTCAGTTGAAGCTTAGGGTTTTACTTTTAGGGTTTATCGAATTTGGATTTTGTCTCTCTCTCTCTCTCTCTACCCCCAAGTGATCATAATCGGAAATGGTGGCTGACAAAGGCAAGAAATTGAAGACTTCTGATAGAAACGATGAGGAAAACGCCGAGCAGATTGATGGCGAGCTCGTCCTTTCCATTGAAAAGCTCCAGGAAATCCAAGATGAGCTTGAAAAGGTCCTTGCTTTTTGTTTTTTCTTTCACTTTTCCATTGGTTTTTCTTTGTTGTTCATGCTAAGGAACCAATTGTTCCAAAATGTTAAGCTTTTAACATGGGCCGCTCGTGGGGATGTTCATTAGGTTTGAAATTCGAAGCATGGATAGTGCACAAGTTTAAGCTTTTAACCTGTCCGTCATGTGAATGCGAATTGGGCTTGACGGGTGGATAGTAGATAGATATTTTGTACTCAAATTATGTTAATATTGAACGTGAGGGCTATTAAGGATTTGAACTCGTGACTCTTGGTTAGCAAAGCTGTGATACCATGTTAAGGAACCAATTGTCCCACAAGGTTAAAATTTTGACATGCCCCCTCATGTGAGTCGTCATTGGGCTTGAAGCATTGATAATGTACAGGCTCCCCTATACCTTGAGTCTTGATAGAAAAGGGAAGTTAGAAATGAAGAAATTTCAGTTCTTTCTTGTGTTGTCAGTTAAGTGCTTTATGGGGATGAATTGTTATTGTTCTAGCTCTGGATTTGTAGTGGATTATTGAGTTTGTCACTCAATTATGCTGTAATTAACGTAAATTGATTTTGGAGTTTGTGGGCGTAAATAGTAATTGGTAGGAATGCATGAACTTGGGTGTTAGGGGGTATGGTCTTTCAGTGTGGCAACAACTGCTGGACAGAACCTTCTCGTCTCTCATCATCGTTGATGCTCTAGATCTTCCCATCCGGCATGGTCGATCCTAAAACTGTCTTTCCTTACCTCTTTAAAAAAATGTTGAATGCACGAAAGGTTCTTTATTTTACAGACTCTAAAGCAAGGTTTCTAGGTTAGTGCAACTAGGATTTATGGTAGATTTGTGGATTTGGTGGTATCTGGAATCACAAGAATGAAGAGGGAAATGAATGTTGCCATTGTGGTCCTGGTCTAGTATTAAAAACACTACGAAGGTTAAGGCTTTAGGCAAGAGGACCTAACATTTAATCCCAACCCTGTTTGGCTACTAAAAAGTTGAGTTTTTTCCATGCTCATTTTGTTGCTGGTAATGGTTTTGGCGTTTGTGGGGCTCCATTAGTTCTCGTTCTTGTTTTGGATTTCTCTGATATTGGGGCTGCGGCTCAATTTTACTTGGTTTGATGTGGATTCATTATTGAGTGAAAGGGCACATTAGTTCAATTATTTGAAGATACATCATAAATGCAGGAAATTTCTTGCTTTCCTAAGGTTATGCGGATGTTATCTTAGTCAGTGAAATCAAGGCATAAGGTTTAGATATTTGGAGTATCTCTGTTTCTTTCTATTTTATCTCCATTCTACTCCTTGAAGTTGGGGATTTTTCACTTTTATCAGCGTTGGCTGGGAACTTTCCTCCAATTTGAATTACAATAAACAAGGATCGTCACCTTGAGTTGTGCTTCCCTGTTAGGGCCTTCGCCTCAATAATGCGAATGTTGTACTACATGCAAATGCCTCTTCTTTTTGTATATTGAAGCCTTCCTGATTATGCTTTCATATTCTTACACTGATATAAGTTAAAATATTGTTGAATGCAATTTAATTCTGCTACTTATGGTGATTTGTTCCCAACTTCTGATATTTGTCAAACAGAACAGGATTTATTTGCTTACACTATTGATGTTACTGTATACTAGGTATCTATAGCAACTTTAATCAAGTCCACTCAGCCAAAAGCATTCAATTAAGTCTTTCCTTTGTCACCGTTGACATTCCTATTGTTACAAATGTGTAAACTCAATGTTGCCTCCACTTTATCTACCATGTACATGCATCACAAATAAATCTATTTTGCTTTTTGATGGTTTATTGTATGGTATCACCAGAAAATCTGACTTCCCTATGTGGATACTCATAATTACAAGTGGAAGAAATGCCTTCGATAATGTTATGAGTTCCACATGATAACTTGATATTGTTTTCCTTCTTTGGCTGTTAGATCATGTTGCATCCTTTCAATGCTACGATTTACCTTCTTTAATGTTCCAGATCAATGAGAAAGCCAGTGATGAAGTTTTGAAGGTAGAGCAGAGATATAATGAGATTCGTAAACCTGTTTATGATAAGCGAAATGAGATCATCAAGTCCATTCCTGACTTCTGGCTAACGGCAGTAAGTCCTCTGTTCTTTATTCTTTAATGCAAAAATACATGTATATTTAACTACTTGTTTGTTTTATTTGGTTCATATTTCATTTTTATTGCAAATGATGATATCTCTTTTTTTTTTTTATGCAGTTCATGAGTCATCCTGCTCTTAGTGAACTGGTGACTGAAGAAGATCAGAAGGTATCAGTGCTAATTCATTAAATTCTACAAGCTACGTGCAGAAATCTCTCTTTTTCGCTGCAGTGAATCAGTTTCATGTTTTTGATTTTTCTCCCTTTCCAAAATGTTTTTAGAATTTTCTTCTATCTGTTGAAGATGAAAGAAAATTGTTTCCTTTGTTGATCATGCAGATTTTGTTGATATTTTTTTGCTTTATGATTTTTTTTTGAATAGATCTTCAAGCACCTAATTTCTATTGAAGTGGAGGATTCCAAAGATATCAAGTCCGGCTATTCCATCACATTTGTACGTGTTTTACGGGCTCAAGCCCTGCAAATTCACTAAGCTGAGGATGTAGAGAACTGTATACTTTATTTTCTATCTTGTAAAGTTAGAAACATTTATTTTATTGTTTTCTGAATCCAGAACTTCAGCCCCAACCCTTATTTTGAGGACACAAAGCTTAAGAAGACTTTCTTCTTCCTTGACGAAGGAACTACAAAAGTCACTGCTACTCAAATCAAGTGGAAAGAGGGCATGGTATGGATCTTTTTCTTCCTCAATGTACTTCCATTATTAGATTGAAGTTCTTCCTGTGACTGAATTCGAATGTGAAACATGTGAAGGGAATTACAAATGGTGTAAATAATGAGAAGAAGGGGAACAAGAGGGCACATCCTGAAGAAAGGTTAGTTTCTGATAGCTCCATCTCCAACACATGGCAAAGTTGGTTATTGCAATTGATTGACATGCACCAATAATATCAAATCGAATGTGGGTTTGGTGTCATGGGGCACAAAGCCAGTTCTGGCGAAAGCTAAACCCAATTGTTGAATTCTTAGCTTGGGTTGGAGAGACAATATGTGAGTGAATGTACATGGTACTAGGGTGCAGAGTATGACTTACTGATTGAATCATGCATTTGATGGATCAAGGGCATGATTTGATTGATCAAATGCGAAATTTGATGACCTTGTGTGGGGCATATTTTGATCCAGCTTCGATTTGCCATCTCGCCTGGCCCACCTTCAAGATTGACGGCGTATGCATTGTGTCATGGGTGGTAACTAAATGAAGGAAATGAAGAGTTGAGAGAGAATGACAGATTTGACATGTGGGTTCCGGAAGAAATCTCTGGACTAGGTTACATGTTAAAACTGTACTCCATATAGGAAAACATTTTATTGTTCTGGTTATTCTTCAAGTTCGCTTTTGTTTCTAATCATGGTTATTAAAATCACGATTCAAATCTTAGAATCTTATGATTTTATGATTTCGCAATTGCCAATCGATTTGAATCGTAAGTAGAATCTTAATTTTGTAGAGTCTTACGATTCATTGATATTACATGAAATTAACGGATAGAATCTTAATATGATTTTACGATTCTACTGATCCGATCTCGATTCTACCAACATATACAAATAAAAAGTTAAAATGTTAAAAAACCAAGCATATATGATGAACGAACTTACTTTATTAGTTTGAAGTAAAATAAAGTTAATTAAGTATTATATACATTCAAGAAACTTAAATTAAGTTTAGTTTTATGTTTTAACAATATAAAGTTCGATTAGCAGCATCTATCTTAAAAACTCACATGATTATTGTAGCATACAATGACATATCTATGTTGCATGATAATATTTTTATCATATTTAATTATATTTCTTATATATGTCCATATACCAAATAGGGCACTAACACGCCGTCACGGGATCCCATTAGAACTCAGAAGTTAAGCGTGCCTGGGCGAGAGTAGTAGTAGGATGGGTGACCTCTTGGGAAGTCCTCACCCTCAGGTTGGGGGCACTGGGAAACAACCTCTCTTCAGGTTAATACCCTGAAGGGGGAAGGCTGCGTACATCCCCCCCCCGACCCTGTGTAGGCGGGAGCCCTTGAGGCACTGGGTATGTTCCTTTCCTTTATATATGTCCATATAAGTAAATGTCTTAGTAATAATTTTTTGAATTATATAATGATATGAATACAAAAAATAATTATTATATATTTAGTGGAATCTTACGATTCTCGATTCGATTCTATGATTCCGATTCTAAAAGCTCCTCCCGATTCTAGGTAGAATCCCGATTTTAATAACCTTGTTTGTAATCTTTCAGTTTCTATTTTCTTCTTGTATAATCAGTGTTTAATTTTTTATTTTTTAGATTTTCCCTATACTATCAAAGGCTGGATTTAATTTCCATGATCAAAAACACACACATTGATCAGTGTGTTAGCACTTATTGTCCTATTCAGGTCATGCTAATTCATTCGAAGGAAAATGGAGAATTTTACTAGAGTTATATGATCTTGTTGAAGGAAAATGACAAACTAAGATATCCACGTATTCATTGTATTTCACTGATTGTGTGTTGTAGTCGCCTTTAGTATCTAAGCCAGCTAGACTTTTCGTTGCCTGTGTTTTTACTTCTTGTTTATCCTGGGATTGGCTGTGTGTTCTATGTCAGAACCTGTCGTGATTTTGCCTCTTCGTGCATATGATTTGTCACAGTTCGAACCATTTAAATTTATTACCTTTCTGATACCCTTGCAGCTTCTTTAGTTGGTTCACTGAAAGTCAGCCAGACGATAACCTTGAAGAGCTAAATGATGAGGTGAGTTTACTTCTTCCTCTCTCTCTTTGAATCAAGGCTATTGGCTGTGATTTTCAATTACTGGAAGTTCAAGTTGAGGTCTTTGACTCTGGTGGATGCCTATCTAATATGGTGATAATATACGCAGGTAGCTGAAATCATCAAGGAGGACCTATGGCCTAATCCGCTTAGTTATTTCAACAATGTAATTTCACACACTTTTGTTTTCTTTTCACGAATTGGCTTTTTTGATATTTCTGTAAGGTTGTATGCGTTAATGGGCTGGGGTTCGACAATGGCTCAAAATTCTTTTGACATATTTGAGTTTGTCTAATTGTAGTTGGTTAACTTCATCGCAGGATGCTGATGAAGAGGATTTTGAGGGGTACGATGCTGAAGAGGTAAATAAAGACTGCTCTCAACTTATTATCCAATTAGTGTCGAAGATTAGTTTTCCCATGAATGTCTCTTGAAGTTATATTTTCATTTGTATGTTTGTTCAATTTCTCCTTTATTGGCTATTGCTTATTTACGTCAACTTGTGGGTTAGTTTGTCCAAGGTTTTATGTGTCTCGTTCATCAAAAAACAATAGGTGATTTTCTGACGAGTTCTCTCTTCTGTCCTTGCTCATTAGCAAGGATTAGTTTTACGGTTGATTGATGTAGAATAACGTTTGCTGCCTGAAATTGGTGCGTCTACTATATCTCAAACATGGCGTTGTTTCTGTTGCGACAGAAAGGTTTGGTGGTGCCATATTAAGTATCCCATCAAATCTGCTCAAGGGGTAACACAAGAAGTTCAGATTCAAATCTCCTATTCTGCACTTACCAAAAAAGTACCAGATTAAGTAAATGTTTTGTTACCATAGCAGCAATTTGGCTCTGCCTCGGGCCATCCATCTTTTCCATTGCATTGTAAACCTTGTCAACTTTGGTTCTCCACTTCACCCTATAGTACCCCTGTCGATCAAAGATTTGTACATTAGTATGATGCTTAGGCACTTCAAAGCAGACCAGGAACAATGAAGTCTTAGACATGGCAAGTCAAGCCTTTGCCAATGTCTAATTCTCATACTAGTGTCTAAGTAACATAGCTTGCGACACGTACAAAACACGGACTATGTGGTAATTGTCCTTACTATGTCTTTCTTCTTGGGCATTGTACTTTTAGCTGGATTTAAATGGTTTTGCTTGTTCAACCAAAGATTTTGGTTTGCCTGTCGTACTATTATTTGGTGCTTGATGATTCTTTATTTGGCATAATGATGGAAATAAGCTTGAGTCAGATTGCGAGCTGCCTTAGCTTGAAATGCTCATTTACTTCAAACTTGAACCAAATTGAGTTGGCTCGTTTATCTTGCTTAGCCAAGCCAAAGCCCAAGAAAGCTCAGGCTTAGCAACTCGCGAGCCTAAACAAGCTGAAGGAGTCGATCTTGATCTAAATCATGCGCTTGAATGAGTCAAGCTTTAACCTATAAACACGTCAACCTCATTTCAGAGCTCACCGAGTTAGATTTGAACTCAATTAATATAGAAACTACAGTTGAACTCATGACTAGCCAAGCTCGAACTGGGCAAACTATTGGCAAGCTCTGGCATTTGCCTAACTAGCTGATGTGCCAACATGAATCTACTCAATTGGGTTGAATAATTACAGGGAAAAAGCGACGATGGCTCTGACGAGGATGATGATGACGAAGACGTTGAGGATGACTAGGATGCTTCATATCGATGTGGCTGGTATTTCATTTTCTATCTCAGATTCCAAAATTTTCTGGTAACTTCTGTAAAGTGCCCAGTAAAATGGGATGTTGACAATTTCTTCCTTCTTCCTTAGTGAGGTGCTCTAAAATAGGCAACAGGCTACTGCTATTATTATTATTATTTGGGTTTTCCTTAGCTCTTTATTTTGTCTCTGTTTCAGATGACCAAGCATATATATTATGTTATATATATATTTTTTAGAAGTTTCTTTTTGTTTTCTTTTAAGTAATATTATTGTCAGGGCAAAATTGTTATTATCAGAGCAAGATTATAGTTTTTAAGGCAATTTTGTGACTTTCATTATTTGTAAGTCACATTATTGCTACGATAATAACAATATTTGCCCGCTCTCTTTCTTTTACCTCTATTATATTACATGGCTATGAGCTTGTGTGTTGATGCAAATGTTACATAGTATATAGTGCTACCTTGAGTGGCATTACCACTGACTATAGAGAGAGATGTTATCTACGGTATTGTTTTCTTTTATTTTTCTCTCGTCCAATAATTAATGGGTGATTTTATTGTCAGCGTAAAAAAAGGTCATTACTAGAGCGTGTTGTGAGTAATAACCACAAAATTTCATAAGGTTGCTTTGTTATTAACAATTTTGTCGTAATAATAATATTACCACAATTAGTAATTTGTCCGAGTATGAACTAGTTCTAATACCTATTATACATGAAATTTGCTCATAAGTTCAAGTTATTTTTATTTTCACCCCGATTTGATATTAGAAAAAACAAACCTGCGGTGTCTCAAAGGGGCTCTGCTAAGGTGGGATTTGGAAAATGTTAGATGCGTGTTGCTTTACTTCTACAAATATTATCCAATAAAGAGATTGTTTTCAAAAATATTCGGAAAAGTAATTTAAATTTATATTCTGACCTCCTAATTCCCATAATTATAATTATAATATATATACAGCCAGACAGATCGTTTCTGATACTTAAAATCATAAAATCGTGACTGCAAATAAAATAACACCTGGTTAAAATATTGCGGGAAGGATGTCGTTTAGTCTTCCCTTTATGTTGTTGCGTAGAAGAAACTTGGTTCAAAATATTATATATATATATTTGTAGAAGAACGTTGGTTCAAAATAGTAAAAGAAAGTTTCTTTGACCTGGGAAAAAAAAAGTTTAGAGGTTATACTTGGTACTAAGTTGACAAATGTCAAGTTATACATAGGTCGGGAGTAGAGGTGGCCACCGGGCCGGGCTGGCCTGGAAACCGGCCCGCCCCGTGAGGCGGGCCGGGCCCGAGCCCGGGGTGCCCAACGGCTCTATTAATTAAAAAAAAAAAATTATATATTTTTTTCTATGAATACTTAAACCTCTATAACCCATTTTCTCACCAAATCTTCAATCCTCTCTTCTCTCTCTATACATTCATCATCTCCCATCTTCTCTAACCTCGCTAATTGCAAAATTGTATTCTAAAGTTCGAAGTTCGTAAAGTATTTGGCTGAAGTTCAAATTTCATTGTTCTCTCGTTTCGGTAATTTTAGAATCGCAATTTTATTTGATTCGCATTTTTAGTTATTTAATTTGCATTACTACTTGCATTTTATAAATACTAATCACTTATACTAATATGGCACATAACTCTTCATCATCCTCTGGAGCCGGTCGTGCTAGTTCTAGCTCTTCTCGGTCACCCAAATTCCTAAAAAAAGTAGAATTGTCTTACTTAATACTGAAGAACGAGCTTTTATACAACCAGACCCATCACCCCCATACACTGATGATAGCATAGATTGTGACTTTTCACAACAACAAGATTATCATGAGTCAGGTGGTGGTGGGGTTGGAGACTCACAAACTGATGAGGAACCCACGCCCACCACCGAAGCCCAGCCTGAAACTAGTACTGGTGCTAGTAGGCGTACAACTAGTGGGGTATGGAAGCACTTTACCCTTAATAAGACAACTAATAAAGCAACTTGTGAACTATGTGACCTAGCTAAGGATTTTAGTCATCAACCTGGCAGTGGGACGGGCACATTAAACAGACATATACTTATGTGCCACCCTGAGCAATACCCAGGAAAGAGCCAACAACGTCTAGTACAGCAAGTGATCGATGCACTTGCTAATTTTAGGTTCTTTCAAGAGAGCAACCGAAAGGGGCTAGCTAAATATATAATTTTGAGTGAAAGGCCTTTTAATACCGGCGAAGACCCAAATTTCGTCAACTACCTCCACCAAAATGTGAACCCCGCCATTGTGAGGATTCCTCGGAACACCGTAAAGCGGGACGCTTTTACGTTGTACCACGGGATGAAAGCTGGGGTCTTCACACATTTTGCAACGAACACGAGCATGCTCTCGTTGACGTCGGACGTATGGACGTCGAAACCCGGCCAACCTTATATGTGCATAACGGCACACTGGACCGATGAATCCGTCATCATCCAAAAGAGGATAATTCATTTTGGACTTTTAGATTGCCCCCACAATTCCGAGGTAATTACGGGTGCGATTATGTCGGCAGTCCGCGACTAGGGCATAGAGCGACGTATCTTCAGTATTACGTTCGACAATGCTGCCAATAACACTGCAGCCGTTACACATTTAATTAGGCAAATGAGACCCATGTTAGGTGGGAAGTGTTTCCATATTTGTTGCATTTGTCACATTTTGCATTTAATGGTAATGGATGATTTAGATCTTATAAAAGTATCCCTTACCACCTTAAGATCCGTAATAATATCGATTAAATCATCAGGTACTAGAAAAAAAAGATTTAGAAATTTATGTAAGTTGCATAACATAGAATATAAAACAATTCAAATTAGACTCCCAAACCAGGTGGTCGTCTACGGTAGAAATGTTAGAGCGTATTCTACAATACAAAGACGTTCTGATGGAATTCGCCTAGGAAAATCGTACAGAATGGAGCGATTACAACCTGGCCGGTATAAATTGGGTGACAATAGATCAAATTTGTAACTTTTTTAGCATGTTCAAAGAGTCAATGACATTTTCCTCGGGTTGCTACTATCCGACCATGCCTCAAGCAATATCAAGATTGCTTGATATTGTCAATTGGATGGTAGGTAATGAATCCAACCTCATTTTGTTCGAATCGATTGAGGCAATGAAAGAAAAGTTTGCCAAATATTATTCTGAACTACCTCTTACATACTGCTTGGCAACTATTTTAGACACTCGTTGTAAACGCGGGGGTTTTAACTTGTTTTGCCAACATTTTTTCAAATATTTGTATCCTAGTCTTAATATCGACACTTTCATTGTCGATGTCGATAACGACTTGCATCGTTTATTTTCTCAATATTCCCGTCAATTAGCGTCCAATAATCCTAGTACTGCTGCAGTAGGATCTTCCACATCTAGTGGAAGTAGTTCACACTTGTCATATTCGTGGAAGCTGTTGGAGCAATTTACGCCCACAGCAGCCCTCATGTCATGTGACGAGCTAGATTATTATTTGCGGACACCGTTGGTCCATATTTTCGGGCCGCCGGCCAACCCGCATTTTGACCTTTTACAATGGTGGAACACAAACCAAGCCAAGTATCCCGTGCTTTCCACCATGGCACGTGATATACTAAGTTGTCCGGTGTCTTCAGTAGCATCGGAGTTTGCTTTCAGTCTTGGTGGCAGGTTGCTTGGAACGAAGAGGGCGAAGCTATCGCCGTCAAGCTTGGTGATGTCCGTGTGCTTGAAGGATTGGCTGCTAGCAGAGGCCAGAGATCAACAGAGAATGAAGCTGGATTCATCGAGCGATGAAGAAGACGACCGCAAAACTGATACGTCAAATGATGGCGTAGAAACCCTCCTAGGCGGCTGATATCAACACTTTTGTATGTCAATAATTTACTTTTAAATATTTGCGTCAAAAGACGACCGCACCCCCCATATGTCAAACTTTGTATTTTTTGATAAACAAATTTGTACTTTTAAATATTAGGCCCCAACTGCGTTGTATTTGTACTTGTATTTGTTACGTTATTTATTTACCATTATTTTTTTGATAAGATATTTACCTTTACTTATTGTATATTTTATTTTATTACATATATTTAGCATTATTTTTTTTAAACATGTATATTTAGCATTATTAGTGCTTGAAAAAAAAATGCATTTGTATCTCATATTATTTATCAATGAATTACAATAATTTTAGTACAAAACGACTTTGTATTATTTTAAATTTTTTTCATTTCTGTAAAAAAAGCGGGCCCAGGCCCAGCCCGGCCCGGCCCGCCCCGCCCCGCCCGTTGGCCACCTCTAGTCGGGAGCAATATGGTTGTCTAAGAGGAAGACAATTAGGCCTAGTTCGGGACAAAGGACAAACTCTATAAATAGTTTTAAAGATTGTATTATCAAAGTATCAATAAAATCAAATGTCATTTTTATTTTTTATTACTGCCCTTTTTAATTTTATATTCAATTTATTGCTTTATTTTAATTTCTGTCTGTTTCAATTTTAGATCGTACAATTGGTGTTAGAACTAGTTCATCCTTGGACTTTTCATTACTATGGCAATTAATTCATTGGCAATTGTCAAAATGTAAACTATGATATCTAGAATATTAGGAAAATCGATGAGATTCCAGAAAGGTCAAGAAATTATGATGAGACGTTGCAATTTGTCTCATCAATTGTCGTCAAATGCAAAGACGCTAGTTTCCAGCACAAGCTTGCTAGAATTAAAGGTGGAGGCCGCTACGGAATGGAGCCCCCAAATCCAACAAAACCAAGGCATTATCGGTGCTGAATGCAAGGATAGAGATGGCGGCGATCTCTAGGGACACATCAATGGCAATCCTGGTGAGATCAACGAACTTTAACCGAAAATTGATTGAATACAAAAACGAAGTCATCATAGGACACGGAAATAATAGCTACAAAGACAAAGAAATCAATCAAGAAAATTGAATCTACAAGTTCAAAGGGAACTAGAGAGAAATTTAGCAATGAAATTTGGCTGATAGCTGAGAAAACAACACCTAAATCAGAGGATGCTCTATTCAACCAAAGAGGTCAGAAGCCAAGGAGGATGATCGGTGCACTACAAAGATGTTGAAACCATAGGCGAGGGCCAAAAGCGGTGGCCGCTGGTGCTACATGAGGAGTTGAAGCTGATGACCTTGAAATTGATGTCGATCCATACTAGAAGAAGTGGTGTGAGCATGGAAGAGGAGAACGAAAACACCAGTCATGGTGAGGAAATCGGTCACGGCAAGAAAATCGACCACTCACGCTGAGTTAAGGCACCACCACTTCCAATGGCTTTGCGCTTCACTGGAAAGTGCCCCCCAATTGCAGCCCACCTTATACTATTAAGCAACTCCATGGGCTAGGCCTACTTAGCTCATGGTTTCGAAGGTCTTTTCTTATAATCTAAACGTGGTTGTTCCTAGGCATGCTTTGGAGTCTATAGGCCAAGCTTCAGGTAATCTTTCTCTTCCTTTGTGTTTAAAGGCCTAAGGTTTGGAGCCTTTAAATGATTCTTTCGTTCATAAATCCATGGATTCCAATTGCATAAAGTTGGTTCCTACTTCCGCTACTCTTATCCAAGATGGTCACATGCAGATTCAACCAGCTTGCAAGGAAAAGGAGGAGAGTGCGGACTTCTTTTCATAAATCTCCCAATTCCACATGTGGAGGACAATAGCAAAGCAGAGAAAAAAGAGGTTATTCTTCCACATGTTAGAGGCACCATAAAATCTTCAATTTCATAAGGGAAGAAAAGCACAAAACTAAAAGAAGAAAGAGTAAGCCAAGAAAACTGTACAAGAATATATGAAGGATGTGGAAATTAATTATAGTAGGGAAATGAAGTGCAAGAATCTGAAACCTCAAGAGAATGGAAGGGGTAAGTTAAGGGCCAAAGAAGATCACGAACAAGTGATCGCTGAGCAAGCGTAGGAATTGGGAAAGAAAAATTAGGCTTCATTTTGACGGAGATGACTGCTTCATAGTGAAGTAGCTTGGTGTGTTAAATAAACATAACTAAATGAATTTTGGAGCTTGGCCATCCATAAAGAGGAATTTTCATGGATGAGTCTATTTAGATTGTATCTCCTTTTATTCTGGTGCTTGGAGTTTGTTTGGCTTCTTATAGTAGTTCTACTTTGACCTCCTACTTCGCTCATTTTTTGTGGGCTTCTTTTTGCATAGATGCCTTTTGTTTTGTTTGGTTCCTGTATTTATGGGGGTCATTTTATTGAGGTGGTGTAGTGATTCGCACGTGAGCCTTGCATTTACTTTTGCAAACGACCCACCATTGATGTACCTCACATTTTTTTTGGAAGGGTATGATATGAAGTATACTTGTTGAGCTTGATCGGTCATTATAAACAAGTCCTTGCAATTAACTCTTGACCTATGTCATATTTCAACAAGTCTATTGTGAGGGGGTATTCTTATTACGGTGTTATACCAATTCCATTTGAATGATATCACTTTATTGTTGCGAAAATATTGGCTCTAATATTTCAACCAACATAACATAATTATCATTTTCATCATCATTATTGTAACTCTCTTTGACACATACTCCACTGTTCATCATGGACTTTGTTCTACCATACTCAACTATGTGGAACTTAAACCCATCCACAAAATGACCACTATTGTACTTGGCACGTGTTGGAGGTCTATGTGCAAGTTTGCATATATAGTCTAGGATGAATATCACCAAAAGCCTGTATAACATATGATAACTAATTTATTTCTTAAAAATGTTCAATTATGTAATTTACAAATTAAGTAATTATTAATAACCACAAACTGAACTTCATTTCTTTTCTTCTCATGAGTTGTTCGTCAATGATATTGTGAAGTTGATGTCTTACCATTTCGTCATAAATGCTGCATAACATCAAAGTTGGCTAAGCCACCATATGATTATCGATGAAACCCTATAAATTAAATTAAATGAGT
Source organism: Simmondsia chinensis (assembly GCA_018398585.1). Classification (NCBI taxonomy): domain Eukaryota; kingdom Viridiplantae; phylum Streptophyta; class Magnoliopsida; order Caryophyllales; family Simmondsiaceae; genus Simmondsia; species Simmondsia chinensis. Next base: position 26,555,945 of record JAGTTD010000011.1, read on the forward strand.
ACTTCTTTCACAATCGGGGCCATCTCTGCACATGTACATATAGAGGAGCCATATGATTATCACTATCATCCAACCATCTTCGATCATTAACACGTCCAATTACCCTTCAAGGGACATTGAAGATAGATAATTATCCATTGGCCGACTTCCCCACCATCATCATAGCATGGAACTCGATTATATTGTGTGGCCATATTCAACTTGAAATTACAGGAGGTGCATGTGTTGACTTCTTGGATTAAGTACGTCTCAACAATTGAACTCCCGTATCTTGTGTGAATCTGAGCCAATTCTATTATAATTGGATGAATAAACAAGAGAGATAAGTTGCCTTTATATAGGCATACATCGAGGCCATGAATGGCAATAACACATATAAGTCAACAGGAATATTCTAGAGCATATTAATATGCTAGGAATACTCTAGAGCTTGGTAGCACGTAAAGATTGGCCTTGTGTTGGTAGAATCGGTCGGCAGGTAGGCCCTTAGTAAGAATATCCGCAACCTCTTGTGTCGTAGAGGTGTAGTGAACTTGAAGATCACCCTTGAGAACCTTCTCTCGAATGTAGTGGAAGTCAACATCGACATGTTTACTACGATCATTGGAAACAAGGTTAGCCGCTAGGTAGGATGGAAATACATTATCACAGTAGGTTGTTATGGGTCCAGGATGACGCATGGCAAGGTCTCTCATCAGGAAACGGAGCCAATCACTTTCGGCAATAGCTTGAGTGACAGCCCTGTATTTAGACTCGGTGGTGGGCTTGGAAACAGTGGCCTGCTTCTTTGCCCTCCAGGAGATGAGGTTGGGTCGAAGGTAAACAGCATAACCCATGGTAGACCGACGAGTGTCAGGACACCCACCCCAGTCGGCGTCAGCAAAGGCGGTGACCGAGAGCTTAGAGGCTGGGGAGAGGAGGAGACCGTGGTTGGGAGTGGATTTGAGGTAGCGTAGGATTCGTTTGACGGCTTGCCAATGAGTGATGTGAGGAGCATGCATAAACTGCGAAACAAGGTTAATGGCATAGCAGATATCGAGTCGAGTCATGGTGAGATATTGGAGGGCACCTACAACGCTCCTATACTCAGTGGGATCCTCAAGCGGGTCCCCATCACTCAGTGAGATATGGGCTGGCGTGGGGAGGCGGGTTTTAACAGGTTTTGCCTGAGTGAGGTTATGTTTGGTAAGGAGGTCAACTGTGTATTTGTGTTGTTCAAGAAAAAGGCCATTTTTTTTTCACTGAGCCTCAATACCAAGGAAGGAATGTAAACACCAAAGATCCTTCATGGCAAATTGGGTTGAGAGGGAGTGAATGAGATGTGTGAGGTGAGAAGGGTTAGAACCTGTCAGAATTATGTCATCAACATACAATAGTAAGCATGTAAGGTGGGAGTTAGTTTTGTGAATGAATAAGGATGGGTCAGCCTGACAACAAGTAAAACCAAGACTAAGTAAGAACACACTGAATCGTTGGAACCATGCTCGAGGGGCCTGTTTCAAACCATGTAATGCCTTTCGGAGGCGACATACGTGGTTAGGATATTTGGGATGAATAAACCCTTTAAGTTGCTTCATGTAAACTTCTTCCTTAAGAAAACCATGTAGAAAAGCATTTTTGACATCCAGTTGTTGAATTGGCCAGTTATATGTAATAGCAAGAGTAAGTATAAAGCGTATGGTGGAGGGTTTGACAAGGGCTAAATGTTTCCTTGTAGTCAAGGCCTTCACGTTGATGAAAGTCCTGAGCTATAAGGGGCGCCTTGAAGCGCTCAACAGAACCATCCGCTTTGTACTTAACTTTGTATTTCCATGTGCTACCTACAAGGTTTTTCAAGGGGTCATAGAGGACAAGGCCCCAAGTTTTGTTGAGAATGAGAGCATTAAATTCGTCAGCCATAGCTTCTTGCCATTTCAGGTTTTTCACAGCCTGAGAATAGCAGGTGGTTTCTTGGACAACTGTGATAGTAGAGAGGGAAAGGGGGGTACTTGGTTTTGCGTATACCATCCTTAAGTCTAGTTTGCATAGGGTGGGTGTTTGGTTGAGGTGGTGAGGGACCAGGGACCTCAACCGGGGGGTTGTGTGAGTCACCCGTACCTGAGCTATGAGGGAGGGTAGGGGGTGGGGTCGGGGGTTCGGGATCTGGGGGAGGATACTGCGATTGGGGCCAAGAATGGGGGAGGGGGGGTTGGCTGCAGTGGGTCTATGAGGGCTGGGGTAGGGGCAGGGACCATGTAGACCCTCATCCGTGGGCTCGGCTCGGGACTGGGGTCCAGCGGGGGAAAGACCAGAGGGTGGGTGCATTGGCCTAGGGAAGTGGAGTAGTGTAAATGACTAGGGGTTGAGGTGATCAGCCATCATGGCTAGGCGCATCAGTGCAAGTTAAGTCATTATACGGGAAGCAAGATTCATCAAAAATAACATGCCTACTGATGTACATTCGTTTGGTTTTCGGTCAAAGCACCTATATCCTTTATATCTCACAGCATAGCCTAGAAAAATGCATGTTGTTGGGTAGGTTTATGATTGGCACGGGATGTGTTGTGTGGGTAACAAGCACACCCAAGACACGACAACGGTTATAATCCGAGTTTGTTTGAAAACGTTTTCGAAAGGGAGATGCATTTTGCAAGGTAGGAGTGGGAAGACGATTTATAGTAAAACAAGTGGTACAAAAAGCGTCATCCCAAAATTCATAGGGAAGTTTGGAGTGAATTAAGAGTGTTCGTGCCATTTCAGGTAGATGTCGATGCTTGCGTTCTGCCACCCCATTTTGTTCGGGGGTATCAAGACACGATAGTCGAAAGTGAATACCAGCCTCACGACAAAGAGCATTCGTTCGTCAGTGGTCGTATTCACCTCCACCATCACTTTGAAAAATTTTGATTTTTATGTCAAATTTATTTTCAACAAGAGATTTGAAGTTTGTGAAAATTTCGTAAACCTCAGATTTGCGCTGCATCGAATATAGCTAGGTAAAACGCGAGAAATCATCTACAAACAAGATATAGTATTTATAAGCAGAGTTTAAGGATATAGGTGATTGCCAAACATCAGAGTGTATCAATTGAAGAGGCAAGGTCGAGGTATGTAACACACGATCAAACGAAAGCTTTTTAGATTTGCCAAAACAACAAGAATTACATTTATTTTGGAATGTAACAGTAGGAAAAAAAAATGTTGCTTACATAGTAAATCCAAAACAGTACTGCCTAAATGACCTAGTCGTTGATGCCACAGTTCACCCTTTTGTTCTACGGTGCAGTTATTATCTTGACACAACTGTTTAATAGATAACAGATTATGGGTGAGTTGAGGGACAAGCATAACGTTGTGTAGGTTAAGGGGGGTGCGGCGTGTCGGGAGGGTTGGAACCAATGTGGATGACAGGTGATAATGCTCTATTTCCAACCAATACACATTTATGACCCATATAAGGAGAAAGTTTAGTAAGTATACCTAGGTTGGGCGTCATGTGGTTCGAGGCCCCCGAGTCCGGAATGAAGTCGTGCGGTTTTCCAGTAGTCATGGCGGCAAAGGACTGAGAAGGACCTGGAAAAGATGAGGTATCAAACCGATGTGGGCAACTGATTGCGGTATGGTCGTGCCGGGAGCAGATATGATAGAACAGAGGGCCAGGGCCAAGCACACCTACACTGGAGTTAGAAGGGGGTCCAATTGGGGGTCGAACCAAGTTAGGAGCGCCATTGTAGGTTGTCCTAGGTTTGGTTTGGATGGGGTTGTTCGGTGGGCCTCCTCGGCCACTATGGTTGTTACACCAGTTTCGGCCCCGTCCACGACCACGATCACGATCTCCGCTGTTATTTTGGCCATTTTGGTTCGGTTGCCAAGTGGCAACCATGGCCTGGGTGGGTTCGGTAGTGGGGAGACTCGAAGCTCGGTTCAGAGTGGCTTCTTCATTAAGTAGAGCAGTTTTTAACTCTTCATACTCATAAAATTTGGAAAATTGACGTGTGAAAGTTGCAAAAGCGGCATACTCAAAGGGTAAGCTAAAATGTGCAAAATGTTGAAATTGTCTGTTCTCGGTGGCGTAATACCGGATCCGGTCGGTGGGGTGTCGGCATGGGAAAAATCGATCTCCATCGATCCAGTGGTCAGGGGGGAAAAGAGAGAAAGGGCATTAGTGTAGGATCGATTAACGTTAATGGCCATTGCTTAAAAAAAATTAAATTGAGAGAAAGAACAAAAGATTTTAAAATTACCGAATAGAGACTTCAACAATAAGAGTGGAAGCAATAAAGCATAAAAAAAGAAAAGAAACTGAAAATTAAATCAGAGGGAATGTCTCTGATACCATGTGAATCTGAGCCAATTATATTATAATTGGATGAATAAACAAGAGAGATAAGTTACCTTTATGTAGACATACATTAAGGCCATGAATGGCAATAATACATATAAGTCAACGGGAATATTCTAGAGCATATTAATATACTAGGAATACTCTAAAGCCTATTCTAATATCTTGTTGCTCACTTTTCTTTTCAGGGACTAGAGAAACGTCTCAAACACGTACATTCATTTGTATTGGGCATGGGCAACAACTATAGCGTCAAGTGGTAAATGAATAGGTGGATGCCCCATCCAAACAAAAATCAGCTAGAAAACTTTCTCTACTTTATAAATTGCCTCCACAATGTAATGATGTTTTACCTTCAAATTATGAACACTTATTAAAATGGAACACATATTTTGGAAAAAAAATGACTAATTACTATAAATACTCTTTATACCCATATAGTTGATGAAAGTGTTTTTATTTTTTTATTTTTTTTAACAAGGAAATACATATTCATGAAAACAAGACGAAGAGAGAAACCTTATACAAAGCCAAAGAGAAGGATGCCCATCCCCCTTTTGGAGGAGAGCAACCTCTTACTTCCTTGACGTGCCTTATATTTACAAATTTTATTTTTTATTCCTATGAAATATTCGGCTTTTACACTTGTGTTTTTGTTGTAATATAGGTACATTTAGACTTGGAGTACAACAGAGCGAACAAAGGTGGAAAAGCAACAGAATCAAGCATAATCGGGGCATATTTAAAGACTGCTTTGAGAAATCCGACCACGTGCTCGAAAAAGACCAATCGGGTTGTAATTCGGTAATTCAAATAAGTCTCATGGATAGTTAATATATATATAAAATAAATTATATTATATTATAATATATATATAATTTGACAGGGAGAGGGGCACTGCGAGAATTACTTGCAGAAGGTGGGCCGATCCATCAGCAAGTCACGTTGTAGTATAAATTATTTGGAGAAGGCTTTGTTTCGGGTATCTTTCGCCACTCGTCCCCTCTCCTCACGAAACCGCTACGAGATTCAAGGAGTTCTCAACCGCCAAAGCGCAGGTGGTCAGAGTGCCGGAAGGATCAAAAGCGAGGATCAACGTCAGCGTCAATTGAGGAAGTTTTGAATTCCTAATTGTTTATTCATTGTTTTCTCTTTTTAGATATTACTGATGTATAAAACTCCCATGGAGGAGTAGACTCTTTTAGTTTAGGGTGAGTAACTGCCCGTATCCTAGATTTATATTGTGCTTTTGACGATGATTTAGTTATGAATATATTCGCACCCCTGTGAGGAGTTTTTTATGATTGTTTGGTAATTCTATGTGTGTGCTTGTACCCATATTTAGATCTCCAACATTTCAGCAACTGGTCTTGTGTTTGTAGCCTAAACTATAATATAACAGGATTTCATGCGTGGTTAGGGTTGAGGTTGTATCCAACCCTGAATCCAATCTTTTATACATATAATATTGAACTAGGAGTAACAAAGGAATTAAGTAGTGATAATGAGATAGCCTAAGTTACACCTAGGATTATAAAATCGGTTATACTTTTAGACTAGTTTATTACCCTAAGCCCTAATTTATATATTAACCCAGGCTTAGAGCTTGTAGCCTAAATCCTTCAAATTATCATCCAAGGTAGAATATAATGACGGGATACGAGTAGAGCTACCCTGAATTTACTCCCTAAATTAACCTCAATCGAATTGACAACTTTAGTTTATGTTTAGTTTTATAAATTCAGTCAACAAACTATTCAAACAAACAAAAACCCAAAAATCCCAACCGCTCGTTAATCCCTAGGTTCGATTTAACTCTGATTCCTTGTGGATATGACCCGTATACCCGATTTAGCTATGACGATCTCGTACGCTTGCGAGTACACGGTTTTTAAAAAAACCTTTAAGATCACATCATTCCTCAAGCTTGTTGTGCGGGTCTTCAGTTCTTCCTCTCGTTGCCGAGATACAAATTAGTGCATTGGATTTGTTGGTGTACTGGTGCATTCATCCGTAGAGGTTTTGTACTTTTGAAACTCCTTTCAACGTTCTCAAGATTGAATTACAAGGTAACATTTAGATCGACTTTATATGTAATTTGTTACGTGTAGGGGTATAAACGAAGCGAACATTTAATGAAATACTTGTGTTTGAAATCGATTAGGGCTCGTTGGTGTTTACTATGAAGGCTCGATAGCTTATCAAGCTGAGTTCGAATAGAGGAGTGCTTGGCTTGCTAATGTTCACGAACAGTTTGATAAGGCCTATATAGGCTCGTTAAGGGTTCATTGTGAGCTCGATAACAGTCGGTATTGGTCAAAAAAATGGTTCCATAATGGTTCGATAGTAACTTAAAAAGCTCATCTCGGCAAGGAGCTCAATTCAATAACGAGCCTGGATCGGTTTTAAACTCGATTGGGCTTGATAATAAGAATGATGTTAGAGTATAATGTATAGTGGGTCATAATTGTATACATTAGGCCTATTGGACTTATCATGTATGTAGTCTATTAGAGACGTAAACATTATAAATATATGAGAGGGCTCCTATTCTAGGGGGCGCCTATTATTCTTACATTTACACTTTCTCATTGTATCAAAGCTAACCCTAGCTCTCTCGTAAAAATAAGGCAAACCCTAGCCATTTTCTCTTTCAATTCTCCTTTAATTTTCAACAAAATTCAAAGATCAACAGCACCAATGCAGAACGCCGAACACCAAATTCACCAGATCCACCAGCGCCGAACACCATTGACGCCGTAGGTCCACCGACACCAGAACTCAAAATATCTCTTCAGTTGGCCCTCTCGCACCGAGATCCTCACTAGAACTCAACGCCGACACCGACATCGACGCACCACCGGAACTCAACGCCCACATAAACTTCCAGATCTACCAGAACGACCTGATCTACCAGCGCCGCCGCCGTCCCCTCCGACGACCACCAGTGCACGAAAATAATTAACCACTAGATCTACCACCACCGGAACTCAATGTCGATCTCGATCTCGATGCTTCTCCAAGTCTCACAAGAAACTTCCAAATCTATCACCCCCGGAACTCAACGCCAGTCGCCGATCTCAATCTCGCTCAGAACTACCGATAATCACCAAGCAACTCCACCGCCTCCTCTTCTTCTTCCTCTCTCTCATGGCAGATGCAACCTCCTCCACCACCGCTCCCATGAGGCGATGCCCCCCCTCCCCCCCCCCCCCCTCTCTCCCGATGGTCCTTCGCTCCCCACATCGCTTAGTGTCTCAAATATTCACCATCAAATTTCCTCGACCTTAGATCTGAACGATCCATCTACATATCTAGTTTGGTGCCGGTCTTTTCTTTTTGCTTGTAAAGGTTATGCTATGGATGATCACCTTGATGGAAATTCCTCTCAACCTGCTACATCAGATTCCAACTATCGCTATTAGAGACAGGTTGATAATCTTCTTATTTCCTGGATATTTGGTACTATCTCTCCCGATCTTCCTAGTGCTGTGTGTGGTACTGATGATGATGTCATTGCTGCATCACGTTGGGGTTCTATCACCCATCTTGTTACTGATTTCGTACAATCACGTCAATTGCAATTTAAACGTGAATTAACTAATATTAAGAAAGGCAATCTCTCCATGTTAGCCTATCTCACGAAGATTAAATCTTTGACTGATAATCTCAAGTCTGTCAATGCCTCTATCATTGATGATGATATGGTTCTCACTGCTGTGGATGGTTTTTCTGATGAAAAGGATTACAGTGATGTTTGTACATCTATTACGTCTAGTGCTCCCTTCCCATCCTTTATTGAGGTCCGTTCTATGTTGATGAATGAGGATTCTCGTCTTAAGAATGCCAATGCAGCTTCTTCATCTATTCTTCTCGCGGCCGGAGCCTCGGGCGTGCACCCGGCCCCTCCACCGATCTTGGTCACACCGGCCGTACTGCCACCACCGCAGCCGCAACCAACCGATTAGCAGGCAGCCTTTCCTGCTCAACAACAGTAGCCTGGTTATGGAAATCAGTATGGTAATGGCCGTGGTAACAGTCATGGTCGTGGAGGTCATGGTAAAGGTAGAAACAGTCGTGGTTATGGTAATCAGTGGATGCAAAATATGTGGGCTCCGAATTTCAGGGGCATGCCGTACATGCCGTTTATCCCGCAGTTCAACACGCAATATCGACCTCCTCCTTTTGGTTCTTCTCCCTCGGGTGGTAACGTTTCTAATCCACAATTTCATCCTGCAAATAATGTTTATACACTAGCTATGGCTTCTATCCAAGTTTTGATGCGCGTCAGTACTCTCCACAATATTATTCCAGCCCTACTCTTGATCTTTCTTGGGTCATGGATAGCGGGGCCTCCTCCAACATGACAAATAATCCAGGTATCCTAACGTCCTTATCTCCATACACCGGGTCTGATAAAATTTTGGTTGGTAATGGTGCTTGTCTCTCTATCTCTGGTATTGGGTCATGTTTCATATCTACTCCTGCAGGTCACTTTGTTTTAAACAAAGTTCTTTTTGTTCCTGGTCTCTCTAAAAATTTAATTTCTGTTCGTCAATTTTGTTCAGATAACAATTGTCTCATTGAATTTGACTATTTTGGGTTTTCTGTCAAGGATTCTAAACTGAAGTCAACTATCATCCGCTGTGTCAGTCCGGGACCTCTTTTTACAGTACCAGGATCACCTACCATTACTCCATCGTTCGTCGCTTCACGAGTCTCCTCCTCTCTTTGGCACTGTCGCTTAGGCCATCCGGGGGAGCCAGTTTTGTCACCATTAGCAAAGCAAAAATTTATCTCCTGTTCCTGTCCTTTAGAGTCTAGTTTGTGTCATGCTTGCCAACTAGGCAAGCATAGTCGTTTACCTTTTTAGAAGTCTGTTTCTAGTACTACGCATCCTTTTGACATTGTTCACTCTGATGTATGGCCATCACATGTTCTTAGTTTCAGTGTTTGTAAATATTATTTGTTATTTTTGGATGATTATTCTCTTTTTGTGTAGATTTACCTGATGCATTCTAAATCAGATGTGTTTGATTTGTTTCTTCAATTCCGTGCGCGTATCTTAAATCAGTTTGGTGTAGAAATAAAACAGTTTCAGTGTGACAATGGGACTGAATATATTAATCGTGATTTTAATGGCCTTTTTATACAACGGGGTATTCTTAGTCGAGTCTCGTGCCCTCATACATCCCAACAAAACGGGAAAGCTGAACGTATGCATAGAACTATTGGTAATATGATGCGATCTCTCCTTTTTCAAGCTTGTATGCCTTTGGAGTATTAGGTTGAGGCTGTTTCTGCTACTACTCATATTATCAACTTATTACCCTCTATTGCTATTAATAAAAAGGTCCCATATCAACGCTTATATAAACAAAAGGTTGATTATGCTCACCTTTGTGTTTTTGGAAGTGCCTGCTATCCTAATTTGACTGCTACTGCACCACATAAACTTGCACCTTGGTCTACTTTATGTGTTTTCCTGGGCTATCCACCAAACCATAAGGGGTACAAATGCTTAGATCTTTCTACTAGCAAAGTCATCATTTCGAGGTATGTTGTGTTTGATGAAACATACTTTCCTTTCATTCGGTTGGGTACCTTTTCTTAGGAAACGATGACTCGTCTCCGTCAAGTGTTCTCATCACCTCTTGCTTCTTCCCCTTTCGCCGGCACCACCCCCGTTCCGCAGGCCGTACTGGGACCACCGCAGCCGGACGCCTAGCAACAGGTCACCATGATGGTGTCCGGTTCGCCACTTGCTCTAGCCGAGCCCGATACATCACGGGTCTCCACACCGGTGCCTAGTTCACCTCATGTTCTGTCCATAACCGATGCATCGTGCCTACCTCGGGATGCTTCCCGAACACTTCATCCTATGATCACACGCTCCAAAGCTGGTATTGTGAAGCCCCTTCTTAAACCTCCTATGCTTGCTCATAATATGTTGCCCGAGGTTCCCTTCTCTTATAAGCAAACTCTTACAGATGATAATTGGAAGAACGCAATGCTTGATGAATATAATGCCCTTATTCGTAATCACACGTGGGATCTTGTTCCTACCCCTGCTTATGGTAACATTGTTGGGTTTATCGCATTAGGCAAACTTCTATAGGTGAAGTCGAATGATATAGAGCTTGATTGGTTGCACAAGGTTTCACACAGAGGTATGACATTGACTATGGTGAAACCTTTAGTCCTGTTATTAAGCCCTCTATAGTTCGCACGGTTTTAGCGCTAGCTACTTCTCGCGAGTGGCTTATTCATCAGCTTGATGTTAAGAACGCCTTTTTAAATGAATATCTTATTGAAGAGGTTTATATGAAGCAACCTCCTGGTTTCATCGATTCTCAACTCCCTGATTATGTTTGCAAGTTAAACAAGTCTCTTTATGGTCTTAAGTAGGCACCCAGGGCATGGTACACTCGCTTCGCTACTTATCTCCTCTCGCTTGGCTTCATCAGCTGTAAGTCTGATTCATCACTATTTGTTTTACGTCATGGTAGTAAAATGGCTATACTCTTGGTCTATGTGGATGATATAGTTCTTACTGCATCCTTTGCTATGCTTCTTCAAGCTCTACTTCGCTCTTTACGCTCTGAATTCGACATGACAGATATGGGTCGCCTTAATTATTTTTTTGGGATCTCGGTTTCTCACTCTTCAGATGGTCTTTTCTTATCTCAGTCCAAGTATGCTCATGATCTGCTTGATAAGACCAACATGTTCTCCTGCAAGCCCGTTGCTACACCTACAGATTCAAAGTCCAAACTTTTAATAGATGATGGCGATCTCATGCCCAACCCTACCTTATATAGATCTACAGTAGGTGCTCTCCAATATCTTACTTTCACTCGCCCCGATATCTCTTATGCTGTGCAACAAGTCTGTTTGTTTATGCATGCTCCGCGTTTACCTCATTGGATTGCAGTTAAACGCATTCTCAGGTACATCAAGGGCACCATTGATTATGGATCAATCATTCCACCTTCTCGTGTGGACCAACTTGTAGCATACTCTACTGCAGACTGGGTTGGATGTCCTGATACTCGCCGCTCTACCTCAGGGGTTTGTGTTTTCCTGAGAGGTAACATCATTTCCTGGTCTTCTAAACACCAGCCTACATCCCGCTCCAGTGCTGAGGCCGAGTATAGGGTGTTAGCAAATGCTGTCTCTGAGTGTTGCTGGCTTCATTCTCTTCTTGGTGAGCTTGGTCTTCTTCTTCCACGCGCTACCTTACTTTATTGTGATAATATCTCGGCTATGTACCTGTCCACTAATCCTGTGCAGCACGCTCGCACCAAGCATATTAAGACCAATATCCCTTTCGTCCGAGCGCGTCCACATGGATCTTGTTCGGGTTCTCCACATTCCTTTGTCACAATAGACAACTGACATCTTTACCAAGAATCTGCCATGGCAACTCTTCCTTCTATTCAGACACAACCTTTGCATTCATTTATCTCCTGCTTTGGTTGAGGGGGGACATTAGAGTATAATGTATAGTGGGTTATAATTGTATATATTAGGCCCATTGGGCTTATCATGTATGTAGTCCATTAGAGGTGTAAACATTATAAATATACGAGAGGACTCCTATTCTAGGGGTACCTATTATTCCCACATTTACACTTTCTCACTCGACTCGGCTCGGAGTGATAAGCCTAATGAGCCAAATATCGAACACATCGAGTTTAAACAAGGGGATGCTTGGCTCGGCTTGGCTTATTTAGACCCCTAGTAATGTGTGACTTGATCCATTTTGGAGCAACATATTATATTTTTTCCATTGTGTTTTTTTTTTTTAACTTTATTTAAATTTTTTTTTTGCTCTCTTCAGATCTCCATCGGGTCTTCTCTGCTTATGGTCACAGTGAATGAATTAAAGTAATTTCAATGTTGATCTTTAAGGTTAAAACCAAGACAAACGGCTTCTTCAACGATTGGTAAACTGTATGGAAGGAGTGTCTATGAAAATTACTGTTTGTAGGATATTGATTTATTCAATTCTTGCAAGCAAGTTAGAGAAACAATGGACAATCATTTTACTAGTGAACCGCTTCGATTCACTTTTGGAGCAAGGTTAAAGTTCACCGAAACATCATCAACCACCACTGCATCAACAACTATTACTCCCCTATCTCCACCTATCACTCAACTAAAACAATTTGAGGCATCTTGATTGGATATCGTGAAAACAATGGACCTTTGCAACCTTGTTTAGTTGACGTGTAAGCTCAAATCATGGGCTGTATTTCATTTGGGCGTAAATGTCGATGATGAGACCCCATATATGTATGAAGCAGTTGTCACATTGGCTTTTGGTGAAAACATGAGGATATTTGGAGACAATAGGCAATATCCATGGGGTATGATTTCTGTGTAGACCTATAAGATTGCGGAGTTCTTCAATGCTAACTTTTCATATGCAATGCAAGAAGCAGTAAACATGGTACCCTTGATGGATGATTTCGCATATTTTGTTGAGCAAAGTCAAGTGGCCAGTTTTGCTTATATTGTAACAATTCTTGGTTTTGATCCTGGGTGAACATTTTCATCATCGGTGTGTCTAACTTTGTCAAGTTGTTTTAAAAAATCATCTTCAACACATTGGTGTTCTAGTGAGGGAGGTATTATTGCACGCAATTATGAATGTCCTAGTTAGTGTTGTTGAGGAATTTATAGTTAGGGTGGTGGGCTTCTTGTGATGAGTTACGTGGTAACTTTACAAATGCATATGCGTTAATTCAATAAGAACAAATACTCAATTCTCTTAGGGCCTATTTGGGATTGCTGTAAAAAATTGCTTATTTCAAAAATATTTTTGGTAAAAGCACTTTTGTAAAAAGTGCTGTTTTGAAGAAGCAGTTTGTGTTTAGCTCAACTAGTCAGGAATGCTTATTTTATTATTGTTAGTGTTTGGCCAGTATTTAAGAAATGTACTTTTTTCTGTTCAATTACCAAAAAGGACATGGGCAGAAGTGCTTTTGTAGTTAATAGTGTTTGGATGCAGAATTAATTTTAAACAATTTTTTAGTATATATTAATCATTTTAGGTTTTTGAATTTTTATAAAATAATAATGAATTGTAAAGTAAAAAAAATATATTTTTATTTATTTTATGCATAATTCAGTATTATTTCTTAAAAATTTAAAAACCTAAAATGGCTATTGTTAATATTATTGTTGTTGTTGTTATATTGTTATTCTAAAGTAAAATAAATACAATATATATATATATATATATATATATATATATATATATAATGACTTTGATTATAATGTACGAGATAAGAAAGAATTAGAAGAATTACGGATGGGAGAGTTACAGAGAGAAAGTAAGGGATGAGAAAGTAAAATGACTTTGATTATTACATTCGATATCCTCATTATAAGAGATTATAATGTTATTTATAGAAAAACTAAGCTAATAACATAACAAGAACACCCCTTGTCATGACCCGCTTGACCGAGACACCATGTTCGTGACATTTCCCACCCCTTTAAACCATCCTTGTCCTCAAGGATGGAATTCTTAAATCTTCGTCACAAGTCTTTAGCCGTTGTCTTTCCGTGTCTTCATAGATGTGTTAGCATGAACGAGGGAAGGTAGATGAATTATACATAAGCATTACATCATTTATCTATTAATATCAATCACTCCAAACTATACTAAACATTTTAAAAATCCTAATACATCAAAGTAAAAGTCTTAATTAATACATGTAACAAACTATTAATTCTTTTAGCCACCTACTACATCATATAATAATCCTAACTAACTAATACATCTATTTTACAACACATTGTTTAACCACCTAAAATATCATATAACAAACTACTAAGATAATATGTAACGACTACTAAGATATAATAGCAACCTCTATCCCATAACCGTGGTCATCCATGTTGCTAACCGATTCCCTTTCGTATGTTGACCCGCCGACCCACCAAGTACATGCTTGCTATTTTCGGGTCGACGAAATAATCCTTGTCCCCAAGGATTAAATGTTTTTGACAAGCCAAAATTTTTTTTGAGCGGCTAAAGCATTGCCCTTCTTTTTTTTTTTTTTTTTTTTTTTTTTTTGCTCTAATGTTGCTTGCTGGGAGAGAGGAAGCTTCCGGACCACCTTTTTCAGCCAGATAGCTTCTTGATGGGAGTTTACCTCACCTTCTTGTTGGAGTTTCCCACTTTGCTTTTTGACTTGGCAATCTCGTAATCTTGGTCATCCTCCTTCGTGTACTTGGCAATTCCACACCTAGCTTGAAAGTTGTCCTCAATTTTTGAGATTTGGAATAAGGAATTGCATTAGAACTCCGAAGTAAAGCGTGCTTGTGTGAGAGTAGTACCAGGATGAGTGACCTCCTGGGAAGTACTCGTGCTGCCAACCCTATGAGGTTGGGGGTACTCGGAAACAGTCTCTCGGCAGGGTTACATTCTAAAGGGGTAAGGCTACGTACATCCACCCCCCCAGACTCCGATTAGGCGGGAGCCCTTGAGGAACTAGGTCTGTTGTTTTTGTTGTATTCTTGACGGGTGGCTAGGTTTCTTGGTGGAAATAATGGATTCTTGAATCTTAGGCGACATCGACATTGTCACTTTATCACAACATAATTTTTGAGATTGTGGTGGCTGTTCAGGTACCAATTTCATAATTGAATCCAACTTCGAGGTGGGACCCGTTTCACGTTCCAAACTTGAAAATAATGGTGGTGTGATACCCATTCGCACTAGCAACTTATTTGACTTTTCTAAAAGCGAATCAATTGAGGACCATAATTGTTTGTTAATCCTTGATTGTTCCTCCTTATTTTTTGCTATATTTGCAATCAACTTGTTGATGAGGAATGGAATTCAAAAAAAATAAAAAAAAATCAAGAACTTCAATTCTTGAATTGTGAACACCACAATCCTTCATATTCACTAAGTTGATGATGAATGGAGGTTAACGATCCACAAGAAATCCCAATCTTGATCTGAAACGAGCTCTGATACCAATTGTCATGAACCTAAGGTTGTGATGGGATAGGAAGTGAATAGATGAGAGAGAGAATTGGAGTATGAGACAGAGAAAGAATTAGAAGAATTAGGGATGAGAGAGTTAGAAAGAAAAAGTAAGAGACGAGAAAGTAAAATAACTTTGATTGTTGCATTTGATGTCCGCATTACAAGAGATTATAATGCTATTTATAGAAAAGCTAAGCTAACAACATAACAAGAACATCCCTTGTCATGACCCACTTGAACGAGACACCATGTCTGTGACTAAATTGCGCGCGCGCACACATCTATATATATATAAAATAAATTTAATACAAATAATATATGCATTCATATATTTCAAACTTACATAAGTAATAGGGTTTTGAAAGATGATATTTGTGTAAGGATATGATGTAATTTTAATATTTGAGTAGGTGTATTTTTGTCTTGAAAATTTTAAGTTTTTGATTCTGCTTCTATTTTTAAAATCAGAAGCACAAAATTTTTGCTTCTGTTTAAAAGCAGGAAAATAGCTTCTACTTTCAATAACAAGTGTTTTTTTATGTTTACCAAATACCTTCCAGATTCTGAAAAAGTGTTTTTTTTTAAAAAAAAATACTTATTTCTCCAGAATAAGCAATGCTAAAGAGGCCCTTAGTCTCCTTGTCTCTCTCTCGACTTCCTTTGTCCTCTTCCTATCTATCTCCTCTCTACTTCTATTTTTTTAATTTTTCTCCCCCCTATGCAAAATCAAATTCAAATCAAAATGCTATCGTAATTGATTGTATCATTTATCTACTCATAATAGCTAATTAAGCATAAAGAAAAAAGAGTAATTGATTGTTAAAATGGAATATAAATATAACCTATACATGTAATGCTAACTTGCATGATCCACTTGTGTTTCCTCAGTTTTCAAGTCATTTATGTGAAACTGTTCATCTTGATATAAAGCCAAGAACCCAAAATGTTTTGGGATGATCATTGACGCTATACTAATAATTTGCAACTCAATTATGACATTATCATGAAATTGAGGCAAGGAGATTCAAGGAAAGAGAGAGATAGAGTAAGGTGGAATAGCGGTGGCCAGCGAGTCAACCTGTGACCCAGCTAGCAAGGTCTTGGAAGTATGGAAGGGTCGAACCAAGTCAGCCCCCTCTGTACAACAATTTGAATTAGACTTGGTTTAGGAAGGAAATGTTCCTGACCTAATCGACCCATGACACTTTTAATTAAATAAGCGGGTCAAATCGGATAGCCAGTTTGACCCGAGTCGAACCCATTCGGGTCAAGACGATCTAGATTACTGATAAGTAAATCCAAGACACATATATCTTTTTGGTTTTAAAACATATTTCTTAACAAAGATATATAAAATATACAATATATAGAATATAAATAAATAAATAATATTTTAATTTATTAGTAATTTATAAAACATATGGTATTTTTTTGGAACAATAAAAGACATATAGTATATAGATACAAGAAAGAACTTGTTTGAAAGCGCAGGAGATCCTCTCCTCTCTCTCTCTCTCTCTCTCTCTCTTTCTCTCTCTTCACTTCGAAATCGAGGGTTCCCCTCTTGGAATTAATCAATCGAAATCAAGATTGTTTTGATCAGCCCTAATTCTCTATGGGTAATTCTCTCTCAATTGAAAGGTCTCGATTGCAATTGACACATAATGTGGTCTAACGGCATTGATTCTATTATGTTTGTTTGGTTTTTTTTTTTTTTTTTTATAAATTTGAGGGGTTATAGTTATGGCTGTGTTTCCTGTCTGTTTTTATTATAGCTGTGTTTCCTGTCTGTTTTTATGGTCAATTTGATTTGGGTTTTTTTTAGGTTATTTAGGAGCTATATGAATATGTGTGAGATTTGTTTGATCTGTGGGTTCTGTTGTTTGAGGTTAAAAGTTCTATTTTGGGTAGTTTTTGTTCACTTTGGATCCCAAAGTTGTGGGTTTGGTTCATATGATGGGCTTGTTTAATATTCACGGTTCAACATGAACATAGTATAAGCGCAAGGTGTGAGATAGACCTGTGCGATATCGATGCTTTAGGCCCAATGGACATTTGCGTGAGGTGATATGTTAAAGTATAAAACCATTTCTAGGCTTCCCCTGTCAACTTAAGCTTTTGGGATAGTTTTTTTTCTTGATGTAACTGTTCATATCATGATAATATGTATGAATGGCTGCTGATGACAAAAATGAAATTTGATTTGAGATCTTATATTACTTGTTGAGGGTTGGAGGATGAATCCCTCCACTTATCTGGGTTAAGACCATTTGGGATCTATTGAGGTGAGCTTATATTGTGATCCTTGTTTTTAATATATTAAAGTTTTGATGTCGGTATTATATTTGTAGGTCTAGTGCAGCTACATTTTCTTCTTTTCTTGCCCTTTTTTTCACAATGAACAACAGTTCTGTTTTCGCTTATCATGTGGTTTTATGAAATTTTTTATATGTTCAAGCTAGATATACTTGTTTTATAGAGAAGTTGTGATGCTATTAGTTTTTGTGCTCCTCTCTCATGACCTTTTGTTGCTGCCAAGTGGTTCTGTAACGTTGTTGCAAGAGAATGAACTAGTTTAACGTCACTCAAGTTTATTAGATACGGTATAGGAGCACTAAGTAATTAGTCCTGCTCATTATGGCTGAGCTCTAGTATTGCCTGTATTCTATCTGTTGCTGGAGGAAGTTCTTGCTGATTCAGCTGTCTGGAAGGGAAAATAAGGAAGGAAACTGAGAATGAAAGGAGGGAAAGCACCCATGTCAAAATTTTTAATGCACTTCCAATCCACAAATGTTTCCCCTACTAATATATTGTTGTCTTCTTCAGATAATGATGACGGATGTTGTGCTTCTCAGCTTATCGATGGAGATGGTACATTCAATGTTTCCGGGATAGAGAATTTTATGAAGGAAGTGAAGTTGGCAGAATGCGGGCTTTCATATGCTATGGTCTCCATAATGGGACCGCAAAGCAGTGGTATGCATTATTATTATTAATAATCTTAGCTTTTTTATTGGTTTCCATTAGGATACTTTAGGCTTAAGTATGTTTACATTGAATTGCTAATGCTATGTTTCTTTAAATTTGATGAATCTATAAATTTTATAAATGAGTCAGAAAACTATTTTCATTTGTACCATATGCGTATAGTTTGTATACTGTTGCGGGTTCAACAAAAATTAATTTTTTTGCTCTTCTGTGCTTTTGATACAATCCTAAATTAGGTATTTATGGTCTACGGTATTAAGGTATTTAGTATTGTAGTAGTCTAATAGTAAGTTAGTGGGCCCTACCTAGAAGATGGCTTCATTCTATAAATAGGGGCATTGTAATCCATATTCAAAGAATGAAATGAATGTCATCTTTATCTTTCTCTCTATTTCTTATGCTTTCCTTTAGTTTATAGCATATTTTTATTTAGGTTCGCAACATTGGTATCAGAGCTTGTCGGTGCTCGGACCGTGGGTACAATGTATACCCGAAGCTGGACTCAAGCGGTCCCACCATGGAGCCACCAGGGAGGACCACCATGACAGGTGGCAGCCACCCTTTCTGCTGCCAGACAGCCGCCACCGCCACCGCCACCGCCACCGTCACCGCCACCGCCACCACCACCTGACTACCACGCCCACCCCACACCACTTGACTACCACCTCCACACCATCAACTCGATCCACCAACACTCACCCCACCTCTACCCACCAACCGACCACCTGAGCCACCACCACTACCCACCTGACCTCTACCCACCAACCGACCACCAGACCCACCACCACTACCCACCCGACCTCCACTACCCGCAACCACCCACCATATTCACCACCAGCGACCTCACCCCCAGCAACTATTACAATATTTAAATACTAATACTATAAACCCTAAATACCTAATTTAGGATCGTATCAGCTTTGACTGTAGTAAACAAAAGTCAAGATGATCCAAGTTTAAGGTTTTATAAGTTTAGTGCTAATGTCAGCTATTCTGCCTCCTTATATCCTAACAGGAAAGAGTACATTATTGAATCATTTGTTTGGCACCAACTTCAGGGAGATGGATGCCTTCAGAGGAAGGTAACTTGTTATATCCTTGTATGCCCTATTGACTGTTCTTTGACAAGAAGTAGTAAATTGAAAGTTTGCTATTTTTTCCAGGTCTCAAACAACCAAAGGTATTTGGCTGGCAAGATGTGCTGGTATTGAACCTTGTACGCTTGTGATGGATTTGGAGGGTACAGATGGCAGAGAAAGGGGGGAGGTCATTGCTATCCCTTACTTGTTATCAATAATCTTTTTACTGTTTTTACCACTTTTCATTATTTTTTGTTGGTTCCCATGGCATAAAAAAAAAGTGGTCTGTTGTTTCTGTAACTTTGTTCAAATTTACCTCTCATATTGATACGATCCGAAATTAGGTATTTAGGGTTTATAGTATTAGTATTTAAATATTGTAATAGTCTAATAGTAAATATAATGGGTCCCACCTAAAGGGGAGTCATTCTATAAATAGGGGGTCATATGTATTCACAAAGACCATGAATGAAATCAAATATCATCTTATATTTTTCCTTTATATCTCTTTTAATGCTTTCCTTTAGTTTATAGTATACTTTTATTTAGGTTCGCAACATTGGTATCAGAGTTCGTCGGTGCTCGGACCATGGGTAATGTATACCCGGAGCTGGACTCAAGCGGAACCACCGTGGGGCCACCAAGGGGCACCACCAGAACTGGTGGCAGCCACCACCTACAGCCAAACAACACATCCCCACCTAAGTCTCTACCCAACCCACCACCCACCCCACCTTGACCCACACCCATCTCCACCACTTGAATACCCAACCCACACCTACACCAGCACCATCGATCCAATGCACCACACCCCTAGCCACCACTACCCACCCAACCTATACTACCCACAACCACCCACCACATTCACCCCCAGCCACTACTACCCACCTCTAACCTATCCCGACCCAACACAGACTCACTCGGTAGCAACGGATCCGCTAGTAATTGCCCCCGAGATTCAAAATACGTTAGCAAAACTTTTACAAAAACTCGATGACCTTCAAGAAGGGTTCAAAAATCAAGGTCAATCGGTGCAACAAACCTCGGCAAGAGGAGTGGTGGTTTCCGGTGAGGGGTTACTGGAATCCGCTGGTGCAGCCACTGCTGTCACCAGAACACCGGCACCACCAGCACAGATCAAAACCGAGACGTTGTCGCCGACAATACCGGAAGCTGAAGAAGCAAGCACGAAGAACGATGAAGACTTACCAGAATCGGACAGTGGTGATCGGACCATCGCAGAGGTGCCGGCACCACCACCATGGGCCACAAATCGGAGCTCCCTGGTGCTGAATGATGAGGTCGAGGTGACAGCCTCAGAAACGACGCCGTTCGAGGTCAGAGGTCGGCGAGGGTAACGATGGAGACGATGGACGAATATCGAAGGACAATCCCGACAGCCACGAAAATGACAAAAAAGATGACCACCACCGCCGACGCTAGGTGTCACCACCACCATCGAGACCTCATTTCGTTGAAGAAGAAGACGACACCGCCGTGGTCGATGTCTAGGGTGCGATGGCCGAGAAAGTGGCAAGGCAAGCGTTGGAGTAGGGTCAGGACGTTGCCGGTGGTGCGCCTCCTCTGCCGCCGTCGTCTGGGAGTAGAGCCACGCATCAAGGCCGGAATAGTGATGCCGGTGCTTAAGCCGGTGGTCGTGGGGGAGAAGAAGCGGCGGTGCAGATTTGGAAAAAGGGGGCTAGGGTTATAGGGTCTTTTTGGACACAATTACAATTTTGCCCCTTTGAGTATTTGTAATCACTTAATTGTCTTTCTTAGTTTTAGACCATTTAAGTCAGTAAAATTTGTCCCTATTGTGTTCGACCCGGGCGGATAAAAATAGAAGTTATAGGAGGCAATAAATAGGATGACTTAAAATTTTGTTTTTCATTTTTACTAGTTATAAAATATCATACTTAGACCCTTGAGGACAAGGGTCTCTCAAAGGGGAAAGTATTGATACGATCCTAAATTAGGTATTTAGGGTTTATAGTTTTAGTATTTAAATATTGTAATAGTCTAATAGTAAATATAATGGGTCCCACCTAAAGGGGAGTCATTCTATAAATAGGGGGTCATATGTATTCACAAAGACCATGAATGAAATCAAATATCATCTTATATTTTTCCTTTATATCTCTTTTAATACTTTCCTTTAGTTTATAGTATACTTTTATTTAGGTTCGCAACACATATATTCCTTTGTTCAAAGTGATCTCTAATGTTTTATTTTATTACAAAATTGGTCCTTAATTTTTTTTTATTTTTACTTAATTTTTGTCATCAATGTTGTTATAAACTAAAACATTAGGGAATGAAGAAAAGAAAAGACGTGAAACTAATTTGAAGAAAATTACAAAAATAAAAGACTAATTTGAACAAACTTAATAATATGAGGGACCAATAGTGTAAATAACTCAGCAGTTGCCTATATATAATATCCCCTTTCTTCCTTGCGTGCGCACGAACAAACAACTCCGACCACCACTGAGAAACACTGACGAGGGACCTAAGACTCCTCTTGATTACATCATCTGGTTGATCAGTTGTATTTCTACAATGAAGAGATTCATATAATAGTTATTCCCATACTTATGTTCTGGGTTAAGAAATGTGCTTTCGGTGATTATAGTTTGTTTATTAACTCATTATCCGTGAATCCCTACTAAGAAGCAGTAAGATAAAGAGAGCAAGTACTTGATTTCCTACATGATAGAAAAAAAGTTCACAGCTTGACGTAGATAGAAAACCTGCTGTTTTCTCCTTTGCTTCAGGCGTATGGCTGGCTTGCATTCTGTGTCTTCTGTACCTGAAAATGTGATACCTTCAGCCTCAAGCCTTATCCATCTGGCAAGCACCTATCTTCTCATCGAAACTCAAGCTGTGCTATCTTCTTAGCTTCATGCACGTGACATCCTTTCTTGGCTCAACAACCTGCACAGTTTCTTCCTAAAACTCTGCATCCACTGTGTCTTTCACCAGTTCCGTTTTTACCCTTCCTAAAACTAGCATATGTTTAGCTAACAACTGAATTCTAAGTACAGATAATTAGTTGATCTTGTAATTACAATGTACATCAAACATGCTTCCACCTTGCATGAATTCTCATGCATATATCCATTTCTCCACCATGCAACACTTATGAATCCAACCACCTAGCATGCATTTTTGTGCATGGTTGGGCAAGGGAAAGCCAGTTTATGACATTTTCGTGTGGTTTGTCATGTCTTCCAGGATGATACTGCATTTGAGAAACAGAGTGCCCTCTTTGCGCTTGCTGTTTCAGATATAGTGCTTATAAACATGTAAGCGTGTGGACATCTTATGTAGAATTTCAGTGCAGTGTTTGTGGTTTTCACGAAGGCTCTTTCATCATTCAAGTAATAATTTAATTTATAATCTTCATAGGTGGTGCCATGATATTGGCCGTGAGCAGGCAGCCAATAAGCCCCTTCTGAAAACTGTTTTCCAGGTAATTCATTGCTGCCCTTTACTGTATTAGTTTATGTTTTCAGGTGTATAGCTTGAGCAGTGAATGCAAGAATCACGCTGTCTTAAGATTTGCAAGATGTTTATGGTGCTTGTTTGTAGGTTATGATGCGGTTGTTTAGCCCACGCAAAACTACTTTGATGTTCGTCATTCGTGATAAAACAAGGGTGAGTTCATTTCTTTGACCAGGAAATGGGTGATAAACGATTCCATCCACCGCCGAAGAAAAAGGATTCTTTTTTGCATGTTGTTAGAAAATATGTATTTGGATGTTGCTTACATATCTAATTTGTTTTGTCCGACCTTGTTTTGTTAATAGACACCACTTGAGAATCTAGAACCTGTTCTGCGGGAAGATATTCAAAAGGTGAAGGATTGGAAGTTTTATTGCGACATGATTTACCATAAAAAGGTCATCGCTTTAACTATGTTATTGGATTTTGTTCTAGATATGGGATTCTGTTCCTAAGCCAGAAGCCCACAAGGAAACTCCACTGAATGAATTCTTCAATGTAAGATCTTTTCTTAATAGTAAGGATTGACTGCATATTCGACTAAGGAGAAAAAATCCCTGAGGTGTCAGCTACTAAATCTCTCAGGTTGAGGTTGTGGCTCTTTCGAGTTATGAAGAGAAGGAAGAACAATTTAAAGAACAGGTACGCTTTATTCTCTGCATGTGTTTTGCTTAAATACTAATAGAATTAAGTGATGCCATAACTTTGGTTAGGAAGTCCAAGTTAGTAACAAACTTTGCTTTCATCTCCCCAATGAATCCAGCAAGAAAAAGAAAGAAACAAACTCAAGAATACTTTGTCTCTAAGTCTTTTCATTTTCCGAGAAGCTGTTCATGAGTAAAGTGCTTTATGGGGAAAAAAAAAAAAAAAAGCAGCTCATATAAGCAATGTGTTGAAGCTGATAGTTTTAGTTATGCATTGGCATTTTCTTGCTCATTGCTTGAAGTTTACTTCCTGCAGATATCATTTCAAAGAATTTTCTTGTTACTAATGCTTGCTTGCAATCCCTCCCTCCCTCTTTATCTTTTATTCAATGAGCTTTCAGAAATACATCTGACTAACATTAATGGATAAGGTCGCTAGTTTAAGGCAACGGTTCCACCACTCTATAGCGCCTGGTGGACTTGCAGGAGACCGGCGGGGTGTTGTTCCTGCTTCAGGTTTCTCTTTTAGTGCACAACAAATATGGAAAATCATCAAGGAGAATAAGGATCTTGACCTCCCTGCACACAAGGTGAGTGCTTGAATACTGCCTTGGGACTAGAGATGGTAATGGCTGTGTTTTTTCACGATGTGCACCATTGTCAGGTCATGGTGGCGACTGTTCGCTGTGAAGAAATTGCCAACGAAAGGTGCAGCGGTTTTGCAGAAAATGAGGTACTGTGTTTAGAAATCAATCAGTTATTCGTGATATGAAACTGATTTTTGTCTCCTTACTGGAATAAAATTTTATTTTCTGCCTATTTGCAGGAATGGTGCGAATTGGAAGAGGCCGCACAGTCTGGTCCTGTTCCTGGCTTTGGGAAGAAGCTGAGCTCAATTCTTGGGAGCTGTTTGTCAGAGTGAGTACTTTAGACTATTTATGTATTCGTGATGCAGCAGCAGCAGTTTGTCTTAGATATAAATTCTATTTAAAAAAAATAGTATGGTTGCTGTTTGTTAGGGTTTATTTACCACGCACTAAGGCATCGGATCCCATTAGAACTCCGAAGTTAAGCGTGCTTGGGCGAGAGTAGTACCAAGATGGGTGACCTCCTAGGAAGTCCTTGTGTTGCCAACCCTATAAGGTTGGGGGTCTTCGGAAATAGCCTCTCGGCAGGGTTACACCCTGAAGGGGTAAGGCTGTGTACATCCATTCCTCCCAGACGCCTCTTATGCGGGAGCCCTTGAGGCACTGAGTCTGTTGTTGTTATTGTAGTATGGTTGCTGTTTGTTAATTTTTCCTTTTTAAACACTTTTTTTTTGGGGGGGGGGGGGGGGGGGGGGTGGTATTGTATCATCACATGGGTCAAGGATATGAATTCATGTTCATCATGTAAAATCAGTTGCCATCTAAGGTCAGCACTGCTATAAGTTTGTTACAGTTGGTGATGGAAGTAGAAGCTCTCGGGGTCATTTGCTGAATATTCTTCTGCAGAGTTAATTTAAGATTGAGTCCTGCAGGAAAAAGTTGGGAACTGAAAAGAGGTGAAAGTTGAACTTTTCAGTTTTTCTTTTTGACCTATGTAAATGATTATTCAAGGGATAATGTAGAGAAATTCATTATTCCTAACATGGGATTGGACGACATCTACTGAAGTGGTTACTTTGCGGTTTTAGTAATTCGAAAAGTAACAAAGAGAATTGCAGTAATGCATGCTCCAACTGTGAAGTACTTATTCCTTAGTTTGGCTTTCTCTAGAAATATTCATTGTGCTTCATGTCATAGTTTTCTAAGATATACAGTTGCAGTTAATATATTGTCCTCCTTTGTTAGCTATGACTCGGAGGCCATATATTTTGATGATGGTGTTAGAACAGCCAAAAGAAAGCATCTGGAAGAGAAATTGCTACAGGTAAACCCTTCTACCCCATCACTTATATGAAATTTAACTTTTTTTGGGATTCCTAGGTAGATATGATAAACTGTGAATCAAGTTATCAACCCGGTGATACTTTCTGTATTCAACTATCAGTGTCATTTTTGTTGCACTAATCACTCTTTTATACTGGCTGAGTACTTACAGTAATGACCAACTTTCTAGTCTTATCTGCTTATAAGTCTAACTGCAGGAATAGCCACTCTTAGATGTAATTGGTATTTTCAAAGTGCTAATGCTGTCATGTGAATATTGTGTTGCAATTGAAAAAAAAAAAAAAAAACCAACTTACAATGAAGAAACTCATGATGGTATTATCTTGTCCCAAAACTATTATTTACTGTTTATTCAAACCTCATCTCTGTCCAGTTACTAACGAATGGGATGCAGAAGGGTGTTAACGTCTATTCTTAGATGCTATCATCATATCAGCCACTTCTTGGGCAAATAATGAGCTCAAATATTATAAAATAAGGGTCATCATCGGTGGACAGCATTTGGACAATGCTGGTTTGATAACAATTTCTGTTATTGGAGCTCTCTGGAAATATCATTTGTGTCGGAGAAGTTGCTCATATAATCATGTAAATGACGTCTTATTTTGGATGTTGGAGTTGAAAGACAGCCTATAAAGGTTTTTGATTTTCATAAGCCTGTAGG
This sequence comes from Simmondsia chinensis, assembly GCA_018398585.1. Taxonomy (NCBI): domain Eukaryota; kingdom Viridiplantae; phylum Streptophyta; class Magnoliopsida; order Caryophyllales; family Simmondsiaceae; genus Simmondsia; species Simmondsia chinensis. Next base: position 26,582,087 of record JAGTTD010000011.1, read on the forward strand.
CTTGTCCAGTCTTTAGTCTTTCCATGTTTCTCCTCTTGTGCTTGTTGTGGTAGGTTTGGTTGTAAGATTTGTAGATGAGTTTTCCTTCACCCACCTCCTCTCTAGAGAGTAGAAAAAGGGATCCTTGGACTAGAGTTATTATTTGAAGTGTCCTGGGAGATGGAAAAAAGTAATGCTCCAATGTGCCATGGATTTACTAAGCCTAGATTCTACAAGCATGGTGACGTCTTTCCCATGTAGCTGATCCACTTATTGGAAAAAGGCTTAGTTTGGTTAGATTAGTTTAGTTTCTTCTTAACTCCTCTTAGGTGCAATGCATTGCGTTGTATGTCACGGTACTTCGCTTATAGACCTGGCAAGTGGGTTGCATTAGTTAGCCACAACAAGGATAAAACCTTCTCGGATCTTTCTGCGTCTATACATGCCATTATGCACAATGGAGACACATGCCTCGCAGCCAATCCCATTTAATGGGTATAACTGGTTTGGGTCAGATGGGTCATTGGCTTAAAGCCCTCCAAAGTATATTACCGATATAAAAAGCTGAAGAAATTGTGGTGCCTTTGACAGTTTGAATTTCTTCCCCTGCTTTGGTGCTGCAGAATTATGCTCTTCAGTAGGTAATGTTGCTTAACTAATACATGTTAGGAGTAAACAGATTGATGATAACGAAGTTCTCTTCCATTTTATGAACTTGTTTGTGTATTCGGAAGGTCTCTTTCCATTTCCCTGCTTTTGGATGTCCCTATATATACTCTGCACATTTCCAATGAAAGGTTGATCTTTTTTGTTTTCTTTGGCTTGAAATTGTGCAGTGTTGGTTTGTTTATTTATTCTCGCATTCCTTTATTACTGATGGTAAAAATTCTGAGTTCTTTTCTCTGATCTATTAGCTCGTCCAACCAGCATTCCAGTCCATTTTGGGGCATCTTCGATCTGGTACCTTGGATAAATTTAAAGAAGCTTTTGATAAAGCTTTGAATGGACGTGAAGGATTTTCTGCTGCCGCGCTTGGTTGCAAACTGTTCTTCATGCACGTATTTGATGAAGGATGTGCAGGTATGTGTGTGACGTACCTCACCGTACTGCCTTGCCCTTTTGCTTGCTTTCTTGTGTTCATTTCTCTCTCTTCCTCCCTCTTCCTTTTTTTCTCACGCTCTGGGTGTGTTTGTTGGTTCTTTGTGTGTCCGTGCTTAAGCTGACCTTTTCATCATGTTGAATAACCCGACTTAAGGTGCTAGTCCTCAGTGATGTTCCCGATGTTCTACGCATTAATTTTTTATGTGTTGCTTGTGATGCTGGCCTTCATTGATAGTGCAAACCAGATGACAACTTTATGCAATTTGTGACGCATGGATGTTCTTGCTGATGCAGAGGCTGTCCTTGAACAAGCAAGTTGGGATACATCTAAAGTGAGGGATAAGCTCGTGCGTGATATAGATGGGCATATTGCTTCAGTTCGCGGTGCGAAGTTGTCTGAGCTTACTGCTCAGTATGAGGTATGGTAATTTCAGGTTGGATCACTTGAGTATGAGGTATAATCATTTTAGTTGTAGAACACCGTCTAATTTGAGGTCGTAGACAAGAATCGCTAGGTTCAAATCCCTATCTCAACTTACCTTCCTTAAAAAAAGTACTTTTTCCCCTTAAGAAAGCATTGGCTGCATTTTACCTAAATATTGAAGCTGTTTCCTCATTTGAGGAACTTCTAAAGGTTTATGGCATCAAATGAATAAAAATGGAGGAGAACATAATCTGCTGATTCCTTGTGCATTCGCTGATGACGTCTTACCCTTCTGAATGACAAAAATGAAATGTACTTGCAGGGGAAGCTAAATGAGGCACTTTCAGGGCCTGTGGAAGCACTTTTGGATGGTGCTAGTGGTGATACATGGCCAGCAATCAGAAAACTCCTTCGGCGTGAGACTGAGTTTGCTGTTTCTGGGCTTGCTAATGATCTTTATAGTTTTGATATGGACGAGCAAACCAAAGAGAAAATGCTTGCGAAGCTAGAGGATTATGCAAGAGGTGTGGTTGAGGCGAAGGCTAGAGAAGAAGCATCAAGGGTCCTGATCCGTATGAAGGACAGGTAGTGATTCATAGACATCCTTGATTTCAACTGTTTACACTGTCCAGGTTACAAGGGTACTCACTGTGCCTTCCTGCAGATTCTCGACATTGTTTAGTCACGATTCTGACTCAATGCCACGGGTCTGGACTGGGAAGGAGGATATTAGAGCAATCACTAAAATGGCGCGCTCTGAGGTATGGTGATTTGCGTGAAATTGATGTATTGATGTCTTATTTTAACACTTGATGTTAACACTAAGTTGAGGGTCGTCAATTCTTATTCCTTTGATGTTGTTGCAGTCCTTGAAATTGCTCTCTGTTATGGCTGCAATACGGTTAGATGAGGAAGCTGATGATATTGAGAGAACTTTGTCGATTACTTTGGTGGATAGCAAAACTAGCACCAGCGACAGGAGTATTACAGTGGCAGATCCACTGGCATCAAGCACTTGGGAAAAGGTGGGTTTTATATCGTGGGTTTCCTACATTTTTTTTGTGATAACTCTTCTATTTATTTTGGATAAGAAAAACTCTTATGGAAGGTAACTTCCACTGATATTAGTTGTGGGGCACTGTAGACATCAGCTAGTGATTTATTGAAAGGTGAAAGGCTTGATGTTGTCCACTTTTGGACTTCCTAATTTTCAGGGCGTTTTAATTGCTGCATGTTATGTTGTAGTTGTTGTTGCATTGTCATTATTACTCTTCTACTGGGGAATTAGTTATGAGTAGACTAGAAATTTCTTTTCTAGGCTCACTAGCGTGGTAATTTGTTGAGCTAGGCTATTACACATAATAAACCATTCATGACGAAACACTCTCAGACAGTACATGGCAATAATGGGCGAGATATGGAAGTTAGGAGGATTTTCTGTTAGTTTTCGTCCTTGATATTCTTTATGAAATCTTTTAGGTTGGCAAACTTCTAATCATATCTGGTGCTATGCTCTTATAAGTTGATGAAGACAAATATTGCAGCATGGTAAATGCTCATGTCTCACTGCCTCGTCTGGTGTATGACTGGAGTTGCCATGAGTTCCTCATTATGTGCTCACAAAGAAAGTGTTTGTTCTTTCTTAGGATTCTTTCTATTCTTGACACTATAGATTATTGGTGCTTGAGGATTGCCAAATTTTTCCCTTTGCTAAGCTAAGCAATATGTATGTTTTGTGTGCAGTGACAACAGGCTTTTGACAAATTTCTTTGCTATGATCTCCCGAGGCATATTGAGGCACACCGTCTCTGATACTTAATGCAAACTTTATGAAATATGATAATTGTCTGGCTATGCAGGTTCCTTCGACAAAGACATTAATCACTCCTGTCCAGTGCAAATCACTGTGGAGGCAGTTCAAGGCAGAGACGGAATACACTGTTACTCAGGCCATATCTGCTCAGGCAAGATCCCTTTGCTTTGTGCTCTTTGATATTGCTTTTGCTTCTCCAATTATCAGTAGATGACATCATGGAATCAAATAAAGTTTATAACATATGGATTTCGAGCGAGCCATTATGTGATTGGCCGTTATGTACTGGCACTTTTATATCATCTCCATAATGAATATATGCTGTGTTTTATACCTTAAGAGCACTTATAACTTTGTTTAATGTTTAGAATTATCATTGAGTTCAAAGTTTATCATTTTATGGCTATTCAGCTAAATCTTTCCAAATGTAAGGCTTAAAGTGACTTCCCCTTTTAAAGCTGAACAGTATCTGTAAAGCATTACAAAACGTCCATGACACTCACTACCATGATACCGTGATGATGATCATGAACTGTGGTTTGATTCCATAGATGTCATGGGCACAATGGGACTGTATCCAAGATACATATGCGCCTCTAGTGCTGAGTCTTGTATTCCATGTGGGTGCATCATAAGAGACTGTGAGTTACTTAGTAAAACGAAATTGTGCTTTGCCCCGGATGGTTTACGGTTCTTCATTTTGATGTGCATATACCCAATTTGTTAGAAGTAGAATATTTGATGTTGGGCAAATAGGGAGCAATTTGTGGCCAATACATAACAATATCAAGAAGTTTATGCTTCTTGACACATCTTTTTTACAAAATTCTGTTTCCAACTGTCTTGAGCCCCCTTTTTTCCTTTGTATTCTGTAGATTTCTGATGAACCTCTTGCCTGCTGAAATTTTCTGTCACGTGGTCCTGGAAATGTCATAGTCTTCCTAGTTGTTAGGATGAAATAAACTATGAGAGGTAACCTCAGATCCTTGAGACAGTTACATTAGGACTAGACTTCATCATTACCACGTATGGAGATAGGCTTGCAATATTTTTGATCTTTTGGCTTACAATAGAGATTCATCTTTGCTGTACCAATATAAAGTAGTGTTAAGATATAATTACCTCAAAATTAAATATTATTAAGATTTGGGTTATATTTTGTTAGTATAAAATTTGGAGAGATTTAGTTACCTAATTGGATTGAAATTGATTTAGATTTTGATGGTGATTAAGATTAGGTAAATAACTTATAAAAGGCGCTTATGGGTTGAGAGGAAAGAAAGGAAGGATGTGAGGTGTTTGAAATATGTAAAGGGGTCCCCAGAGAGTGTGAGATTTGGTACGAGTGTTTTGAGTGTGGTTCATCTGATTATAAAGAGAGTCTACTTGGATGCATTGATTGAGGGTTTGCAACTTGAGTTATTCGAAAGTTGCATTGAGGGTTAGTGGCTCGCCATGCAGTAGCTATACATCGAGGAGGGTTAATGGCTCATTGTGCAATAGCTACATTGAAGAGGTTGGTGGCTTATTGTGCAATAGTCACATTTGGAGTGACACGTGTGATGGGATTTGGGATTCCAATTATAGATTATAATTCCAAATTTCATAGTAGATGAGATACCCCTTTGGGTCCCGCGGTTCCTCTAGTTAAGTGAGAGTTTCCATGTAAATAATTGTGTCATTTATATTGATGTTTTTGTTGATTTTATGTTTTCGTTTGTGATTAATATGTAACTTTTTCCCAACAAATAGATAGGGAAATAAGAATTATTGTGAGTGAAACAAATAGTTCAGGAAGTTTTTAGGTGTCAGCATTCTACATACATGGGCAAACTATGTAACGATAATCACATCCGGTTTGCAAAAATTATCTATCATGCTTTTAACTGAATCACCTTATTCAATTTCACAGGAAGCCAACAAGCGCAACAACAATTGGTTGCCACCTCCATGGGCCATTCTTGCCTTGGTGGTTCTTGGATTCAACGAATTTATGACGCTTCTAAGGTACAATTTTTCTGTTACTAACTTTTTCTCAACCCTTCTTTTCCTCGAAGTTCTCTGATGTTTCACCCTTAATTTGACACGCCCGACTTGTGGCAGGAATCCTTTGTACCTTTGTGTGATCTTTGTTGGCTTCCTAGTCAGCAAAGCTTTGTGGGTGCAACTAGACATATCGAATGAATTCCGAGGTGGCATTGTAAGTTTCCGCTTCCCTCATTGTTTTCACCCTTAATTTCCCTGATTTCTTTATTCGCATTCTGGTTGTTACTTGTTCAACTTCTTTTTCATTTCTTATGTATGCTTTGTTTGGTTCAAAGGAAAATATGTCCCTTACGGGAGATTTTTTTTTAAAAAAATTGTCTTTTTAGCTAAGAGAACGATTTCATTGTATAACTTTGTATGAAGTTTACGCTTGGCCAAGTTGAGGTTGGAGTGAGTCATATGACATGATTATCACCAAAAAGTTTTTCCCCACAACAAAGGAAAGTACTTTCTCTTTTGATTGAGGAGAACTCAATTTTTCCTCAACGGAGGAAAACATTTTCCACATTTGTGGTCGTTGATATGACTTGATGCAAAGATATAATAGATTTTGAGACAGAAAAAGGTTTTTTTTTGTCAAAACAAGATAGCCGTAGTGCTAGCATTGTCTGACTTCAAACTCCTTTGTACTTGCAGCTTCCAGGTATTTTATCATTGTCGACGAAATTCCTCCCTACAGTCATGAACCTTATGAGAAAATTAGCAGAAGAGGGGCAAATACCCGCAACCAACAACCCCCAAAGAAACTCTACCCGAGCTTCAAGAAGCTTCCAGAATGGAATAGACGCTGATGACGGTGTGTCATCCACTGGGTCATCTCGTGTTACGTTAGCCGATAATGGGACAGAACACACAAGTTCCTTCAAGGATGACTGAATGAACAAGCCTACATGCAAGAATTACCTACATTAAAACTGAAATTGTGTGAATTAACTGCAGATTGCTTCTTGTTGAGTCATTTCTACTGTTACGGCGAGCTGGTTGGTAGATAAGAGAGATGTTTTTGATATATATATTTTACTGGGTGTGAAAGCATTTATTGATTTTTGTTGTCGGGGTTTCAATGTTTTGATGTTGAGGAACCACTATTGCATAGTTCGTTTTTCTAGTAATATTATTGTTTGGGCAAAAATGTTGATGTTAAAGCACTTTTATGAGATTTTGTTGCTAGTACAAGTCACATTGCTTGAACAATTTTATATATTGCCCTAACAATAACTATTTTCTTTCTCATTTTTTTTTGGCTTTTTAGAATCTTCTGTTTGCATTATTTGTTTTAAAACGAGGAATATGGGATGTGGGATATTGTTTGAACGTGGGTTAATATATAAACAACTATAAAGATAAGTTTTGGATGAATTTTTTGATGTATTTGTAATGAAATCTTTTTGTCAAACAATGACAGAATTTGAATGGGATTGTGGACCTCTTATTTAAGTTTGTTTAGTTCTCTCTATTTTGTGTATTTGTTACTTTGCATTATATTGGAGAAAATTTTGCTAGTTTTTTGTGTGGTGTATGGAAAGTGTTTATATTTCAAACAACTTTAGTTTATACATCTATTTTTAATGGAAAATTAGTTTAGAGAAAATATTTGGTAGTCTTGACTATGTACTATGATTGTTTTTTTGGACAATGAGTACTTGAGTATTTTCATTAAAGTATAACAGAAGCATATATGGCTCATAAGCAGCAAAAATTTAAAATTGGAAAATGTTGGCGGTATTATGTTGAAATGACTTTGTTAAAAAAATTAAAAGTTCAAGAAAAACAAAAGAATAAATACAAACTCGAGATTTCAAGCAAGAACAACAAAGAACAGTATACTAGGATTTTTATGATGTTCAATTTTAAAAGAGATGGTCCTAATCTTCGACTCCCTATTTTTAGAGAGATCATCACTATGTCATTTGATTATTATAAGATTATAGACAAAACTACAAACGCAGACCTCAAATTACAAACTCATACATATTGCTTTTAAGATAGAAACCTCAAATATTAAATTATTTTTAATTTTTTTGATAATTAGAATTGAAGCCTCAAAGGCACAAAAGTGACATAAGGGGTACATATATGATAAAATATTCAAATCTTATGACACCTTATCTCTCTCTCACACACACACACACATATATATATATATATAAATATCAGAATATCAAGAAAATAAATGGTTAAATCTTATGCATATAAACGATAATTTCCAAAGAATTAATAAAACATTTTTTTTTTATCATACAACACACCCGAAGACTAAAGGGGGAGGGGGAACATATATATATATATATATATATATATATATATAATGCTGGAATTCGAACAGGGGTTATTAGGAGCAGAGCTCCACCCCACAAACCAGTGGGGCAACCCCTGGAATCCCAATAAAGCATTTTATTTAAAATTGCCTTTTTTCCCTCCTTGTCTGCAGTAGAGCAAGCGAACGTGTAGTACAATAATGCAGGCAGCAAGTTTTGTACTAAGTTCACTGTAGTGGTCTAGTATGTAATCACATCAGGTTTCATGGTACACTATCAATAATGGTAAAAGTGCTGGATCAATGTAATACCCAACATCACTCTTAATCTCTATGCTTTTTCCATTTTTCCATTTTATTATGTTAGGTTTTAGAAAATCGTTCTTGATAATAGTTCTAACATATGCTTTGATTTGAGATTACAAACGATGATAGCAAAAAGAATCAATGACAAAGAACACGGAACATCAGATTTAAGTGGTTCAGCCCTAAATGGCTTACATCCACGATCCTCCCTACCAATAAAGAGACCTACTTATTTTATTACAAACCGAAGTTAATTACAATTACATACCATATCACAATCAATGCTACGAGTACAGACTCTTTCACAAATAAGCTTCTAAGGATGAAACCTAAAGAAAGATCAGAAAGTTACACCAGATTCCAGCAAAAGTAATGTTCATCCAAGAAGAGCTTGAATTGATGGTTCACACCACCACGGATTTTCGCATGGAAAGGGAAGGAAGGCACTGAATAAATCGTAGGGAGAAACCCTCGAAGAAACATAGAGAAAGTTTGGGAGAGAAAAATGACGGAATGTGTGCAGTACAAAGAAGGCTTCCCTATTTATACCCAAAGAGCAATCCTTTTGCAGGCATTGCTTGGCATAGTCACTGTCGTCCAAGGCATTCATATCAATGACAGAGAGAGATACACCTAAACAAACACAAATTAGGCTCACTGGATGCTGATGCGTGGCAAGATCACCGCCTTCTTTCAGAAAACTGGAGGAGCGTATGAAAGCTTCTTTCCGCGATGGGCAGCAGGGATAGGGGCAAAACCGTAAGAACAAAATGGTTACCAAATCCATTTTTACACTTAAGTTGACCCTGAAGATAACTTTATTTATGATATATGCCATTGCTAGGTTTTAACCAAGACTCAAACGTTGTGTTTGACTTAATTCACCTAGATTTCTTATTTGGTCTTTTAATTAATTTTATAATTAGTATATATAGGAACCAAATATCAACATATAATAATTTCATTGCTGTTTTGTAATAATATAATATGAGATTTGAAACTTAGATATAATATGTACCCTTTCAATTCCTGTACCCTTTCAATTCTTGCCCCTCTTTAGCACCATATATTCAATTCTGTTTATATAATAATCTTCATAATACGTAAAAAGACCATACAATTCAGCAATTGACCAGATGGCACTCTGTAAGAGTATCTATATCAAATATTTCGAACATGAATATGGTTTGAATGTCTTCATAATATGCAAAAAAAACCACATGGTTCAAACTATTAGAAAATTAAGTTTGGTTTAGTTGAGAGGGAGAAAGGTCAGATATTTTAGGAATATTTTTCTTTAAATTGCTTGGGTAACATGTGAAATAATAAAATTGTATTTGATTGAATAATGATGAGTTTACAACATTACTATATAAAGAGTACAATAGTAGTGAAAAGGCTAAAGTAACCCTATCTAGATAATACAAGATACAAATCTGGATATGGAAGCAGAATATAAATAAGAATCAATAACTATAGCATATGTAGATCTATATACTGTAATACTTGAAACTGTGGTGTCCAAACCGAAAATTGACAAATTTAAAAACTCATTGATTGTGGAATGCAAACTCTTATCGGACTGTAGTTGGGTCAATCACGAATAGTATTATTAATGTTAAATTAGTGATAGAAGGACATATCAGAATTTTATACAGCAAGTGTAGCCTTGTGGAAATCCGATGGTCAGGGTCAGCTTTCACTTGGTATTGCAAAATGTTACAACCAATTGAGGTTGTAACCTAGATTGGGGTTAGGGTTCTTGATAGAAATTGGGAATTAGAGTTGAGGTGAGAGAAAGAGATAGAAGAAAGAGATGAGAGAGAGAGAGAGAGAGTTAGATGAGAGAGAGAATCGTTTGTTATTGTATTAGTTATTTTCTTAACAACCTAATATGCTATTTATACTAATTATCTAATACAAGTATTGTACTATTATGTACCCTAGTACAACTACTACTAATCATTTATACGTATTATTATACGTAACATTACTCCCCCTTAAGAGATTCTTGCCCTCAAGAATCTTAACAATAAGCATTGACATAAATTTTTCCTTAGTATAGCGAAAAGACATCAAAACTCAACTTGAAAGAGACTCTAGCGTCGGCTGCCACTGGATGTTGCAGAAATGCAGCTGAAAGAACCATGGTGCTGCTGTCAACTTGGTAAAGAACTCACAAATATCTTCCCAATAGCAAAGACGCACTATGGAACCCATAGAATTCTTGAAGAGAGTAAGGATTCGTTTGGTATACTTGCTTCCATAGAGTTTAACGGAATTTGTAGCAGTACCAACACCAAACAGCTCTACTTCGTCTTGCTTGTATGATGTATAAGCTCCATTTTCAGATCCTGTGAACACGTCAATAGCTATTTTGCTCATGTATTCTTTGCTGAATTTCTCAAAATAAGCAGTTGACAATACTACCAAAACAGAATCTTGCATCTTCACAACACTAAAAACTTCAAGATACACTTGTAAATTCTTAATTGTAAGATCTAATGGTTCAGCTACTTGCAAAGGTGCAAGGTCTTCAAGAGGATTCAGGTCATGGTATTCAATTTCAGGTGTTGCACCTTTTAAAATATCAGTTGTAATTTGTGGATCTTGTTGGCAATTCTCGCTTAGCTGAAGAACTTTGGAGCTTTGTGCATAAGCTTTGTCCTCCATTGGCATAACAACCTCTTCATCCAAACCATTTTCTTGATCAATCGTCTCCTCACTATGCACATCACCATCCACTAGCTCTAAAGGGTCACTTGAAGAAGAAACTTTGCTTGATTCTCCAATTGCCTCACAAAGAGTGAGGAATGTAATATCCATTTGACAACAACAATTATAAATGTTTCTTCCTTGCAACGGATTGATGGCTGAAATAGCTTGTTCTCTTGTGGAGAGGGACACTTGAGCTTCAAACATTAAGGTTACGAGTGAAAAACTTGGTAAAGAATGTCTTCGGTGATTGGAAAAAGAGCATTGTGAATTTTAACCAAGAGTGTAGATTCAGGGAAGATCTTTTCTTAGGTGAAGCCAACATTTTTATGAAATTGATAAGGAGAAGTGGATGATGATTCAATACCAGATTCGTTGCTGTGGCATGGGTTCTGTTGAAGTTCACATAGAATGTCCAACATCTTACTGTACTCCAGCTTGATTGAGACCATATCGGATTGTACTACTTGAAAGAGTTCATCAATTGCGTGAAATCGCCCATCAATTCGACTCTCGATGTCACCCAACCGAGCTTCCAACCGCCGCAGGTCTAAACTGCTTCGCGTACCGTCGGCCATGGATAAAAAAAACGCAGCACGTAACCTGCTTTGATACCAATTGTTACAACCAATTGGGGTATTATTATACGTAACACAAAAAGAAAGGGGAAATGATTTTGGAAAAGCTTGATAGGGCTCTTGGGAGAAAATATTGGACGGGTCTTTTCCGAACATTACGATCTTGGACAATAGATCAATTCGTTTTAAGATTTAGTGCAGACCTAATTTTGTCCTATGACCTTTCAAAAAGTACTTTTGTCAACAAATTAAGAGAAAATATTGGGAGGATTTGGCTTAGAAAATTCCCGAGGTTGAGGTGTTTTAATGTTGTCTATAAATTAATTAGATTGATAAAAAATGAATAAAAAGTTTGGTCTAGACGGAATTCAAACAAAATCATGGAAACACACAAATGAAGTTGAAAGAAACAGAAGAGGCGGTCCTCGGATGTAGGTCCTCTAAGGCAAACTATCAAGTGCACTCTTTTGGACAATATTAAGACTGTATATCTGAGCAGAAGAATGTTGATCTCACCAGTGATGTATGTACATATGAGGTCCACGAGGCACTCTTTAGGATGAACCCTCAAAAAGTTCCGATGCCCTCTTTTTTTAGTGGTTATGGGACAGATTGGGCTCTAAGATTGTGTATGTAGTTAGAACCTTTTCTTGTAGGGAGATAAGTTTCTCAATGAGGGCAGTCATATGTTTATTGCTTCGATTCCCAAGGTGGATAAATAAAAGCCTATAAGTGACTCCAGACCTATTAGCCTTTAGTGTCATCTATAATATCATCTTGAAGGTTCCAGAGAACAAAATGAAACTGATCCTATCCACAATAATACACCTCTCTGAAGGTGTTGTTTTCCTCAAAAGAGTAATTTAGGACAATATCCTTATAGCTCATAAATTCTCAATGCTTTTGGATGGAAGAAGAGAAAGATGGGGTGGATTGCTCTTAAGCCGGATATGGAGACGATGTATGATAGAAAGTATGCGACTTTTTGAAGGAAGCCATGTGTGTTTTTTTTTTTTTTTTGTGGAAAATGGATTAATTGGATCATGCAAGGTGTTCTATATTGCATCTTACTTGGTTATTATTGAAGATGCTCCTGTGGGTTTGATTAATCAATCCTAGTAGAGGAATTCATTGATGTGACCCGCTATCGCCTTATTTGTGTATTCGTTGCATTGAAGCATTAGCCAGGAATTTATAGAAGAATATTGACTAGATAAAGCTCGGTATTGTGGTTAGGATCTACAGGGAGCCCCTTTAGCGCCTTGCCTCTTGTTTACGGATGGTTGCTTGCTTTTTTGTGAGGCTAGGATTGAGTCTTGTTTCAAGATTAAGAATATTCTTGATGAGCACTTTCTGATTCCGTCAACAAGAACCTTAATAAATCTTTGATAGTGTTTTCCAGTAACATAGAGAGATGCGAGGTTAAGGGTTAATGACCTTCTTAGAATCGGTGATGCTAACATTACTTTTCATTACCCTAGATGTTTCTAAGGCCATAGCCAAAGCCTAAACTAGTTGATGGTTGATCTAACTTGCCGTTAACCTCTGAATTGGTCGCATAAAAAGTTAATTTACTATTTAAATTATCTGGAAGTTTTACAATTATGTAGTTGACATTGGACACATTATGCAATCTCTAGAGTTTCTAAGTGAGATTGTAGGAAATGTGACAACTTAAATAGATTGTTCAATTGGAGAAAGCATGGGAAATTGGTTGAATATGATAGCATTGGTCAAAATTTGGGGGAGGGCTCGAGCTTTGAAGAGCAACGACTATGAATCTAGCTTTTCCTAGCAAGCTGGACTAGAAGGTTACCTCGTGCGTAAACAACATCTGGGTGAAGCTTGTTTTAACAATGTCCAGAAAGGGGGGATTTTATTCTCCTATGTTCCAAAAATGGATGACTCTCTTGGTTGGATAGGAGTTATAGGTTCTTGTAATTGGTTCTAAAAAGGTCTAAAGGGAAGTTGGGCAATGACAAGACCATATTTTTTGTATGACACGTGGGTTTCAGAAAAACACAATTAAGATGATTTATAATAGAGATGCGAGATAAATCTAAGAGTCAAAGTAACTAGCTTTAGCCTAAGATAAAAGGGTTCCTTTGGAGGACTTTTCATAATAGACTTCCAACCGCGAATAACTTGGAACGAAGGGGGCTTCAGATTTGGAGCTAGTGTAGGAGTTGTAGTCAATACCTAGAGAACATTGGCCATCTTATTATAAACTTCCCCAAGTCTAAGAGAACTTTGAATGTGGCTTTGGAGAATGTTTTGTTGCTGAAAGACTCTAGTTTAGATTCATTTATTGAAGAATGGAAGATTAGAAAGAATGGGCAAGATGAGGAATGATTAAGCCAATCTTCTAAACTTTATTATTTTGGCTTGACACATCTAGAAGAACATGAACAATGTTGTTTTGAAAGGCCAAGCTCATCATTCGATGAAACCTTTCGTCCTTGCTAAGAAAATGGTCTAGGTATGGCAGTTCTATGATGAGATGGTTGAGGCTAACAAAGAGTTCATTGGTAGGATGAAAAGAAAGAATTGAGAGTGGAATGGGTCAAGGAGTTTGGAAGTGGAAAAGGTTAAGGTTAATTTTGATAGATTTATAAATGGGCTATCAAAATTTGTTACTAGAGATCACACCGGTAGATACATTACAAAACGGTTAAGCAAAATGGGAAAATCAATGATTGTGGTGGAATAAGTAGTGGTAGCAAGAGGTGACATCCATCAAGCTGTCTCAATGGGGTTAAGAGAATCCAATGTTCAAGTAATCAAACATTCCGATCTTCCTATTTATGTGAGATTATGATCAAAGTTCTAAGATGTCAATTTACGGTTCTTTAGCAGATGTTAATGATATCTTTTATAGTATCCCAATAAACATTAACATCAAATTATAACATTGCTGTAGAGAAGCGGATATGGCTGCTAATTAAGCACAAAAGTAGGGGCAGACGATTCCCTTGTTGGTTTAGTGGGCTTGTTTGCCTCGTGGTCAATTGTCTTCAATCATTATGACCAATGCTTTAGGAAGATCTTCCTAGGAAAGTCTTCTACACCATTTTCTTACCTTCTTACCTTGTTGAAAGGCAACCATTGAAGAGTTCCACATGGCTATCTATTGAATAGCAACCAATCCAATTTTACGGAACCATACCTAAAGATGGCCAACGGGAGGGGCGGGCCGGGCTGGGCCATGGGCCTTCTCAAAATTGAGGAGGCCCAAGCCCGGTTGGGGGGTTTTGGCCCCCAACTTGCTGTCCCAACGGCTCTTACGGCCATTGGGCAGCCCTTTTTGTTTTTCTAAAAAAAAAAAAATATGTTTTTCCTATAAATACCAACTAGATTTTTTCATTCAACCACACAACAATCATCAATTCTTTCCAATTCTCTCTTCTTTACTTTCAATTCTTTGCTCTCACTTGCTCAAGTTCAAAGTTTCAATCGAATTGTACTCGTAGAAGCTTGTAGAAGTTCAAATTTCAGTTTTCGCTTCGGTAAAATTAGTATCAAAATTGTATTTATTTGTCATTTTTATTTACCTTATTTGTATTCTTACTTGCATTTTATAATAATAAATGGAACATAATTCATCTTCATCTGGAGCTAGTTGATCTAGTTCTAGCTCTTCCCGACCTCCTCAAGCCCCTAGAATGGATAGATGAGTTGAGCTCAATACCCAGGAATGTATTTTTTAAGAACACGTACGATCACCTCCTTACACGGACACCTGTGATTGGAAACAAGAACACCTCTACGAGCAGGGTTATCCTGATTTGGGTGGTGTGGGATGTTCAGAACCCGAACCCACACCCACTACCGATGAAACTCAAACCCACACCTCTACGAGCAGTAGTAGATGTAATACCAGCGATGTATGGAAATGTTTTACACTAGATTGTGAACACGCTAAAGCATATTGTACTTTATGTGATCCTCCCAAATTTTTCAGGCATCCACTTAATATTGGGACTGACACTTTAAAAAGACACCTACAAAGAAGCCAACCCAATTTAAATGCGGATAAAACCCAATAAACTCTCGTATAGCAAGCGACTGGTTCGCTTGCAAACTTTAAGTTTACACAAGAAACTAATAGATACGAATTAATGAGATATGTCATTTCGATTGAAAAGTCGTTTACCAACGGCGAAGACTCTAGATTCGTCCGGAACTGTAAAACCGCATTAAACTCTGCCACTCCAAGGGTCCCTTGGAACACTTTGAAGTAGGATGCATTTAGGAAATTTGTAAATATGAAAAATAAACTTTAAGATATTTACAGATGAACACGAGCATGTTCTCGTTGACGTCTGACACGTAGAAGACGAAATCCGATGTACCTCCCATGTACATAACTGCGCATTGGATTGATTTTTCCTATGTTATGCAAAAATGAATAATTCGTTTTTGCCTATTTGAATATCCCCACAATGCTCATGTAATCAGGGGTGTCATTATGAACGCATGCCGAGAGTTGGGGATAGACAACTAAAATTTTCAGCATTACTTTTCATAATCCTACTAATAACACTGCATCTGTTAAATAATTAATTAGTTTATGAGGCCCATATTAGATGGAAAATGTTTTGATTTACATTGCATTTGTCATGTATTGCATTTAATGGTAATGGATGGTATGCAATTTATATATTTTCTCTGGTGGTTTTAAAAGAAGCAATTAAAGTAATTAAGACATCTGGAATTAGACAAAAAAATTTAAAGAACTTTGTGACAGACACAGGGTTTCTTTTAAACAATTTATATATTTGTAAATTTTTTGTTATTTCAAAGAGGTTACCGCATTTTTTTTGGATATTATTACCCAATCATTCCACACACAATATCTAAACTGGTAGATAGTGCTGTTTGGATGATAGGTAACTCCTCCAACCCCATGTTGTTTATCTTAAAATTAATATTGATTGATTTGATTTAGATTTGATTCGTGTGAAATTTCATATGATTTTGTTACATAATCTAATTTAGATTTGATTACGATTATAATTGGGTAACTCAATTATAAATAGGGGTTGGTGGTTGTTATTTGAGAGGTGCGAAGAAATGAGAGGAAAAAAAAGGAAAGATGTGAGGCGTTTGGGGACTTGTAAAGGGTTCCCAACAGGAGATTGAGAGATTCATTTGAATGTTTTGATTGTGAGAGTTTTTGTAGCTTATTCTTTCCAAAGCTACATCGTGAGAGAGTTGGTGTCTCACCATGCAACAGCTACACTTTGAGAGAGTTGGCAACTCGCTATGCAGTAGTTATATTAAGGAGGGTTTGTGGCTCGTCGTGCAGAAGCTACATTGAAGATGGTTGCTGATTGAATATTTTATATGAGGTTGAGGGTTTCAATTAGAGATTGTAATCCTTAATTTCATAGCGAATTGAGGCACCTGATGGGTCCTGTGGTTTTTTTTTTCCCCTCTAGTTATGAGAGGGTTTCTATGTAAATATTGGTGCCCTTGTTTTGATAGTTTTTTTATGTTTTTCGCTTCCGTTGTGATTGCTTGTGTGAATTTTCCTAACAATTCTCATGAATCAAGTTTTGCAGAAATGCATGATGTTTACATGGCACTGGAGTTATCACTGTGGTGAGAGGACTTCTAAACATGCCATACTGACGGTTTAGAAACAACTTGTTTTTGTATAGGGTTCTTTGATACAAAAAGGTGAACTCAAGCTTATGGTTCTCTTCTTTGAGCTTTGGCTAATGAGAAGGTTTTGTTCCTTTTAACCTCTCCTTCCTCTCCCCTGTCTCAATGTCATGCAAAGGGGTAATTTGTAGAACTTCCCTATATGAGAGGCACCTAGGATTGTTGGTTTCTAAGTTCACTGGGTAATTGAGGCGGGAAAATAGCCCGAAACTTTCCTCACGACTTACACGAGTTCTTTGAGTAAAGTTCATGTCATCTTCTATTAGGGGCAATGTCAACTCTCTCGAACTTGTTCGGACCTTATCCAAATTTGTCTTACTTGCCATGGTTGTATTTGGTGCTATCAAAGATAGTTTATTCAACACAACTATATGTTAAGATCGAGATTGAATCTTGATCTTAACCTCATGAAAAGAGAGTAAGGGATGAGAAATAAGTGAAAGGAGATGAGAAAGTAGAGAGAGAATAAGATGAGAAAAGAAATTTATCTCATAGGGATTGGTAATTTTCATTGAATGCCTCATTACAAGCTAATCAACCACTATTTAAAGAGAAATAACAAGAACAACTAACATAGGACCATACAAACATAATTCCCACCAAAACACCTAAAGCCATCCTAACCACCTAGCAACTTAGGTGCCAAAACCAATTCAAACAAATAAGCTACCTGCCTTTGAATTACAACCCAGATTCTCGCATTCATAACATTCCCTTCCCCTTGAAAACATTCTTGTCCTCAAGAATGGAAGAGAGTTGGAATAATGCAGATCACTTATTGCATATGAAAGATAGCTGAAGTAATGAAATCTTGCTGAAATTTGCAGTTGGAAGGATATCTGAAGCAACTCATCATGAATGCAGCTGGTCACATTAGCACCGTGCTTGCTCTGCTCAAGGATTTTGTGTGGGTATTCTGGTGGTCTACACTGATCAAACCAGACCAGACAACCCTCAACAACCACTCCACGGCTCAACCCTATGCAGCTAATACAGCCCCAAGCATTAACGTGCTGCAGAGGACCCTCAAACGCCAATATTCTGCAATTCTGCTTATAACATGCTGCACAGCAGAGTTTGAATGTATCAAGACCCATTAAACTGCTTATTAATTCCTTAAACATCTTAGGAGGCCTTCCATACTCAAACCAATTGACAAAAAATGCTGATAGACAGTCCCAAACACAGCCCAAACTGGTTCCCTAAGAAGAAAGAAATCTGTAACTGCTTCTGCCAATACTTTCAGGATGTGTTGGGTTCAAAAAGAAGCTTTCCCTCATCCGTAAGTTCATAAGACCTCTCAAGATCAAAGTTGCACCATCCATGAATCTACTTAACACCTGATATGCAGCTAACAGTGAAGTAATTAAAATTCCCCAAGAATTTTCAGCAGCTTCCGTGCACATTTGCTGTCCCAAATTGATCACTTGAACACTAGCAACTTTGGTTTTCATTTCTGAACTTTTGCTCCACCAAATCAAATACTCATGGGTCGCAATCAAATTTTCATCATCAGACTTAAAGATGAACTTCAAATCAGGACACCAATGACACAACTGAACATTTGAGATTAATTTTAGTGTAAGAGAAAATCTGTCCTGATCTTGGCTGCTGAAATGTAAAATATTTTCAGCTAGGAATGATCTTGTTTCCTTGTTATACTCCTTCACCCAAACATTGAGAAAGTATTGAAGCTTGTGCATATTATTTTTCCATTCGGAACAAACACAACAGATCACCCCAAGCACATTCAGATGCTGCACCAGATCCGCACCAATCAATTGCAATTGATCCCAATTGTCAAATGCTATAACCTCTATCCTTACTTGGCTTCGTGCACCAGTTGTACTGATTTTGGGCTGCACAGCTTTCTCTTCCAGCATATCACAGCATTTATACATGTCCAACAACTCAATTGCTTGCATAGGAATCAAGCTTTGTTTGTTATGAACCTTGAAACGCACTCTCGCAGCTCGAGTGCCTCTTTTCAGCAAAAATTCGATTCCTCTGAGCTTCATATAGTCTTGAGAATCTTCTTTCGGATCAGGAGGCAACTTATCATAAGAACTTGCAATTGGATAAGTCACAACTCCACTCATACAAAGGAATAAATCATCCCGAACTTGCTGATCGGCATGCCGATAGTGAATTTCAGCCACTATACATTCATAATCATTCATGTAACACAAGGGACCTCATAAAACATCCACGATGATGTTGTTCTGGTCCTGAGTTAACACTCCAGCTCGCCCAAAGGTGGACTTATGCATACCCTGATCTATATTTGATGACACTGTAGCAGAAACAATTGATTTCCCAACAGAATAGCATTGCTCATCAGTGAAAGCATTTCGGTTCAGCCTTCCATCTTTCCATGGAGTATCACTTAACTGATTTGGAGATGTACTCAGTGATATTGCAGCAGTAACATCTAGTTGTTCAATTGGAATCTCAGATTCTGCTGCACCCAACCCTTGTATACCAACACACATTTCAGAATCTTGTATACCTGCATGTAGATCGGTAAAAGCAGCATCTTGAGTTAGTTATTGTTGATCAACAAACCTCCCAGGCTAAGACATCACCTTACGCTTCAACTTCGTCCTTGTAATCTTCTTTGTTTCCCAAAAATCGTTCAATGCGTCATTGAGTTGGCTTCTCTTAGCTCTACTCCTTGCTTTCTTTAACATTCCCTTGACATGGAAATCATATTCCCATTCCGGAAGCATGTCATGTTGTAGCTCTTCCTCTTCAAAATACTCTAACTCTAGCAAAGAGTCTTCATAATGATCATCTCGTTCAACCTCAGGATCAACCAACTCGTGTTCATCAATTTCGACATTACCTTGGTCCAACTCATCTTCAACTACATTAAGTGGCTCCACATTATGCACTTCAGCTATTGCGATTTTATCAGCCTCACAATACACCTAATGTTTCGATTCTTCAAAAGGCCTTACTGGTTGAACAGCAGGAGAGTTTGGCCTTCTAAATTGTTCTCGAAACTCAGCGAATTCCACTTCAAATTGCTCCATTTGCTGATCCCAGCGCTTGCTAATCCTATCCACCAATTCTTGTGATTGAAAAATAACTCGATCAGATCTCTCTATTATAATCGGCTGAGCTTGCTGATCACTCTTCACGTTGTTATGCTGGTTCATTTGCCGTATCAATTCAACATTAGATTTCTGGAGTTGATCACACATTGTCTTCAGCCAATCCGGAATTGTTGCATCACTACCATCCATAATCGCTCTTAAACTTCACACTGTGAATTGATCTGAATGATTTTCGAATTAACCGCGGCACCAAATGTTAAGATCGACAATTATCTGGATTTCAAGATCAGATTTAAGAATTGCCTCAGATTCCCAACCCTAACTGACGCACTTCGAACAGAGGAACTCGAACAAACCCTAACCGCAATGTTAGTTGAGAAATTCGACTTACACTTTTGAATTAAGCTCGGCTCTAGCTCGCAATCAAGTTCTCAACACAATACCTAAAGCGAACTTTACGAACGAAATTGGATTTCAACAATTTTCGTTTCCTAGTTCACTGTCAGACTTTCGCTTCGCTGTCAGAATTTCGCCTAACAGTTCTCCACTCAATAACATATAATTCTTAAGAAACAAACGCTTGTTCTGATGAACTCTCCCCACTTCTAAGCTTATCAACACAATTTCATCACAATTTAGCGAGAAAAGCAGATTTGAATCGAGTTTGAGCTTGCTGTTCAGAAGAGTTACCTCAACTTCAATTTCTAAGTTGTAGATCTGATTGAACCTCAATTCAGCTGGTTTCTGATATTTTGATGATGATCAAGTATAATGTGGATCAAATAACTCAATTTAAACTTCTTCTTCGACCGATCAGATGAGTGTTCGATCAACAACAGCTAGCTCAGCACAAAGCTTCAGTAACTACTACTTGCTTCAACACTCAACTTCTGCAGCAAATGCTTGATCGATCCTATTGAATTCACTCTGAATCAACTTTGATGTTGAATGTACTCAACAAATACTGAACAATTGAACTTCCTACAATGTAATTCGATCACTTTTAATCCCAACCGATACACTTCCAGGCACTTGCTGAAAACTAATGCAGTAACCGCCAATATTCACCTCAAAATTCAGATTTGAATTCTGATCACAAAATATGAATTAAATCAGTGGTACAATTATTTTTATTGATTAATTGAAATACAATTAATCGTATTTTGTAATTTTTTTCCGGATATGAGATTGATTCGAAAGCCAAATCAAGGCTCTGATACCAATTGTTAAGATCCAGATTGAATCTTGATCTAAACCTAATGAAAAGAGAGTAAGGGATGAGAACGAAGTGAAAGGAGATGAGAAAGTAGAGAGAGAATAAGATGAGAAGAGAAATTTATCTCATAGATATTGGTAATTTTCATTGAATGCCTCATTACAAGCTAATCAACCACTATTTAAAGAGAAATAACAAGAACAATTAACATGGGACCATACAAACATAATTCCCACCAAAACACCTAAAGCCATCCTAACCACCTAGCAACTTAGGCACCAAAACCAATTCAAACAAATAAGCTACCCGCCTTTGAATTACAACCCGGATTCTTGCATTCATAACACTATACTTTGTTATTCATGGAGAAAGATACTTCTCCTTTTAGGCTAAATGAGGTCATGACATCACATATACCTAGTAAAAGTTTCATTGAAATGGGATCAATAGTAATTGTCCTATTTCAATTGAATTTTATATGATATTGACCAATGTAATGCAAATAACTTATTTCTCGACCTCTTTGTTATCCATAGTGAAAGCTATCATATTTAAATTTACTCGGACAAATAGAACAATAGAACTCCGAAAATCCTTGCACGTGATCATACAATCAACGAACGAGATTCCATAGAGTTGTGATGGATCAAGAATCTTGGAGTATGGAGACTTCAACTATAATATCATTAGTTAAGCAAGTGTAGAATTGAAGGGTGAAAGACAATGAGCGCTGATTTTGTACTTAGATATGAGGACAAGTTGTCTTGTCGTTCGCATATAAAAGGTAGTGACAAGTATCTTATCTAGGAGATTGAACCCTATCATCTCCAACCTTGTTGAAGACACTCAAACGACCTTGATACTGAACAGGTAAGTGAATTTTGTGAAATATATGCTAAATCACTGAATAAAAAAGAAAACCCAATACAGAGTTCAAAAAGAAAAAAAGAAAACCCAATAACTATTTGATAACTATCAACAAAACAGTACCCGAATAAAGGACACGTGACCACTGAGATCGAAGTGCATCTCGGACTGAGATGCACTCACGGGAGGCGATGATGTGTTTTTCTAAGTCTATCAAAGTTTAATATAAAACCCTATTTATTAAACACACTTAAATTGAAGTGTAGGACGAGAGGGTGTCGAACCACAGAGACTAAGAGTGCGTGAATTTATTCTATGACTTAAATTGATTTGAATAAAATTGAGAGGTTTTTGTGTTAATCAACCTAAGGAAACAACAATTAAACTAAGGTAATCTACTTCTAATCGAAAAAGTGTATTAAATTGGAATCTAGGGTTTCGAATCCATCGTTAGCCAATTACTTTTGTGCTAACTTTTAACTTGGGATTATTAATTGTCACACGAGTAATGGTTTAGGCTACAAGCTTCAACCTACTAAGATAATGTTGTTAGTATTGCGTATTGACTCTATCTAACTAAAGCATAAGGAAAATAAGCTTTACTTAACGTATTGTTAATTATTACATATTGACCCTATCTAACTAAAGCATAGGGAAGATAGGCTTTAATTAACAATTTGGTTAATACTATTGCTTGATTAATTAATCCTGAGGCTTCAAGCACAAAGAATTAATTTATAAATATCAATATCGACAATTAAAGGTTACAAACTCAATAATCATATCAATTGAATAAACAATAAAAATATAAGACTTCAAAGTATTTATCTCAACCAAGCAATTCATGTAAACAATCAAATTAACCCGAACTAAAAGTAAACAAAAATAAAGGCTAAGATTTTATCTAACCCCATAGAGCAAGTTAGCTCTCCATCAAGGATGATCCGGTGAAGAAGAAGTTGAACAAACTCATGTTGATCTCCGCGCTAATTTCACTCTCATTCCAATTTAACGAAAAAATAAAGAAAAATAAAAATAAAAAAATCTGAAAGAGAGAGAGAGAGAAAGCTGAGGGAAGAATGCAGAGGCGGTGAAAGAGGACGGTAACGGCCAAGACCCCCACCAACGACCCCAAAACGACAAATTTATATTCCCCCAAACCGACTCTTCTTCCCCGCTCTACGCCCTACCGATTTGGGCCGCGGTCTGGTGTCGGTTGGGCGGGCGTTTGGGCCAGGGTGTGAATAGGGGCTGTTGGGCTGCGGGTTTTGGGTGCAGGCTGGGCCGAAGACGGTGATGGGCCTGTGGAGTTGGTCCGTACTGGTGTCGAGGTGGCTGTTGGGCTGGTCGTGGGCTGTCATTGGGCTGGGCTGTGGGTGGTGGTTGGGCCGACAGATATGGAGGTTGAAGGTGATGAATAGTGTTGGCTCGGGTCGATGCGGGTCGAGCTTACACGTTCTTGTCCCGAATCTCGATTGACTTGATTTAATTGTTTACGCATCGAGTTTGCCTCATTTGCACCAACATTTGACAATTTTCGGAACTTTAATTTCAAACCTGTTAAACATAAAAATTACCAAAATGAGTGTAGAATTATAATTAAATAGGTGCAAAATAATTAAAATAATAATTAAAAGATGCGTAAATATGAGATGCATCAACACCCTCACACCTAACCTTTGCTAGTCCTCGAGCAAAGTAAATGGTTTAACATATAGACTAAAATGACCAACTACCTCAACCATCCCAACCTTTTACCAAGTTTTCCGAGATTAAAACCTATATTACAATTTCAGACAAGGTTAAATCATCTAGAGCATTCTCCAATTCCATGAATTTAGATGATTAATCTTCAAAACTCGTCATAGAATTTCATTAACCTTGTATCAACTAATAGGAATTACTCAAGCAATTTAAGCGCACAAGTGAAAGTGATTAGGATTTCATGCCACGGAATCTCCTCAAATTCTAGCTCCCAATCAAATATATAAAGGTTTTGTGCACCCGCACCATTGAATCACTTAAACACATGCCTATACATAGAGAAAGTTTAAGTGGCATATGAGTGACCACTTTACAACATTTTGACCTTAATATAACCCAAAAAAAACTTTATCACGAACGTACATCAATTTTTAATTTTTCTTTTTCTTTTGCTCTTTTTCTTATGGGGGAAACCCCTTTTTTTCATTTTTTTTCATTTTGTTTCCTCTTTCTTTTCTGTCCATTTTTAGACTTTGTTTTAATAACACGTACTTCATCATTACAATTGACATTGACCAACCAGTACTTTACAAAACATCAAGGGTAAGGATTAGGATAAGCCAATAAGGCAGGCTTGCAAAACTCATGATATATAAGGTTGTTTTCTCAAATTCTTCAGATTTTCCGCAACATGAAAGTTCTATGCTTAGTGAATATGTGAGCGGCATGAGTAGAACCCATTAATATCAACAATAATCAACAACACTCATTAACAAGTATGAAGTAGAATCATTTAATTTTATGGAATTAAGAGAACGAAATAAACAACTAATCCCACTGTCATCATAACATACGCGTCGATCAAGGAAAACTTAGCTAAACGATTATAATGCACTCTCAAAATGCACAAAAAGATGTTCAAAATTTTAAAAATTTGACCAAAAATGAGCATATGCAAATGAGCCTCACCCCCACACCTAAATCATGCATTGCCCTCAATGCAACAACATCAATCATTAAAGCACAAGTGGGAGGTGAGATGGAGCAATACAACCCAACGAGACGGCGCAGACATGAATTTATGATTTCTTCAACCTAGCATAAGAACCTGAAAAGAGAGAAAACAAGCCTCGAAGCTACTAATTAGGTCAACAACAAAATTAAAAACAAGAAATAACAAACCTAGGTTGCCTCATAGGAGCGCTAAGTTTTACGCCTTCAGCCAGGCGCGATAGGTCTAGAGAAGATCAAGTATCAGTCATTGTGTCCATCAAAGAGACAACTTCAATAAGCTGCCCATCAGCAATTCCATCCAACTCAATTACAGGTTTAAGCCTTTGACCATTTATAGTGAACGCACGACCATCTTTAGGGTGGTATATCTCAACAGCACCCGAGGGGTATACCTGCTTAACCACAAAAGGACCATACCACCTAGACCTCAACTTACCAGGAAAAAGATGCAATTTAGAATTAAAAGGCCAAACCTTTTGATCAGGAGCAAATGTTTTTCTCAAAATATGTTTATCATGAAAAGCCTTGGTTTTAGCTTTATAAATCTTTGCATTCTCATAAGCTTCATTCCTTAGTTCTTCCAGCTCACTCAATTGAAGCTTTCAGTTAGCACCAGCTTGGTCTAAGTCCAAATTCAAGGCTCTAGTGGCCCAATAAGCACGGCGTTCTAGCTCAACTGGTAAATGACATGCTTTACCAAAGACCAACCTATAGGGTGACATACCAAGTGGGGTGTTGTAGGTGGTGCGGTATGCCCAAAGAGCATCATTCGACCTAAGGGACCAATCTTTCCTATCAGGACGAATCGTTTTCTCAAGTATAGACTTGATCTCACTGTTTGAAAGCTCTACTTGACCACTAGTTTGGGGATGATAGGGGGCAAAAATCTTATGATGCACCGAGTACTTCCTAAGAAATGCCTCAAATGACCTATGAATGAAATGACTACCACCATCAATAATGAGTGCCTGAAGGGTACCAAAGCGGTTAAAAATGTGGTCCTTGACAAATTGCTTGACCACTTTGTGGTCATTGGTCCTAGTAGGTATAGCCTCAACCCATTTAGACACATAGTTGACCCCTAAAAGTATGTAAACAAATCCAAAAGATGGGGGAAATGGTCCCATAAAGTCAATACCCCAAACATCAAATATTTCCACAATTAAAATGGGGTTCAAAGGCATCATGTCTCGACGCGTCATTGCGCCTGTGCGGTGACAATGCTCACATGCAATACAAAACTTGTGAGCATCCTTGAACAGAGTAGGCCAATAAAAACCACACTGTAGGACTTTTGCAGCAGTCCTACGACCTCCAAAGTGTCCTCCACATGCATATGAGTGACAAAAAAAATAAAATGCTATGATACTCACACTATGGAACACATCTATGAATTACTTGGTCCGCGCAATGTTTAAACAAGTCAGGGTCATCCCAGTAAAAGTGCTTTACTTGAGTATACTTTTCTTGCTTGGACCAAGTAGATGGAATCACACCTGTAGCGAGGAAGTTAACAATATCTGCGAACCAAGGGCCACGTGAATGGGAGACAACAAAAAGTTGCTCGTCGGGAAAAGAGTCATGCATTGAAATAGATGGATCATGATGCTCAAAGAAAATCCTACAGAGATGGTCAGCTACCACATTCTCTGAACCTTTCTTATCTCTAATCTCAATGTCAAACTCTTGAAGCAGAAGAATCCACCTAACGAGCCTAGGTTTCATTTCTTTCTTAGAGAGCAAATATTTCAACGCAGCATGGTCAAAATAGATAATGACTTTTGACCTCAAAAGATAGGAACGAAACTTTTCAAGAGCAAACACAACAGCTAGCAACTCCTTTTCAGTGGTGGTGTAATGGCGCTGGGCATCATTAAGAGTTTTACTAGCATAATAAATGACATGAGGCACTTTGTTCACTCTTTGAACTAGGACGGCACCTATAGCAAAATCAGAAGCATCACACATAATTTCAAAAGGAAGAGAGTAATCTGGGGGCTGCATAATGGGGGCCGAAACAAGTAATGACCGTAGTTTTTTAAAAGCTTCTAGTCAAGACTCATCAAACTCAAATGATGTCTCCTTAGCTAGCAAGCTAGTTAATGGTCTGGCTAACTTCCCAAAGTCCTTAATGAATCTCCTATAGAAACCTGCATGACCTAGAAAGGATCTAACTTGCTTCATGTTTGAGGGAGGGGGTAAGTTTGCAATCAGATCTACCTTAGCTTTATCAACCTCAATACCCTTCTTGGACACTCTATGACCCAATACAATCCCCTCTTGAACTATAAAGTGACTCTTTTCCCAACTCAAAACAAAATTGGTCTCTTCACATCTTTTTAGCACAAGTCTTAAATTCTGCAAACATTTATCAAACGAGGGTCCAAAAACAGAGAAACCATCCATAAAAACCTCAAGAAATCTGTCTACCATGTCAGAAAAGATAGACATCATGCATCTCTGAAATGTAGCGGGTGCATTACATAAACCAAATGGCATCCTACGATAGGCAAATGTGCTGAAGGGGCACGTAAAAGTCATTTTTTTCTTGATCCTCTGGGTAGACTGCTACCTGGTCATATCCTGAATATCCATCAAGAAAATAGTAAAAGCTCTGACCAGCTAACTTCTCCAAAATCTGGTCGATGAATGGTAGAGGAAAATGGTTCTTCCTAGCGGCAGAGTTAGCTTCCTATAGTCAATACACTCTCCAACCTGTGGTCTCTCTAGTGGGCACTAACTCTCCATCACTACTCCTAACCACAGTAACGCCCGACTTCTTTGGGACTACCTGAACAGGACTAACCCACCTACTATCAGAAATTGGGTAAATGATACCCGCATCAAGCAACTTCACAATCTCTTTCGTTACCACTTCTTTCATGTTAGGGTTCAACCTCCTTTGCATCTCTCTAGTGGGTCTAGCATTCTCATTAAGAAAAATCCTATGCATACAAATGAAAGGGTCTATACCCTTCAAATTAGCCACAGACCACCCAATGGCAATCTTATGATCACTAAGCACTATCATCAATGCATCCTCCTGTTCCCTAGACAACTGAGAAGAGATAATCACAGGTAAAGTCTCATCGGGTTCTAAGAAAGCATACTTAAGAGTAGACGGCAACGACTTAAGTTCAAGTTTAGGTGGTGAAATTATGGAAGGCAAGGCAGGGGAATCCGAAAGCGTAGGTAAAGCTTCTACTTTTGACAGCCAATGACAAGTCTTTAAAGGGGCACATATCTCAAGCAAATCATTCATCTCTCTAATGTCATTTTCAATCTCAAAATCATCAGAACAATTGTATACTAGTGCTCGCTCAAGGGAATCACTAACTAGGATAGAAGGGAGTGTTTGGTTCACCAAATCATCAATAATATCCACCCAGAAACACTCTGACTCATCCTCACTAGTGGGTGACAACGAAGCCTTAAAAATATTTAACCTAATAGTCATATTGGCAAAGCTAACATCCATTACCCCAGATCTACAATTAATGGTAGCATTGGTCGTTGCTAAGAAAGGCCGACCTAGAATGATTGGGACATGGTTTTTTGAATGACTAGAAGGTTCCATATCAAGCACGGGGAAATCAGCAGGAAACAAGGCTTTGTCTGCTCTTATTAGCACGTTAATCAGCTCACCACGGGGAATCCTAGTTGATCTATCTGCTAATTGCAAGGTCACTGTGGTGGGTTGCAACTCTCCCAGGCCTAACTTCTCATAAACCGAGTAAGGAATAATGTTGACACTCGCTCCTAAGTCCAGTAAGGCTTTTTCGATCGGGTAGTCCCCAAGTGAACAAGAGATGGTGGGGACACCAGGGTCCTTGTACTTAACTGGAGTGTCACACTTCAGAATATAGCTCACTTGCTCGGCTAAGAATACTTTTTTAGGCAGATGTGCTCTAGATCGCCTCTTTTGGTTCAGAAGGTCCTTAATAAACTTTGCATAGGCCGGGATCTGTTTAGTCGCATCAAGAAGGGGAATGTTTATCTTTACTTGCCTAAACGTCTCCAAAATGTCTTCCCACTTCTTATCCTTCCCATTTGGATGTGGGGTAATTAAAGCTTAGGGGAAGGGCACTCTCGGTACATATGAGGAAGAAAGATCAGAGGTCCTAAGAATGGGAGAAGGGTGTGTGACCTCATCGGTTGCCTTCTCCCTTTGCTTGCTCTTCTCTTCTCCCTCACCACTTATGGGTACTCCACTCTCAACACTCACCCCATTGTCAACCTCCATCCCACTTCTTAACACTGTAATGGACTTTGCTTGTTCTTGATGGGGAGGATTGTTGTCTTGCCTTACACAGTTCCTAGGGTTCTCTATAGCCTGGCTAGGGAGTCTTCCCTCATCTCTCCTACTCAGAGTGTTAGCTAGTTGACCTATTTGGGTTTCTAGCTTTGCAATCGATTGTGTATGGGAGTGGAGGAGTTGGGAATTAGCTTCCAAACCTTTCAGCGCACTCAAAACCTTCTCTTCAAAATTCGAATTAGAGCTCAAATTAGGAGGTTGAGAGTAGTTGGAAGCATATCCTTGCGGATGAAAACCCACAGGCCGGGGCATACCAGGTTGTTGAGGTCGTGGGTTCTGTTGTCGTGGCATAAACTATCCTTCTCCTCCTTGCCTCCAAGAGAAGTTAGGATGGTTTCTCCAGCCCGGATTGTACTTGTTAGAGTATGGGTTGTTTCGTGAGAATCCTTGGGCTGTATTGACTTGTTCCTCTGACTACTCCATATAAGGTGAAGCAGAGGGGCAGTCATGTGTAGAATGAGAGACACCAGAACATGAAGAGCAAGCACTATACACATTTGAAACATGAGACACATTAGGTGCAGTAGAGGCGGCCAATGTCATCCTAAATAGGGAAGTTAACTGCTCTATGGAAGAGGCAAGAGAGTCTACTTTCTTATCTAAGATGGAGATGTGAGCAATCTCATTTACTCCTCTATCTAACCTAGTAGCACTAAGACGCGCATGTGCGGCAGATTGTTGTGAATTATCATTCAAAAGTTCAAACAATTCCCACGCCTCGTCCTCATCCTTTCTAAGGAACTGACCACCACACGAGGCATCAACAGTTTGTTGATCCTTCTCGTTTAACCCATAATAGGAATTTTGGACTAGTTGCCATTTAGGGATAGCATGATGCGGACAGGCTCGTAAAAGTTCCCTAAACCTATCCCAACTCTCGTGAAACTCTTCAGTAGGAAGTTGGGCGAAGTTGTTAATGGCTCTCCTAGCAGTGTTAGTCTTGCCAATGGGATAGAATTTCTTAAGAAATTCTTGTTGCATTTGAGTCTAAGTACTAATCGTCCCACTAGGTAAGGTGCCTAACCAATATTTAACCAATATTTAGCATTTTCCTTTAAAGAGAAAGGAAAGAGGCAAAGTAAGATGGCGTCATCACTCGCGTTAGGAATCCTAAAGGTTGAGCAAACCTCCATGAAACTGTCCAAGTGTGTGTACGGGTTCTCATTACCTAAGCCGTGGAATGAAGGAAGCATCTGTATAGTATGTGGCTTAAGCACGAACTGATGGGCTACGGGAGGCAACCTAATGCATGAGGGTCAAGGCTATGTGGTGGGAGTAAAGTAGTCCATAAGCGCACGTGTTTGTTGTTCGTCAGCCATTACTAAATCAGAGTTAGCACTAGCGGATTTTGCTCGGTGTTTGGCTCTAAGGTCTTTTAAAGTTCTTTCAATTTTAGGGTCAAATCTAGTAAGGTCAAGAGATAAAGAGCGACGACCGTGCATAAACAATTAACCATACAAAGCAAGTAAATTAAAAATTAAATAAGCAAAATAGATAAAACAGAAGAAACAAATACTAAAAAATGACAGATAACAAAATACTCTAAAATCTACTTATGCGCGAAAATCACAAGAAAAATAATGCTAATAAAAGAAAATAAAATTTTTTTATTATTTTTTTTTAGAAAAGAGATAATAACAATTAAAGAGAATTAAAAATTAAAACCCTAAATTAAGAATCAAATTAAGATTTCAAATCCTGGGTTAATATATAAAATAAATTAATTTAAAATTAAAGAAGGAATAGAAACTTAAAAATCAAAGAAAATCACAAAAAATAAAATCACGAACGGTGTCTAGTCACCAGCAACGGCGCCAAAATCTTAATGTGTTTTTCTACGTCTATCAAAATTTAATATAAAACCCTATCTATTAAACACACCTAAATTGAAGTGTAGGACGAGAGAGTGTCGAACCACAGGGACTAAGAGTGCTTGAATTTATTCTATGACATAAATTAATTTGAATAAAATTGAGAGGTTTTTGTGTTAATCAACCTAAGGAAACAACAATTAAACTAAGGTAATCTACTTCTAATCGAAAAAGTGTATTAAATTGGAACCTAGGGTTTCAAATCCATCATTAGCCAATTACTTTTGTGCTAACTTTTAACTTGGGATTATTAATTGTCACACGGGTAGTAGTTGAGGCCACAAGCTTCAACCTACTAAGATAATGTTGTTAGTATTGCGTATTGACCCTATCTAACTAAAGCATAAGGAAAATAGGCTTTACCTAACGTATTGTTAATTATTACGTATTGACCCTATCTAACTAAAGCACAGGGAAGATAGACTTTAATTAACAATTTGGTTAATACTATTGCTTGATTAATTAATCCTAAGGCTACAAGCACAAAAAATTAATTTATAAATATCAATATCAACAATTAAAGGTTACAAACTCAATAATCATATCAATTGAATAAACAATGAAAATATAATACTTCAAAGTATTTATCTCAACCAAGCAATTCATGTAAACAATCAAATTAACCCGAACTAAAAGTAAACAAAAATAAAGGCTAAGATTTTATCTAACCCCATAGAGCAAGTTAGCTCTCCATCAAGGATGATCCGGTGAAGAAGAAGTTGAACAAACTCATGTTGATCTCCGCGCTAATTTCACTCTCATTCTAATTTAACGAAAATCTAAAGAAAAATAAAAATAAAAAAATCTGAAAGAGAGAGAGAGAGAAAGCTGAGGGAAGAATGCAGAGGCGGTGAAAGAGGACGGTAACGGCCAAGACCCCCACCAACGACAAATTTATATTCCCCCAAACTGACTCTTCTTCCCCGCTCTACGCCCTACCGATTTGGGCCGCAGTCTGGTGTCGGTTGGGCGGGCGTTTGGGCCAGGGTGTGAATAGGGGCTGTTGGGCTGCGGGTTTTGGGTGCAGGCTGGGCCGAAGACGGTGATGGGCCTGTGGAGTTGGTCCGTACTAGTGTCGAGGTGGCTGTTGGGTTGGTCGTGGGCTGTCATTAGGCTGGGCTGGGCTGCAGGGGGTGGTTGGGCCGACAGATATGGAGGTTGAAGGTGATGAATAGTGTTGGCTCGGTTCGATGCTGGTCGAGCTTATACGTTCTTGTCCCGAATCTCGATTGACTTGATTTAATTGTTTACGCATCGAGTTGGCCTCATTTGCACCAACATTTGACAATTTTCGAAACTTTAATTTCAAACCTGTTAAACGTAAAAATTACCAAAATGAGTGTAGAATTATAATTAAATAGGTGCAAAATAATTAAAATAGCAATTAAAAGATGCGTAAATATGAGATGCTTCAACACCCCTACACCTAACCTTTGCTAGTCCTCGAGCAAAGTAAATGGTTTAACATATAGACTAAAGTGACCAACTACCTCAACCATCCCGACATTTTACCAAGTTTTCCGAGATTAAAACCTATATTACAATTCCAGACAAGGTTAAATCATCTAGAGTATTCTCCAATTCCATGAATTTAGATGATTAAACTTCAAAACTCATCATAGAATTTCATTAACCTTGTATTAATTAATAAGAATTACTCAAGCAATTTAAGCGTACGAGTAAAGGTGATTAGGATTTTATGCCACAGAATCTCCTTAAATTCTAGCTCCCAACCTAATATATAATTCATTACACTTGTAAAATAATCGAACACCCTTGTAATAATTCATTAAGTCAATAGAATCTAAGGTTTGAGTTTGACTTTTTATTAAAAAAATATGTACCAAAACACTATTATAAATCAATACATCTATTTTATCTTAACTAGTCAATTATATTGTTAATAATCCAATAATGAGAACTCACCCCACAAACCACAAAAAAGCCCACATATTATAGCTCTACTCAAAGAACACCAACACTAAGTGGCTGTTTGATTTAGGTTTTTTTCAGCTAACAACTGCACTTTAACCCAAAAACGCACTTTTTGAGTTTCTCAAGCAGAGACTTTCAAAATAAAAAACAAATTAAAAATAAAACTAGAAGTTTTTTTTGTTAAAAAATTGTAAACACAAAGAGGAAAATATTATTTATTAATTATCCATATTCACAATTTCAAAAAAATAAATTATAAAAGATATAACTTACCCTAAAAACAATTATTTTCAGGCCAAAAAATATAGGTTAAAAAAATCGGACAAGGGACCCACCAAAATGAGAAAATGACTCGAAACTGTGGGTGAAGGGGGCCAGCCGGGTAGCGATGTTTGCGGGTGATGCGCCACTGTGAAACTGCCAGCTTCTTATCCGACAATCGCCACCTCTTACTTGGCTCTTGCTTTTTTGATTGACAACTGTCTTCTAGTCGATGTCAATGGGATGAGTAAAATTGGTTACATATAAATAAGTATACATGATAGTAAGACGGGTAGAGAGTACAGATAAGGTAAAAATGCTTATATCCGTCATGGGTGTTGGGGCGGGTATAGGTATATTATTGTTTCCGCCCGTTCCCATATCCATCCCACATCATTAATTCAAGTTTGTATTTAATTAATTTAAATATAAAATAAGGATATATATACTCAATTTATCCAAGCAATATGGCAAACGTAATTGGGTCATTATGTGTGTGAATATTTATAACTACTGGATACCCAAAGTTGTGGGTAATGGATACCGCTTGGATATTTATAGATAGTGAGGGAGGTGGTATATGCGTTGTTTTGGTACCGGTTATTTCAATGGAAGGTCAAACTCAAACCTTTAAATTTTTATTGATTAATGGATTTGATACAAGAGGCATCATACATTGAGTACAAAATGTAATATATGGGGGCATGAAAGTGAGTGAATTTGTGTGTCCCTCTATAGATGCCCAAGAATGCCATTGGCTTGTGAGTATAGCAGTAAAAAATAGATGCGGATGACGTCCTGGCGAGACGCAACCCCGTACGAGACGGAATCCCGGGCGAGATGCAATCCTCGGCAAGATGAAATCCGGGCAAGATGCGTACATGGGCAAGATGCGGCCCTGGCAAGATGAGACCCCGAGTGAGATGCAACCTTGGTCAGAACGCAACCCCAGGCAAGATGGGATCCTGGGCGAGATGCAACCTCAGGTGAAATGCAACCCCGGGTGAGATGCAACTCGGTTCGAGATGTTTTAAGGGGTTGTTATCAGTTAGTCCCCCGCTATTTCGTAATTAATTTTCATTTTACGATTTTCAATGCGGTTGGTTTTATAAATACGGGGAAGTAGTGGGCACTCTCCTTCACTTTGGCCTTCACTCCCTTGACTCCTCCAAGCTTTGACCTCTCCTCCACACTTTAGCCTAGGTTACTAAATGGCTGACTCTT
Organism: Simmondsia chinensis; assembly: GCA_018398585.1. Classification (NCBI taxonomy): domain Eukaryota; kingdom Viridiplantae; phylum Streptophyta; class Magnoliopsida; order Caryophyllales; family Simmondsiaceae; genus Simmondsia; species Simmondsia chinensis. Next base: position 26,616,439 of record JAGTTD010000011.1, read on the forward strand.
CGAACTTTACTTTTGAAATTTTTTCTTACTTTCTTGTGAAGTCCCTTTTGAGGTTTAGTACTCTGTCTCGTTCTCACGCTCGTCTTATCCATTCTCGTCATTTCATAGAGACTCACGCCTCTCGCTCTTTGGACCGTTATGCTGACGGGTTCTTGGTCCAATCACGATGCTATATTGACCCAGACAATGTTTTGGTCTATCCCGATGCTCCTGCTGATGGGACAGCCTTGCCTCAATCTTCTGTGGATTTTCTTTCAGGTCATCGGCGGATTATGGGTTGTAACAGCGGCTTGGTCTTGTGTTAGGAATTTAATCCTGCGGGCCCTTCTCGTTTATCCATCATCAATCTTGCGACTCGCTTTTACTTTCCTCTGGGCTTGTTGAACGAAGGAATCTTATCCCTTTTTATCCGATGTCCCATGACAGCTATGTCAGAATTCGACCTCTTCCTTTGGGTACACCGTTAACTTGCTGGTTTATGACATTACTTCGGGGTTGGTTAGAGGGGAGTGGTCCAACATTCACAAGGTTTTTGCATGGGAAGACAGTTGGGCGTATAAGGGCGAGTTATATGTCAGGGGGTGCATTGGCGATTTTATCTACCTGATGTCAGACTGGGGTTCCTATATCTCAAAACGATCTCCTTTTTCTGGCACCTACGTTGTACGGTGGGACACGATTCGAACTTCTACCGAGTTCCTATTTTTCCCTTCCAGGGTTTACTAGAATATAGCCCGTTGTGATGATGCTGGTCTATTTCGCTGGGATGGCCCCGCAGTTAGGGGTACCTTACTTTGTCTGGTCCTGCTATGCGGTTCTCTTTTAAGGGTGTGGTTGTTACGCGATCGTGATTTCTTTTCTTCTTGGTTTCTTTACAAGAGTGTTCATTACTGGTTCCCGGTCCCTTGGAATGTTGGCACTTCATATGTGGCGGGGTTCTCCGTTTCTGGATAGTATATGATCATTGCTTGTTGGAGTGGCTTATACCGCTGTTGTTTGGACAGTCCTGACCATGGCGTTTTGGAGCATTTAGGGCAATACCCTTATCGAGGACTTATCTCTTTGTACCCGTGTGAGGGAACCCTTCACCCTGAGCTACTGGGACCTGTGTTCCCTTTCCGATATGATCCCTTTTAGTTTCCTGGTCTTTGCTCTCAGCATGTTTTAGCTTTTGTTGTGTATTTCCGCTTTTTGGGTTAAGTCTCCCTTTTTGTAAGCGGATGTACTCATGATGTATTTCATTTTTGCATATTTGCATTTGGAATATTGAATCGGATGCTCGTATTTTGGGATTTTTCGTGCCTTGAAATTTTAAGTTGAATCTGTCGTCTTGGGCGTTCCTCGTTTTGTTGAAATTTTTTGTATCTCAGCCTTATGGATCTCAGGTGTGTTTCGGGCCGTCGGATCTTGGCTATGTCTCGGCCCATTGGACCTTGGCTGTGTCTTGACTTTTGTGAACTTGGACCTCGATTTGGCTCATCGTATCACGGGCGCTGTATCGGTCGTTTGTATCTCGGGCCCCTATCCGGCTCGTTCGGATCTCGGATGCATATCGGATCATTGTATCACGAGTTGCGACCTTGTGGGTTCCCGAGCCTATCTCGGCCCGGTTTGCTTTTCGGGCCCATCTCGGGCCGGCTTCTTCCCCTTCCTCTTTTTTGTTTTACTCAAACCCTTTAACTTTTATTGTTCCCCCCCCCCCCCCCCCCCCCCCCCCCCCCCCCCCCCCCAAAATTAGGGCTAGTTTTTGGGCTCTCTTGCTTCAAATTGACGAGGGCTTTTGCTTCTTAACGGCCTTAGGGTGAGTTTTCTTCCTTCTTGTTTGTTTTCTTGGTGATTTTAGGTTGATTTTTTTTTTTTTTTTTTTGTTAAGCATGAACCCCCGTTTGTGATTTTGGTGGCATGGGCCGTGGGGTTCCGGCCACTTGGTCCTTTGTTGGCCTCGGGACGGATCATTTGGGTTCTTTCCCCATTTTGGGGGTGAGGTGAGCTTGAAGTGTCCAACTTTTGCTTCTCCCCCTTTTTTCGGTTCTCCTTCTCCCTCTTACTGAACAAATTTTGTGTTTTCAGGGCGTGACTTTGTTCGTGGTCTTTTCGTCCTTCCCCAGGTGTGTCCTTGATCCTTGGTTTTCTAAATATATATATTCTTTGTTACCGGCGGGTTTTAGCCTCATATTGACTGACTGCCTTTCTCCTTTGCTTTATTTGGTCCTTCATTATACCCGCGTTGCTTGGATTCTCTCCCCTCTTAGATGCTTGAGGGGGAAGAGTTAAGCGAGGAGGTACTTAGCGAAATCCTCTTGTTGGTAGGAGACTCCATGATAATTGTGGGGGACGAGGGGATTTCGGGGGTTGGATTCTCCTCTTTGGTAGCAGCATCTGATGTTAACTTTGGAAATTACGGGGTCTTTGGTGCAAGTAAGTTTCTTTTCGATTTCTACTCCCCCCCTTTTTTTTATGCGCGTTTGTGTATATGTTTTCTTATTTTATAGTTTTTCCCCTTGCTTCCTCAATGGTGCAAAAACGGAATTGTGTTGAGGACTCTTCTTCCGAGACTGGGAGCGAGGATGGATCGTCTCCCGGAAGAGAGGGTACTGCTGCGGGTTCGTTGAATCGGTGTCCGCTAAATGGAAAATCTCCTTTATCTGCTAGGTTTCCCAAAATTTCTTGTATCTTCCCTTTAGGTAGTTTTATATCTGGCACTTTGAGTGAGGATGGAGTTTCTATAATTCGCTCGAAGTACTTCGTCCTGAGGGACTATGAGGTCTGGGTCCTCAGCCGGATGATTATTCTTTATTTCCACCCAAGGAGGGGAGTTTTTCGATTCCTATAAATTCCTTGGAGGCGGGCGCGTTTTCCCCTTCCTCTTTTCGTGGAGTAGCTGCTCCAGTGTTTTAATGTATGTCCCATGTAGGTTGCTCCGAATGGGTTTAGGAACATGCATGGCTTCCCGCTCACATGTTATGTAAACCGTTTTGCCCCTACTTTTAGAATTTTTGACAATCTTTTCAAGATTAGGTATTCAAAGCATATGGTAGCTTTTGAAAGCCGAAGGGTTTTATTTTTAAAAAGCATAACCCTTCTAATATAAAGAATTGGAAGAACAAATTTGTTTGGGTGAAACCTCTGTCCCTTCCTCCGTTCCCGATTTCATGGGGTACAATCCAACGGCCTTGCCCGGTGAAGAGGAGCCTTTTATCTTCTCGGGAGAAACGGGTTATTTGTTATTTCGACAAGAACTTTGCGGGTGAGAGGTTCCTGGCCTTTAAGGAGTTGCTTGAGCAAGAAATAGCGCTTATTAAGGCCAATCTTTCCTAAAAACCTTTCTCAGGTAATCGTTGCCTACTTTCGAGCTTGGTTGATCGTTTGTATGTCCGTCATTTCGTGTTGTTCATTTTCTTGTTGAATTTTTACTAATTGTTCGCTTGTTGTGTTGTTGTTTTTTTTTTTTTTTTTTTTGTAGCTAATGAGTTGGTTGGTGTAGACGTCGCTAATCTTCTCGTCTTTGCAGAATCTTCGGACGAACAAGGCTCTCCGCCTATCCCGTTTGTTGTTGCGACCCCGGCTGGTGTGAGGAAGGATTTGGCTTGGGATGTTGGGGGAGGTGCATCGATTGAATGACGAGCTCAAGTTGCAGCTATCCCGATCGAGACTTGTTACCTTGGAGGGGGGTAATGGTATTGCGATGCAAAATACTTGTATTTCCGAGTTGGATTCTCTTGTTTTGTCGCGGGGTGCTCGTATTTCTGAGCTAGAGGCTATTATCTCGGCATGGGATGCTCAAGTGTCCGAGCTGAAGTCCCTTGTCGCAGCGCAAGACGCTAGCGTGTCCGAGTTGGGGTCCCTTGCTTCGACTATCCTGGAGCAGGTCTCACATGCTGTCTTAGCTTTTGAGGGGTGCGTTGAATTCCGAAATCAGTACTGGAAAGGCTTTGACACTAGGGTTGGTCTTACTGTGAAGAAGGCGAAGCATTTGGATCCCCACCTCGGAGTCTCTTTTCTTCAGGGAGTGTACCAGTCTGTTTTGGATGACGTGAAGGAGGGGAGGCTCAGTGCAGCCAGTTCGTCCAATGTTACTCAGCCCTCCCATGATCAGTAGGGATAAATCTGTTCGTGTTTTTTGTTGCTCTGGTTGTTGTATTTCTTTTTGTTTGGGGAGTCTTTTGGGCATTTTTTGTGCATGTATCCCCGTTCTTTTTGTATTTTGGCAGACAACGCTTAGTGGTGAACTGTTTATGCATCCTTATTCCCTCCTTTCGTATTTTGGTAAACAATATTTTGTGACGAGGTTCATTATGACGTTTTTGTGGTTGATTGTTTTTTGGTGGTTTTGATGGTTTATTTGTGGTTTTTTTTTTGTTTGCTTTGTATATGTGGTTTGATTGTTTTTGGAAGAGTTGGTGGTATTTTGCCTGCCTTAGTAGAAGGGCTTAAGGCTAAACCTATCTCGCCCGCCTCGGAACGGCTTACGGCTAGACGTAATTCGCCCGCCTTGGAAGGGCTTACGGCTAGACGTAATTCGCCCGCCTCGGAAGGGCTTACGGCTAGACGTAATTCGCCCGCCCCGGAAGGGCTTACGGTCAGACGTAATTCGCCCGCTTTGAAGAGCTTAGGCTAAATGTCATGGTCCTAGGCTTGCCCGCGACCCCTTGACTAGTCGCAAGGTGCGCTGAGGCCCAAGCGCGTGGCCCCAGGCCAGTGCACGTCCCTGGGCCCGTGCGTGCGCCCCTTCACCCGTCTCAGCACCCGCTCGTGGGTGTCCGAGTGCGGGCCTAGGGCCTGCCGTAGGGCCCGTGACACAGCCGGTTTTTCTTATTTTTGTTTGACTCGATGGAGCGTTTTTCACGTCGCCCCCGTGTGTCCTAGGATAACCTTATGTGTATAGTAGCTTAGAAAATTTTTAGTTTCTTTTTATCTTTTGTCCTCCTAAAAAATAGGGGTGTATGATTGCAGAGATCCCCTTAATATTTCCTCCTGTCAGGGGTATATAGTCCTGTTTTGTATATACATGGGGAAGAGTCCGCTCAACTTGTAAACTGCATATCCATTTATGCATTGTTAATGAATACATATTGCCTTCTTTTCAAGCTTTGTGTTCCTGTGTGATTGTTTGTCGTGCACTTGAGTGGGAGTTGCAGCGCCACATTCGCACACCCAACGTCCCGGGACCAGGAAGGTCCGAACTTCTTAGACCGTTGTGCGCTCAAAGTGATCTATAGTGCGGGCTTGCGCGTTGTCCTTAGTGAACGACGCGTGCCGCACGACTCCTAGTTCCTAGGACCGTGACACTAAATGTGTTTCGCCCGCCTCGGAAGGACTTACGGCTAAACGTGTTTTGCCCGCCTCGAAAGGGCTTATAGCTAAATGTATTTCGCTCGCCTTGGAAGGGCTTATGGCTAAACGTGTTCCCCCAGCTCGAAAGGGCTTACGGCTAAACGTAATTCACCCACCTCGGAAGGGCTTGCGGCTAAGCGTAATTCGCCCGGCTCGGAAGGGCTTGCGGCTAAATGTAATTCACCCGCCTCTGAAGCGCTTGCGGCTAAATGTAATTTGCCTGCCTCAAAAGGGCTTATAGCTAAATGTATTTCGCTCGCCTTGGAAGGGCTTATGGCTAAACGTGTTCCCCCGCCTCGGAAGGGCTTACGGCTAAACGTAATTCACCCACCTCGGAAGGGCTTGCGGCTAAGCGTAATTCGCCCGGCTCGGAAGGGCTTGCGGCTAAATGTAATTCATCCGCCTCTGAAGCGCTTGCGGCTAAATGTAATTTGCCCACCTTGAAAGGGCTTACTGCTAAACGTAATTCGCCCGCCTCGGAAGGTCTTACGGCTAAACGTAATTCTCCCGCCTCGGAAGGCCTTATGGCTAAACGTGTTTGTCCGCCTTGGAAGGGCTTATGGCTAAACATAATTCGCCCCCTCGGAAGGGCTTACGGCTAAGCGTAATTTCCCCCCATCGGAAGGACTTACGGCTAAATGTATTTCGCCCGCCTCGAAAGCGCTTACGGCTAAACGTGTTTGCCCCCCTCGGAAGGGCTTACGGCTAAATGTAATTCTCCTGCCTTGGAAGGGCTTACGGCTAAACGTGTTTGCCCTCCTCGAAAGGGCATACGGCTAAATGTAATTTGTGTGTTCCATGAATTTTTCTTTTCCAGAGAAAGTTCTCGCAAAATGTAAAACGAGTTCATATTCTTCCAAGGTTTTATACATAATATTTTCTTAAATTTAAACTGTTCCATGTTCTTGGAATTGGGGTTCCATCTAGCTGTTGTAGATTGTAGGCTCCTTCCCTAGTAGTCCGGGAGACCCTGTAAGGCCCTTCCCAATTGGCGGATAGGTTGCTCTGATGATGCCCCGAGGCCTCCGTTCACTTTAGCACTAATTCTCTTTCTTGAAAGTCCCTCCTTTTTACCTTGGAATTAAAGTATTTTGCCATCCTTTTTTTGGGCGACCATCCTAATCAATGCGCTTTCCGGCATTTCTTATATTTCATCCAGCAATTGTCTCAACACTTCTTCATTGCGTCCTTGGTCATAACCCTGTATTTGAAGACTGGGCTCTCCTACCTCTACTGGTAGCACTGCTTCTGCTCCGTACACTAGGTTGTACGGGGTTTCTCCCGTGGCATTTCCTGCTGTCATTCTATAAGCCCATAACACATTGGGGAGCTCCTCTACCCAGTTCCCCTTGGCTTGGTTAAGCCGACGTTTTAGTCTTGAGAGTATATGTTTGTTGGCGGATTTAGTCAAACCATTGCTTTGCGGGTGTTCCATCAAAGTGTAGTTTATTCTGATTCCTAGATTCCCACAGTAATCTTGGAATCTTTGGGGGCTAAATTGAGTAACATTATCGGTAACTAGAGTCCACGGGATTCCAAATCGGGTGATGATTCCTTTCCATAGGAAGTGCTGGACAGCGCGATCGGTGATTTGGGCGACGGGTTCAACCTCTATCCATTTGCTGAAATAGTCTATGACCATGATGATGTACTTTCTTTGTCCAGTAGCCTTAGGCTACGGCCCCGAGATGTTCAACCCCCATTGCGCGAATGGGATTGGACTAAGGATGGGCTGGAGCAAGGACGGGGAAGTATGGATTACCAAGGCATGTTTCTGACATTTCAAGCATTTTTGTACAAGGCTTTGGGCATATTTCTTCATGGTAGTCCAGTAGTATCTGGATTGTAAGGTAGGGGTGTGCAAATGCATCCGAAAACCCGAAGACCCGAACCGTATCCTATCCTAAAAAATAGGGTAACCGACCCGATAATAGCTGGCTAGGGTATACTCGACCCGCTCATATTCAAATATCAGGTCGGGTACAGATATCACATTTGAAATTTCACGGGTATCTGACCCGCCCGATATAGGTATATATTATCTTCTTGTAATAGAAGCTAATAGGTGTTGTAGCATAGTTGGTGAAGGTGATTTTTGGAGTTCCGCGAGGTCAAAGGTTCGACGCCTGGCAAGTGCACAATTCAGCATATTTTTTCCTTATTTTTTCCTTTATTCTCCTTATTTTTTCCTTATTCAGCGAGAGTCTCATCCTTAAAAACCCTAATTTTTTTCTTTTCCCCCCCTTCACATTTAGTATTAGTGCACCCTATTTTTTTTTTTTTTTTTTTTTTTTGTGCCTCCCTCCACCTCTCTCTCTCCCCCAATTAGTGTTCAACATTTGCCATTGCTCACTACCGGACAATACTAGGTATGCTATTCTCTCTCTTTTTTCATTCTTATGTCATCATTTAATTTTTATTTTTAATTATTTTTTCATCTTGTATAGATGTCATCCTCTACAATTAATAAAAACGATTCAACAATGGTCGATAGTTTTTCATCACCAAATTTTCTCCCGACATTGGTTCTTCTCCAACTTCTACACCTTCGGTAATAGCTGATACTCCAAAGAGTAGTACGCAACAACAAGATTCTGCTAGAAAAGGTAAACGAAAACGATCCCCTTTTTGGGATCCTTTTAGCAAGATCCCTCTTAAGGAAAGGGAAACCTCATTTGATCAAAGAGCTGAATGCATGTACTGTAAGAAAGACATTAGTGCGTGTTCTAAAAGTGGAACTACTGCAATGAAAAATCACTTACTTAGGTGTAAGGAGTACCCACCTAATATTGACAAGTCACAAAAGCTTATATCTTGACAAAAATAGAGCCATGCATTGATCAAGAAGCAGGGGTTATGAAATTAGCTAAAGTTGAATTATTCAAATTCAAGCAAGAAGTTGCTAGGGAAGCGTTGGCTAAAATGGTAATATTGGATGAGTTACCTTTTAAAAATGTGGAACGTGAGGGCTTTAGAATTTTTTGCCAGGCTATGCAACTACGTTTGTGAGAAATGTCAATCAAATGGGCGTATACCTAACCCGACATGATCCGACCCAATATTTTAGGGTACCAGATTGATCTGGGTACCAGATTTTTTGGATCACATTATGGGTAATTATTTTGATCATTTTGATGTTTTGGGTACCCGACCCGAAATGCATTTCGAGTAGGGTACCCGACCCATGCTCACCCCTATTGTAAGGTCTTATTAGTCAGTGCTCGACTCTCGAAGTGTTGTCAACAAATGCCTTCATGGATCTCGCATAGGACATATTCCCCCTCTTCCTTGCCTACACATTTCAACAATGGATGCACGATGGATCTCATGTATAGGTCCTCGTTGATTAGCATGAACCAAGGGGCTCATCTCTGGACTAGTTTTGCCTCTATTTTGTTGCTAGGGAGGGTTCCATTTTTTATATACTCCAACATGGGGTGCTGCAGTCTTCTACGACCTATATTTGCGTAACTTTTTCTGAGGGAGAGGAGAGCAGCGGGTTCGTACACGAAGTTTCGATTTCATCGACTTGGATGGCAGTGTCTTGGTGCTTCTCCCCCTGTCCTGAACTGGCTATTTGGCTTAGCTCATCTGCTCTACCATTTTCTGCTCGTGGTACGAGGTGAATCCTAAACTGGTAAAAGGCTCTTATTGCTTCGTTCATAGCCTTTAAGTATTCCATCATGCTAGTACTTCATGCTCCATAGACTCCCTGGATTTGTTTGACAACCAACTGGGAATCTCTGAACACTTCGATCTGCCTGGCTTCTGCTCTTTGCCCTATTCTTAGCCCGTGGAAAAGTGCCTCATATTCAGTTTCATTGTTACTGGCCCTGAATTTCAATCGTATGGCATATGAAAAATGTTGACCCATGGGCGAGATGAGTAAGATCCCTGCTCCGCTCACATGATTATTGGAGGATCCATCGACGTATAATCTCCAAGATTTCCCTAGGGCATCTCCTGAGTCTGTGGTTTGCGCGTTGTTAGTGAATGAACATTCGGCTAGGAAGCCAGCCAGTGCCTATGCCTTGATCGCCGTTCTTGACTCGAACTTGATATTGTGATCTGATAGTTCAATAGCCCAAGCCAGCATTCTTCGCGAACATTCCAGTCGGTGGAGCGATTTTTAAAGGGGTTGATCAGTTTGTAACCGGATTCGATGCACCGGGAAGTAGGGATGAAGCTTTCTGGTAGCTATGACAGTGGCACAGGCAAGCTTTTAGATGCGGGGGTATCGTCTCTCTGCCTCTCGCAATATTTAACCTTATGAAGTAGACCGGCTCCTGGTCGTTTCCCTTCTCAGACACCAATACGGCGCTTACTATGTCATCCGACACAGCTATACGAAGGATCAATTCTTCTCTAGTGGCTGGTTTTGATATGGTGGGGAGTTTTGCTAGGTGTTCTTTGAGTTCTTGGAAGGCATGTTCGCAGGTTTCGTTCCACCTGAAGCCCTCTTTGCCGCGTAAGACCTTGAAGAAAGGGAGAGACTAATCCGTTAGGTGGCTAATGAACATAATGAGTGCGGTTAGGCAACTTGTCAGCTTTTGGATATGTTTCGAGATCTTTGGGGTTTCCATTCTCAAGATTGCGTTTACTTTGGCAGGATTGGCATCTATTCCTCTCGAGCTTACTATGAAGCACAGGAATTTCCCTTCCGAAACAGCGAAGATGCACTTGTCAGGATTTAACCACATCCCATGAATCCAAAGCGTCTCTAAGGTCTCCCTCAGGTCGTCAATGTGGTTTGAGGCTTTCCTGGTTTTTACTATCATGTCATTGACGTAAACTTAAAAATTCTTCCCTGTTTGCTATCGAAATATGTTATTTACTAATCGCTGGTACATGGCTCTAGCATTCTTTAACCTGAATGGTATGACCCGGAAACAGTATGTTCTCTCATGGGTGACGAATGAGGTTTTCTCTTCGTCCTTCGAGTTCATCGCCATTTGATGGTACCCCGAGAACACGTCTAGGAAGCTAAATAGTTCATTTTCGGCTATAGAATCAACTAGCTGATCTATCTTGGGCAGAGGGTAAGAGTCTTTGGGTCGGGCCTTATTTTGGTCAGTGAAGTTGATGCACATTCGCCAACTACCGTTTTGCTTTTTCACCAGGACCACATTGGCTATCTACTCGGGTTATAACACTTCTCATATGAAGTTTTCCTTTAGCAATTTCCTAGTTTCTTCGCTTATAGCCTAGTTTCATTCTACCCAAAAATTGTGCTTTTTCTGCTTTATCGGTTTTTGTTTAGGTTGGACATTTAGGTGGTGGCAAATGATCTCTTTGCTTATTCCAGGAATTTCATCCACAGAGTATGCGAAGACTTCTCGGTATTGTCGGAGCACCTGTAAGACTTGATCTTGCACTTCGGGATTCATTTTCACCCCAATTCGGACTGTCCTTCTGGGTTCGAGTTCGGCTTCAATGGCATCTTTAGGACCTTGCTTACCTTCTTCTCCATCTTTCGCCTTTACTACGTCTTGGGTGTCTTGAGCGTAGCAACAACTACGGGCCATTTGTTGGCATCCCTTGATGGTTATGACATCCCCCTTATCCGTTTCGAATTTCATGGCTAGGTGGTAGGTGGATACTGCTGATTTTAATGAATTCAACGGGCTTCGTCCTAGTATGGCGTTAAATGTTGAGTGCGCCGCAACCACTTGGAATTCGGTTCTGAACGTGTGCGTTCGGCTTTCATCTCTTAAAAGGATGTTGTGGCTTATGGCCCCTATTGGTTTAAAAACTTCTCTGGAGAAACCAACGAGGGCTCCTGTCGCTGGCCCCAGTTCCTGGTGTGGGATCCCCATTTTTTCGAGGCAATGGAGAAAAAGGATGTTGACCAAGCTTCCTTGATCCACCGGGACTCTCCGAATGCAAAAGCTACTAATCTCCATGGTGATGACCCTCGGGTCCTCGTGTGGGGTCTTGATGTTGGCGAGGTCGTCATACATAAAGTCAAGAGGTTGGCACCTTTTTGTCTTGCTTTCGCCTCTTACTGAGGTTGGGTCATCAATTTCTTTTCGCTTTTGCCTGACCATGGCCATCGCGCGCTTTGGGGAGTTTGTCGGGGCATTGTATTGTTCATGCGATGGTCCCGGGACTCCTAGTTTAATCTTCTTTAAGTCCAAGAATGTGTTGAGGTCTCCCTTTCTCACTAGTGTAGTGCCCGGATAGGGGTCGCGGACGTCCATGTTCGTCCATTCGTCCGTTCGGTACTTCAGTGCCCTACAGTCTCTAGTGTCGTGCCCGAACAATTTGTGGTACTTGCACCACTTCTTTTGTCTTATTTTAAGCTCGGGGCCCTTTTGTGGCCTTGACCTTTGGTAAATCAGGCTTCTTTACTTCCAAAAGCAGTTTCAGCATCTTTTGTTGTCCAAAATGGCGGCTTCCCCTTGGGCCTTTCATGGGATGCTCCCTTTTCGGATAGGGGTCACGGACGTCCATCCTTCTCCTTATGGGTTCGGGCCTGGGTTGCTCGGCCTTTGCCATTACGTCCTCCGCGATGATGTATTTGTTAGCTTTTTCCCACAACGCGTCCACAGTGGTAGGGAGAGCCTTTGCTAGGGCAAATTTGAGGTTGCCATTCCGTAACCCATTGATGAAAGTGATTATGGCCGTTTCATTTGCGAGGTTCGGAATGTCGATCATTGCCTTGGAGAAACATCAAACCAATCCCCTTAGGGATTCATCTTCTGTTTGTCTTAATCGTATTTGCTGGGCAGCTGTCTTCTTTTTCGTTTGTTGCTTAAGATCGATGAACTTTTCTGAAAGCTCCGAAAAGCTGTGAATTGAACGGCTTGGAAGGGAGGCGAGCCATGCCCGGGCTACGCCCTTTAGCGTAGCCGGAAAGCATTTGCACCATACATCTTCTGGCGCATCTTGGATATACATGCGGGCTGCGAATCCTAAAATGTGATCGTCCGGATCTTGGGTCTCGTCGAACAATTCTAGGTTGGGAATTTTTACTTTTCCTATAGGTGAAAACAGTATGTGGGACAAGAATGGGGAATGTGTAACAGGGATCCTGCCCAACACTCTAGATATTGTCCTATCAAGGCTAGTATTTGCGTTTGATTTGGGCGGTGGTTGGGTCTTTTCCGCGGCATCTCCTTGTCCCCAAAGGTGTCGTCCCACCTCGTTCCTGATGGGTATTTGTTTGCTCCTCCTACCACCACGCTCGGTAGAGGCTAAGGATTTGGCAGTCGCGTCCGTGATTTGCTTCGGGGACGGGGGGTGGAGATTTGCCTGACGGGCTTTGATCTACAAGTTGCATGATTAACGTTCGAAGTTCATGGAGCTGACTTTGAGTGACATACTGGTCTCCCTACTTTTTCGAGGGTAGGGGGAGACTCCATCGATTTGTTAGGGGGAAAGTTTTCCACTTCCCACTGACGGCGCCAACTATTTTGGTATAGGTTCTTTTAATGGAAGGTGAAACTCAAACCTTTTAACTTTTATTAATTAATGGATTTGATACAAGAGGTATCATAAATTGATTACAAAATGTAATAAATGGGGGGATGGAAGTGAGTGAATTTGTGTGTCCCCCTTTGGAGCACAAAGGGAGATATTTATAGATGCCCAAGAATGCCATGGTCAGTGAGTATAGCAGTAAAAAAGAGTTGCGGATGACGTCTTGGCAAGACGTAACCCCGGGCGAGACGAAATCCTAGGCGAGATAAAATCCCGGGCGAGATGCAATCCTGGGAGAGATGAAATCCGGGCAAGATGCGCTCCTTGGCGAGATGTGGTCCGGGCGAGATGAGACCCCAGGTGCCTCAATTGGAATGCAACCCCGGGCAAGATGGGATCACCGGCGAGATGCGACCTTGGGCGAAACGCAACCCCGGGTGAGATGCAACTCGGTTTGAGATATTTTATGGGGTTGTTATCATGCGGGTATGAGTATCCACTTTATACCCGTGTCGAATAATGGGGGCTAGTATCTGTATGGATTTGAATAGTAGGAATAGGTATGGAGGTGGAAGCCACTGCCCCATTGCCATTCTTTGGTCTCCTTTTGTTTTTTAAGAACATGAAATACTTTTGGGTTTTTAATCATCAATTTAAAATATTATAATAATTGGTCCTTTGACCGGGTGTCAAATCCTTGTTGACGAAGATATAAGATGAGTCTATATAATATCGAGTCGGTTCCCAAAATAATGCTAAAAAATAAAAAAATTAAAAAAATAATGCTGAAATTTTTTTTTTCCAAATCTACTGTTGAACCGCGTTTACAAAACGCGGCTTTAATAAACCGCGTATAGCAATGGTATAAACCGCGTTTTAATAACGCGGTTATATTAAATAAACCGCGTCACGAAGACGCGTTTTATTAAATACAAAACCGCGTCATGTAGACGCCGTTTATAATTGTTATAACCGTGTCTTTTGGACCCAGTTTACTAGGTTTATCTAAAAAACCCCAGCCCATTCATTCACGCTTGCTCTCTCCGCTGCTCTGACCGTCTCTCTGCCTCTTTTTTTTTTTGATAAATCAGCGATGAATATTATATATCAAAATGGATATATACAGGAAGACGAGGGGCATACCCCAAGACACGGCCGAAACCTACAAAGCAAACCCAAAAGGAAGCAAACAAGCTAAAAAGCAAACACAGCAAAAGCCAACACAAAGAAACAAGAGTACACTAAACATCAATCCCCCACTCTAGCAGAAGATCAGCATGGCGATGAGCATCGAGAAGGGAGGAGGCAGCAAGCAAACGACTCCGAACAATACCCGTAATCTCCTCAATCACAGCAGCGGGTGGCCTAGACTGACGCCTCTGGATCCTCAGGTTCCGCTCATACCAAAGGATGTAGACAGTCGCTGAAAGGCAGAGGCGGGCAACAGAGTGATCGACACCCCGTCCCCGGAAATGACTAGAGGCCCAGGTAAGGAGCCCGTTCCACGGGAGAATGGGCCAGGAAATCAAAGTGCGGGCAGCAACTCTTCCCCGGACCGAAGCCGAGAAAGAGCAAGCAAAGAAAAGGTGGTTGTGGGACTCATCCTCAGCACCGCAAAGAACACAGACTGATAAATTAGCACCGCGAACTCTATGACGAACCATTCGATCCCGAGTCCACAGTCTCTCACAAGCAGCCAACCAAAGCACAAAGGAGTGCCTCGGAACATGCAACGGGAACCAGAGCAAGTGATGGACTGAATCCTCAGCTCGCCGACTCCGAATCATCTCCCATGCAGACTTGGTGGTGAAAGTCCCCGAGGGGTGGCCCAACCATCGAACATAATCTGCAACACCAACCGGAGGACTAAAGTCCACCAGATCCCAGATAGGAGTTAACCCACCACCAGTCACGTCGTTCGCCTCCTCCTTTCTTTTGCTTATACACTAGAGATTTTTCACGTGGAGTTATTTGACCTCCACTTATGATGTTGGAGCTTACCATTATGGGATCAATATGATAATCATCACAAATTATGGCATAATAAAAACTATAAGCTAACAAAAAAGTGAAAAATTGCGGCATAATGGTAAGTATAAGTGAAAATAAAGGGGATTTTGGATTCCTGGCGTTAAACCGCGTTTTATAAACTCGGTTCATGGGTAAACCGCGTTTAGTAGACGCGGTTCATATATAAACCACGTTTAGTAGACGCGGTTTATGTAAACGTGAACCACGTTTACTAAATGCGGTTTATGCTTAAATAAACCGCATTATTTTGATCCGGTTTTATTGAAATTTAAACGCGTTTTGTAAATGCGGTTCAACAGTAGATTTGAAAATATTTTTTTTTCAGCATTATTTTTTTAATTTTTAGCATTATTTTGGGAACCGACTCTATAATATCTACACTTACTTTATATATTAATATAAATTCAGCTCAAGATGCGGTGAGACTATGCAATATGTTAGGGCATATATCCATTATTGGGTCTTTTCTTATCAGATTTTAAGTTCTCACTTTGTCATTAAAGTGGCCAAAAATGAACATTTTGGTCACCAAGTTAAATTTTGGAAGATTTAACCACCCAACTCTTAATAAAAGTATTTTTTGTTACCCAAGTTATTTAAAATGGACAATTTGGTTACCCAAGTCAAATTTTGGAAGACTTAGTCGCCCAACTTGTGATAAAAGTCTCATTTAGCCACCCAAGCATTTTAAAACGGACAAATTGGTTACTTAAGTAATAGTTTGAAAAATTTTGTCACCTAACTTTGAATAATAACTCATTTTGGTCGGTAAAGTGATTTAAAAATGATAAAAAAAATTTATCAACCAAATAAAAAACAACTAATTTAATTATATTCTTGACTTTATTTCATAGGTTTTCATATATATTTTTTTAAAGTCTATGTTTTATTTGTAAGAAATTGGTGCATATTTGGCTACTAGCATTAGGTAAAATTTAAAATACTATAAAGCAAAATTGACATTATGTAAATCTTGCTAAAATAATCTAAAAAATGAATTTAAGGAATATTTAAAAAAATAAGAATCAATAAATGTCTGGTGCATTAAAAATAATGAAGATCAATTAGATTATAAAATGAAATATTTCATTGGTTCTTATTTTTTTTAAATATTTTCTCATGTTTAAAGCACTTTGTATTCTTTGAATCTCATCTTTCTATGATATATTTTTGTTGAAATATGGATCCTATATAGTCTACACTATGACCAGAAAATAGGCTAGAAATAACCTAAACCATCAGTTACAAAGTTTGAAAATCAAAACATGCTTTATTAAGTAAGACACCAAAAACGTTGCATTTTGGAGTTGGTAAAAATAACAGATTTTTACAACAACATTTTGGTAAATAACTTATGATTTGGAATTGGCTAAACCTAAAATTCGTCCTTCCCCCTACTCGATGCCTTACCCGTGCTGCCCTATCCCAAGAATTACGCTGCCCAGTTCCCTCTTTTGATGCCAATTGGATTCAATTACTGAAGCTTCCTCTGGAAGCCTCTTGCTACCCGTTTGAATTTAGCAGTGGCGATTGAGCCACGTGTCACGCATCGGATCAATTAAATTATGTTTGTTTGGGCGATTATTAACCGTTGATATGCTTGATCTAACGATTCATATATGGGCCATGCATCAACCGAAGAAGCCACTCGTTTGTGTTAGTTTGCTTTAATCTCGGCCATTATTTCAGATTGTTATGAATGACTGTGATTGCGAGCATACAGATTACTAGCCTTGGGTACATAAGCTGTTCTTTTTAATGAGAAAGCAACAGTTCAACCATTTTTCTCCTTTGCTCTTCTGTTTAATCTCCCAAGGTGTTTCTAGGGTTCTTCTTCGCCAAGCTTCCATCCATGGCATCCTTTCAGTGGTAGTGTGCTATGATCCATGAGAGAAATCAAGATCGCCTTGAATCCTGGCCATGTCGAATTGCAGTACCTAGCTAGAGTATGTATACTGTTTCTTCTCTTCTCTCTTTAGCTTCAGTTTCTGTTTTCGGTTGTTGTTAAAAAGAAAGGTTTGTAACTAATTGCCCAAGTTATGAAGGAAAGTGCCTTGTACTTGTAATTGATTTGATTTTGGTTTGTAATAAAATAAGTAGAGCTCTCTAGTGACAGGAAAAATAGTGGATGTAGGCTATTTAGGGCTAAACTATGTAAATCCTATGTTCTTGCTCGTTTTGCGCTTGATTGTCTCTTCTATTGTCAGTTGGGAACTTGATCTCAAATTTAAGGCAGAAATTTCATCAACGTTTTCAAAGATCCTAAAACCGTAACAGATTTGATAAACTGTAACAAGTAACGCTTTAACAAGTAATGTTTTAAGAAGAAAGTTTAACAAATCGGTTTTCAACAAGTGGTATCAGAGCTTTAGGTTAAGAAAGGTTCTTGAAAAATGTCTATGAAATTTAAGATCGAGCATTTTGACGGGAAGAACGACTTTGCTCTCTAGAAGATCAAAACCAAGGCGCTTCTGATGTTCCAAGGCGTGGGATCTGCTCTACTGCCACCAGAATGGCAACCTTCTCATCTGACAGAGAAGGATAAGGTAGATATGGAGCAAAGTGCGTATGGTACTCTTGTTATGTACATTGATAATAATGTTCTGCCTCTTGTTTCTTCTGAGACCACAATAGCTAACATATGGACTAAGCTAGAGAAAATTTATAAAACAGAATCACTGTCTAATAGGATTATATACATGGAATAATTTTTTACATTTAAGGTGGAAGGAAATAAGCCTCTAGATGACTCTTAAGATTAGTTTAACAGAATCTTACAAGATCTAAAAAATGTGAATGTTACAAGAGAAAATGAGATTCAAGCTATGATATTACTGTGTGCCCTGCCTAAATATCTTATAGCCTTTAAAGATACTCTTAGGTATGGAAGATCAAATATTAGCTTGATTGAAGTAACACAGGCCCTTGGAAGTAAGATTCTGGAACTTAGTAGAGAGGGAAAATAGCTACATCAGAGCAATAGTGGTAAGGGAGTAACTGTCAAAGGCAGAACTAATAATAGAGAAAATAATACTAACAGGAGGAGATCCAAGAGTAGACATCATTCTCAGTCTAGAGGTAGAAAGGATCTGTCAAAATTAAAATGTTATGACTGTAATAAATTTGGTCATATAAAAAGAAACTACCCAGATAAGAATAGAACACAAGGATCAGCTCATAATGCGGTTTCTTTTGATTCAGATCATGCTGAAGTTTTACATGTTTTATATGATTTAACTGATGTGAATGGCGTGTGTGGTAAATCTAATCATGCTGATGCTTTGCTTGTTAAATATGATGAATTGCAACATGAATGGGTGTCAGATTCTGGGTGTAGTTTTCATATGACTTCTAATAGAGTAAACTTCACTAATTACAAGCCTTTGAATGAGGGAAGAGTGTTATTAGGGGATAACAAAGGCTGTAACATAGTTGGAATAGGATATGTTAAAATTTGTTTAACTAACTGTACTGCATATATTCTAGAAAATGTGAGACATGTTCTTGACCTACGTAGAAACCTCATCCGTTTAGGTCTGTTGGACCTTAGAGGAGTGTCTTTTAGAGCTATGAATTCAGAAGTTAGGATTATGAAGGATCCTTAGTTGTCCTAAAAGGGAAACTTAAGAACAATCTCTATGTATTAAAGGGTTAGATAGTGTCAGGTGAGTCACATGCTGTATTAAAACAGATCCTACTAATTTGTGGCATAGGCGTTTAGGTCGTGTATCTGGATGTGGCTTGTGTGAGCTGTCAAAACATGGTATGCTGTGTGGTGATTCGATTTCTAAGCTAGAATTCTGTGAATCTTGCATAGTTGGCAAACAACACTGTTTGGCATTCAAAATAGGTAAACACACAACGAATGGACCACTTGATTACGTACATTTTGATATGTGGGGACCAGCTAGGGTCACCACATTAGGTGGAGCATCATATTTCTTCCATTACTAATGATTATTCTTGGAAAGTATGGATTTTTCTAATGAAGCATAAAGATGACTTTTTTCCAACATTTGTTAGATGGAAAAACCAGATTGAGAATTTAACTGGTAGAAAAATCAAGATACTTAGAATAGATGATGGATTAGAATATATCAACCTTGAATTTGATGATTTATGTGCTAAAAATAGTATCAAACATCATAACACTATCAGGGGGATGCCACAACAAAACGGGATTGCAGAACAAATGAATAGGACCTTATTTGATCGGATACGGTGTATGCTGTTTGGATCTGGTTTAGGCAAACATTTTTGGCGGGAGGCTGTAAAGAAAGCATGTTACCTAATTAATAGGACACCCTTAACTGGAATAGAGTCTAAGACACCAGAAGAGATGTGGTTAGGAAAACCTGCTGACTACTTAAACCTTAAGGTATTTGGTTATGCTGCGTATGCCCATCAATGTGAGGGTAAACTAGAACCTAGAGCTATAAAGGGAGTCTTTCTAGGTTACCCTGATGGTGTTAAGGCCTATAGAATAGGTATCAAAGATGGTAATAGGACCAAGATTATTATAAGTAGAGATATCACTTTTAATGAGCTAAACATGCCTTATTAACTAAGAATAATAATCAGATACCTATGAAAAGAATATTTGAACCAGATAGGTATGAATTTGAGATAAATCCACCAAAACCCACCCATCAAACTAGAACTGAATCTGAACCTGAAACATAACCTGAATTTGGACCAGAACATGATAACAGTCCAGAAACAGAACATATAGAACAAACTCAGGATTCAGAACGTGCTGATAGGAGCACTGAAAATGAGGTTATATCAGAAAATGAGCTAGGTAGCTATCAACTAGCAAGATATAGAGTAAGAAGAGATACAAGACCTCCAAACAAACTAGGATATGCTGATTGTATAGCATATGCCTTAAACACTGCCCTGGAATATGTAGAATCAGAACCCTTAACCTACAAACAAGCAATGAATAGCTAGCATTCAACAAAATGGTTGTATGCAATGAAGGCTGAGATGGAATCCTTAAGGAAGAATGAGACTTGGACACTAGTGCCTATGCCCATAGGCAAAAAACTAGTATGGTCTAAGTGGATCTTTAAGGTTAAGGAGCCTAGTATACCATTAGAGAAACCTAGGCTCAAGACGAGACTTGTAGCTAAGGGTTTTACACAGAGAGAGGCCATAGACTATGAAGAGTTTTTTTCACCTATTGTTAAGCGCACAACCATTAGATTACTAATGACCTTGACTACAAAATTTGACCTGAATTTAGTGCAGCTGTATGTCACAATTCCATTATTGCATGGGGAGTTAGAGGAAGAAATTTACATGGCCCAACCTAGGGGCTTCATAGAACCTAAAAAAGAACATCTGGTATGTAGGTGGAAAAACTCCCTCTACGGACTAAAGCAGTCCCCCAGGGAAAGGTAAAGACAGTTTGATCAGTTTATGACAAAAATAGGCTTTACAAGATCAATTCATGATGTGTGCTTCTATGCAAAGACCGTGGAAACAAACTCTGTGATTTACTTGCTTATATATGTTGATGATATGTTAATTGCTAGCAAGTGCATGCCTGAAATACATAAGCTGAAAACTTTGCTGAAACAAAATTTTGAAATGAAAGATTTGGGCTAGGAAAAAACAATTTTGGGTATGGAGATAAGTAGGAATCGTGATATGGAAACGATTCACTTATCTCAAACTGGCAGCTTGGAAAAGGTCATAAAACATTTTTATATGACCAAAGCAAAACCGGTCAAAGTTCCCATTGCGTGACATCATAAGTTTTCATCAGAACAGAGCCTTAAGAATGAACATGAGCAAGTTGATATGAGTACTACACCATATGCAAACGCCATAGGGTCAATTATGTGTGCGATGATGTGTACTAGGCCAGATTTAGCATATCCTATTAGTGTCCTTTCTAGATTCATGGGTAATCTTGGAAAAGAACATTGTAATGGGGGTGAAGTGGTTACTAAGCTATATTAAGAGTATTGTCAGCCTGGGAAGTTCGGTAGAATTGAAACTGACCTGACACTTCTAGGATACACTGATAGTGATTGCGGTGGAGATTCAGATAAACATAAGTCCACCAGCTCATACATCTTTACTTTAAATGGCGGGCTGTCAGCTAGAGGTCTAAGCTTTAATCAGTGATAACACTGTCAACGATTGAAGCTGAGCTCTTGGCACTAACAGATGCCATAAAAGAGGGTATATGGCTTAGTGGGCTATTAGATGAACTTAAACTTGACCAAGGGGTGAACTAGTAAAAACCCTGTCTTTCACGACAGGATCAAACATCTGGCTGTTAGGAGGCATTTTGTGAGGGAACAGCTTGACTTAGAGGGAACAGCTTGACTTAGAGGCAACAGAGCCGCTGAAAATTTCGTCTGAGGAGAACCGGCCGATATGGGAACTAAGGCCATGCCACAAATTAAGTTGATCAAATGTATCAACTTAGTTCAATCGTTTTGGGATCCTGGTGGATGCTAGGATCAAAATAGGTTTTGTTCCCCCTATTACTAGAGAGAGTACAGTAGTTAGCCCATACGGTAACCAGGTGGAGAATTGTCAAAATATGGTTCCTATATAGTCTAGACTATGTCCAGAAAATAGGCTAGAATAATCTAAACTATTAGCTACAAAATTTGGAAATCACAAAATGTCGTTTTATTAAGTACGACACCTAAAATGCTGCTTTTTGGAGTTGGTAAAAGTAACCAAATTTTAACAATAGCATTTTGGTAAATAACTTGTGATTTAAACTTAAAATTACATCCTTACCCCTACCCAGTGCCCTACCCGTGCTGCCCAATCCCGCGAATTACTTTGCCCGGTTCCTTCTTTTGATGCCAGCTGAATCCACTACTAAAGCTTCCTCTAGAAGCCTCTTGCTACCCGTTTGAATTTAACAGTGGTAATTGAGCCACGTGTCACACATAGAATGAATTAACTTGTGTTGGTTTGGGCTATTATCAGCTGTTGATATGCTTGATCTAACGGTTCATATATGGGCCACGCTTCCACCGAAGAAGCCGCTCGTTTGTGTTAGTTTGCTTTAATCTTGGCTGTTGATTCAGACTGTTATGAACGGCCATGATTGAGGGCATATGGATTACCAGCCTTGGGTATATAAGCTGTTCTTTTTACTAAGAAAGCAACAGTTCAACCATTTTTCTCCTTTGCTCTTCCGCTTTCTCTCCCAAGGCGTTTCTACGGTTTTTCTTCTCCAAGCTTCCATCCATAGCGTCCTTCCAGTTGTAGTGTGCTGTGATCCATGAGAGAAATCAAGATCGCCTTGATTCCTGGCCATGTCGAATTGCAGTACCTCACTGGAGTAGGTATAACCTTTCTTATTTTCTCTCTTTAGCTTCGGTTTATGTTTTCTGTTGTTGTTAAAGAGAAAGGTTTGTAACTAATAACATAAGTTAAGAAGGAAAGCACCTTGTACTCATAATCGATTTGATGCTGGTTGGTAATAAAATAAGTAGAGCTCTCTAGTGATAGGAGGAACCGTGGATGTAGGCCATTTAGGTTCGAACCACGTAAATCTTGTGTTCTTGTACGTTTTGAATTTGATTGTCTCTTCTATCGTCGGTTGCGAATTTGATCTCAAATTTAAGGAAGAAATTTCATCAACGTTTTCAAGGATCCTAAAACTGTAATAGATTTGAAAAACTTTAAAAAGTAACACTTTGACAAGTAAAGTTTTAAGAAGAAAGTTTAACATATTGATTTTCAATAGTTCTTATAATTTATTTAAGCACATTATATGGGTACTTAGGTATCCTAATGTTTTAATATATACAATATAGTTCCTTCAGGTTGAAATATTTCATCATTTAGGTACCCTAAAGTTTTAAAATTTTATCAATCAAGCATCTTTTTGTTGAAATGCAATAAACTTATGTTGGAAAAATATGATATATTTGTTAGAATTTAATGATTTTTTGCAAAAAAGTAATAACATAACATGTGATTTCGGCAATACTTGGGTAATTTGCATCAATAGTCAATGGATTTTTATTTTAATTATAAATAAGTCAAAAATATAATTAAATTAGTTATTCTTTATTTGGATTGTAAATTTTTTTTATCATGAGTTGTTATTTAAAATTGGGTAATAAAATTTTTAAAATTAGTTGGCTTACCAACTTACCATTTTAAACTAACTAGGTGATTAAATGAGACTTTTCTCATGAGTTAAGTGAATAAGTCATCCAAATTTCACTTGGGTAATCAATTTGTCTATTTTAAACCAGTTGGGTGACTAAAGAGACTTTTATTAGGAATTTGTTTTTGATAATTAAAAGGAGAAAATCCTTTGAGGTGTATAGACAAACTTTATTAGGAATTAGGTTACTAAATCTTTCAAAATTTGACTTGAGTAAACAAAAGGTTTATTTTTGGGCACTTTGGTGACCAAAAGGGGACCTTAATTTCACTTATCATCTAAGTTTTTGGGATAGTTGGTTTCATGATGCTTTATGTAACAAATGCTCATTGCTTCGAATTTGAACCCGTTGAAATATGAATGCTCCACCATGATAGAGATGCGGAATCAAGCAATGTATAAGGGACTGGAACATACAATTTATATCCGTGATTGTTGATCTAATGCTGCTTACAATTACGCATGAGACACACTTGCTCTCACCAAAATGATATCCACCAATTGGGAGAGGAGGAAAGATCAAAGGGTTATCTAAAACTTCCCTTGGTTTATTAATAGGGAAAATGCATAATTATATCCACTAATTGTTTATAGATTTTTTATTTTGGCTAGGATAAAGACCCTATTGCAAAGTAGCCAAATTCACCACCTTATAGATAGGTTGATGATCTTGGCAATGTTAGAAAATCTACTACAGCGAAGTCAGTTTCATCACCTTGGAAGGCTAAGCCAAAGATATAGATGAATTCTAAATAACAAAGAGAAATTAAAAATTAAAAAAAAGGAACCCTTAATTTTATTCATTATTTGCAATTCATGACTTACATGGCTCAACCTTAGGAAATTTATAATTGACGATCTTATCAAAATAAACCCCTAAAAGATAAATATGATGATAAATTAAATCTAAATTGATAATAGTAAAAATAAACTAAACCCTCAATGATAAATTAAAAACTAATTGATAGACATAACGCTAATTCTAATAACATTGAAACCCTTAAATGGAAACTTCTAGAAATTGGGCTAACTAAACTAATTAAATTCATCTATACTAGTTTCTCTTGTATTGTGTTTTGAGGGTCCAGAAAATAGATTTCAATCTGATTAAAGTTATCAAAACACTTTCGTTAATGTTGATCTTGAGAAAACTGAACCTCTTTGAGAACCTAAGTTCAAAACCAGTTGTTTTAACTTTGGTGAATTTAAGTTATCTTTGTTAAATCCAGATTTATCTTCAACACTCACTTAGTTCATTTAAGGATCGTTGAAAATGGTGGTCTTTAAACTGTGGCTCTAAGCTCTGAGTTGAGATTACAAACGACGATAGAAGACATAAATAAAATGAAGAGTACACACGATATTTTTAACGTAGTTCGGTCCTAAATTACCTACTCCTAGAGAGATCTATAGTATTAAGTATTAAAAACCATATTACAAATCGCGTAAATATTACAAGGTGCTTTCTAAAATGACCTAAGCTTTTAAGATACAACCCTTTCTCAAAACCAACTTTACAAACCATAACAGTAAAGTAAGAGAAAGGAGTAAGAAATTATACCGACTCCGAGCTAGTGGCTGCGAGTCTCACGATCCCAGGTCCCACCGTTGGACCAGGCTTCGTGGTTTCCAGCTTCTAGCTAGTCATCTCCTTACGAGCTAGGGTTTGGCACTTTAAAACCCCTCAAGCAACCCAAAAAAGCCTCTAAAGGGGGAGGAGAAAGAACGGACGAAGAGAGAGAAAGAGGAGAGAGAGAGAACCAGATGAAACCAGAAACAAATGAACAAAACCATCTCTCTCTCTCTCTCATTGAAACCCCCTCTATTTATAGAAAAAATGGGATCCGTGTGAGGCCTCATGAGAGCCACTGATAAGACTCAATCCAACGGCCCAAAATCACCCAAAACAAACACACAATGGACGCCCGGATGAGGGACGCGGCTCCCCCTTATATCCACACGATCCACCGCCCAAACCAACGACCTATATTAGGCCTCCAAAAAATGCAAATCATGGCGCGACACGTGTCCTCTTTGGGTGGGAAAATTGAACGGCAAGGGAAAGCTTCCCTTGGAAGCTTTGTCTGGGTGGGGCACAGCTGTACCCCACCAATTTAAATTAATAACGGTAATAAAATTTAGCATAAAACATAATTAATTAATTTATTTTATTTTACTTAATTTAAAAAAATCCATTTAAAATAAGTATAAAAAAGGTTCGTTATCATTTTTAACAAAAATGCTAATTGTGACATTAATAACTTAGATCTCATGGCTTCTTCCAGGACATAGTTTAGACTATATAGGAAGCAAATTCTAACAGTTCTCCACCTGGTTCCTATTCAGTCTAACTACTGGATTCACTCTAGTAATAGGGGGGCAAAACATTTTGGTTTTGGTCCATCAGCCTCCTCCTGGATCCTAGGAGTCCTGAATTAAGTTAATACACTTTATTAACTTGTTCGGGGGTATGACCTTCGTTCCCATATCTGCCGGGTTATCATCTGTACAAATTTTCAGCAGCTGCACCTTTCTCGATTCTATCTGTTCAGTAACGAAATGTTGCATGATAGCCTTACCCCTATCATGGAATACAGGGTTCTTAATTAATGCTAGGGGTGATTGGCTATTTGTATATATCGTTGGTACCCCTAGGCCTAAGTTTAAATCATCCAGAAGTCCACTTAGCCATATCGCCTCTTTAATGGCATCCGTTAGTGCCAAGAGCTTGACTTCAGTCGTTGACAATGCCGTCAATGGCTAGAGCTTAGATCTCCAACTAACAGCCCTGCCATTCAAAGAGAAAATGTAGGAGCTTGTGGGCTTACGCTTGTCAAGGTCTCCACCGAAATTACTATCGGTGTATCCTAAGAGTCTTAGGTCAGTATCTGTTCGTCCAAACATAAGTCCTAACTTCGTGGTACCCTTGATATATCTTAAGAACCACTTAACCCCTTTCCAGTGCTCTTTCCCTGGATTCATCATGAATCTAGAGAGCACACTAATGGGATAAGCTAGATCAGGCCTTGTGCAAGTCATGGCATACATAATTGAAACTATTGCGTTAGCATAAGGAACATTACTCATTTCAGCCACTTCCTGTTCATTCCCTGGACATTGTGCTACTGAAAATTTGTGACGTGCAGCCAGGGGAACTCTAACAATTTTGGCATCATTCATGTTAAACCTATGAATGACCTTTTCTAAGTATGAGGTTTGGGATATGTTTATCGTATGTCTAGTACGATCCCTACTTATTTCCATCCTTAAGATCTTCTTAGCTGGACCTAGGTCTTTCATTTCAAAGTTCCGGTTTAACATGTCTTTCAATTTCTCAATCTAAGTTAACCGACGACTAGCTATCAACATATCATCCATATAAAGCAGTAAGTATATAGCAGAATCAGAATTCAAAATTTTCGCATAGAAACACACATCATGTATTAACCTAGTGAACCTAACTTCAGTCATGAAGTGGTGGAGCCGCTTGTACCATTGCCTCGGGGACTGGTTTAGTCCATACAAGGATTTTCGAAGTCTGCATACCAGGCCTGCATTCTTGGGCTTCACAAAACCCTCAAGCTGAACCATGTAGATCTCCTCATCCAGCTCCCCATGCAAGAAAGCAGTTGTTACATCTAGCTATTCTAATTCTAGGTCAAACTTGTCAAAGCCATCAACACCCTAATGGTGGTGTGTTTAGCTACCGGCGAAAATACTTCGTTATAATCCACACCTTCTCGCTGCGTGAAACCTTTAGCTACAAGTCTGGCCTTAAACCTAGGTTTTTCAGAAGGTAAACTAGGTTCCTTAATCTTGAAGATCCACTTACATCCCACTAGCTTCTTGCCCGCCAGCTTGGGCACTAGTGACCAAGTCTTATTCTTCACCAAGGAGTCCATTTCTGCCTTCATAGCATCTAGCCATTCTGCTGAATGTTGGCTGTTAACAGCCTCCTTGAAGCTTAAAGGTTCTGACTTAATATATTCTAACGCTGTATTTAGGGCGTAGGCTATGCAGTCAACATATCCCAACCTCTTAGGAGGTCTCACGTCCCTCCTTGCCCTATCTCTTGACAGTAGATAGTCACCTAGCACGTTTTGAGGGATGGTCTTGGTCTCCACTACGAGTTCTGGTTCAGTGCCTATTTCAGCACCACCTACATCTTGGGATTGATCTATCTGGGTTTCTGCCGTTTGTTCGGGTTCTACGCTATCTAGTTCTACTTCTGTTCTTGCCTCATTTTGGTAATTGGGTTCAGGTGGGTTCATCTCAAATTCGTAGTGTTCTGGCTCAAACATACGCTTTTTAGGGGTTAAGTTTTTATCTAAGTAGGGCATTTCATGTTCGTTAAACTTCACATCTCTACTTATGATAATTTTTGTTCTGTTTCCGTTCTTAACTCCTACTCTGTATCCCTTTACCCCTTTAGTGTAACCGAGAAATACATCTTTGACGGCTCTCAGTTCTAGCTTGCCCTCCGACTGGTGGGCATATGCTGCACAGCCAAAGACTCTCAATGCTAAGTAGTTTGCCGGTTTCCCGTTCACATTTCTTTAGGTGTTTTTAGGCCTATACCAGATAGTGGCATCCTATTTACTAAATAGCAAGCTGTATTAATAGCCGCTACCCAAAACTGTTTACTCATGTTTAATGCGAACAGCACAGAGTTCGATTCATACGCTCCGCAACACCGTTCTGTTGGGGTGTTCCTCTAACAGTATTGTGATGTTTGATTCCATTTTTCACACATAACTCATCGAATTCGCTGTTTATGCATTCAAGTCCATTATCAGTTCTTAGGTATTTCATTTTTCGTCTGGTTATATTTTTTATCTGAGTTTTCCACCTATTAAGTATGGGCAAGCAATCTCTTTATTTTTCAGCAAAAAAGTCCAGGCCTTACATGAGAAATCATCAACAATAGACAGAAAATATAATGGTCCACCTAAGGCCGATACCCTAGTTGGTCCCCATAAATCTGAATGAATATAATCTAATGGTCCGTGAGTTATGTGTCTGCCTACATTGAACACCAACCTATGATGTTTACCAAAGATGCAAGATTCAAAGAAATCTAATTTTGAGATATTATCTCCACCTGAAAGGCCTTGTTTGGCCAACTCTTTCAAACCTCTCTCCAACACATGACCTAACCTCTTATGCCATAGTTTTGTTGGATCTGTATTAACTACTGCGTAAGACCCTCCCGACACTATCCTACCCTTTAACACGTATAACCCATTTTTCAGTTCACCTTTCAGAACTGCCAAGGATCCTTTCATGATCCTTAGTTCTAAGTTCATGGCCCTAAATGACATTCCCTTCAAGTCCAACTGACCTAGGGAAATCAGGTTCCTATGCATGTTGGGTACATGGCTTACTTCCTCAAGTATGTATGCAGTCCCATTAGTTAATTTTATCTTGACAGATCCAGCTCCAACTATTTTACATCCCCAGTTATCTCCTAGCAGAACCCTTCCCCCATTAACAGGTTTGTAATTAATAAAATTCGATCAGAAGTAGTACATTCAGGCATAGCACGTTCAGGTAGTTCACAATTGGCATTCGAATCACACAAATCAACCGAAACAGTAAGAACTTCAGCATTTCCAGATTCAAACAAAACCACATTGTCTGCTGTTCCTGGTGTTTTGTTCTTATAAGGGAAGTTCTTTTTCATATTTCCTAGTTTGTTGCACCCATAACATTTTATTTTCATTATGTTTTTCCTACCTCTTGACTTAGAACGATATTTACTCTTAGACCTTTTCTTGTTATTGTTCGATTGCCTATCATTTGTTCTTCCTCTCATCACTAATCCCTCACCACTGTTGCTAGATAGTCCATGTTTCCCTTCTCTTTTTAATTCCAGAATTTTACTCCTAAGGGCTTGCATCACTTCATCTAAGGTAATTTTCATTCTACCATATCTTAATGTGTCTTTAGAAGCCCTAAGATACTTAAGTAAAGCACACAGTAATACAATGGCCTGAATCTCATCCTAAATTCCAGCACTAACATTTTTTAGATTTTGTAAAATTCTGTTGAATTCATCTAATGAATCCTCCAGGGGTTTATGCTCTAATATTCTATAAGTGAAGAAATTTTTCATATAAAGTATCCTATTACTTAAGGATTTTGCTTTATATATTTCTTCTAACTTAGCCGATATCTTAGCTATAGTGGTTTCAGCAGAAACTAAGGGAAGAATATTTTTATCCAAACATATAACAAGAGAACCATACGCTCGCTGTTCCATGTCTACCTTATCCTTCTCAGTCAGATGAGAAGGTTGTTTGTCTGGCTCCAGTAGAGCGTATCCCACTTCTTGGAACATCAGGAGGGCCTTGGTCTGCATCTTCGAAATAGTATAATCGTTGTTCCCCTTAAATTTCTCAATCTAAAACTTAACAGCCATTTTGCTTTTCAAAAAACAGTTTTCACAAACAGTAACAAAAAAAAGAAAGAAAACGAGTTTGGCTTTTTTTTTTTTTTACAGAAAACACAAGTCTATTTTATAACACGTTTTTTCATGCTCAGTTAAAGAACCACACCTGTATTTTCACAAGCCTTAAGGCTCTGATACCACTTATTGTATTTTGAGGATCCAGAAAACATATTTCAATCTGGTTAAGGTTATCAAAACACTTTCGTTAATGTTGATCTTGAGAAAACCGAACCTATTTAAGAACCTAAGTTCAAAACTAGTTGTTTTAACTTTAGTGATTTTAGGTTATCTTTGTTAAATTCGATTTTATCTTCAACACTAACTTAGTTCATTTAAGCATCAGTGAAAATGGTGGTCTTTAAACTATGGCTCTATGCTTTCAGTTGAGATTACAAATGACGATAGAAGACATAAACAAAATGAAGAGTACACACGATATTTTTAACATGGTTTGCTCCTAAATGACCTACTCCACGGTCCCCCTACCACTAGAGAGATCTATATTATTAATTATTACAAACCATATTACAAATCGCATAAATGTTACAAGGCTCTTTCCAAAACGATCTAAACTATTAAGTTACAACCCTTTCTCAAAACCAACTTTACAAACCAAAACAGTAAAGTAAGAGAAAGGAGTAAGAAATTATACCGACTCCGAGCGAGTGGCCGCGAGTCACACGATCCCAGGTCCCACCGTTGGACTAGCCTTCGTGGTTTCCAGCTTCTAGCGAGTTCTCTCCTTACCAGCTAGGGTTTGGCACTTCAAAACTTCTCAAGCAACCCAAAAAACGCCTCTAAAGGGGGAGGAGAAGGAATGGACGAAGAAAGAGAAAGAGGAGAGAGAGAGAGAACCGGATGAAACCCTAAACAAATGCCCAAAACCATCTCTCTCTCTTCAGAACCCCCTCTATTTATAGAAAAACAGGATCCGTGTGAGGCCCTATTAGAGTCGTTGATAAGGCTCAATCCAACGGCCCAAAATCACCCCAAACAAACACACAATGGAGGCCCGGATGAGGAACGCGTGTCCCCCCTTATATCCACACGATCCACCGCCCAAACCAACAGCCCATATGAGGCCTCCAAAAAACGCAAATCATGGCGCGACATGTGTCCTCTTTGGGCGGGAAAACTAAACGGCAAGGGAAAGCTTCCCTTGGAAGATTTGTCCGGGTGGGGTACAGCTGTACCCCACCAATTTAAAATGATAACAGTAACAAAATTTAGCATAAAACATATTTAATTAATTATTTTATTTTATCTTACTTAGTTTAAAAATGCTGATTGTAACATTAATAACTCAGATCTCATGCCTTGTTCCGAGACATAGTTTAGACTATATAGGAACAAAATTCTAAAATATTGAAATTGTTAATATTGAACCATGACATTAATTACTTCGTTTAAGAATGCAACTCTTACCCACGACCACAATTACTAGCGAACTCCATCAAGATGGATTATAAACTCATGTTCTAAATGTTTTGCAATTTCACCAAAAATTTATTACCCTTTCTAATCAATGATAATGCTAACTAAATTATTTAACCAACTCCTTCTGGGGGAGAGGATGCCTGATGAATAGAGGAAAAGCACATTGATCCCGATTTATAAGAACAAAGGCGATATCTAGAGTTGCGCCAATTATCAAGGTATAAAACTTATGGGCCACACTCTGAAGCTCTGGGAGTGAGTCATAGAGAGGAGGTTAAGGCTACAAACTGAAGTGTCCGATGACCAATATGGATTTATGCCCGGGAGATCAACGATAGAAGCCATCCACATCGTAAGGCGGACGATAGAGTACTACATAGAGTGGCAAAAGGACTTACGCATGGTTTTCATTGATATAGAGAAGGCATATGATAGAGTACCAAGGAAGGTTTTATGGAGGGTTTTAGATAGGAAGGGCTTCCCAGTGCCATTAGAGACATGTATGAGGATGCACAAACTATGGTGCGTACAGTGACAGGGGAGACAGGCGCTTTCCCGATAACAATTGGGGTACACCAAGGATCTGCATTGAGCCCCTATTTGTTCATTTTGGTGATGGATGAGCCAACTAGGCATATCCAGGGAGAGGTGCCATGGTGCATGCTTTTCACAGATGACATAGTGCTGGTGGGGGAGTCACGAGAAAATGTAAATGAGAAGCTGGAACTATGGAGAAGAGCTTTGGAATCAAAGGGCTTACGACTTAGTAAAGCCAAGACAGAGTACATGGAACTCAAGTTCGATCCCGCCACCATGCCTAGCATAGAAGTCGTCAAGATTGCATCTAAGACCATACCGAGAAAGGAGAGTTTTAGATACTTGGAATCCATGATACAGCACAACGGCGAAGTTGATGAGGATGTCAACAACCGGATTAAAGTAGAATGGCATAAATGGAGGAAGGCATCTGATGTACTTTGTGATAGAAAGCTTCCCTTAAAGTTAAAGGGAAGATACTACAAGATAGTAGTGAGGTCGGCCATGCTGTATGGGGTGGAGTGTAGGGCGACAAAACAGCATCATACACAGAAGTTGAAGGCGGCGGAGATGAGGATGCTGCGATGGATGTGTGAAAACATAAGGAAGGATAGGATTAGGAACAAATCCATTAGAGGAAAATTGGGTGTAGCATCAATTGAAGATAAATTACGGGAGCAACGTTTGTGGTGATTTGGGCATGTTAAGAGGAGACCGTCCACCGCTTCAGTTAGGAGATGCGAACAGCCCCATACTACGCTAGGTAGGAGAGGGAGAGGTAGACCAAAGAAGAGATGGCTGGAGATGATCCGACAAGACCTCACCCACCTAAACCTTGAGAGGAGAAGGCCTTAGATAGAGCCTAATGGAGGGCTAGCATATGGGTAGCAGAGGCAGCGGCTTAGAGTAGGACAGCCTAGGGTATGAGGACTATCACTACTGTTTATAGGCGTTTGACTTCTTCTTAGGTGCACTTATGTGTGTATTTGAGTTTATGAAGGCCATCTGCTTTCCTCCAAATTGATACTTTATATGCCTGTTGTTTGCGTATTATTTGTATAGTATGTGCTTTGCATTGAGTTTGCTCGTATTGCTTGCTTTGTGCGATCCCCAGCTCTCATTGATGTGTTACTATCTTACTGGTAGGTTACCAGGCTTATGCAGACGACATGATGACAATAAGCTTCTCAAGTTGGGGGTCCTCAGAAATAGCTTCCTTTCAGGGTAGCCCCCGGAAAGGAGAAGGCTGCATATATCTACCCTCCCAAGACCCAACATATACAGGAGCCCTTGAGACACCGGAATTGTTGTTGTTGTTGCTGCTGTTTTCTAATCATTGATAATGATGTCACTTAGAGGGGAAAAAAAAAAAAAAAAAAGGAATCTTTCGGTTCAAGGCAACCACACCTGACACAAAACTTAACATGTCTTTAGATAAAAATTCTAATGATCTCCTTAGATATCCTTATGCTTGCTTAAATAATTATAGAAATTTTACAATAAGGTCATTACACCAAAATTGGTGCCAAAATACATTAACAATAAGATGTTCAAATAGACAATATCCATGACTAGCAAATAGTATAAATAGAAATTTCATCTACATGTATCAATATCAATGATCGACCCCTCTATTATATATACGTGAAAACAATAACTTAGACTACTATCATTATGTTCTCACATCTTTTCCACAAGTTCCCGAGTTGCCTTTTTTCAAAAATTTTACGATGCAAAAAATATTTTTCTTCGTATCTAATTTCAGTGACATTCACTTGATACTTTTGACAAAGATTCCGAATTTTTGAATACTTGCAAATCCACTAAAGGGGATATCACTACCTCCATTAAAGACTATATTTTCTATTGAATGTTCCTTCCTTCCATACTTTATTTTACCGAACAATTTACAAAGGATACTAGCCACACCTCAATTTTCGGTATATCAAAGTGATATACGCTATAGGCATGAGCTAAAAGATATTCTCAAGATTTAGTATTATTGTTTAGTTACATAATATGAATTATTTATTTCTGATAGTAGTTGAAAATAAACAATACAAGTGGTCCAGCCCATTAATCCAATCTCATTAAAAAGCACCATTTTGATACTTTTGGATCTCTATCAACATGACAAAAACAAGTCATCACTTATACTATATTATAGTCTTAAAAGATAAGTAGTCTAAACTTATCACTGATTGTAACATTAATTTTTTACAACATATCATCCTTTTGACTTAACTATTTGTAGCTCAATTTCATTGACCATTTAAATTAAATATTGATATGTCATTATGGACAATGTCTATCTCATGGCTCGTTTTAGATAAAAATTACACACATATATGACAATATTATCATTTAATAGATAAATAAAACAATTTTATTCATTAATAATTAAAAAATTAAATAATTGAGCTTTTAGGAAATTGTTCCTAACATGGTGATCTATATCAATGTCCTCGATTTCCACACCCTCTCTCCTGCGGCTCTTGCCGCACATATCTACACTAGACGCTTGTCAACGTCTCAATCATCTTGGTACTTAAGAATTTCTTTCCTTAATACATCATCGGGGAGTCTTACGTTCTAGTTTTAGAACTACTTTATCGTGTTAGATGTGTCATTTAGAAAGGTCCAAGCGTGTTCCTTTTTCTCCAATTCCATATTGTATTACATAATCTTGACATTAATACATAGTGATATTTGACAATCATTTGTTGATTTGTTTCATGGGTTTCATCACTACATTTGTTATTGGTAAAAAAAAAATCACTGCATTTGCTTTTATGATGATATTACCCATTTTACTTGGCTTTATCCGCTTTGATTTAAGTCCATTCCTTTAACACATTTAAACGTTTCATGGTTGTTGTTGATCTTAAAATCAATGCAAAAGTAAAAAAATTTCCGAAGTAATGGAGGCGGAGAATATCACAACAAAGATTTTCATAGAGTTTGTGAGATACTTGGAGTCCACTATCGAATGTAGTGCTAGCATCCTTCATAACAAAGTGTTGTGGCGAAGGGAAAGCACTGACTTATGTTAGAAGTGGCCCACACTTTGTTGCTAGAGGGTGTCATGTTTGGTGATTTCTGGTAGTGAATTCTACCCCATTCTTACCCTTGTTATAGCTAACAAACTAGAACCTAGGTTGATTCCCTCTATCTTCCTAGGTTATGCTCTACATTGCCGTTAGTATTGACTCGCGCACACATTGGGTCTACATGAGCCGTCACATTACTGTTGCGGAACCACTCTTTACTCTAGCACATTAGTGTAGAAATCTCCAACAACTTTATAATTTACAACCCCCGGCCCCCCGCCCTCCCACCCCCCCCCCCCCCCCCCCCCCCCCCCCCCCCCCCCCCCCCCCCCCCCCCCCCCTCTTTTTGAGCATTGCTTCACCTTCAAATGCTTAAATCCAATTGGTCACCTCCATGTCCTCAACCCCTGCTCGGGCATGCAAATCAACTATATTGACACCACTAACTAGTTTGTGCTCCTCCTTTGGTACAACTTCTTCGGTTATCCTCTCCTTAAAAGTACCTAGTGTACAAAATATTCACTCTATGATTACGAGGTATATGGTCAGTAAACACAAACCCCGATACCTTCAATCCCTCTCTGCCCTCACTTCAGTTCCTTCACTCGTGTGTTATTCACGAGTGATAAAAACCCTAAGTGGTGAGAGGCCATGGTTGATTGATTGAATGCTTTAATAAAGAACTATACCATGAATTTAGTATTGTACAATCCATCTAAAAAATTGGTAGGCATTACTTGGAAATATAAGGTCAATCAGCTTGGTTAAGCACGAAAAGTCTTGCCTTGTGGCACAGGGCTTTTTCTAGAAATTTTGCATTGATCACCACGGGATTGTTAACTCATCATGCCTATTGTAGTATGACTTGTACTTTCCCTTATCTTGTATGATCCAGAAACTTGACACATATAACTCATTTCAATCATG
Organism: Simmondsia chinensis; assembly: GCA_018398585.1. Lineage (NCBI taxonomy): Eukaryota > Viridiplantae > Streptophyta > Magnoliopsida > Caryophyllales > Simmondsiaceae > Simmondsia > Simmondsia chinensis. The sequence continues at coordinate 26,651,786 of JAGTTD010000011.1, forward strand.
GCTTCTTGCTGAGGAAGTTTATATGAAACGACTTCCTGGCTTTAATTACCTAGCCTTCTTGCAAATGTGTATCCTCTGAGCAATGCCATCCACGATCTGAAGTAGGCACCTCAAGCTTGATCTCAATGCTTAAACACCACTCTCCTTCGTCTTGTGTTTGGGCACTCTTGGACTAACATATCACTCTTTTTCTACCACAAGAACTAGGCTATCATACCACTACGTCCTTTTTGTTGGTGACATCATTGTCGCTAGTGGCACTGTTAGCCTTACATCCACTCTCATTGATGCCCTCTCCTCTCAATGCGGCATGAAAGATTTAGTGGACGTTTATTAATTCCTCAATAATAAGGCCCAAATAGCTCTATTATGCTTTTCTTATCACAACATAAATATGCCACCGATCATCTAACCCACTTTGATGTGTCCCTCTTCAAACTAGTTAAGACCCCCTTCCCTTTTCACACCAGCCTATAACATAGTGATGGTATGCCATTGGCTGAACCGATCTCCTATAGAAGTGCAATCGGTACCCTCTAACACCTCACCATCATGTGATTAGATTTCTCATTTGTAGTGAATTTTTGTAAGTTTATGCATTGTCCTCAGGAGCAAGTTTATGCACTGTCCTCAGGAGCCATAATGGTAGGTGGTTAAACGAATCCTTACTATGTGAAGGGTACGATTGACCAAGGCCTTCTATATTTCCCTAGCATTGGTGCTCACATCACAATGCATGCTGATGTGGATTAAGGGCGTTGTCCCCAATAGTAGACGTTTGACTCCCGTCTATGCAATATTTCTTTTTGTTTGAACTTAATTTCTTAGATGGATTAGAAGCCTCCTGTAGTTTCTAAGTGCACCACATAATGAAAGTAAATGGCGTCAACTTATAATTATGTTGTTTAGTGAGACCTACTGGATTCAGCACTTGTTGTGTGACACTGAGGCATTTCTTAAACATCCATTCGATCTTCGTTGTTATAACATGTTAGCCACATATAGTTTATCCCACCTGATCACTCTAATTCGACCAAGCATGTGGATATTAATTTTTACTATTTTTGGGAAAAGCAGGCACAAGGGGACATTCAATCACTACATCCCAACAGGCAGCAATTGGTGGACATCTTCATGAAGGGTCATTCCCCTCTAGGTTCACCTATTTTGAGGCAATCTTTTAGTAGTCTCCCCCAATTTAGATTGAGGGCAAATTAGCAAATTAAAACTCTAATAGGATAGTCAATCATTTAGGACTCTACTTTACTAATCTTGTACTCTATATGTTTACACACACTCCCCCCCCTCCCCCTCGTGTGTGTGTGTATATAAATATATATATATATGAGTGGCTAGAATGAGAATAGAAGTTATGAGAGAATATGAAAAAAATTAAATCTACACCTTTGGATCTTAAGTAAGATTGATCAATGGTTCTAAGAAGCTCATCGTATCCGGAGCCCTACCACTACCCAACGGTCACCACCATCACCACCTACCACCACCGCTGCCACTCCTCTCTACCACTTCCGCCACCGCCGCCCATCTCAGATCCCTATGCTCACCACCACAGCAACCCACCACCACAACCACCGCTGCCACCGCCAACACCATCGCTAGCGCCACCGCCACCCATCTGTCTCTTTCCACCCCATCTCAAATCCCTATGATCACCACCAACACCACCCGCCCCCGCGACTGCCGCTGCTCCTCTTTGCCAACCCCACCACCATCACCCATCTCTATCTCTCCATCCCATCTCAAATCCCAATGTTCACCACCGCTGCCTCCCACCACGACTGCCCCCGCAAATCTAAGCATGTACGATCTCTCTCGTCTGTCATTGTTGTTCAGGAACCCACTTGTTTCTCACATGCTACTAAGATTCCCCAATGGCAAGAAACCATGGCTAAGGAATTTAATGCCCTCATATAGAACTAGACTTGGGACTTAGTTTCCCCTTTCATCGAGTCAAAACATTGTAGGAAATACATGGAAATATAGGGTTAAGTTTAAGCCGACGGTTCGGTTGATCGCTTTAAAGCACGTCATGTTTCTCATGGATTTCATCAATGTAAAGGTCTTGAATACTTTGAAACATTTAGTCTTGTTGTCAAACCCACTACCACTAGAATTATTCTTGCCTTGGCAGTAGCAAAAAAGTGGTCCAATTGCCAACTCGATATTAAAAATGTATTTTTACATGGTTTTCTCAATGAATAAGTTTATATGAAACAACCTTTTGGGTTCATAAATCCTAAATTTCCTAACCATGTTTGTTGTCTCCGTAAGGCTTTGTATAGACTCAAATAGAGACCTTGGGCTTGGTTTCATAGGTTTATGACTTTCCTACATAGTTTTGGATTTCATTCTAGTAAAGCAGATCCCTCACTATTTATTCATCGTTCTTCAGTTGGCATAATTTGCTTATTACTATATGTTGATGACATTGTACTTACTAGATAACATTCCTCTCTACTTCATCACCTCATTACTTAATTATCGTCCCAATTTGCAATGAAAGACCTTGGACCTCTTCATTACTTTATTGGTATAAAGGCAAAATTCACATGACATGGTTTATTTATCATCCAACATAAGTGCACACTTGACCTTCTTAACAAGCATGACATGCTCTTAGCCAAACCTATTCAAACTCCTCTACCTGCCCGGGTCTAACTTTCGATTACTAATGGTGAGCCCCTAGCAGATCCGACTGAGTTTTGAAGTGCAGTAGCTTCCGTTTAGTACTTAAACATGACTAGCCCTGATATATGTTATGCTGTTAACAATGTGTCCCAGTTTATGCATATGGCCCCTGGTCCTTTCATTGGCAAATCATAAAGTGTATTATGAAGATCTCAAGCACACTAATGATCAGGGCCTTACCATCACTCCAGGCACCTGTACGACCATAGCAGCCTTTGCTGATACTGATTTGGGTGGTTGTCCAGATACTCAGTGTTTTACCACTAGGTTTGCTTTGTTTCTGGGCCCTAATCTTATCTCATGGTGAGCTAAGAAGTAACCCATTGTTGCTAAATTCACTATAGAGTTTGAATATCGTGCTATGGCCAAAGTTGTTGCTAAACGTGATTAGATGCGGTACCTCATGCATGATCTCGATCACGTCAATTCGGTCTAGTATAGATCTTCTGTTATAATGTCTCCGCTACATATCTTGCAACTAATCCCGTCTCTAATGACCATAGCAAACATGTTGATGTTGATTTCAACTACGTTAGGGAAAAGGAAGTAAAGGGTAACGTCCAGGTTTGATTCACTCCAACTACTAAACAGGTTACTGATATCTTCACCAAAGGATTATCCACATATCGCTTCCGCTATCACAAAGCCAATCTGTGCATTGGTTCTCCTCTCTCAGATTGGGGGGCGTGTTAGTATATTATCCTATACAACAACAACAACAGTGCCTCGAAAAGCTCCTGCAAAAGCAGGGTCGGGGGGGGGGGGGGGGGGGGGGGGGGGGGAGTATATAGCCTTCCCCTTTTTGGGAGGTACCCTGAAAGGAGGCTTTTTTCAACCTGAGAAGCTTGTCAGTAGTATAGAAGTATGGTGACCTGGTAATAAGAGAGCAACACATCATATGAGCAGGGCAAAGCACAAGGCAAGCAAAACGAGGAAACTCAAAGCAAGGAAAATGCTAGGCAAATAACATGCAGTAGATAGGGCATGATGGAGGGCTAGCATAAGGATAGCGGAGGTGGTAGTGTAGGATAGTGAGGCGAGTGACTTGTAGTTTAAGATCCCTAGGCTAGCATTTTCATATTGTTAGTTAGTTCTGATTACTCATCTGTTTTGGCATACATAAAAACACTCTTAAATGCTTGCATGCCTTTTCCTTTAATTCAGGTGGTACCTTATTTTTTATTAAATCCATTGGTGATAAATTGATTTCTGTACTTGCAGGTTTACACACACTTCAGGTTGGGGGTCCTCGGAAACAGCCTCCTTTTCACTCGGAAGGGGTAAGGCTGCGTACATCCACCCTTCCCAGACCCTGCTTATTGCGGGAGCCGCGAGGCACTGGGACTGTTGTTGTTGTTGTAGATAAGCAGATAGCAAATAGCAAGTCGGCAAGTAGCAAATTAGGAGAGCAAATACGCACATAAGTGCGCCAAAGAGGAGGTCAAGGCTTAGCACTAATAAGCTGGACTACCCTACTCTAAACCTCTATATTTGCTACCCCTATGTTAGCCCTCCAGTGGGCTCTATCTAAGGCCATCTCCTTCCGAAGGTTTAGGTGGGTGAGGTCTTGTCGGATCATCTACAGCCATCTCTTCTTTGGCCTATCTCTCCCTCTCCTGCCTAGCGTAGTATGGGACTGTTCGTATCTCCTGATTGGAGCGGTGTTCGGTCTCCTCCTAACATGTCCGAACCATCTCAAACTTTTCCCCCTCAATTTATCCTCAATGGAGGCCATGCCCAATTCGCCTATTATGACGTCGTTTCTAATCCTATTTTTCCTTGTGTATCCTTTTCTTTTTTATAAGTCAGTGTATATATATCAAAAAATCGCACTGATGTACGTCCATACATGAGTACGAGGGGCATACCCCATGACACGGCCGAAGCCTACAATGCAATTCAAAAAGAAAGCAATACATGCATAAAGCAAAACAAAGAGGAAATGCAAAGGTACATCAAAAGAAACACCTAAGTACAAGCCTCTAAATAAAGGAAATACAATGTGTAAATAAACAACAAAATAAATCCTAAAAACCCAGTAGAAGGAGCGCACTCGTGACCAGTCTTAGAAGAGAAACGAGATGCTGGAACTGCTTCTTTGAAACCGTTCAAGCGTCTTCATACTCAACAAAGGACGGCCAACCTGTGGCAACTCACAACAAGCCCTCAAACCGGCCATGTGGCTGAAATCACGGACAAGCAAAGAAAGAATAGATACGGTTGGTACTTGTGGCCTGATCCGTGGCCCAGATGGTGAAGAGCAGTCCAAGTGGAAATAGATGGAGTCAACCCGCTTCAAAGCCATCTCCATCATCTACCTGACAATTGGTCCGCGGTCTAACCCTAACTTGACCCAGTGTAAACCAAACTTCCCTCAACACATCCAACACACCCACAAGAACCATCGTAGCAAAGCCCAAGTGGTAAAATGGGCGCCCTAGCCAAAGTGAGATTCGGCGGGGGGGGGGGGGGGGGGGGGGGGGGGGGGGGGGGGCTGGGGGGTGGTGGAGGAGCCCGTGCGGGCCTTGTTCCACCTTAGCATCCTCATCTCCGCCACCTTTATCTTCAGTGTATGATGTTGTTTCATAGTCCTACACTCCACCCCATATGACATGGTCGGCCTCACTATTGTCTTATAATATTATCCCTTTAGCTTTAAGGGAAACTTTGTATCGCAAAGTACCGCGGAGGCCGTCTTTGATTTAAGCCATCCTACTTTAATCCGGTTGTTGGCATCCTCGTGAACTTGACCATTGTGTTGTATCATGGACCCCAAGTATCTGAAACTCTCCTTTTTCGATATGGCCTCAGATCCAATCTTGACGTCTTCTCTGCTTGGCGTAGTGGAAGGATCGAACTTGAGTTCCATGTACTTGGTCTTGGATCTACTGAGTTGTAAACCCTTCGACCCAATACCCTTCTCCACAGTTCTAGTTTCTCATTTACCTCTTCCCGCGACTCCCCCGCCAGCATTATGTTATCTGCAAAAAGCATGCACCAAGGTATATCTCCTTGGATGTGCCTAGTGAGCTCATCTATAACCAGAATGAACAGAGAGGGGCTCAAGGCAGATCCTTGATGTACCCTAATTGTTATCGGTAAATCGTCTATCTTCCCTTCCACTTTACGCACTATAGTTTGTACAACCTTATACATGTCTCTAATGGCCCGGATATATGGCACGGGAATGCCTTTCCTATCCAAAACTCTCCATAGGACCTCACTTGACACTCTATCATATGCCTTCTCCAAATCAATGAAAACCATGTGAAGGTTCTTTTGTCTCTCCTTGTAGTGCTGTATCGTTCGCCTTAAGATTTGGATGGCTTATATTGTTGATCTTCCAGGCATTAGTATATTATCCTATGATATGCTTTATTATATTTTGTAATATCCCTCAGGGATTATATTTTAATTTTCTCATTTATTACTCTTCTATATAATGTCATGTTAGCAATCCTATCGGGCATGCCCTTCATAATTATTCTCTCATGATTCAAATGGCTTAGCTTGTAAGAAATCAATTCTATAGCAAGTTCAGTTCTATTATGAGTTCAATTAAACTTGATTACAGGGTGAGCTTGGCTTAATAATAAGCTCGGATCTACTTGTTGAGCCTAAAAAGCTGAGGCAATTTGAGTACAAAACACACTACGATCTTATTGAACTGAATTCGAAGTGAGATTTGAAAGCTTGGTGAAAGCTTGCTTCAAACTCGAGCACAGTAAGCCTTATCAAGCTCGTGTTCCAACATGTTCATGAAACTTCTATAACTTTTTTTCAAGTATCATGTGGATACTCCATCAATCCTTTATTAACTTATGTTAGTGCGGCATCTAAAAGAAAAAGAAATACCAAAAAAAAAATTTATTTATGTGTAAAAATGTCAATTTAAATACAAATAATTTTGTAAAATAATGATACCCCATTCAATACCAGCATACGCCACCGTTGACACTAGTAAGGGTGGTGGGTGGTGTAGCCAACGGTGGTGGTGGCTATCAATTGTGGGTGGTGTGTGATACAGGAAAACAATGAAAGAATTGCAGGGAAAATTCGTATAAGGTTAACGGCTAGTTTTGGCGGGTTCGAGCACGCGCGCAGCACGTGAGGAGCAGGGGAGAATGTTAAAATCACGCGAGAAGCACGTGATCCTTCCAGCAGTTAGTTTTAGGGAATTTCTGTTAGAATGGTCAGTGGGGAATTAGGGTTTTGCATATTTTATTAATTCTCTTTTATTTAATTAGGGTTTTTACTGACTATAAATAGAATATGATGTCAATTAGGGATGATTATGAATGAAAAGTATACTTTCTTCTCCTTAAACTCTTCTTCTCTCCCTAATTTTCTTCTATTTCTTGCCTCCCTCATACCCTATTTCTTGTTCTCTAGAGTGTTGTTTGAGGTAATTTGAGCTACCGTATCACTGGTATCAGAGCTTCAATCCACGGCTATGGTGTGTGGAAGTAATAATGGCTGACAATACTCGTTCTATGGTTGAGCTTAGGCGAGTAGAAGAGAAGCTGGATCACTCAATGGTAGAGGTCAGAAATGAAATCAGGGCTGCTGTTGAAGGGCTTGCTGCGCAAATGAAGTACCTACAGGATCATGTAACTGCAATGTCCATTCAAGTACCACGCCTTGAGCTCAGGCCTGGAGCTACCAATGGAGGATCCAATTCGTCAGTTGCCAATCAAGCCAACAGAACTCCTAATCCTGAAACTAAAGGGGGTAACCATTCTTTTGCTACAAGATTAGGTAGAATGGATTTCCCTTTATTTGAGGGTGAGGATATAAATGATTGGTTATTTATGTGTGAACAGTTTTTTATGATTGATAATACCCCTGATTTCCCTCTATACATTTGAGGGGGATACCTATTCAATGGCATAGGAGATTTGTGACTACAACGCCTGATTTCCATCTGATGGGATGGAATGAGTATGCTAGAACCTTGAAGGGAAGGTTCGGTAATGCATATGAAGACCCAATATCAGAATTGATGAGTCTTAAGCAAGAGGGGTTAGTGAAAGACTACCTTGGAAAGTTTGATCAGGTGTCTGTGAGGGCGGATTTAAATGAATCCCAGTTAATTAGATACTTTGTAACTAGTTTGAAGGAAGCTTTAGCCCTTGAGGTGCATTCGTGGCAGCCAACCACACTACAACATGCAGTCTCCCTTGCCAAGTTAGGGGAGGCTAAGCTTGAGGCCCTTGCTAAGCAACTCAAATATGACAAGACCCCATTGTTGCCCACACCAAGTGGACCTAGGCCTAACCCAAATAGCTACAAAACTAACCCACCGAGAGCTGTTGTTCCTCAAAAGACCTTCCAAGGCAGTACAGCGCACAGGACTCTTTCACGGGCAGAGTTACAAGATAAGAGAGCCAAGGGGTTGTGTTACTTTTGTGACGAAAAGTTTGAGGCAGGACACAGATGCAAGAACAAAGGGCCTCAGCTCTTTGTGATTGAAATGGATGACGAGGGTGATGAAGCACCTCTGGACGAGGGTCTGACTGAAGCTGAAGGGATGGTAGTGCAGGAACCTATTGCTCAGATATTGTTACATGCTTTAGCTCGAGCTACAAACTTTCAAACGTTAAGAGTGATTGGGTCCATAAAGAGGAAACCTATACACATCTTAATTGATTCAAGCTTCACACATAACTTCATTGATTCACAATTGGCTTAGAGGATAGGCTGCAGAGCTAGTTCAGTGCCTGCTCTTTCAGTGACAGTGGCAGATGGGAGTAGTTTGTGTTGCAATTTGCAATGTAAGGGACTTAGTTGGCAGATGCAGGACACTGTGTATTCTTCTGATTTCCTCCTGGGGGGGGGGGGGGGGGGGTGACATGGTTTTGGGAATCGAATGGTTAGCCACATTGGGAGATATTCAGTGTAACTTCAGGAATTTGACTATGACTTTCACTGTTGAGGGAAAGACCAAGGCCCTTAAGGGGGAAGGAGCCAATGTGTGTAAGTTGGTTGGTGCTCGAGCCATCTCCAGGGCGTTAGAGGGATCTCCAGTAGTAGCATTGCTGCATTTCATCCCAGATAATCACATAGCTTGTGGAAGTGATTTAAGGATGGCCAAGGTGGTTGCAGGTGTTGATATTCAGCAAAGATTACCAGCCCAAGTAGATGAGCTGCTGCAGAGATTTGGTCCTCTCTTTGATGAGCCTCGATCGTTACCACCAAGTAGACCACCATTTGATCACAAGATCCACTTGAGAGATGGAACTCAGCCCATAAATAAAAGACCCTATATATACCCTGCACTACAGAAGGATGCTATGGAAGAGATTGTGCAAGAACTGCTGCGGAAAGGGTATATTCAGCATAGTAATAGCCCTTTTGCTTCAGCGGTGGTCCTAGTGAAGAAGAAGGATGGAACTTGGAGGATGTGTGTAGATTATAGATATCTAAATCAAAACACCATCAAGGACAAGTTTCCCATTCCCTTGGTGGAAGAACTGTTTCATGAGTTAAGCACTGCCAGATATTTTTCAAAGATTGATCAGAGGTCTGGTTATTATCAAATCAAAATGCATCAAGATGATGTACAAAAGACAGCATTTAGGACACATTTTGGGCATTTCGAGTTCTTGGTGATGCCTTTTGGCCTCACTAACGCTCCTTCTACCTTCCAGGGTCTTATGAATTAAGTTTTTGCCCCTTATCTTCGAAGATTTGTATTAGTTTTCTTCGATGATAGATTAGTATAAAGCTTGAGCTTGGCAGATCACTTAAGGCATCTACATTCTGTTTTCCTTATTCTGCAGAAGCACCACTTGTTTGCAAAGCAAGAAAAGTGTTCTTTTGCATCCAGGAAAATAGAATACTTAGGACACATCATAGCTGATGGTGCAGTATCTACTGATCCCAAGAAGCTTCAAGCTGTTCAAGACTGGCTAACTCCTACATCTCTCAAACAACTCAGAGGCTTCCTTGGTCTCACGGGATATTATAGAAGATTTATACAAGGTTATGGGGTTATAGCCAAGCCTTTTACAGAGCTTACAGGAAAAGACAAGCTGCATTGGAATGGGAAAGCACAAGCTACCTTTGAGGAGTTGAAGGCTGCCCTGATGAAAGCTCCAGTGTTAGCCTTACCAAATTTCTCAAGGCCCTTTGTAATTGAGTCTGATGTGAGCAACACAGGTCTGGGAGCAGTCCTATCTCAAGAGGGACACCCTTTAGCCTATATCAGTAAAACCCCCAATCCAAAACAGCAAGCCCTATCTGTCTATGAAAGAGAAATTCTTGCTATGGTGGCTGCAGTTCTTAAGTGGCCGCAATACCTCTTGAACAACACCTTTATCATACGTATAGATCAAAAGAGCCTCAAATACTTGCTGGAACAGAAAATCCATACTCATTTTCAGCAACTTTGGCTCTCAAAGCTGATGGGGTTCAGCTATGTCATCGATTACAAGAAGGGCAAAGACAATATTGCAACTGATGCCTTGTCTCGCATTAGTAGCCATAAGATCACCTGCCTCCTTCTTTCTGCTATGGATAGTACATTGTATGACAGAATTCAGCTGCTATGGCTGACTGACAGTCACCTCAACCAGCTTCTTCAGCAGCTCAAGAGTAATCCTCTGAGTCACAAAAAGTTCAGTTGGCAAGGTGAACAATTGAAAAGAAAAGGAAAGTAGTTATTAGGCAGGATACAGAGCTCAGACAATTTATACTCAATTGGCTCCATTCATCTCCTAGTGGAGGGCATTCAGGCCATATGCAACTTATCAAAGAGTGATATCCTTGTTTTATTGGAAGGGACAACATCAAGATGTAGGTGACTATGTCAAGAGGTGTCCCACTTGTCAAGCTTGCAAGCATGAAAATTTAGCTTCTGCTAGTCTTCTCCAACCTTTACCTATACCTGAAATGGTATGGACCGATATTTCCATGGACTTCATAGAGGGACTTCCAAAGTCTTTTGGAAAGGAGGTCATCTTGGTGGTGGTTGATCGGCTAAGTAAAGCAGCTCACTTCATGGCTCTATCTCACCCCTACACTGCCTTCACAGTACCCCAGGTATCCATGGACAATGTATACAAACTTCATGGGTTGCCTAGCTCCATAGTCAGTGATAGCGATGTAGTCTTTCAGAGTGAATTTTGGCAAGCATTGTTTACCATCCAAGGGGTCAAGCTGCACCTATCTACGGCATATCACCCTCAGATAGATGGCCAAACTGAGGTGGTAAATCGTGGCCTTGAAACATACTTCAGGTGTATGTGTAATACACATCCTCATTTATGGTCTAAATGGCTACCTTTAGCAGAATGGTGGTACAATACCACTTGACACTCATCCACACAAAAGACTCCTTGTGAGGTCGTATATGGGCAACCTTCTCCTCTTCACATACCTTACATACCAAGGGAGACACAAGTGGAAGCCGTGGATAGGAGTTTGAAGGCTCGGGAAGATATGATTGCTGTCATCAAGTACCATATGACTCGTGCTCAAAATAGTATAAAACAATTAGCAGATAAAGGCCGCACAGATAGACAATTTCAGCCAGGGAATTGGGTTTATCTCAAATTGCATCCTTTCAGGCAAATTTCAGTGGCTCACAAAAGCTCACAAAAGCTATCTCTGAAATATTTTGGCCCTTACATGATTCTGGAAGCTGTGGGCAAGGTTGCTTATAGATTTAATTACCTGCTTCAGCTTGAATCCATGACGTTTTCCATGTCTCACAATTGAAGCTACATGTGGGACCAGTACCTACAACCAGCATCCCTCTTGCAGATGACATCGTGGCAGTACCCTTGAAGGAACCAGAACAGATTTTGGACAGAATGATGGTGAACCGACGCAACAGGGCAGCTACCAAGGTGTTGGTAAAATGGAAGGGATTTCCAATGGAAGAGGCAACTTGGGAATTCCTTTATGACCTTCAACTCAAATTTCCCCACTTTCACCCTTGAGGACAAGGGTAATTTTGAGAGGGGGAGTAGTTGATATAGGAAAACAATGAAAGAATTGCAGGGAAAATTTGTATCAGGTTATAGTTTTGGCGGGTTCGAGCACGCGCGCAGCATGTGAGGAGCAGGGGAGAATGTTAAAATCACGCGAGAAGCACGTGATCCTTCTGGCAGTTAGTTTTAGGGAATTTTTGTTAGAATTGTCAGTGGGGAATTAGGGTTTTTGCATATTTTATTAATTCTCTTTTATTTAATTAGGGTTTTTACTTACTATATATAGAATATGATGTCAATTAGGGATGATTATGAATGAAAAGCATACTTTCTTCTCCTTAAACTCTTCTTCTCTCCCTAATTTTCTTCTATTTCTTGCCTCCCTCATACCCTATTTTTTGTTCTCTGAAGTGTTATTTCAGGTAATTTGAGCAACAGTATCAGTGTGGTTCAAGGACAAGTATTTTAATAACTTAGTTAAATATTTGATCTTTTGCTAAACAAGATTTTCAAATTATTTTCCTTTTTAAGATTTCAAATCAGTAAAAGGAATTATTTACACTTGAAATTCTTAAAAAAAATCACCAAAACTTAAATAAGTAGATAGTTTTAGATAGAGTTGGATGGAGGGTAAGAATAGGTGTAGCTGACATAGGGTTTATAATAAAAGAGTGCAACTAAGCTAGTCCATAGCGTCCCTAGGCTTGTATGTTTTCTTATGTTTGCTATATTTGTGTGTTGTTTGTTTGTTGTTTGTCGTTTGTTGTGCACATGGAGTATTGTTGCTTTGTGCTTTGCTACTTTTTACTTTGTTGCTTTGTTTATCCCCTTCACTTTTATACTTTTTAGGTTGGGAGTCTTCGAACACAGCCATACCTTAGAAGGATAAGGCTGTGTAAATCTTACCTCCTTAGACTCTACACTAACGGAAGCCCTTGTGATACTGGGATTTGTTGTTATTGTTGTGTATGACCAAAGATCAAGATACCTACGGAACACAGTAAAATGTCTTGTATAATTACAAAATATACTACCAAACTTCAGAGTAGAATACAAAATATGGGTGAAAGATGATAGTGGGGCATAAATACTTGAAAGGGTATGTTTCCTAAAAGGAGGATGCCATGACAGATAAACAGAGAGAGAGAGAATAAGAATTGGGTCCCACCCTTTTCTTTATAAAGTGGAATTGGCCCCTTCTTCACCACTTCACGTGGCCTAACTTCTCTGCCCCCGCTATTACTTGCCAGATATTTTTTAAACGATATAATCAATTTAAATTGCATCTAGATTTAGTTAATTTTAATAAAGAGGATATACTACGAGAAGAAGATGAGAGAGAGCCAAGAAAAAAAGCAGAAGGTGAAAATGGTAGAGGAAGAGGGTGGAGAATTGAGAAATTGATTTTGATTCTTGTTTAGTTCTCATTCGTACTTACTCTTTATATGGAGAGTGATAAATATAATAAATCTTAACTATAATTCAATTCAAAAACTAGCATTCGAATTTGAATATTATTGACGGAAAATTTGAATTTGAGCGGGAACATTTGAATTGATTAGGCGGTATCACAAAATTATATATATATATATATATATATATATATATATTGAATCAGTAATATTATCATGTAGTGGGGGATATGTCCCTCGAACCGTTAACCTTTGAGTTGGCACTTGGTATATGGCCGCTCTGACTACTAGGCTAAACGGGAAAGGACACAAAATTTTTAAATATGCCTACTTTTTAAATATGTTATGAGTAATCAAATGTAATTTGAAATTACTTAATATTATTTTATAATAACTGATCATTGTGACAAATTGTAGGCCGCAAAATTGACTCTATTTCCTTTATTTCATTTTAAGTAGAGTCAAAGTATTAGTATAACGATTTGTCTATTAACCTCTAACTATTATATTTTGACTTCAGAGATCATCATTGCCCCCTCTCATTTGTGTTGGTTTTCCTCTTTACTAAAGATATTGTCATACTTTTTGCCAATGTAAAAATTAAAAAAAAAAAAAAAAATAGTTTGAATTAAACTTGTAAATTAAGGTTGTATATTCATATAAGCTTCTCTCCATTTAATTTCGTGCAATTGTGTAACTCCAACAATATAAAATTATTTATTGATGTGATATTAGACACTTACTGATAAGGGATTGCGAATTAAAATATTAACAGGCCATAAAGCATGAGTTAGTAAGTGTATATTATTCATGTTTCAAGTGTAACAGGCATTTGCACGATTTAAGATGTAAGAAAATAAACAGAATTTTTTTTACAAGAAAACCCCTTAAATTTTAGGTGCGCCTTTGAAGAACCACCAATATTTTCTAATTATTAAATATCACAACTTAATGTGATGCCATTAGCCTCCGTCAATTTTTACTGATGTGATATTTAAAAAATTATTTTTTTAAAATCCAAAATTTTAAAAATATTTACAAATTTTTAAGATATAATGTGAATTTGAACTTCTAAAATTATTTTCTCTTTTTTTTTTCAAAAGTAATGTTTGCAAAAACTAATAGATATTAACAGCATTAACATAATGGTGTGGCATTAAAAAAATTTAAAAGCTCTAGGCATAATAATAAAAAATTAAAAAATTAAGTGACTTTTTAAAATCGGATTTAAAATTTAGAAGATTTTGATTAAGAAAAGAAAAAATTTCAAATAAATAAGACTGTAGAAGGCGGGAGAGAGTTCTGGCAACACTGAGAATGAATAATAGAGGAGAGTAGTACAAATGCATACAAATAATTTAACTGTAGAGTGTGTGACTTTTCATTGGACATTTAACTGTCTTGGTAAGAAGCATGCATAACTTCAATGTGAGGCTGATAGCTTACTCCTTTTCTTCTCTTTTTATGTCACTCTTTTTTCTCTTAGATAGTGACACTAACTGTTGGGAAATGCGAGATTAAGTTTTAAACCTCGGTCATCTAACTTAAGGAGTTGGGAGCTTCTACTATACCAGCTTGAACAGGTGCTCGAAGTTGACAGCTTACTTGCATCTTCGTGTTACTTTACATACTGATTGGACCGGTTAAGACACAGAGCAATTGAATATGTTCTGATGCAATCCGCCTTTCACAATTGGCAGGATTCTTGGAGGGACAATCTTGGCAAGCTGCTCAAGTTGGCAGGGATGGACGCGATGCAGCTGCAATATGACATTTGTGGAATTTAGCTTTAATTAAGCTTAGATTTTTAAATCTAATTAGTTAATTTTATTTGTAATTTTTAGTTTTTATTTTAGAAAAATCACACGGATTGCTAGATGAAGCAAACAGATTGCAATATCCACCGTTAATCTCAATTAGGGATTTAATTTGAAATTCGTATTAGTTTGAATCTAGTTAGGAAAGCTCCTCTATTTAAAGAGAGGGCTAGTTAGGGTTTTAGGCATTCAATTCACAGATTTTCTCATTATTTGCTAGAGTTTTATCATATTCTCGAGTTGTGAGAATTTGGGTTACTATTTTCCTCTTTGTTCTTTATTATTTTCGCAATACGAATAAAAAGAAGGCAGTTGAACCTTCCCGTTCTCGTTAATTTCCATTTACATGCTGCATTAGTTAGTATAAGAGCTCATAACGACTTCTAAGATGGCCCGTAGGCAATAGAAATAAGCTGCTGTTGGACACATTTATGAACCTGATGACCAGCGACAATACGGATGAGGAGAATCGAGGACTTGGAAGAGAAATTCTGGTGCATCGAGCAGTGATTGGTTCAATTGGGAGCCATTCCCGACCAAGCACCGGAAGCTCAGCCTCAATACTCGCCGGTAGGGGCACACCTGTTCCCAGAGGTTGAGGTACCGGATCGACGCGTCAGGAGAGATCGGCCCAATACCGGGCATGTCACCGAGGTTGGTGAACGGAGGTGGGAATCCGATCTCCGGATTGAGATTCCGGAGTTCACTAGATGAGATCGCCTGGGATTGGCTTGTTGCGGTGGAGGAAGTCCTTGAGTTCAAGGAGGTTCCGGAGAGGAAGCAGGTGCCATTGGATGCTACCCGGTTACGGGGTAGGGCTGCTACCTAGGTCAACAGCTGAAGAACACGTGGCTTCGTCATGGGAAGGCGAAGATAGAGACGTGGGAGAAGATAAAGAAACACCTGAGAGGCCCCTTCCTGCCTCACAATCACGCCAAGGTGATGTATCAGCACCTACAGAGCTTAAGTCAGGGTTTCGGAATCGTGGAGGAGTACATGACAAAATTCTATTCCTAAGTCACCAGGAATGACTTGGCGGAGTCGGAAAAGTAGTTGGCAGGTTGAAGGAGTCGATACAGGAGGTGGTGAACATGTTCGACATCTTTTCAGTCTCAGAAGCGAGTCAAAGGGCAACAAATGTCAAGAAGCAATAGAGCCATCGTCAAGTTGGCGGTAATGGGAGCACCCAGGATGGTGCGTATGACCAAGTACGACTATCAATCAACTTGGATACGCAAGAGAAGCCGGTTGCCACCAACCTTGGAAAGGAATTGGAGAGTAGCTCAAGAGCTTATTGTTTAAAGTGTGGAGAGATGGGACACCGTGTCGCTGAGTGTTGGAAGAGTGACAGACCAGGTAAGGGATTGTAGATTGAAGGTCTCCTAGCTAAAGATGGCGTGGTAGTTCAGGAAGAGGCTAGCGATGAGTTGGTGTCACAAGGGGAAGAAGTAGTTGCAGGTGACGAGGACCATTTACTTGTGGTGAGGTGAGTCTGCTTTGCGACAAAGGAAGAAGAGGGAGACAATTGGCTAAGGAGTAACATCATCCAGACGACGTGGACCATTGGTGAGAGGGTATGCCACCTATTCATTGACTCGAGAAGCTGAGAATGTCATCTCTGAAGAAGCTGTTTAAAAGCTAGGGTTGAAGATAGAGGATCATCCGAACTCATATAAGTTATCTTGGCTCAAGAAAGAAACCAGGTAACCGTCTCTAAACACTGTCTAGTTAGCTTTTCCATTTGGTTGAAGTATCAGAACAAAGTTTGGTCTGATGTGGTCGTCATGAATGCGTGTAATCTGCTATTAGCGCAACCCTAGAAATTTGGTAGAGATGTCATCCACTACGGACGACGAAACACCTATAGCTTTGTATTTGAGGGCACAAGGATAGTCTTGTTGCCTAAAAAGGATGGAGCCCCCACGATTTGAGAAAACTGTGGATCCTAAGTCCCCGGTCGGAGCCTTGCTCGCCAAAGATGTTGGTGGGAGCAAGGAAGCAATTGTGTCGATAGAGGGAACACACAAAGCAAAACAAGTGGATGAGCTAGAAGAGGTATCGAGTGTTGTGTTAACGATGGGGAAAAGTCCGCAGTGGAAGGGTCTAACACCAGGTGGAGAGTCACTGGGTAGGTTCCATCACCAAGTGAGCCTTACGAAGCTTTGGGATTCCAGGCTTCAAGAGTTCATGGCACTTTTGTCACCTAGGAAGGACAAGACATCATGGGAGAATGTTGGTGACAAGGAAATCAACTGGGTCACTGTGTACTATAGGCTCTCCGCACCATTAGCGGATGGTCTAGCAGAGGTGGCAAGAAGAATGCTGGATGTCCTTATCCAACGTTTTATTACCGAGCTCGTCAAAAAGCAGGGAAAGGGGACGTTGTGTCCATGGGAGAAGGCAGTGCACTTCCCGTCCAACCATCAGGTTGAATGTGGGCAAATCCGAAGGTCATTACTTGAAGCCCACGCCAAACACAAGAAAGTGCACTTAAAGATTTCCTGTATGATTTTCACATCGACGAGAGCAGTCCAACAAATTCCATATCGAATTCGTGCACGAAGTCTCTCAAACCCGAGGAGAATGATGCCGTTCACACCTTGGCAGGGCAAAGTACAACCCGTACCTTGGCAAAATGGGTCAATAATCCATATCCGGGGCAAGAATGGCGGGACGGAGCTTGGTGAGATCGGAAGCTGGCGTGAAGGAACGCCACTCGGTAAGAATAGCCCAAAAGGCTCTCCAGGCTGGAGAGGCTGATGCAGTCTGCCTTTCACAGCTGGCGGGACAATCTTGGCGATCTGCTTGAGTTGGCGGGGATGGAGGCGATGCGGCTGGAAGCTAACAGTGGTGGAAGTTCGCTTTAATTAGGAAAGCTTAGATTTTTAAATCTAATTCTTTAATTTTATTTGTAATTTTTAGACTTTATTTTAGAAAGATCACACAGATTACTATTGTTGATCTCAATTAGGGATTTATTTTAAAATTCGTATTAGTTTGTGTCTAGTTAGAACAGCTCCTCTATTTAAAGAGAGGTCTAGTTAGGGTCTTAGGTATTCAATTCATAGATTTTCTCATTATTTTCTAGGGTTTTCTCCTATTCTCAGGTTATGAGAACTTGAGTTGCAATTTTCCTATTTGTTTTTTATTATTTCGCAATAAGAATTATGGGAAGGCAGTTACACCTTCCCATTCCCGTTAATTTTCATCTACGCACTGCATCGTGTTCTTTGTGACCCTCAAGAGTACACACGAATATATAGTAATTCATATCAAAACGGAAAACATCAAACAAATTAGCGGTCTTAGATGGCAAAATATAAGACAAAATAGAAAGTAGTAAAAAAACTAGTAACGGGAAGGGGGAAAAGGAACAACTGCATATAATAGTCAAATCCAAGCTACAATACAACTGAAGATGATCGTGCAGCACTTTGTTTTGCAAGATTATCCTCACAAAATTTGCTTCTGTTCAAGAATGCACAAATTGAACATTCCAACAAATTGAGGACAATAATTCGAACTTTGTTGACAAAGAAGTTCGCTTTTCATGGGTGGGAAGAAGGGTCATTCTTGTTCATCCATGCAACTATATTGATTGAATCAGATTCACCAATTAAATGTCTCTAACAAAGGCAATCTTTTGTGGTAGAGATATCTAATACAAACCAAAATGTATACAAATATGCACAATTTTAATCCTGCGATCCATTGGGGCTTGAGAATAGAGAAAAAAAAGTCACTTGATAACCTCTAAAAACACCTCCAACAACTGTAGGACAAGTTTTTCCGAAGTGATGAACCACCTAAATTGCATATAAGGACCTATTGAGGCAGGGGACTAAGGAATCAAATGAGTTGTTCTCATGGCTTGCCGAACCTTACGCGACTTAAACTAGGAAATCACTTTGAGCTTATAGAATTGGATATAATTTTGCCATTTTGGAGGTGAATTCTCAAAAAATGTAGAATGTCTTATATCCCAAATTGTGCGTGATAGTTGTTGGCCCCAAATTTTGAAGACAATCAACATCAATGCATCATTGTGCTTAGCCATTTTGATCATATGTTGAAAGTTACCAATGAAAGAGCTACAAAGATGTAGTGAAAAATGATCTAAATCCAAAATCAAGAGAAGGAGATCCGAGTCAATGTGCTTTAAGGAGTGATGTCATCTAAGACTAGGACGTAGTATTCATATAATGTATAAGTTGGATAATCCCGCTAATAAATTATGGTGCTCCTTTCAAAGATGTCTTCAAATGATTTTCAGATGTGATATCCAATATGTTGTATGAGTAAATTAAAGAACCCTAAGCCAATTTGATCATGTTAAATTTTTTTTAAATAGATATTAGGATAAGATCCTTAGATGAAACACAAGTATTCTTCAAGAATACAAGAGCTAAGAGGAGGGGGGGTGGGGGGGGGGGGGGGGGGGGGGGGGGGGTGGGGTGGGGGTTCCTAAAACTAGGGCACAACATGGTCAAAGCTAGGGTTAAAAACCGCCCGCTTTGCCTATGGTCCGCTGTTGGGGGCATAGCCTAGGAAGATGGTTGTGATGAGCATGTAGGTCAAGTGGCCGAGACCTAGCCGAATTGGAGTTGGGAATAGATGTGACACACAATCTGCGGGGTCTTTCATGCAATGATGAATGTATATAATTGGGCAGCCCACAATGGCCTGAAACTAGGTAATGATTCTCAACTTAACCATATCGATGCTGCATGTCCAAATGGGGGTAGTATTTTGGAAGATAAGGGTATTTCTTAATTCCCAAATTGTGTTAACTATGGCAAAAAAGGAAATGAGCTAGACTTTCTTGGTCGCGCCTTTGAACTAGATGAATTGCCATTGTTCGAATAAATTTTTGAGATTACTTGGGCAAACTAGAATGATCTCCCACTACTACCTGATATGATTGCAAATGCATCATGAAGTCCTACAAGTAAGGAAAAGGTGCCAGCGAATTTCATTGTTATGAGAACAAAAAGGGGCAAAAATTTTGATTAGTGTCAAGAATTCCAAATCTCATTAGTCTATCTCTTGTGTTTAGTCTCCTGAGAAGTGCTGACTAAGTCAATAACTCAATTCTGGAAGGGACAAGTCCAAACCAAACTCCTTTTACCTGATCTGTGATTGGGCTACATGATGCGAGGATCGCATCCCTATAGAAGGAATTGGCCGAGAAGGTACCTTTAGGATCGTGCCACCATATCAAGACATCTTCAACTGCAGGGGAGAGAGAAGCTTCCTGCAAGTTAAGGATTAGCGTAGATCTAAGCTGAATTTCCAAGTAAAATAATTCACAAAACTATCCAAAGTTCCAGTGCTAAGTGATACCATCCCAAAAGCCCATGTGCTCAATGGTGGAGAGCTGCTAAGTGGATATGCAGAAAAGTCTTTATTGCCATGACCAATTTAGTAAAATAATTATCTTTGCAGCTTTAGACAACATTTTGAAGATGCAAAGGTAGTAAAGTAGGAGGCTTAATAAGACTGACTTGATGAGCGTGAGGAGCCCGTGTCTAGATAGCAAGTTGGACTTCCAGGAAGCTAACCTAACTTGGATGTTTTCGATGACCGGGTTCTAAATGGAGGATGCTCTAGGGTTAGCACCTAAAAGAATTCCATGGTATTTTATTAGAACATTGCTAGATTTATAGCTTAGAGAGAGGCAGCAATTCGATCAATCCAAGTGCTTTTAGTTCTCGGACCTACCAATACACTTTTTATGAAGTTGAGTTTTACCCTTGAGAGGAGTTGGATGCCCCTTAAAACTCTTTTTATACTTTCCTCTTGAGCTTTATAGAAAAATGAGAAGGTCATCTGCATATTGGATGTGGGAGAGGGTAACTGGTTGGGACCCCCGATGAGAGATTTTAATGCTTGAGAGAAGGCCCATTGATTATGGTCATTAAATGAGGAAACTTAGGACTTCGGCGAAAATGATGAAGAGGAAAGGAGAGAGAGGATCTCCCTTTCGGAAACCTCTTTGCATTTTGAAAGGTTTCGTTGGCGAACCATTAACTGGGATTGAGATGGAGGCCGTAGAAACACAACTTTTAATCCATTATCTCCATTTTGACCCGAATCCTATTTGGCCAAGTGTGGGGTCAAGGAAATGCCAGTCAATAGAGTCAAAGGCTTCATGAAATCTATCTTGAAAAATACAGCTTTTTCTTTTCTCTTTTTAATCCAATTGACTATTTCATTCGCAATTAGAGCACCATTTAGGATTTGTCTTCCTTTGACAAAAGCCATTTGTGATTCACCTATGAGAAGATGGAATACTTGGCTTAGTTTGTTCGCAAAAATTTTTTCCACAATTGTATAGAGGCATCCAACGAGGCTGAAGGGCCTATAGTCTTTAAGATCGGTGGTAGGAGAAACTTTTGGAATGAGAGTTACCCATGTGGTGTTCCCGGATGGTGGACAGTAACCGCTTTGTTCAAATGTTTTAACAAAGCGTATGATGTCTGCTCATATTATGTTCCAAGACAGATTGATGAAGTTGAAGTTAAACCGGTCGAAACCATGACCCGTAGAACCATCACAACTCCAAACGACATCTTTTATTTCATCATTAGTGATTTCAGGTTCCAGTCGTACGGAGTCCTCATGGATAGAGACTAGAGATCCGGGCTGTTCAAAAAATTTGACCATGTTAATGTAATTTTTGTAAATTGGCTTTACGGGAGTCATGCCTTATTTATGGATCATGATAAAATCCGTTAGGATGACATTTGGGATTGTGCAGTGTGTAAAATTTTTCATCAAAATTATGACAACTACAACAGATCTACTGTCTCAAGGGCTCCCACGTAAGTGAGGTCTAGGAGGGATGGATGTACGCAGCCTTATCCCTTCAGGATGTAACCCCGTCAAGAAGCTGTTTCTAAGAACCCCCAATCTTATAGGGTTTGCAACACGAGGACTTCCTAGGAGGTCACCCATTTTGGTACTACTCTCGCCCAACCACGCTTAATTTCAGAGTTCTAATGGGATCCGATGATGTAGTGCCTGGTAAATGAACCCTTCATCAAAATTATGAGGTTAAAGAAATTCTACTTAAGTCCAATGGTCAAAGTTTTGAAAGTCACTGAGGTGTGTTGAGTGTCGACATCGAGAAGGCAAGTATCCACATATAGACTAAACGATAGCCCATTGGCTATTATGTGTTGGCACATAGTTGTGTGTTGATACAAAAGTCTTGTGCGTGAATACATGACAACTATGTATGTTGACACATAGGGCATGTGTGTTGATGCACATGACAATGAGGACTCACAATTTTGAAATCTAGTGATTTGGAATGGTTATTGTCCTTCTTCTACCAGCATTAGAGAAATCTCTTTTGTATAGAAGTTCCTTGAATACTTCATTTAAATCGTTCATCTAACGAGCAAACATTGGTTTTAGTTGTTGTTGCCTTGAGCTAAGGTTTGCGTCTCTTTGATTTTTACTGAAATTATCTTGAACACCGCTTGTTCGCATTTTAAGTGATATTATTAGGCTTGATTTACATATGCTTAGTTTGATTTAAACTTGAAAGGTTGTGCAAACACTCTTCTAAGAGTGCTTTTGCATTTCTCAAAAATAATTCATTCTTAAAGGTTGGATCTTAAACATACCTTACAAGAGGAACAATTGTGAAATGTTAGATGCTAAGCTTAGGATAGAAGATGAACAAAATTAAAGGGCTCCTTAAGTGACCAAAGAAAATGTACAATTTAAACTAAGTGACAGGCGCTCAAGGGGCAAAGTATGGTTACTTGAGAAGAGGACCAGCTTCTAAGCTTTTTTCTTTTCGATGATTAATACAGTCGCAATACAAAATTGCAACTTGTACAAACTAGGCCACAGTCAACCCGCAAAAAAGCGGGGAACAAGGATAAAATAAAAGAGAACCCAAGACAAAACAGAGAAACATTACAAAAACATAACACAGAAAACAAATCAGGCAGAGAAGAATCCAACACGCACTGCAGGTATACACCACCACAAGTTGAGATGAGCCATGGATAGGGGGAACGACCAACCGTACCAAAACTGGAGCTGAGATTGACAGGGGTCAGAAGACCTCAAACCCTATTCTATCCTTGCAAACAGTTCAACCATATCTAATTCATCACCGTCATAAGTCAAACCAAGTTTTTTTTCCCATACTCCCACTTGCATCTTGCAACAATAAGCTTCGCATCCTCCATAGCACTGTCGCCCCTCCTCGCCACCCTCCCTTTTTTTGTTTGCCAGAGGGTTTGACCGGCTTCTTCGCACACTTTTTGGAAGACATGTCTTTTAGAAATTCCTACATATCTCATTTTGCTTGTTTTTTTAATCCTGCTCTTTTATGCTCTACGACCCCTCTTCAGAAGACAAGCTTCTATGTTTAAGTGAACTACTATAAAAATAGTAGCGTATAATCTCCTTCATCCTTACTTTTATTTCCTACATTCATATTTGATTGATAATATTGCTATTTGTTTATGGTGTTTTTGGTTAGGTTCTAGATGAGAGCGGGACTCAACTCTCACTTGAGGAAGCAGCTGCTGGCGCGTTTAACCCAGGCTCCCCTGCAAAACAAGCAAGACCGTCAGAGGGACCCACGGGTTTGCCCGTGGGAGACCCCTCCGATGCCTAAGTTAGTAAAGGCATAACAATAATAATAATATATGATAAGTAAACAACGTAAAGTAAACAATAATAAATACTTATCGTATATGGAGAGGGGCCTTGGTAGCTGGTGGCCGGAATCCGTACCGGCGAGGTGGCCGACGCAGGGCCTTATGTGCAGGGAGAGAGAGACAGGAGCCAAAGGGCCGGCGAGGTGGCCGGAGAGGAGAACGACACTAGTGGTCGAAGCCGTACGGGCGAGGTGGCTGGCGCAAGGCCAGAGTTGTACCTGCAAGGTGACTGGGGTTAAACCAGAGTGCGAGGAGAGAGAGAGATGGGTGGTTGTATTGTTGGGTTGTTAGGAGAGAGAGAGGGGACCCCTTGTGCCTTGGGTGTGAGGAGAGGGAGAATGGGGTATTTATAGAGAGAGATGGTGGTCGGTACCGGGCGGGAGGTCGGTACCGGGGTGGCCGTACCGGCGAGGTGTCAGGCGGTAGAGGTGAGAGAGGGAGGCGGTAGTGGTGGCAGTAGTAGTGCCGAGGTGAGAGAAGCGGTAGGAGAGAGAGTGAGACGGTACCGGGCGGTACCGGTGGTCGGCGGTAGGCATACCGGGTCGTGGTAGCCGGTATGGGAGAGAGTGAGGTGACCGAGGTGGGAGAAGCGGTAGGAGAGAGAGTGAGACGGTACCGGGCGGTACCGATGGTCGGCGGTAGGCATACCGGGTCGTGGTGGCCGGTATGGGAGAGAGTGAGGTGACCGAGGTGGAGGCGGTAGTACCGGGCTGTGGTGGTCGGTAGAGGTGTGAAGCGTAGAGGAGAGAGAGAGGGTGAGATGGTTCAGGAGAGAGAAAAAGGAAAAGGGGGTGCAGTGGGAGAGACAGTGAGACGTGGGGAAGGGGAAAAGGGAGGAGAGAGAAAGAGGGGAGTCAGGAAAGAGGAGAGAGAAAAAACAGATAACATTGTTTTTAATTTTCGTTATTGTTTTGTTATCTTATTTTAATATTAATCTAGTTATTTTTATCCTCTACAGTTAGCCCCCCACGCCATGGGCTAATGAGACCTCTTCACATTTGGCCGTGAAGTGTACAATATTCAAATACTCAGTCAATATGTGGACTGTCAAAATTTTGTTGATGAACATTATCCATTATGAGGAATTTTATAGGCATTAATTGTGAAGTCCTTTCAAGTGAACCTTGTTTTAGCTTATCCACCCACGGCTTCTTTGTTGCAGTTTTACGCTGACATTTGGTTCTTTCGCTTCATTGTTGACCAATGTTTTTAGCTTTTAGGATTTGTTTCAAGGCTCAGAGGACTTGAGCCTTTTAAGGATCACATTTGTTAGTTCTTCCCACTGCAAGGTACTGGAAGATGCTTATAATTGCCTGCGTAGGTAGTTAATGTGGGCGTTGTTTCATTCTATTTGTTAATTCTTGGTATGGCCCTTAGGAATTGTATTCTTGATAGGAGGCGTTCCTGGTCGAACGACCGTCTTTGGAGGCGTTGTTCTACCTGACGCGGTTAACTCTTAACGTGGCCTCTAGGAATTGTATTCCTGACTGGGAGGCATTGTTCATGGTCGAATAACGGTTGTTGGAGACGTTATTCTACTTAATTTCTTAGAGCGGTCATTCGGAGTGGTTAATTTTAAGATTTTTCCAAATGTTGGCCGTGGGGCTTAGTTATGAATGACCGCGTATTTAGTCTCCAAATTCTTATTTGTGAACCAAGATGAAGCATGCCGTGAGCATTTTAATCCTTAGCCCCCAGCCGTGAACTGGATTGAAATGTATTGCGAATATTTTTAACTTCTGGGGCGGAGTGTATTATCAATGTTTCTACTTCACAGCCTCCAACCGCAAACTGGGTCAGAGTGTATTACTTGCTTTGATATTGGCTAATGCGTAATTCGTGCGCGGATACTAGTTGGAGCTCAAGTCGTGAGCCAAAGAGGCGTTTATGGCTCAAATATATTTTATCTGCCCGAGAAGGCCTTACGGTTTAAGTATGTCTTGACCTGTCTAAGAAGGACTTGTGGTTATGTTTGAGTACTGCTTGCCTGAGAAGGGCTTATAGCATAAATGTGGCCTACCTGCCTAAAACGGGCTTACGCCTATGTCTGAGTACTGCTTGCCTGAAAAGGGCTTATAGCGTAGGTGTGTCTTACCGGCCTGAGGAGGGCTTATGGCTTAACCGACTATCATCAACCCCGATGTTAGGTGGGGCACACAACTGCGGGCTCCCAAGCCGGTGAGAGTTTACCGCCCGTCCCGATGTTAGATGGGACACACAACCGCCCCGGTGTTAGGTGGGGCACACACAATCGCGGGCTCTCAAACCGGTGAGAGTTTACCGCCCGTGCCGATGTTAGGTGGGACACACAACCGCCCCGGTGTTAGGAGGGGTACACACAATCGCGGGCTCTCAAACCGGTGAGAGTTTACCACCTGTCCCGATGTTAGGTGGGACACACAACTGCCCCGGTGTTAGGTGGGGTACACACAATCGCGGGCTCTCAAACCGGTGAGAGTTTACCACCCGTCCCGATGTTAGGTGGGACACACAACCTCCCCGGAGTTAGGTGAGGCACAAAAATCGCGGGCTCTCAAACAGGTGAGAGTTTACCTCCCATCCCGAATGTTAGGTGGGACATACAGTTGCCAGACCATTTTCTGCTTTCTTTTTTATAAGAGACACCGATGCCCCATAGTTTAAAGGTCTTGGATCACCGAGGCCTTCACATTAGGTGAAAGTCAAGCGGTTCCTTCACATTAGGTGAAGGGTGACCGCCCAACTTCTTCTTACTCTTACTCCTCAACCTGAGCAAGAAGACCAAGCCTCCATTGTTCAAGGGACTTAGAACACCAAGGCTTTCACATTAAGTGAAAGCCAAGCGGTTCCTTCACATTAGGTGAAGGGTGACCGCCCAACTTCTTCTTGCTCTTACTCCTCAACCTGAGCAAGAAGACCAAGCCCCCATTGTTCAAGGGACTTAGAATACTGAGGCTTTCACTTTAGGTGAAAATCAACCGCCTGCGGGTCCTTCACGGTAGATGAAGGATGACCGCCCAACCTCTCCTTGCCCTTTTGTTTTAACTTGGGCAAGAAGGACCAAGCCCCCTTTGTTTAAGGGACTTAGAAAATCATGGCCTTTCACTTTAGGTGAAAGCCAACCGCCTGCAGGTCCTTCACGGTAGGCGAAGGATGACCGCCTAACCTCTCCTTGCCCTTTTGTTTTAGCTTGGGAAAGAAGGACCAAGCCCCCATTGTTTAAGGGACTTAGAAAACTATAGCCTTTCACTTTAGGTGAAAGCCAACTGCCTGCGGGTCCTTCACGGTAGGTGAAGGATGACCGCCCAACCTCTCCTTGCTCCTTTGCTTTAACTTGAGCAAGAAGAACCAAGCCCCCATTATTTAAGGGACTTAACATACCGTGAGCTTCCACATTAGGTGAAAGCCAACCGCCTACGGTCCTTCACATTAGGTGAAGGATAACCGCCCAACCACTTCTTGCTCCTTTGCTTTAAGCTGAGCAAGAAGAACCAAGCCCCCATTGTTTCAGGGACTTAGACAACCGTGGTCTTTCACTTTAGGTGAAAGCCAACCGCCTGCAGGTCCTTCACGGTAGGTGAAGGATGACCGCCCAACCTCTCCTTGCTCCTTTGCTTTAACTTGAGCAAGAAGAACCAAACCCCCATTGTTTAAGGGACTTAACATACCGTGAGCTTCCACATTAGGTGAAAGCCAACCGCCGATGGTCCTTCACATTAGGTGAAGGATAACTGCCCAACCACTTCTTGCTCCTTTGCTTTAAGCTGAGCAAGAAGAACCAAGCCCCCATTGTTTAAGGGACTTAGAAAACCATGGCCTTTCACTTTAGGTGAAAGCCAA
The DNA here is from genome assembly GCA_018398585.1 of Simmondsia chinensis. Taxonomy (NCBI): domain Eukaryota; kingdom Viridiplantae; phylum Streptophyta; class Magnoliopsida; order Caryophyllales; family Simmondsiaceae; genus Simmondsia; species Simmondsia chinensis. The sequence continues at coordinate 26,679,166 of JAGTTD010000011.1, forward strand.
CCCCCTGCGGGTCTTTCACGGTGGGTGAAGGATGACCGCTCAACCTCTCCTTGCTCCTTTTCTTTAACTTGAGCAAGAAGAACCAAGCTCCCATTGTTTAAGGGACTTAACATACCGTGAGCTTCCACATTAGGTGAAAGCCAACCGCCTACGGTCCTTCACATTAGGTGAAGGATAACCGCCCAACCACTTCTTGCTCCTTTGCTTTAAGCTGAGCAAGAAGAATCAAGCTCCCATTGTTTCAGGGACTTAGACAACCGTGGTCTTTCACTTTAGGTGAAAGCCAACCGCCTGCGGGTCCTTCACGGTAGGTGAAGGATGATTGCCTAACAATTTCTTGCTCCCTTTTTCAACTGGCTCACCGAGCCCCCATTGTTATCGGGACTCCTAGTACTGTAACGTACCGTGTTAGGGGAAAGCTAATTACCAGCGGTCCTTCACGTTAGGTGAAGGTCAATTGCCTCGCACAACTTCTTACTTCCCTTTTTCAACTGGAGCGAATAGTACCAAGCCCCCATTGTTAGCGGGACTCTTTGTGCTGTAGACTACCGTGTTGAGGGAAAGCTAACTATCCGCGGTCCTTCACGTTGGGTGAAGGTTAACTGCGTATGACAATTCCAGCTTCCAATCTCTATTCTGGGCTAAGTTAACACAAACCACGTAAGGGACATCAAGGCCCTAGCTTGTCGTATAAGAAACATCAAAGCCCTGGCCCCCAACATGGTGAAACATAAGGGATGTCAATCACACAAATTACGCCAAGAACGTAACTCACAAATTGAGAACATAAAGCCCCCAGCCCCCGGCTAGGGACTGGGTTGAGCATAAACCGTATAAGGAGCATTAAGTACATAAATCACATTGGGAACGTAATTCACGGAAGTCCTATAAAAAGCGTTAAGCCCCCAGGCCCCAGTTTAGGGACTAGGTCGCAACATAATTATGTCATTAGTTGCTATATGTATACCGTTGCCAATCATCCTTGGTGAACAGTAAATTCCGTAGTTGCCGAGAGGCAACTCGAGTGGGCGTTCGGTTCGGGGCGTATCAAACCGTGAATAAGAATGCAATTATATGTTTGTTAATGAGCATGCCTTGTATTTTGTGCATGCCTCATAAAACAGTGGCAGACTTCATTAGGGGCCAAGAGGCCCCCTGTAAGTCTAAAGAATAATGTGTCCCTTGAGTTGTGAAGATAAGGGGTGTTTTGAGACTTCATCCTTAGCTGCAAGAGCATTAGCCTCTTAATTATAGAATGGATGAACCAAGACGGGTGTCTTTGATAGTTCACCATCACCTTTGTGGTGATAACGCCTGGGTGAGGGCATCAGTCGTAATATTAAGCCAAATTTTTTGGTGGTATTGCTTGGCCGAGCATGCTTGAGGCTGTTACTAGTCAGACTTTGTTGGTGGTACGGCGTAGCCGTCCTGCTAAGCGGTACATAGCTTACCAAACTTATTAATGGTAAGGCTTAGTCAAATGGACAGATGGTACTGCAAGGTCGACCTCGCTATTGAGTTTGGAGGATTATCACCAAGCTTGTTGGCAATGACCTTTTATGATATTAGTACCCGCGTTACCCATTTATGGGGTTGATGAGGTGGTCTGGGTAGGCTCGTTAGTAGCTATAGTTGGTTAAGCTTGTGGGTGGCATCGTACATCTAAGTTATTGGCGGTGGCACCCAGCTGACCCTGTAAACGACCACACGTTTTTTGGAAGACCCTCCATCAATATTGTTGGTGGGTTGTTGGCGGCCGTTTGCATTTATTGGCATTAAATGCTTTTCTTGGTAATATTAAAGCATTGTTGATTTAAAGTGGTGCACGTACTATTAGTTTTTCAGCCTAGTACCCAAAACTTGGCGGTAACACTTCGCATAGAATTTCTGCTAGGATGGCCAGAGGAATAGCCAAGCTGGTTGGCGGTGGTTCCCAAGCTCATTTGCCTTAGCGTTGTTGGTTATTCACGCTAGTCCACGGCACCGTTGATATTGGTTCGCTTAATAGCAATTTTTTCTTTACTCAGGTTAGAAGGTGAGTAGTGATATTCTTAAAGAGTTTTTGCGAACTTTGTTGGTGGTAGCTCAAGTCTTTGAGGCGTTGAGGATAACGTCTCCGTTGGTGGGTCCTCTGCTATGTTTGTTAGCAAATAGTACCCTATGCATGGTCATTGGTGCATCTTTTAGGGGTGCTCGCCTAGTCCGAGGGTGGTAACATCGTTATTAGGGGAGCCCCCTGCTTGACGCCTCGGCTATGTTTAACTTCTTGTTTTAACCCTAGTTCTTTTTACTTGAACCTTCAGGCAGTTGCGGTTAATCCTTGTTAATTTGAAGTTAACTTAAGTTCTTGCCGTTAGATAAGAGCCTCTAGCTTAGTAATTAATGGCAACCCCTAGTTGTCAACAAGGGTGGAGCATATCGTGAGAAGATAAGTCATAAGCTCCAAGCCCCCGGTCGTTACCTGGGTTGGGACGTACCGTAAATAGCCCACATGTATTTTGTAGATGAACAGAGAGTAGTAAATAGCGTAAGCCGTATCGTAGGACAATAGCTTTGACTAACAAAAAATAATAAAATTTGTGAGTAGCTATAGTAGCAAGAAAACCGCACAGGAGTCGGAGGGAGAAGAGGTTACCATACAAGCACGGTCCGATTGTGGACACGGTGCGTTTGCGAGCCTTTATGTTTCGTATACGCACACCCGCATCGGTGTGCATGGCCCAGTGTCGTGTGTTGTATGCAAGCAATGCTGTGTGCTGTGCCGCAAGTCACGTCCCGGTTGTGAATGTTCCTTGGTTAAAAAAGGCACAGGTCGTTGAAGTCATGTTTGGGGCGCCAAGTGTCCCAACCCCGAATAGAGGTGCTAGATGGTTTACCCCGGTAACGGGGGCAGCCCTCAGTGCAGCTATGAGGGTGTCATGAGGTTCCCACATGAATAGGGCGCTCTGTAGACAAAGTGGTGGGCCAAGGGCCGACAGTATGCATAATCCGTCCAAAAAGGGCTTGATCCCTCGTTTGTGTTGCGCAACACAATGTCGAAGTGCTCCAGCTTGCAGGATTCAACCTTCCATTGGCGAGAGCACTTGTGATGCTCGAGCCCCTTTGTGAGTGTCAGTGTGCACCAACCCCATTTACTAGTCCCGTGGCTTGATGGCTCGGATGTGGCAACACCGTGTCTGAGGGTAAAGGAAGGGGCCGTTGGTCATATGTCAACGAGCACCCAAGTTCGGCACATGCTACGAGATGGTTGCCCTCTTGAGTAAGTGGCATGCTACTTGTGCGGGATCGCGTGAGTTCCTCATAAGGACAACGACCTCCAAAACGAGGATCGCCTAAGGGACTTTGCGGCGCCTACGTGTTGCTCTGGAGTAGGACTATATCTGTCTGCTCCTAGGAGCTAGCCGACACTGTGAAGGACTTGTGGCATCGAAAATGGCACGGGTAGTCTAGACACAAGGTTAAGACTCAAAGGGGTGTTAGTGGGGTCCAACATAAGTGATGGTGGGTATGTCGGCCCACCGAGCAGGGTTCGTATTAGGCAAAAGCTAACTGCCCGCGAGACTCCATGTTAGGTGAAGGTTACCCATCCCACAACTTCATGCTTTCTTTTTCAGCCGGAATAGAACAACACAACCGTGTACTTCCACGTTTGGTGGAAGTTAACCGCCCACCGTTCGTAGAACAACGAACTTTTATGCTAGGTGAAGGCTAATCGCGGATGATGATTCTAATTCTCAATTCTTGTCCTGAAGCTAAGTTAACATAAACTTCATAAGAAATGTCAAAGCCTTAGCTCATTACATAGGAAACACCAAATCCCTAGCCCTAAGTAAGGAGTTAGGCTAAACATAGCTCACATAAGTGACATATATCACGTAAATTGCACTGAGGACGTAATTCACTTAAGAAATGCAAATCATAAAAAATGCTAAACCCCCGGCTTATAATCAAGGACCGGGTTGAATGCAAATCCCATAAGGAACGTTAATCACGTAATTTTCTACACAAAAAGATAGATTACGTAAAATTAAATGGAGAACACCGCGTCCCCCGCTGTCAAGTAAATACTGTTGTTCTTCATTATTACGGAATGGTAAGTTTCATAATTGCCGAGAGGTAATTCGAGTAGGCATCCCATTCATGTGTGTAAAAATATTAATGAAGATGCAATTATACATATTTGTTAATTAAGCATGGCTGGCAGCCTACCCGCGCCTTGCTAAAAATGCTAGACTTATTTTTACATCGTTGTAAGTCTAAGGAGTAACACGCCTCTTGAATCCTAAAGGTAAGGGATCTTTTAAGGCTTTATCCTTAACCCCAAGGGTGTCAAACTCCCTATTGACAAGCAGATGAGCCAAGGTAAGTGTCCCGGTGAATCTATGGCTATCTTTGTGCTGATAGCGCCTGGGCAAGGGTATTGGGCGTAATACCGGACCATGTTCTTTGGTGATACTATCTATCAGAGAGTGTTGAGGCTGTTAACAGCCGGGCTCGGTCGGTGATATTGCGTAGCCATCTTTGGTTGGTTGTGCGTATTTCACCGATTTCAGTAACGGTCTAGTTTTGGCCGAATTGGCTGACAGAGGGTACTGTTTGGTGACCCCTTTTTAAGTTATGGGGCCGTGCGTTACCCACTAAAGGGGTTGATGATGCATCCGGCCAAGTTTGTTGGGGTTAGGATCTAACCAAGCTTGCTGGCGGCAACTTCACAGTTTGTTCATTTGGAAGCTGTCTGTTGGTTACCTACGGTAGCCTACGGTACTGCTGGTTGGTGTTGCCCAACTAGTGGTAAATTTTTTCTTTACCTAAGTTGAAAGGTGAATGGTGAAGCTTAAAAGAGCATTCGCCAACAAAGTTGGCGGTAGCTCAAATCTTGGGGCGTTGAAGGCAACGTCCCCGCTAATGGACACTCTATCATGCTTGTCGGCAGTGTTCCGATTAAACTGGACACCCAAGAGGCAAACTTTGATGGGTTTGGCCTCACGCGTTGTCACTGGCGAAGCCCCCAGCTTTGGGCGGCATTGCTAAAGTAAGGATAGGCTATCGTCGCTACATAGCCGACCTGATGGGCGGTTGCACCTAATCAAGGTAAATAGTGCAAGGCCAAGTTATTAGACAAGGCTTTAGCTAGCCTTGCAATTGGCTTTAACGAGTCACTTACGATGGCTTTTACTGACAAGCTACTCGGTCAAGGAATTGGCGAGCCGACCGGTTGACATTGTTAAGTTTACTTTGGGGTGGCTTAAGCCTCCAATTATCAGTGGTAAGGTTCTTATTAACCGGTCTTTACTAATGACGCCAAGTGACATTGGTTGGCCACCGCAACTTTGTTTACAGATTTTTTGCATCACAGATTAACGTTGGTGCCATTTTGGCGTTCGCCTAGTTCAAGGACGACAATGTTATTATTTAAGGGAGCCCTTGGAGGGCATTACCCCTATATTAAACGGTTGGCGGTAATCGTCTACCTGGCTTAAATTTTTCCTTATTCGGGTCGCTTTTTGGTTAAGGATTTTGCCACCTTTACACATAGTAACATTCTAGTCTAATTTAATTGTTGCTAAGGTACGGGTTAGCGCATTTTGAAATATCGTCTTGGGCACAAATTTAAGCTATGTGAATAGAAAAAAATTAAGAAACGAGTATACTCAAACTTAAACATCATGTAGTGAAGTTTTCTAGGCAATAAAATTTCTCTTACCCCCAATTAAGAACAGGGCTTACTGGATAAAAGCACTTAATACAGTGGCCCTTAAGAACAATAAATTTAATAAAAGTCCAACTCAGCTTTTTTAACTTAATCACATATCTACCCAAGCTTTATGAGTGGGGTTGGACGCAACTTAGAGCAATTTCAGCCAAATAAAAAATTTAGTGAGCAATTTCCGGAAAGCATGAGTAACACAATTCGTGTATTGCCACGAATCTAAGATAGGAAATTTGATAAAATAATCTATGTGTAATTGAAGCGAGAATATTATGAAAAGCATCTATTACATGCTTTAAAGCTCAAGATATGCTAGAAAAAATATTATGACAATATTATGAAAAATACCCATAATATAATCTAAAGCTCGTGATGTGCTAAATTTCTAATTTTACTGATAATTTTTTACGTTTTAGAAGGCAAATAAGGGAGAAAATTGGAAATCAAAGACTTGTATGATGTTTAAACGGTTACCGGAGCCCCCAGTTTTGTGAGGGTCTTAGACGTTTTGCACGGGATACCAGGTTAAACGCTAGCAAGCTATCTTCCCACAGACAGTGCCTATTTGTTTATGGTATTTTTGGTTAGGTTTTAGATGAGAGCGGGACTCAACTCTCACTTGAGGAAGCAGCTGTTGGCGCGTTTAACCCGGGCTCCCCTGCAAAACAAGCAAGACCGTCAGAGGGACCCACGGGAGACCCCTCCGATGCCTAAGTTAGTAAAGGCATAATAATAATAATAATATATGACACATAAATAATGTAAAGTAAACAATAATAAATACTTATCGTATATGGAGAGAGGCCTTGGTAGCTGGTGGCCGGAATCCGTACCGGCGAGGTGGCCAACGCAGGGCCTTATGGGCTGGGAGAGAGAGACAGGAGCCAAAGGGCCGGCGAGGTGGCCGGAGAGGAGAACGACACTAGTGGTCGGAGCCGTACCGGCGAGGTGGCCGGCGCATGGCCGGAGTTGTACCGGCAAGGTGACTGGGGTTAAATCGGAGTGAGAGGAGAGAGAGATGGGTGGTTGTATTTTTGGGTTGTTAGGAGAGAGAAAGGGGGCCCCTTGTGCCTTGGGTGTGAGAAGAGGGAGAATGGGGTATTTATAGAGAGAGATGGTGGTCGGTACCCCCGGGCGGGCGGTCGGTACTGGGGTGGTCATACTGGTGAGGTGTCAGGCAGTAGAGGTGAGAGAGGGAGGCGGTAGTGGTGCCGAGGTGGTCAGCGGTACCGAGGTGAGAGAGGGAGGCGGTAGTGGTGCCGAGGTGGTCGGCGGTACCGAGGTGAGAGAGGAAGGCGATAGTGGTGCCGAGGTGAGAGAAGCAGTACGAGAGAGAGTGAGACGGTAACGGGCGGTAGGCATACCGGGTCATGGTGGCCGGTATGGGAGAGAGTGAGGTGACCGAGGTAGGAGAAGCGGTAGGAGAGAGAGTGTGACGGTACCGGGCGGCACCGGTGGCTGGCAGTAGGCATACCGGGTCGTGGTGGCCGGTATGGGAGAGAGTGAGGTGACCAAGGTGGAGGCGGTAGTACCGGGCAGTGGTGGTCGGTAGAGGCGTGGAGGGTAGAGGAGAGAGAGAGGGTGAGATGGTTCAGGAGAGAGAAAAAGGAAAAGGAGGTGCAGTGGGAGAGACAGTGAGACATGGGGAAGGGGAAAAGGGAGGAGAGAGAAAGAGGGGAGTCAGGAGAGAGGAGAGAGAAAAAATAGATAACATTGTTTTTAATTTTCGTTGTTATTTTGTTATCTTATTTTAGTATTAATTTAGTTATTTTTATCCTCTATACTATTTATTAACATTTATTCAATTTCTAAGTTTAAGTTTTCTATTAATTGTAAAAGAATCTATCTCACATCCTCTTATACTGCTCTTTGAGCCTTCAATAATGGTAGAAAAAAAGTCAAGGTCCAAACTTTCTTAATTAGGCCACTCAAAAACAAACACTACTATTGATTAAGTTGATCTCTCACTATACTTGAATAGGTTAAGGAAACTCTATATTATTGCAAAGTATTAGACAAAATTTCCAAAAAGAAACGCAATCTAAAAATGGATCCAAATAACTCTCTCTATGATTAGGGTGAAAGGAACAAAGAGCTTGACTTGTGTTTAACACTCAAATTCTTATGAACCTCCTTTTCGTGTACGGCCATTAAGGAGTCATCTATACCAAAATTTTGATCCTAGATAGATCCAAACTGCACCAAACACCGTTAACTCACTTAGTGGCAGGATTGTCAGAAGCTATGATTCTTACCTCATAAAATATATTCTAACGGGGTGGGGCGGGTACAGTGGGTGCCACCTTCTTGTCCATATCCGTAACCCAAATTTATATCCATACCTAGCCCATTACCCACCAAGGGTACAAAGTGGATATCCATACTCACTCCGACGAATACAAATTTATACCTATTTCTTCACCTACGGGTTTCTAACGTGTATCTGTTATCCGCACCAATTTTTGCATTGGATAGTTATTTATATTCGACCATGTAATTATTTTGAAAATGTTTTTTGTAATAAAATTATATTTGCCACACTTTAGTAGGTAAATTGAGTATATATACCATAACTATATGTTTAAATTAATTAAAAAAATTGGGACAAATAGTGTGGGGTACATATAAGGCAAGTACGACAGGTATAGAGCAGGATGTAGAGATGGCCAGTGGACCGGGCTGGCCCGAACTGGGCTTTGGGCCCCCCCCCCCCCCCAAAAGAGGGGGGCAAAGCTAGTGGAAGGAGCCCCCGCTCCCCCCCACAATTTAAAAAAAAAAATTTCCCTATAAATACTAATCCAAATTTCTCATTTCATCATAACATTTCTCATCCAATTCTCTCTTCTCTTGCTTTAAATTTGCTCAAAATTTATAAAGTTCAAAGGTGTAACTTGTTCTGCTCGTAGAATCTTGTAGAAGTTCAACTTTCAGTTTTTGCTTCGGTAAATTTGGTATCGAAATTTTATTTGTTTATCATTTTTATTTATTAAACTTGCATTTTTAATTAATAATCAATCATACAACCATGGCACATAATTCTTCTTCATCTGGAGCAGGAAAATCTAGTTCAAGCTCTTCACAACCGCATAAAATTCCTAGGACAGGTATAGTTGTCGAACTTTATACATTTTTAGAACCCGGTCCTTCTTCTTCCTACACAGACACTTTAAATTGGGAAGAGTAAGAACAGTACTACCATGATCAAGATTTACCTGAATCGGGGGGTGTGCAAACCGTACAATTTGAAAAAGAACCCACACCCACCAGCACCGAGATCGAAACCCACAACACTACTAGTAGTAGGCATAATACTAGTGAGGTGTGGAAGCAATTCACACTAGATCGAGAACTTAATAAAACCTATTGTAAATTATGTGGCCCCTCCTAAAGTTTTTAGTCATTCACGTGGTGGTGGGAGAGGCACGTTAAAAAGACACCAAATGAAAAGCCACCCTGAACTAAACCCAGATAGATCCCAACAACATTTAGTACAGCAAATGACCGGTGCTCTTGCTAGCTTTAGGTTTTTACAAGAAAATAATAGACGTGAATTAGTAAAATATGTCATTGGAGCTGAAAAGCCATTTAACACTGGCAAAGACCCTAAATTCGTCCGGTATTGCCAAAACACGTTAAACCCCGCCGCCGTAAAGGGTCCTCGGAACACTTTCAAGCGGGACGCATTTAAAGAATTTTATAGAATGAAATGGAGCTTCTAGACATTTTTAAGACGAACACGAGCATGTTCTCGTTGAAAATCCGACACGTGGAGGTCGAAATCCGGCGTGCCTTTCATGTGCATAACGGAATAGTGGATCGATTCTTCCTCTATTATGCAAAAAAGAATAATTTATTTTTGCCATCTAGATTATCCCCACATTGCTAAGATAATGACAGGTGCCATTATGGCAGCATGCTGCGAGTGGGGTATAAAACGTAGAGTTTTTAACATTACTTTTGATAACGCCACAAACTACAATGTATCCATAAAACAATTAATTAGGCACATAATACCCATATGAGATGGAAAATGTTTTCACTTATGTTGCATATGCCCTATTTTGCATTTAATGGTAACAGATAGTTTGGACCTAATACAAGTTTTTCTTAAGTGTTTAAGAGAAGTTACTATGGCGATCAAATTATTCGGAACTAGAAGGAAAAGATTTAGAAATCTTTGTGACACGCATGATATACAATATAAATAATTTAAATTAAATACACCAAATAGGTGGTCATCAACAGTAGAAGTGTTAGAAAGAATACTACCTTATAAAGATATATTAATTGAATTTGTACTGGATACTCGTTCAGATCTTAGGTCTTTTAATTTAGAAACAGTAGATTAGAATGCAATTAGCGAAATATGTAAATTTTTTACTATATTTAAAGGCGCTACGACTTTTTTTTATGGTTGTTATTATCCTACCATGTCACAAGCAATATCTAGATTGGTAGATATTGCTATTTGGATGGCAGATAACCAATCCAACTCCGTGTTGGAGGCCTCAGTTGTCGCAATGAAGGTAAAATTTGTTAAATATTATTTTAACCTGCCTCTTACTTATTGTTTTGTCACTATTTCGGATCCCCGTTGTAAACTTACAAGTTTCCAATTGTTTGCAAAAATTTGTTACGAAAAATTAAATCATATTTTTGATAACTCATTCTTATTGCAGAAGTCGATGCAAACTTACATGAATTATTTTCTTTGTATGCTTGCAGATTATTAGCTGATAATCCACACGTTTCTTCCACATTACATGGCTCTTCTTCATGATGTAGTAGTTTCGGAGAAAAATTATATGCATAGAAGATGTTGGATCGATTCAAGCCCAAACGAAATCCCACATCATGTGACGAATTAGATTATTACTTGCGTTCGCCGATGCTCCAGTTCTTCTCGACATCGGCGACTCCATGCTTCGATATTTTGCAATGGTGGTGTTTCAACCAAACCCAATTTCCCATACTTTCCACCAAGGCACGGGATATACTAGCGTGCCCGATGTCTTCGGTAGCATCGGTGTGTGCTTTTAGTGCAGGTGGCTAGTTGCTTGGAATCAAGAAAGCGAAGCTACCATCCTTCAGTTAGGAAATGTCAGCATGCTTGAAGGGCTGGATGCACGCAGCGGATAGGGAGCAAGACCAACTGAAGTTGGGTTCATCAAGCGAGGATGAAGACAACCTTACTACCGATATGTCAAGTCCCGGCTTACCAAACCCTGTCAGCTTAGACTAAGTAATTCTTTTTTTTTTTTTTTGGGAATCAAAAAAGGCCGAAGGCGTATTGTAATTCTATATCTCTAAAAAAAAAAAAGGAAGGAACATACCTAAAGATATGTTAACCTTCCCCTTTCAGGGTGTTAACCTGAAGAGACGCTGTAATTCTATATCTCTATAGTATATTTTTTTTATAGAATATATTTATAATTTTAAATTGTATAGTTATATTTGTTAATAATTTGCCACACATTTTATTTTATTAGCTATATTTACCATTATTTATTATTGTGTTGTACTATATTTGTAAGTTATATTATTCATCAATGAATTATACTTACTTTTTGGACAAAATGAATGTATATTTTATATTTTTACAAGTTGTATTAAATTAAAAAAAAAAAAAAGAAGAGAGGAAGGGGAAAGCCGGGCCAACCCGGGTTGCGGCCAGCCCCGTGGCCACCTCCAGAGGATGGGACGGGTACAACATTATACTCATATCTACTCCAAAACCCATGGCAAGTGTTTGTACTTATACCTTATCCGTATCCGCTATCTGCCTAATTAGCATTTATTTTTGCTCCAAACAAGGCAGATATCCACTGGTAATGAATTTTAGGTGGGGGGTTATCATTGCCAACAATGTACCAACACGTTAACAAGATATTTCAAATATGCATTGACCGGTGGTTAAAGTCCTAGCCTAGGTACGGAACATTTATATATAGCATCCCAAATAGTTGAACAATTGTATACTGAAATGATTAGTAAACAAAATAAACCTTAAAATCCTCAAAGATTTCGCCGTACCCATTCATGGAGCCACAATGCAACCCCACCATTAGGAAATCAGTAATTTATCAACATTTATATAATAAACTCTCCTCCTTTTACTCATACTTGCTTCGTATCTGTATCAGGTATTGTCACGTAAATCCAACTTAAATTTATTATCAGCTTAGTTAAAGCGGGTATATAAGTATATCTGCTGATAGTGGGTTTTACCCACTTTATGACCATCCTTATTCCCAAAAAAGGAAGATTGCTTCTTTCTTTCTTGTACCATATTAGATTTTGTTGGAGAAAATACTAAAAATATTCCCAAAAAACATGTAATTCATGATAAAGGAGGGATATTACCTAAAATGCGTGGAAACGATAAAATACCGATGAAGTAATAACTGAGTGAGGTGCGGATCATGCTCTCTTTAACACGGTTTCCACGCTCCTACGAGTAAACTCGATGCAGTAGGTATACAGAGCGCCGTCCCCAGGATACAACGCTCAGCCTATGCTGTCACTGTCAAACCTCGCATCGGTCTAAGAGGCCATAACTTCGCCTTACACCTTTAGCTCAAACTTTCAAGATAGGAGACATTTTTCCTTTTGTAGACAACAAACATATTTTATAGTAAAGAACATTTTTTCCCATACTTGTGTTCAACCACAATGCCCTTTTTACACAGGATTTAACCTTTAAAATGTACACATTTAAAACCAATTCTCTAATTAAAACTTTGACCATATTGTTGCTATTAGCCGTTGTAATGCAATTACAGCATTGCATGCAACGCATGCATTAGTTGCATGCGTTGCATGCTCATTATTATTTTTTAAAGATTAAAATTTCTAAAATTTATTTAGATTTTTATTAAAATATTCAACAGATTCCATGATGTACTGTATCGTATGGTAATATCACACATATATAGAATTGTTAAAAAATCATATGCCCTATAAGCTAGTTGTTTTCATAATCAATTAGATTTCTTTTTGTTTAATAATGGGGGAACGATAACTTATTGATCTGAATTCTATATGGCTCCATAAAATTAACGAGTCAAGTACAAAAACCAAGTATATTCGACTCTTTAAAATGAGTAAACATGTTTACAAGGGCTTGTTAAAGAATCATTAATTGGTTGTTAACAACATGCTCATCCCTCGATAGAATTCGCTTGATGATGGATCAAGGATGACTTAACAATAGCTCAAACCGCTGCGTTCAAGGAGCTTGACCTGATTGCAAGCTCGACGCAATAAAGTGCTTGACTTAGCTCGACAAAAAGCTTGATTTGGCTCACTAATGAGTTGGACTTGACATAAATAGAATATTAAGTTGTGTAGTAGGCATATTAATATCTTATTGAACCTAATTCAAACTTGGCTCAAAAGCTTGATAATTACTCTGCTCGAACTATAACTCGGCTTAATTACTTTGCACGAACTATAACTCGGCTCAAACTATAACTCGTTGAGATTCACCGGGCACGAATTTAAGTTTAAAAAAGAAGGTGTTTTTCAACTTGTCTCATTTATACCCCCAACAACACTATATTTTGATGCTATATTGTGACGCAATAATGGGACTTGAATGTAAAAGAGTTTAATACAAATATATAGTACGATGAAATGATGCACCAATTTTCACTTCAACTAAACACTCTATTATTTTCGAAATTAAAAGAAATTAATGAGCTTATATGTGTTTACTATCGTGTTTACCGTATCCTCAGACATACAATATTATTTCTAATAATTAATTAGGAGCACTTGCTCAATATTTATTTTGAAAAACCAAAATTAACATGTAAAGTGTTAATACGGCTGAGGCCTCATCTTTTCAAGTTGCCTATTCGTAATACGGCTTTGCCAATATTTATTAAAAAAAAAAACAAAAAAACATGTAAAGTGCCTTTTTAACAATATCCAGCCTTTTTTTTTAGGGACAACCAATATCCAGCCATAGGGTTTGATTTGACGGGGTCAATTATGTGTGTATGTGTGTGGGGTGACGCTTTTATGAGAGGGTGAGAATATGAAAGGGGCGAATCTTGACCCTCTATTATAATAAACGGCCAAGATTTGTCGAATATTAAAAAAATAATAATTTACAGCCCATACTCCTTTATGGGGCAAAAAGAAAGAAGAGGTAAGAGAGAATTTTTTTTTCCCCCAAAACTCAACAAATCTTAGCCCCAAATTATTTTTTTTAACGGCCAATAAACCTTGGCCATCCATTGTTCGCCTTTCTCATGCTCTCACCCTCTCATAAAAACGCCAATAGAAGTTTGGTGACAATATGAAAAAATTAAATATACATTATTATATCTTAAATAAGATTGATCAATAGTTCTAATTAAATTTCAATTTGGTCTCTCTATGTCATCCCTTTATATCCCAATTTTTTTTAATTCTCTTTCTCTCCTCTCTTTTTTAACATTTCACTAATTTTTTTCTTTCTCCTTCTTTCTACTCTTACACTCCAATTTTTTATACCATCTTTTTCCTTTTTTTAATTTTTCACCAATTTTTTTTTCTCTTTTCTCCTCTTTCTACGTTTGTACCACAAGTTTTTCACTCTCTGTTTTAACATTTTACAAATTTTTTCTCTCTCATCATTTTGTACGTTTGCAACCAAAATTTTTTAACTATTTCTTCTTTCCTTCACTAATTTTTTACTCTCTCATCTCTTTTCTATGTTTATATCCAATTTTTTACTTCTCTCCTCTCTTTTCTAAATTTTCTATATTTATATTTTAATTTTTTTTCTTTATCCTCTCCTTTTTATATTTGTACCCCAATTTTTTGTTACTCTCTTTCCTCCTCTTTTTAATATTTCACTATTTTTTCCCTTCATCCCTTTTCTACGTTTACACCAAAAAAAATTTCACTTTCTTTTCTTTCTTTTTAACATTTCAACAAATCTTTTCTCCCCCTCCCCCCCCCCCCCCCCCCCCCTCTCTTCGTTTACACTCTAATTTATTTACTCTTTTTACTCACATTTTTAACTTTGTACTAATTTTTTTCTCTCTCATCCCCTTTCTACGTTTACATTTTTTTTTTAAAACTTTTTCTCCTCCTCATTTTAATCTTTCACCAATTTTTCTCTCTTATTTCCTTTCTACATTTACACCCAATTTTTTTTACCCTTTCTCTTGTCTTTTTTAACCTATCACCATTTTTTTTCCTCTCTATCCTTCCATTTTTACGTGTATACCCCAAATTTTTTTTGCTTTTTCTCTCTCCTCTCTGCAAATACGAGTCTATTCAAGGCATAGATTTATCGGATCAAATTTTATTCTCCAGGACCATATATTATTTTAGTCTTTTATTACATTGTAGAACTTCTATTATATTAATCTTTCTATTATATGTAAGAATTCTGAATTCTACAAATGTTATATGTTATATTTTAAATTCTAACTTGTCCTTGACTTGCACCTTTCGGCCATTAGCAATAATGTCATATTGAACCGGTTAGCAAAACTAGTTGCAAAGGGCAAGTATTAGAAAGAGTAAATTATTATTGATACAATTTTCTAAATGTATAATTAAAAAATAGCGTAAATTATTTTTCTTTGCAATCTTCTAAATGCAAGGAGAACCAAAATTGAGTTATCCTTACAAATGATATGATAGGCATAAAGGGCAGGACACAGAGAGGAAAAAAAAATAGTAAAAGGTAAAAAAGAAGAGGAAAGAAAGAAAAAAACTGGGATATAAACATAAAAAGGAGAGGATAAAGAGAAAAAAATTGGTAAAATTTAAAAAGGGCAGTAGAAAGAGAAATAAAATTCGGGTGTAAACGGGGCAAGGTTAAAAAGGGGAGAAGAAAGAGTTAAAAAAAATTTGGAGTGTAAACATAGAAAGGGAATGAGAGAAAAAAAATTAGTGTAAAGTTAAAAATAAGAGGAGATAGAGTACAAAAATTCGAGTATAAACGTGGAAAGAGGAGGAGAGAGAAAAAAAAATTGGTAAAATGTTAAAAAGGAAAGAAACGAAGGTTAAAAATTTGGGTGTAAACGTAGAAATGGGACGAAAGAGAAAAAAAAAAAACTAGTGAAAGGTTAAAAGGGGGAGGAAAGAAAGTAAAAAAATTAGGGTGCAAATATAAAAAGGGAATGAGAGACAAAAAAAATTAATGAAAAGTTAAAAAGAGAGAAAAAATAAAAAATTTGGGGGCGGGAGAAAAAAATTGGGAATTAATTAGAATCATTGATTAATTTTTTTTAAAATATAACAGTGTTGATTTAATTTTCTTATATTCTTATAAAACTTTGATTTTCATTCCAGTAACTCTATCTCTCTCTCTCTGTATGTATCTGTGTGTTTTTACTTAACAAATAATTAATTTAATATTATATTTGTAATTTAATATTTGATTGTAGTATTTATTACTTAAATTTAATACCATCAAGAGCAGTATAGTTTGATTTAATAACAAAAAGAGTAAGAATGGGGTCAAAATTAGGTGGCCAGCCGCCATGCGTGTACAGGCTGGTGCTTATCTGGGCGCAATTGAGCAATGGCATTACTTATAATGTATTATTATTAGTTTTTAGAAACAATTAATTTAATATTATTTTTGTTCTTAATAATTTTACATATATCATATGTATATTTAGGTATATGCTTTTAAAATATAAGTAGAATTTCCCATTGCAATATGCATTACCAAAAATTTAAAGCCACACTTGGGGTTAAGCTCTTGCTTGATCTGGCGTAACAACTGGATTTCTGAGTGGAAATTAGATAGGCTTACTTTCATATACAGATCCATCAGTTTTATTCGGGATATTTGGTTCGTCAACATGATATCATTCCTTTTTAACATAGAGGATAAGAATTCAAACCCCAACCATCCTTAAATTAGAGTATAAAACTAATTTTCGGCATTCACCTATCATTATCTTAAGCTTTTGAGATAGTTAATTCATTGATAGTTAGCACCCATTGAAACACCTATAAATGGAATGTAGATGGCTCTTCCCTTGACAAGTTAGATATACTGGAAGTGTGCTTAGAAGTTTTGTCAGTACCTTCTTAGCTCTCCTCTCAAGCCCAAACGGTTCTCAGGACTCAAATTACATTTGAGTTATTTGCAATTTGGTTTGCCCTAGATGCTTCCCACATTAAAGATTGGTTAATTGATAAGGACTTGATTATTGAATCTAACTTTTAAACAACAATATCATGGATATAATGTCAAAATCTTGATTCTAGTTAATTGTTTTCTGTAATGTCTGGTTTATTCATTGTGTGAGAAAAACCAATTATATAGTAGACAATTTTGCAAAACAAGACATTTTTGAATTATTATCACTCTCACATTGTCTACCTTTGCTTATGATGTATCACCCCTTTGGATGTTCTCTGCTTTTCTTTCTTCCTTCACTTGGTTATGTTGTGTACTGTATTTGTGTAAAACCCTCAGCTCACCTTTTTTTAACTATAGAAGATGACTCTTGTGAGACAGTAAATTCTGAACTGCACATTTGGTTGAATAGGGGGAAGGGAGTGATGTTACGTGGAAGAGAGATGATGTCAGCAACTAAACGAGTAGTTCAAAATCCATCCTCTCACTCTCTTCCTCTCATAAGAGTCATCCTTTATTTATGTATCTGGGTGTCTATATATATATATATGTATATATATATATATATATACATGTCAAGATTTGTTGGACACAAAAAATATAACAATTTATAGCCCATACTCCTGGTTGAGGCAAAGGGAAAGAAGGGATAAGGAAAGGAAA
Source organism: Simmondsia chinensis (assembly GCA_018398585.1). NCBI lineage: Eukaryota > Viridiplantae > Streptophyta > Magnoliopsida > Caryophyllales > Simmondsiaceae > Simmondsia > Simmondsia chinensis. The sequence goes on from JAGTTD010000011.1 coordinate 26,696,640, forward strand.
TTGTTTCTCAATTTTTTCAATATTCAACAAATATTGGCCGTAAATTGTTATTTTTTTAGTGTCCAACAAATCTTAGCCATTCATTACAATGGAGAACCAGGATTGACTCCTCTTACGCTCTCACCCTCTCATAAGAACGCCACATACTTCAATTTTTTTTATAATGAATTTCCGTATCTTTTTTTGAAAGTAATGAACATATCTTCTCTTTTATGTTCATCTTAAATTAAAAAAAAAATTTCAAATAGATTACTAATCCAAAACTAGAATATTCGGAGGACTCTTCTGACCAAACAAAAAAATATGTATATATAAACGTTACTAAAACTTCCCTTCCATTTCTTACTGTACAACAACAACAGACCTAATGCCTCAAGGGCTCCAGCATAAGCGGGGTCTGTGAGGGGTGGATGTACACAGCCTTACCCCTCAGGGTGTAACCCTACCGAGAGGTTGTTTCCGAGGACCCCAACCTTAGAAGGTTGGCAACACGAGGACTTCCCAGGAGATCACCCTTCCTGGTACTACTCTCACCCAAGCACGCTTAACTTCGGAGTTCTAATAGGATCTGATGCCTTATTGCCTGGTAAATGAACCCTCCTTGTATATTGGAATTTGGGGGGTTATGTGCTTTTATTTTATTCAACTCGTCCACATTCTTTTGTTCCACTTAGAGAATTTAGAGGTAGAAAAAGCTCCTTATATTTCATTTTCTCCTTAGACTTAATAAAGTCTTTTAGGTCTAGAATGGGAATGGTGGACCCCATGTGTGCGCACGCCTGTTGTTTTTAGAGCTAGAGCTCAAGTTGGGTCTCGATCTCTCAGATGGCAAGCTCGACTTCAAGCAGTTTCCTTCATCCAAGCCCGTTGTTTCCTTAAATGAAGGCCATATTTTTTTCGCTTTGTGATTCTCTCTTCTTCCTTAATTAGGCTAGTTTTTCTGCCATTTTCATAACGGTTTGACATACCAAATGGGAATGCACTTGGCCTTAAAATTGTCGCTTTAGAGGCTTGGAACCAAAGAGAACATGGAGAGAAATTTGTTGGGCTCCTTTGTGTGGAGCATGATTTCATACTGGAAGAGGCTAAGTATGATGGACTGGAGCACAACAAAATGGACTGACTAGCACTCATTGACTCTATATGGGGGTCCAGGGTTTAGGCCTTTTTGGAGTTCTCAGGTGAAACTAGGGTTTTATGTCGTGCCCCTAATTATGCCCAGTGTTAGGGATTGAGAGAGTATAGCGAATTGAAGAAAACTCTATGTAAAAATTCCAAGAAATAAAAATCTACCTGCGACTCTGTGGACGTAGGTAATTTTGGTAGAACCATGTAAATCTGTGTGTTTGTTATTTATTTTCTCTTGTCGAATTTTTTATTATTTAGTTCGTTGCATTTCCTAACAAAATTGATCATATATCTTTTCTTTTCTTTTCTTGCTTATTATCTCTCTTGCATCAGCTTTCTTCATGAGGTCTTGATTTTTTCTTTTTTCATTACTGAGCAAGTTAGGGCTTATTCCAATTCTTCACACAAGATTACACTCCGGTCGTGGGGCCATGTTAACCATGGGAGTCAAAAAGTCAATTGATCCCCTTTGTACCACTGCGAGGGCATAAACGACTTAGAGCCTTTGTAAGCTTCTCGGCATGACAATTCCTCGATTTGACTATTTCCTTGCGAGTTCCTATTCATGCCCCTTGTTTACTTCCACTTGTTTAATTCACTTGCTTTGTTTGACAATGAGATTTGTGCGGCTCAAGCTTCAGAATATTTTTGTTCTACCTTGAGCCCAATTCTATTCAAGTATAAACTTGATCCTAAAGAAGCTCAACATTAACTCCCTCGGTGAGGTCAAGGTTAGTCCCATTGAAATTTAGTCTATTCGAGGTCAGAAAATTCCTCTTCTAAGTACGGTTGGAGCATTTCGAGTTTCTTTGTCTATATATCATGAGTTCGTTTAATTGCTCATTGGCCTCATTTTTATAGCACTTCAAAAACTTGTCATAAACATATATATATATATATATTTTAATTAATCTCATATAAGATCACTATAAATAGAGCTAAAAGGTGTTAAGGTATTGGTTTCTCTCTCAATCCCCAAGCTAGAGGACTTGTCTCCAAAACTATTCACCTTCTTCCGATTGTCCTTTTCAGGAAACATTGTTATGCTCCTTACTAATATAACGAAATATCATAACTATAGATAAAAAAAAGTTTAAATGGGGCAGAGGTGCAGGGCCGGTCCTGATGTACGCAGGCTCCAAGCAAAATTTTCAAATGAGGCACTTCATATATACTAACATTTCTCTTAAAACTTATTAATATTAACAATTGTTACTCCAAAAATCACAACATCTAAAATTTGGATGCCCCAAACGATTGTTTGGATCACTTGAGGTTATGTCGGGTTGTCTAGCGGTGAAAATAGAGGAAAAGCAAAGGGGGAGTACAGAGAGAGCATGTGAGGAGAACAGTAAGCGTGTAAGAGCCAAGGCTGAAGTAGCACCACCAGCACTTTGCCATGGATCATCATCTCCCTTTTTTATCCTTCATCTCTTTCTGTTCTTTTTTTTTTTTTTTTTAAATAAAATTTTTAGTTGTATCTTTATGGGGGTTGGCAATGACCACTTTAATTCACGACTCAATGTTGGAGGCTACTTTTCTAAGTCTTCAAAAGGGCTACTTCATTATTGGGAGAAAACGAATCCAACGATTTTTACTACTAAATATTATCAAACTCGTATTAAGGTTTTTTTTCCCAATAATTTTGAATACAAGTCCATGAAAACATAACAGTATAGGACAAGTATTGGGAAAAAAATTCACACATCTAGTACACCGGAAGCGAAAAATAATAAAAATAACAAAATAAACACACGATATTTTTACGTGGAAACACCCTCAACTAGAAGGTAAAATCATGGGATCCAAAGGGGTATCAAATCCACTATGAAATTTAGGAATTACAATCTCTAATAATAACCTCCAAAACCCTATATTACAATCAATCTCAACAAATGTGACTATTGCACGGTAAGTCACCAACCTTTCCCATTGTAGCTTTGAACGGCAAGCCACCAGCCCTCGAATCAATGTAGCTTTACACGGCAAGCCACCTGCTCGCTACAACGTAGCTTTGGATAGAGGAAGGTACAAAAACTCTCTTCAACACTGTCAATCAAGGCACCCGAATATGACTCCCTTCACACTCGGGTGAACCCCACACAACATCCCAACAAAACAACTTTACAAACACAAACACTCAACAATTATTTTTCTATACCCTTCCCCCTACCCGTGTGCTCCCCAGGCACCCCATTACAAACCCCAACTCATAGTACATTTTTTCTTCTTTTTCTCTCTCTCTTTTTCTCTACACTTCTCCACCATACTACACTTCGTACCCCTCCATTTATAACAAACACCAAAGCGAAAAAGACAATAATACATATTAGTTTACTTGTAGAAGGAAACTTCCCAACCCTTACTTGGAGGCAGACATTCTTCCGCAATAAAGGGATTGGGTGTTGGGTGGAGGCTTGAATTCCGCTCTCTTTGCTCCTGTGCGCCTTTTGGTTCTTCTTCAGCTAGGGCCCCTGTGTGTGTTTGTTCTGTGAGCGTTGTCCCTGTGTCTTGTCTAGTGGTGGCCATGGGCCGTGTCGGGTCGGGTCGGGTCGGGTCGGGCCCGGGCCCGCTACAGTAGCCCGGCCCGCCCTTTTTAACTAAATTAAAAAAAATTAAAAAATACATAGTCGTTTTGTACTAAAATTATTGTAATTCATTGATAAATAATATGAGATACAAATATATTTCTTTCCAAGTATACATGTTCAAAAAAAATAATACTAAATATATATAATAAATAAAATACAATATACAACAAGTAATTATCAAAAAAATATCAGTAAATAAATAACGTATCAAATACAAATACAAAGTTGGGGCCTAATATTTAAAAATACAAATTTATTTATCTAAAAATATAAAGTTTGACATATGGAGTGTTCGGTCATCTTTCGACGTAAATATTTGAAAATAAATAATTAACATACAAAAGTCTTGAATCTTGATATCAGTCATATCGGGGGGTTTCTACGCCATCATTTGACGTATCAGTTGTGCGGTCGTCTTCTTCATCGCTCGATGAATCCATCTTTATTCTCTGTTGATCTCTTGCCTCAGCTAGCAGCCAATCCTTCAAGCACACGTACATCTCCAAGCTCGACGGCGATAGCTTCGCCCTCTTCGTTCCAAGCAACCTGCCACCAAGACTGAAAGCACACTCCGATGCTACTGAAGACACCGGACAACTTAGTATATCACGTGCCATGGTGGAAAGCACGGGATACTGGGTTTGGTTTGTGTTCCACTATTGTAACAAATCAAAATTCGGGTTGGCCGGCGGCCCAAAAATATGGACCATCGGTGTCCGCAAATAATAATCTAACTCGTCACATGATGTGGGGGCTGCTGTGGGCGTAAATTGCTCCAACAATTTCCACGAATATGACGTGTGTGAACAACTTCCACTAGATGTGGAAGATCCTACTGCAGCAGTACTAGGATTATTGGACGCTAATTGACGGGAATATTGAGAAAATAAACTATGCAAGTCGTTATCGACATCGGCAATGAAAGTGTCGATATTAAGAGAAGGATTCAAATACGTGAAAAATGTTGGCAAAACAAGTTGAAACCTGAGCGTTTACAACGAGGGTCTAAAATAGTTGCAAAGCAGTAAGTAAGAGGTAGTTCAGAAAAATATTTGGCAAGCTTTTCTTTCATTGCCGTAATCGATCCGAACAAAATGGGGTTGGATTGGTTACCCATCTTCCAATTTACAATATCAAGCAATGTTGATATTGCTTGATGCATGGTCGGATAGTAGCAACCCGAAAAAAATGTTATCGCGTCTTTAAACATGCTAAAAAATTTACAAATTTGATCTATTGTCTCCCAATGTATACCGTCCAGGTTGTAATTGCGCCATTCTACACGATTTTCCTGGGCGAATTCCATCAGAGCGTCTTTATATGGTAGAATGCGCTCTAACATTACTACCGTAGACGACCACCTAGTTTTGGAGTCTAATTTAAATTGTTTATATTCTATGTTATGCAACCTACATACATTTTTAAATCTTTTTTTTCCTAGCGACGGATGCTTTAATTGATATTATTACAGATCTTAAGGTGGCAAGGGATGCGTCTATAAGATCTAAACCATCCATTACCATTAAATGCAAAATGTGACAGATGCAACGAATATGAAAACACTTCCCGCCTAACATGGGTCTCATTTTCCTAATTAAATGTGCTACGGATGCAGTATTATTGGAAGCATTGTCAAACGTAATACTGAAGATACGTTGTTCTATGCCCCAATCGCGGACTGCCGACATAATCGCACCCGTAATTACCTCGGCAGTATGGGGGCAATCTAAAAGCCCAAAATGAATTATTCTCTTCTGGATGATGAAGGATTCATCGGTCCAATGTGCCGTTATGCACATATAAGGTTGGCCGGGTTTGGACGTCCATACGTCCGACGTCAACGAGAACATGCTCGTGGTCACAAAAAGTGTATGTATCCCAATTTTAAGATTGTGGTACAACGTAAAAGCGTCCCGCTTTACGTTGTTCTGAGGAATCCACACAATTGCGGGGTTCACATTTCGTTGGAGGTAGTCGACGAAATGTGGGTTTTCGCCGGTACTAAAAGGCCTTTCACTCAAAATTATATATTTAGCTAGCCCCCTATGGTTGCTCTCCTGAGAAAACCTAAAATTAGCAAGTGCACCCGTCACTTGCTGTACTATTTAGTGTACTATTCCGGGAATTGCTCGGGGTGGCACCTAAGTATATGTCTATTTAGTGTGCCCGTCCCACTGCCGGGTTGATGGCTAAAATTCTTAGGTGGGTCACATAATTTACAGGTTGCTTTATTAGTTGTCTTATTAAGGGTAAAGTGCTTCCATACCCCACTAGTTGTACGCCTACTAGTCAAGGTACTAGTTTCAGGCTGGGCATTTGTGGTAGGGGTGGGTTCCTCATTAGTTTGTGAGTCTCCAACCCCACCACTACCTGACTCATGATAATCTTGTGGTTGTGAAAAGTTATAATCTATGCTATCATCAGTGTATTGGGGTGTTGGGTCTGGTTGTATAAAAGCTCGTTCTTCAGTATCAAGTAAGACAATTCTTGTCCTTTTTGGGATTCTGGGTGGTCGAGAAGAGCTAGAACTAGCACGACCGGCTCCAAATGATGAAGAGTTGTGTGCCATATTAGTATAAATGATTATTATTTATAAAATACAAGTAGTAATGCAAATTAAATAACTAAAAATACGAATCAAAAAAATTTACGATACTAAAATTACCGAAACGAGAGAACAATGAAATTCACACTTCAGCCAAATATTTTACGAACTACGAACTTTAGAGCACAATTTTGCAATTAGCAAATTAGAGAAGATGGGAGATGATGAATGTATAGAGAGAGAAGAGAGAATTGAAGATTTTGTGAGAAAATGAGTTGGGGAGGTTTAAGTATTTATAGAAAAAAAATATATTATTTTTTTTTTTTTTTTTTTTGTAAAAAAAGAGCCATTGGCTCTGTACAACAACAGAGCCGTTGGCTCTTTTGGGCCGGGCTCGGCCCAGGCCCAACGCCCTGCCCGGGGGACCTCGGGCCTGTGCCCGGCCCGGCCTGCTACAGTGCGGGCCGCGCTGGGCCATAAACGGGCCGGGCCGAGCCGGTTTCCGGGCCGACCCGGCCTGTTGGCCACCACTAGTCTTGTCTGGTCCTGTTCTCGGTGGATGTTGTATCTTGTTTTGAGGGGAGCTTTTGTTTCTGTTTTCTTGTTTTGTGCTTTTTGTTTCTGGTCCCCGTGCTGTTGCGGTCAGACTCAGGCCTCGCCTAGCGAGTGGCCTGCTTGTGTTAGCGATTTTGTCTCAAATTATCGGGAAAAAAAAAACCTTACTTGGAAGATTCAACTTCTTATTTTTCTTTTTCTTCTTTTCCATTTTTACATATATTAATTTTGAGGTAAAAAAATATCCCAACACCAAGGCATGAAGGCAAACGAGAAAAATACTGTAACATCCTTGTGTGTAAAGCTAGAGGCAACTGGAACTTGAAAACAAAAAATCATAGTCTTTAAAAAAAAAAAGAAAAAAAAAAGAAGATAAAAAAGAAATGAATTTGCCATATGATAGGGCAAAACACCCAAGACAGACCATGAGCAGCAACGACTTAAAGACATCAGAATCATAATAAGTAATTATCTTTTTTCTTTTTTTTGGGTTGGTCTTGGTTGGTTGGTGGAATGTAAATGTAGTAAATACGAATTCATGAGAAGTAGGGATTTTGCCTCTTATTTGGTTGTTAGGAAGGTTGTAGGATAGGGAAGTGGGAATCACTTTGCAATTTTAAATCTCTTGAAAATGTATGAAATAACTTACTTAGCTCCCCGATATAAATTCTAATTACATTAACTGGCCCTCTATGAAGTTTTTATTCATCATCTTGACAAACAAACACTTTGTATGTATCTACTCCTATAAAGTTGACACCTGAGTTAAATTTATAGAAAATACAACATTTTGTAGAAATTCAATTTATGTAATTGTGTGTGGTTACACTTATGTGTACTCGGTTAAGTATGTAAAACAAGTCATGTAGAATGGATTTATCTGAAGAAAGATAATCATAATTTTGTATTCCCAAAATGAATCTAGAACCAAAATGCTTACTTTTTAAGCTCCACATTTTCCTTCTATGGCAGTGCCTCCAATCGCAGACCATGGACAAAGCTGGGCTAATGTTATTTGGCTTTGCTAGTTAGGGCTTGTTTTTTAACCTGTCATTTTATTTCTTTCTTATTGATTGCTTTTTGATTGTTTTATTTTTAACTTTTAGTGACAATCGCTTACGTAACTTTGAGATTTCTATCCTCTTAATTATAAAAAAAAAAAAAAAAAAACTCATTTTGTCATCACATAATTAAATAATATTTTATCCCTTTATTGGATATTCATATTGGACATTTAGTTGGAAAAAAAATTTAAACTTTTTGACATTGTGGATAAATGAGGATGGTTTGTCTTTTGCCATTATAGGTGTTACAATACATATAAGGAAATGCTACATGTATATAAAAAATGTATAATATACATAGGATAAAATTATTAAATTATTAAAAATAATATTAAATTTATAAGTTTTAGTAAGATGATTATTTTTTTAACGTGTTATTTAGTAAGGAATGAAACTCGAAAAACTAAAAAAAGCTCAAGGCTTGCATTGATGAGTATATGTTCCTTACCCAGAAACGACTTTCCATTGAGGCTTGCATTAGCAAGTACACGTTCTGTCTCGAGTAATTCCTTAGTGACTAAAAGTTGTTCACCTTCAAGGTTTTTAGAAAGTTTGCTACTCAGACTTAAAGAACTCGTCTTCACTCTGGCTGCCACTATTTGTTTATCGACCTCCAATGTACTGGATGGTTTGGGGGTTTTAACCAAATAGACTTATTCAACCAAAATGTAAACAAGTCAATTGTATGAAAAATGGGTTACACGGATCAAACACAAATCGAATCTATTAGGAATATGCCTCAAATTTATGTAATTTAGTTATTAGTCTCGCTGTGAGCAAGCCGATCGATCGGGGGGAATGTCCTATCGATCGGGTGCAGCGCTGGAGCATGAGAGCAGCAGAGGGGGTACCAATCGATCTGGGCGAGCCAATCGATCGGGAAGGGCCGATCAATCGGGAGCCCAAATACACGTGACCCAATTCGCTCAGTATAAATAGACCATCATGGCTTCTGTTTTAGGTATCCAATCAAAATTAAGAGAGAGAGTCGCTGTCATCAAGGCTTTTGAGAGCATTACGAGAGTTTAGAGGAAGCGATTCAGTAATTCTCCATAGATCTCGTTCAGAGGAAGTGTCGTTGTAATTCTTCCATTACTCATACTCAAATAAAGAATCTTCATCTCCACCCGTGGTTTTCTCCCCTCTCGATTGAAGAGGGGTTTCCACGTAAATCTCTGTGTTTTTCATTTGTTCTCTTTTACCTCTTTTATTTTCTTCTCTTGTTTGTTATAGTATTTGAATCGAATCCAGTTCTAGGGTGTTAAGTTCCTCGTAAAGGAGGTATTAATTTCCTTACAAATTGATATCCGAGTCTATCAAGTTTGTTCAAGATTTTTCCTCACAAATTGGTATCATAGTATATCAGATTTGTCAAAATTGCCTCAACAATTTGTATCAGAGCTCTTGTTTATTTCGATTTGGTACTATGACGTCTGCAGTTAAATCTGAATTTAAGAAGTTTGGTGGTCAAGGAAGTTCAAGTTTATGGCAGGTTCGCGCTAAGGGCCTCTTGACACAGAGTGGCTTGAAGAAAGCTTTAGAAGGAAAAGAGAAGAAACCTGAGAGTTTATCCGAAGCACAGTGGGAGGAGTTAGACGAAAGGGCTCTTACAGCAATTCAGATGTATCTTACCGATGACATCTTGACAGAAGTTCTAGAAGTGAAGACTGCTAAGGAGTTGTGGGAGAAATTGCAGGATATGTTCTGTTTCAAGTCAGTCTCCAACAAACTTGCAGTTAAGCGTCGATCATTTACCTTTCGTATGTCAGAAGGTACGTCACTTACGAATCATATTAATGAATTTAATTCGTTAATTCAAGAATTGAAGGAGCTTGATGATGCTCCTAAGGATGAAGATCAAGCTATGTTATTGTTATGTTCACTTTCTACTTCACATAAATACTTTGTAGAAAGTATGATTTATGGTGGTAGGTCATCTAGCATAGTTAATGAAGTTGAGAGAAACCTATTGGGTAAAGAAAGAGTAGATAAGGAGTTGTTAGACTCCGTTCAGGACTCAGGTTGTAGTTTATTTGTGAGAGAAAGAACTGAGAATAAAGAATCTGATCATAGAGGAAACAAGTCTAGGTCTAAGTTTAGACATCAAGACCTATCCTGTAATTACTGTCATAAGAAATGACATATTAAGAGAGACTGTAACAAGCTTAAGAGGAAGCCATAAGCAGATAATAGGTCTGACTAGAGATCTGCAGCAGCTAGTGTTGTAGTTGAAGATGAGAATGGTGGTGATATACAGTCTGTGTCTGAACCTCAGTCCAGTTTTAGAAAAAGTTGAATCTTAGATTCGGGTTGCGCCTATCATGTTTGTACCAATCGAGATTGGTTTTCCACATACGAGTCAATTCAAGGTGGAGTTGCTTTGATGGGCAATGATGCTACATGCAAAGTTTTGGGTATAGGACATTGAGTGATGTTCGTCATATTCCTGATTTGAAGAAGAATCTCATCTCTTTAGCTACTCTTGAGTCACATGGGTATAGGTACATAGCTAAAGGTAAAGTTTTGAAGGTCATCAAGGGTGCTTCAGTTGTGATTACAGGCAAAAGGATAGGAACATTATATAAACTTGTCGGTTCCATAGTTTTAAGATCATTTAGGATATCTTCATCATTATCGTTGACAGAACCTGGTATCACAAAGTCAAGACATTTGAGATTGGATCATTCAGGTGATAAAGGTCTGTCTGAGCACAGTGAAAGGGGCTCGTTGTTGGTCAGTTTACAGGACTGAAATCTTGTGAACATGGCATTTATGGGAAGCAGAAAAGAGTTCGCTTCAAGCAATTCCTAACGAGTAGAGATGCCACGTTTGATGAGTCTTTATTGCAATCTCCACATAAGATGTCATCAGTTAGTTGTGATTCAGGTTACGTGAATAAGCCAAAGGAAGTTCAGTTTCAGTTAAGTAACACAGTTCAGCAGCAAGTGGCTGTTTCACAAGATTTGTCAAGAACCAATTCAAAGAAGAAGATTGGCATTGCTGATAACCTCATAGATATGTTCACTCAGTTGCTACCTAGCAGAAAGTTCAAGCATTGCTCGGACTTGGTGAGGTTTTCTGTTTTGTAAAGATAACCCCGTGTGTGGGGTGTTTTGTGGAGTAGGCGGAGAAATTTTGCTTATGTCTAAATTTGAGTCAAGGTGGAGGTTTGTTAGGAATATGCCTCAAATTTATGTAGTTTAGTTATTAGTCTCATTGTGAGCAAGCCGATCGATCGGGGGGAATGTCCAATCGATCAAGTACAGCGCTGGAGCATGGGAGCAACAGAGGGGGTGCCGATCGATTGGGAGCCCAAATACCCGTGGCCTAATTCGCTCAGAATAAATAGACCCTCAGGGCTTCTATTTTAGGTATCCAATCATCCAATCAAAATTAAGAGAGAGAGCCGCCGTCATCAAGGCGTTTGAGAGCATTACGAGAGTTTAAATGGAGTGATTCAGTAATTATCCATAGATCTCGTTCAGAGGAAGTGTCGTTGTAATTCTTCTATAATTCATACTCAAATAAAGAATCTCCATCTCCACCCATGGTTTTCTCCCCTCAAGATTGAAGACGGGTTTCCACGTAAATCTCCGCGTTCTTTGTTTGTTCTCTTTTATCCTGTTGTTTACTTCTCTTGTTTGTTATAGTATTTGAATCGAATCTAGTTTTGGGATGTTAAGTTCCGCATTAAGGAGATATTAATGTCCTAACAAATTGATATCTGAGTATATCAAGTTTGTTCAAGATTTTCTTTCACAAATTGGTATCATAGTATTGGAGATTTGTCCAGATTACCTCAACAGGACCCAATCACCTAAACAGGTCAACCAAATTCAACCCGACTTCAAAATATCCCCGACCCAAACTCTCTATCTTCATGTCATATTCATATTGTACTATCGTGTCATGTCAGCTTTTGACAACCCTAGTGTACTGGATAGTTGGTGTCTTACATTAACAAGTTGGAGCCTACACCTGGAGTATTTGATAATAGTTGGAGAGGTTCGGTATTGGTCAAAATTAATCTTTTTAAACTTATACATTAATTGGCTGAATAAGTTTTTTTTTTGTGGTTAAAACCCATACCCTCCCGAACTATCTAGTACACTGGAACAAATAAAGGCAACCAAGCAAAGACAATTCTTTAAGTCTAAGTAGCAAATTTTTAATCATTTTTATACAACTTTTAATCGCTAAGAAGTTACTCGAGAAGGAACATATACTCGCTAATGCAATCCTCAATGGAAGGTCATTTCCTAGTATGCGTTTCGTCATACTGGCCTATTAGATATTTTTCGAATTGCTCTTGTTCTGTATACTAAGCTAATTTCTTGTTTGATAACTGTTGATGTAGATATATATATATATATATATATATATATGTTAACTCGGTTCCCTTGTTTCCATAGGCTATATTGTTTCTTCTCCAAAAATAGCATAAATGGGTTTCTTTGGGCTATCTGCGAATAATGATTTAATAGGATCATAGAACACTCAGTGACTCTTTTTCCACCTTTCTTTATACTGGCCTCCGCTTTTCTATTACTCTTAGCATCAGATTGAAATGATCAAGTGAACATCGATTCCAGTTCAACAGTGGTATGGTACCTATTGAAATTGAATTATTTTGATGCAACCGCACCTTAGTCTTTGGCGGGTTTCAGGTCCAAGAGATCTTGGCGGAATTGCAGGCTTTGTGAGATAATCATAGGGGTGGGTTCATGAGGTAGCTCCGTTAGGATTGGCGGATAACTTGGCATGATGGGCATTGGCGAGATGTCCCCGGTTAGCTAGTTCCCTGGAAACGCGACTTGAGGAGTTTACCTAGGAATATGGTACTTAATATTTAGATTAGGTGATAATTACAAATCATTTTAGATAATTATTTGTTATTTTTAGATAATTAAGAGTTGTTTTTGTATTTATCTTTTTAAGTCTTTTAGTTTAGATGAATTAGCTCCTCTATTTAAGCAAGACGAAGACTTAGGATTTTAATTCATTCATGTGTTTAGATATTTTATTCCCTTCTATATGTTCTTTCTAATTCTCGAGTTGTGAGAATTTAGTTAGAAACTTTTTCCGTTTGTTCTTAATTATTTTCACAATAAGAATTTAAGGGAATGCAGTTAAACCTTATGTTCCCCTTAATTTCCGTATTCGCGCTGCATCAATTGGTATTAGATCTCAAAACGGTTTCAGAGATGGCCCGTGAGCAATAGAGGTATGATAGCAGCGGAGACGTGTACGAGCGTGACTTTCAATGGCATACCAAGAGGAGATTTGAGGAGATAGAAGAGAAATTCTGGTTAATCGAGCTGTGTTTGAATCAATTGGGAGTGAATCCCAACCAAGCACCTACGGATTAGCCTCAGAACCCTCCAGTAGGGGGCGAAGAGGAAGATACGAACGAGAGTTTCCAAAATCCGTTTTCGGAGATTGTAGACCATGGGCGAAGCGTGCGAGGAGCTCGACTGATTACCGGAGCATTTGATTGTTTAGGCGATCAGAGGGGGGAGTCCGGGCTTCAGGATAATATTCTAGAGTTTGTTGAGGATGGCGTGATAGTGACAAAAGAGGCTCAGGACAAGTTGGCATCATTAGGCGAAGAGGAAGTTGCGGGTGACAAGGGCCATTTATTAACGGTTGGGCGAGTTAGCTTCACACCTAAGGAAGCAAAAGGAAATGATTGGCTTCGACATAACATCTTCTAGATAACATGCAAGATTAGCGAGAGGGTGTGCCGCATAGTCATTAACTCTGGGAGTTGTGAGAACGCCATGTCCGAGGAAGCAGCCCAGGAGCTAGGGTTGGATATGAAGGAGTATCCAAACCCTTACAAGTTGTCATGGCTTGAGAGAGGAAATCAGGTAATGGTATCTAAACATTTTCTAGTGGATTTCTCAATTGCAGCGAAGTTTCGGGATGAGGTTTGGTTTGGTGTGATGTGATTACCATGGACGCATGCCACTTGTTGCTTGGACGCCCATGGCAATTTGATAGAGGCACTATTCATGATGGAAGGCGCAATACGTACAACTTTGTATTTGAATAAACAAGGATAATTTTGTTGCCTAAGAAGGAGGAAGAGCGACATCCAGAGGAATCCGAAAACCCGAACCCCCAAACGAGAACATGCTCGTCAAGGAAGTTGGCTAGAATGAGGAGGTATCCGTGCTGAAGAGCAAGGTAGAACATCAGATGAGCTGAGTCCTATATTGCTGTTAAGGAAGGTTAGTGACTGGATAGGTTTCGCAACGAAGATTGCCTTACCGAGGACATTACTATACCGGATGAGTCCTATGGTGTATGCAGAGCTTAGATGCTTAGTTGAGAAGCTTTTCGTCAAGAGTATTACTCGGGAGAACTTAATCCCTCATGCGGTTCCAACCTTCTTTATGCAAGAGAAGAGTGGAATTTGGCGAGTGTGCATCGATGCCAAATCCATCAATAGAGTCACGTCATGTTTTTGGTTTTTCGTTCAACAGGTAGATGATCAAGTAAGGGTGGCAAGAAGATTTTTAGGCACCCTTGTCAAACATCCATCGAAAGACCTTGCTCCAATACCGGGTCTTGTTCATACAAATGAGAGGGTGAAAAAATTTGTCTCCAGCCAGCAAGTGCACATGAGGCATTACAACCCGTTCCCCACTTTGACGAGGGTGATTCAAACGAGTCCACGGTGAATTCATGGCCGAATTCTTTCCAAGCCAAGGAGGATGGTGCAGCCCGCATTTCGGCAAGACATGTTACATTCTACATTATGGCGAGCCAGACCAATGGACCACATCGGAGCATGCTTGGAGAATCGGACTTTGGCAAGAAGGGAGACAGGCATGCGGTAACATATCTTGGCAAGAATGATTGACATGATCCATTGGCAAATTTTAGTATGAATTCTCTCCAACCCGGAGAGAATGATGCAGCCATGCCTTAGCTCTAGCTAGATTTCAGGTCAAAGAGATCTGGGGGTTTATCTTGATGGGATTACAAGCTTTTCGAGAAAACTATAGAAGCGCGTTCATGAGGCAGCTCTGTTATAATTGGCGGATAACTTGGTATGATGGGCATTGGTGAGATGTCTCCGATTAGTGAGTTCCCTGGAAACGCTGCTTGAGCACCTTATTTAGGAATATGCAACTTAATATTTAGATTAGGAGATAATTACTCATTGTTTTAGGTAATTAAGAGTTGGTTTTGTATTTATCTTTTAATTTTTAAGCCTTTTAGTTTAGATGAATTAGCTCCTCTATTTGAGCAAGAAGAAGACTTAAGATTTTAATTCATTCATGTGTTTAGATATTTTATTCCCTTCTATGTGTTCTTTCTAATTCTCGGTTTGTGAGAATTTAATGCAGCTCGTGAATGGGAAAATAGGGCACGGGAAGGTTCAACGGCCTGCCCTTAACTTTTATTAACTGATAATAAAAATAAAGAGGAAAAGGAAAACTCATTTCTCACCACCAAGAAATCGAAGATCAAATAACACTTCAAATTTCGGGAAAAATAATCTGCCTAAATCTAGCCTAGTCTCCCCTTTATATAGAGGAGATGTTATAAGGAAAGAATTTAAATTTGCACAAACTAAGGAAAGGAATAAAACTGAAAAGAAATAAAATCTGGCATTACAATCATAGTTGAATCTCCCCCAGGATCATGCCATTAATCTCGGCTGATTTGCTCTGCGTTGGACCCTTCGTCCAGCCAAGCCAAACTTTTGCCAACCCGCCAACCGGCCAACCCAACATCAATCCTTGGCGGCTGCATCCCAGGTTTCCCCTTCTTAGTCTCCGCCAAGCTTGCCATGACCAACTCTCCACTAATGGCCCCCGCCATGTGACTCGCCAACCTTGAGCATATGGCTCCTTCAACCTGCCCCGCCGAGGCCCCTTCCATGGTGATGCCGTCCCGCCGTGCTGGCCCACCAATAGTGGGATGGCGGCTGCATCATCCTCTCTGGCCTGGAGAGAATTCACCCTTGAATTCTCAATGGGTTCTTCTTGACTGCTCTTGTCACGCGGAGTTTGCTCACAACACCCGCCACCCTTTTGCAACTCCCAACTGCTCCTCCCGGTGCTTGCTTTTGTCTTCTTTTGCCAATAGTCAGGACATAGTTTGTCCCGCCATAGTCGTGAACTTTCCACATCTGCCAATTCAACTCTGGGCGCCTCTTTACTTTCCTCTGCTCGGTGCGTTTCCTCTGCCGATATGCTTGCTTCCCTGCTCCCTTTTTTTTTTTTTTTTTTTTTTTTTTTTTTTGCTTCCCTGCTCCTGCCAATGTCATTAGCCAATAATGCTCTAGCCGACATCTTTAGTCCTTTTTCCCCCTCTGGTAGCAGTGCTTCATCCCTCTTGGGTAGCAAGACTATCTGTGTATTCCCAAACATAAAGCTTTAGGTGTTCTGTCGTCCATCAGGGGTTGCGCCCCTATCAAATTGCCATGGCCGTCCCAATAGTAGATGACAGGTGTCCATAGTTACCATGTCACCCCACACCTCGTCCTTGTACTTCGCTCCAATTGAAAAGTGGACCAGACATCATTTTAAGACAGTTACCTAGTTTCTCTTCTTGAGACAAGACAACTTATACAGATTCAGATGGTATTCCATCTTTAGCCCAAGTTTCTACACAGCCTCCTCAGAGATAACGTTCTTGCAGCTTCCCGAATTGATCACTAGGCATCATACTCTTGCGCCAACAGTGCACGTTGTCTAATATATGCTACTCCTAAGCCAGTCATCTCCTTGCTTTGCTCTTGGCTCGATGCAAGTTCGCCTCTTCACAAATAAATGACCCTCATGCAACGCGGCGGCTTCCTCGTCTTGTGGCTCCAACTCGTCACAAGCCTCTTCCACAACAGTCCCACCAACTTCTTCATGGAGTCCCTCGATATAAGGACCCTTGCCCGGTCTATCACCCTTATGACACTCAGCATCACGGTATCCCATCTCTCCACACTTGAAGCAACGGGTTCGGGAACTGCTCGCCATATCTTTCGCATTGTTGATGGTAGCCGGTTCCCCTGGTGTATCCGAGTTGGTTGATAGTGGTACCTAGTCATGCCCACTTTCTTGAACATTCCCAGTGCTGCCAACGTGGTGACACCTCTGCTGCTTCACCACGGCCAATGCCCTCTAACTTGCCTCCGACACGGTAAAGATATCGAACATGTTTAACATGTCTTGTATTGACTCCCTCAACCACCTAATGTATATGTCCGCCAATTGTTCCTGTGATTCCGCCAAGTCGTTTTTGGTGATCAGAGAGTAGAAGTCAATCGTGTATTCCTCCACGGTCCTCGAACCCTGGCGTAAGCTCTGGAGACGTTGATACATGATCTTAGCGCAATTGTGAAGCAAGAAGGTGCCTCTCAGGTTTTTCTTCAACTTCTCCCAAGTCTCGATCCTCGCATTTCCATGTCGAAACTGTGAGTGCTTCAACTACTGCCACCAAACGGCAGCTCTTCCCTGAAGCCATGTAGCTACTAGTGGCGCCTCTTTCCGCTTTAAAACTCCCTTGAACTCAAGGATCTCCTCCACTATCGCGAGCCAGTCCCAAACTTCTTCTGGGTTCCTTCCACCATCAAACTCTGGTATTTCAACTTGGAGACCAGACTCCTACCTCCTATCATCCCGATCATCAATGTAGCTAGTATTGATGTGTCATAGCCTGGGCCTAAGATTCGATATCTCCTCACCCAGGAATGGATTCTGGACGCCTTCCTCAATTTCTTCTTTTTCCACACACGGTGTTAATGGGCATTGGGGGGGGGGGGGGGGGGGGGGGGGGGGGGGGGGGGGGGTGTGGAGGATCCCGGTGTAAGATCAGGATTTGCTCCAAGTTGAATCATGCAACACTCGATTCGCTGAAATTTCTCCTCCAATTCCTCTACTCTCCTTTCGGTCTGCTGTTGACGATCACGGTCAATAATGTCTTCGAAAGTGGCATTCGTCTAACATCCACGGTTTATCTCAGAAAACATTTTGAGCTTTGATACCAACTGATGCAGCGCGTGAATGGGAAAATAGTAGTACAGGAAGGTTCAACGGGCTTCCCTGACTTTTAGTAACTTATAATAAAAATAAAGAGGAAAACAATAACTTGTTTCTCATAACCGAGAAATAGAGGATCAAATAATACTACAAAATTCTGGAAAAATAATCTGCCTAAACCTAGCCTAGTCTCCCCTTTATATAGAGGAGATGTTATAAGGAAAGAATTCAAATTTGCATCAAATAAGGAAATGAATAAAATTGAAATGGAATAGAATCTGGCCCTAAAATCACGGTTGAATCTACCCTAGGATCACGCCATCAATCTCGGTTGATTTTCTCCGCATTACACCCCTCGTCCCGCCAAGCCAAACTTTCGCCAACCCGCCAACCTAATGTTAATCCTTGGCAGTTACATCCCGTGTTTCCCCTTCTTGCTCACCGCCAAGCCTGCCAAGCCCAACTCCCCAATAATGCTCCCCACCATGGGACCTGCCAACCTTGAGCATATGGCTCCTTGGCCTTGCCCCGCCAAGGTCCCCGCCATGGTGATACCATCCCGCCTGTGCTGACCCGCCGATAGTGGATGGCGGCTGCATCAGAATTTAGCTAGAACTTTTCCCCATTTGTTCTTAATTGTTTTCAAAATAAGAATTTAAAGGAAGGCTGTTAAACCTTCTATTCCCCTCAATTTTCATATTCGCAGTGCATCAATTGGTATCAGATCTCAAAATGGTTTCTGAGATGGCCCATGGTCAATAGAGGTATGCCACCGTCAGAGACATATACGAGCGTGACTTTTAGCGGCATACCGAGGGGAGATTGGAGGAGATAGAAGAGAAATTACGGCTAATCGAGCTGTGTTTGGTTCCATTGGGGGTGAATCCCAATCAAGCACCTACGATTCAGCCTCAAAACCCACCGGTAGGGGGCGGAGAGAAAGATACAGATGAGAGTTTCCACAATCCGTTTCTGGAGTTTGAAGAACATGGGTGGAGCATGCGAGGAGCTCGATCGATTACTGGAGCTTTTGATTGTTTAGGCAATCAGAGGTGGGAGTCCAGTCCTCAGAATAATATTCATGAGTTTGTTGAGGATGGCGTGACAGTGACCAAAGCGGCTAAGGACGAGTTGGCCTCACTATGCGAAGAGGAAGTTGCGGGTGACAAGGGCCAATTATTAATGGTTAGGAGAGTTAGCTTCACGCTTAAGGAAGCAAAAGGAGATGATTGGCTTCGACAAAACATCTTCTAGATAACATGCAAGATTGGCAAGAGGGCGTGCTGCCTAGTCATTGACTACTAAAGTTGTGAGAACGCCATCTCCGTGGAAGCAGCCTAGAAGCGAGGGTTGGATATGAAGGAGTATCCGAACCCTTACAAGTTGTCATGGCTTGAGAGAGGAAATCAAGCAATGGTATCTAAACATTTTCTAGTGGATTTCTCAATTGCAGCGAAGTACCGGGATGAGGTTTGGTGTGATGTGGTTACCATGGATGCATGCAACTTATTGCTTGGACACCCGTGGCAGTTTGATAGAGGCACCATTCATGATGAAAGGCTTTATACCTACAACTCCGTGTTTGAAGGATCAAAAATAGTTTGTTGACGTCTAGAGGAATACGAACACCTGAACCCCCCGACGAGAATATGCTTGCCAAGGAAGTTGGCAAGAATGAGCAGGTATTCGTGCCAAAGAACAAGGAATGTCGAAAGGTGCAAGGCAGAACATCATAAGAGGAACTGATTCCTATACCGCTGCTGAGGAAGATTAGGGATTGGATAGGTTTGGCAACGGAGATTGCCTTACTAAAGACATTACTTTATCGGATGAGTCCTATGGAGTATGTAGAGCTTAGACGCCTAGTTGAGAAGCTTTTCGTCAAAAGCATTACTCTAGAGAACTTGATCCCTCATGCGGTTCCAACCTTCTTTACGCTAGAGAAGAGTGGAATTTAGCGAGTGTGCATTGACTTCAAATCCATCAATAGAGTCATGGCATGTTTTTGGTTTCCCATTCCACAGGTAGATGATTAAGTAGGGGTGGCGAGAAGATTGTTGGGCATCCTTGTCAAACATCCATCAAAAGACCTTGCGACAATACCAAGTCTTGTTTGTACGCATGAGGGCGAAAAACTTCATCCCAGCCAGTAGGTGCACATAAGGCATTACAACCCATTCCCCACGTTGACGAGGGTGATTCAAACGAGTCCATGGTGAATTCGTGGCCAAATTTTTTCCAAGCCAAGGAGGATGGTGTAGCCCGGATTTCGGCAAGACATGTTACATTCTACACTATGGCGAGCCAGACCAATGGACCACATCTGAGCAAGCTTGGCGAATCGGACTTTGGCAAGATGGGAGACAGGCATGCGGCAACATATCTTGGCAAGAATGATTGACATGATCCATTGGCGAATTTTAGTACGACTTCTCTTCAACCGGGAGAGAATGATGCAGCCACGCCTTAGCTCTTGCCGAATTTCAGGTCGAAGAGATTTGGGGGTTTTATCTTGGTGGGATTACAAGCTTTTCGAGAAAACCATAGAGGCAAGTTCATGAGGCAGCTCGGTTATAATTGGCGGATAACATGGTATGATGGGCATTGGCAAGATGTCCCCAGCTAGCGAGTTCCCTGGAAACGCGGCTTGAGGAGCTTATCTAGGAATATGATACTTAATACTTAGAATAGGAGATAATCACTGGTTGTTTTAGATAATTATTAGTTGTTTTAGATAATTAAGAGTTGTTTTTATATTCATCTTTTAATTTTTAAATCTTTTAATTTAGATGAATTAGCTCCTCTATTCAAGCAAGAGGAAAACTTAGGATTTTAATTCATTCATGTGTTTAGATATTTTATTTCCTTTCATTTGTTCTTTTTAATTTTCGGGATATGAGAATTTAGTTAGACTTTTGCCCCTTTTGTTCTTAATGTTTTTCACAATAAAAATTTAAAGGAAGGTTGTTGATTCTTTTGTTTCCCTTAATTTCCGTATTCGTTCTGCGTTAGATTTCCTATTATCTACTACAATCACTCCTGGAACCCAAATGGGGTAAGTATAACCTTCAATACAAATTTTTATTGTGCCCTGTCTCTAATTTGGCGGCTAATTCAGCTTTGATCCGTTTACTAAAATAATAGATAGCCATAGTATATTCACTACTTATTGTGCGAATGAAATGGGGCTAGATGTTTGTTACAACGACGTCGGGTTGTGGATTAAGAGCGTGAACTTTTGAAACTCTTCACACCCTCTAGCTAATTTTTATGTGTCCATCGTTGTTGAAGGCCTAAAATATTCCGACCTCAGCAAGTTCCCTCTTGTTTTTCTTTATGTACATAATCTCCATTTTCTTTTCTAGTACATTTGACAAGTGGATGGGTGTATCCTTAGCTCTAAAACTTTCCATCTATTGTCAAAAACCACAACACTTCTCACTTGAGCTTGCAAAACTGCTCAATTTATAATCTTTCTGGTTCTCTTTTTGTGTCACCCCTATTGTTTACCAAGTCAAGGTATCGCAACATACTAGTTTCCTTCGTCTCGCCTTGCATATTTTTAGCTATTATTTGTCAGTCACTATTAGAGGTGACCAATGGGCCGGGTTGGGCGTTGGGCCTGGCCCAATTTCTGACCAGGCCCAACCTGGCTCGGTTTCTGACCAAGCCAGGCCCCGGGCCTCTTGAGGCCTGGGCCTGGGGCCTAGGGCCTCTCAGCCCATTTTATGGCAATGTGGGGGATTATTTGAACATTTTAACTTATTTTATGATTTATTTTATATTTATATTATTATAATTATATTTTTTTAATAAGTTATAATACTTTAATTATATATATCTGTAAACAAAGGGGAGGGGGCCATCTGGGCCCGGGCCCAGCTCGGCCCATGGCCACCTCTAATAACTATATACAATAATCCTCTAAGCACCAACAAAAACGAGCCATCCATAGCTTTCTCTACATGAATTTAAATGCAAATAATTTTTGTTAAATCGATATGTATCTAAATCACATTCCCTCTGGAATTTCAAGAAGTATTCCAAAACCAAAACTTTCTCTACTTCAAGATCTATCCGCATAGACCCTTCAAAAGTTGAATCTATCATCGTTGGCCTCTACGTGCTTGAAAAAACCAATCAAAATTTTATTTTTAATATTACTAAAACTTAAAAAAGTTAAAATATAATAATCAAATAATTTCTAAACCCTAGTTATAAGTTTCTAATAACTAAAAGTTACAAACAAAACCCATAGACAATAGGCCCTTAGTTCTTGCTATTTGAAGGGCAAGAAAACCCAATAGTTATGTCGGTGCATGTTTAAATGCTAAGTAGGAAAACTCAATAGAAGAGGAAACACGCTTACATCACTAACAATCAAAATAAACACCTGTCACTTCTACCACTAATATAATAATTTAAGGTTTTCAAAAGCCTAAAACAACATTATCTTCTTGCTTGGCTCCACTAACCTAAAAATAGGTCCATAGGCATTGTGGTGGATCCACAATTGTTTTAATAAATTATTTTTAAGTTTTAGAAACCAAAACAAAAAAAACTATCGTCAAGCTCAGAAAGTTCAAGCTTGAGCTCAACTCGTCAAAAGCTCAGGTTCGGCTCATTTAAGCTCAAATTTGGCTTCGTTGGCATATTTAATCAAATATATTACATTCAGAAAGGTTTGCTTAGGCTCGTTTAGGCTTACGAGTCTACGAGTTCAAGCTTTACTAGGCTTAGACTTGGCTTGATAAGCTAAACGAACCTATCTGGCTCTAGCTCAAATGAGTTGAGCGTTTTAAGTTTTATGATGAGCCTACTCGTGGGGGCTTGCAAGCCAGCTCGATTCATTTATACACCTATCCGGTGTCTCATGTATAAGAATTCTATTCGTTTTGGCTGATGAGGCATTAAATAAATGAAAATGTCTACAAAAACAAATGATTAGCCAGCATAACAAAACTTTCTTATTTCTTAACTAAATTAAAGTTGCGTCTGTCCCCCACCCCCACTGCTCTCCACCTTTGTCATCCTGCAGTAGCGGATTCAGAATTTTTTTTACTGGGGTTGTATTATATTTTAGAGTATATAATTCGAGGATAAATGTGATGTTATCGAGTCTTATGTATAATCATGAAGTATGTCTTTAGTAATACATTACTAGGTTATTATTGTGTATAATATTAGAGGACCTATAATGATCTACAAAGACTTTTATCCTTTAGTACATGTAAGATTAACCATATAGAGATTGGAAATAATATAACTTCTTACAAAAACAAAAAAATCTTAATTTAATACAATATTCAATATGGATTTTTAATATTCATAAAGGTGCTTGCCCCCAATGCTTATATATGAGGCGAATCTAGCTCTCAGAAGAGCTAGGACACAAGTAGTGGTTATCAATATAATTTCGTTGCTACAGCTAGTTGTTGCGTGCAAATAATGAAAAGAAGTTTAGTTTATACATGCATACTATATTATATACTATATATAAGTATAGAGAATACCTTGTATTTTATTTGTTATTTGTCCTTCATTTTGTTTGTCATTGATTTGGCTTTGTTGATTGAATAAAATCAAATACAATCAACAAGCGCAATTGAATGGTAGTTCGGCCACTGCGAGCCGCCATCCCACCCCACCAGCAATCCATACCTTCCCCCCATCCCCCCGGCCCCCGATAGTTCCTAGATGTTAGGATATATGAAATAATATATCTCTTTTTTTTTTTTTGATAAGCAATGAGATAACTCTTAATATAATACCAGCAAACCCATCGAGGTGGAGCTCGAGAAAGCTCATAAGAGCAAGAAAGAAACCATAGCAACAAGCCCCAAAACACTTAGACACCTACCACCACACCAATTGTTGGAACCAAATGCATAAAATATATTACATAGGATGGAATGCGTAGATGAAAAATTAGGGAACGGGAAAGTTCAACAGCCTTCCTTAAATTTTTATTACAAAAATAATAAAAACAAGAGGAAAATTAACTCAAATTCTCACAATCCAAGAATAGGGGAAAACTCAAGAATTCTAAAAAAAAGTCTATGAATGAATGATTCAAACCCTAGCTCATCCCTCGTTAAATAGAGGACTAAAAACTCTAGAAATATGGAAAATAAATCGAGATTAAATCAAAATAAATCCTTCCGAATCTAAAATACTTGCCTAATCTCAAAACTAAAACACAAATCCTTAATAAAAGATTTAAAGATAAATAAAATAACTCTTAATTATCCAAAATATCCTAACAATTATCTCATAATCTCTAAATCGGATACAAACTCTAGCCGCAAACCATCAACCTTGCCGCCTTTTTACTTGCCACCTTCTACCCGCCAGGCCATATCCGCCACTCCCGATTGGCGGCTGCAGCATCCTCTCCAGCCTGGAGAAAATTTTCCCTTGAATTCATCAACAGATCTCCTGGGCTATTCTAGCCAAGTTGTGTTCCCTCATGCCGGCTTCGAATCTCGTCAAGCCTCACCTCGCCAAGCCCCACCTCACCATTCTTGCCTCGGATGTGGAATATTGACCCACTCTGCCAAGATACGAGTTGTAGCTGGTTTAGCCAAGGTGTGAACATCATAGTCCTTCCCGGATTGGAGAGAATTTGCCCTCGAATTCATGAAGGATGCTTCCAAATCATTCTCACCAAGTCAAGGGTTGCATCACCCTCGCCAATGTCTCAATTATTCGCCATATTCCACTTCAGCTTCTAAGAATAGCGCATGGAGCGTATATCCCAAATCAAGATGTTTTTGGCGGGGTTTCCATACTCATACCCCTCAAGTATTTTTCCTCGCAACTCAAACTTCGCCTCTCACTCATCTTCTAGTAGAATTTGACTCATGATCTTACTGATTGTCATGTCATCATGGAATATCCGCCAAGTCCCATCCTTTGTTGGCGTCAAAACAGCTGATCCGCCCCTCAGGGTCTCTCAAATGTAACTCCCGGCGAACAACTTTCAATCTTGGCGCCTGACATTCTCATGCTCTACGAGGCATACTAGGTAATGTGGACTCCTTAGTAAGGCGGCTTTTGGAACCCAATCCAACCGGTATTTAATTCCCCTTGTTTGTGGTAAGAAATACGTCAACCCTTCAGGACAATCCTCCTCTGCTAGAGACTCCACCTCATCCGACACTCCCTCCTCATCATAGATGGGCTCATCAAAGATAGGTGGAGAAGATAGATCAAGATAGGTTGGTTCATCAAAGATAAGCTCTCTCCCGAAATTCTCGTCCTGAACACTCTCCTCTTTCCTCGGCACAGTTATCTTTTTGTCCTCACCAACTTCCTTGGAGAGTAAGGTGCTAATCAGGGACTTCTGATCCTCGGCTTTCTCAAGTTGTGGAGGCTCATCCTTCTTAGGCAACAAGACTATCCTTGTGCCTTCAAACATGTAGCTGTAGGTATTGCTCCTCCCATCGTGGATGGTGACATGGGCATCCAAGCAATAAGTGGCACGTGTCCATGGTAATGACATCTCACCATATCCCATTCCGATACTTTGTCCCAATCAAGAAATTAACCCGACAACATTTAGTTACTGTTACCTGATCTCCTCTCTCTAGCCATGATAAGTTGTAAGGTTGCGGATGCTCCTCTATTTTCATCCTTAGCTTTTAGACTGCTTCCTTGTAGATGGCGTTCTCACAACTCCCAGAGTAAATGACTAGATGGCATACCCTCTTGCTAATTGTACACATCATTAGGAAGGTGTTGTCTTGGCGCCAATCATCTCCTTCTGATTCCTTAGGCATGAAGGTAACCAGCCAAACTAATAATAGGTAGCCCTCCTCGGTTTTATCCTCTTCACCCCATTCCGATGGGTCTTGAGCTTGAGCCCTTGGCGTTTGGTTGGGAATTGCACCCAATTGCTCCAAACATCACTCAATTCACCGGAATGTCTCTTCCAAGTCCTTGGATCTCCTCTCGTTCTACCATTGAACATCTCATTCATAAACGTCTCCGACAGCGGCGTATCTCCGTCGCCCATGGGCCATCTCAGAAGTTGTTCTGGGCTCTGATACCAACTAATGCAATGCAGAGGTGGAAAATTAAAGAACGAAAAGGTTTGACAGCCTTCGTTTAAATTTTTATTACAAAAATAATAAAAACAAGGGAAAAACAAACTCAAATTCTCACAACCCAAGAATAGGAAAAAACTCAAGAATTCTTAAGAAAGTCTATGAATGAATGACTCAAACCCTAGCTCATCCCTCCTTAAATAGAGGACTAAAAACCCTAGAAATATGGAAAATAAATCAAAATCAAATCAAAACAAATCATTCCTAATCTAAAATACTTGCCTAATCGCACAAACTAAAACACAAACCCCAAACAAAAGATTTGAAGATAAATAAAATAACTCTTAGTTATCTAAAATATCCTAACAATTATCTCCTAATCTCTAAATCGGATACAAACTCTAGCCGCAAACCATCAATCTTGCCGCCTTCTTACTCGCCACCTTCTACCCGCCACTCCTGATTGGCGGTTGCATCATCCTCTCCGGTGTGGACAGAACTTGCCCTTGAATTCAACAACAGATCTCCTGAGCTATTCTCACCAAATTGTGTTCCCTCGTGTCGGCTTCAAATCTTGCCAAGCCCCATCCCTCCATTCTCGCCTTGGATGTGGACTGTTGACCCACTCTGCCAAGATACGGGTTGTAACTTGTTCATCTGGAGTTACATCTGAGAGAACATGTAGGGCGGATCAGCTTTCTTGACGCCAACAAAGGACGGGACTTGGCGGGTATTCCTTGACAACAGAACAATCAATAAGGTCACGAGTCAAATTTTGCCAGAAGGTAAGTGGAAGACTAAATTCGAAATTCGAGGGTGAATTCTCTCCAACTCGGAGAGGATGATGCAGCCCGGCCTTCATATTTGACGGACAGCTTGGCAAGTGAGTCTTGGCGGATTGGACGGGAAAACAAACCACAACTGGGTGAGCTTGGCAAGATGGGGGCCGAATTCGCAAGGATGTAACTTTGCCAGAATCACCCACATGTTCTGTTGGCGAATTCAACGACGAATTCTCTCCAACCCAGGGAGAATGATGCAGCCTGATAAATGGCGAATGGGGCTTGGTGGCTTGATAGCTTGGCGTGATCCAGGGCGAGGAGAGCTAAGGATAAATGCGGCTAGAGATATGCGGTTAGAGATATAGCTGGAGGAGTTTGTCATCTTTTAGGATACTTAGTTAGTGGGTTATAAGTAATTATTAATATTTATTTGTACTTATCTTTGAATCTTTTATTTATCTTTTATCTTTTAAGTCTTTTAGGTTAGGTAAGTCTTCTACTCTACTTCAACAAGAGGACGACTAAGATTAATTTAGCATTCAATTTTCAGATTTAATTTTAAAATTTTCTAGAGTTCTCTCTCTTTCTCAGATTGTGAGAAATTGAGCACCTTTTTCCCCTTACTTTTTTATTTGCATAATAAAATCAAAGGGAATGCCGTTAAACCTTCCCATTCCCAAATAATTCCACTTACACGCTGCATCAACATAAGACATATAGAGTAGAAAGATATCACCTAGAATACGTGAAAATGATGATATACTAATAAAGTAATAGCTGAGCGAAGTGCGGACCACGCTCTATTTAAGGCTGTTGCGCGCCCCTTTGGATCTAAGCCGGTGCAGCAAGAATCGCTGCACCGTTTCCCGGATACAATGCCCATCTAAATAATTTACACTTTTGAGGTCTGCACAACCTTGAAAACCAAAACATCAACACAACACCTTATTTAGCAACCAAAAAAAAAAAAAAAAAAAAATCAGAACAACTATATATTTACTTTTGTTTTTTTCGTTGCTATTGCATGCTAAAAGTGAAATGAAATTTATAAACAAGTTTTTCGAACATACTTTCTCAACCATGTTCACTATCATTTGCACAAAAATTTGTAGTGAAAAAGCATAAAAGTTAATATAGCCATTTATAATGAGTAAATCGCCAACTATTAAAACCAACATTTAATTCAATTTTTTAAATGTAAATCAAGTTATCTTTTCCTAAACAAATCACTTTTAGAGTTACTATTAGACTTAAATTTTATAATCTTTAAAGGAAATATCATTTTTCATTATTATATAAGATCACCAACCAATAAAAAGATGTATATAAAATCATCAAACTTGTGTCGAATTTCAAATTGAGATTAAAAGTATTTTTTGTCAGATTTGAATTCGAAAACTTTAGATGTCATATCAACAATAAAATGGTATATTTGTAGGTTATTTACATTTTAGTACCCCGACGTTTCTGAAAATAATAAAAAGGACCCTGTCCTTTTTGAATTATTAAAAAAGCCCCTAAATTTTTGTCGTATTGATAAAAAGGCCCGTAAGTTTATGTCGCATTAATAAAAAGGCTTCTCTCTGACGTGATGATGTCATTTTTAGTCGACAGAGCTGGTGTAACAACTGTGTTTTTATTAATGCTATAGTAAAATGATAAAAAATACTCCTTAATAACCATATTTTGAAACAAATTAAGCGAAAATAGATAGCTTCTACATAACATAATATCTCAAATTTTGTGTTTATAAAGTAACAATAAGGGAGTTGAAGTATATTTTAGGTTATTTTATTATAACATTAATAAAAAACAATTATCAAATTAGCTCTGTCGATGGAAAATGACGTCATCACGCTTTAAAGGAGCCTTTTTTATTAATATATAAAAAATTTATGGGTTTTTTTAATAATTCAAAAAGGTTAGGGTCCTTTTTATTATTTTCAAAAATATCAGGGTACTAAAATATAAATAATCCTATATTTGTAATAGGCAAAATATCGTAGACCCTGCTTAGGCAGAAGCTCTTGGGGCACTGGGAAGGTTGCTTTCAGGTCAATGATAAATTTTTTATTGAAATATCCAACACTAACTCTTGAATTACAACAACGTACTCCAAAAACCTAGATGGCTAGGTTTAATGTGATATGAACCGAGCTACCGATAAAACAGAACATGGACCTGACTTGGGGTAGCTAGGTTTAGGGGAATTTTAGTAACTAAGGAGTCATTATAGACTTCATATAAATAAATGCATTAGTTACTTTTTTAGGTATGATGTTAGAAGTAAAACACACAATCTTCTCTCTCTTGTTCTTCTTCTCCCACCTGTCTCCCCTCTTTCTTCTTCTTCTCTTGAATCTTATTCTCTATACTATCTTATGCGTTACGTTATACTTGTAATTAGATACTGAGATGTGATGTACACATGATTATACTATTTGGTATAGATTTATCTTTGTGATTGTGCTGCAAGTATGAAGGTTGAGATTGTATATTGATATACAGTATACACATGATTATACGATTCTTGATCCATATGTTAATGTGGTGTGTCATTTGAAATTTATTTTTTTCCAATGGTGGAAGATCTATGACTTGTAGACATTTTAATTAAAAGAAATTTAGAAATGAAAAAAAAAAGAATCAAATGATTATATTATGAAATAAGATTTCTCATAAAAATAATAAATTTTGAGTAGGGACAAATATGAAGAATAAATAGAAGACAAAGAAGAAATAAAGAATTCATTAGAAAAGAGATGTAGATATTATTTTCACAAAGAATATAATGGGCTAAATATAATATAAGTATGGGCCATTTAGCTTTTTTCTTAGCGTTGATAAAAATATTATCATATGTTATATTATAGCGTTATTCATTCGCACCTCAATATTAATACTTATCATAAGTCTCAAGGTATTAATTTTTCACCACGCCTTAAAGTCCGATTCTTAAATTTAGCATATGTGAGGTCCATATATAAATAAAAGTGATATTATATCCTAAAATAATTTTTTATTAAATAGTTTCCCCTCACAATTTCATTGGCATCCTCCAGAATCAAGAAAAGTGGTGCCCCCAATGTGGCAAAGCTCTTGAAAATGCTTATCATCTTTTTTCTCAGATGTGAGGAGTCTTGGAAAGTATGGTGCTTGTGCCTGGATTGGTGGGACTTACAGTGGGTGCCCTCTCACTCAATTAAAGACCATTTCTTTCAATGAGTATCGTGTGGGATAGGTAAACAGTTCCAAAAGAAAGCTTGATTGACACTTTTCTTCATCATTATCAAGAAAATATGATGCGCAAGAAACAAGATTGTCTTTAAGAATGCACAATGAAACCTGAAGGACGTTATTTGGTCAAGGAGGCTCAAAGCTAGGTTTTGGATGAAAGCGTGGTGTTCCTCATTCCTATACTCTCCGACCGATGTTGCGTGTAATGTGGAATGTTTTAAGAGCTGGTCGTTGATTTTGTAGCTCTCTGCTAAAGGGTGTGAGATTTGGCATACTTCTGCTCGGCTTGTTGCAGAATCGGGTGGGGTGGGTCTTTGTTAGATTTGTCCTGCTGTTGTAATGGGCATATACTTTTTTTTTTTTTTTTTTTTTTGGAGCTTTGCTTGTGTTGTTCCTCCTTGGGGCCCCGATTGTTGGGTCGTCTCTTTTGTATTGAGCTTTGCTCTTTATTTTAAAAAAAAAAATTGTGAGATTTTATTAGACTCATATTTGTAATCCTTAACACAAGGCCCATATGTTAGTACAAGAACAAAAATATTTGATCTGGCATACCTATCAAACAGAATGTTTGGCTAGATATCAAGTAGGGAAATGAATTAGTCGATTATTATATATGATCTCACAATAGTATTGACAGTTTCTGCATTCCTTACCTCTTATAGAAAATGTTGAACTTGCACATACTCCCCCCCTCCCTCCCTTTATTCGACAATTGAGGAAAACTCAAAGCTAAAAGTGGGGTATCCAAGTACAAGGCAAAATACCTAAAGCAAAACAAAACAATCCAACAAATCACTATCAAAATGAACCAAAACATAAACCTCACCACAAGACAGAGAAGGCACAAGCAGCAAAAATCAAGGCTGTGACTCAAGCCCACATGTAGTGCTCCGGTAGCCGTCAAAACTATTATTCAAAGTACAGCCTCCAACATTTGTAGGAAAAGGAATATAAACTTCGAACTGAAAACCTTGTATTTGGGAGATAGCAACTAACAACTATATTTGATCCAATAGCTTTGAATCAGCTCGTATATAAGAGAAGAGTAGCCCTAGCCACGGTTATAGCTATTTGAACCCCTCAGGAAAACGTCAATTGAAAGCGGGGACTGTTGGGATTCAAAATCATGACCTCTTAACTACAAAACTCTAATATCACGTCAAGTAACTACCTCTTAGATATCTAAACCTATAATATATAGAAGTATACAATTAGATTAAGCTAGGATAAAAGAAAGAGGCAGACAAATAGTGAGATTAGGAGGGAGGGGGGGGAATCCCAACAAAGGCGAAGAACAAAAGGCAAAGCCCAAAGTTTGATTGAAATCATTACTTCAATGACATGGCCCTACCCCCCTCCCTCCTTTTCTCTCTTCTTCCTACCCTCTTTAAGATTGCACATTAATATTTTAAGATTTTATATATATTAAATTTTCAGCCCATAAATTTTATTATAAAATTTTTCAATCCTAAAGTTACTTATATTTAATAAATAAGTCTAAACAATAATGTAAAAAGATATTAAAATTTCCATTATTTATCAAACTCTACCATCTTGCGCATGAACTAAAATTTCTTGAGATTGCTAATGAATAAAAATGTTGGAAAATAGCCCTATTTATCACTATTTTGACTATTTTAATAAATACATGTACCAAATTATTTCATAAATTTATTAATTAAAAAAATTTATATACCAAACCTTATGTACTAATATGTAATATACAAAAGGCTGCAAGGCGTCATTGCTGCCGACAAGTGTATCAAGTTGGGGGTCATCGGAAACAGCCTCCCTTC
Source organism: Simmondsia chinensis (assembly GCA_018398585.1). Lineage (NCBI taxonomy): Eukaryota > Viridiplantae > Streptophyta > Magnoliopsida > Caryophyllales > Simmondsiaceae > Simmondsia > Simmondsia chinensis. The sequence goes on from JAGTTD010000011.1 coordinate 26,728,378, forward strand.
AGGGCAACCCTGGAAGGGGGAAGGCTGCATACATCTACCCCCCGACCCTGCTAATGCGGGAGCCCTTTGAAGCACAGGGTTGTTGTTGTTGAAATTTATAAATGGTATTAAATAAGTTTTTGTATATATTAATAACTTTAATAAATATATATGTATATAGGATATATAATTAGTTATATTTTCTCTTCTTAAAATCTTACCATTCTCAATTTTCTTTTTGACTTGGAGAATTGGGACCCAACAGAGCATCTTGATTGTGCACAATCCTTTTAGGACAATGAGTTGGACAAATACATATTTTATCAGAGTTTTAAATTTCAGTGAAGTATTCAAATGACAAGTAATATACATATTTCAGCCTGGAGTATTCAGTTTTATTACCCTTAAAATGGTTGCAAGTGGAACCCATTTATTTAAAATACAAATATATAATCTATTACATTTTATAAATTTTAAGTATGATTTTTATGTATTTGCTTTTCTTGCGTATTTTTTTAATGATTATTTTATGTGTATTATGGTTTTTTTTTTTTTTTGGATCTTATGATTATTTTATAAATACATTATAACTCCGAAGTTAAGCGTGTTTGGACAAGAGTAGTACTAAAATAGGTGATATCCTGGAAAGCCCTCGTGTTACACCCCTCGGGTTGGGGGTTCTCAAAAATAGCCCCCCTTTAGAGTACCCTGAAGGAGGAAGGCTGCGTATATTCACCCTCCCGAGACCCTGCTTAGGCGGGAGTCCTTGGGGCATTGGAAATGTTGCCATGTTTATTTTATAAATACATTTCAATATCATTTTTTTTTATCCTTTTTGTTTCAATCAAGAATTATAATATTTGATACTCTTAGTTTATTATCAAATTAACTACGCATAAAAAAAAAAAAAAAGAAAATTAAACATTCAGGAATACAAAATGTTAACAACAATAAAATTTGGCTAGCCTTTTTGAGTGGGTGGGTAGTCAAATGGTGATGTAAAAAGGGGCTAAAATTGTTGAAGTAGAAGGTTTTTAATACCTCGTTTTGATTACCCCATTGGAGATGCTCTAAGTTAACGCTCAACCAATATATGTAGAGAACAATCATATGAACATATTAATATATAAGTAATCAATAATTTAAGTTTTTGTTCAAAAAAAAAAAATAATAATAATAATTTAAGTTGATAAACATAGCAGTTTTTGCCGTTATTTTGTACAGCTTTTTGTGACAATTGGTAAATGCCTTTTTTTTTCCCCCCTTCTTTGAAAGTGTTGTATCTATTCCTCAAAAGACACATACTAATCTATATAAAGCTCCTACCAAATGAGTTTAAAATACTTGGAAAATTACTTGTGATCTGAAATCATTCTCTACTTCTTCCATCTCGAAAATCAATCCTCTCTAAATTCATTCTCGCTTTGTACTTTGGCCATCATTGTATCCTTGATATTATTTTGATAAGAACAAAATAAGTTTTATTGAAAATGGTTTGCTACACACCTTGAAATTATTGCTATTATAATAGTTGTTGTATTGAATTTCTCTAGCAATATTAATTATTGATTTATAAAAAGATTGATAAATAAATAAATAATTAATATTTTATTTCTGATAATCTATGTATATATTTGCGGTATGAGTGAAATGAAGGATAAGTGATTAAAAAAAACAAAAAAAATGATAAAAAAGGGGAGCAGCTCACGTGGATTCTGAAACAAAGGCGCTGTCCAACCACAATCAAAAGTCTTATTACTCCCTGCACCCCTTTCCAGAGTGAAATATCTGATGAAATGTAATTTAATTTGTGGACATTAAAATTTTATGATGTTTAATTTATAAGGTATGTTCAAAAAGAATTTAAATTTAATGAAAGTTAACAGTTGATTAAATATGGAGGAATCGAGTAAGGCAGATGAGAAGCGAGTTAATGTGGTGGCAATACAATAGGTTTTTAAAGTCTTCTTGTCAAAGAGGGAGAGCGATAAGACGAATGAATAAAGAGGAAGCAAAGCAGGAACTTCAAATTTTCTAAAGGACATGGTTCCAGGGATTAGCAATAAGTGGACAGTTGAACCCTCCTGTACTAGGAAGGAAAAGTTAGTAAGAAAGGGTAGAAATAGTAAAGACATTGATACTATCCGTGCTATAGAGCGAGCGTGGACCTTATGTAAGAAGCTTGAACTGAAATTTGATGGGTATGAATCAATTGCTGTCTAGCATATAGCAAGGATGAAATAGGGAGTTGATATCTATACCTTCTTTTGTTCTACTGATACAACTATTATAATCGGCCAGCACACGTCTTGATAATTGCCTATTCTCCCTCCATGGTTTTGTTTTGTTACATCGGTTTTGTCTCTTTCTATTCCTGGTATTTTTCAGTAATGGTGTAATCTTCTAACAGTAGTTAGTGTCCCTTGTATTTTTTATTTTATTCTTTTTTCTAGTTTTCATGTTGGCTAGTTTTGCCTTTTCTACTGCATGCTTTTTGTGGGTTGACTTAGGCCTCACTTTTGCTGGTTTACCTGTACTATACCATGACTATTGTCGATAATTACCGAAAAAATAGTGGATTGAATATGAAGCCACCAAAAAACCTACACAGGTTTAAATGCTATTGCAAGATGCTTCAAATCAAATGTAAGTGAAGCCCAAAGGTCTCAGGAGACTACAAAGTCTGAATATCACAGGCCAAAACAACCTTTAAATCCAAGTCAAAATGACTTTTGTGTCGAACCAAGACCGATAGTGACTTCTAAGTCCAAGTCTAGGTTCCAATGACTTTCAAGTCAAACTCAAGGTCAAAATGACTTCTAAGTTAAAGTTTAGCTCAAATGAAAGAAATGAGTTTCGAGTCAAATCTAATGCCAAATGATTTTTGAAGTGGAACTCAAGCTCTAATGACCTCTAAACAAACTTAAACCAAAATGATTCTCAAGTCAAACTTAGGCTTAAAACAAGCAGAACAAGAACACTTTTATGACTCTGCTATCCAAGCCTTCAAATTCAAATCTTCCTTCAAGTTAGAAAATCAAGCCACATGTTCCCTCTACTTTGAAGAAGAATCACTTGATAGAGAGCAAAACATCTTGCCATCATTCAAGATTCCTAGCCTAAATTATCTTTCAAATCAGAGATCAAGTCACGTGTTATCTGTTTTGAAGAAAAATTACTTGATAGAGATAAACCCACATGCCCTCTTTCAAATTTCTACATCCAAGCCTTTGATAAATAACTCATTCAATCTCGTAAAGATCAAATAAGAGGATTCTTTTATATTCGTATTTAATATATGTACATAAAAATTGCATCCATTTTTTTCTAATGAAATACAAACTTTTCTATATATGTGCAACATTATTCCTTTATTTATCTTATCTCAAATTTTGTGTTTGCATTAGTATCTAGTTTTTCCATGCCATATACATTAAATATTTGTAATTTACGAAACATCGAGTCATATGTCATAGACTAAAATCAAAGGTGTAGTATTTATCTATCAAACTCAAAGGGGAGAGTCATATGAAAATACTACCATTAATTCGTTATGTAGCGATTATAAGATTATATTGACATAAAGTCAACTCTAATAGACTTATTGAAGGGTCTTATTGGTGTAAAATAAAGTATATTACGCATTGTCGTTGTTAATGTTGTATAACGAAATTTCGTTTTAATGGCACTATAATGTTTCCCCATTAAACTAGTAAGGTATCTCGGATGGCAGATAAATACTAGTACCATTTGTTGGGCCTTGTGTTGAGCTCAATTTTATACTATTACGGGCCAAATTCATGGAGGGGAGCCGTTCTCGTTGGCTCTTTATTTTTGGCCTAGACCTGCTTTGGTGATTTATTTTGGGGTGATTAGGATTTTTTGTGCATGTGCCTATATGAACTATGTTTAGGACTTGAGAGATGGTGGTAAAATCAGGGGAAAAAAAAGCTCTGTAAAATCTCTTAGCAATAAAATATCCCTACAACTCCATCGACGTAGGCATTTTAGGCCAAACTACGTAAATCTTTTATATTTGTTTTTATTTTCTTATTGAATCTTTCATTGTGCTTTATTTGTTTTGTTTCCTAACATCATTCATGTTTATTTGTGGTATATTACCTTGCAACATGTTGACAATGCATCGAGCTACCTTTCATGTTGAAATTTTGGCGTCCTTCTGTGTACTTGTTAATGTTAAATTCTTACCATCGTAATTTTCTTCTCATTGACTGTTAGATTCTTCCTTCAAGTTTTTAAGCTTCAAATATCTTTAACTTTTGCAAGAAAAATAGACATATGAAATAATTTTATAACACATATGTGAACCGATAATAATGGAATATGTTGAAAAATACAAAGAATACCCTTGAGTTGATTTTGTAATAAAGTAATTAAATTATATGGAAAAATCCTGTAATTGGATAATGAGTATACATAATATATCGGAAATTTATCATATTAATAAGCTATTTTATGATTTACACATTTATCATCTAGATATCATGACATTTATTATATTAGCAGTCTAATCTTGTTCGGGTTGCAGTTGGATTAAGATGAATTTTGATGGCACCAAGAACTAGAACTATGTATAAAGTAGTTTTTCCATTTAGGCCGATAGGGGATGAATTATATCTCATAACTTCAAGGGGATAGATCGTCTGTTTTAGTTCGTAGTAGAGGCTATTGCAATAAAGAATAAAGAAGTTTCTAGATATAGAGGTAACTCATCTTCATATGTTGAGGGTGGTAACCTGGTCATGATTAAAGCAATACATAAGAAGTTTAATTATTCATGGTAGATCAAAACTAATAAGGAGCACATTTGTCAAATAATATCGAGGTTCGTTTTGGTAAAAATATCTCACGCTCACCCCGAAGACAATAGCACAACAAACCATTTAGTTGATAAGGCTATCTAGGCAGGCACATGGGATAGTTCTTGAATCATTAGTCTAAACTTCTAATAGGATTCTCAATGTTGAACCATTGGCTCGTGCTACCTCTGAGTAGCACACTCACTGTTCTACTTACCTTTGATTTAGTATTAATTGATACTTATAATACTTTGATAGAGTTATGCTGAGCACCTGAAAAAAGTTACCAAATTTCACGATATTAAAAAATATTTTAAAATCTCGAGGTAATTAAAAAATATATTACCAAATCTCGGTTATTTGAACCAAGTTCTCTAGAATGTACTGCGGAACATTTTTGAAAAGCCATAATGCATATATATATTTTTTTTTGATAATTGGAGTTTCATTGATCAAAAGAAATTACATAAGTCCTAACATAATGCATATTCTTTTAAAAGAAAGTGTAGTTGCCTGCTACCATGCCTTTCCTGGTAAGTAGGCCAAGTTTGGATTAAAGGAATTCAAATTGACCTTCTTGTATCATAGAATCTTTAACTTTCATAGCATTGTTTTAGATCCCATTCTCAAAAATTTAAAAAAAAAAAAAAACCTACTAAAAAAATAAAATATTTATTGTTAGATTATGTCTCAAATTACTTGTTTTATTTTTATGGGGCTGCCGTGGGGTCACCGATCGATCGGGTGATTTAAGGAAAGATTCGAAATTTTGGCCGTGAAGGGGTCGATCGATCGGGAGTCGTTTCCGCATGCCCTAATTATTTTCTATAAATAAGGGCTTAGGGTTTCGGCTTAGGTGAGAGGTTTCTCCAATTCAGATGCAATCAAAAGTGTGTGAGCCGCCATTAAGAGAAAGAGGTAATTTCGTAATTCCTCCAAAATATTGGAGTGCTACGAGAGTTCAGAGAGAGTAATTGTAATTCTTCCATATATCTCGTTTGGGAAGTGTCGTTGTAATTCTTCCGTTCAATTAATAAAGAATCTCCATCTCCGCCCGTGGTTTTCTCCCCTCTCGATTGTAAAGGGGTTTCCACGTAAATACTGTGTATTCTTATTTTGTTCTTTCTTTCTCCATATTTATTTACTTCTCGTTTTGTGTGAGTCATATTATTTGAATCGAATCTTGTTTCCAGGGTTTACGCTTCGTATTAAGTTTTCCCTAACAGATTTGGTATCATAGTATATCAGATATGTTTAAGTTTTCCTCTACAAATTGGTATCAGAGCATACTAGATTTGTTAAGTTTCATTACAATTATTTATATGGTCTCAACGTCCACCGGGCTATCCAAGTGGAGACCAAATATAAACCATGTTTCGAGAATAAGGTTTACTCAAATATAAACCATGTTCTAAAAACGCGGTTTATATAGTAGCAGGGCCACCCTCCAACGACTGCCTGCTATTAAATCATTATCTTAAAACGCGGTTTACCACGAGTAAATCCGGTATCTGTGAGTAAGCTATACTCGTGTTAATCGCCAAGTATGAGCATAATATTATGGAATGCCTTACCCATATATACGAAACTTAGAATTCATATAGAAGCTCAAGGGAGCTATTGAATATAATATATGTACATAATGATTTGTAATACTGTAGCCATATTTCCAGTGCCCCAAGGGCTCCCGCCTGTGCGGGATTTAGGGGGTGGATATACGCAGCCTTTCTCCTTCATAGTGCTACCCTGAAGAGATGCTTTTTCCGAGGACCCCCCAACCTGAGAAGCGAGGCAACGTGAAAGCATAGCATGGAATCCTGGACGCATGAGAGCAACAGACCACAAAAGCGGTACATAACACAAGGCAAGCATCACGAGTATAAAATGATTTATAATAAAAACCTAAAATTTGTAATTGGATACTTACTCTTTATAAACAAATAATTTTAACTTGTAGTACATATATATAATTTGTTAAAAATTCAAAGCCAAGCACCATTTGACTTAGTTTGATTATGGTGCAGATTTAGGTTTTCAGTTATTGCCTTTTGTTTTTCTTTGACTGCTAGTATTTGTTTCATTCTTTGAGAGAACTTTTCATGCAACTTGTATCACTTGGACAATTCCTTCCATTACCTATTAAAAAAATAAATAAATAAAAATAAAAAATTGTTACAATGGCAACATAGATTGGCTATCAGCCAAACCTAGATTCAGCTTGATTTTGACAGGTCGGCTCTCTTAGAAATACAATTGTTAAGACCAACTTACAAAGCTGGGCATCTCTGGACACCTAACTTTGATCTTGAAGCACAATTTAACTTTAGGATGCAGGCGTATTTTTGTTTTGTTTTCCTTTTTGTATACATTTTATGTCTATTAGAGGTTTTTTTTTCTCCGTCTTAATTATCAAAAAAAAAAAAAAATTGTGAACAAATTAACACTTGAGTATTGCACTTTACTGAAAAAAGGTCGGTATTAGTCCCCTTTTTTTTTATCTATAACCAGCGAGTAAAACTCGCAAAACAACAACTGACCCAAAAAGTACACACATAGTGTGGCAAAAGTAAAAAATCAAGAAACACCTATAAAAATCGTATCCAATGACTGAATACGCTCTAAAACACAAAGCAATAACTACCATAATAACTCCAAGACCGTATTAGAAGTAAATAAGCAACCAATGAGAACATCAGAACGACACAAATAGAAACAAAAAGTATGAAAACTAGCCCATAGATTGAGTCCATGAGCTTATTAGTGCTTGCCTTTCCTTACTCCAACATGTGGATTACGCCTTTTCTGTTAGTATTATTCATATAAATGAAATTTACTTTTGCATCATAGAACCAAATAAAGTTTTGAAATTTTTTACTTGTTTCAGTTGTTTTTGTAAAGCTATAGTTTTTATTTTTTTGGGCAAATTATAAACACACCCCCTAAACTTTCCTGCTAAGCGCAATACACCCCTGCACTTTTAATTTCACAAAACATAATTAAACACAACACACTTATTGTACTTTTAATTTCATAAAATAGTCCCCTAAATTTTGTTAATACACACAATACACCCCTTAAACTTTTCAGTTAAACACAATGCACTCCCTACACTTTCAATTTCGAAAATAGCCCTTGAATTTTGTTATTACACATAACTCATTTCCTAAACTTTGTTTATAAATATAACACACCCCTTAAACATTAATAAATTAAAATTCGAAAAATATAAGAAGTTAAAAACTTTAAACAATTTATGAAAAAATAACTTTTTTGGAAAATGTTTAAAAAAATAAAATAATATTTTTAAATTTGGTTATTAAATTGTTTTTCGAAATTAATTTTGAAATTAATTTTTATATTTTATCTTATAGTATTTTTATAGAACTCTAAAAAAAAATTTATTTTCTTCTAAATTTATAATGTTATTATTATAATTAATTAAAATAATTATTCTATTTAAACAACAAAAACCTCCTCTTATCTTTTGCCTATATATATAAAGCTCTTATCTTTTGTCTTAAAGTATAAAATCTCTATTCTTTGTATAAAAGTAGAAAATCTCTGATTTTTAATTTGACATATTTTTTAATTTAAAATTTATTAATCTAACTTTTACCAAAGTTAAAAAATATTATTACATTTTTTCAAAATTTTTCCAAAATTTTTTTATAATTTGCTTTTAATTTTTATAATTTGGTACATATAATTAATTCTAAATTTATTAATGTGTAGGGCATGAATTATGTTAAGTAACAAAGTTCGAGAGGTGAGTTGAGTGTAATTATAAAGTTTAGGGGGCTATTTTATAAAATTAAAAGTGCAGGGGGTGTTGTGTTTAATTAGAAAGTTAAAGTGGCCATTTTATAAAATTAAAAGTGTAGGATATTTTTGTATTTAATTCTAAAGTTCAAGGGTTATTTTATGAAGTTGAAAGGGTAGGGTATGTTGTATTTAACTATAAATTATGGAGGTCCTTCCACAATTTGCCATTTTTTTTTCAATAATAAGAAGGTAATAACATTACTTTAAGTAGGGCCACCAACGTTTTTGGAAGAGGAAAATGTGGTTCGAACCCGAAAAGTCATACTTGAGGCGAATAGCCCAATTGTTATTACTACAAACACAACAACTCACAAAATTGCACACACACCACACATATTTATATATATATGAAAAAGTAGGATATGTTGCAGCTGGTCAAACAACTAAACTCCAAACTTCCATGGAACACGTGTTTGGATTCGAAACTCATATCCCCATTTTTCTGCGAGTTAATCTCAATTTTTAATAAAGAAGTTATGATACACATTACCAACGTTAAAAATATCAAAAAAGAACTAATATTTAAATTTTATATGATATATCTAATTATATATTTAACATATTATATGTAATATTAATAGTTCATTATAAAGGCTTTTTAATGAGTTGTTCATTAAATAATTAAAGTAATGTTACTTTCATAGTCTAGTAATTTTATATTATTTTTATAAAATATACAACATAATGTATTTTTTAGATAATCAAAATATTTTTCACATATGAATTGATCTTGGGGAATAGTATGCACTCACTATCTAACGACTCCTAGCTTGACTCTTAGTGGACCATGTATTAACGTAGTAAATCAAAGTTTAGTGAGTTGTTATTGTTAGGGGCGACAATCGGGTCATTTAGGTCGGGTTCGGGTGAACCCATTTGGATTTGGGTCATTTTGGGTTTATAATAAGCTCGGGTCGGGTTGGGCTCAGGTCACTTCGGCTTTTACCTGTACTCAGGTCGAAATTGGCCTAGGTCAAGTTATTTCGGGTTAGGGTCACTTTAATTTTGAGTGGTCTTCGGTTCGGACTAATCTTGGGTCATATTGTACAAATTTCTGGTATTCATAATCCTACTATTTAGTGTCTTGGTGGTATGAACCAATTACAAAAGTTTAAATTATAGCAAATAATTTATATTTTTACCAATATATTTATTATATTATAAATATAGATGCTCAATAATATGTTATGAAAGTCAATTGTACTTCTGACAACTAATAGTTCTCATAGAATTTAAAGACCTTGGGTAAATTTAGCTTTCAGGTTGGGTTCGGTTCGGGTTCAGGGCAGTTTGGGTCGGGTTGGTTCAGGTCAATGGTGGGTCGGGTTAGGTCAAATTGGTGTTGAGTTATTTTCAAGTCAGGCAAAGAACGGGTCAGGTTAGTTTCAGGTCGGATCATTTCAGTTTCGGGTTTAATTATTTACAACATATTTTCAGTTCGAGTTGGGTCGGTTTACGGGTTTTTCAGGTTGGTTTTTTGGGTGGGATTGAAATTGCCACCTCTAGTTATTGTGAGACCAAAAAATATTATTATCGGAATAATGACATGGCATATAAACAATGAGCTATAAAATTGCCTTAGAGATAACGATTTTAGTCTAGCAACAACATTATTTTGGTGTTGTAGTTAATTTTTAAGTTAGAATAAAATATTACACTAAAATAATTTTGTCGTAATAGTTCTAAAAGTTACCCACCTTATATTTCATACAAATATCAACAAAATATTTGTCTCTATAACAAATTTCTTCTTCCTAATTTTATATTATATTGGATTGGAAATGATAAAAAAAATATTGGATGTCGGAAGTTGCATTATCCTTCCCAAATCAACGTCTTGAAATATAGGAAATATTTAAAAATTGAAGTATAGAATAGGCAATTTGAGTTTCAAAGTCGTCGTACTATTTTTTTAATCAGAAGTCGAACTATTATATGTATGAAAAATATAAGATGTAAATAGAATATTAGGGTAAATAGGACCATCATTAATATAAGATAATACACTCACTAATTAGCATATGAGCGGAAAATACAGACAATTTATCACTGAGATACACAAACCGATTTGGTGAGGGAGTCTTGGTGAAGATGTTAGCTAACTGCTCCTCGGATGGGACATATTGAACCTATATTCACCCTGATCACGTTTTCCTCAAACATAGTGGTAGGATCCAGCAACATACTCGGTGTGATTGTGATTGATGGGATCTACTGAGAGGTATGTAGCAGAAACGTTGTCACTCTGAATATCCCATGGGTGGTAGAGGAATACATCAATGTCATATAGAAGATAACAAATTCAGTAAGTCTAGGCAACACAATAAGCCAAGGCCTAATCCTTTGATTTGGTGAAGAACTAGGCCATAGAAACTGTAGGTTGCTTCTCGACCTCCATGAGATGAGACTCGATCTCAAAAAGACCGCATGACTAGAAGTGGGGCACCTATTATCTCAAAAATCCCTCCAATCTACGCCAACATGCATCGTGATATGAAAATCACAACTAAGTTGATATAAGCAATCATGGTCCACTTGCCTTTCACATGGTGAAGGATCAACTTGACCACTTTCAATTGTGGTTCCCTAAGACAATTCAAGAAATAACTCACAATGTTAATGAAAAAAGGAAATCTTTGGCTGAGAGAAGGTGAGGTAATGCAACACACCTTCGATACAAGGTCTGGTCAACTAGTGACCTTTCATCATTATGTAAGAGATTGGTCACGAAAAGAGGGTGTAAGGGTATCTTAAATGGGTTGCCGTGCTCTATATTGAATCAAGTTATAAAATGAATGGAATTTTTGCACTAGGGGAGAAGCAAGGAAGTGGCGTACAGTGTGCCTTGATCACAAGGAAGTAGTGCAAATCACTTAAAACTTTCGTAGCAAATTAAGGGTAGAGGGTCTCTGAGAGGACTATTAGTAGGCCTAGTGTGTCACCAATAACAACGATGTCACATATAAGAGGATTTGCTTCTTGAAGACTTCCCCATTGTGGAAGTCATGCAATAAGGTGTTCTTAACATCTGTTTGTTTCATGGTCCATGAAAGAGTAATAGAAAGAAAGAGAACAGGTTGCACTTTAGTGGGCTTGATGACGGAGTTGAAAGTGTCATGATAGTCTATACCCGGTTGCTAGGTACGCTTGGTGCCACATGGTATGCCTTGTAGTGTTTAACTGAGCTATCTACCTTATACGATTTTTTGTCTAGGTGTTGTCGATTAGGTTCTTTGAACTTTTTTAGGGGACTATATCCTAATTCTAGTTTTGGATTATAGCATTAAGATTTGTATGCCATAGCCTCACACTATTGGGGATTCTTAGCCCCGATGAGTAATGGGTGGTCTAATACCATGGTAAGGGCCAATAAGGAAAGTAACGTGCTTAATGAACACTAGCCTTGGATAAAGTGATCATAGGGTGTGCACATTAGTCACTAAACCACCACTAGGAACAACTGAGGCAGGAACATTTCCTGAAGGAGACTGAGGGTCCAGCGACATAGAGCCTATTTATGTCACAAGGTGACAGAACAATGAATAGTCCGTGCATACAGGGAGGGAGGCTGTTGGACACACCACCTAGTAGTTTAGTAGTGGGACATAGAGATGGGCCCCTGGGGTAGCGAGGGACCCAAAGTTCTGCTTAAGTGTCAGAGATGAGGGAAGGCGAGCCGCCTTCATGGTCGAGGAAGCAACGTTGGAGGAAGGGCGAGCGACTGATGGAGGTACCGATGTAGTCAAGCAGGTGTCAACCACTACGAAGATACCTTGTGAGCTACCCATAGGAGCAGTGGCAGGTTGGATCGATAAAAGGGAACTAGCAGGCAAGGAGGGAAGAAGACTCGACCGATGGAAAAAACAGACAATCAAAATTATGTGTCGGTAAGGAAACAAGTTCACGATAAAGACTATGCGGCAATTGTGTAAATACGACTAGTTTGAGGGTGAAGACAATGACACCACTTATAATATTGAGTGTATCCTAAAAGGACACATGCAATGGATCGAAGGGCCTATTGGAACCAATGTTCTGAAAACAAAATTATTTGTATTTAAATATCAATAAATAAAATTATTTTATCTATTTTATGTCTGATCGTGGTTTACGAATCAAATATACATGCAATTATTTCTAAAACGTTCCATAATATGGACGTAGTCCAATACAACATGTCATAATTTGGTTTAAGTGGTCAATGAGATTAAGCCACAGATAGACTTAAATCAAAATTTTGGTGTGTTGTCAAAGTAAGTTCATAGTCGTTGATAAGCTTTGGACAACTTGTCTAATAAGACTATAATATGATAACTTAGATGGCTTATCTAGGTCATGTGAATAGGGATCCAGAAATATCATGTTAGTGTTCATCAATAAGATTGGAATATTGAGCTAGACCAAGTGAGTTACTTGTATCTACAATAGTATCGGAAATGAGTGACTCATAATGTGTTGTTTGAACGATAACTTTAAATCCTGAGCTTATTCCGGACCTGTGCATGAAGTGTTAGTTATCTTGTAGTACTTAAAAGTTAGGTCTCTAAATGTGATCAAAGTCTTACGTACATTAGATAGTGACATGAATTATGACAAGGATCAGGTACTTAATAGGGAATCTATAGTCTCGTACGAGATACCGAAGTCACCTTAGTTGATTCACAAGTGTTTAAATTAATTTAAAAACTTTGTTCTTGCGTATGCGGGAGCCCTTTGAGGCATTGGGTTGTTGTTGTTGTTGTTGTACTATGAATTTGTTCATGTATAAATGAATTATTCAGAAAATGCGAGTTGAAAACTAATGAAAGGCTGTGAGAAAAATAATGGTAATAGCTATAATTATTTTTCCTTATTGATATCTAATAAAGGGTTTGTTGTTGTCAAAATAGTTTAATTGAAAATTATCGAATAAATAATTAATAGAATTAAGCCCTACTAAATGGTAATCAAATTTTATCATCAGATGATAATTAATTTGACCCATTTGGAGTTAGTGTTAAATAGTTCGTGAGGTCGCTGCGAGAAAAATGTAAAAAAAATTCATGAGATAAATTATTTATTCATATGATGAGTAAATTTAAATTTACTAAACATTATTCATTAGATGAATAAAATTAAAATTTAAAAATAAAATAATTTGTTAAAATAAAATTTTTTAGATGAATTTTTACATGTGGCAATCAAAAAAAAAAAGGAGCAATCTGTGCGCTTCGCCTCTGGCCAATCACGGCGCAACACATGGGGAGGGGCGATCCGCCCTTGAACGGCACGCTGGGTGATACCAAAAACTCAAATTGACCCAAATTAATAACAAAACCAGAAATAGAGTTCGAGGGAGGAAATAATTAGAAGAATATTGAAGGGAGAAGAAGAGTATAAGAGGAAGATAAGTATGAATTCATTGATAATAAACCCTAATACAGCGGCAAGATGTATAAAGCATTTTAACTACAACAATTAAACATAAAATGAAATGAGATAAATTGATAGAATTTGCAGAGTTAGTTACTGCCAGAGTAACTAACACCCACGCCACAAAGCACCCAGCTGAAGGATGAGAGCCTTGCGCCTCACGTGCTGCTCACGTGACTCCAATTTAAACAGGCTCGTGCATCACACGTGATCCAGAGATTCAAAAAGCTGTTAAATTCAGTTAATTGGCCCGCCAAAAACCCTCTTTACCAATTACCCGGCATCAATACTTTCCCCCCGAAAACACCCTTGTCCTCAAGGGTGAAAGTGAGGGAATTTAAGTTGTAGGTCATAAAGAAATTCCCAAGTGGCGTCCTCAATTGGGAAGTTTTTCCATTTCACCAGTACTTTTGTGGTTGCCCTGTTACGACACTTGACCACCCCCCGCTCCAACACTTGCTCAGGTTCTTTAACGGGAATGGCATCTACATCCTCTGGAAGGGGCACTGCTAGTGCGGGTAACGGTCCTGTGTGGCGTTTCAGCTGGGAAACATGAAAAACGTCATGAATTTTGGTTGATGGAGGCAGCTGTAGCCGATAAGCTACTTTAGCCACAGCTTCGAGCACCATATACGGGCCAAAATATTTGGGTGATAACTTCTGGGAGGCCCGGTGTGCCACAGTGATCTGCTTATAGGGATGCAATTTGAGGTAGGCCCACTGACCAGGTTGAAATTCACGATCCGTCCTTCGCTTGTCAGCCAATTGCTTCATCCGATTCTGAGCCTGAGCCAAATGGTACTTAATAACTCAAATCATGTCTTCCCGTGCCTTCAAGCTCCAGTCTACAGCTTCGACCTGTGTCTCCCTCGAAATGTAAGGAATGTGAATGGGCGGTGGTTGTCCGTAGACTATCTCATATGGAGTCTTCTGGGTAGCAGAATGCCAGGTAGTATTGTACCACCATTCGGCTAACGGCAACCATTTTACCACAAATGAGGGTGGCTGTTACACATACACCTTAGATAAGTCTCGAGGCCGCGATTGACTACTTCGGTTTGCCCATCCGTCTGAGGATGGTAAGCAGTCGACATGTGAAGTTCTACCCCCTGAATAGTGAACAAGGCCTGCCAGAATTCACTCTGAAAAACAGCATCTCGGTCACTAACTACAGTGCTGGGAAGCCCATGGAGCTTATACACGTTTTCCATGTATGCTTGAGCTACGGTAAGAGCAGTGTAGGGATGTGAGAGAGCCATGAAATGAGCTGCTTTACTTAGCCGGCCCACCACCACAAAGATGATCTCCTTTCCGAAATAATTAGGTAGACCTTCTATGAAATCCATGGAAATATCGGTCCAAACCGTGTTTGGGATGGGAAGAGGTTGGAGTAGTCCCGGATAAGCGGCATTGTCGTGTTTACAAGCCTGACAAGTAGGACAATTCTTCACAAAATCTGCTACATCTTGATGCAAGCCCTTCCAAAAGAATAAGGACTTTATCTTGTGATATGTAGCATCTCGACCCGAATGACCACCACTAGGAGAAGAATGCATCCATGTGAGAATAAGCTGCTGCAGTTCTCTGTTTTTGCCAATAGCCAGCCTTCCTTTTCTCTTCAATTGTCCATCACGCCAGCCGAATTTCGGGTGACTTAAAGGATTCATTTGTAGTTGCTGAATCAAAAGCTGCAGCTTTGCATCACTCTGCCACAGTAGCTGAATGTTGTTGTACAGATTGCTGTCAGCTGCAGCTAAGAGATGGCAAGAGATTTGTTGGCTTGTGACCCTTGATAATGCATCAGCTGCGATATTCTCCTTACCCTTCTTGTAATCAATCACATAACTAAACCCCAGCAACTTGGAGAGCCACACACGCTGAAAATGAGTGTGAATTTTTTGTTCTAGAAGATACTTTAAGCTTTTCTGATTCGTGCGAATAAAAAAACTGTTATTGAGCAAGTATTGCTGCCATTGAAGCACGACTGCTACCACTGCTAATAATTCCCGCTCATAGACGGACAGTTGCTCCTGCGTGGTGCTGAGAGTTTTGCTGAAATAAGGCAGCGGGTGCCCTTCTTGCTATAAAACAGCTCCGAGGCTTGTATTGCTTGCATCAGATTCGATCACAAAAGTTTTGGTGAAATTCGGTAGAGCTAACAGAGGGGCCTTCATGAGGGCTTCTTTTAAATTCTCAAAGGCAGATTGTGCGGCGGCATTCCAGTGCAGCTTGTCCTTGCTCGTGAGTACAGTGAGAGGCTTGGCTAGCATTCCGTAACCTTGGATGAATCTTCTATAATATCCCGTGAGGCCTAGGACACCTCTTAGTTGTTTGAGTGTAGTGGGAGTGGGCCATTCTTGTATGGCTTGGAGTTTTTTTGGGTCTATTGAGACTTTCCCATTTGCGATAATGTGACCCAAATATTCAATTTGGTCTGTTGCAAAAGCGCACTTGCTCTTCTTCACAAAGAATTGGTGCTGCTGCAGCAAGTGAAACGCTAATTGTAGGTGCTCGTTGTGATCTTTCAAATTTGCACTATAAATGAGGATGTCATCAAAAAAAACAAGCACAAATTTTCATAGGTCAGCTGCAAACACAGAGTTCATAAGGGCCAGAAATGTGGAGGGAGCATTGGTGAGACCAAAGGGCATCACCAAGAATTCGAAGTGCCCAAAATGTGTTCTAAAAGCTGTCTTTTGGACATCATCAGTATCCATCCTGATCTGATAATAACCAGACCTCAAATCGAGCTTACTAAAGTACCTTGCAGCCCCCAGTTCATCCAGCAGCTCCTGCACTAAGGGAATGGGAAATTTATCCTTGATGGTTGCTTGATTAAGGTCACGGTAATCAACGCACATTCTCCAAGTACCATCCTTGTTCTTGACAAGGACTACAGCTGATGCAAAGGGGCTGTTACTGTGCTGAATATATCCCTTTCGAAGCAATTCTTGGATAATTTCTTCCATGGCATCCTTTTGGAGGGAAGGGTAACGGTAAGGTCTTTTGTTGATGGGTTGAGTTCCTTCTCTCAAATGGATCTTATGGTCGAAGGGAGGTCTACTAGGAGGCAGTAAATGAGGTTCATCAAAAAGGGGATCATACTTGTGCAGTAAAGCTGAAACTACAGCAGGCAGTTCGGGCTGAGGGTGTGATGATGCTACTGCTTGAACCATCTGCAGCTCCACTCCATTACTCTCATTGGCCTCGGGTGTCACCTGCAGCAGGGCTATAACAGGAGTACCAGCCATAGCCTTGATCAATCCCTTGGCATTCATTAATTTGCACACAGTAGTGCCCTCCCCCTTAAGCACTTTAGTCTTTCCATTCAGCAAGAAGGTCATGGTCAAGTGTTGAAAATTGCATTGAATGTCCCCTAATGAAGAGAGCCATTCGATTCCTAACACCATATCACAACCTCCTAGTGGAATAAGAAGGAAATTGGAGGTATAGCATGCATCTTGCATCCTCCATTGCAGGCCTTCACATTGCTTGTTGCATTCCAGCTTAGAACCATCCGCTACGGTCACAGATAAAGCTGATACTTGTCTTACCCGACAGCCCAGTTTTTGAGCTAATTGAACATCGATGAAGTTATGAGTTGACCCCAAATCTATTAGGATGTGTATTGGCTTTTTCCTGATAGATCCTGTCACTCTTAAGGTCTGATAGGAGGTGGCCCCAGTCAAGGCATGCAGAGAAATGTGCGCAGCTGAATCAGGAAGGGTAATTTCCTCCAGAGCCGGTTGTGGTGCCTCCAATGTTTGTTCGTCCCATTCATCATCAAGTTCTACTAAAAACAGCTGGGGTCCCTTGTTTTTACACCTATGTCCAGCCTCAAATTTCTCATCGCAAAAATAACATAACCCCTTGGCTCTCTTATCCTACAATTCAGCTCTCGACAGTGTTATGTGGGCTCAGTTTGTATATGCAGGTGGCTGAGTTACAGCAGCTGGGCGATTGGATAGTGGCCTAAAACTGTTGGGATTTGGTCTGGGACCACTCGGGGTGGGTAATAAGGGCGGTTTGTTGTGCTGAAGTTGTTTAGTAAGAGCCTCAATTTTCGATTCGCCCATTTTTGCTAAACATACAGCATGTTGCAAGGTATTGGGCTGCCATGACCTTACCTCCAGAGCTATGTCCTCACGCAGACCGGCTACAAAACAACTGATAAGCTAGGATTCATTTAAGTCGGTCCTTACTGATATTTGGTCGAATTTTCCCAAGTGTGCACCCACGGTACCCACTTGTTTTAAACTCATTAAATCAGAAATCGGATCCTCATAAGCATTTCCAAACCTCCCTTTCATCACTCTAGCATATTCAGACCAGCGCATAGCAAGGAAATCAGGGTCGGTTGTGACACATCGCCTATGCCATTGTTGAGGAATTCCTCTTAAATGAATTGAGGCGACTCTAATCTTATCATATTCGGGAGTATTATCAATTATGAAGAATTGTTCACAAGCGAAAATCCAGCCATTCACATCTTCACCATCGAAATTTGGGAAATCCATTCTACCTAACCGAGTGAAAGAATTATTACCACCTTGTAGCTCCTGTTGAGGGGATCTTGGGATCGGATTAGCAGCAGAGGAGTGAGAAGCTCCATTGGTCGCCCCTACCCGGACTTCAGCCTGAGGTATTTGTAAAGACACTGCGGACACTTGATCTTGTAGGGTCTTCATCTGCGTTGTCATCTGCGTAGCAAGGGCCTCGATAGCAGCCTTGATCTCATTCCGGACTTCACCAATGGCATGATCGAGCTTCTTTTCTACCCGTCTTACTTTAGTTGTTGCTCGAGTGTTATCTGCCATGTTCGTTATACACACCACGGCCGAGGATAAGAGCTCTGATACCAGTGATACCGAAAACTCAAATTGACCCAAATTAATAACAAAACCAGAAATAGAGTTTGAGGGAGGAAAGAATTAGAAGAATATTGAAGGGAGAAGAAGAGTATAAGAGGAAGATAAGTATGAATTCATTGATAATAAACCCTAATACAGCAGCAAGATATAAAGCATTTTAACCACAACAATTAAAAATAAAATGAAATGAAATAAATTGATAGAATTTGCAGAGTTAGTTACTGCCAGAGTAACTAACACCCACGCCACAAAGCACCCAGCTGAAGGATGAGGGCCTTGCACCTCACGTGCTGCTCACGTGACTCCACTTTAAACAGGCTCGTGCATCACACGTGATCTGGAGATTCAAAAAGCTGTTAAATTCAGTTAATTGGCCCGCCAAAAACCCTCTTTACCAATTACCCGGCATCACTGGGCCTATCTTACATAGCGATTCGTGCCTTCGGGAGTGGGTCAATCAGCTGGCGTCATGTTGCACCAGTGAGGTGGCAGCATGCAGAATTTTTCCATGTGCATAAACGACGTCATTTCGTTGTTTTGCAAGTATCCCACATCGAAAGTCTCTGCTTTTTCTTTTTTCAATCTATTAGCCTACTACAAATAGGGGACCTGAAATTAAGATTTAACATCCATTTAATTTTATATTTTTTTGATAGTATTGACTTTCAGGTAATTAAAGAGAAGAAATTTCTAATAAAAATTTTCCTCTAGTTTAATATTTTTTGGAGCCCACACTCTGGGTATTCAAAGGAGATTGGATAGAAGGTCTCGTGGTTGGAGTGGCACTGCGGTTTACACCTTGGTATATTTCTTTCCCTTTTCTATTAGTTGTTTTTCGCTTTTCTATTTATTTACAGTATTTATTATGCTAGTTAATGCTCATGTTATTATTATAAATGTATTAGAGCAGAAGTCTGTAGATTTAATATTAGGAACTTTAAATCCATAAATTTAATATTAAGAACTTTAAATCTATAAATTTAAAATTAGAAAAATTTTAAATAACCTGTAGGTTTAAAATTAGAAATTTAAATCGTTCCGCTGCATTAGCTATAAATAATCAAGGGAATATTTTTAAAATACGGCCCAACAATGGGTATCAGAGCCAGTCTCTAATTACATTTATAATATACAAGATAGGCATATTAATTAAAATAAATAGATCTGTGAATGAATAAATAAATATTTTATTTAAAGGAAAAGGAAACCTAAAATATTATTAAAAAGGTGTTTTATACTTGTCGACTTGGATTTTAAATTGTTTCAAATTGCAATTGAATTAAGAGATTAACTCAGATCTGGAAATTCGATTTTCAAATTTTGCGTTTAACATCTAATATTATTAGATCTAATATGAATTTATGAAATATTCAATGGTTGACTATTTTAATATGATCCCACCATGAATCTCTAATATAATTACATTTTCAAAATTATTTTATTCTAATAAGATTAGATAAGATAAAGATCTAATGAGATTAAATACGATATTTTGAATATCTAACATAATTAGATGTTCGGATTTATTTTTTAATGATATTAGAAAATTTATTTATTTAATTTAAGTAAAAACAATATTTTTCTTTCTGGGCACTGTAGCTAACGTCAACCTCAAAAAAAAAATTTAAAAATAAATAAATAATTTATTAGGATTAGATTCTAATAAGGATTATATGATAATCACCTCAAATATGTTTTAAAAGCCTAATTACGTCAACCATATGAAATATTTAATTTTCTTAAGTGACAGTATTTCCCAATAAATCTAATAGGATTAGGCATTTAATTGTTGAAATATTTAGGAAGAAAAATATTTTATATAACGTTTAATAAGATCATAGTTAAATAAGTAGGATAATTAAGGCAACCTAATTCATGGTGGAATGCATGGAGCATGTGAGTTCTAGCTACACAAGAGACAATTGGGGGCCATTGGCGCGTGATTTTTTCGCTGCTAGCTAGGGCACGCGTGTGTGGGCACCTCCACTTCCTGGTGGTGGTGCTAGCTGCCATTCTAGTGACCGGTTGAGGGTGAAATAAAGAGAGAGAAGGACTTAGGGCTTCGTTGCTGGTGGTTTGTATGAAGGACGTGAGGGTCCCTTTTCCGGTGGCCACTCTACCAACGACGATCCCTGGTGGACCACCTCTTGGTTTCTGATCTGCTGGTGGTGAACCAGTAGCCTGCTAGTGGCGGGTGTGGCGGGTGGGTCGTTACCTCTCTCGTGCGATTCCGCCTCTTTCTCTTCGAATTTGGGAGCTCTTTCTTTTAAGTCTTTTCTTGGTTCTTACTACTCGACGTGCTACTTGTGCTGGTAGTCTAGTAGTTATGGCTGCCAGTGCCTATGTGTTGGCGATGGGTGGCGCTGTGTTGTGCTACGAAACTTTAGTTTTCTATGGTTTATTTCACCGCATTTGCTTGTTTTTGCTTAACATACCATGTCAGACGTGCATGACCTATGGATTGTTGAGGCGGGTACAGGTTGAGCTGAGGGAGGTGCGGCTACACCTACAGGGGCAGACCATGTACGCTCCTTGGATCACAACACCCTTCAATTTGCGCGTCATGTCCTTATTAACGATCGTCCTGTGGGGATTGTACCACGCGAGGTTTTTGAGTCGGGTAATGAGAAATGGGAGCGATGTTTGGTGGGTTGTTTGATTGGCACAGATCTTGCTTACTTCCGTGCCCAAGAGATTGCTAGCTTCCTATGGGAAGAGAGGGGCCTTGAGTGCGTTCCCTCTGATGGGGAGGTTTAGTTCTTTCGGTTTCGCACTAAGGCGGAGGCTGAAAGTGTTATTTTAGGAGGTCCTTGGTTCTTCAAGGGTGTATGCATGTCCCTCCAGCTCTAAAAGGAGGGACTTACTTTGTGTAAGGATTGTCTGACCGCACCTATTTGGGTACGGATATCTGGGCTTTCTCTGACATTGTGGAAACCGGCTAGGATTAGTGTAACCTGTAGTACGATTGGAATTTCTTTGTTCATAGACAAGGTAACGGCGGAAAGCGCTCGCCTAGGGTATCTTCGAGTCTGTTTTGAGGTGGAAGATAAGGAGCCAATCCCTAAGGAAGCCTTCATTGATGTTGATGGTGTTCAATTTAAGTTTGGTATCACATGTGAGGCGTTGGCCAAATGTTGTGCAACCCGCTTGGTCTTCAGGCACTCACGTATGCCTCTCGATGCTAGTGGTCATCATACCATGGCTATCCCAGTGTTGGGGAGGAAGAAAAAAGCGAAAGAACAAGAAGAAGGGGCATGGGACTGCGAATGGTTCCCCGGTGGCAGCGTCCAATGAGGCACCTGTGTTGGCAATGGTGCCGGTGGCTGGGGGCACACAGAAGGCGTCAGGTTGGGCTCTCGATGGTGGTAAGGGTCTGGTGATTTTTGGTGGGGTCATGGCTATAGAAGGGGGAATGAGTGGGGCTCGGGACCCCCATGCTGCTGCTGGTGGACCCAATCGAAGCCCTGCACAACGGAGGGGGAGGGGCGCGCATCCCTTCCTTGTCTGGCCCACATCTGGGCCTATGGCAGGTCCATAAGAAGACACTGCCAAGCCCGATTTGAGCCTGGCACTTCAGCAAGGGAGCGTCAGTGCCTCTTAGCCCATGATAGTGGGTGGGTGTTGTCACCCTTTACAACAACCGGAGATTTGGGTTGGGCCATTGTACCTTTTGAAATTGAGGAGCTTAGGATACTCTCATTGGGATCATGGAGCCTGTCGCATATATTGAGAACCGGTCGACTTACACAGTGCCTAGTGTCAAGTCGTCGAACCGGTTTGCTTTCCTAGCCAAGAAGCGTATGGGTGTCTTGTTTACTTTTGATAATACTTCGCAACCTGCTCCTCTTGACCGTTGTGTTATGCGCTTGATTGCCGCCTGTGGGGTCGTGGGGCCCATGGTTCACGTTAGTTCTCCAATTTTCAATGATTGGATGCTAGAATGTGAGGAGGTTTAATAACCCCAATTCCATCCGTGCAGCGTGTGACTAGATTGCCTCTAGTTGCTTGAGTTTGGTTGGCTTAGTCCAGAAAGAGGTCAACCCTGTGGGTGTGGAGTCTGCTGCTACCCGTTGTACTGAGGGTTGGTAGTTTTTGCTTAGTGGAGTGCTGAACTCTTGGTGCCGCATCATTATTCTTTGGGATCCTAGTGTCTACCATGTCATGCGAGTGCAAGGTGGGGACTAGTATCTCACTTGCAGAGTTTTTGATCTTCGAGGGGATGTGGACTTTGTTGCCACATTCGTTTATAGCTTTAACGAGCCAGGGTCGCTTCCAAAGCTTTGGAGG
This sequence comes from Simmondsia chinensis, assembly GCA_018398585.1. Taxonomy (NCBI): domain Eukaryota; kingdom Viridiplantae; phylum Streptophyta; class Magnoliopsida; order Caryophyllales; family Simmondsiaceae; genus Simmondsia; species Simmondsia chinensis. The sequence continues at coordinate 26,751,569 of JAGTTD010000011.1, forward strand.
TATATTCGAGGAGCCAGCATGGGTGTTTAGGAGGAGCCTTGGATACTCCTTGGAGACTTTAATCCTATCCTCAATCCTAGTGATAGGTGTGGTGTCCAAGACACTTGGCCTGCTCATATGGATGATTTTCGAGACTGCATCCATGAGTCAGAGCTCACTGTTCTTCCTTGTACTGGGCTTCACTACGTGTGGTCCAACAGGTAGGATGGGGACACTCTCATTATGAAGCATCTCGATTGGTGCATGGTGAGTGAGGGATGGCTCCGTTCTTTTCTGATCTCATATGTTGAGTTCCTTCCGAGGGAGATCTTTTCTAGCCACTGTCCATTTGTTGTTAGAGGACTTGGAGAGCGCCACACATTGTGGCTCCCTTTCAAGTTCTTTAAATTTTGGGCCGATCATGACGAGTTCCTTCCTACGATTCGGAGGGCATGGGAGACTACCATTAATGGCACACGTATGTATCAGCTCACTCGGAAGCTGAAGCGACTGAAAGATGAGCTGAAGGCCCTTAATGCTTGGCATTATAGTCACATCTTTGCTAGAGAGATGGTGGCGAGAGATTCCTGGGTTGCGAGTCAGAGGGCTCTTAATGCCGATCCTGAGAGCATGTTTCTTCAAGAGGAGGAGCACCGTTTATCCTTGGAGTATTCGAGTGTTTGTACGGATGAGGATGCTTTCTACCATTAGAAGTCTTGCATCCAGTGGCTTTCCTTAGGGGATCAGGGTACCTAGTTCTTTTATAAGTCTGTTCCTCATCAGCAGGCTAGGAGCCGAATTTCTTTTATTGTACATCCTGATGGCAGGAGGACTTATGATGAGGGGCAGATTTTCGAGATCGCAGTCTTTTACTTTCAGGAGTTGTTGACTGAGCCGAGTAGGCCGCTTCGTGAGGATATCTCGGGTCTTTTTCAGGCTTATCTTTCTGAGGATCAGGCTAGGCCGTTGACTCTTTTGATTTCTGATGTCGAGGTGAGGGATGCTCTTTTCCCCATTGGTGATGACAAGATGCCGGATCCTGATGACTATACCTCTCTCTTCTTGAAGAGGGCCTAGGATGTGGTGGGTCATGATGTTGTTCGGGCCATTCGTTCGTTCTTGCAGTCAGGGCGCATGCTTGGCGCCCTGAACACCACCTGTATCAGTCTACTCCCGAAGGTGGAAAATCCCCCCACCTTTGCTGACTATCACCCAATCTCCTATTGCAATGTGATCTATAAGTGCAATGCTAAGAAAATTGCAAATAGACCGAAAGTGGTTCTCCCTTTCCTTATTGATGATTCGCAGTCTGCCTTCGTGCTTGGGAGGAGGATCTCAGACACTATCTTGCTTACTCAAGAGCTTATGCGTGACTACCACCTTTAGACAGTGACGCCTAGGTGTGCTCTAATGGTTGATATTCATAAGGCATTTGACACGGTGCGTTAGGACTTTATGCTCTCTACTATGCACTGTATGGGTATACCCGAGGTTATGAGTAGATGGGTGTTGGAGTGTCTTTCCACAGCCAGATTTTTGGTCACCATTAATGGCGAGCTTCAGGGTTTCTTTGGCATGAGCTAGGTTATTCATCAAGGGGAACCTCTTTCCCCCTACCTATTTTTTATTGCCATGGAGGGTCTGTGGGGTCTGCTTGTAGTGCCACTATCGATCCGCGGTTTCAATTTCACCTGCACTGTGGTAGCACTCGACTCACACGTCTTTGCTTTGCTGACAAATTGATGATCTTTAGTCAGATAGATGAGGGCAGTGTCTCGATTATTCATGACATGTTAAATTGATTTGCCACACTTTCGGGGCTGTCCTCGAATGCAGCAAGGAGTACGTCTTCATTGTCGGGGTTGATTCTGAGTTTCAATAGTCTATCTTGGATATTCTGAGGTTCAGATTGGGGCAGTGTCCGGTTAGATATCTGAGGGTGCCGCTTTTCACTTCAAGGCTTTGGTAAACATTCATCATAAGCCTCTCTTAGATTGCATCCTGGCCTTCATTCGACTCTGGACTTCACGGGCCATTTGGTATGCTGGCCGTTTGCAGTTGATGAGATCGGTGTTATTCTCTATCCATGTCTATTGCTCATCTGCATGCATTCTCCCGAAGGCAATCATCAAGAAGATCGAGTCGACACTTGCTACCTTCCTTTGGAGAGGAACCTTGCTAGCCTCGGGGGGAGCAATTGCCTAAAGGCATCTTTATTACCCTCATAGAGAGGGTGGCATTGGGATCCGTCGCTTGACTTTGTGGAACCAGGCTTCACTTATGAAGCACGTTTGGATTCTGCTCACAGATCGTGATTCCCTCTAACCTCCATGGATACATGCCAACCGTCTTCAAGGGAGGAGCTTCTGGGAGGTTCGACCTTTAGGGTCAATTCCTTGGTCGTGGAGGAGTATCCTTGGTGTTCGGCCATTATGTGATAGGGCGTTCAGGCATATCATCGGGGATGGTCATGATATTGCTCTTTGCGCTGATTACTGGCTACCTTGTGCATGACTGTAGGGGCAGTTCCCGCACTACCTTTTGACCTCCACTGGTTACCTCTGGGGCTCTCGTGTTTCTGATATTATTGAGGGTGACCAGTGGCTGTTTTTGCAGGAGAGGGTCGAGCTGTTGGCTATCTGGGACACTATTGACTTCAGACCTAAACCGGGTGTGGCTGACCATGTTCAGTGGATGGGTGATCCTTCAGGGAAGTTCATAACTAGGTCGGCTTAAGAGATGATTCGTAGTAGGAGGGAGGAGGACTCCATCCACCATTTGCTTTGGTTTCCATTGCACATTCCGAGGCACTCCTTCATCCTTTGGCTTACCTCTTGTGAGCGACTTTGGACTCGTGATGGGCTGCTGAGACATCGGGTTCAAGGTTCTCGTGCTTCATGTACGCTATGTTGTTCAGGTGATGAGTCACATAGCCATCTGTTCTTCACCTGCAGTTTCTCAGCTACTATTTGAAGTAGAGTGTCTTCGTGCACATCTTTTGCCTGGCCGGTGCTTCTTTGGCGTGAGCTTATCTCCTAGGCTGCTTCACGGCTCTCTACCCCACCTTTGCGTTTCCATGATGGTCTACATCCTCTGGTATGAGCGTAATCTGAGGATTCAGCGGTCTTAGACCAGACCTTCTTCAACTGTCATTGAGGAGATCACAGGATTGGTCCGCGGCCATCTCATTGTAGCTTCTATGCTTCGTGGTGCTTAGCGTCACTCTCAGCTTCTGCAGGAGTGGGGATTCAGCATTAGTTTCAACTCTGTTGCTTTTTGCTTTTATTGGTCATGTTGACCTTTGATACTTTTTAGCTTTTTTGTTTTTAATTTTTTTAAATTGATTCATTGATGTAGACCTTTTGGCCTTGCCTTAGGTTTGCTCCTCGTAGACTTGTACAAATATTCCTTTCATATATGATATATATTATAGACTTACCTAAAAAAGATTAGGAATTATTTAATAATTAAATAAAATTTAAAATATGATTCTGATTATGATTATGGGATAATCAAGACTAAAAGAAAGATCCACTATTCAAAACATCAAGTGGGAGTGAGGTTCAGGAATTGAGTCCTCGCGGCCTCCATTACCAGTTTAACAGTATATTATATAAGCGTTACTCCCTGAGGAGGGCATTTATCTGTGGCATACAAGACTGGACTTCTTCGAGATGGATTGAGGTACAAGAAAATAGATGTGACCACACTGCCGGCTAGTATTTTGTGGACTTGTACCAAAGTCTAGGCAATGGTATACACTTAACTAGAATAGTATATTGGACTCCTAGGGTGCGCTGTGATATTATCTTAGAGATCAAGGCAGAATGGTGAGTTAATTATGTTTAGAAAACATATTAATTGTCAACAGTTCTCACCTATCTGATAACTCGATACGGCTCTTCCTCCGGAGTGTAGCGGGTAAATTAGTTAGGTCATCATTGCATATATCAGGGAATGGTTAGTTGGATTTCATGCTCTATTTGGTTTGTTAAAGCAATTGAAATGTTCACTAACTCGAAATATCAAGTGGGATCGAATTTCAATGATTTTCACAGCCTCCGTTACCGATCTACCGGTATATTAGATGGATGCTACTCCATGAGGAGGGCATTCATTTGCGGTATACAAGGTTAGAACTCTTAAAGATAGACTGAAGTACAGGAAAACAGGTGCGACCATGCTGCTATGGAGTACTTTGTGGACTTGTATGGATGTTTAGGTAACGGTATACACTTAAGCATGGCACTACGTTAGCCCCTTCGAGGAGCTCTATCATATAACCTTAGAGGCTTAGGGAAAAGTGATGGGCTAATTTTGTTTAGTAAGAGTTTACAAGAAAACCAAATTAATTGAGAAAAGTTCTCACCTTACTGATATCTTGATGTGCCCTGCTGCAAGGGAGTATTGGGTAGTTTGGTTGGGACACCAGGGCATACATCTTAGCATAGGATTGTGAACTCCATACTTTCATTGTTTACTAAAATTAAGAAATGTGTCCATCTATGTTATCTAACATGTTTGGAGTTTTATTTTTCAGACTGCTTTTTTTTAATTTTATAATGCATTGCGATCAATACTGTAGTCCTCTTAAGATCATAAGAAAATATATTTATATGTTCTATACATAAGAAGAATTAAAGATGCTCGTTTGCTCTCTAGTTTACTGCTAAAAGGCCCACTAGGTTGAAAGAATATTTTTGAACAGTGGCCTAGGCTAATTTATTAGTCGGGTGCTAGATTCGAACATTAGTATCGAAAGTACTCTAGTAATAGATAATTGAAAATTGGACTATAGTCGAGATGCCTAATATTTGAGAAAAATGTTTGATGGGCTATTAGGTAGTATGAGAACACTTTATATGAAAGATTATTAGCACTAGAGTGTGTTGAGGATTTTCAGTTCAAGAGCATGTCATATAGATGATAGCTCCTTCAATTAAGCTGGAATTCTCGATGTAGCTATTGATAGCCAATTTCAACAGGATATGATCCTAATTTGCCTATTAAGGTCATACAATCAGTCTAGTATGCATCAATTAATGGTGATTAATCGTTGCCTAAACTGATGAAGGTACAAAATGTGAGAAAAAGGGTTTCATGGGTACTAAGAGAAGAGTCTACTTAGTGGGAGCCATCATTTCAGGGAACTAGGAATCTCTAAAGAGTAAATTAAAACAAAAAAAGGGGACTGGTCATCAAAAATTTAGAAGGAGTTGCCTAGAAACTCATCTATTCTTGTTGCCAAGGTTTGAAAGCCATCAGAGCAAGATATTCAATAACTTGTTGGCAGTAAGATATTATCTGGTAGCCCACCAGTGTCATGGTAGACTGTAGATCAACCAATCGAATCTGCAAGGAGTTATGGTGTTTTAAGTAAGTTAGGAAGCTTATAGATGGCAAGTTGTATCCCTCCGCCTGAAGGTGGTACAAGAGTTTCAATTTTGGCACAAAGAATTAATGGTTTAAAAATTAACCAATCTTCTAGAAATTTGATTTCTATTTCTGATTTCGTTGAGAAAATCACTTTCAGTTATTTTTTTGAAAATAAACTAAATTGTATATGAATAAAATATTTTTTTTAAAAGGTACAACGGTAGATAGACTTCTAAATCAAGACTTTTTCAATGCTAATACTATGTTTAATACAAGCTAGGCTACATTACCATAAAAAGAAGACTTTCCTGAAGTAGATATAGCTCTTATTGGCACTCGAGCTTAGGTCACATTAATCTAATATGATTCAAAGTCTGGTTTAAGGTGGTCTTAGGGATCACTAGGTTCAAAATGATAACCAATCTGCCAATCATGTTTGAATAAGAGGTGACTTAAAGAGTCTTTAGAGTAAAGGAAATGAAGCTACTAAACTGCTTGAACTTGTTCACAAAATCTTTGTGAACTGATAATTGTTCGAGCAAGTGGAGGCTATAAGTATTTCATCAAAAAAAAAAAAAAAAAATTTGTTGATGACTCAAGTCACTTCAATTAGATCAAGGTGGTAGATTTCAGAAGAGCTCTAAGTTTTTCCTTATTGGAAATTGTTGTAAAAAGATTCAATAATGTATTATTGAATGTGGTAAGATTTATATGATAAATCAATTTTTCTTACCAAAAGGTTTGTTATGCGGGAAGTTTAATAAATGGGTAATGTGCTTGTGTTAGAAAATTTGACAATATGTAATATTGTGTCTTAACAAGAGGATACAACTTCACTTTGGTTGATGCATTTGATGTGTACTAAATCTAATCTTAAGTTGCACCGAAAAATATGGGTGCCTCAGTGTAGAGGGAGGATGATCAGGGATCCCGATAGCTTCATTTGATCAGCCTTATGCTTAGAATGCAATGGAGCTCTTAAGGATAGAAATGCAGACCAATGCGTCATGGCAATGGGAGCTAAATTGGAGGATATGTATTCTAACAAAGCCTGGGAACTTGTAGAGCTGTCGCAAGGCATTAAATCCATTAGATTGGATCTAAATGGATCTATAAGAGATTGACAGGAGTGGATGAGAAGGTAGAGACCTTCAGGGCAAAGACTAATGGCAATGGGTTACACCCTAAAGGAAGGAGTTGTCTACGACGTGACCTTCTAGCTAATTTCTATGCTTAAGTCCGTAAGGATACTCTTGTCCATTTATCTCAATATGATGAGATATGACAAATGAAAGTCAAGACGACACTTTCAGAATGGTAATCGTGAAGGACATATATATATATTAAATTTGCATCTAGGACATCGAATAGCAGATTTAATGATGATCATCTAATCCTATGGGTTTGAGCAAATGGTAAATGAACCATAGGTGTGCAAGTGACATAATAAGAAAGTACCGACCTTCTAAGTGACGTATTTGGATTGCATTTTACTCATTAGGAATGGTGTAAAATTGCAATAAGCTGTTAAGATTTGACTGTCCAATTATTTAAAACTAAAACAGCTAGGATAAATCAATTGTGTTCTTAGGTCAAGCTTTTTTTTGAGATTGTGAGGAAGGATATTGGTTCGTCATAGGTTTCACATGTCTTTAAGGATTCTTGGCTTTTGACGTTAGAATTTATGTTTGCCCTAGGAGTGGGAGTCATTAGACGGTGAAGTGTAAAGCATTCTATTATTGCTTAATACACTATGGAAGATGGGTACTTAATAACTTAAGAGGTTGTGAAGAAAGCTTGTTGACTTCAAGGTTTTTATATAGTTCCACAACTTGTGAGCAAAAGGATGAGATAGTGAGGCATTAGTATTGAAATTGTTATAGTCAATGAGTTGACAGGTTCCTAGGAGATAGTTATGCAATGTAGGTCTAATTAGGTTTAGGACGAGTGGGAGATTGTTGGAACCAGTGTCCTAAAACCCAATTATTTATATTTGAATATCAATAAATAAAATTATTTTATTTGTTTTATGTCTTATCATGGTTTACGAGTAAAATATACCTATGATTATTTCTAAAACGTTTCATAAAATGGACGTAGCCCAATACAACATGTCATATTTTGGTTTAAGTGGTCAATGAGATTGAGCCACGGATAGACTTAAGTCAAAATTGTGATGTATTGTCAAAGTAGGTTCATAGTCTGTGATAAGCCTTGGACAACTTGTCTAATTAGACTATAATATGATGGCTTAGATGGCCTGTCTAGGTTGCGTGGATAGGAATCCAGAAGTATCATGTTATTGTTCGTTCAAAAAAATTGGAACATTGAGCTAAACCAAGTGAATTACTTGTATCTAGAATACTATTGGAAATGAGCGATTCATAATGTGCTGTTTGAATGATAACTCTAAATCTTGGGGGTATTTTGGACCTATGCATGAAGTGTTAGTTATCTTGGTGTGCTTAAAAGTTAGGTCTCTAAATGTGATCGAAGTCTTACGTACATACGATAGCGGCATAAAGTGTGACAGGGGTCAGGTATTCAATAGGGAATCTATAGTCTTTTACAAGATGCAGATGTCCCCTTAGTTGATTCACAAGTGTTTGAATTAATTCGGAAACTTTGGCCAAAGTATTCCAAGTGTATGACATTTGGAGTTTATAGTATGAATTTGTTTAAGTATAAATGAATTATCTAGAAAAAGGGTGAGTTGGAAACTAATGGAAAAGTTGTGAGAAAAATAATGGTAATAGTTATAATTATTTTTTCTCGTGGATATCTAATAGAGGGGTGGTTGTTGTCAAAATAGTCTAATTGGGATTGTCGAACAAATATTTAATTTTAGAGTGCGGTAGGATTTATTTAGTGGAATTAAATCCTCCTAAATAGTAATAAAATTTTATCATGAGATAATAATTAGTTTGACCCATTTAGAGCCAGAGTTAAACTGTCCTTGTGGTCCCTACGCAAGTCTCTAATTTTACACCATCGGAAAAATGTTGAAAGAATTCATGAGATAAATTATTTATTCATCTGATGAGTAAATTTAAATTTGTTAAATAATATTCAATAGAAGAATAAAAATAAATTGATTTTGTTAAAACAAAATTCACAAGATAAATTTTTACATGTGGGAAACAAAAAAAATGGACGCTCAATCCATGCACTTCGCCGCTGGCCAATCATGGCACGACACAATTGTGATCCACCCCCATGGACTGGCCAATTAGCGTGCAACACGTGTCGCGTGCTAGGCTCGTCCTATGTAGCTATCCATGCCTTCCGGCATGGACAGATCGACTGGTGCCACATGGTGCCAGTGAGGTGGCCGCACACGAAATTTTTGCCTGGGCTTAAATGACGTCATTTTGTTGTTTTGCAAGTATCCCACATGTAAATTCTTTACTTTTTTTTTTTCAGTCTAGTAGCCTACTATAAATAAGGGTCTTGAAATTAAGGTTTAGCATGAATTAAATTTTATAATTTTCTGAGAATATTCACTTTCAAAGAATTAAAGAGGAAAAATTTTCATTGAAATTTTTTCTATAGTTTAATATTTTTCGGAGTCCACACTCCGGTTAATCAGAGGAGACGGCGTAGCAGGTCTCGTGGTCTCGATGGTTTCTTGGAGCGATACCACGGTTTACATCCAAGTATTTTTCTTTCCCTTTTCTTTTAGTCGTTTTTCACTTTTTAGTTTACTTACAATATTTATTATACTAGTTAATATTTATGTTATTATTATGATGTATTACAGTAGAGACCTGTAGATTTAAAATTAGCAATTTTAAATTTGTATATTTAAAATTAGGAATTTTAAATGACCTGTAAGTTTCAATTAGAAATTTTAAGTCATTCCGCTACATTAGTTATAAATAATCTAGGTAATATTTTTGAAATATGTTCCAACGGGGCCAAATTTGTGAGGGACAACCGAAGTGAGATTTGATTAGCACTCATTTTCGAAGGCTTGAAAGAGCTTGTAGAATACAACAACAACAACAGCCCCAGTGCTCGAAGGGCTCCTGCATAAGCAGGGTTTGGAAGGGTAGATATACGCAGCTTTCCCCTTTTGGGGTGCTACCTTTAAGGGAGGCTATTTTCGGGGATCCCCAGCCTGAGAAGCGTGCCATCATGGGAGCACAGTAGCATGAAAGCATGAGAAAAATGTAGTATTAGAGCAATACATAGTACTAGTCAAGCGTAACGAAGCAAAACTCAAAGGAACATACCCAGTGCCTCAAGGGCTCCCGCCTACGCAGGGTCCCGGGGGGGGGGGGGGGCGGATGTACGCAGCCTTCCCCCTTCAGGGTGTTAACCTAAAGAGAAGTTGTTTCCTAGTGCCCCCAACCTGAGGGTGAGGACTTCCCAGGAGGTCACCCATCCTGGTAGTACTCTCGTCCAAGCACGCTTATAGTCATACAAACTGTAAACGATTAATAACATATGTGGTACTGAGAGTAGTATCTACCTAAATTCTCTGGGCATGTCTACGTCAATCAACATAGTGTGGCTATTTCTATGTTGATGCTTTCTATCCTGCATACCCATTCTATTAAGGAGTATATGGGCACAAGCGTTGATAGCGAACCCCTTTAGTCGCACAAAACAGAAAGGAAATCAAGGTTGTCATATTCATGACCTTCACACTTCGTAAAATCTCGACTTGAATTAAATTGTAGCTCAACAAATATTTTGAAACATTTGACGATATGAAAGGATTCATATTTAAAGCATCGAAGATATAGCCAAGTCAAAAGTGTGTAGTCATAAACAATGCATATGTAGTATTGGGCACGAAAATATTAAACAGCTGGTGATTGGCAAATATCATTATGTAACAAAGTAACATGTTTATATTAGAATATATTGAGAATATTCTCCTAGGATTACTTCCACTATTGTACCCCTTCACTTATGTTAAGTGCAAGGATATTTTGATCTTCTTGTTTGTTTCTCTTGCCTATAGAAGGCACCTTATGTAACCCTTATCATCATTCAGTTATGAGTCGGGTTTGGAGATCGAACTCCTTAGCCATAGAGTGATCCCAAAAACGTTTAGCCAAGGCATCCCACATGGCTTTGGATGTAGAGTGGCGAACAATGTCATTTAATAAGGGATGAGAAAGTGTTGCAGCAATGCACGATCTAAGACTTTGATCCGTGCGAACCCACGTGAGATAATCGGGGCAAAGGGAAAGGGAAGCGGGGTGGCCGCGGGGGCTGTGGTGGCTTGCCTGGTCAGCACCCGCACCCTGCCCCTACCGCAGCCTCCCCATATCTCGGCTCAGTGCAACCCCCATTTGGTCTACCCCCTAACTCCAGTGCAGGTGTGCTCGGGCCCGATCCCTCATATTGTCAAATTTGCTACCAAATCGGTCACACGGCTATCACCAGTTCACATCGGTATGACAACACTTCCATCTCAGATTCCTCGCACTCGCTCACTGCCATGTCAATTGGAGAACCGCATGACTACAACTGGTACCCTGACTTCGGAGCTACAAATCATATGACGCTAAATCCAGATATTCTTAAAAACCTTATTCCTTATTCCAGTCACCAAAGTGTACTTGTAGGAAATGGCGCTTTATTACCTGCAACACATGTACGCTCATCTTCGATACCAACTCGACATTCTACCCTTACCCTCAATAATGTTATGCTTGTTCCTAATTTAACACATAATTTACTATCAATTAAACAATTTTGTCAAGATAACAACTGTAGGGTTGAGTTTGATTCACACTCTTTCTGTGTCAAGGACAAAACTACGGGGACGCCACTTCTACGGGTACCCAGTGACGGGTCTCTCTTTGGTTTTTCACCGCACGACGTTGGACTCGTAGCACAATTAAAGGCTGGAAACTTATGGCATTAGAGATGAGGTCACCTAGGCAATTCTGTTCTTGATTTGTTATGCAAGCAGAACTTTTTCCCGCATTTTAAATTTTGAAATAAATGTAATTCATGTTGTTTAGGTAAGTCGCATAAACTTCCTTTTGCAGGTGTATTACGCAAGACTACTATGCCCCTTCAAATTATACATTCCCACGTTTGGCAATCTCCTTTCTTCTCTAATTGCGCTGATAAATACTATGTCCTTTTTATCGAAAATTTCTCAAGATTTACTTGGTTATATCCGTTGCAGCGCAAATCTGGTGTTTATGAAATCTTCACTGCTTTCAAAAACCTCGTACAAAAGCAATTTAGTTCAACAATTAAAATTTTTCAGAGTGATGGCGGAGGTGAATACGATCATCGACGTATGAACGCCCTATATCGTGAAGCTGGTATTCATTTTCGACTATCCTATCCTGATACCCCCGAACAAAATGGGGTCGCGGAAAGCAAGCATCAACATGTATTTGAAATGGCACGGACGCTTTTAATTCACTCTAAGCTACCCTATGCTTTTTGGGATGATGCTTTTTGCACTGCTTGTTTTATCATAAACCGTCTCCCCACCCCAAATCTTTTAAACCACTCACCTTTTCAAAAGCTTTTTCATACTAACCCTGATTACTCCCGTTTTTGCGTCTTTAGGTGTGCATGCTACCCAAACATTACACCCCGTGCCTCTCATAAACTTGCCCCTCGCTCCACCCCTTGCATATTTTTAGGGTACGCTGCTCAATATAAGAGATATAGTGTTTTGATCCAAAACTGAAACAATTATATATAAGTAGGCATGTGGACTTTGACGAAACCCGGTTCCCTTATGAAAATCTAACAAATCAAGACAAATTAATCTTTGATGTCACAAATTCCAACCCAAAAATAATAATAAGTTCAACACCCAACCCCTCTTGCGCCACGGTTGCCGGTCGGCCGCCCCAGCTGCCGACAGACCAATAGGCCACTCCAGCCCTTCTAGCGCCGCCCGATCCCCCCTCTCCAATGTCACCCGGCTGCGTCGCCTAGGCACCGGACCACGCCATGGATGATTCCCCGGTTCCCGAACCCCCAACCCGCCTCACTAAGGCACCCACCACCGTGCCTGTCTCGAATTCCAACGAGCCTACCATGGATCCCCTGCCCCCTGTCCACATGCCCGGTATGGGCCCCTTGGGTTTGCCCTCGGACCTCGCAATCGAACCCCAACCGGTGGCCCCAAATTTGGTTGGTCCGCCCCTCAGCACACACCCAATGCAAACTCGTCTTAAAACCAGCATACGTAAACCTAAGTACCCCCTTTCGCTATCTTCCATCACTGTTGTCCAAGAGCCTACTTGTTACTCACAAACTGTGAAAAATTCGAAATGGAAAGACGCCATGGCGGATGAATTTCATGCGCTCATTCTCAACAATACCTGGGACTTAGTCCCGCATGACCCCACTAAAAACCTTGTAGGAAGTACATGGAAATATAGAGCTAAGTACAAAGCGGATGGCTCAATTGAACGATTTAAGGCCCGTCTTGTGGCTCAGGGCTTTCACCAGCGTGAAGGCCTTGACCACAAAGAAACCTTTAGTCCTGTTGTCAAACCTATTACCATACGCTTTATACTTACTCTAGCGGTCACATACAACTGGACTATTCGCCAGTTGGATGTTAAAAATGCCTTCTTACACGGTCACCTTAAGGAAGAAGTTCACATGAAACAACCACAGGGCTTCATACATCCTAAATTGTCAAATCATGTATGTCGCTTACGTAAGGCGTTGTATGGTCTGAAACAAGCACCCCGGGCATGGTTCCAACGTTTTAGTGCATTCCTCTTCAGTCTTGGTTTTGCTTGTTGCCGTGCTGACCCATCTTTGTTCATACACAAGACCAACACTCATAACACTTGCCTATTACTGTATGTCGATGACATTATTCTCACAGGCACTAACCCCTCTTCCCTTAGTCAATTGGTTGACTCCCTTTCCTCTCAGTTTGCTCTGAAAGACCTTGGTCCTCTTCGCTTTTTTCTTGGAATTGAGGGCAAATGCTCACTTGACCAACTCTTTTTCTTACAACACAAATACACCATCAACCTCTTAAAACGCCATGACCTCTGTGATGCTAAACCGGTAAAACCCCCCTCCTGACCCGAGCACATCTCTCATTGAGTGATGGGGACCCTCTTGAGGATCCTACTGAGCACAAGAGCGCTGTGGGGGCTCTCCAATACTTGACTATGACCCGACCTAACATCAGCTATGCCGTCAACCTCGTCTCTCAGTTCATGCATGCTCCTCGCACCCCTCACTGGCAAGTCGTAAAACGCATCCTTCAATACCTTAAAGCAACTCTAGACCACAGACTCTCCATCATTCCTACTCCCACCCTCAAAGTCACCGCCTACGCTGATGCTGACTGGGGTGGCTGTCCAGACACATGCTGCTCCACCACAGGCTATGCTCTTGACCTAGGTCCGAATCTCATTTCCTGGCGGGCCAAGAAGCAAGCTACAATCTCCAAATCCACCACCGAGTCCGAATACCGTGCTGTTGCGCAGGCCGTTGCTGAGAGTGATTGGATCCGCTACCTCATGAGAGACCTCAGTCTTCATCACCCCGGCCCTATCATCACTTTCTGCGACATTGTCTCTGCTTCATACCTGGCGGCAAATCTTATATCCAATGACAGGAGCAAACACGTTGATGTCAATTTCCACTATGTTCGGGAAAAAGTTCTCAAGGGTGATCTTCAGGTTCACTACACTTCAACTGACAAACAGATTGCTGATATCTTCACCAAGGGCCTCTCTCATGACCGTTTTTCTCAGCACAGAGCCAATCTTCGCTTTCTTCCACCATGCTCAGATTGAGGGGGCGTATTACAATATATTGAGAATATTCTCCTAGGATTACTTCCACTATTGTACCCCTTCACTTATGTTAAGTGCAAGGATATTTTGGTCTTCTTGTTTTTTTCTCTTGCCTATATAAGGCACCTTGTGTAACCCTTCTCATCATTCAATTATTCAACTCTTCTTCCTTACTTTTAAATACCCAATGTTATAAGACTCCTAGAGTTACAGGAGATGAAAAATGAAGCAAACCCTAAATTCAAAGGTAAATACCATGATAATTAAGTGGAGAAAAACATTAGAACCTAAATGATCATGATGTCAATTCTAGGTATTAGCAGAAGCCAGAGCAGTGAGTGGCACGAGACAGATTGGTTGACCCATCAGACATTAATAAATATCATTCTCAATGTGTCCTAGAAGTAGGCATTTCCCCGTCATAATGCCCTCCATAGAAAAAGAAGACGCGTAAAAAAAAAAGGCAATTATTGTCATGACATGATTGTCTAACCAAACAAGAGAGCGATCAAGTGTTACGGCGAGACATGTCCCAACTTATGCAATAGGAAGGGGAATATTGTCATCAACCATTAGTTTATGGTTTGGCATATAAGATGAGCATGTGATCATATCTTGACTAGTTGTTATAAGTGCACTTGGGTTGGAAGTAGGATTTGCTCTTCGAATAATTAGTAGTATACAAAGCAATTGCATACTAAGGTAAGCGACCAACTAAGCTCGATTGTAATGGCAAGGATAATTTTCGGCCAACTTCTGACAAAAGAGGGGGGGGAGACGGGAGGAGATAAGAAGCAACCGATAGCTGGGACCACACAGAGCATTTGTTGTCCATCCGATTGGTTTTATACGGTCAAAGGGTTGGAACCTTGTTGTCCATGTCGATACGACCTTCACCACTGTGGTTGGTCAATTCACAGCTCTTTCTATTGTTCGACACTTGATTGGTGGTCGTGACTATAACCTAGGGTGGGTCGGCATTGATGGAGGCGTCTGAAATTTAAGGTACTTCTCTTCATGGTATAAGTTGTTCTATAAAAGCTCGAATGTGAAACCTTTTATAACATAATTCATAGCATTGCAAGAGAATAGTAAAAGAAGAAGCCTCAAAGGGCATACGCCACCTGCTTGGTATTATAAATCAGAGCTCGAACTACAGCAAGACTATGAGCAAAATATTGAAGCTTCTACATACAATCATTAACTAATGATCCCTTCATGCAAATGACAGTAAGGTTTCTAACATAACTCCATCTGATTGAAGGGAGATAGATCCTGATGCAGCGTGTGATAAGAAAAATAGGGCAACGGGAAGGTTCAACGGCCTTCCCTTTTAGATTTTATTATTTCTGAAATAAAATTAACAAAAGGGGTTCATAAGCTCGTTTCTCACAGGTCGAGAAATCGAGATTTCAAAAAGGAAGAAAATAATTTATTGGAATTCTAAGTTGGATAATTTCTAAACTAGCATAACCTCCCTTTATATAGATGAGGGATTCTAATATTCAATTCAAAATCAAATCTAAACCGAATTAAGGAAATAAATCAACTAATGAAGGATAAATCAAAATTAAGGAAAGAGATAATTTGCCAAGTTAGAAATCAGCCAAAACCGTCCTTGAATCAAGCCGGAAATCTTGCAAGGCCTTCAACCGTGTTTGACCATGGTGGCGCCAAGTACTCACCCTGCGTGCTCCTGCCGTAGGCATCCTTCCGCCAAGTTGGGGCCTAAGCGCCTCAGCTCGATGCATCATCCCCCCCGGGTTGGAGAGAATTTGTCCTCGAATTTGACTGGGGATCGACACTGATATATTCATGAAAGTAAGGGTTGAGATGCTTGACGTTAAAAATATCTGAAGTTGGCATACCAGACGGGAGCTGTAGTCGGTAAGCATTGTCATTGATCTTCTCAAGGACCATCTACGGGCCTATCTTGCAGGCTGAAAGTTTATTATATTCCCAAGCTGGAAAGCATTCTCATGTTAGAATAGCCTAAACCTTCTCTCCAATTTGGAGCTGAATTTTTCGTTGCCTACTGTCACGGTCGTCCTTGTACTTGGTGTTAACCTTCAACAACCGCGCCCTTGTCTGTTCATGAATGTTTTGAAGGGAAGATATGAAGTCGTCATCCTTACCATGAGGATGCGCCAAGTCTAGAACTGGAGCCAAGTCAATAGGAGCTCGTCGAGTGAACCCGTAGACAACTTGAAATGGCGTGAACCCCGTGCTTCTACTTACTGAGCTGTTATAGGCGAATTCAGATTAGTGAAGCTTCACTGCCCAACTCTTGGGATTCCCTGTAGTGAAACATCTGAGTATGTTCCCCAAGGAATGGTTGGTGACCTCAGTTTGGCCATCGGTTTGCGGGTGATGGACAGCGCTGAAGGAAAGAGTAGTGTTGGCCAACTTCCAAAGGCTGCGCTAGAAATGGTTGATGAACCGGACGGCTCTGTCAGACACGATGCTGGATGGTAAGCCATGGAGCTTGTAAACATATTTGAAGTAAAGTCTTGCAACGTGGGTGGCATCTGCGGCTTTCATGCATCCAATGAATTGAGCCATTTTCAAAAATCGATCAACAACAACAAAAATGGAGTCAATCTCGCCAATTGTCCGAGGCAACCCCAATACCAAGTCTATGCTCATGTCTATCCATGGTTGATACGGAAGTGGTAACGGTAAGCAGAGACCCACATTCATCATTCCACCCTTAGAGATGTGACAGGTGCGGCACCTCTTGACGAATCTCTCAACTTCCTTGCGGATTGTGGGCAAGAAGTAAGTGGCGGTAATGAGCTTCAGTGTCTTGTCCCTACCAACATGTCCAGAGTTATGCTTCTCCTCTATTATCTTATAACGCCAACTAGAGCTCGGTACACATAGTTGGTTCCCCTTGAACAAATATCCATCGTGGATCGAGTAATCCGGTACTAGGCCAATTTGTGCGTCACGCCAAATGTTGCTGAAGGTTGGGTCATCACGGTACATATCCTTGAAATGCTCGAACCCAGTAACTTTAGTTTTGCATTGCATTAAGACCATGGTTCTTCTACTTAAGGCGTCGGCCACCTTATTCATTGCACCAGAAGTATGCTTGATTGAGAAGTGGAAGAGTTGAGTGAAACCCGCCCACTTGGCATGCCTCTCTGACAACTTCTCTTGACTATTGATAAATTTTAGGGCTATGTTGTCTGAGTACAGAACAAACTTGCAGTTTGCTAGATAAGATTTCCAATGCCGGAGCGCACTGACTAAAGCATAAAGCTCTAGGTCGTATGTCGAATACCTCAGCTTACTCCCATGAAGCTTCTCACTGAAGAAAGCAACCGGTCTTCCTTCTTGATTATGGGCGGCACCAATACCTACTTTTGAGGAGTCGGTGTGCAACTCAAACATATTCTGAAAGTCTGGTAACGCCAACACTGGAGTTGTTGTTAGCTTTTCCTTGATGATGGTGAAAGCAGATGCAGCCTCAGGCGTCCACCGGAAAGAACCCTTCTTAAGGCAGTCTGTGATAGGCACCACGATGGAGCTGAAGCGAGGAACGAAGGGCCTATAGAATGATGCCAGTCCATGGAAGCTTTACTCTTCGCCAATGGTTTTTGGTGGTGGCCAGTCTCGGATAGCTGCGATTTTACCTTCATCAGCCGAAATGCCGTCCTTAGAAACAATGAAGCCAAGGAAGGTCGTCTTCTCCCTCCTAAATTCACACTTTTTCAATGTCGCGAACAAACTCTGACTCCTCAAAGTAAGAAGAACTTCTCTCAAATGATCGACGTGCTCAGTACGGTTACGACTGTAAACTAAAATGCCATCAAAATAGACGATGACAAACTTGCCAATGAACTGACGTAATACCTTGTTCATGAACCTCATGAAGGTACTAGGCATGTTGGAGAGGCCAAACGGCATAATCAACCACTCATAGAGACCTTCTCTTGCTTGAAGGCTGTCTTCCATTCATCCACGGGAAATATACGTATTTGATGTTAGCCACTTTTGAGGTCCAGCTTGGTGAACACCTTGGCGCTTTGCAATGGGTCCAATAGATCATCCAGTCTTAGAATGGGAAAACAGTACCGCACGGTTATTTTGTTCATGGCTTTACTATCCACACACATACACCAACTCCAATCGTTCTTTGTTAGCAAGGCTAGGACAGCACAAGGACTCAAGCTCTCCCTGATGAAACCTCTAGCAAGCAACTCCTCAACTTGGCATCTGAGTTCTTCATGCTCAGAAGGACTCGTGCGGTAATGGGGTTTGCTTGGCAAGGATGCGCAAGGAATCAGATCGATCCTGTGCTAGATGTCACGCAAAGGCGACAGCGTGGCCGTTAAATCGTCTAGGAACACATTAGTAAACTCCTTTAATAGAGGCAGGATCTCACTTGGTGGCTTGTCAGGCACACTGTCAGCTTCCTTCCCAATCAGAACGAACCCAACCTTGGTGTCACCAACTTCTTTAACAAACATGGCACGACCTTGCACATTGGGGTGTTGAGCCACGGTGGTTGCTCTTCCTTCTTCGGTAAAAGCACTATTTTCACTCCTTCATACATGAAACTGTATGTGTTTCTCCATCCATCATGCACAGCCCCTCGGTCGTATTGCCAAGGAAGCCCTAAGAGTAGGTGACACACGTCCATGGCGACTACATCGCACCATACTCCCTCCTTGTATCTTGGTCCTATAGAAAAATTCACGAAACACCATTTGAAAACCGTCACCCGATTACCCTTCTTCAGCCAAGACAAACGGTTTTGTTGAGGATGGGCTTCCGTCTTTAGCGCCAATTTGTTAACCGCCTCCTCAGAGATAACGTTCTCACAGCTTCCCGAGTCTATAACCACACGGCAAACTTTTCGCCAATAGTACACGTTGTCTGGAAAATATTGTTCCTTAACCAGCTGTCTACTTGTTCATTTCTTGGCGTGAAGTAGACACGCCTAATGACCAAACATTGACCCTCGTCTCCTATAATGGGGTCCTATCCTTGTTCCGCCAATTCCTCTTGAGCATCTTCTTCAATGGCCTTGTCTTTTTCTTTAGTAGGCTCGTTGATGAGAAGAGCCATACACGGTCTGTCTCCCTTTCGGCATTCGAAGGCACGGTGACCTACTTCTCCGCACTTGAAGCAACGTATATAGGACGAACTGCCTGCCTCTTGATTAACCTGCTTCCCAATAACAATGGGAGGGGCTCTATTCTGGGCGTTTTGATTCTGAGTTGGTGGTACACGGTTCAGATCCCTACCGCCTGCTTGTGTATTCCCGGTCCCGCCAAAAGGGCGGCGCCTTTGTTGCCGTTCCACGTTCACAACTCTCTTTGATACCTCAGCCGCATTAAAAATATCAAACATGTTGAGTACATCTTGGATGGGCTCTCTTAGGCCACTAATAAAGCGATACGCCAACTTTTCTTCAGACTCTGCCAAGTTGTTTCTCACGACTAGGGAGTTGAACTCGGCATTGTAATGCTCAACAGACTTCGAACCTTGGCGTAACCCTTGAAGGCGTTGGTACATGATCCGTGCATGATTGTACGGTAAGAAGGCGCTACGGAGGTGCTTCTTATCTTCTCCCACGTTTCAATCTTGGACTTCCCTTGCCTAAACCGGGTTTGTTTCAGCTGGTGCCACCAGGCGGCGACTCTACCCCGAAGGCGAGTAGCAACAAGAGGCGCCTGTTTTCTCTCTAGTATCTCCCTAAATTCAAGGACTTCCACGATGGCTACAAGCCAATCTAAGAACTCCTCCATACGTCCTCCTCCATTGATCTCCGGTATCTCGATCCGAAGCCCAGATTCCCACCTCCGATCATCACGGTCTTCACCACGGCGCTGTTGGCGCCTAAGCCTTGGGTCTGGTTGGTCTTCATCGAAGAAAGGGTTCACAAAGGGGTCATCCTCATCTTCACCATTCACGCCAAGCGAAGGGTGGCGTTGGTGCCTCGCTCCCCCTGTAGAGTTGAGGTTAGCACCGATTTGGACCAAGTGTTGCACGATTCACCGGAATCTTTCTTCTAGTTCCTCGAATCTCCTCTCATGCTGCTGGTGTTGATCTCGGTCAGTAACGTCTTCCACGGTGGTGTTCCTTTGACGTCTTCCAGGGGCCAACATTACAGGAAACGAACTGTGCTCTGATACCAGATGATGCAGCGTGTGATAGGAAAAATAGGGCAACGGGAAGGTTCAACGGTCTTCCCTTTTGGATTTTATTTTTTCTAAAACAAAATTAACAAAAGGGGTTCATAAGCTCATTTCTCACAGGTCGAGAAATCGAGATTACAAAAGGAAGAAAATAATTTATTGGAATTCTAAGTTGGATACCTTCTAAACTAGCATAACCTCCCTTTATATAAATGAGGGATTCTAATATTCAATTCAAAATTAGATCTAAATCGAATTAAGGAAATAAATCAACTAATAAAGGATAAATCAAAATTAAGGAAAGAGATAATTTGCCGATTTAGAAATCAGCCAAAACCGTCCTTGAATCAAGCCGAAAATCTCGCAAGGCCTTCAACAGTGTTTGAGCAAGGTGGCGCCAAGTACTCACCCTGCGTGCTCCTTCTGTAGGCGTCCTTCCGCCAAACTGGGGCCTAGGCGCCTCAGCTCGCTGCATCAGATCCAGGTAATGCTTTTCGTATATTTCCGAAATAGCTTTGAAAGTAGGCCTAGTGTTGATATAATTAACATAAGGGCTTAGTATTAAGCCGTGTGCATCTAATATAACTTGTTTGTTAAAGATTATGTCATTAAAGATCAATTTCACCAAGTAACTAAATGTACACAATGTAATGTACAATCTCAGTCCATGTATTTCTCTCATTATGTCTCTACCCTCTTTGGGGCCTGTCAAACTTGGGAGTTTGGTGAGATATTAGAATTAAGTTATGATAATTCTGACTGTGACATGCATTATCTCTTTTGCTCTCTTGAATTCGATGTTCATGGTGCGGATACCATTAAAGAAAAGAAACATCGTAACTGTCGATGTATTTTCAAATAATATGATAAAAATTGTGAATAAAGTGTTCAAGGTTGGTCCCAAAGTTTGTTTGATATGTTTTGAAGTGCATTAGGATGTGTGTCGACACACATTCTTGCAGAACAGGGATGCAAAGGTGTGTGTCGACACACAGGACCCGTGCGTCAACACAGAGATCAACATATCCTTACTGCAGAACTGTGTGTCGACACACGGGGACAGTTTTTTACCAGGTTTTTGGGCGTTAACTTTCTGCCTTCGTGCCCTTTCTTTGAGGTATGCTTTGGAACATCTCTTGACACTAATTCTCAGATATATATTCCCTCATGCGTTTGATTAAATGATGAATCAAATTAATCTAAAAGATCTTGTTCATTGTTCATGAAAAGATCATTCTCATACATCTCTTCTATATCTCCCTTTACATACGCTCACTCTATTTGACATTAGGTTATCGTTGTATCCCCGAGACTATGTCATACGGTGAAATAAGTCCTAAGGAAAGTGACATCATGCCTCGAAACCTATAGATCGATTTGTTACCCGTTTCTTGTGAATTTCAAGAATTGTACCAACAATCTTAAGACTTAATTTCTTGTTTTTGGAAATTGGTTTGATATGTCTTTGTCACTGAGGGAAATGACAGCGAATTTTGTCAAGTTGAACCGTTTTGATGGCAGTAATTTTTGCCGTTGGCAGAGGAAGATGCACTTCCTGATCACTACCCTGAATGTGGTGTATGTCCTGAATACACCATTCCCTACCCCCGCTACCGAGGAGGAGGAGATGCTAGCTGAGCAAAGAGCCCGGTTGAAATGGGAGAATGATGATTACATATGTAGAGGGCACATACTCAACGGCATGACAGACGCCCTCTTTGATATCTACTCCAACGTGTCTACCGCAAAGGAATTGTGGGACGCTCTAGAGGCACGGTACATGGCAGAAGACGCCACAAGTAAGGAATTTTTAGTTAGTCAATTTAATAATTATAAAATGGTGGATGATCGTCCGGTCATGGAGAAATTCCATGAAGTTGAACGAATCTTGAATAATTTTAAGCAACATAAGATGAATATGGACGACACCGTCATCGTTTCATCTTTAATTGACAAACTTCCTTCCTCTTGGAAAGACATTAAAAAGTCCCTTAACACAAGAAGGAAGATATATCAATCGAAGAATTGGCTAATCATTTGAGGATTGAGGAAGGTTACAGGTTACAAGATAGCAAGGACCGCCCCGATGACGTTGAAAAAATTAACGTTACAGAAGAAGGCCAGACAAGCAAAGGAACCAAACAAACCAGGCACTTCCATAAAAACGGAGACGACAAGAAGACCAAGTTGGTCTGTTGGGAGTGTCACAAGCCCGGTCAGCTAAGGAGGGACTGCAACTGCCTTAAGAAAACTAAGGGGAAGGGGCATGATTATAGCACCAAAAATTCGAACAATAAGTTCGTGGCGATGATCTCGGAGATCAATCTAGTCAAGAGTGATGTCTCTTGGTGGGTTGACTCAGGGGCCACAAAACATATGTGCAGAGACAAAGGTTTCTTTAGGGACTTGGAACCCGTGAACAATGGAACTGTGTTGTTCATGGGTAATGGAGCGAGTATACCGATTGTGGGTAAGGGAAACGTTAATTTACTCTTTACTTCTGGAAAAACCCTTACCCTAACCGATGTGTACTACGCCCCGAATGTAAAGAAGAACCTTGTGTCCGGTGGCCTACTGAATAGGTTCGGGTTCAAGTTGGTCTTCGAGGCCGACAAAGCTCTATTGTCAAAGGGGGGCATCTTTGTTGGAAAAGGGTACCTATGTAATTGTATGTTCAAACTGGATATTGATAATAAGATTGAAAGTTCCGTTTATATGCTTGATTCTACTTACTTATGGCATCATAGGTTAGGACATGTGAATTATCGTAAAATACGTGAAATAGCTAGTTCGATGTTGATACCACATGCTAATAAAGTAGATGATAAGTGCAAAATGTGTATGCTAACGAAAATAATGAAACTACCGTTTTTGTGGGTACAAAGAGAAACGAATTTGCTTGACTTGATACATAGCGATTTATGTGACTTCAAAAGAACTCCCACCATAGGAGGAAAACAATACTTTATCACGTTCATTGATGATTTTTCAAGATATTGTTATGTGTATTTAATTGTTCATAAAGATGAATGATTAGAAAGATTTAAAGCATATAAGGCCGAAACAGAACTACATTGTGAAACCTTCCTCAATCGACTTAGGTCGGACCGTGGTGGTGAATACTATGACCCTAAGTATTTTGAATCCACCGGTGTCGTGCATGAAGTCACCGCACCTTATACGTCACAACAGAATGGCGTGGCAGAGAGGAAAAACCGGACTCTAACTGAAATAGTGAATTCCATGTTGTCATACTCCGGTCTTAGCGATGGTTTTTGGGATGAGGCTATGTTAACAGCCTATCACATATTAAATCGTGTTCCAAGCAAAATATCCTAATATGAACATTGGAATGGCAGACCCCCTAATTTGAATTATCTTAAAGTGTGGGGGTGTAAGACTGTTGCTAGAGTTCCTGAACCTAAACGTAAAAAGTTAGGTGAAAGAGGCATCGATAGCATATTTGTAGGATATGTGCCATATATTAAGGAATATCGGTTCTATGTAATTAAACCAAATGATTATATCTGTGCTAATACTATAATAGAATCGAGGGATACCATCTTTGATGAGAATTGGTTTACCTCTATCCCGAGACCTAGGGACTACATACCGGTTTATAACAACACACCAGTGTCATATGGTGATGATGATCACCATGAGAGGGAACATATCCCTGATATTACTCTAGAACTCCGAAGGAGTAAGAGAATAAGGGAAGAAAAATCTTTTGGAACGGACTTCTACACCTTTTTGGTAGAACGTTCAACGAATGATGTGGACCCTATGGTACCACGATGTTATGTCATGGAGGAGGACCCCATGACATTCGATGAGGCAATGAGGTCTCATGATGCCTCCTTTTGGAGAGAGGCGATAAATGATGAGATGGATTCCATCATGGGCAATTATACCTGGATACTAGTGGATCTTCCATAAGGTAGTAGGCCGATCGGGTGTAAATGGATCTTCAAGAAGAAGATGAAAATCGATGAAACTATAGACAAGTTCAAAGCTCGATTGGTTTCCAAAGGGTTTACCCAAAAGCATGGGTTAGACTACTTTGACACCTATGCCCCGGTGGCTAGGATATCAATGATAAGAGTATTAATTGCTCTTGCCACTATCTATAAACTTGTGATTCACCAACTGGATGTAAAAACGGCATTCCTAAATGGTGAATTAAAAGAGGAGGTGTAAATGAAACAACCGGAAGGTTTTATTGTACCGGGCCAAGAGAGGAAGGTATGTAAACTCATACACTCACTGTATGGGCTGAAGCAAGCCCCGAAACAGTGGCATCAAAAGTTTGATAGTATTGTTCTAGACAACGGGTTCGTGATAAACGAATCGGACAAGTGTGTCTATAGCAAGTTCGAGAATGGCAAAGGTGTCATGATTTGTTTGCATGTCGATGACATGCTCTTATTCGGTACAGATTTGGAACAAGTAGAGAGAACTAAAAGGTTTCTCTCTAAGAACTTTGCTATGAAAGACATGGATGAAGCTAAGGTAATCCTTGGTATAAGGATTGTAAGGGGTGGAGATTCCATATCCTTGACACAGTCTCATTATGTAGAAAGTGTGTTGAAGAAATTCAGCAATGGTGCATGTGCCCCGGTGTTCACACCGATGGACCCTAGCGTAAAGCTTGTACTGAATAGTGGCCCTCCTGTTTTACAGTTGTATTATGCCTGAGTCATTGGATGTCTTATGTACGCCATGACGAGCACGAGGCCTGATATTGCCTATGCTGTTGGAAGGCTAAATAGATATACTAGCAATCCAAGTAAGGAATATTGGCATGCGATTTACAGAGTACTGAAGCACCTTAAGAGTACCAAAAACTATGGTATTTATTATGTAAGGTATCCCTCTATTTTAGAGGGATATTCTGATGCCAGTTGGATCTCTCATTTGGAGGATCATGCTTCCACGAGTGGATGGGTTTTCTTACTCGATGGAGGTGCGGTTTCTTAGGGTTCCAAGAAACAGACCGGTATTTCTGGTTCTACAATGGTGGCAGAGTTTATAGCTCTTGCTTCCGTGGCAAAAGAAGCCGAATGGTTAAAGGATCTCTTGTACGAGGTTTCTTTTGTGGCCTAAGCCAATCTCACCAATATCTATCCATTGTGATAGTCAGGCTACGTTTTCTAAAGCGTATAGTGAGGTGCACAATGGAAAGTTTAGACACATTGTTGTGAGACATAGTATCGTGAGGCATCTTATTCGAGAAGGTGTCATCACTGTGGATTTTATAAGAACAAGTCAGAATTTAGCGGATCCATTCACGAAAAGGCCTTGCTAGAGACTTGGTTCTGAAAACATGCACAGGGATGGGGTTGAAACCTGTCGTTTTTAGTCACCCATGATTGGCCCTCAACTCGAATCTTAGTCAGACGCTAGGTCTCGGGTTCAAAGAGTAAGTTTTATCATCAGTGCGGCTGCAAGCACAAATGATTTTTCCATCTCGTGTGTGAAGTGCTTGGTTGACTGCATCAAAGATTTAAAGGATGAGCGCATGCTCTTAATGGACCCAGTCTTGATAATTTTATAACTGAACGTCGCGTCACAGGACATGATCAATTGAGGTCCACCTTACTGAGTGTGAAGTTTGGCCGCTTCAAGGGGTGATTTTTGACAAAGGGCTTGACCCTAAAACACTCACGAAGGGTACAGAACACAAGGATTCATATGTTTCGATCTAGGGAGGTGTGGGGTATGTACGGGGAGAAGATTGTCTCATGCGTGATGATGTATTCAGTTGGTCAAACGGGTTGTATGGTTCAAAGTGTAGTCTACCATTTTCGATCCGATCAATTGTGAACATGTTATCACTAGCTGAGGGTTCAATCGAAAGACACCCTCATTGATGCGCGATATGGCCTCCTTAACTTAGAGATGTCGTTTGTGAGAATGGTTGTATTTTGAAAATAGTGGGGGAATGTTAATGCATTTTAAAATAATGTGATAAGAATTGTGAATAAAGTATTTAAGGTTGGTCCCAAAGTTTGTTTGATATGTTTTAAAGTGTGTTGGGATGTGTGTCGACATACAGGACTGGTGTGTCGACACACATTCTTGCAAAACATGGATGCAGAGGTGTATGTCGACACAAAGGGCTGGTGCGTCGACACACAGATGAACAGATCCTTACTGCAAAACTGTGTGTCGACACACATTCTTACAGAACAAGAATGCAGAGGTGTATGTCGACACAAAGGGCCCATGTGTCGACACACAGATCAACAGATCCTTACTACAAAACTGTGTGTCGACACACAGAAACAGTTTTTTTCCCAGGTTTTTGCGTGTTAACTTCCGGCCTTCGCGCCCTTTCTTTAAGGTATGTTTCGGGACGTCTCTTTACACTAATTCTCACATATATACTCCCTTATGTGTTTGATTAAATGATGAATCAAATTAATTTAAAAGATCTTGTTCATTGTTCATGAAAAGATCATTCTCGTACATCTCTTCTATATCTCTCTTTACAAATGCTCACTCTATTTGACATTAGGTTATCGTTGTATCCCCAAAACTATTTCATATGCTAAAATAAGTCTTAAGTTGTCAGTCAGTGCTCTATCCCCTCTTTGATCCTGATAAAAAATGCAGCTTAGATGGATAAGGTGTACTTTGAGGTATCTCAAATAACATTAGGGCCTATCTGTTCATTGGTTCTTGTGTCAAGTTTGGGGTTTATCCCAAGAAAGATGTCTTTTATTTGGCTTTTTGGATTTTCAGGGGTAAAGGTGTGGTCCATTTTGCTTTGTGTGTTTCAGGAGTTCATCTAGAATAGGCGTATAGGCTTATTAGGGCATGTTCTTGTACTTCAGGTGTTGGCATGGTGATAGGCGTCTAGGTATTTCGGGATATGTTGCTATTTTCTTTATCTGCTCCGGTGCACTTTGTCGGATTCCACTATGATGAGTACGCCAGTTTTATAATAAGAGTTGTTTCTCTAATTACTAGGAAAAAAAACACTTAGTACTCAAATATGCGTACAATTAAATTATTTTAATTAATTAATTTCTTACAAAAGTTGTAATATTAATTAGTACTCAAATATGCTTCTACTGTGGATGGGGTATCTAGAAAGTGGTCAAAGTTTATACATTGTGAATTTGATTTTACAATTTCACTCCAAATTTTACATTACTTTTAATAGTTCACTTCATTTAAACAATTTTAAGTATATTTAGAAACTGATAACTTCAAAAACCGCATCCGAACAAGTGACACGTGAACACCAGGATGAGGCCACAACTCGACCGAGATACACCTCCGGAGGCTGGCTTCGGAACTCTACCTTCGATCTAGAAGAAAGAAGCCCATCTCACCGACAGGACACATCCTGGGATACGAGTAAAAGAAGAAGGAAGCGCACCCGCCATCGGAACTCCACTTTTGACTTAAAAGAACGAAGCATATCTCGCCGACGGGACACCTCCCAGAACCCGAGCAGAAGAAGGCCCTCGAGTAGAAGAAGGCCACCCAGACACCAGTGCATCTTGGACCGAAATGCACTCCTAGAGGACGCTTTCGGAACATTGGCTGCACCCCTGAAGATATAGACACATCAGGCCGACAGGGAACATTCCTGCCATCAGACAGTCTCCTAACAACACCTTGACGAAGCATGCACCCCCACTTCGATAGGGCATCTCGGTCTGAGATGCCCTCTCCCTCGAGAGTCGGCCGAACAACAACAACTACCTGACACCATGACTCAGACAGGCGATAGCCCAAAGCTCGGAACCTGAAGTGTCTCATGATGAAACCCCAATGCAACGCACACTTCGGCTTCCGGAAGGCATCTCACCCCAAGATGCTCGCTTTCCCAAGGACCCACTAGCAACAACTCCCCGATACCATGAGTCAAATGGACGACAACCTGAACCAACGTTCAGGGGTATCTCGCCCCTGGTTCCATACCAGGCGAGATACACCCCCTACGAAGGACAGCTCTTCACAAAAAAAAATCCCTATAAATAGAGCTCAAAACCCTAAAATAAGGATAGGCTCACTGCTCTCCCTTCATAGTCATCTGAAGGACCCCCAGAGCAGTGACACCCCCATTTTTCTTTCCTTTTCACTTGTAATTCAATCAAAAATCCTTGTAATAAAACCGTCAATTAATAAAAAATTAATAAAAGATAAAGGGTCTGAGTTTCGGCTCTCCATTAAAAGAACTTGTACCAAAATAGAAACTTAATTAATACAATTAAAAATAAAAGGATTAAATTAATATAATACACAAAGCAAAGAGACTTAAAGACAAAAATAACCCAAAAAGCTAATATTTTTTTTATAGTATTAGAGGATAGTCACCTAGGGTTTCTACTTTTATCCTCTTGCCATTCTCACTTTGTATTGAGCTTTATAAATAAAGCATGACTTCATCTTGTACCATTCATTCAATTGAATCAATTATAGTTCTTCACATGGTATCAGAGCCTCAATAAGAGACTCTTCTCTATTCCTTCTCTTTAATTTTCTGTTCTTCATTTCTAGTTCTCAAATTGGAATTTTTTTGATCTTAGTATTTTTTTTAATTTTACAATGGCAGCACATAACCCTAAGCCTAACGCCCCTTCACCCCTCCCTCCCTCGATCCCTACCACCTCCATGGCAATCGAGACCAATTCTCCCCATGCCAGCACCGCATCTGACCTACCGGTAGCAAGACACCCCTTAGCTATGTCCGATCTTCCCCATATCATTCTATATCCTCTGGTTTTTTCCTCAACGGTCTAACGATTAACGGTGTCTCCATTTCCAATACTCCATTAGCTACCACAAGGCCACAAATATCTCAATTCCTTAGCTAGAACATCCCTAGCTTCCTTCCCCTTTTCTCTTACCTTCGACCAGTGAGACAACCGCCAGCCTCACCGGTGGTTACAAGCAGCCAATCACTTCTCCCTCCCCATATGGAAGCACGGCTTTCGCTCCCCCTGTTGGTCCACCGCCCTCACTCAACGCCTACGGTGGGTCCCTGGCTGCGCCTCCATTGGAATTGGTGGTGCACTGGTCTAGCCCCTTGGCTATGATGGTAGCACCCCCTATTCCCCACTCAATATAAACCCTAAATTCTCCCATACCAAAAGTACTCTCTTACTATTTGCACTCTCCAGTATTTCCAACATAATAACAATTAAATTAGATATATAACTGACTATCCTACTTGGAGAGAGCAATTTTATATGCTATTAATATCATATTAACTCATGGGTTATATTAGCGGTACTTTTCCCTGCCCCCCAATTTACATAAACAATATTAATGGGACTTCTATTCCCTGTCCCGAGCATATAAATTGGGTTAGAATTGATCAAAGTTTTTGCTCATGTATTGCTGCCACCCTTTCCCTACCCCTACTAAATGATATGGGATGCCCTTATTAAAAGGTTTCGAGACAATTTGATGGCCAAGAAATTTGACCGGAGATCTTAAATTATAAATATGAGAAAAGATGCAAAAACAATTGAAAACTACAGCTCTGAGTTAAAATACATAGCTAATGACCTAGCTGGCATAGATTCACCAATCTCCAATAGAGAACTAGTCCACTATGTCCTTTACGGGCTTCCCATCAAATATGCCGCTTTTGCTACCCTTACGAGAAACACCTCGCCAATACCCACCTTTGAAAAACTAAAAATAGATCTTTTAAAGGAAGAGAGCCCCCAGTCTTGGTACCAGGGATGCCCCACTACTGATCAACAAAATGCTTTAGCTGCTTTAGGTGCAGGTACGCAAGGATCTAACCCCAATTGTGGGGTTCATGGTAGAGGTAACAAAGGAGGCAATAACAGCTGCTGAGGCAATCGAGGTAGTTATTCTGGGGAACAAAATCAACAACACCAATTGAGACCTAACACGCCACCATCCCAACCGCATCTTCCTCGGCCAGCAGGTACCGCCTCGTTTAATAATAATGGTATACTCGGGCCCGGACCGCAACATTGCCAGATCTACAACCAAATAGGCCATGGTGCTATTTCCTATCCCTAACGCTTTGATCAAGTGGCTTTTCCTTATCCCTCTCACTCCCTTGTAGACATGTCCATCAATGATACTCAAGACTACAGTTGGTACTCCACTCCAGTGCGTCCAACCACATGACGTCTAACTCAGTTATGCTTCATTATCATGGTCATATTTGAGTTTTAGTTGGGGATGGGCTTTACTACCTGTGACACATGTGGGTTCAACAACTTTAAATACCAAAACTTACTTCAACTTAACAACATTATGTTGGCACCTCAATTAACACGCAACTTTCTATCTATAAAGAAACTATGTCAAGATACGAATGTACTGTTGAATTTGACTCTCTCCACTTCTCTATAAATGACAAGGATACGGGGATCCATTTGCTTCGAGTTCGCAGTAACGGACTGCTATACAACATCTTGCCTCACTCCATCGGACTCATGGCCCAAACTGTTAGGAATAGTGTTTTAAAAAACCAAATTTCCCCTTCAAATGTTATTTTATTAATAAATAAAATAGAAGTTCTTGTCGTTTTCTTGTTAAATTTGTGTAAGCGATTATTTATACTGCATGTGATTTTTCTTTTAATAACATCCATGAGATTGGTGTAGTCCTTATACTACAGTTTACAAATTTGTTCTATGTGGTTTGTGAGATTAACCCATAGATAGACTTGGAACAAATGGTATGGATTGTTGTTTAAAAAAACTTATAGTCAAAGATAAGTTTGGAACACTTGTGTGCTAAGACTATGATGTGACATTTTAGATGACTTATCTCGGTCATGTGGATGGTGATCCAAAAATGTTATATTTGTGTGTTTAGTAAGATTGACACTCTGAGTTGGACCATGTGAGTTCCTTGTTTTTATACTGTTATCGGAGATGAGTGATTCATGTTGTGCTTTTTGAATGACAAAACTAAATCATGAGAGTATTCTGGACTTGTATATAGAGCATTAGTTACTTTGATGTACTATAAGTAAGGTCTAAACGAATGATTGAATTCCCATGTACACTAGGAAGCGGAGTGAAGTGTGACAAGGATCATGTATTGAATATGGAATCTGCAATCTCTTATGAGGTATAGATGTCCCCTTAGTTGATTCGCAAGTATTTGAATAGTTTGGAAACTTTGACCAATGTGTTCCAGGTGTTTGACATTTAGAATTTATACTATGAATATATTCAAGTATAAATGAATTATTCAGTTAATGGCGAGTCGGTAACTAATGGAGAAGCTGTGAGAAGGATAATGGTAGTTATTATATTTATTCTTTGTAATGGATATCTATGGAGGGGTCGTTGTGATCAATACAATCTATTTGGAAAATACTGAATAAGTGGTTTAAGTCTAGAGCGCAATGGGATTTATTTAGTAGAATTAAGTCACATTAAATGGTAATTAAATTTTATCATGAGATGGTAATTAATCTGACCCATTTGGAGCTAGATTTAAATTGTCTTTGAGGTCCCTAAGCAAGCTTTTGTATTTATTGTTATCACAAAAATATTAAAGAATTCACGAGATGAATAAACTTAATTTTGTCAAACATTGCACATGAGAAGAATAAAAATAAAAATTCATAAGATAAAAAAATAATAATAATAATTTTTTTGAAATTAAAATTCATAAAATGGTTTTGACCCAAAAAAATTTATAAGATGAATTTTTACATATGAAAAATAAAGGGAAAAAAAAAAAGCAAAAACACAGCAGTAATCCATATATTTTGAATCAGACGGTGCGCTAAGACGCCCCCCTGTGGCCATCCGTGTCTGCGTGTGCGGACGTATTGTGCCCTACGTGGCAGCGTTTAGCGGGCGATAACACCCGAATTTACCTAGCTTTGCAACTCGTCGTTTTGATAGGTTTATGTGTTAGACGCTGTGTTTTGTTTTAAATATGCGCATCCCACATTGAAAATTTGAGATTTGTTCGCTCTGATATACTACCATAAATAGAGGTATCTGTTTCAAAGGTTTCTCATTAGTTTAAAATTAAGGGTAATTTTTCATTGAAAATTTTTTTTCCTTAGTTTAATATTTTTCGGAGCCCACTCAATAGGCGGTTCGAGGTCATTGCGTAGAAGGCCGCTGGGTCTCGGTTCTCTCAGCTTCTCGGAGTATTTTATTGTTCATTCTGGTTTTTTTTTTGGAGCAATCCCGAGTATGTTCTTCATTCATTCTCTTTTAAGTTTTGGGTTTTCTATTTGTTTACAGCTTTTCTTATTATACCCGTTTTAAGTTCATGTCATTATTATGAATGTATTAAAATAGAGGCCTACAGATTTAAATTTTAATTTAAATCTGTATATTTAAAATTATAAATTTTAAATCAACCCTAGGTTTAAAATTAAGAATTTTAAACCCTTTCGATGCGTTAAAATTTATCAAATTAGGGAAAATTTTAGAAATTCGTCACAACAATTGGTATTAAAGCCATCCTCTAATTATGTTCATAATATGCACGAATGGGTATAATAAGATCGAAATAAACAGACTTGTGATTTAATAAAATAGAGATTTTATTAAGAAGGAAAGATTGTTTAAAGTAACGATTTAAATTGTTTAACTCGTTAATAAATTAATGGTTAATTAGATTGTTAAAGGTAATGATTTAAATTGTTTTAATCCTTAATGAATTATTAGTTACTTTGGATGTGTCAATTCATGAAATTTCATTCGCTTAATGAGATTGTGCATATTTAATCATGATTTACAAAATCGAATAAAATTGATTTAATGAGATTAGATTCAATTTTATTTTTATTTTTTTTACGAAATTGGATAAAATTGATCTAATGAGATTATATTCAATTATTTTTTACAAAATTAGATAAAATTGATTTAATGAGATTAGACTCAATTATTTTTTCGAAATGGAATAAAACTGATTTAATGGGATTAGATTCAATTAACTTTTAAAAATAATTATTTTTAATTTAAAAAAATTCTGATGATGCCAGCTGACGTCTAATACCTGCATCGTTGACGTCACCAAATTTTATTTTATTTTTGGAACATGTCGTCATAGGTATCGGTTTACATATTTAAAATAAGATTCTAAAATAGATTATGAGATAATCTATGTCGTAAGTCAGTGCTATTTCAAATAAAAATTAATTTTTATTAATTTATTTAATTTTAGAATGAGATTCGAAAATAGGTTATGAGATAATCTAAGATGTATGACGGTATTGTCTTGAATAAAAAATTAATTTCCATTAATTCATTTAATTTTAGAATGAGATTCTATGGTAGATTATGAGATAATCTAAATTATAAGTTAGTATCACTTTTAAATATAATTAATTAATTAATTTTATTGGTTAATTTTAAAATAAAATTCCAAAGCAGATTATGAGATAATCTATGTTGTGAGACTATAGTGTTCTAAATTAAGAAAAAAGTTAATTAATTAATTTTGTTAGTTAATTTTTAGAATGAGATTCTAAAGAGGATTATGAGATAATCCAAGTTGTAAGTTAATTAAAAACCGCTATTTTATAGAAATCAAGTGGGAGTAAGGTTCAATTGTTGAAACCTCATGTTCTCCATTACCGGTCCAGCAATATAGTAGATCGATAGACCTCCCAGCGGAGGATGTCGGTTTGCAGATTACAAGGCTAGACTTCTATTATCATAAACGAAAGTGCAAAAAAGCGATGCATCTCCGCTGCCGTGGAGTATTGCGTGTATTTGTATGGAGATTCAGGTAATGGTTTATACTTGATTAGTGTGATACATTAGCCTCCTCAAGGAGCTTTGTTCTGTTATGTCAGAGACTAAAGAAAAATGATGAGTTAATCATGTTTAGTAAGAGTTACAAGAAAACATGTTAATTGAGAATAGTTCTCACCCAAACTAGCTTCGTGTGACCTCACTACCAGGGAGTAATGAGCGATGTGTTTGGGTCATTATTGCATGTATGATAGTACAATTTAGTGGATACCTAACTTATTATGTATGATAAAATAAAAGAATAGATATCACTACATTATACACGACTCTTGTTAGGCAGTTACACAAATGTTTGCATTTACAGTATTTTGAAATGGATATTGCTGGTGAACTCTACTCTATTCTAATGTATAATGTACTCATAGGACCAAATTATTTTGCCTGAAAAATCAAGTTGGACTTAGGTATTACTAATATATATATATATATATATATATATAGTGTAACAGCGAAGTCCATAAAGAGGCCAACAAAAGAAAAATGTTTCTTTTGTGGGAAGACTAGCCACTAGAAAAAAAACTGCACTAAATACTTAGCTTCTCTTTTTACAAAGACTGCTAAGCCATCTGGTGAAGATTTGTTGATATCTCACTTAGTTGAATCATGCGTAGCGGAGAGTCCACTAGGTTCCTGGTGTGTGGACTCAGGTTCAACTGACCATGTCTGTAATATGTTATAAGGGTTTAGGCTAACCAGGAGGCTGTATGATGGGGAGTTGTACCTGACGGCTGGAGATGGTACAAGAGTAGCAATCTTTGAAGTAGGAGATGTTAGCTTAGTCTTTAGGGGTAAAGTTTCATTTTTGAACAACTGTTTACTTGTACCTACATTGCACAGAAATTTGATTTCTATCTCTCGTTTGGTGGATGATGGCTATTCGTTGAATTTCAATTCTGAACTATTTGTTATGAGAAATAAATTGTTTATTTTGCAAAGGTACAAGCGTGGACGGTCTATTCATGTTATTTTCTTATCGAAAGTCTAATATTTATTTAAATGAATCTAACACAAGCTCACTTATTCAATCTCCTAAAGAAAACACTCTGAAACAATAATGCATCAACGTTTAGATCACATTAATTCGAACAAGGTCCAAAGACTGGTGAAAGATGGACTAATAAAGGCTTTGGACTTGAAGTCATTGTTAGTCTGTGAATCCTACATAGAAGAAAAACTGACCAAGTCTGTCTTTAAAAGTAAAGGCAACAAGGTTGGTGACTTGCTTGAGTTGGTTCACACATATGTAAGAGGACCAATGAATCTCAGGGCAAGAGGTGGGTAATGTGTACTTCATCACATTTACTCATGATTACTCAAGGTGTGGATAAGTTTACCTAATGAGACATAAGTCAAACTCTTTTGAAAAGTTCAAATAGTACAAATCTAAAGTTAAAAAGCAATTAGGTAAACAAGTAAAATCACTTCGATCGGATCTAGGTGGCGAATATCTTTCAAGTGAGTCTCTGGATTTCCAAACTTGATGCAGCGCGATAGTGGGAAAAATAGGGATACTGTAACGCCCCCAACTTTAATACCGAATAGGCTTAAGTTAAAAGGGCACTACATGGCCGTGCTACAATGAAATCCCTCATCATAGTACGAAGCCCAAAATCTTTCGATCAAAATTCATATACCATTCTTATAATATGTATACAACACAGTCCCTAGATACAACAAAACTACAACTGAAAACTAGCAGTGCGGAAGCTTGGAATACAACATCCTAGACGGTCTTGATATGCTACAACAAAAATTGGATATTATTAAACTATATGAAATAACTAATTGTGGAGTAAGCTGCTCCATCATTTCTTCCTTTAAGGACTTGCCATGGGTTACTAATTTGGGAAAAAGAGAAATAAATAAATTGGGTGAGCAAACAACGCGCTCAGTAAGTATAGCACCTTCCCTACCCGGATCAGGCATATTATTAAAAATGGATAAACACCCAATCAAAACCAGTAAAATCAATTATCTTTGAAAATCAATTTTTGTTTCATAACTCAGTTCATTTCATAAAAGCTTTTTGGTAAACTTACGGACGCATCAAAAACTACGGCCGGTATTATTCCCGCAACAGGGTCGTAATCGACGTTCGTATTTTGTATTCGAACCGGTTCCAAGTCGACAGATCTGCTAGGATCAAAACGAAGTATCTGTTAGTTCAGAAGAACTAACAGACAATCGGAGTTTACGTGCTGGTATTATTCCTGCAACAGGGTCGTAATCGACTTTTGTATTTCGTATTCCATAGTCGATAGACCCCGGAGGGTCAACATAGTTATCTGTAAGCTCTATAAAACCTTTTCAAATTCAAATCACAAGTTCACAGTAATTTCCTTCGAAATTCACATATTTGTAAAAACTCCTTCGAAATTCACATATTCGTAAAACTCCTTCGAAATTCACATATTCGTAAAAATTCCTTCAAAATTCACATATTAAATCAACGTATAAACCAATATAATTCAACTCATAAGAGTATAAATCACATAAACACATATGCCCAATCCTATTTTATCAAACCAATAAATCATTCAACATATAAATCTCACAAATCAAGTTATCTAAAGCAATTTTTATACTTTACAAACAAGTAGGGGAAGTAATATACTTACATCCACTAGCTTTTAACCCAAAAATCTAGTTCCTATAGTTGATTAGCTTTGAAATTAACGTGATGGCATTACCGGCAAGGTGGCCGGAGCTGTTCCGGCGAGGTGGCGGCACCGGAGGGACGGCCAGAGTTGTGCCAGTGAGGTGGCAGCACCGGAGGGACTATCGGAGCTGTGCCGGCGAGGTGGCGGCACCGGAGGGAGATGAGAGAGAAAATCATGGGTGAGACAGAGAACCGAGAGGAGAGAGAGAGAGTTGGGTGGTGGTGTGATGTTTGAGGGTTGAGGCCTAAGGGGTGTTTATAGACCCCAGGAGGACAGGCGGTATTGTGGGGAGGGAGGCGGTACCGTGGTGGTCGGAATCGTACCGCGTGGGTCAGGTGGTACCATGGTGGTCGGGGTCGTACCGCGTGGGGCAGGCGGTACCTTGGTGGTGGCAGTAGTGTGGTGGTGGAGGCGGTCAAGAAGAAAAAAGAGAACGAAGAGAGACACGTACCGTGGTGGTCGGGAAGAGTACCGTGTGGGGAGGGAGGCGGTAGTGCTACCGGCGAGGGCCGGGCAGAAGGGTGCAGGCGAGGTGGTGAGGGGAGAGAGACGGTAAGGGAGAGGGAGGCGTTAGGGAGGGGGTACACGGAAGAGAGAGAGGCAAGGGAACATGTGGGGTGGGGAATTAATTTT
Organism: Simmondsia chinensis; assembly: GCA_018398585.1. Lineage (NCBI taxonomy): Eukaryota > Viridiplantae > Streptophyta > Magnoliopsida > Caryophyllales > Simmondsiaceae > Simmondsia > Simmondsia chinensis. Next base: position 26,788,873 of record JAGTTD010000011.1, read on the forward strand.
TTTGCACTTTATTTGTTTATTTATTTTTATTTTGAAATCTAATCGAAATAATAGCGAGTTTTAACCTAATTTAAATACCCTAAATTTCACATATTGTACTATCGAGTCTATTTTAATTTAGGCTGGGCATTATATCCTCACCCCCTTAAACAAAGTTTCGTCCTCGAAACTTACCTTCGTTTTCGAATAACTCTGGGTATTTGCTTCTCATCTCTTCTTGAGAGGACAATTACGGGCTATGTGTCCTTTCCCTTTACACTCAAAGCACAACCCTAACTTTCTGTAGCATTCACCATAATGTTCTCCACCACAGTGCTCGCATTTTCTGATCCCGATGTTAGAGCTCTCTGGATTCGTCGTACGAAACTTTTTGTCATTGTCACCAGATTGGTTAGATTTTCCTTCCTGAGATTTGCCACCTGATGACCTTTTCTTGGTTGCATATTCCTGCTTTTCCAACTTCAGATCTGCTTCGATCTTCAAGGCACGTTCAAGGACCTCCTTGTATTCCTTGAAAATGACACTTGACAGACGCCTCTTAATGGGAGGAAGCAATCCCCTTTCAAACCTGTTTGCTTGACTTGTCTCTGATGTCATGATGCTTGGGCTGAAACGTCCCAATTCATGAAACTTGTTAGCATATTGCAACACTGTCATCTGCTCTCCTTGTCTTAGCTCGTAGAATTCATTTTCTCTCGTTATTCTGAGTGCTTCAGGGAAGAACTGGTTGTAGAAGGTCTCTTTAAACTTCTCCCAAGACAAAAGTTCTGTAGCATTCTGATATGCCACCTTGACTGTAGTCCACCAGAACTCCGCATTCCCCTTAAGAAACGGGGTGGCTGCTTGAACCTTATCATCGTCGGCTATTGACATGGCCTCAAACAAGGTCTCCATTTCTTTTCTTTTTTTTTTTTTTTTGGTAAGTTAGCGTTTCTATTTTTTATTACCAAAAAGAGCAAAGTACAAGAGTGCAGGTGCATTCCCCTAACAACTCCAACAGCCTACATGTCAAGCGGGATGAAAGAAAGCGGAAAAAAGCACACAAAAGCAAGCTAGAGAGGCAAACAAGGTAAGAAAAACCTAAAAGAAAGGAGAAACTCCTACAAATAAAATACAAAGGGAAAAGGGGAAAAAAAAAAAGGGAGATCAGTCCCCAAGAGAGGCAGCAACAGCAGCGGCCTTAGCAGCTGCACGAGTCATCCAACGCTCAGCTTTCCTCGAGCGACGAGAGAGGGCAGCGGTCCACCCAGTGTCCGAAGAAACAACGGTAGAAGAGGGTGAATGCATCACAACACTGGCACCTCGGGGGAGAGGAGAAACACTCAGAACACTGGCCTCGCATTTCAAAGAACACTGTATAGGCGTAGTAAAAATTCTCGAGTCATTAGAATCCGAAGAGACACACAAGTCAGAAAGCCCCGGAGGAACTAATTGACCACGCAGACGACCAGAAGTGGTAGAAGGGCGAGACTCAGAGGAGGACCTCCGAGAGCCCAGGGAGTCCGAGAGCCCAAGAAAAGAAATAGCATCCAAAGTGTCAAAATCAAGGGGTCGAGTACCCCTCGGAGCAAAAGGACCCAAGCCAAAGTGCCCCAAATCACAAGAACGGTCTACATCCAAAGTAGAGGGAGCCAAAGGCTGTGAACCCGAACTTTCTGATGCCAGACGACCTCGGAACGAACCCGGTACAGTAACAGCGGCCTGAAAAATGGAAACAGGGATCGGTTGGGCTGGAAGCACCATGGCCTCCGGCCCAACAGGGGACCCGGGTGGGCCTGCACCAACTGAGCCCGAGCTTCCAACAGGGGGCCGCGCGCCCCCTACCGGAGCAGAGTTGGGCCTGAGAGGCGCACTGCCTCTCATGCCCAACGAAGCAGAGGGGCGTGCGCCCCCTGCTACGAGGCTGAACCCGGAAGGCCCTGGGCCTTCCGGGCCCACAGGTGCTAGGGACCGTGTGTCCCCAGCAGGAGGCTCAGGCCCAGCAGCACGCTGGGCCATTGAAAGGGGTGAGGACCCTTTTGTTTGGGGCAAACTTTTTGGGCTTTGCGGCCCAACTTCATTAGGTGAGGCATGGGTAATATTTTCCAGCCCAACACCCAGCGGTTCTATCTCGTCAACCTCAATATTTTTTTCGAGCCCACGATCTGTTCTCGATTTACACTACCGACCTCGAGAATGGGTTTTAGCACAATAAACGATCTCAATTGGAGGACCGGGAGAAGAGTCCGGACAGGAGTGACCAAAAGTCGAGCACTCAGAGCATATAGGGGGCAAACCTTCATACTTGAATGTGATCGGAATGCGAAGATCCTCAAAGTGAACCTCCATATTACTAGGAAGCGGTTTCCGAGCATCAACGTCCACACATACACGAGATTATTGAATGGAGGTCCCATCAAGAGTCGGTTGATCCATATAGAGGGGGCGACCCACCCCTCTAGCAATCGAGCTCAAGGCCTTACTCATCCATAAAGGTGCATGGAGTCCATGTATTTGGACCCAAATGGGAAGGGTTGTAGGTTCAACCCGAGGTGTAACGTCATCCAGGAACGAGTGATGTAAAGCTAAATAACAGCTCTTAAAGTGCCAAGGGCCACCTTGGAGAGCTCTATGGGCATCATTATAAGAGCGAAAGCGAAAAAAATAGCCCGTTTTGGATGGAATAACACATTCAAGACCTTTAGAGTCCCAAAGAGAAAAGGCAATAGCGGTGCAACACGAGAGGGCAACTCGCCCCCCGATAAAACGACCCGTGAGGCAACGACTCCATTTGCGAAACCCCGGGGCAACATCATCACGAGATACGGTTGCAACGATTTTGTCATTGATAGATTTAGGAGGAACGTAAGAGAGGGTGCTTGTCGAAGGGGCATTAATCCGAGCAGGCCAATCATCAAATGAATCCCCCGAACTCTTGTCCCATAAATCATTCGTTAACCAATCCGGTAGCAATTCATCATCCTGTGGCACAATTCTCGAGGCCATAACGGTAACCAAGAGTAGAAGAAAAATATCTTCTAACAACCTCCTAACAACCTAACAACCAAACCACCCAACAACCACCTCCCAACCACCAAGCACCCACAGCCCCCCACCGTCCAAGCCACCAACCACCACTGTACACACCCACCCGCCTGTGCGCCACCAGCCAAACCACCACCAAACAGTCTAGAAACCCGACCACCACCAAAACAGCCACGAACCACCACCAAATCGATCACAAACCCCACCAAACAAGCCAAGACACCACGCCAAGGACAAAACAAAGATTCAATCAAATTTGCTGGAAATGGCGAGCAAGAAGATGATCTTCTAGACACATAAAAGCCCCACGCAGAAACATGGGAGCAAAAAAACGAACAAGAAATTCGGCACAAGAAGGAGCAAAACCAAGAAAAATCTCCACACACAATGCAACAAGCAAGAGACAAACCAAGAACAACAAAATCTTGAGCAATCAAACAAGGACGAGCAGCACAAACCGAACCCCCGTGCACTCGAAAAACAGGGGCTGAGATCTCCCTTGTCCAAACGCGAACCAAAACACGAAGCAAGTGCCAAACAGCAAAATTGGCATGAACTAGGGGCAAATTAATGAGTAATGAGAGAAGATTACCCTATTTGCATCCATGGAGGGTTCATTGCAATAAACTTCAAGATGGGCACAAGAGAGAAAATAAACTCCGCTAGCCACAAGCACCACCACCACCACCTCAAGGATCAAAACCAGCAGCGCCAGGAGGAGGACAGATGAGATCTTGAAAGCAAGATCGTGCGTCCTATGGAAATCATCCACAACCTTCAACTCCCTCACTTACATGTGTTTACGCCCTCAAAAAAATGATTGGAAATGGTGATTGGAGTAGCTTACTTGATTCTACAGCGGCAAGGAGCACGAGGATGAAAAGATCGTGCCCGTACGATGCCGCACACGCCCTCATGCGCCGGGAGAACCTTCTGCGAAAACAGGGGACTCAGCCCACACGCCGCCCTGCTTGTCAATGTGCCACCACCCGGAAATCGCCTCCTCAGAACTTCTCTCTCTTGTTTCTCTCTCTAGAAGTTGCAAATGACCTCAAGGTTTCCATTTCTCGTATCCATTTTTCGGCTTCTAGAGGGTCATCTGCTCCTTCATATTTTAGGGCCCTTAACTTTGACAACCTTTCAAAGGGAGTCTCTTCAATGCATCGAGTGAGGGGAGGCATAGCTTGAGCTTATTGTTGATATTGCAAAAGATTAACCATTAGCTGGTGCATTTTGTTGCAACATCAAACTGATTAGAGGAGTCACCTGAGTTCTGGCCGTTTTGTTCAGTGGGTCTGTTCTGCAAGGGGACACATTCCTCATCAGGGTGCTCTTCTTCTGTATCCTCCTCTGACTCACTAACGACTTCTTCGATCGGGGGTGGAACACTGCTTTTTCCCGTCAAGGTTCTCCTTCTTTTCAGGGATGCCAATATTTCGCTCATGTCACTCATCTTCACCTTCACTCAAATTACATAAGAAACCATGTTGTTAAACAACTTTTAAACTCCAATATAGTTGAAGTTACTAATTCAAATAGTCAACTATATTTACTCAGCACTGAACACTTTGTTTCTTAATAATAAACTAAGTTCTCATTGCATCCACGAAATTTCCCTAGGCTCTCAACCTAAGGCTCTCACTTTAAATCTTAAATTCCTTAATAACCTAGGGCTTTCATCTGCTCTTATCTTAATACTAAAATCTCCTCGGAAATTTATAACCTAATGTTCAGCTTTTCGCACTTAAATTTCTCCAAAGTTCATAACCGGGTTCTCACTTTAACACTCAAATTTCCCCAAAATTCATAACGGCGCTGTGATACCACTTCTGTAATGCCCCCAACTTTAATACCGAATAGGCTTAAGTTAAAGGGCCTTACATGGCTGTACTACAATGAAATCCCTCATCATAGTATGAAGCCCAAAATCTTTCAACCGAAATTCATATACCATTCTTATAATATATATACAACATAGTCCCTAGATACAACAAAACTACAATTGAAAACTAGCAATGCGGAAGCTTGGAATACAACATCCTAGACGGTCTTGATATGCTACAACAAAAATCGAATATTATTCAACTATACGAAATAACTAATTGTGGAGTAAGCTGCTCCATCTTTTCTTCCTTTAGGGACTTGCCATAGATTACTAATCTGGGAAAAAGAGAAATAAACGAATTGGGTGAGCAAACAACGTGCTCAGTAAGTATAACACATTCCCTACCCGGATCAGGCATATTATTAAAAACGGATAAACACCCAATCAAAACCAGTAAAATCAATTATCTTCAAAAATCAATTTTTGTTTCATAACTCAGTTTATTTCATAAAACCTTTTTGGTAAACTTACAGACGCATCAAAAACTACGGCCGGTATTATTCACGCGACCGGGTCGCAATCGACGTTCGTATTTCGTATTCAAAACGGTTCCAAGTCAACAGATTCGCTAGGATCAAAACGTGGTATCTGTTAGTTTAGAAGAACTAACAGACAATCGGAGACTACGTGCCGGTATTATTCCCGCGACAGGGTCGTAATCGACTTTCGTATTTCGTATTCCATTGTCGATAGACCCCGGAGGGTCAACCTAGTTATCTGTAAGCTCTATAAAACCTTTTCAAATTCAAATCACAAGTTCACAATAATTTCCTTCAAAATGCACATATTCGCAAAAACTCCTTCGAAATTCACATATTTGTACAAATGCCTTCGAAATTCACATATTCGTAAAACTCCTTCAAAATTCACAAATTAAATCAACGTATAAACCAATATAAAACCAATATAATTCAACTCATAAGAGTATAAATCACATAAACACATATGCCCAATCCTATTTTATCAAACCAATAAATCATTCAACATATAAATCTCACAAATCAAGTCATCTAAAGCCATTTTCATACTTTACAAACAAGTAGGGGAAGTGGTATACTTACATCTACTAGCTTTTAACCCAAAAATCCAGTTCCTACAGCTGATTAGCTTTGAAATTAACGTGATGGTGTTACCGGCAAGGTGGCCGGAGCTGTTCCGACTAGGTGGCGGCACCTGAGGGACGGCCGGAGTTGTGCCGGTGAGGTGGCGGCACCGGGGGAACGATCAGAGCTGTGCCGGCAAGGTGGCGGCACCGGAGGGAGAGGAGAGAGAAAATCGTGGGTGAGAGAGAGAACCGAGAGGAGAGAGAGAGAGAGTTGGGTGGTGGTGTGAGGTTTGAGGGTTGAGGCCTAAGGGGTATTTATAGACCCCAGGAGGTCAGGCGGTACTGTGGGGAGGGAGGCAGTACCTTGGGGAGGGAAGCAGTACCGTGGTGGTCGGAGTCGTACCACGTGGGTCATGCGGCACCGTGGTGGTCGGGGTCGTACCCTGCGGGTCAGGCGGTACCGTGGTGGTCCGGGTCGTACCGCATGGGGCAGGTGGTACCTTGGTGGTGGTAGCCGTGTGGTGGTGGAAGCGGTAAAGAAGAAAAAAGAGAACGAAGAGAGACACATACCGCGGTGGTCTGGAAGAGTACCGTGTGGGGAGGGAGGAGGTAGTGCTACCGGCAAGGACCGGGCGGTAGGGTGCAGGCGGTAGGGTGCAGGCGAGAAAGACGGTAAGGAGAGGGAGGCGTTAGGGAGGGGGTACATGGAAGAGAGAGAGGCAAGGGAACATGTGGGCTGGGGAATTAATTTTTTTGTACTTTATTAGATTATTCATTTTTATTTTGAAATCTAATCGAAATAATAGCGAGTTTTAACCTAATTTAAATACCCTAAATTTCACATATAGTACTACCGAGTCTAATTTAATTTAGGCTGGGCATTATAACGGGAAGGTTCAACGACCTTCCCTTTAATTTTATTAATAACTAATAAAATGAAAGAGGAAAAGATAAACTCATTTCTCACAACCCGAGAAAAGAGGTTTAACAATATAAAATTTTAATCTGGAAATTAGCTAACTCTAATCCCTAAGTTTCGTCTCCCTTATATAGTGGAGCCGTCTAAGTCTAGAAAAGGAAAGAAATCGTCATTATGCTAAAAGAAAAGAAAATAAATGCTAAAAAGGATGGAAATCAAATCTGGCTGAAATCTCGGCTGCCAAAAGCAAATCAGGTCAAATTCTCGGCTGCCAATCCCATGTAATCCACCCCGCGTTGAATTCCTTATCCCTCCAAAGTCTCCTGCCAATCCGCCAAGTCTTGGCCCTCGTCCTGCCAAAGCCTCTGGCCAACCCTTGGCGAGCTGCATCATTCTCCCCGGGTTGGAGACAATTTGCCCTTGAATTCTCTTGAGGGTATGCACTGTCATTGTTGCCAAAATAAGGAGTAATGTGCTTCAAATTGAAGACATCAAAAGTCCTCTTGCCAAGTGGAAGCTGACAATGGTAGGCGTTGTCGTTGTTTTTCTCTAGAATCGCCAGACGGTAGGCGTTGTCGTTGTTCTTCTCCATAATCGCCAATGGACCTATCTTGCGAGCCATGAGTTCATTGTATTCCCAAGCTGGAAATCGTTCTCGTGTCAAGATTACCCAAACCTTGTCGCCAACCAGGAACTGAACCATTCGGCGCTTCTTGTCACTTGCTTTCTTCTGCTTAGCGGTGGCTTCCAGTAACCGAGCCCACATTCATGGATGCCCTTGAGCGAAGAGATAAAGCCCTCTACCTTCCCGTGCGGGCATATCAAATCCGGAATAGGTGTTATGTCAATTGGAGAACAAGGACCAAAATCGTAAACAACCTGGAATTGCGCGAACCCTGTACTCCTTTTGATGGAACTATTATAGGAGAATTCGGCTTGATGGAGCTTCATCTCCCATCCCATGGCATTTTCAGCAATGAGGTATCGAAGAAGATTGCCCAATGATAGGTCAGTGACTTCAATTTGTCCATTCGTTTGAGGGTGATCGACGGTGCTAAAGGCGAGAGACATATTCACCATTTTCCATAAAGTCCTCCAGAAGTGATTCAAGAACCAAACATACCAATCAGAAACAATGCTAGCCAGCAACCCATGCATCTTGTACACATTCTAGAAATAGAGACCTGCCACATACATGGCGTCATCAGCCTTCTTGCACCCAATGAAGTGAGCCATCTTAGACAAACTGTCAACAATGGCAAAGATGGAGTCAATCCCGACAATGGTCCTTGGTACGCCTAGCACAAAGTCCATGCCAATATCTATCCATGGCTGACTTTGAACAGGTAATGGAATATAAAGTCCAGATTGGTCACCCCACCCTTCGAAATTTGATAAACAATGCATTGCTTTACATACCTCTCAACCTCCTTGCGAATGGTAGGCCAGTAGTAGTTGGCGGTAATGAGTTTGAGCATCTTATCTCTGCCCACATGCCCCGCATTATGTTTCTCCACAATGATCTTAAGCCGCCAACATGAGTTCAAAATGCAAAGCTGGTTCCCTTTGATCGAGAATCTGCCATGAATAGAGTAATCGGGAACAAACCCCAACTGTGCTTCCCGTCATATCTTGCCGAAGGTGAGATCATCACGGTACTAACCCACCAACTAATCAAACCCAGTAACCTCTACTCTACTTTTCGCCAGGACAAGATTCCTCCTACTTAGTGCATCCGCCACCTTATTCATCGCGCCTGACTTGTGCTTGATGACAAAGTGGAAGAGTTGTAAGTAGCTAGCCCACTTGGCGTGTCTATCCGAGAGTTTGACTTCGCTATTGATGTACTTGAGGAAAACGTTGTCAGAATACAAAATGAACTCCTGGTTGGCTAGGTATGACTTCCAATGCCATAATGCTCTCATCAATGCATAGAACTCTAAATAGTAAGTCGAGTAATTTAACTTACTCCCGTTGAGCTTTTCACTAAAATACGCGATTGGCCTCCCTTCTTGGCTGAGCACTATGCCAATTCCAATCTTTGAGGCATCCATGTGCAATTTAAACATCTTCTGAAAATCAGGAAGGGCTAATACTGGTGCTGTGATCAGCTTCTCCTTGATTGTATTGAAGGCATTTTCTGCTTGAGGTGTCCACGAAAGAGCCCTTCTTCAGACAATTAGTGATAGGCACCATGATAGAACGAAAACTCGGAACAAAGCGCCTATAGAATGATGCCAACCCAAGGAAGCTACAAACTTTGCAAATCATTGTTGGTTGTGGCCAGTCATGAATAGCTGTAATCTTCCCTTCATCAGCAGATATGCTATCCTCGGATACAGCGAACCCAAGGAAGGTTACCTCGCCTCCCATTTACTCGCACTTCTGAAAGGCGGCAAACAAACTTTGTGACCTCAAAGTACTAAGCACTTCCTCCAGATGCCGGATATGTTCAACACCATCCCAGCTATAGCTCAAGATGTCATTAAAATAAAATAATGGCGAACTTGCCAATGAAAGGACACAGAATCTGATTCATAAACCTCATGAATGTGCTTGTCGTGTTGGATAACCTGAATGGCATGGCCAACCACTCATAAAGCCCTTCTCTTGTTTTGAAGGAGGTTTTCCACTCGTCTCAAGGCAATATCCGAATCTAGTGGTACCCACTCTTGAGATCCACTTCGTGAATACCTTCAAGCTCTACAACTGATCTAGTAAGTCATCCAACCTTGGAATAGGGAAATTGTAATGTACCAAGATCTTGTTGATTACCCTACTGTCAACACACATTCGCCAACTTATGTCCTTTGGCATCAACAAAGCTGGAACAGTGTAAGGACTCAAGCTCTCTCTAATAAAGCCTCTAGCGAGTAGCTCTTCCACTTAGCGTCTCAGCTCCTCATGCTCAGTTGGACTCATGCGGTAATGAGGCCTGTTCAGTAAGGAAGCACCCAGAACCAAATCAATGCAGCGTTGGATGTCTCTTAATGGCGGTAGTGTAGCAGGAAACTCTTTCAGGAATACGTTAGCGTATTCCTTCAACAAGGCGGAAACTTCCCTCGGTATTTCCCTCTAGCTGAGATTGCTCTCTTTTTTGATCAACACAAACACGAACTTGGTGTCGCCAAACTCCTTGGCAAATATCCTTGAATGTTTGGGTGCTCAGCTTCTAAAGCTCTCGGTGCCTCCTCCTTCTTGGGCAACAAGGTGATCTTGGTCCCCTCAAAGATGGAGCTATATGTGCTTTTTCTCCCTTCATGAATGGCACTCCTATCATATTGCCATGGCTGTTCCAATAGCAAATGGCAGGCGTCCATAGTAACAATGTCACACCAAATCCCGTCTCTGTACTTAGCCTAGATTGAAAAATTCATGAAGCAACATTTTGAAACGGTTACCTAATTTCCCTTCTTGAGCCATGACAACTTGTAGGGATTGGGTTGTGCTTCCGTCTTTAACTCCAACTTGGAGACTGCTTCTTCGGATATCACGTTTTCACAGCTTCCTAAATCAATAACCATGTGGCACGCCCTATAGCCAATGGTGTATGTGGTCTAGAAGATGTTGTTCCTCAGCCAACCATCCCCTTGGTCTTCCCTAGGCGCTAAGTAAACACGCCTAACCACTAAAAGATGCCCTCGTCACCTGTCATGACATCCTCTTCTGGCTCTGCCAACTCATCTTAACTGTCTTCCTCAATGACCACGCCTTCTTCCCCCTGCAGCTCATTAGTGAAAAGATCCTTACCAGGTCTGACACCCTATCAGCAATCAGCAGCACGATGACCCATTTCTTTGCACTTGATGCAACGCATTCTTGACGAACTCGCCAATTCTTGAGTGACTTGCTTTCCTGTGTTAGCGATTGGTAGCCTGTTTTGTACATTATGAGTTGGTGGCATTCATGTTTGTTCTCTTCCCCCAGCTTGTACCCCCCAGGTTCTGCCAACTTGGTGTCGCCTCTGCTGGCGCTCTCAATTCACAGCTCTTTGACTCGCCTCAGAAACGAAGAAGATGTCGAGGATGTTCAACACCTCTTCTATGGATTCTCTCAACCCGCCAAAGTAACGGTGGGCTAATTTCTCCCTGGTTTCCTCCAAATCATTCCCTGTGACTAACAAGTAGAACTCCGCTGTGTATTCTTCCACAGATCATGAGCCCTGACGCAATCCCTGTAGGCGCTGGTACATCATCCTTGCGTGGTTATGAGGCAAGGAGGCGCATCTCATGAGTTTCTTCAATTTCTCCCATTGTTATATCTTTGTTTTTCCGTGGCAAAGGTGAATTTGCTTCAGCTGATGCCGCCAGGCGGCTGCCCTACTCCGTAACCGAGAAGCAATGAGCGGCACCTGCTCTCTCTCCGGTACTTCTTTAAATTCAAAAATCTCCTTGACGGCAACAAGCCAATCCAAGAATTCTTCTAGGCATCCTCTATCTTTGAACTCCGGAATCTTAATCCAAAGGCTAGATTCCCACCTGTTATCATCACAATCATAAACGTCACCAGTATTGTTCTGATGGCTGCTTATCCAAGGTTCTGGTAGCTCTTCGTTCGGGTAAAGGTTTTGGAAGCGTTCATCAACCTCCTCTCTTGCAGTGCCCAGTGTTAATAGGCGTTGGGGCCAGTTCTCGGTGTAAGATCGGGATTCTCCCTCAGTTCCTCTAATTCCTCTATCCTCCTCTCGAGTTGTTGTTGTCAATCACGATCAATAATGTCTTCAACAGTGGCGTTCCTTTGATGTCCACGGGCCATCTCTGAAAATGTTCTGAGCTCTAATACCAACTGATGCAGCGCGATAGCGGGAAAAAGAAGAATACGGGAAGGTTCAATGGCCTTCCCTTTAATTTTATTAATAATTAATAAAATCAAAGAGGAAAAGATAAACTCGTTTCTCTCAACCCGAGAAAAGAGGTATAACAAATATGAAATTTTAATCTGGAAATTAGCTAACTCTAAACCCTAAGTTTCGTCTCCCTTATATAGTGGAGGCGTCTAAGTCTAGAAAAGGAAAGAAACAGTCATTATGCAAAAAGGAAAGAAAATAAAAGCTAAAAGGGAAGGAAATCAAAACTGGCTCAAATCTCGGCTACCAAAATCAAATATGGCCCAAATCTAGGCTCCGCGTTGAATCCCTCGTCCTGCCGAAGTCAGCTGCCAATCCGCCAAGCCTTGGCCCTCGTCCCACCAAAGCCTCCTACTAATATGCCAAGCCTAACGCCAACCCTTGGCGGGCCGAATCCTAACTGCAAATGGGATAAGATCTCAGCTTTCTGCTTCGGGTGTACCGCAGCAGAATGATATTGCAAAGAAGGAATAGGACATTATTAGAGACGGTAAGGTCCATGACGAGTCATGCTACTTTACCAATCTCTTTTTGGGCTAATCCTAAAGGAACAAGGGTGGTCTATTCTACAGTTCTTCTGATGAAAAGCTTTTTATAAATATAAATACGAAATGTTTAGAGGAGGATTTTTTTTGTAGTAGACTACAAAAGCAAAAGCAGAGTAGTGTCAGAAGAATTAAAAAAAAAAAAAGAAAATGATGTTAATTCTAGACACAACTCGGGGATACTATGGATATATTAGATGCACCTACTGGGGTTGAGAATGTTCTAAGTGCACGAGAGCCTAGGTGTAGTGGGAAGATTGTCAAAGCACCTAACATGTTCATGACAAAAGCCTTAATAGTTGACCTTAACATTGAATCTGATCTTCTCAGCTACAATGAGATAGTTAAAGACAAGGATGCTGACCAGTGAGTCTTAGCAATGAAATCTGAGATAGGATCCATGTATTCAAATGAAGTCTGGTATCTTGTAGAGGCGCCTATTAGCAGTAAGCCCATTGGTTGTGCATGGATCTCAAGAGAAAAAGAGGAGTGGATGGAAAGCTAAAGACCTTCAAAACAAGACTGGTTGCTAAGGGTTTTACTCAAAAGGAAGGAATCCACTGTGATGAGAACTTCTTACCAGTAACCATACTAAAGTCCATAAGGATACTCATATCCATTGCAACTCATTATGAGATTTGGCAAATGGAAGTCAAAACGGCCCTTTTGGATTATCATCTTGAAGAAAACATCTATATGGTGGAACCGGATGGCTTCATTAGCAACAATCAAGAGCATATGATATGCAAACTGAAGAAGTCCATATATGGACTGAAGCAAGTATCATACTCATCGAATATTATATTCAATGAAGCAATTAAGTTTTATGTTTTTGAGCAATTGATTGATGAACCATGCGTGTAGAAATGACATCAAGAAGTGACTTTCGTGGTATTATATGTCGACGATATACTACTCATTGGGAATGATATAGGGATGTCATCAGCTATAAAGATTTGGTTGTCAAGTCTATTTTATATGAAAAACTAGAGATTATATGCTGATCTTTCAAAGTGACGAGCTGGTTCCAGTTGGCCATATTGATTTAAGACTTCCAGTCAGATAGAGATGCTAGACCTTCGAAGTCTGGGTATGTCTGTGCCCTTGGAGTAGGAGCCATAAGTGGGAGGAATGTCAAGCAGTATTGTATTGCAGACTTCACCATAGAGGCTAAATACGTTGTAGCTTCAAAAGCTGCAAAAAAGGACATGTTGGTTCACAAAGAGTAATTGACTTCACGAAGACTTGACTCAGTAGACCTTTATAGAAGTGAAGGGTAGAAAGTGTATAGTAGTTTGGATTTAGGACAATGGAAGATTGTTAGAAATGGTGTCCTAAAAATCTAATGTCCTGTAAATATTATTTTATTAATGAATAAAATTGAAGTTCATGTCGTTTCCTTGTTAAATCTATGAAAAGCAAGCATTTATACTACACGTGATTTTTATTTTAGTAACGCCTATGAGATGGGCGTAGTCTTCAGACTATAATTTATATGTTTGTTCTAAGTGGTTTATAAGATTAATCCACAGATAGACTTGGAACAAATGGTACGGATTGTTATTTCAAAAAGCTCGTAGTTAATGGCAAGTTTGGACCACTTGTGTGCTAAAACTATGATGTGACATTTTAGATGACTTATCTTGGTCATGCGGTTGGTGATCCAAAAGTGTTATGTTTATGTGTTTAACAAGATTGACACGCTAAGTTGGACAATGTGAGTTGCCTGTTTCTAGACTGCTATCGAAGATGAGTGATTCACGTTGTACTGTTAGAATGATGACTCTAAATCCTGAGAGTATTCTAAACGTGTGCATAGATTGTTAGTTATTTGGTGTACTATAAATAAGGTCTAAATGAATGACTGAATTCCCACGTATACTAGGTAGCTGCAAGAAGTCTAACAAAGATTAGGTGTTTAATATAGAATCTGCAATCTCTTATGAGGTACAGATGCCCCCTTAGTTGATTTGCAAGTATTTGAATAGTTCGAAAACTTTGACCAAAGTGCTCCAGGTGTTTAACATTTGGAATTTATACAATGAATATGTTTAAGTATAAATGAATAATTCAGTAAAGGACGAGTTGGTAATTCATGGAAAAGATGTGAGAAAGATAATGAAAGTAGTTATATTTATTTTTTGTCATGGACATCTAGTGGAGAGGTTGTTGTCATCAATATAGTCTATTTGAAAAATATCGAATAAAAGGTTTTAGTCTAGAGTGATGTGGGATTTATTTAGTGGAATTAAGTCTCATTAAATGGTAATTAAATTTTATCATGAGATGGTAATTAATTTAACCCATTTGGAGCTAGATTTAAATTGTCCTTGAGATCCCTATACAAGCTTCTGTATTTATTGCCATCAGAAAAATATTAAAGAATTCGTGAGATTAAATATTTATTCATGAGATAAGTGAATTTAATTTTGCCAAATATTTTTTGTGTAATGAATAAAAATTATAAATTATAAAATAAAAAATATTTTGTTTAAATTAAAATTCATAAGATGAATTTTTACCTTTGGGAAACAAAGCAAAAAAAAAAAAAGAAAATTCACGAAAACATGGCAGCAATTCGCGCGTTTTGAATCGGACGATGCGCTGGGACATCCTCTTGTGGCCATTCGTGTCCGCGCGGACGAATCTTGCCCTGCCACGTGGCAACGTTTAATTGGCGATAACACCCGAATTTACCTAGCTTTGTTTTAAATATGTGCGTCTCACATCGAAAAATTAAGACTTTTCACTCCGGTATACTACTATAAATAGAGGTATTTATTTCAATGGTTTGGCATTAGATTTTTTCCATTGAAATTTTTCTTTCCTTAGTTTAATATTTTCTGAAGTCTACTTTCCTGGCGGTTCGAGGTCATTATGTAGAAGGTTGCTGGGTCAAACTTTTCTGAACTTCTCAGAGTATTTTATTATTCATTGTGGTTTTCTTTTTTTGGAGTAGTTTCGGGTATGTTCTTCTTTCCTTCTATTTTAAGTTTTCACTTTTCTATTTATTTTTAGCTTTTCTTATTATGCCTGTTTTAAGTTCATATCATTGTTACAAATGCATTAGAGTAGAAGCCTGTAGATTTAAATTAAAAATTTAAATATATAGATTTAAAATTAGTAATTTTAGATCAAACTTGGGTTTTCTACTGCATTAAAATTTGTCAAATTAGTGAAAATTTTTAAAATTCGTCCCACCATAAACACTATCCGGGGACCTATGTATCATCGCTTAGGAAACTTAGGTAGACCTATGCTAGATGTTTTCTGTTCTCGTATACCGATACCTAGTTCTCGTTTTACTTAATTTTGTTAGACTTGTAGCTTGGGCAAATCCCATCGGTTTCCTTTTCAGTTGGTTTTGTATCTAGTTAATTCTCCTTTACATTTGATTAATTCTGATGTATGGCAATCTCCTGTTTTATCAAACTCATGTTATAATTATTATTTTACATTTATTGATGATGTTACCCGCTCACTTGGCTTGACCCAATGAAATTTTTCTTTCCTTAGTTTAATATTTTCCGAAGCCTACTTTCCTGGTGGTTCAAGGTCATTATGTAGAAGGCCGCTAGGTCAAAGTTTTCTGAACTTCTCAGAGACTTTTATTATTCATTGTGGTTTTCTTTATTTGGAGCAGTTTCGGGTATGTTATTCTTTCCTTTTGTTTTAAGTTTTCACTTTTCTTTTCATTTTTAGCTTTTCTTATTATGTCTGTTTTAAGTTCATATCATTGTTATAAATGTATTAGAGTAGAAGCCTGTAGATTTAAATTAGAAATTTAAATATGTAGATTTAAAATTAGTAATTTTAAATCAACCTTGGGTTTTCTACTGCCTTAAAATTTATCAAATTAGTAGAAATTTTTAAAATTCATCCCAACATAAACACTATCCGGGGACCTATGGTATAGTCGCTTAGGAAGCTTAGGTAGACCTATGCTAGATGTTTTATGTTCTCGTATACCGATACCTAGTTCTCGTTTTACTTAATTTTGTCAGACTTGTAGCTTAGGCAAATCCCATCGGTTTCCTTTTCAGCTTGTTTTGTGTCTAATTAATTCTCCTTTACATTTGATTAATTCTGATGTAAGGCAATCTCCAGTTTTATCAAACTCATGTTATAATTATTATTTTACATTTATTGATGATGTTACCCGCTTCACTTGGCTTTACCCAATGAAATTTTTCTTTCCTTAGTTTAATATTTTCCGAAGCCTACTTTCCTGGCGGTTCAAGGTCATTATGTAGAAGGCCGCTGGGTCAAAGTTTTCTGAACTTCTCAGAGTATTTTATTATTCATTCTGGTTTTCTTTTTTTGGAGCAACTTCAGGTATGTTCTGCTTTCCTTCTGTTTTAAATTTTCACTTTTCTTTTTATTTTTAGCTTTTCTTATTATGCCTGTTTTAAGTTCATATCATTGTTATAAATGTATTAGAGTAGAAGCCTATAGATTTAAATTAGAAATTTAAATATATAGATTTAAAATTAGTAATTTTAAATCAACCTTGGGTTTTCTACTGCCTTAAAATTTATCAAATTAGTCAAAATTTTTAAAGTTCGTCCCAACATAAACACTATCCGGGGACCTACGGTATAGTCGCTTAGGAAACTTAGGTAGACCTATGCTAGATGTTTTATGTTCTCGTATACCGATACCTAGTTCTCGTTTTACTTAATTTTGTCAGACTTGTAGCTTAGGCAAATCCCATCGGTTTCCTTTTCAGCTGGTTTTGTGTCTAGTTAATTCTCCTTTACATTTGATTAATTCTGATGTATGGCAATCTCCTGTTTTATCAAACTCATGTTATAATTATTATTTTACATTTATTGATGATGTTACCCGCTTCACTTGGCTTTACCCAATGAGACATAAATCTGAAGCATTTGATATTTCTGAGACCTTCAAAATCTTTGTCAAAAACCAGTTTTCCAAAGTGATGATGGACGAGAATTCAACCAAAGCCGCATGAACACCTTATGCCGCCACCATGGCATTCATTTTTGCCTTCCGTGTCTTGATACCCCATAATAAAATAGAGTGACGGAACGAAAGCACCAACACATTATTGAAATGGCACGAAGGCTACTCATTCAATCTCGCTTACCTTTTACTTATTGGGATGATGTAGCTTTCACTGCATGTTTTAAAGTCAACTATCTCCCTACCCCCGATCTTAAAAACTCATCTCTCTTTGAAAAACTCTTTCAAAAACCCCTTGGTTACTCTATTTTTCGCGTTTTTTGCTGTGCTTGTTATCCAAAGGTCAAACCCTGTGCCCCGCATAAATTGGCCCAAAGGTCCATATCATGCATTTTTTTTAGGATATATGCTACACACTATAAGGGTTACCACTGTCTTGACCTTCAAACAGGAAATTCACATAAACCGACATGTTCGGTTCAATGAAACTAGCTTCCAATATCAGGAATTGGTAAACCAATCTCAAGTCCCAACGCCCAATACTCTGCTACTATAGTTGACCTCCCTCTCCCCATTCCCCTAGTAATCACTCAAGATCAGCGTCCCCTTCCGTGGGGTGGCCACCTCGTAGTCACCCACGACTACAGTCCCGGTCACCTCACCCCTTAGTCCCCCGCCCAGCACAACAAGTCCAACCCCCTTGGTGGAGTCACCCAATTACCGCGCCCCTTAGCCCATTGGATCCACCTTCTGCTGACACCAATTCCCTTGCCTCTTTGGCACCGCTAGCAATCTCCGAGGCCTCGAGCTACTGTTGCACCTAAACCATCCCTCACGGGCCCACGACTCCCCGCAACCGAGCCTCACTAAGGCTTGTCATGTAAGAGTGTTCAAAAAAATATGTATTCGAAATACCAAACCAAATTTTTGAAGTACAAATTGGAAAATGCAGTTAACCGTACCGAATTTCCCAGTCTGGAAAAATTTGAGGTATTTTAGAATGGTAATGATTACTGATTTTGTCCATTTCGGTTAACCAATTTATCGAAATAATATATATCATGTATATATTTTTACACATTCATAATATTATATTGTTAATTAAGTATAGTTTTCTAGGATATAAGTAACTATTCCATTATGCATGATCAACTTTATCTTTTTCTCTCAATTCATCTCCGAGCATCGAGTATTCGTACCTTTCTATTATATCTCAAATATTTAACTAAACACTACTTCACTACAATCCAATGCTATTTGTTTGCCCACATATTGGTTAAAATGAGATATTATATATATTTACTTTTTTAGAATCGGATTATAAGCTCATAATTTGTTAAATATTCCTATATTCTTAGACATTTACAAACCTTCAAGGAGAAAGAGGCATTGTATTATTTTTCGATTACCGGTTAACCTGCATTAACCGAACTGAATTACCGATTTACTGAAAAATGGTTAACTGGTCTTTTCGGTTACGGTATTGGTTAAAGATTTTTGAGTATTTTGACTATGTTTAACACAACCGAAATACTTTTCGGTACAGTTAACCGAACCATGAACACCCCTATTATTAGCACCCTAGTCCACCCACTTCCCCCATTGAGTTACACAGTGTCGCGCCCTGGCACCACCCCTCAACATTCATCCAATGCTAACTAGACTTAAGGTTGGCATACGGAAAACAAAATATCCCGTCTCCCTTTCCTCCATAACTTTAATACAACAGCCTACATGATACTCTCGTGCAGTTAAAAATCCCAAATGGCAAGAAGTTATGACAGAAGAATTTAATGCTTTAATTCCAAACAACACTTGGGAACTTGTTTCCCCTAACCCAACTAAAAATATTGTAGGAAGCACGTGAAAATATCAAGTTAAGCAATGTCTCAGTTGATGGCTTTAAAGCTCGCCTTGTCGCTCAAGATTTTCACCAACATGAAGGTATTGACTTCTAAGAAACTTTCAGCCCTTTAGTCAAACCTTTCACCATCTGCTTTATTCTTACTCTCACTATCCCTAACAAACGGTCCATCAAATAGTTAAATATTAAAAATGCTTTCTTACATGACTACTTTAAGGAGGAAGTGTATATGATGCAACCACAGGGCTTTGTTTACCCCAAATTCCCAGACCACATCTATAGACTCCATAAGGCTCTACATGGACTTAAACAAGCCCCTCGACCTAGCTTAATTCCTTTAGCACCTTTCTTTACAGCTAGACTTGGAATCTAGGTCAGCTCGGGTTGGAATCTGGGTCGGGTCGGGTTAATATCACATCGGGTCTATCTCAGGTCGGAATATAATCGAGTTGGGTCAGACTTGGGTTGGGTCATCCTCGGGGTTGGGTCAACCTCCGGTCGGGTCAGTCTCGGGTTGGGTTGACATCAAATCAGGTCAATCTTGGGTCGGGTTAACCTCGGGTCAAGTATCCTTGGGTAAGCTCAGATTTCAAGTTGACCCATCAATTTATTTTGATAATATATTTATTCAATATTAAAAATTATAACTAAAACTACAAAATAAAATTACTATAATTAGCATTTTATTTAGATTCTATGATAAAATGGATTTTTATTGGGTCATTTTGGAGTATAAGACGAGTTTGATTCCGGGGGTGGGTCATCATGGGTCGGGTCATTTCAAGTTTTGGGTCAGCTTAGGTCGGGTCAAGTTAGGGTCGGTTCATTTCGGGTTCAGGTCCCAATAGATTTTAAATTTTTCAGGTTAGGGTCGAGTCGGGTAGTGGGTCAAATGGGTTGGGTCATTGGGCCAGGTCACATTTTACCATCTCTATTTATAGCCTCGGATTCAACTACTGCCATACCAACCCATCTCTCTTGCTTTTCCATAAAAACAAGGACATCATTTGCCTCCTACTCTATGTCGATGACATAATACTAACCATTTCCAACCCTAGATCCCTAGACAACCTCATTCACACCCTCTTGGCCCCATTTGCCATGAAAGATCTTGACCCTCTCCACTACTTTTTAGACATTGAAGCACGTCGCACCATGACCGGACTTTTTTTTATCTCAACATCGATAAACCATTGATCTCCTCACAGAACACAACATGGACGCCAAACCCATCAAAACTCCCCTCTCGGCCAGAACCCAATTTTCATTAAACAGTGGTGATTTATTACCTAACCCCACCGTGTATAGAAGTGCAGTTGGGGCACTTCAATATCTCACCATGACATGTCCCGATATATGCTATGTTGCTAATCGTGTTTTCCAAATTATGCATTGCCCGCAGGACCAGTCATCAGCAAGTTGTGAAACACATCCTTAGATACCTCAAAAGCACCCCAGACCACGGGTTAAACATCCTTCCCGGATCATGCACATCTGTAGTAGTCTATGTTGATGTTGATTGGGGTGGTTGTTTGGATACTCGATGCTCCACCACTGGTTATGCCTGATTCCTTGGACCTAACCTCATCTCTTGGCACGCAAAAAAAAAAGGCCACCGTCTCTAAGTCCCCCACCAAATCTGATTACTATTCCATTGCCCAAGCCGCTGCTCAAGCTGACTTGGTTCGTTATCTCATGTGCGACATCGGCCTCAGACGCTTAGGTCCGATCATCATCTATTGTGCAACGTCTCCACCTTCTACCTTGCTGACAACCCTGTTTCCAACGACCGTAGCAAACATGTTGGCGTTTATTTTCATTATGCTTGGGAGGAAGTTCTCAAAGGCGACCTTCAAGTTCCTTACACTCCCATAAAAAAAACGTAAATCACCGACATCTTCATAAAATGACTCAAGAATGACCTTTTCCACTATCACAAGAACAATCTCCATGTAGCAACTTCATGTTCAGATTGAGGGGCTTATTAGAGGATAGTGAACTAGGTTTTCTACTTTTTGTCGCTTTTGTCCTTAGTATTTATGTATCTAGGAAGAGCACTCTTGTCATTCTCACCTTGTATTGAACTCTATAAATAGAGCACAACTTCGCCTTGTATCATTTATTCAATTGAATCAACTCTGGTTCTTTACATAGGGTAATGTCAATACCAAGGCAAATTTATTATTGTTAGAGTAAGATCATAGTTTTTAAATAATGTTACAACTATTATTATTTATAAGTCACATCATTACTATGAGTATACTTTTTTAAGCATATATAGGTCCAATAACCATTTTTGTAAAGCTCAGTTTCCATAATTCGCACTCATTATCTTTTGCGCCATAAAGCTTTCCTTTTTCCCCTCCCCTCTCCCCCTCTTCTCTCTCTAAACCTACAGGAACACTCCAATTCTCTCACTCCAATTTCATTCCATTTCTTACTACAAATTCTAACCCTAAGGAAACTATACCATAGAATCCCCTAAAGTACCCACTTCACCACATACAACCACACCCCAATTCCCCAATTTTCAGTCCCCGAATCAAAAACTACAAAAAAAGGAACAAAAAAGAAAAAAAAAAAATCCATTATGGCCGGCTGCTGTGCCATTTTTTTGATATTTAGTGAGAAATTCTCAATACAATACCCAAGTATCTGAGCTCAAGAAAGCCCAAAAAAGCAGGAAAAATAGAAACATAATACAACAAAATATACAGAAAGACCTAAACCTGTAGACAGGAAGGCCAATTATCATGCAAGGAGGAGATGATCTCCACCACCACCACCGTGCACCACCACCGCCGTTCCCCTTCCAACTCCTCCCCCATGACAACCACCACAACAAAGAAGATGAAACCACTTGCTCCACCTCCTCCCTTAACCCTAATCCTCCACCTCTCCCACCTTCCTCTTCTGAACCCCCTAAAAAGCCTCCCCCTAAGCGCACCTCCACCAAGGACCGCCACACCAAAGTCGATGGCCGCGGTCGGCGCATCCGCATGCCCGCCTTGTGCGCCGCCCGTGTCTTTCAACTCACTAGAGAACTTGGCCATAAATCTGATGGTGAAACAATTGAGTGGCTCCTACAACAGGCTGAGCCTGCTGTTATTGCCGCCACTGGCACCGGTACTATTCCGGCTAACTTTACTTCTCTTAATATCTCTCTTCGGAGTTCCGGGTCGTCTCTTTCCCTCCCTTCCCAGCTACGGTCTTCATCTCCGTACTTTAGCCCTAGCGCTACTGCTTTTTCTGCGGTTACCCACCGCCGGAATTTCTTCCCCGGCATTGGGTTATCTTCCTCCGGCGAGGCATCTCCAGGTTCTTCTCTTCTCAATTTTAGCAGCGCCAAACAGGAAATTGGGGATGATAGGAATGAAAATAACGGCAATGAACATCAGCCGGATTTGTCCGACGATGGCAGTGGTGGTGGTGGAGCGAGGAAGCGGCGGCTCGAGGCGGAGTTAATAGCGCACCAACAGCAGTTAGCTGGTGGGGCATACATGTTGCAGTCCACGGTGGCTGGACCAATCCATGGCGGTGGGACCCAGATCCCGGGTACTAATTTCTGGATGCTGGCGGGCGGCGGTGGTGGCGGTGTGAGTCAGCAGGCGGCGGTTATGGGCGGGGATCCCGTGTGGGCGAGCAATGCGGCTGCGGCGTTGTATCGAGGGGGAACGGTGGCGGGTGGCGGGGGTTTGCATTTTATGAACTTCGCCGCTGGCGGTGGTGGACATATGGCGCTGTTGCCGAGTCAGCAGTTGGGTGGCGGTGGTGGTGGCAGTGGCGGTGGCGGAGAGGGGCAGCTTGGGTTGATGACTTATAGGGCGGCGGGGGAGGGAGAGCAAGGGAGTGGGTCCCACTCCCACCATGTACATGGCGGTGGTGGTGATGAGCGTCATGATACAGCTAGCCATCACTCTTAAAGTTGAAAGGGGAGAGAGAAGAACAATAATGAACCATTAAACCGGTAATTATATTTTGGGTAATGTTATTGTCATACGGTAAAATTATTAATGTCAGAATAAGATGGTAGTTTTCAAGGCTCTTATTATTTATAAGTTACATCACTTCTCTGACAAAAATAATTTTTGTCTCATCAATAATAATTCCTTATTTTATTTGTATATCTAATAAGATACTTGATTGATTGTTATTAGATTGCTTTATTAGGAAAGGCCGTAGTTACATAAAATTATTTGGTAACATCCTTTGTTTTTATTCAGTTCATGTCAACTTAAATTCCTACAAATGGTATTCATATTTGTTTAGTTGAATGAGAAATAAAAATTCTAAAGAATCAATGAAATTGAAAATTTCCATAAACTTTCACTTTTCATGAATTTTAAATTTCTATGTTACTTCCGGACAGACGAACCCCCCTTTTCTTGTAATTCAACTTTTAAACCAATCATGATTTAGTTAGTATTCGTCAAATTCAAGTGTGGTGCATCTAAGTTATAACCCAATCAAAACATGTGACATTTGTGCTGAGAACGAGTAACAATACTAACAATTGCAAAGTGCCTGAACCAAGATTATTCAACTTCATGGTTGGAGCTCAAACCAGTATATATATAACCCATTTCTCAATAATACTTATGCATTTTTTTTCATCCAGCTCAACTTTCGTTTTGAATTTTGAGCTTCACCTCCATTGCTTTTCAACAAGTCTCTAACAATGCTGACCGAAAGATGCATGATTGAAAACACTATGGTAACAAATTATAATTTCCTGAAAAATTAAAAAGTTGTAGTGATTAAGTAACTGAAAACCCGTCACTTTCGAATGTAATTTTCTAAAAAAGAAAGACCCAATTAGAAACTCAAATTCTGTTCTTTTTTCTGTGTTTTTTTTTTTAAAATATTTATTTACAGCAAGAAACCAGCAACAAGGGTTGTGGGTTGGACTGCATGTAGCAGCAGCAGCAACAGCAGCTTGCTTATTTTGACAATTTGAGCACACGTGAGGTTTGATTTGCTCTCACTCTCTTAATTTCCTAATTATAGTTTTTTTTTTTTCTTTTTTATTATTTGTATTTTCATTTTTGTTTTTATTTTTTATTTTTTTTTTTTTTTTTGAGTGTGAGTAAATTTAATTACATGGATTATGATGATGAGTGATTTTAGGCTTTGCTGGATGAGAATGATTCGAAAGGAACCAAAAAAAATGAATTTGATTGATTTTTGACTTATTCAATTTATTTATTTGGGTATGATTGATTGTGTATTAATATAGTTTTTAACCCTAAAAAGAAAAGACCGTTCTTCATCAATTGATTTAAAAACCCTAAATTTTTTCTTGCGATTGATTATCAGTGTAAGTATGATATGTCCCACTTGATTTTCTGACCTCAATGTACCAAGGAGCCAACAATACAAAAGTTTGAGCTTATGAGTAAAAAGATAGGAGTCATTTCCTTTTGAGTGTAAGCTAGTGTGACTCTTGTTTAATATATCAGGCTCTAACTCCATTTAAAAAATAGATAATTTAAAAAATTTGAGCCATAAGGTAAGAATTGATTTTCTACTATAATGCTACCGATCAAAACAAATGTTTCAATCCAACAATACTAAATAGTCTAATACACAAATTAACTCTACAACTCGTTTCAATGAACTCTAATAAGCAATTACAATTCAGACATTAAGGATTTGTTTGATATTATTTTTTTATTTACAGCCGCTATTTTTGAAAAATTAAGAAATATATTTTTTAAATAATTTTTTTATTATTAACAATCTGTTTTCAATATTTTTCTAATTTGAATGAAAATTGAAAACAAAAAATCAAAAAAAGGAAAAATCATTTTCAAAAGATGATTTTTAATTCCTCAAAAATCAATAACTATAAATTAAAAATGATATCAAACAAGCCCTAAATTATTTGCCTTTTGTATTCATTTTCTCAAGTAATTCCTATACTTAACTTGTCTTATGGTTTGTTTACCCAAGTTTCTTTCTTGAAAAAATTATACTTTCAATAATAAATTATATTTTAAACTTGAGAGCATTTGGCTCAGAAATAAAAATATTTTTAAATAAAAGCACAAACTGTCTTTCCACCTTTAAGTAAAAAATTAACATTTCTTCCATAAAACTGAACAAGAAGGAAAAAGTTAAACTTCTCGTACAAATTTATCCCTAGTGAAAGTATGTTTTCAAAGCACTTCTAAAATTAATAATTTAGTTTTCTTACAATTTGACCAACCAAACTCCACTCTATAGCCTTACTTATTGAAAGTACTCCACTTCTAAAATAGTACTTCTTACAAAATACTTCTAAAAAATAATTTTTTCACAGTTTGATCAAATAAACTCCACGCTTCGACCTTACTAAATTTAGGAGTAACATACCAAACTGATGAATAAATAAATAAACTTTATATTATATGATAACGTGAATGAGGGTACGTATAGATGGGGGTGTAGTACAAATAGCAAGAAAATGGTAAGAGAGCTTTGTGATTCCAATTTGAATCCCCCCCACGTTTACACCCACAGCCATCATCATCATCAATCATGCATCACATTTTTCACCCCCCCCCCCCCCCCCCAAAAAAAACAAAAAAGAAAATTAATAAATTAAAAAAAATAAAAAGAGAGAGAGAGAGAGGGGGGCCCACAGCTTATGAGTCCAGGTATTGGGGTCAGGTGGAGGTGGGGCCCAGATGGGGTGCCCATTTTGCCCCTACCTACGCTCACATTGCCCACTGACATACAGGTGTTTCACGCCCTTTTTTGTTTTTCTTTTTTTTTATTATTATTGAAATTTTAATATTATTTTATTTATTTATTTTGTTTTTGGTACTGGTACTGAACGATATATATTAAAGGTAGCGGTTAAAGATAGGATAATTTGAGAAAGTTTGAAAAATAATTTTGTGACTCTTATTATTTTTGATAATAACAATTTTTATTTTATCAATAACAATCCTCTTTAAAAATATGGGAAAGTTAATAGTTCATATTTCAAAATATGGTTTTATATTATTTAAATATGTTAGAATTTTAATATATGCAAAAAGTTATTATCATTCAAATGCTCAAAAGTTTAAAATTTTTTTCTCACCTAGCAACCTCTCATTAGAAATACTGTCATTGAGCGCGAATCCAACAATATATAGAAATCTATTTTTAGAATCTCATATTTCACCAAAAATTGTTGACATAATGTTTGATTATGGTAAATTTCTATCATTTTGTTGAAAACACTAAGGGTTTGTTGGTGTCTAAAATTAAAATAGGACGGTAATTTTAAATTTAGTTGTGATAAAATTAGAATTAGGATAAAAAAAAATTTAAATTTCATTGTTTGAATAATCAAAAGAGTGGTTGGAAATTTAATTCTACAATAAATAGACCCATTTTGTGTTCTAGATCTACCTCTTCAATCATTTTGAGTTTTCAGTCATCTAAAATCAGGTTTAGAACAAGTCATACGGAGTCCGAGAACCTTGAATTTGGGTCGATTCTAGCTAAGTTTCAATCATGTAGGATCATTGAGTCCACGTCTTCTAGATTTTAGGTAAATCAGGTTATGCCATCTCAAATTTTGGCTGTCCTCGCTCCTATAAAATTTAGTTTGAGATTAAGTTAGGTCGGTTCATTTTCAACGCCATATTAAGTTCTGAATCAGTTAGGACGGTCATTTCATTTTTCAGCGTTAGATAGTTGGGTCTCCTTGAAATCGAGTCAAAGTCAAGTAGACTCATTTTTTTAATTTGAGTCATTTAGCATTTTGAGCCAATCAAGTTAGGTCACTTAAGGCGTAGAGTCAAACCCTTGTTAACTTTAGGTTAGACTAGGTCCGATTGATAGATTTAGGTTGCGGCCATTCGAGTTGAGGAACTTTAAGTTTCAAGCCAAATTTAGATGGGGTCCCTTTTTTTTTTTTTTTTTTTTTTTGGAGTCATCTTAGGTTTATTTTATCAATTCAATAGTGGAATCATTTTGAGGTTTACGGTAGTGGCGTCAATATTATAAAACTCCAATTCTTTTCCCCCACCCAAAGCTAGGGTTGTAATTGAGCCAAGCTAAGCCCATGATCATCAGGCTTGAGGCTCATTTAAGCTCAAACTTGACTTGACTAGACATATTAAGCTAATAATTTATATTAAAATAGGATAACTTAGACCCGTGAACCTACGAATTCAAGCTTTTATAGCTCAGGCTTGTCTCAATAAGCTAAATGAGCTGGCTTTCCTTGGCTCAAGCTCGAAACAAATCTAATCTTTCGAGCTTTATGACCAGCTGACTTGCGAGGGATTGTGAGCTGACTTAACTAATTTACACCTATACTTGAAGTATTGGGATGTATGATTTTTTGTTAAACTCAATTCCTTGTAATTGGGTTGTGGAATTATAATTTCAATTTCAACAGGTGAACCAAATAACATAGTTGGAATTCGAGATCACAATTTTAGTTTCAGTACAAATTTTCAGCTCCAATTTAATTCATGCACCTAACCTAAGATTGCATTTGGTTTATCCTTTTTAGCTTATTTGTTTTAATAAGATTTGTATTTTTTATATCGTGCATTTTTGTCTAATACAAAAAGATCTCTTTTTTTTTAATGGAATATAGTGCTTTAACACATTATTAAAAGAGAACTTATCCATTATAATGGTAATGGTAGATGGTAATTAGTAGTAAATCATGATAGTATGTAGTTTTGATAGTGGAGGGCGGTGACTATAGCAAGCCAAGGTGATGTGATGGGCGTGGGTGATGGTGCGTGGGTAAGCGGACATAATGGTGAAAAATCTATAAAGCTCACATAGTTTTTTGAAATATTTTTCTGTGTAAGATATGAAAAATAAATATTTCTCATTTTTTTTCCTATTTAGTTATAAATAACATAATTTTTTCTCTTTCTATTAAAACTATGAAAAATATGTCAAATAATCTTTTCTATTATCAAAAATAATCAACTAAAGTTTTTTTTTTTCACAATTTTAAAATATCAAAAGGATGAATTAGATACATTCTAAGATAACTCATGTATATTATCTTTTAATGCACTCATACTTTTTGATAAAAATTCACCAAGTTTTTTTAAACGTTTACCCATATAAGCCATATAGATGATACAATATTTGGAGCCATTGCCCAAAATGGTTGAAAATAAAAAAAATATTACCCAAAATAGTCTATTTTAAAAAATATTTACCCAAATAGTCTCCACGTCATCAAATTTGAACTTTTTTTTTTTGAAAATACCTCCTCTCTATGATAATAATTTTAAATGTAATAATTTATATTAAATATTATATAAACAAATAACTATTATTATATAACTGTAATCATGACTAAATTAAAAAATTATGTATAGATAATATTATTTTATATTTAACCGACAACTTAATTTAAATTTTGTTATTATAAATTACATATATAATTTAATTAAAATATATGTTATAAAGCTAAATATAATGTTATAATAAAAATATAATTAATTTAATTAATAATTAATAATTTATTAAAAATTAAATAAAAATTTAAAAAGGTTTAAAGTGTCAAGTATCCCAAAATATAAAAAAAAATTACATTTTTAGAATTGATGACATGGAGGTCATTTGAAAAAATATTTTTTAAAATAGACCATTTTAGATAATAATTTTTTTTATTTTGAATCATTTTGGACAACAGCTCCAACATTTGCACCCCAAAAAATACTTTTTAGTATATTATGAATCTCAAGATACTTGATCAATAGATTTTTAAAAATATAATTAACTCGTTATTTGTCAATATCCACACACACATATAGTGTTGTTATTATGTAAAGAAAAAAATATTATTGTCAGAGTAATAATATGATCTAAAGAAAGTATTTTTATTCTAATAATAATATCATAATATATATATGTATACATTAAAATTTATTTTTTGAAGAAGAAATATTGAGGGGAAAAAATGGGGGGAGAGTGTGTGGAGGAGGGAATAGAACGTAGGTGGAGAGTATTAATGAGGTAACCAGACCCTCTTCCCCCACTGACACCATTCAAGTTTATGGGTCCCACACTTTGATGTGCTCCCTGAATGATTGGCTCTTTTTGCCCTTTTTTATTTTTTATAAATAAAATAATATTACATAAATTCATATTATTATAATAATAATAATATAAATGATGTTGGAATCTAGAGATTTCATTGATTAACATTGTTCTAATCATCTTGTCTTCCCTTTACTGGCTCCTTAAGCTGGCTCCCTCCTCCCCCCCTTTTTTTTAATTTTAGTAAGGAATCAAGTCCGGATATAACCACAAGAAATCACTTCTAAACTCTAAGTGTTGTGTTTTAAAATCTTAACTGTTAATATTTATAAATTTTAAGATTAAAGTTTTTATAATTTCTTGTGTTTGTATTATTTGGTTAACAAAAGTTTTATTCTATATAAATGAGCCTATTTGAAATATTCGCTTAAAACTTTAAAAATATCAGGACAAACTTAAAAAGAATAGAATGTATTTTTATGTATTATGTGTCTTTTTGGATAGTTTGTTTTAAGAAAAAGTGGTTTTTTATTCAAAAGTATATTTTCAACTTTGAGGGTGTTTGATCAAAATATAAAAGTATCGTTAAATAAAATTTAAAAAAAAACTCTTCATGTTTGAGGAGAAGAAGAATAAAAGAATTTCAAGACAAAATTCCTCTCTACATAATTTAATAATTCTAAAAAATATACTTTTCTATAGTTTGCATAAACAGGCTCTAAAAGGGTAAAATATCTAAAACAAGTGTTGATACAATCAATCACTTTACTCCGAATTTTGATTACGTGAGCTATTTATAAAAAAAAAAAAAAAAAAAACCTAACAGGGTGACTAACGGGTTCGGGAAAATGAAGAGTTTTTAAAAGTTTGGGGACATAGTACTTTGTTTTATTTTTAAGTTCTTTTATTTTAAGGTATGTATTAGATGTATAATTAAATATGACATTACTCATCCATCGAAGGTTTTGGTAGGTATAGACACCGGGCTTATTCATTGTCTTTTTCTTTTTGTAAATTTTAGTTTTTGATAAACTGAAAGTAAATTTTGAATATATTTTTTCTTTTTTCAATTTTCACTCATATCAAGAAAATTAAATAAAAAATTAAAATTAAAAAAAATATCTTTTAAATTTGAATTTTTACCAAACTAACACAATTTTAAAAAAAATTACCAAACTAGCATAGTTTAAAAAATATTTACCAAATTAGCACCTTTTACTGTAGCACCATTAAGAAACGCCGTTGGTAACGGAGCCTGAAAGGCGAGGGGGTAGGGACGCCGTCCATACCGGAGTTCGAAAGAGGCGTCTTTGGGATGCCGTCGTGGACGGCGTACGGACGCCGGTACGGACGGCGTTCGAAAGAGGAATCTTTCGGACGTCGTCCGTACCAGCTTCCGAAAGTGATCTACGTACCGGCGTGCCTCTTACAATATTCCCTGCTCCTCCCTGCAATATTCCGAATTTTTTACCAAATTAACACAGTTTTTTAAAAAAATTACCAAACTAGCATAATTTAAAAAATATTTACCAAATTAGCACCTTTTTACTGTAGTAACATTAAGAAACGCCGTCGGTAACAGCGCCTGAAAGGCAAGAGGTTAGGGACGCAATTTGATCAGGCTATGAAAGAAGAAGATTTTGACTATCGTTCATTTCGTGCTGCGGAAGGAAGTAGACGTGAACGCCCACGACATAGTTTTTCAATTCACACAGAGTTTTCACCCTCAGGGCATCGTGGTGAACCTAGTCGCAGATCCACGTCACGTTTTATACCATAATTTACATTATTTTTACGTAACTTATTATTGCAATGTATTTTTTCTTTCTTCATTACTCTATACATTAAATAAAGTGATTTCGCTAAATTTT
Source organism: Simmondsia chinensis (assembly GCA_018398585.1). NCBI lineage: Eukaryota > Viridiplantae > Streptophyta > Magnoliopsida > Caryophyllales > Simmondsiaceae > Simmondsia > Simmondsia chinensis. The sequence goes on from JAGTTD010000011.1 coordinate 26,819,794, forward strand.
TTTTTATACTTCACTTTATTTGAGAGAATAACAGGTTGAAAGATGTATTTAAATGATGAGTGTTGTAAACAATACATGTTGTATTAATAGAGTTGAAGAAGTAAAAAAGAGAATGAAGATGGAGATGAAGGGGTAGGGGTGTTGGGGGTGTGGGAGGGCAAGGTGGACAGCGTATGATATGCCTGCATTTCGAATGCCGAAGTGGAGGAGTGTAGGTAGGCCTTTCGGACGGCGTCCGTCCTCTCCGGCGACCGATTTGAATCCCTTTTGAACACCATAACCGCCTTTCGGACAGCGTCCGTACGCCGTCCACGACGGCGTTCGAAAGACGCCTCTTTCGAACGCCTGTACGGACGGCGTCCCTACCCCTTCGCCTTTCATACGCCGTTACCGACGGCGTTTCTTAATGGTGCTACAGTAAAAGGTGCTAGTTTGGTAAATATTTTTTAAACTATGCTAGTTTGGTAATTTTTGAAAAAAATTGTGTTAGTTTGGTAAAAAAATTCTTAAAATTTAGTGTTTAGTGTGTCAAAAATAGAAAATGATAGTCAGGTAAAGCTGTCACTCATGCTGTATGCTACATGAACAGTTCTAGCCGCTTGTCTCTTCCATTACCATAAGGATTCCAGGGTACTAGTTTTTCTTGTGTGATTCACTCGTACTGTTTAAATTTTAAATAATATAATTTATACATGTGATGCAAATAAAAATAGATTAATTATATTTATCTTGTAAAATTTTGTATTATACATTATATTAGATATAAATTAACATCAGTATAATAATAAATAAATCTCATAATTAACTCATGTATTAATAAACTATAATCATATGATCCACTAAAACAACAAAGCACCCTATTGGATGTCTTGCTGTTCTTATTATCCCTCGATTTCCTTGATATTTAGAAATTGATAGTTAACAAGTTAAGGGAATGAGAATTGAGATTTGGGTATTAAAAGTTTTTAAAGATGGTGTTTGTAATGTGTTAGGTATGTTAGGATAAGTCAAACTTAAGCTTTATGAAAAAAATTACTAAGATCTCATTTTTCCTTGCATTGTTTTGACCTTGCCTTCCTCTTTTACTTCTTAGTTTCTTATATAACAGAAGGTGATGGCTTAAGAGTTCTTAAAATGTAGGGACAACGTGACAAGTGTAGTTTGTTTTTCTCTTGTAAGATAATTATGTTTGACTATATCCTTTGATTCCTTATTGCATAATAACACGCGTTATGTAGGTGGTGTTTGTACATACATGGCGTATTTTCAATTGGATGTTTTTTATCTACAAGGTGTTATATAGACAGGTATTTTATAGGTGGGTGTTTCATACCTACATGGCGTTATATAAGTGTGAGTTTTATACCTACATGGCGTAACATATAGGCGTTTTATGCCTTCATGGTGTTATGCAAGTGGACGTTTTATACCTGCATGGCGTTATGCATGTAGGCGTTTTATACCTACGTGGCGCTATGTGCGCGTCTTATATCTATGCGGCATTATGCAATTAAGCATTTTATTTCTACATGGCGATGTGCAAGTAGGCGTTTTACACCTACATGGCGTTATGCATGTGGGCACTTGGTATATATAGGGGATAGGAACTTCACAATAATATGTTGTCATTTTTGTTTGTTCATTTTTAACAACTTTAACATTTCTAATAATTGGTTTTTAACTAATATGATATTATAATTTTTTGGACTAAAATGTTTTGAGTTTAAATTTTAATAGCTGGCACTTTTTTTTTTATAATATATTCAAACACAAATTGTGATATGAACATGTACGATTATGTAGGCTAAATGGACATTTTCCCGAAAGAGCATATTGGAGTATAATACTATTTTTATGTCCTTATTTAATAATTGAACTTTTTGATTTATTTATTCTATTTTATTTTATTTTATTTATAACCAAAAAAACAATTTTTTACTTAATACCTATCTCTATATCTTTACTTAATAACTAAACCTTTTGATATTATCCAAAAAACTTAATTTTGAAAATGTAAGTACGTTGAAAATGCAGTACCAGAATTAAAAAAATTAGTAACATCTGTGTATTATACGGAATCATACATAAAACATCAGTCCAAAGTGTGTTGACTTATAAAAAATTATGTAATTACATTTATGTCAATGACAACGTTTTCTTAAATACATAGAAATGGATATACAACTATGTTACTTTGACAATTGTCTAATAGTATTACCCATAATAGTGATACCAAGGAGCATAACACATAATCTAAAATAAGGTATATAAATCAATAGTACTTTGAGAATAGAAGTGACAATTTAAAAAAATATATAGAATATTTATATATACTTAATTTATGTATAAGTATGATTATCTTCAATTTAATTTTTATTCAAAAAAATATAAATGTGTTATAAAATAAATATTATACAGCTAAAATAAAAAATATATATTTTACCGTATTATTACGAATGATATATAAATACCCTTTATAAATGAAAAAATACAGATACATGTTTAATATGCTATTTATACCCTTATTTTAGAAAATATAATATAAACAATATTTGATTAAGTATTTTACCTCTATAAAAGTAATGTATGCCCCGTGTGTCCTATTATTTCAATTATGTTTTTATAGTAACTTTTTTCCCCTCCTTGGCCACCAAGTTTCCTAATTATCCCTTCTTTTGTCATTTGTATTGATAGAACAATTAAATATTTACTATATGTGTGAGTAGTATTTAATGTATAATGTTATTATCTTCCAAGAGGAAAATATTATTTAATGTCAAGTATGTAATATCATAGAAAATATTAGGGTTATTTAAATTTTTTTAGTACTGTGATGTTTTTGAAAATACTAAAAAGCAGTCTGATCTTTTTGAATTAATATAAAGACTCCTAAGTTTTTGTAGTAATAATAAAAATGCCCTTCTCCAGCATTACGACATCATTTTCCGTTGACAGAGCTGACATGGTAATTTTGTTTTTTTACATTGAAATGACAAAGGTACCATTCAATACAGTTATTCTTACTTTATAAGTACAAAATTTGACATATTGTATTATATAAAAACTATCTATTTTCACTTAATTTGTTTTATAATCTTGTTATTGAAGGGTGTTTTTATCACTTTACTATAGCGTTAATAAAAAGAACAATGGTCATGAGAGATCTGTCGACGAAAATGACGTTGTCACTCAGGAGAGGAGCTTTTTATTAACACGACAAGAACTAAGGAATCTTTTTATTAATTCATAAAAGATAAGGTCGTTTTTATTATTTTCAAAAACACCGGGCAGTAAAATATGAATAATCCAAAATATTATGTAAAACTGTTGAGTTTGATATAACGGTTAGACTATCCACCCCTAAGTATGAGGTCTTGACCTTGTTCGAACTTCTTTGAATATTGGTGTAGTTATTTAGAATAATATTGTATTTTTTACCATTGTAAAAGTATAAAATATTTTGTAATGTTTTCTTATAATTAATATTTTTCTTGTGCATAATTATATGGTACTAAATTGTGTAAAAACATTTCCCCTAACCAATGTGACTGATTCATTGTTTACGATAATTTTTTCTTACTCGAAAGAAAATGCTTCAACATCAAATTGAATAATTTTTTAATCTTTAAAAGGATCATTTCTATTATCACAAAAATGATATTATGTATATATTTAGGCTGGAGTGGGGCGTCGTTGGCGGTTAGGATTTGATTTTGAATGAGAGGATCAAGTTGTTTTCTCCCCATGTATTAATATAACAAAGACAATATAAACAATGAATGGATCAGATCAGCATGAGTGTAAATAAAAGTGACAAAAGGTCCAAATTTGACATCAAGACCACAAAGAATATATTGAATCAGGTCTTGTTCAAGGATAGTGTATGATGCTATAACAAGTGGATCTGTTAGAAGTCATTTTTTCTCCATATAAATCAAATGTAGAGAGAGTATCTTGTCACAAGGTTTGAGGTTTTACCTGATTTGCATGATTCTAGGACAAGATATTTAGAAGCACAAAAATATGTTCAAGGATAATCCATTCTTTTCGTGCTATGGTGGCTCTGGTGACCTGCCCTAGGATCCTCTCACTAATGGTTGGTTTCAACCACAGTAGGACAAGTTTGTCCTTCTTCTTCCATGTCTCTTCAGAAAGAGAACCCGAAGGGTTAGTTTCAGCAGAGGACCTAAATTGTTATTTGATTTGGATTCAAAGGAGATAGCTGTCGTCAGTTTGGGCAATGGTGTATCAAATAGCAGATGCTCAAAGGTTTTTATTGCGGATAGAGCTAGGTTACTCGAGAGAAAATAATTTTCTCTAACAAGTTTGATCCCAAGGGCAAGTACTGTGATGTTGTTTTATCCAGCAGTTGGATTTTGAATGAAGAGAAGTAGATTTGGGTTTTGGGAGGCCGTGATATTTAGCCCATGAATTTCATTCATTAATATATAGATATACAAAAGAGGAAAGATACAATCTTTCTTTGATAAAAATAGATACAACTATATACTAACAATCCTAATCTAAATACGAATAAGTCAGACATAGCTCTTCCAATTATTTAGGAGATCTTGAGATAGAGGGGGAAGATTGAGATTTAGGAGGATAGTCTCCATTACTACAAACATATGAATTGGATTTTAAATAAGTGTTTCATTTTTAAATCGACAATGTTGAGGGTGAGAAACAGGTCCATAGTGGAAATCGAACTCGGGGGGCGTGGTTGGCTGCCGACATTCTTTACCACTAGACTATGTTCCTATGGGACGAATTTTAAATATAAGTAATATGACAATACTCACTTCACTTTATGGTTATCTTTTACTTTATTCTCAAAATGAGTAATAATAAATAATATTATGACAAAGGGGATCATTTGTTTTTTTTAATCATGACAAAGGGGATCATTTCAAATACTTGTAAGTGATCATTTTTTTTTTTTTAATATGTATAATGTGTATTTAGAAAAGACGCTTTAATCATATATATATATATAATATTATTTCCTTCGAAACTACAACAAAAAAGGGTAAATCTTGGCGCTTTTTTTTGGAATTCTCGGTGCAAAAAAGTGTCGAGAATTTCATTATCAGCGCTTAGGACAAGCGCCGAGAAAGAAAACGCCGAAAAATAAAAGCGCCGAGAATACCGGCGCTTATAAACGCCGAGAGGATCTCGGCGCTTATAAGCGCCGATACTGTATCGGCATTTAAAAGCGCCGAGAATCTCGGCGCTTATAAACGCCGATATTTTTCGGCGTTTTTTATTGTCGAGATTTTTTGAGTTTTTTAAATACCCTATTTTTACTTCTTAGCATGGACATTTTACAAACAGTCTGTATTGTCTATTTATTTGTGCATATTTTCCACACACACACACACACACACATATATATATATATATATATATATACAAAATTACTTAATAAAAAAATATCAACAAAACTGATAAATTTTTCATAAGATTCCGAATTCGACAATCAAAATATTACATCATTGTCAATGTACTTTGATAGTTCAATACAAAATTTGAGATTTTTTTCACTCCAAATATAAACATAATTAATCTAATAACCAAAAAATATATATATATACACAATGCTAACTTAGTCAAGTACATTCTTCACAAATATATCAATCAACCGAATGAGCTTGGCGTGCTTGGAGATGCAAAAAAATTTGAGGGTTCACCGTCACCTGATCCCGATTCATCTCTACCCTGTATAGACAACACAATAATAACATTACTTATGTACAAAATATCAATCTACCAGTTTACTATCACATAAATCAATAACAATGAGCACATGAAATTATTTATCGGAACCCGTCAACCCTCAAGTGTCCACAATCCCTTTTGGAAGGGAAGTAGGAGCAAATAGAGGGAGGCATAGGTTGTGCTGCATCTCATGACTTTCATATCATGTGATTGCCGCCTATTTAGCTTGCCCTCCATTCTTATTTCTATCTAGTATGTACTTGAAGCAAATGAAGAGTCTGCAACATCTTAAGGCAACAATATAGCACATGAGATTCCACTCTCTGCCACATCTTGCAAAGCACAACACACATGATTCAAATTATATCTTGTTGTCTAAAGTTGGGCTATTCCTCATATGGGAAAAATTGAAAGAGGATTATCAATGAAGATATTAGAGAAAAGATTTAGTAGAAGAAGTGTCAAAATATCCAAAAACCAAACCATCTTATTAAGCAGCAAGACAAGCATATTTGATCCAAAATTTTGCTTCACATGGTAAATTCATATAGTTTCCCAAAAGTACCAACCCCAATGCCACATTTTGTCTCAATCATTCACATCATCAATTTCATTATTTACAAAGGATTAGAAAGGCAATTATTTGCATTATAGTACAAACAAATACAAATTAAATAGATTATCTTACCGGATCAGCAACCGCAGTAATAATTGCTCGACCTTCTGCTATTATTTCATATGATGCTTGGCCAGAAGAAACAGTATTATAGATGGGTAGGAGCCTTCTCATTTGCTGCTTTACATTGGCCAATTCTATTTTCATATTTTGTAATTCGACATGATCACCAGTACGGTCGAGTCTCTTTTTCTTTAGTTCACCCCTGACCCCGTATATATCACTCCTCTTCACGCCAAATCCATAGCCTACCGCTCGATAGCCCGGATTTTCCTGTTCATACATTAGCTCTGCAAATACTTCCTCCTCGATTTCTGATCGAGGTCTTGAAGATGATCCAAGTCGAGCCTCAACTATTTCTCTAGCTGTATCCTACAAAGAAGAGAAAAAGACATTAAACACATTTAAATTAAAAGAAATGTGAGATAATAATAAAACCCACCATAAATTCTTGTGAAACCGTCTTCTCAAAAAAGCCACCACTTTTCCTGGTGTGAGTTTCCTGGTAAAACTCTATACTGGTGGGCTTCCTCCCTTTATTAATTTCCTACAATCAACACGTCAACATAAGTCTTAACTAATTTAACAGGTAGACAGTAATAATACACTAAACATATACTGAAGTCCTTACAAAACTATCTCTTTTATTGGCATAACTTGTTGAACCAGTCGTGTGAAACTGATTCTGCTTGGCACGTGCTTGTTTGCCGCATTTACTCTTCTCCTGACATTGGAAATCAACATCAATCCAAGAAAAACTTTACATTCATAATCAATATCAATCTTCTTCCCCCTTTTTGACCAATCAAAAATTACTTAAAAAGAAATTATTTTACCTTGCCTTGTGGAGAAAACTAAAAATGTACCAAAGTTATCCATTGGTCACGATTAACTCCTCGTGGCACTGTTGCAATAACTTCAGCCTCAGTTTTGTTCCCTTGGCAATATTGCGCTTTCAAGCTCGTCTTATAACCCCTCCACATTTTGCCAAGATGCTGTAGTATTGATTTATCAATCAATACATCACTGGGCATTGAAAATTTCCCCTAAAACATAAAATCCAACAATAATGTCACAAAAAGGCAAGGGAATAGTAAGAAGGCATAAAGCAGTAGTTGTACTAGTAAGAGAGCAACCACATTTCAGTGCTATATCCAAATTTCACTCGAACAATAAAATTTGATAGAAGAACCTATTGCCAATTATACTATTGAATTAAATTAACACAATTAAGAGTATAAAACCTTAATTAATACAATGATAAAGTTCAAAAACTTCAGACATACATATTATATCATATATATAAAGTAAACTTCAGACATAAATAATACTTACTCGGATAACCTCAATAGCTTCTGCTTTGTATTGGTCAATCATCGTACGCCAATCTCTTACTCCGAGCGGACAAAACCGTCCCGTTTTTACAACCTCTCCAACAAACCGGATCAACAAATCGCCACCCTTTCTAATTGGTTGGCGTAGGCCATTGAACCGCACAATAACTCTTACACCTTCAGGAAGATGCCATACTTCCTTAACTGGTATCGTCCTTAAGGTACTCAAGTTACCTTGGCCATCTATTAACGATTAAGATATACCATTACTTTTCTAATTGATTGAAAAATTATTACCATAATTAATGCTATAAAATTGAAAATATTTACCGATAAGTTGAAGTAGCTCCCTCTCATCAAATGGCACGTCAGTGGACCAAACACCAGCTTCCCTGACTGGTCCCTCTGCTTCAGATGTTGACGGTCTTGGCCGACTGTCATCACCTCCTTCATTTTTCGGTGTTGCTGTTGAGGACTGCACTGATTTGCCACTTCTAAAAAACCTCCTCATTGTGAATCCACGCTTTTCCAAAAACAAAAGAATTAGTAGATGTATAATAGAACGTACAAAAATAAAATGAGAAGCAAATATGTTCCGTAAAACAAATAATCACTAATGAAACAAAAATCATGGACAAAATAAAACAACATGTACAAAAGAAAACTAACATACATGGACAAAATAAAACAATACTTACAAAAGAAAACTAACATACATGGACAAAATGAAACAACACGTACAAAAGAAAACTAACATACATGGACAAAATGAAACAACACGTAACATTATTTCACAACTCTAAAAAAACAAAGATCAAATCTCGCCTAGATCATACAAGTCCCTAGGTTTAGTCTTAATGACATGATACCATCCCTTTTGCATCTCATCTTGAATATAGAAAACTTGCTTTGCTTGAGATGAGATGACAAATGGATTATCTTTCAACAATCGACCCGTATGCATCAACTTAGAGAAGTTCACACAAGCACCATCATTTCTAAATGTTCTTAAGCCCCTATTTATATCTACCCAATCACAATAAAAAATGACAATTTTATAACTTCCATAATAGTCTAGTTCATATATGTCTGTCAATTTGCCATAGTAAACTTGTCCATCAGCTACGACCATGACCCCAGAATTTTGTGTCCTCATATAGCGTTCACGATCTTCTGTATGAAACTTGTATCCATTAAGGACAAAGCCCTTCATTCTTTTAGCATACTGATTTAGCCCAGCAGCTAAAGCCCTTCTCAATCGGCCTTCTTCGGTAGTTGCATCAATTTTGTGCACCTTAATAGAATAAAAGGTAGTATCAAAATTAATGGTGAATATGTAATATCAACTTCAACATCGAATAAAATATACTAACCTGGTTTTGAAGCCACTCAGAAAACTCTTCAACAATCCACTGATATTCTAATGTTGCATTAGATCGACCTCTATGGAAATATGCTCGTCGTTTTTCACTTAAAAATTCACTATAATAAGAAAATTATTAGCAGGTTGAACAAAAATAGTTAATATTGACAAAGTTGCTTCTATTAACACTTACTCACGAAGTTCCTTGATTTCATCCAGCTGGAGTAGCACATAACGATGCGCTTGTTCCTTACTTCTCATATCAAGGCGAACAATTTTCTCTTTTCCAATCGCACGACCCCCAGACTTTAACAAGTATTTACCCATACTTGAACCATTATCATCATTTCTTTTTGGTCTATTAAAAATGGTCGTAGCACCTTCTAAGTATCTACAACAAAATGTAATAGTCTCCTCCATGATGTAGCCTTCAGCAATGGACCCTTCTGGCCGCGCCTGGTTACTTACGTATGCTTTCAAATGGGACAAATACCTTTATTACATAAATATAAATAACACGTGAGATCAATTACTGGATGCCAAATATGAGAGATAAAAGTAAATGAAGCGTTATCGGCTAACCTTTCAATCGGATATATCCATCTATAGTGAACAGGCCCACCAAGCTTAGCCTCCTCTACTAAATGAATTAGTAGATGAACCATGACTGTGAAAAATGTAGGTAGAAATTCCATCTCCATCTCACAAAGTGTAAGAATAATGTTCGATTGTTGAAGATCGAGCATATTTGGGTCGAGGGTCGTAGAACATAAGTATTTGAAAAAGGAAGACAAGTCTGAAAGCAACTCAATGACTTGTGTGGCATTGGATGCTTGTAAAGCTACAAGAAGAATATCTTGCATAAGAACATGGCTGTCATGACTCTTAAGGTTTAAGAGTTTTCTTTGTTTCAACTTCACACATCTAGAGATGTTAGATCCATATCTATCTGGGACCCTAAGTTTCTGTAGAACTCTTAGAAACCGTTCTTTATCATTTGAAGACATATAGTAAGAAGCTGGAGACATGTACGGATCTCTATTAGGACGAGGTTGTAGCCAAAGATGTGGCTTTATGTTCCTTTCTTCAAGGGCCCTTCTTGCCTTTTCATCATCTCTAGTCTTTCTCTCCATATGTAATAGCGTCCCTAGAACATTATCATACACATTTTTCTCTATGTGCATGACATCTAGATTATGTCAAAGGAGATTGTACTCCCAATATGGCAAGTCAAAAAATATGCTTTTTTTCTTCCAAAGCACTTCCTCATTGTCCACTCTTTCTATTGAACTGTCTATGTGGTGCCTTTCTCTTTTCTTCTTACTAGTCTTTTGGATTTTTTCGTACTTGTAACGAACTTGTTCTTGTGCTTTCAAGATATCAGTCCCTGATGCCGGAGTAGGAGCACAAGCATACTCCATTGTCCCATCAAACAATTGACTCTGAGATCGAAAAGGGTGATTATTAGGTAACCATTTACGATGTCCATTATAGAAAATCTTGCCCCCAAACTTATAAGAATGTGTATGTTCAGTGTAATAAGGACAAGCTGTGTAGCCCTTTGTACTCCAACCAGACAACATAGCATATGCAGGAAAGTCATTGATAGTCCACATTATAGCCCCTTGCATCCTAAAGTTTTGTCCACTATAGGCATCATATGCATCAATACCTTCCCATAACAATTTCAACTCATGCAACAATGGTTGTAGGTACACATCAATGTCAAGTCCAGGGCCCGATTTCCCAGGAATAATCGAAGAAAGAATGAATGACGATTGCTTCATGCATAGCCATGGGGGCAAGTTGTACGGGATCAACACCACTGGCCATGTACTACAAGTAGTATTCATAAGACGGTACGGATTGAAGCCGTCACTAGCAAGACCAAGCCTAACACTACAAGGATCTGAAGAAAACTCCAGATACCGAGCATCAAATGCCCTCCAAGCTAAGCCATCTGCAGGATGCCTTAATTTCCCATCCTTCAAATGGTCTATCTCATGCCATCTCATATCTTCAGCTGTTTTAGATGACATGTATAATCTTTTGAGCCTTGAAATCAAAGAAAAATACCGCATAACCTTAGCAGGCTCTCCTTTCTTGGTTGACATAGTTTCATCACTACAACTGTCATCTTCCTTACCCTTAACTGTCTTCCATCTTGAGGTACCGCATGTATGACAACTCTCTTTTTCAGACATTTCACCCCAATACAACATATAATTATTTGGACAAGCATGAATCTTTTCATATCCAAGACCCAACTCATTGATCATTTTCTGAGCTTCATAATAAGATGATGGAAATACCATAATTTGGGAAAATGCATCAACAGGAAGTCTTAGCAACATCGTGAAGGACTCAGCAGACCAACTATGCATACATTTCAAGTGAAACAAGTGCAAAAGAAATGACAATTTGGAGAATGCGCTACAGCCTGGATATAGTTCTTCATTAGAAGCTTCCAATATCTTCTTATACTTGGCTTTCTCCTCAGGAGATTGGTTGGGTTGTTCAAGAGGAACTTGGTCCGACCAATCATGTTCATCAGACAAATGGAGTTGACTTGTGGAGGGAGGAATATCAACTCCGATACTTTCTCGTAGTAATCCACCAATATCATCTCGACCTATGGCCCTTCCCTCATTATTATTGGTAGATGTTTGACTATTGTATCTCAATTGTTGAACAATATCTTCTTTTCCATGAAAAATTCATTTCTTATACTTTGGCCAAAAACCCTTAAAAAGGATATGATATTCCACATCTTCTAATGAGAACCATTTGGCTACTTTGCATTTATTACATGGACATCGAGTTTTTCCTTCTATAAGGTTTTCTTTAGCCAACTTAATGAATTCAATGACACCATTAATATAAGCTTGACTAATCCTTGGTTGCGTGATCCAACTCGTATCCATATCTCTGAATATTAAGTAGTGCAATCAAATTACCTAAAAATTGAAAAAAGATAGAGTTCATAAGACAAATATTTAATCAACCAATCAAAATATATACAAATACAAAAATAAATAATTAATGGGACTTAGGAGAAGTTAGAAATTAAAGTAAGATACATGAGTTCCTTATAATTAATTTTAATCCTCTAATGTGAAGGATCCATCTGAACAAGGGATACAGCAACAAAGTTTTATTTTTCCAAATTTAAAAATTATGAAATCGATATCTAATCTCCCTGATATTAACAAATTGAACTCACAAGCGCCACCAACATATAATTTTAAACATCAATCAAACACAGTAACACAAGAATTTCGTCAAAACAATAATTTTTTGTATTAATCAATTCAAATGATGAGAAGCATCTATAGAATCATTCGAACCATAGCATTAAGGATGCGCATGAAGCAGGGGAAAGTGTGAAACGGCGATAATACAAAACTATAATAAAACTACTTCAACCAACTCAAATGATATAACACTTGTAGAAGAATAAGCAGTCCAATAAAAATAAAAACCGAAACTAGGGCAAGGACATCACATACTAACAGCAAAGCAAGAGCAATTGTGAAATCGGAAGGCGACGGTGAGAGGTGAACCCGGGCGGCGACAGTGAGAGGCGAACCCGGGCAGCGACGGTGAGAGGCGAACCCGGGCGGCGACGGTAAGAGACGAACCCGGGCGGCGACGGTGAGAGGAGAACGCCGGCGGCGACGGTGAGAGGCGACGCGGTTGGAAATCGGGTGGTGAGGGTGAGAGACGAATGTGCTTTGCGAGGGTGAGGGTGAGAGACGAGGGTTAGGGTTTGCGGGAGGTGAGGGTGAGAGACGACGGTGAGAGCGCGAGAAATGAGGGTTAGGGTTTGTTCGAGGTATATATACCCGGCAAGAATCTCGGCGCTTATAAACACCGATATTTTTTGCGTCGTTTAAAAACGCCGAGAATTTTCGACGCTTTGTCTCGACGCATATAAACGCCGAGATTTCTCGACGTTTGTATAAACGCCTATAATTATGCGCCGAGAATTGCCCTTTTTTGTTGTAGTGGAATTTTAATTTTTTTTCCTCCTCCAAAACTTTTTGGTAACTTAATCATTATAGTACCACAAACCAATCTCTAGACTCACTTTCTATCACTATATATAATAGAGAGATTTTTTTTTTTATAAGTAATAAAAGATCAAATCCTCAAAAAGTACATATGATCTTCCAATGGAAGAACAAAAGCAAAAGTCAAAATCAAAATATCAAAATCTCAAGTCCATGGCTTGAATTGCATACCATGATCAAAGTCTGGGCTACATAAGCGTAGCTTTGAAGATGGTCAGTGAAAGTGATGGCTACTATTGGACATATGAGGAGATCAGAGCTAATGAAAGTCTAGTTACAATTAACATAATCGAAATCTAATGGGGTGGAAGTAGATGGGGTGCCTGGATCTGGAACTACTTGTGGATTTTAATTTTCAAGGATCCTCCATGCAGTGATTGATGGAGATAATAAGGAGCTAACTAGTGCTTAGAATTAAGTAATGACTCTTAGTTTTACTGTATCTAACATGTGATCCCATTTAGGTGAAGAGTGTTGGAAAATGAAGGTGTTCCTAGTACGCCAAATTGCATTGATGGTGGAAAAGAATGACATGAGTTGGGCTTTCTTCGTTGTATCTTTTGTTAGGTAAATGTCTCAAAATTACTTTGCGCATTAAGGAAAAGGGCCGTGGAGAGCCCGATCGATTGGGTGGATCTCAATCGATCGGGAATGTTACGTAAAAGAGGGACGCATCCAGAGAGTGGGCCGATCGATCGGGACCCCCTGATCGATCGGGAAACGGGGTTTCCGCGCATCTATAAATACGAACGTAGGGTATGTTATAAAGGATTCAAAATCAAAGAGAGGTTTCCCTATTGCGGCGCCGCACCAAAAATATTGAGAGTGTGAGAGAGAATATTGTAATTCTTCTGTTTCAATAATAAAAGCTCCGATCTTCGCCCGTGGTTTTCTCCCCTTTCAACTGTAAAGGGGTTTCCACGTAAATCATTGTATCTATTATTTCGTTTCTCTTTTAGTCCGATTGTTTCTCGTTATTTTCGTGGTATTTGATTCGATTCAGATCCGAGTATATTGTTTATTTCCTCACAAATTGGCATCAGAGCTTGGTTCTTCGAATTGATACAATGGCATCAGGTATCAAAACCGAGGTTGAGAAATTCAATGGTCAGGGAAGCTTTAGCTTATGGCAAGTCCGTGTGAAAGGACTCCTGACTCAGAAAGGCTTGAAGAAAGCACTGGAGGGGAAAGAGAAAAAACCAGAAACTTTGAACGAGGCACAATGGGAAGAGTTGAATGAGAAGGTTGTCACGGCTATACAGATGTGTTTGGCTGATGATGTTTTGTCAGAGGTATTGAAGATTAAAACCGCAAAGGAGTTATGGGAGAAATTGTTAGACATGTTTTGCCACAAGTCAGTCTCCAACAAACTCGCAGTAAAGCGGCGGTTGTACATTTTTCGTATGTCAGAAGGTACATCTCTTAAAAACCATCTTAGCGAATTTACCTCAATTATACATGAATTAAAGGCTTTGGATGATGTCCCTGAGGACGAGGATCAAGCTATGATATTACTGTGTTCGCTCTCTAATGCGTATAAGGGCTTCGTAGAAAGCATGATATACAGGGGTAGGCCAACCATTACTGTTGATGAGGTAAAAAGAAACCTTGTGAGTAAAGAGCGGGTAGATAAGGAATTATCTAACTCAGTGAATGACTCGGGTAGTGGCTTACATGTGAGAGGTAGATCAGAACATAGGGGATCCAATGGTGGGAATAAGTCTAGGTCCAAATCTAGACATAAGAATCTGTCGTGTCACTATTGTCACAAAGGCACATAAAGAAAGACTGTTACAGATATAAGAATAAAACAAAAGAGGGTAGCAGGGGTGACCACGGTAAAGACAAGTCCGCTGAGGCTAGTGTTGTAGAGGAGGATAGTGAGGGGGAGTTTCTATTAGTTGCTGATTCTCAGTCCAGGTCCATAGATAAGTGGGTCATGGATTCGGGTTGTTCGTTTCATGTTACACCAAACAGAGACTGGTTCTCCACATATAAGTCTATACAAGGTGGGGTTGTCTTGATGGGTAATGATGCTGCTTATAAGGTAGTGGGTATTGGAACAGTCCGTGTGAGAATGTATAATGGAATTATTAGAACCTTAAGTGATGTTTGTCACGTCCCGAATTTGAAAAAGAACTTGATTTCTCTAGGTACCCTTGAGTCTAATGGGTACAAGTACACTGCTGAAGGTGGAGTCATGCGGGTCAGTAAGGTTGCATTAATTGTGATGAAAGGAAATAAGATTGGTACTTTGTATGAGCTTGCAGGTACAACCGTAATAGGTGCAGTTGCAGTTTCCACATCTGCTATGACAGATGCAGAAATCACAAGACTATGGCAAATGAGAATGGGTTATATTGGTGACAAAGCATTGTCTGAGCTGAATAAGAGGAGACTTCTTTGTGGTCAGTCAACAGGACTGATGAAATTCTGTGAGCACTGTATTTATGGGAAGCAAAAGAGAGTCAGCTTCAAGGCAGCAGTGCATCAGACCAAGGGAAAGGCTACATACATTCTGATCTGTGGGGACCTTCCAGAGTGGCTTCTAAAGCTGATGACTACTCACATTAAGGTTGCGTCTATTTTCTTAAGCAGAAAAATGAAGTGTATGATATCTTCAAGAAGTGAAAAATTCTGCTTGAAAAACAGACAGGGAAGCCGATCAAGAGGTTGAGGACTGATAATGGTCTTGAGTTTGTCGAAGGGGACTTCACTAAATTTTGTGAAGGTCAGGGTATAGTCAGACACAGGACATATACAGGTCGATCTCAGCAAAATGGAGTGCCTAAAAGGTTAAACAGGACGTTACTTGAGAAGGCTCATTGTATGCTTTCAAATGCAAGTTTAAAGAGAGAATGGTGGGCAGAAGCAGTTAGCATGGCTTGCTACCTTGTAAACAAGACACCGCATTCTTCATTACAGATGAAGACTCCTGAAGAGGTATGGTCTGGTTCAACTTTTGATTATTCTCAGATCAAAGTTTTGGTTGTCCTGCATATGCATACGTTAATGATGGAAAGCTGGAGCCTAGGGCCAAGAAGTGCATCTTTCTTGGTTATACGTCAGGTGTGAAGGGATATAGATTGTGGGATCCATGTGTTTAGAAGTTTCTGACTAGTAGAGATGTTACTTTGGATGAGTCTGCTCTACTTAATCCGCCACACACACCCTCCATTGACAGAGATACAGTTCAGGTTGAGACACCTGATGATACAGAGATACAGTCAGATCAGCAGATTGTTCAGCTAGAGAGTATTCCGGCACCTCAGGTATGGGTTTCTGATGTTGTTACTGATAATACAGAAACAGGTCAGTAGGTGGAGGATATTACCATAGCTGGTGGTAGACAGAGGCAACAGATTAGGCCTCCTGAGAGATATGGGTACGAGGAGATGATTGCCTATGCCCTCTCTACTGCTGAAACGTTAGATGACAGTGAGCCGACTTCATATACAGAGGCTGTATCGAGAACAGATGCTAAGAAGTGGCTCATTGCTATGAATGAAGAGATGCAGTCTCTTCATAAGAATCAGACTTGGGAACTGGTGAAGCCTCCCACAGGGAAAAGACTGGTTGGATGCAAATGGGTCTTCAAAAGAAAAGAGGGCATTCTTGGAGTGGAAGATGCGAGGTACAAGGCACGTTTGGTAGCTAAAGGCTACAGTCAGGTACAAGGTGTTGATTTTCATGATATTTTCGCACCTGTAGTTAGACACACTTCAATTCGTGCATTATTGTCTTTGGTTGCCATGTATGACTTTGAACTTGAACAATTGGATGTAAAAACTGCATTCTTGCATGGTGAACTAGAAGAGAGTATCTTTATGCATCAACCCAAGGGTTTTGTTGTTGAAGGAAAAGAAGATCATGTGTGTTTGCTTAAAAGGTCTTTATATGGTTTAAAGCAATCTCCTAGGCAGTGGTATAGGAGATTTGATCAGTTCATGACAAGTCATGATTACATCAGGAGTAAGTACGACAGTTGTGTGTACTTCAGAAAGACAGATTCAAGGTTTGTTTATTTGCTTTTGTACGTTGATGATATGCTGATTGCAGCACCAGATATGAAAGATGTCGATGACTTGAAATCAATGCTGAAGAGTGAATTTGAGATGAAGGATCTTGGAGTAGCTAAGAAGATATTAGGCATGGAAATTCATAGAGACCGAGAAGCTGGAAAATTATACTTGTCTCAGGAGAAGTATATTGAGAAGGTGTTAGACAGGTTCCATATGAAGGATGCTAACCCGGATAGCACGCCCTTAGCAGCTCATTTCAGACTCTCAGCATTAGATTCGCCTCATACTGAGGAGGACGTCAGGTACATGTCTCGGATTCCTTATTCTAGTGCAGTGGGCAGTATTATGTATGCGATAGTTTGCACGCGTCCAGATATTGCTTTTGCTGTGAACAGAGTTAGTAGGTACATGGCGAATCCGGGCAGAGAACATTGGCATGCAGTAAAGTGGATTCTCAGGTATCTTCGTGGAACCTCTGATTTGTGTTTAGAATATGGGAAAAGTAAGTGTTATTTGGTTGGGTATGTAGATTCTGACTATGGCGGAGACCTTGATAAGAGGAAGTCCACTTCAGGGTATGTGTTTTGTTTAGATGACATAGCTATCAGTTGGAGAGCGTGTTTGTAGCCTGTTACAGCACAATCTACTACCGAGGCCGAGTACATGGCAGTAACAGAAGCATTCAAAGAAGCCGTCTGGTTGAGAGGGTTGATCAGTGAAATCAGTGTTGAGCAGGGGACAGGTAGAGTATACTATGATAGTCAGTCCGCTATTCACCTAGCGAAAGATCAGATGACTCATCATGACCGAACGAAACATATTGATGTGAAGCATCACTTTATCAGAGATCTGATTGACGAGCGGAAGGTGGAGTTGAGGAAGATTGGGACTGAAGATAACCAGGCTGACATGTTCACAAAAGTTCTATCAGGAAGCAAGTTCGAGCATTGCTCGAATTTGGTGGGTCTTTCAGTTTGATGTATGTTAGCCCCGGTTGAGGGGGCGTTTGTGGAGAAGGTGGAGTTGTTTTATTGTTGATGTTGATTTTGAGCTAAGGTGGAGATTTGTTAGGTAAATGTCTCAAAATTACTTGGCGCATTAAGGAAAAGGGCCGTGGAGAGCCCGATCAATCGGGTGGATCTCGATCGATCGGGAATGTTATGTAAAAGAGGGACGCATCCAGAGAGCGGGCCGATCGATCGGGAAACGAGGTTTCCGCGCATCTATAAATACGGACGTAGGGTACGTCATAAAGGATTCAAAATCAAAGAAAGGTTTCCCTATTGCAATGCCGCACCAAAAATATTGAGAGTGTGAGAGAGAATATTGTAATTCTTCTGTTTCAATAATAAAAGCTCTGATCTTCGATCGTGGTTTTCTCCCCTTTCGATTGTAAAGGGGTTTCCACGTAAATCATTGTGTCTATTATTTCGTTTCTCTTTTACTTCGATTGTTTCTCGTTATTGTCGTGGTATTTGATTCGATTCAGATCCGAGTATATTATTTATTTCCGCACATCTTTGAAGAAAGGGAATTTTCACAGTTGAAAGAAGTCTCTTAAATTGCTCGAGCATGTTAAATGAGCAAAATGAGCAAAGAAGCCCATTAGTGTTAAGTATCCCAAATCACACTAGCCTATCTTTGTATTTAGTCTCTCAAGAATGGCCAATCCAGCCAGTATCTCAATCCTTTGAGGAACAAAGGCCACTATAGATTCCTTTTATCTAATCAAAGGTTAGGCTACCTAAAGCCAGTAATGTAACCCTATAAAAGGAGTTGGTTGAGAGAGTCTCTTTAGCATCATGTTGCCAATTCAAGCATCATCTATAATTGGATGAAGATTTGCTTCTTGCAGTTCCTACTTTAACAAAACCGAGGGCTTGACTTCCCAGCCAAACAAGGCACGGTGCCATACTAGATTCCATTTCCACGTATGGTACCCTTCCAAAAACTCATGTAGTCTGTGGTGTAGTGTTTTTGTGTGGAAATGGAGAAAGATGTGGATATTTATCTTTAAAGGACAATCACCAACCCTTGTGCATAGCCAAAAAAGCACTTTATTAATGCCTCTACCAATCTAGTATCGAAACCCTAAGGTTAAAAAAGAGTTGATGTGGTCTAAGTTGTGTTTGACAAAAAAAATATCTTTCCAAAGGCCTTTATCTTGCGTATGACGGGATATGCAGGGGAGGATTCGGCTGGGCGCATTTTTGAGTCTAACAAGAACAAAGCACATATAACTTTTGCACTAGCCTCGGAGTTGCATTCTACAACGTGTTATTTGCCTATACACTATAAGATGCACCCAATGACCAAGGGCATGTTTCACATTGTATTCTATTAGTAGATTTTTAACTATTTTAGAAATTAAAACTCATACTTTAATAATGATTTTTTTTTTTCTTGTTATTAATATTTTGTGTTCAGTTTCTTCCACGTTTGAGATAAAGCTAGAAAAAGGAAACCAAAAACAAAAAGATAGTTTTCAAAACCAGATGTTAGTTTATCAGAACCCAAAAAATTGAAAATAAAAAAACCATATATGATGCTGCGTAAGTACAAAAATTAGGAGAACAGAAGGTTCAACGGCCTTTCTTTAAATTTCTATCGCTAAAACAAGTAGAAACAAAGGGGAAAATTCTATTCTTAGTTCTCATAACCCGAAAATAAAAAAGAAACACATAAAAAATATTGAAAGTCTAAGAAATTGAATGAGCTAAACCCTAGACTTCATTTTGCATAAATAGAGGGGCTAATTCAACAAGAGTAAAACACTTAAAGAAAAAATATAAATAAAAAATAACTCATAATTATCTCCAAATCTAATAACTAAAAATATCCTAATAAACATCAACCTCCTCTAGTTGCACCTCTTTGCTCGCCAAACCTAACCACCCGCCAACCCACCATTCGCCATCTGACTATAGGCTGTATCATCCTCCCCGGGTTGGAGAGAATTCACCCTGGAATTCGCCGCTGGTTTAGCAGTATTGCTGTCGCCAAAGTATAGAACGCGGTGCTTGACATTGAAGACGTCAGAAGTCCTCATACTACTTGGCAATTGGAGGTCGTATGTATTGTCATTGATCTTCTCGCCAATCTTCAAAGGACCAATCTTGCATGCTGTCAGCTTATTATACTCCCATGCAAAAAAATCTCTCATGGGTTAAAATAGCCCAAACTTGATCTCCTACCTAAACTGAACTGCTCAACATCGCTTGTCACTCACCAGCTTATACTTGGCGCTTGCTTCAAGTAGCCATGCTCGGGTCTGCTCATAAATGTTCTGAAGGTTGGATACGAAGTCCTTTGCCTTGCCATGAGGACAAGTAATATCGGGAACTAGTGCCAAATCTATCAGAGACCGGGGAATAAAGCCATAAACGATTTTGAACAGTGGAAAACCCGTGCTCCTATTAACCAAGCTATTGTAGGCAAACTCCGCTTGGTACAACTTCTGCTCTCATCCCCTGACATTGTTAGGAACAAGGCAACGAAGTATGTTACCCAAAGAGCAATTTATTACCTTTGTTGGGCCATCCGTTTGAGTGTGATGTATCATGCTAAAGGCGAGAGAGGTATCAGCCATCTTCCACAAGGTCTTTCAAAAGTGATTCACAAACCGCACATCCCTATCCAAGACTATGCTGGTTGGCAACCCATGAAACTTGTACACTTCATGGGAATACAACTTAGACACATGTACAGCGTCAGCGGCTTTCTTGCACCCTATGAAATGCACGACCTTGGAGAATCGATCTACAACAATGAAGATTGAATCTGTTCCTCCTCGCGTCCTCGGTAACCCGAACACAAAGTCCATGCCAATATCCGCCCAAGGTTGACTCAGATCAGCAATGCCATGTATGACCCCTCATTGGACATCGCGCCTTTTGATATTTGATAGATACGGCAATGGTTGAAAAATCTCTCCACCTCTTTTCTCAACGAAGGCCAAAAATAAATGGCGCTCACTAGCTTGAGCTTCTTGTCTCTTCCCATATGCCCTTCATTGTACATCTCTTAGATGATCTTGAGATGCAAACTCGAAATTTGGTATGCATAGCTGATTTCCCTTGAAGAGAAACCCATCATGTATGGAATATCCGAGCACCGAACTAGATTGAGCTTCCCACCAAATCTCCCCAAGGCAAGATCATTTTTGTACTACTCTGCCAACTAATCAAAACCAACCACAAGAACTCTGCTATCGGATATGATGAGAGTGGGTTTACCCAGTACATCAACAACCTTGTTTAATGCACCTGATTTGTGCTTGATCACAAAGTGAAAGCGCTGAATGTCACTCACCCATTTTGCATGCCAGCTAAATAGCCTGTCTTGGCTGCTGATGTACTTTAGTTCAATGTTATCCAAGTATAATATGAACTCCAAGTATAATATGAACTCCATGTTGGCTAGATAGAACTTCTAATGCCTCAACGCTCTCACCACAGCATAGAACTCAACGTCATAAGTTGAATAGTTTAACATAGTCACATCAAGTTTCTCATTAAAATACGCAATAGGATGCCCTTCCTGACTAAGTATTGCACCAATGCCAATCTTGGAGGCGTCGGTGTGAAGCTCGAACGTCTTCTTAAAATCTATTAAGGCTAATACAGGGGCCATGGTTAACCCCTCTTCACTTCTTCAAAGGCGTCAGTTGCTGCTGGAGTCCAAGCAAAGAACTGCGCATCATGTAATCCATGATTGGCACCATGATTGAACTAAAGTTTGGCATAAACCTTGTTGGAACCAGTGTCTTGAAAACCCAATTATTTATTTTTAAAAATTAATAAATAAAATTATTTTATTTATTTTATGTGTGATTATGGTTTATGAGTCAAATATGCATATGATTATTTCTAAAACGCTCCATGAGATGGACGTAATCTAATACGACATGTCATAGTTTTGTTTAAGTGGTTAATGAGATTGAGTCACTGATAGACTTAAATCAAAATTGTAACATATTGTCAAAGTAAGTTCATAGTCAGTGATAAGTTCTGACAACTTATCTGATAAGACTATAACTTGACACCTTAGATTGATTGTGAAGGTCACGTGGATAGGGATCCAGAAGTATCATAGTTAGTGTTCGTCAATAAAATTGGAACATTAAACTGGACCACTAGCATTGTTTATTACTTAACTGCTATCAGAAATAAATAGTTCTTTATGATTAGGCTATAACTCCAAATCCTGAGATTGTCTTGAACTCGTGCACGTAGTGTTCGACACTTTAATGTACTCAAAGTGAGGTCCTGTAAAGAGGCCAATAGACTACGTACGTTGGGTGACTGCATGAAATGCAGCAAGAATCTCTTATGAGATACAGATGTCCCCTTAAGTAGATTCGCAAGTGTTCGAAATTTTGAAATCCTTGGTCAAAGTATTCCTAGTGTTCATCACTAGAATTGATACGAAGAATATGTGCTCGTGTCACAGAATTATTCGAAAAGTGTGAGTCAGGAACTTAAGGAGAAGTTGTAAGAAGTATAATGATGGTAGTTTTAATTATTACTTCTCATGGATATTAAATAAAGCGGTTTATCATTCAATTATTACAAATTTAGAATTATCGAATAAATAATTTAACTCCAGAGTGCAGTAGGATTTATTTAGTAGAATTAAGTCCTATTAAATGGTAATCAAATATTATCATGAGATGATAATGAGCTTTGACCCATTATGAGTTAGATTGAAATTGTTCCTAAGATCCGTATGCAAGCCTCTAATTTTACACTATCAGATAAATATTAAAGAACTCATGAGATGAGTAAATTTAATTTTGCTAAACATTATTTATTAGATGAATAAAATTGAAAAATATAAAATAAAATTATTTTGTTAAAACAAAATTTATAAGATGAATTTTTACATGTGGGAAGCAAAACAAAAAAGGAAAAGGCCACATAAACATGTCACAATCCGAGTCGCGCCCACTGGGCGGTCTAAAGGGGTGATCCATGCCTTTGAGCGCGGACCAATCAGAGGGCGATCCGGGCCATTAGGGGCTGACCAATGGCACATTCTGGGTGCAGATTTTTTAATTGTTAAAACAACGTCGTTTTTTTGTTTGCTTTTGTATCCCACATTGAATTTTACTATTTTTTCACTCTGTTAGCCTATTATAAATAGATGTCCTGGAATTAAGGCTTAGCATTGAATTATTCAATCAAAAATTAAATAGTTTTCTAAAAGTGTTAACTTTCAGAGAAATAAAAGAGGAGAAATTTTTGTTGAAAATTTTTCTCTAAGTTTAATATTTTTCGGAGCTCACATTCCAGGTATTTAGAAAAGATTGCATAAAAGGTCTCGTAGTCTTGGTGATTTCTTGGAATGACACTGTGGTCTACATCCAGGTATTCTTCTTTCCTTTTCTTTTAGTTTTTGCTTTTCTATTTATTTTTAATATTTTATTATGCTAGCTGTTTATGTTATTATTATGAATGTATTATAGTAAAGGCATGTAGGTTTAAAATTATGAATTTTAGATTTGTAGATTTGGAATTGGAAATTCTAATTCGCTAGTAAGTTTAAAATTAGAATTTTAAATCGTTCCGCTACCATTAATTTGATTAACTTAGGGAAGATTTTTGAAATACATCCCAACAAACCTTCTGTAAAAAGACGCCAAACCATAAAAGCTTCTTGCCTCACCTATTGTCTTCGGCTATGGCCAATGCCAAATAGACTCAATCTTTCCTTCTTTAGCCGCTTTGCCATCCTTGGACAAAATAAACCCAAGGAAAGTCAGCTGGTCCTTCATGAACTCGCACCTCTTCAAAGCGGCGTATAAGTGCTACTCCCTCAAGGTGCTTAATACATCCTTAAGATGCTCCAAATGTTGAACTCGGTTCTAGCTGTAGATCAAGATATCATAAAAGTGGATGACAACAAATCTTCCAATGAATGGACGTTGAACCTGATTCATGAACCGCATGAATGTGCTTGGCGCATTAGATAACTCGAATGGCATGACAAGCCACCTGTACAACCCCTCCTGTGTCTTGAAGGCGGTCTTCCATTCATTTCCTACAGAGATGCGGATCTAATGATACCCGTTTTTCAGGTCCAACTTGCCAAATACCTTCGAATTCTGTAGCTAATTAAGTAACTCTTCTAATATTGGAATAGGAAATCGGTAGCATACCATGATCTTGTTGATGGCTCAGCTATCTATGTACATCCGCCTACTACCATCCTTCTTTGGCATCAATATAGCGGGAATAGCGCAACGACTCAAACTCTCTCGGATAAAGCCTCTGGCGAGTAATTCCACCACTTGGAGCCTCAACTTCTCATACCCTGCCAAGACTAATCCAATAATGCGGCTTATTCGGTAAGGCAACTCCTGGCGTTAGATCAATCCGATATTGGATGTCCCTCAAAGGCGGCAACTTATCCGGTAACTCTTCCGAAAATACGCTAGTGAACTTCTTCAATAGGTCCTCAACTTCACTCAGTATCTCCTCATATTCCGCCTTACTCTCCTTCCCAATCAACACGAAGACAACTCTATTCTCTCTAATCTCCTTGGCGAACATAGCCCTGACTTTTAAGTTCGGGTTCTCAGCTACTAGTGCTCGTGGTGCCTCCTCCTTTTTGGAAAACAAGATGATTTTTGTTCCCATCAAAGAAAACTATATGTATTCTTCTGCCCATCTTGTATGGCACCTTATCAAACTGCTATGGACGCTGCAACAACAGGTGGCATGCATCCATTGTGACTATGTCACACCACCATATCTCGATACTTCAACCCAATTGAGAAATTAACCAAACATTGCTTCGAGATAGTTACTTGGCTCCCTTTCTTGAGCAAGATAGCTTGTAAGGGTTTGTGTCCACTTCTGTCTTCAAGCTCAACTTCTAGACAGCCTCTTCGGAAATAACGATCTCACAACTTTCCGAATCAACCACCGGCCATCACACTCTTTTGCCAATGGTACAAGTCATCTGAAAGATATTATTCCGCAACCAGTCGTCTCCCTCTACTTCTTTAGGCTCTAAGCATACTCGTCTAATCACAAGTAGGTGACCCTCGTCACCTGGAACGATGTCCTCCTCTACTGGCGCCAACTCATCTTGCACCTCCTCCTCAATCACCACGCCATCTTCAGAATGGAGCCCCTCGATGAACAAACCCTTACCCGGTCTGTCACCCTCTCGACACTCAATAGCATGATGTCCCGTCCCTCCACACTTGAAACAAAGGGTTCTAGAGCTACCCGCCAAGTCTTGATTAACCGGTTTACCGGCATTGGCGACTACTGGTTTCATCTGCACGCTTGGGTTTGAAGGTACTCTTGCTTGGTCATGCCCATTATTCTGAGTGCCCCTAGTTCTATCAGCCTGACGTCACCTCTGTTGCTTCTCGATGTTCATGCCCTCTGTCTTACCTCCGAGACCGAGAAGATGTCAAACATGTTCAATACCTCCAGTATTGATTCCTTCAATCTGCCAACATATCAATCCACCAATTGCTCCTCCAATTCCGCCAAGTTGTTCCTGGCAAATAAAGAGAAGAATTCTACTGCGTACTCCTTTATGGTTCGAGAACCATGACGCAAGCTTTGCAGACATTGATACGTGATCTTGGTGTGATTGTGGGGCAAGAAGGCGCTTCTTATATGCTTCTTCATTTTCTCCCACACCTCTATCTTCACCTTACCCTGTCTAAGCACGGTATGTTTCAGCTGCTGCTTCCAGGCAGCGGCCATACCCCTCAACCGGGTAGCAACCAATGGCGCAAGTTTGTGCTTCGAAAGCTCCTTGAACTCGATTATTTCTTCCACTGTAACAAGCCAATCCTGGAACCCGTCTGGGCGTCCTCTTGAATTTTGATCCGAAGCCCGGATTCCCACCTCTGATCATCAACATAATTGGTGCCTCCTATATTTGGTCGATTTCTCCTCACGCACCAATCCTGAACTTCAAATTCCAGGAATGGGATGTGGAAGCTCTCATCCATGTCTTCCTCACCACCTCTGCCAACGGGTTTTGAGGCTGAGCCGCAGGTGCTTGATCGGGATTCCTTCCTAATTGAATCCAGCACAGCTCGATTCATCAAAATTTCCCTTCTATCTCCTCGAATCTCCTCTCGGTCTGTCATTGAAAATCACGCTCGTATACATGTCCGACAGCGATGTACCTCTGTTGCCCATGGGCTATCTCAAAAACCATTATGAGCTTTGATATCAACTCATGCAGCACGAGTACATAAAATTAGGAAAACGGAAGGTTCAACGGCCTTCCTTTAAATTTATATTGCTAAAACAAGTAGAAAAAAAATGGGGAAAAAATTCTAGTATTAATTCTCATAAGCCAAGAATAAGAAAGAAACACATAAAAATATTGAAAGTCTAAGAAATTGAATAAGCTAAACACTAGACTTCCTCTTATTTAAATAGAGGAGCGAATTCAGCAAGAGTATAATACTTAAAAATAAAAGATAAATAAAAAAAGTAGCTCATAATTATCCTCTAATCTAATAACTAAAGATATCCTAACAAACATCAACCTCCTCCAGCCGCGCCCTCTTGCTCGCCAAGCTTGAACACCCGGCAAGTCTACCCATCAATCGCCATCTGATTATGGGCTGCTTCAATATGAAACAGCCCCTAAAATATCTTGATCTGCCATCTATTATGACTTAGGCCAAGGTTAAATTTAGTGGTTCCAATCTTGAGCAGACTCTCTAGAGCATAATCAAGATGCGTTTAGTTCAACTTCTTTTCATCTTTTCATTTTTCAACTTATATGTTTGAAGAAGTTCTATATATTTAAGGGTTATAACCTTTTGTAATGAAGTCTTTGGTTATGCAATGTAGAAATACTTTATGTAATAAAATATTTGGATACATATTTGAAAAAGAACTTTTCTCTTTCTCTCTACAATCGCCCCTCCACTTATCCATTAAAAATTAAACCCTAATTTTTAAAGTTAATACTGTCTCTCCCCTTCTCTCTCTTCAACTATCCGTCGGGCCACGGTTCGATGGATATACCTCAGTTCTAGCCACATCGTTTTTAAAATATGAGGACTCGTAGGGGACAACTGGATTAGTTATTTGGTTTTACTTCTCTTGTTGTACGAATTCTAATATAATTTTATTTTGATATGTAGGTATGTTTATATTTTTAATTTTCAAATGGACTTTATGTTTTATATATACATAATAATTATTATTTATTAATTTTTTATATTTTTAATAAATTTGGATCCCACATCGTTGGAGTCCTGGATTTGCCAGTGTCCCCAAGTGTACTATTGCCGTAGTAAATCACCAACCCTCTGTGATATAGTTGTTGTATGGTGAGCCACCTACCCTCTTCAATGTAGCTTTGAATAGAGGAAGCCAGAAACTCTCGTCAAATCAAACCACCCACAAGCAAATCTCTCACAAACACACTCTCTCCCCTGCTCAGGTACGCTCTAACTCCTCACATCTTTCCCTTCTTTCTTCTCTTCTAAACCATCAACCTCAAGCCCTTTTATAATTGAGTCGCCTAATTGAATTAATCTAATTCAAAATACATATTCAAATCAAACGCATTTAGATCACTCAATCTTATTCAAATACGACCCAATGGTATCTTAACCAAATCTCTCCTAAATCATAACAATGTCTAATTTTGAGGTAACAATATCCCAACATAGAGGATTCCGAGTGTAGCAAGTCGTAATGATAGAACCGACAGTAATGGCACAGGTGACGGTAGAAGTGAAAATAAACCATGGTGGTCAAACTTTGAAGCTAAAACCGTAGTTTTAGAGCATCTTTCTAAATAAGTTGTGAAAAAGATCCAGTTAATTTTGCTTCACTAGAGAATACTAGAAATAGAAAATGAAAATGCAATGCAACAACAAAAAAGCAAGGGAGGGGAAGTAAGCAATCATCAACAGAAGTGTAGGCTGTTTTCATCACAATATTTTTATATAATGATGTATTGTATCAATCTATCTCTAATAAAACGTCTAATACGCATACATCCAATATGCATCGAAGACATGTTTTGCTGAGAATTTCAAATGTGAGTTTAGTTAAATTGTCTTACATTGGATTTGTAAAAAAGAAAATCAACATATAAGGATACGTTCTATTTTAGGTTAAATATATAGGTTCGATGGTGCAAGATAAAATATTTTCATGTAGTAACCTTTACTCTTTTTTGGTAAGTAAATTAAGGTTAAAAAGGTTAATGGGTCAAAACTTCATCCAACCCACTATAGGGATGAGTTGTCAACTTGACATATGTTGGGCTGACGGTACAAAAATATTGAGCACAGTCAGATTAGATAAAAAATTCCCAATTTAACTCAACTTGTCGAGTTGTCTCAAGTATGTTACAATCAACTGGGATCAAAGGTCAGACTCGAGTTGACTTTAAAGTGTTTTTTTTTTTTTTTACTTACAATTTTTTTTTAAAGTAAAACATGTGTAAATTTTGAAGATATTATCATAAAAAAGGTCAAAAATTTTAACAATTTTGTAACACAGGTAAAAATGTGTAACTTTAAATGAATCTAAGTCATGTTGGCCAGCCCACGCGGTAGACACGTCTCGTGCCAACTATGGGAAGGGCATTGTTGTGTTGGATCAAAGCGCCAAAAATCCCTATATATAATTCTAATTTGTGTTAATTTGCTTTCTTAATTTAACAGGCCAACTTATTGGCCATTAACGAGCTAGGTCGATCAAAGTGGATCTAGCCGATCGGGAGTCAACTCAACCTATTAGTCACATTTTGTAACAACATTTAGCTCATATTGAATTAAAAGTCTTGAAAAATTTTCACTCCATGTGAGGTTAAGTTTTGAACCAGGAGGACTAGTGCAACACTTTATCAAGAGTAAACACAGGAAAAAATTTTAAGAGAGTAACCATTAATTAATCATTACTATCCTCAAATCAAACTAATGCCGTTATAAATATAATGAGTTATTCCACCTAATGTCAATTTATTTTAAGATAAAACATCACTTAAACTTATATGTAGATCGCATATATATGTCAATTTTTATGAGCCGAGCATAAGTAATGAAATTTCACATGTTTTGTAAGGGAGAAAGGGGGTTGGGGTAGTGACAGGATTTTGTTGATATGCGTTGAGGGTAGGCAAGGAGTGAGAGGCCGCACATGCAATTGAATTTTACAAAGACGTACAAAGCCAGAGGTCACTTTCCTTGCGCCCCCTTCTTTTGGCATTTTGATTACGACACCTCCCCACCCTTAACTCTCCTTCAGTCTATTCCCTTTTCCTCCTTTTCTTATATTTTTTAAGATATTTGAAGTTTGAATATTTATTATTTAAGATGTAAAAATTTTATCATTTAGATATCTCATGTTAAAATTTGAAGAAAGTTTGTGTAATCTGACCTCTTTGTATTAGGTAATTAATATTGATGTCTTATATTGTTACAGTTATATATATGAGATATGTTAGCATTTTCAATGAAAATTCGGCAAATTACGATAAATATTTAGAGGATTCTAGTAGAGGGTACTTATAAATTGCCGAAATTATTTGTTGTTTCCGAATTTTCTGGCAAAAAGATTACAAGATTCTAACACAAGACACCTACAAATTAATGAAATCATGTTCCACGTCAACATTTCTTTTAAAAAAAAAAATTTGAATTTCATTATAAGACACTTGATTGATAATTTTTTTTAAATCTAAATCTAAGTGATAAGATATTACTGTACATATGACAATGCTAAAACACCTAGGTGGTAAAAGACCAAAGCTCAATATATATCGGTGATAAATTTGCTTTCTTGATAAATAAATTAACTGTATATTTACTTTTTTTTCCTCTAAGTAAAACCACAAACATTCGGAGAAACGATTGTCTAACCACCTATACTAAACCCAATAACTCTTTTATACTTAATTAGTACTCAATTTATAAATCTATCTATTATATTATTACAAAACTCCATTCCCCTTAAACCCCCCTAAAATTCTCCTTTCTAAGAATCCTCCAATTTTACGTCATTTCTTCACAAAGTAACTTTTTCAAAAAAAAAAAAGGCACCCATTAAGAAAAAGACATATGTCTTGATGAAAGAACATATCTTTTAATAAATAGGTATCTTTTTTTGATATGTTTCTTAGTAAAAAAACATGTCTTTTAGTGAAAAGACATCTATTAAAGAAGAGATAAATCTATTAATGAAAAGATGTGTCTATTAACGAAAAGACTCGACCATTGTATTTTGATGGAAGTCATCCATCTTCTCTATAAATAAGATCATGGTTCTTTGTCTACCATAACATATAAACCTATGAACATAAAATGGTACCAACAACAAAAAACGGCAATTCTCGGCGCATAATTATCGGCGTTTATACAAACGTCGAGAAATCTCGGCGTTTAAATGCGTCGAGACAAAGCGTCAAAAATTCTCGGTATTTTTGAACGACGCAAAAAATATCGGCGCTTATAAATGCCGAGATTATCGCCGGGTATAAATACCCCGAACAAACCCTAACCCTCATTTCTCGCACTCTCACCGTCGTCTCTCACCCTCACCTCCCGCAAACCCTAACCCTCGTCTCTCACCCTCACCACGTCACCTCTCACCGTCGCTGCCGGCGTTCTCCTCTCACCGTCGCCGCCTGGCTTCGCCTCTCACCGTCGCCCCCCGGCATCGCCTCTCACCGTCGCTACCAGCGTTCGTCTCTCACCCTCACCTTCCGATTTCAGAGTTGCTCTTGCTTTGCTGTTAGTATGTGATGTCCTTGCCCTAGTTTCGGTTTTTATTTTTATTGGACTGCTTATTCTTCTACAAGTGTTATATCATTTGAGTTGGTTGAAGTAGTTTTATTATAGTTTTGTATTATCGCCGTTTCACACTTTCCCCTGCTTCTTGCGCATCCTTAATGCTATGGTTCGAATGATTCTATCGTTGCATCTCATCATTTCAATTGATGGTGCTTAAGAACATTTAGAAATGATGGTGCTTGTGTGAACTTCTCTAAGTTGGTGCATAAGGGTCGATTGTTGAAAGATGATCCATTTGTCATCTCATCTCAAGCAAAGCAAGTTTTCTATATTCAAGATGAGATGCAAAAGGGATGGTATCATGTCATTAAGACTAAACCTAGGGACTTGTATGATCTAGGTGAGATTTGATCTTTTTTTTTTTTAGAGTTGTGAAATAATGTTACGTGTTGTTACATTTTGTCCATGTATGTTAGTTTTCTTTTGTACGTGTTGTTTTATTTTGTTCATGTATGTCAGTTTTCTTTTGTACGTGTTGTTTTATTTTGTCCATGTATGTTAGTTTTCTTTTGTACATGTTGTTTCATTTTGTCCATGATCTTTGTTTCATTATTGATTATTTGTTTTACGGAACATATTTGATTCTTATTTTATTTTTGTACGTTCTATTATACATCTACTAATTCCTTTGTTTTTGGAAAAGCGTGGATTCACAATGAGGAGGTTTTTTAGAAGTGGCAAATCAGTGCAGTCCTCAACAGCAACACCGAAAAATGAAGGAGGTGATGACAGTCGGCCAAGACCGTCAACATCTGAAGCAGAGGGACCAGTCAGGGAAGCTGGTGTTTGGTCCACTGACGTGCCATTTGATGAGAGGGAGCTACTTCAACTTATCGGTAAATGTTTTCAATTTTATAGCATTAATTATGGTAATAATTTTCCAATCAATTAGAAAAGTAATGGTATATCTTAATCGTTAATAGATGGCTAAGGTAACTTGAGTACCTTAAGGACGATACCAGTTAAGGAAGTATGGCATCTTCCTGAAGGTGTAAGAATTATTGTGCGGTTCAATTACCTACGCCAACCAATTAGAAAGGGTGGCGATTTGTTGATCCGGTTTATTGGAGAGGTTGCAAAAACGGGACGGTTTTGTCCGCTCGGAGTAAGAGATTGGCGTACGATGAATGACCAATACAAAGCAGAAGCTATTGAGGTTATCCGAGTAAGTATTATTTATATCTGAAGTTTACTTTATATATATGATATAATATGTATGTCTGAAGTTTTTGAACTTTATCATTGTATTAATTAAGGTTTTATACTCTTAATTGTGTTAATTTAATTCAATAGTATAATTGGCAATAGGTTCTTCTATCAAATTTTACTGTTCGAGTGAATTGGGATATAGCACTGAAATGTGGTTGCTCTCTTACTAGTACAACTACTACTTTATGCCTTCCTACTATTCCCTTGCCTTTTTGTGACATTATTGTTGGATTTTATATTTTAGGGAAAATTTTCAAGGCCCAGTGATGTATTGATTGATAAATCAATACTACAGCATCTTGGCAAAATGTGGAGGGGTTATAAGACGAGCTTGAAAGATCAATATTACCAAGGGAACAAAACTGAGGCTGAAGTTATTGCAACAGTGCCACGAGGAGTTAATCGTGACCAATGGATAACTTTGGTACATTTTTGGTTTTCTCCACAAGGCAAGGTAAAACAATTTCTTTTTAAGTAATTTTTGATTGGTCAAAAAGGGGGAAGCAGATTGATATTGATTATGAATGTAAAGTTTTTCTTGGATTGATGTTGATTTCCAATGTCAGGAGAAGAGTAAATGCGGCAAAGAAGCGCGTGCCAAGCAGAATCAGTTTCACACGACTGGTTCAACAAGTTATGCCAATAAAAGAGATAGTTTTGTAAGGACTTCAGTATATGTTTAGTGTATTATTACTATCTACCTGTTAAATTAGTTAAGACTTATGTTGACGTGTTGATTGTAGGAAATTAATAAAGGGAGGAAGCCCACCAGTATAGAGTTTTACCAGGAAACTCATACCAAGAAAAGTGGTGGCTTTTTTGAGAACACGGTTTCACAAGAATTTATGGTGGGTTTTATTATTATCTCACATTTCTTTTAATTTAAATGTATTTAATGTCTTTTTCTCTTCTTTGTAGGATACAACTAGAGAAATAGTTGAGGCTCGACTTGGATCTTCTTCCAGACCTCGATCAGAAATCGAGGAGGAAGTATTTGCAGAGCTAATGTATGAACAGGAAAATCCGGGCTATCGAGCGGTAGGCTATGGATTTGGCGTGAAGAGGAGCGATATATACGCAGTCAGGGGTGAACTAAAGAAAAAGGGACTCGACCGTACCGGTGATCATGTCGAATTACAAAATATGAAAATAGAATTGGCCAATGTAAAGCAGCAAATGAGAAGGCTCCTACCCATCTATGATGCTGTTTCTTCTGGCCAAGCATCATATGAAATGATAGCAGAAGATCGAGTAATTATTACTGCGGTTGCTGATCCGGTAAGATAATCTATTTAATTTGTATTTGTTTGTACTATAATGCAAATAATTGCCTTTCTAATCCTTTGTAAATAATGAAATTGATGATGTGAATGATTGAGATAAAAGGTGGCATTGGGGTTGGTACTTTTGGGAAACTATATGAATTTATCATGTGAAGCAAAATTTTGGATCAGATATGCTTGTCTTGCTGCTTGAAAAGATGGTTTAGTTTTTGGATGTTTTGACACTTCTTCTACTAAATCTTTTCTCTAATAACTTCATTGATAATCCTCTTTCAATTTTCCCCATATGAAGAATAGCCTAACTTTAGACAACAAGATATAATTTGAATCATGTGTGTTGTGCTTTGCAAGATGTGGCAGAGAGTGGAATCTCATGTGCTATATTGTCGCCTTAAGATATTGCAGACTCTTCATTTGCTTCAAGCACATACTAGATAGAAATGAGAATGGAGGGCAAGCTAAATAGGTGGCAATCACATGATATGAAAGTCATGAGATGCAGCACAACCTAGGCCTCCCTCTATTTACTCTTACTTCCCTTCCAAAAGGGATTGTGGACACTTGAGGGTTGACGGGTTCCGATAAATGATTTCATGTGCTCATTGTTATTGATTTATGTGATAGTAAACTGGTAGATTGATATTTTGTACATAAGTAATGTTATTATTGTGTTGTCTATACAGGGTAGAGATGAATCGGGATCAGGTGACGGTGAACCCTCAAATTTTTTTGCATCTCCAAGCACGCCAAGCTCATTCGGTTGATTGATATATTTGTGAAGAATGTACTTGACTAAGTTGGCATTGTATATTTTTTTTTTTTTTGGTTATTAGATTAATTATGTTGATATTTGGAGTGGAAAAAATCTCAAATTTTGTATTGAACTATCAAAGTACATTGACAATGATGTAATATTTTGATTGTCGAATTCGGAATCTTATGAAAAATTTATCAATTTAGTTGATATTTTTTTATTAAGTAATTTTGTATATATATATATATATATATATATATATATGTGTGTGTGTGGAAAATATGCACAAATAAATAGACAATACAGGCTATTTGTAAAATGTCCATGCTAAGAAGTAAAAATAGGGTATTTAAAAAACTCGAAAAATCTCGACAATAAAAAACGCCGAAAAATATCGGCGCTTATAAGCACCGAGAATACCGGCATTTATAAGCGCCGATATTTTTCGGCGTTTTCTTTCTCGGCGCTTGTCCTAAGCGCCGATAATGAAATTCTCGGCGCTTTTTTGCGCCAAGAATTCCAAAAAAAAGCGCCGAGATTTACCCTTTTTTGTTGTAGTGTGTTAAGAGGGAGAAATCAAATTTTTTTGGTATCCATAAACAACGATCAATCAAGGATTGCTATTAATTGAGGTATGGTCTTAACCTTAATGTGTGAAAATTATGAAGTTCAAAATCTATTAGAATTTTTATTGTATGCCCTAATGTTTATACATAATACAATTATAATATAATAATATAAAAAATTAAGAAATACAAATACCTCCATGAATAGCACGGGATAACAATTGTGTTATATTATTGTGACATGAGTGGAAAAAAAGACATGCCAGTTTGGTAGATGTTCATGTGGACACCTTGTCTTCAAGGATACCATATTAGACTATACATTATTTTTCTTCACCAAAGTAGAAACTTTATTTTTCTTGTCATTTTTTGAGAAAAGGCCACTTCAATAATTGTATCTTATTGTAGAGAAGTTATTATTATTAGGGAAAAAATTATTATTATTATAGTAATAATGTAACTTATAAATAATGAAAGAACAAACTTAAAAACTATATTCTTGCTCTGTTAATAACAATTATAGCATATGTCAATATTAGTACTCAATTTTATATGAATATTTAGAAATATAAGATACAAAAAGTAACTTGTACTTGAAAAAGTAAATTGAATATTTAAAGAGATAGAGAGACAATATTAAACTTATGACTAAATTTTTTATCACAGTATCCGATACCAATTTACTAGGACTAAGCAGAGAAAAAATATTTCATCTATAATCCTGCGTAATCTTGAATGTTATTACAGGTAGACCATCATCTTGAAGGCCCCAACTGATTCTATCATAGAGATCTTCGGTTACCTCATTCACTGCAAGCAAACTGGCTTATCGATTATCAAGCTACCTATCGAGCTGTTAAAATTTTTCCTCATCATGGTTTTTAACAATAAAACTTTCCTTGCTTATCCGGTACATTTAGCATTTTTCATTACCTAAGAGTAGTGATATGGGTACCTAAAGGATACACCCAATGTACATGGAAATGTAAATAGCTTATAGAAATAGTTACATAATATTACATTTTATAAATCAATGAAAACTGGGTAATGAAAAAGCATTTTATATTAAATAGCAACCTTCCCAGTAATTGGGTAATTACTATATAACTATTGGGCTATAACAGAATAGGCCCAACAACATCAGGCCCACCACAAAATTTAGCCCAACTCAGCCCATTTATAGTAAGACCGTCTACCGTTTCCTATTGAACACCCCTGGTACCCTGTTAGTAAAATATGACACGATGTCTATCATTTGCCTTATATATGAAAGATTTGGTCAAAAGTTTGTTAACTTATAAAAGTAAAAGATAATATCAATCACAATAGTAGTAGTAAAAGCATAACACACAGTCAAAGATAGAGTACAATCAATATTTTGAGATTTAAAGGGACAAATTTAGTAAAATATAAAATATAAATATTTACTTTGGTATATGTATCAATTATTTTTACTATCATTTATTTTTTAAATGAGAAAAAATATAGATACATCTTATATACATATATTATATGGATAACATTAAGAAAACGAGTATTTTATCATATTATTGGGTATTATATGTAGATGCCCTTTTAAAAGGGAATGTATACATACATATTTAAAATTTTCATTATATGTGTGTCTTTACAAAAGCTCTGTATCACATCCGCATACGTAAGCAGTTCTTTTAGGCTCCTAATTTGTTATGAGCACCTTTGAAAATTAGTATCGCATATTACTATTTATAATGTAGAAATAACAACTTATGCATAATACGTTACAAAGGTATGTGTCCATAGATAATATAAAGCATCCACATATTAATTGGCATCATAATTGAAAGATCTTAGTTGGTAAGTATATGACTTAAACCATGCCTAATGAGGATTAAATTAGGTAAAATGAGTTAAAATGAGACTAGCTATTAATAGGGTTATTACAAGTTAATTAAAACGCATCACTTAGCTTACCAAGTATAAGTAAAATGCCGCATTTAGCTAATAAGTCAGAATTCAAAATTTGCTTAATGGGTATTGTGCATATTACCCCTATCCGGTTGTACTAATTACTTGCCCTGCCATTGTACTATCGTTGCCCGAAGTATTGGAGCTGCCCGTGTACTACACCATTACATTGTACTACAAAGTTTCTTTGAGAAGCATTCTCCTAGCCTCATCTCGTCTAGTTTTTCATTGGACACGTGTCACTCAAGTACCGACTAAGATTGTGTTTCTTTAGAGTGATATGGTTCTTTGGATTGGAGCAAAATGAACAGCTGTGATGTAAAGGAGTGGGTGACACACGGATTGGTCGGGGGGAGATATATAAGCCGTAGTTTTTTGTGTTAGAGGCAGTGAATAAGCTCATTTTTACTTTGCCTTCCCAAATTTTCACTGGCTTTCTCCCTCTTCCCTTGCCATCTGCGAAACCCTAACCCTAGATCCCTTCATTGAGCCTAATTCATGGAGGTTTCAAGCTCGTGACCCAAGATCCTTAAAGATTCAAGCTACTGGAGTGAAGATTGGTAAGATTTATGGTTAGTTCCTTAGGTTTCTAACTAGGAAGCCAAATCTGAGTCAGTAATTTTGGGTTCTTGTGTTGTAGTAGTTTGACTCGAGTTGTAATCAGTCTAAACTTGTAATAGTCATCATTAATAGTGGAGATTTCTCTAAGATTAAGGAGTCAAGGACTACAAGCAGTTAGGGTCTGAACCTCGTAAAAATTCTTGGTGTTCTGGTGATCTTTGCTTTGGTTTTTCGCTTAGTAGTTGATATCTCTTGTCTATAATTCGTATTTTTGTGACTTGTACCAAAGTTAACTCGCAAATAACGCTAACAAGTGGTATCAGAGCCACAGTTCTTAAGGAAGATTTGTGAGATGGTTGTGGTTAAGAACGATATAGAGAAGCTCAATGGTAGGAATGATTTTGAACTCTAGAATGTCAAGGTCAAGGCCTTACTGATGTCCATGGGGACTAGCTCCATGCTACTACCAGAGAAGGATAAGCTGGCAGGTCTTATAGACAAAAAGAAGGCCAACATGTTGGCTATGGTGCATGGTAATATCCTTTTATGCCTTACTAATACTAATG
Source organism: Simmondsia chinensis (assembly GCA_018398585.1). Classification (NCBI taxonomy): domain Eukaryota; kingdom Viridiplantae; phylum Streptophyta; class Magnoliopsida; order Caryophyllales; family Simmondsiaceae; genus Simmondsia; species Simmondsia chinensis. The sequence goes on from JAGTTD010000011.1 coordinate 26,857,667, forward strand.
CTATTCTCGCTAAAATTTCTAGTGAAAAAAGTGCTTCTGATGTGTGGTCTATGTTAGAAGAGTTGTATTCTTCTAAATCACTAGCTAATAGTGTACTTTACATGGAAAGATTCTATACTTTTAAAATGGATGAGAATAGACTTCTTTAGGATAACTTAGATAAATTTCATAAGGTTTTAGCTGACATAACTTCTTTAAAAGTTGAGATACCTGATAAAGTTCAGGCTGTAATAATATTAAGATCATTTCCTAAATTTCTAAAGTCACTAAAAGATAACCTAAGATATAGAAGAAAAATAATATCCTTAGAAGAAGTTGAGGATGCTCTTAGATCCAAAATTGTAGAACTTAAAAAAGAGGGCAAATACATTATTGGCCACCATAACAACAGTAACAATAACGGTGATGGACTTACTGCTAGAGGAAGACCTAAAACTAGGGATAACTAGAACAATAAACGTAGTAAATAGGTCACAGTCTAGAGGTAAGAAGGATCTGTCCAATACTAAGTGTTTTGACTGTGGTGAGTTATTGTGGTAAGTTAGGGCATGTTAGACGTTATTGTCCAAACAAAAACCAAGCTAGTGCTAATAATACTATTTCTGATGATTATGAATCCGGTGAAGTGCTTGTTGCTTCTTCTACTGTTACAACAAATGAATGAGTTCTTGACTCCGGATGTAGTTTTCACATGACTAGTGGTAAATCTTACTTTTCTGAATACAAATGTGTGAATGGGGGAAGGTGATGTCAGGTAACAACTATGCCTGTAGGCTAGTAGGAGTTAGGTCAGTTAGGGTTAGGCTAACTGATGGGACCAATTTTATTTTTAAGGGGGTAAGGCATGTACCAAAATTAAAAAGGAGCCTAGTGTCCCTAGGACAACTTGACCTAGCTGGTTTTACCCTCAAGGCATGTTAATGAGAGATGAAGGTCCTTAGAGGAGCCTTAGTCGTCCTTGAGAGGGTAGTCAAGAATGGGTTATATGTCGTAAGAGGGGAGATCATATCTGAGGAAGGAAATACAGTCAAGAAAGACCCTAAGGACACTACAAACCTTTGGCATAGGAGGTTGGGTCACATATCTGAAAAACGGCTGTTAGAACTACAAAAACAAGGGGTGTTTGGGTCTAATGTGTTGTCTAAACTTGATTTATGTGATCATTGCATCTATGGTAAGCATCATACGATTGCATTTTCTGTTGGATCACGTGTAACTAAAGGCTTTCTTGATTATGTTCGTTCTGATCTTTGGGGACCCTCTAGGGTTCCCACAATGGGTGGAGCATCTTAATTTCTCTCTTGTTGTGGATGATTTCTCAAGAAAAATTTGGGTTTATTGCTTAAAAATAAGAATGAAGCATATGAAACCTTTGTAAAATGGAAAACTTAGTAGAAAGCCAAACAGATAAAAAGTTAAAGACCCTTTTAACAGATAATGGCCATGAGTTCATTAATAAAGAGTTTGACACATTATGTGCTAGAACTATAATCAAAATACAAAAATGTTAGAAAAACACTTCAACAAAAAGGTGTGGCTGAAAGGATGAATCGAACACTTTAGATAAAGTGAAGGGAAAATTGAAAGCACCTGAAAATGGAAAAACTGTGAACTACACTAATGTAAGAGTGTTTGGATATTCACCTTTTGCCCATCAAAGTGAAGGGAAAATTAGAACATAAGGCTGTTAAAGGCATTTTTCTAGGTTATCCTTTAGGAGTAAAGGGTTATAGATTATGAGTCAGGGAAGGGAATAGGACTATTACTATTGTTAGTAGGGACGTTACCTTCAACAAAAATGAGATGCCCTATCTTAAAAAACAACTAGATAAGAGTCCAACCTCTGTTAGGACCTTTAACCCTGACTTATATGTGTTCGAGGAGAGTCCACCTAATCCTATTAACCTTAAAAGAACAACCAGAATGAAAACGAAGAAGACCTAGGTGAAAACAGAACAGTTACAGCACAAAACCAACCTGAACAATATCAAATAGGGCCTAAAACCGAACCCTATAGTTAGAGGTGGCCATGGGCCGGACCTGGGCCTGGCTTTGGCCCAGCGAACCCAGCCTGGGCCCTTTTTTTCTTATGTATATAAAACATACAATACAATCGTAATAGTGCCTTATAAAATTACAAATATATTTTATAAAATAAAATATATTATAACTTGCTAAAAAAATACAATTATAATAATATAATAGTACGTTATAAAATTACAAATATATTTTATAAATTAAATGTATTATAATTTATTAAAAAATACAATTATAATAATATAAATATAAAATACAACCATAAAATAAATTATAATGTCCAAACGGGTACTAAGTATTGGGGCAAAAGCCCCCAGTGGTCCAGGCTTGGGCTGGGCCCAAACCAGGGCTGGGTTTTGGCTCAAACTGAGCTGGGCCTGGGCCTCCTCTGTTTTGAGGAGGCCCGGGGCCAGGCTAAACGGGGAACCCGACGAGGCCCGTTTGCCACCTCTACCTATACTGCTGAACAGAACCTAGGTAACTGCAAAATGGCGAGAGATATAGTTAGAAGAGACACTAGGGCTCCTAATGGGTATAGTTTTGCTGACTGTATAACCTAAGCCCTTAACACTGTGTAAAGAGTGTGTAGAGTCTGAACTTATGTACTATAGTAAAGCCATAAACAATAGGCATTCAGCAGAGTGGCTAAATGCCATGATTATTAAAATAGAGTCTTAGGAAAAATTAGACTTGAGTCTTAGTCCCTAGACCTAAGGGTAAGAAACTAGTAGGTTCTAAGTGAGCGTTTAAGGTTAAGGAACTTGAAACTCCTGAAGGTAAACCTAGATTTAAAGCTGGGTTAGTAGCTATGGGTTTCACCCAAAAAGAGAGGGTTGATTATACTGAAATTTTTAGTCCTATTCTAAAATACACTACTATTTGTGTTCTTATATGTTTAATTGCCTTCTATGATATGTATTTGGATCAAATGGATGTTGCCACCATGTTTTTACTTAGTGAGCTTGAGGAGGAGATCCTCATGGCTCAACCCGAAGGTTTTATTGAACCTAATAGATCTGATATGGTATGTTTGTTGAAAAATTATTATACGGTTTAAACAGTCACCATGCCAGTGGTACAAAAGGTTTGATGCGTTTATGAAAGATAATGGTTTTGTAAGGTCTGTGCATGATTCTTGCTTTTATTACAAGGATGTTAGATGTGTTAATGCTTTTTTCCTACTAATATATGATGATAACATGCTCTTAGCTAGCAGGTCCTAAAGTCATATTCTAGATCTAAAAAGGAGGTTACGAGTTCGTTTGACATGAAAGACTTGGATAATGCTAATAGGTTATTAGGGATGGACATAATTAGAGACAAATCACTTAAAACTATAACTTTAAGTCAAACCATTATCTAATCAAAGTTTTAAAGAGGTTTAATATGTTTGATTTTAAACCTGTAAAACTGCCAATGGCATCTCAATATAAATTTTTAGCAAACCAGTGCCCTGAAATAGAACAAGAAAAGCTTAAAATGAGTAGTACTCCCATGCTAATGCTATAGGGTCATTGATGTATGATATGACTTGAAAAATGTTCTATTAAAATTTATGGCCAATCCTGGAAAGGTATACTGGGATAGTGTGAAATGGTTACTTAGATATGTTAAAGTTAGATATGTTGAAGGAACCATAGACATAGGCTTAACCTTTGGTAGGGACCAAGGTAACCTAAACTTGACTAGATATGTGGATGCTGATTTCGGTGGGGATTTATATAGGATACAATCCACTTCTAGCTATATTTTTAAGTTAACCAGTGGAGCAATAAGTTGGAGGTCTAAGTTATAGACTTTAACCTCACTTTCTACCATACAAGAAAAATTTATGGCAATATCCGATGCTATAAAAGAGGGTATGTGGCTTAGGGGATTCCTATCTGAAATTAAGTTAGACCTGGGACCCCCTAAAATCTATTTAGATAGTTAATCAGTAATAGCACTGTATAGGAACCCAGTATTCCATGATAGAACAAAACACCTTGCTATTAGAAGGTATTTCATAATGGACAAATTATATGCAAACCTGGCTGATCTGCTGAAAATAGATACTACCTTTGGAGAAGTTTATACGTTTTATTGAGCTTGTCAAAATGGAATGGAACCCGGGGTGAAATGTTTTGCGAAAATGCTCCCTATTGTTAGAGAGAATCTAGTGGTTAGTTTATATAAATATCAATGTGGAGATTGCAAAATCTTTGTTGGTAAGTATATGACCTAAACCGTGCCTAATGATGGTTAAATCAGGTAAAATAAGTTAAAATGAGACTAGCTATTAATAGGATTATTACAAATTAATCAAAACGCATCACTTAGTTTACTAAGTATAAGTAAAACGCCGCATTTAGATAATGGGTCAAATTTCAAAATTTGCTTAATGGGTATTGTCCATATTACCCCTACCCGATTGTACTAATTACTTGCCCTACCATAGTACTATCACTGCCCGAAGTATTGTAGCTGCCCGTGTACTACACCTTTACATTATACTACAAAGCTTCTTTGAGAAGCTTTCTTCTAGCCTCATCTCATCCATTTTATCATTGGACACGTGTCACTCAAGTAACGGCTAAGATTGTGTCTTTTTAGAGTGATATGGTCCGTTGGATTGGAGCAAAAATAAATGTCTGTGACGTAGAGAGGGTGGCACACGGATTGGTAGGGGGAGGTATATGAGCCGTGGTTTTTTGTGTTAAAGGCAGTGAATAAGCTCATTTTATTTTGTCTTCCCAAATTTTCATCGGCTTTCTCTCTCTTCCCATGCCATCTACGAAACCCTAACCCTAAATCCCTTCACTGAGCCTAACTCATGGAGGGTCCAAACTCGTTAGCCAAGATCCTTGAAGATTAAAGCTACTAGAGTGAAGGTTGATAAGATTTAGGGTTAGCGCTTTAGGTTTCTAGCTAGGAAGCCAAATCGTAGTCTATAATTTTGGGTTCTTATGTTGTATTGGTTTGATTCGAGTTGTAATCTGTCTAAACTTGTAATAATCATCATTAATAGTAGAGATCTCTCTAAGATTAGGAAGTCAATGACTAGGACCAGTTAGGGTCTTAAACTCTAAAAAATTCTTGGTGTTCTGGTGATCTTCGCTTCTGTTTTTGACTTATTAATTGAGATCTCGTATTTATAATTCTTATTTTTTGATTTTTGCGACTTGTACCAAACTTAACTAAAGTTAACTCACAAATAACATAACAACAATATAAAATAATTATTTGAGATATACTTAAGCTAGTATGATCCATTAGTCAGAAGTGCGTATAAGTGTACTGAATATATATTTGTATTTTCTCATTTGAAAACAACATTAATGTTCAATTGTCAATAATACAGTCAAAGACGTATTTTCTTGATGTTATCCATATATAATACATCTGTTATAACACGTATCAATGTTTCTACATTTTAAAAAAACAAATGAATAAATGAAAATAATAACTTGTACTCCTAAAATTAAGTATCTATATTCTATACTTAGCTAAGTTTTGTCACTTCAACTCTTAAATTATTGATTATGCTCCATCCTTCACAATATTTTATGCTATGTGCTACCGCTAATGTGACTAATACTATCAAATAAAAGTTAGATTAATATAACTATAGTCATTAACTCTATTCGTATTTTGAAAGAATAAATTGTTTTAGATATGAATGTATTCATCTACACACTTTATAAGTCAGCAAAGGTTTGATGTAGATAGGCATACAAAGAGGAACATAGGATATGTCTACTAGCCAATCGACTGGGCAAGTAGGGGGTACTCATCAATAGATGGGGTGAGATTGCTGCCTTCGAGGAGGGAGAATCAAATTCTGGGCTAGTGTTGTGCATTGGTGCCTTCTTGACGGGAGAATCATATTTTGAGCTAGATTTATTATCTATTTAAATTGTGAATTCTGTATTTTATTTTTGAAATTCAAAGATGTAATTAGATTACAATTGGGATTTTACTTTTCTTTAGATTTAGCTTGTTATGATTATAATAGCTTGTAAATTCTTCAGTTTTCTCCCTTGTATTGAAATTAAGAATTAATCTTCTCCTTTTGTGCTTTTTCACTTCTTCTTTGGGAGAAGTAACATTGACATATTTTCTCTTCCTTCGTTATTGTTTTTTCAATCTTGGTTCAAGAAGATTGTTGAATCTGTGTGTCGATTTCACTTTTGATGAGGTGACCTACTTTAGGTTCGTATCAAACTTAAAATGTTTCCAATCATGGCCAGAGAGAAACAAAGAATAGTTCTTGCTAATGAAATATATGAAAGAAACGATGCTTGACAAACAAACATGCAATTTGAGGATCTTGAGGTGCGATTCCGGTGAATGGTGTTGATGGTGGAATAGATGGATGCATTTGTGCACCAACCAACTTGGCCTTTGAATCCCTTGTAAGTGGGGGCAGAGGAAGAATTATAAGCAATCTTTAGTAATCCTTTTAGAGAAGCAGGTAATTGAGGATGCGACCGACATGGGGAGCAACTTCCTTATGATCCATCCAAGTATCCAGAAGGCTGATGTTGGAATCCGAAATTCAAATTTAAGTCTAAGAGTTTAAAGGTGTTCAATAATGTGAAAACTTCCTGAACTGATTAGTATCTGTTGAAGAGATGCTCGAAATCAAGGAGTTGTCTTAGCACAAGCAGGTTCCTATAATGGCAACATCCCAAGACCTTAAATCTGAGATAAGTTGAGAAAAAGCTTGCGACATGGGAGAAGAGGAGAAGCATATACGGAGCACCTTCCTCACAATCATTCCATATTAATGTCCCAAAGATCCAAAACTTTTTTGTTGGGATTCTCAATTAGTGGCATGTCACACTAAAAAATTCCATACTTTAGTGGTGAGGAACGATTTGAATAGGAGGCAAACAAGTATTTTGGCAAATTGAAGGAATGTAATGTTAGGAACAATATCCTGAAATTCAGATTTGTTCTGCATATATTATTTAATTAATAAATAAAATTGGAGTCCCAGCCGTTTCCTAGTTAAATTTGTGTAAGCGAGCATTTATACTACATGTGATTTTCTTTTGGGAGACATCCATGAGATGGGTGTAATCCTCATACTACGATTTACATATTTGTTCTAAGTGGTTTATAAGACTAAGCCACATATAGACTTGGAACAAATGGTATGGATTGTTGTTTGAAAGCTCGTAGTCGAAGATAAGTTTGGACCACTTGTATGCTAGGAATATAACATTGACACTTTAGATAACTTGTCTTAGTCATGTGGATGAAGATCCAAAAGTGTTGGGTTGGTGTGTTTAATAAGATCGACACACTGAGTTGGACCATGTGGGTTACTTATTTCTAGACTACTATCGGAGATGAGTGATTCACGTTATACTGTTTGAACGACGACCCTAAATCTTGAGGGTGTTCTGGACTTGTGCATGGAGCGTTAGTTACTTTGGTGTACTATACATAAGGTCTAAACGCATGACTGAATTCCCATGTACATTGGGTAGCGGCGTGAAGTGTGACGGGGATCAGGTATTCTATAGGGAATCTACAGTCTCTAATGAGATACAGATGTCCCTTTAATTGATTCGCAAATATTTGAATAGTTCAAAAACTTTGGCCAAAGTATTCCAAGTGTTTGACATTTGAAATTTATATTATGAATATGTTCAAGTATAAATAAATTATTCAGTGAAGGGCAAGTCGGTAACTAATGGAGAAACTCTGAGAAAGATAATGGTAGTAGTTATATTTATCCTTTGTCGTGGACATCTAATGGAGGGGTTGTTGTCATCAATACAGTCTATTAGAAAAATATCGAATAAATGGTTTAAGTCTGGAGTGCAGTAAGATTTATTTAGTGGAATTAAGTCTTATTAAATGGTAACTAAATTATTTCATGAGATGATTAATTTAACCCATTTGGAGCTAGATTTAAATTGTCTCTGAAATCCCTACGCAAGCCTCTGTATTTATTGCCATCGAAAAAAAATTAAAGAATTCATGAGATGAATTATTTATCCATGAGATGGATAAATTAATTTTGTCAAACATTATTCATGAGATGAATAAAAATTAAAAATTATAAAATAAAATAATTTTAAAAATTTAAAATTCATAAGATGAATTTTTACATGTGGGAAACAAAGCAAAACAAAAAAATGGAAAAATTGCGAAAATCCGAGAAGGAATCCGCATGCACGCTTAACAGCCAACCAGCGAGCGACAATAGATGAGTATCTGCGCCATTATTTGCGGACCAATCACTGCTGTGATAGGGAAAAAGGACGCGTGAATAGGAGTTGAAACGCAACATTTTGAGTTATTTTCTAAACAAAACGACGCATTTTATTTTAAACTAGGCTATTCCCACATCGAAAAATTGAGAGTTTTTCGCTCCAGTAGCGTACTATAAATAGAGGTACCAATTTCAGAGGTTTGGCATTCAATTAAACAAATTATTTTTGGTTTTTGAAAATTGTTCCGAAGACCTAATTGGAGAGAAAATTTTCCGTTGAAAATTTTTTGTCCTCGGTTTAATATTTTTCGGAGACAACCCTCCGAGCAGTTTGAGGTCATTGCGTAGAAGATCGCGGTTTCTCAATTTTCTTGGTATTATTTATTATTTGAGCAATTCAGGTATGTTCTTCTTCCCTTCTTCTTTTCGCTTTTCTATTTATTTACAGTATTCGTTATTATGCCTGTTTAAGCTTATGTATTGTTATAAATATATTAGAGTAAAAGGTCTATAGATCTAAATTAAGAATGTAGATCTGTAGATTTAAATTATGAATTTAAATCTGTAGATTTTAAATTAAGAATTTTAAATCAACCCTAGGTTTAGAATTATGAATTCTAAACCCTTCCGCTGCATAAACTTTATGAAAGTAGGGAGAATTTTTGAAATTCGTCCCAACAACCGGTATTAGGGCAAAGGGTTTATAGAGATAAACATATTCCCGGGAACTCTGGCACGTGAGGTGTCACGAAGCGTGACTCTCGGACCGGGGGCTTAACTAGAGAGAAGAGTCCCCTACTTTAAATGCTCTAATAGGTACCCATTGTTATGACCACAATTAAAAAACTGTGAACCCAACGATCGATATTAGAGTTTATTTTTCCAACAAAAAAATTTTTTTTTTTCAACATGTAGTAGGAATTATTGAATATTTCAGACCTCATCTCGGTCTTTGAATCTTATTAGAGAGCCCTTAGGCGGTAAAGAAAAAAAAAAGGTGCCAACAGACCAACAACTTGTGGAACGGCCAATCAAATGAACAAGAAGAAAATTCCATTAGACATCCAAACAACACCGGTGTACAAAGTCAATCCAGTAGACTAGTGGTCATAAGTAACTCGACTAACTAGGCTAGTAGCTTGAGAACTCATTAATTTTGGTGCGGAGAGATAGGACACAGTATGATCGATTACTGTAAAGGTGAGAAATATGGCAAGGAGCCTTACATAGAGGGTATTGAGGCCAAAGTGAGCGAGTTACCCACCGAAGAAGAACAGGTGATGGTGGACCCCATCGTTGAAGAAGTAACTAAGACAAAGGGCAATTGCTTGTGGTACAACATACTTTTCTTGCTCCTTGTAGAACAAAGGGACATGAGTGGTTGATAAACAACGTCTTCCAAACCACATGTGTAATTCACGACAAGGTATGTTGTCTCGTGATGAACTTGAGATGCTATGAGAATGCTATCTCCGAAGAGGAAATCAAGAAGCTGGAGTTGAATATTGAAGAAGGGAAATCCGGTTACAATCTCCAAAGGTTGTATAGTTAACTTCTCTATTAGGTCCAAGTACCGAGATGGCCTTTTGTGTGATATCATGACCATGGATGCTTGCCAGCTCATCTTTAAACAAATATTGGAGTTTGACCGAGGAACGACCCATGACACCCACCACAACACCCATAGCTTTATGTTTGAGGATACAAATATTATGATGTTATTGAAGAAAGAGAAGGCACCCCAAGTCGCTCAATAGGGAAACCCAACCTTTTGTCCTATGTTGTTTTCAATAACGAGGTTGTCACCAACTGGATGGTTTATGTCCTGGTTGGCAAGGATGATACAAATGGTGACACAGAGATGACATGTGACTAGAGGCGGCATTAAAAGAATTCAACGACGTCTTTCCGTATGAGTTACCTAATTCTTTGTCTACATATTTGACGCTGAATCGAGCTAGTTATGAGTGTAACTTTGCTGAGTAGGCCACATTACCGAATGAACTTTGTTGCACAAGAGGAGCTAGGCCCTAAGTCCAAGATCAACTAGTTAGATGCTTCATACAAGAGAGTCTAAGTCCATGTTCTATTCTAGATCTTTTGATGTCGGCGTATGATCAAAATTGAGATAGATGTGTAGACAACTAAGCAGTCAACAAGATCATTGTCCTTTATTTGTTCCCTATACCCCTACTTAACGATTTCCTAGAGTAGTTTTGTGCCGTTCAAATGTGCTCAACAAGCTAGACTTCAAGAGTGATTATGACTAGATCTATATTTCACTTGGAGACGAACAATTAGTTATGTCGCTTGGTTTATTCAATTCCCATAGTACCTTTATTTGATAAATTTGGCATTAAGGTCATTTATAGGAAGGTTCATTGTGGTTTACTTTGATGACATCTTAATCTATTGTCTAGACACAAAAAGTCATATTAGCCACCTAAATGAAGTACACACCTCCCTACGTGAACAACTTCACTTTACCGCCAATAAGAAGCGTGCTTTCATAAAATAGCATCTAAGAAGCTGTCCAAAACCAAGAATGTTTATAGAATTGCAAAGCTTACTTATGTTGATGTGTTTTCAAAATTAAGTGTTTAATGAAGTGTTTGAGAAATGTTTCATACTATTTTTAATGTATTTTGGTTAAAGTATGGTGTGTGTCGACACACAGTCCTGCAAAAATGCTCCCAGGGGTCTAAATGTTGACGCACAAGTTCTGTGTGTCAACACACAGATCTTACAGAATTGTTGTGTGTTGAAGTAAGTGTCGACACTCACTTCAACACACAATCGTACAGTATCCTATGTGTTGAAGCTAGTGTCGACATTCACTTTGACACACAGCTTTACAGTGAGCTATGTGATGATGTGTGTGTTGACACACAACTTCGACACACGGAGCAGTTTTGATAATAACTTTGCGCAGTTAATTCTGGTATTGGCAGTTGTTTTGGATAATGATTGGGACGTGTTTTTGCTTCCTTTTTGTATATATATACCCCCATACTGATTTAAGACATGACATGAACAGATTTGCAAGAAAGATTTTATGAATACATTGCAAGTGTGGTGAAAGAGTCTTTGAAAAGTTTATTCTCTCTACATCCCTCTCTTTTCCTTCTTATACACACTCTCACTTCATATTTGGTTGTCGTTGTATCTCTGAGACTATTTCATTACGCCGAAATAAGTCTTAAAAAAAATGATCATACAGCCTCGACACCTAGGATGTTTCGGTTACCCAATTTGCAAGGAATTCTCCAACATTCTTAAGACTTATTTTCTGGTTTCGGATGGCTTCTTCACTACTAGAGATGACAGCCAACTTTGTGAAATTGGACTTATTTGATGGGGGAAACTTCCGCCACTGGCAAAGGAATATGCACTTTTTGATAATGATGTTGAACGTGGTGTATGTCTTGAATACACCGATTCCTGATCCTCCAACTGATGAGGAGGAGACACTGTCCGAGCAACGTGCCCGTTTGAAGTGGGAGAATGATGACTACATTTGTAGGAGGCACATCCTCAATAGCATGACTGATATCCTTTTCGACATCTAGTCCAATGTTCTTACTGCCAAGGAGTTATGGACGCTCTTGAAGCACGGTACATGGTGGAGGACACAAGAAGTAAGAAGTTTTTTGTTAGTTAATTTAATAGATATAAAATGGTTGATAATTGTCCGATAATGGAACAATTTCATGAAATAGAAAGAATATTAAACCATTTAAACAACACAATGACATTATTGTTGTTTCCTCCTTCATAGACAAACTTCCGCCCTCTTGAAGAGACATTAAAAAAAGTTTCAAACAAAAGAAGGAAGACATGTCTATCGAGAAGTTGGCTAATTTGAGGAAGGTTATAGGTTACAGGACGAGAGCAAGGATCGCCCAGGTGACATTGGAAAGATAAATGTCACAGAAGAAGGACAATCAAGCAAAGGACCAAAATGAACCAGACACTTCCAAAACAAATGTGATGACAAGAGGAAAAACTTGTCTGTTGGGAGTGCAAGAAGCCCGATCACATGAGGAGAGACTGTTATCACCTTAAGAATAAAAAAGGAAAAGGGCTGGATCATCGCACCAAAAATTCGAATAATAATTTTGTGGTGATGATATCCGAGATCAACCTAGTCCAAGATGATGACTCTTGGTGGGTTGATTTGGGGGCTACGAAACATGTTTGTAAAGATAGGAGACTCTTCAAAGTGTTTGAACCCATAGACAAGGGACCTATGTTGTTTATGTGTAATGGAGCAACCATACCGATCAAGGGTAAGAGAAAAGTTTAACTACTTTTCACTTTGGAAAAAACCCTTACTTTGACCAATGTGTGTTTCGCCCTAGATTTGTAGACAAATCTCATATCTGGTAGCCTGTCGAATAGGTTTGGATTCAAGTTGGTCTTTGAGACCAACAAATTTGTGTTTTCCAAAGGGGGGCGTTTGTTGGAAAGGGTTACCTATATGAAGGCATGTTCAAATTTAATGTGAATAATAAAACTGTTAATTTGGTGTATATGCTTGATTCTTCATTTCTTTGGCATCAAAGACTTGGTCACATTAATTTTCGTAGAATGCATGAAATGGAAACTCATCATTAATTGCCCACATTGAAAGAGTTAATGATAAATGTAAAATATGTATGCTAACAAAAATAACGAGACTACCTTTTCCTTCGGTTCAAAGGGAAACAAGTTTACTTAATTTAGTACATAGCGATTTGTGTGATTTTAAGAGCACTCCGACTTTGGGAGGAAAGAGATATTTCATAACTTTTATAGATGATTGCTCTAGATATTGTTATATGTATCTAATAAATTATAAAGACGAATCACTTGAAAAATTTTAAGCGTTTAAAGCTAAAACCGCAAGACCTTCCTAAAATGACTTAGATCTGATCGTGGTGGGGAGTATTATGATCCCAAATATTTTGAAACCGTGGGAATAGTACATGAGGCCATGGCATCTTATACGCCATTCTCGGCTAAAGTCTAATTTTTTCACTCAGTCATGCCATTCTGTTATGGCGTATAAGATTTTTTTTTTACCAAAAAAAATGGACTTTAGCCGACATGGTGAATGCCATGTTGTCTTATTCCGGACTCAGTGACGGTTTTTCGGTAGAGACCATGCTTACAGCCTATTATATCTTGAATCGTGTTCTAAATAAGAAAAGTAAAATCACCCCATATGAACATTAGAACAAACGAGCCCCGAAGTTGAATTACTTTAAATTTTGGGGGTGTAGGGCAGTTGTTAAAGTTCCAAAACCTAAAAGAAAAAAGTTAGGTGAGAGAGGCATCGATTATATATTCATTGGATATGTGTCTTATAGTACAGCCTATCGGTTCTATGTGATTGAATCAAACAACTACTATAATAGAATTGAGAGATGCTATTTTTGATGAAAATCAATTTACCTCTATTTCTAGACCGAGGGATAATGTACTGGCTGAAAATGACATTCCATGTCATATGATGGAGACCATCATGAGAGGGAAAAAATCCCCGATAATGCTCTAGAACTCTGAAGAAGTAAAAGAGCTAGGAAAGAGAAATCTTTTGGACCGAACTTCTACACGTTTTTGGTAGAAGATACTAGAAACAATGTAGACCATGTAACTCCATATTGTTGTGTCATAGAGTCGGATCGTATGACGTTTGATGAGGCTATGAAGTCTCATGATGCCTCCTTTTGGAGAGAGGTGGTAAATGATGAGATGGACTCCATTATGGGTAACAATACCTAGATTTTAGTGGATCATCCATGAGGAAACAAGCCTATAGGGTGTAAATAGATCTTCAACAAGAAGATGAAAGTCAATGGAGCTATTGATAAGATCAAAGCCCGTTTGATGGCCAAAGGGTTTACCCAAAAACATTGGATGGACTCCTTCGATACATATGCCCCAGTGGCAAGAATATCGATGATAAGAGTTCTAATAGCTCTTGCCTCTATTTACAAGCTAGGGATTCACCAAATGGATGTGAAAACTGCATTCCTAAACGGTGAGCTGGAAGAAGAGGTGTGCATGGAACAAATGGAAGGGTGTGTTGTTCCGGGTCAAGAGACGAAAGTATGTAACCTCACTCGATCTTTGTATTGGTTAAAACAAGCCCCTAAATAATGGCACCAAAAGTTTGAACAAGTTTTTCTAAACAACTGGTTCATAATCAATGAATCTGACAAGTGTGTCTATAGCAAGTTCAAAAATGGCAAAGGAGTCATTATTTGTTTGTATATCGATGACATGTTGATTTTCGGTACTGATTTGGAATAAGTAGAGAAACCTAAGAGGGTACCACCATAGAAGCACCGGATCCCATTAAAACTCCGAAGTTAAGCATGCTTGGGCGAGAGTAGTACCAAGATGGGTGACCTCCTAGGAAGTCCTCATGTTGCACCTCTCATGTTGGATATTCTCGAAAACAGTCTCTCCTTAGGGTACCCTAAAGGGGGAAGGCTGCATACATCACCCCCCCCCCCCCCCCTGCTTAAACGAGAGCCTTTGGAGCACTGGGAATGTTACTTTGCTTTAGAGAAAACTAAACAATATCTCTCAAGGAACTTTGCTATAAAAGACATGGGTGAGGCTGAGGTTATTCTTGGTATAAGAATAATAAGTAGTGGTGATACACTATCCTTAATGCAGTCTCACTATATTGAAAAAGGTGTTGAATAGATTAAACATTGGTGCTTGTGCACCTATGTCTGTACCGATGGATCCAAGTGTGAAACTTGTACCGAATAAGAGAGCTCCAGTGCTACTGTTGGAGTATGCCAGAGTAATAGGATGTCTTATGTACGCCATGACTTAGCACAAGACTCGATATAGCCTTTGCTATTGGAAAGCTAAGTAGGTATACTAGCAATCCGAGCCAATTACATTGGCATGCAATATGTAGAGTACTGAAGTATCTTAAGAAAACCATGGACTACGGTGTTTCTTTTCTAGGGTATCATCCCATTTTGGAAGGATACTCTGATGCCAGTTGGATCTCCAATATGGAAGATCATCGATTCATAAGCAGATGGGTTTTCTTGCTTGGTGGGGGCACGGTTTCTTGGGGTTCTAAGAAATAGATGTGTATTTCAGATTCTATTATGGCAGCGAAGTTTATAGCTCTTGCATCTATAGCAAAAGAAGCCGAGTAGTTAAAGAATCTCTTGTATGAGATTCCTTTGTGGCCTAAGCCGATCTCATCTATCTCTATCCATTGTGATAGTCAAGCTACACTTTCAATGGCATATAGTAAGGTCTATAACGGAAAGTCCAAAGACATTGGTGGGAGACATAGTATAGTGAGACAACTTATTCAAGAAGGGGATACCATTGTGGACTTTGTGAGAACAAGTCAGAATCTAGCAGATCCATTTACAAAAGACCTAGCTAGAGACTTCATTTTGAAAACAAATGAAGGGATGGGGCTAAAACCCGTCTATTTGAGTCGCCCATAATGGACCCTCAACTCGACGCCTGGTACAATACCAGGTCTTGGGTTTAATGAGAGAGTTCTGTCATCCGTGTGACTGCAAGCACTAAAAGAGAAATTTTTATACCCCATGTGAAGTGCTTGGTAATCTGTGACGGAGGAATAAAGAGGATTAGCTTATGCTCTTAATGGGCCTGAGTATATATTATTATTAAATGTCGTGTTATAGGGACATGATCAATAGGGTCCACCTTAGTGAGTGTAACGTTTGGCTTCTTCAAAAGAGTGATTTAATGACAAAGGTTTGACTCTGAAATACTCATGAAGGGTATAGGACACAAGGCCACGAATGTGTCAATTTGGGAGATGAGGATGTGTGTAGGGAATAAGTCTTGTGCATGGAGATGTATTCAGTAAGTCAAATGGGATGTATGGTTCAAAGCTTAGTCTACCATTTTCGTTCTGATTAACTGTAACGTGGCTTCACTAGGTGAGGGTTCAATCGAAAGACACTCTCATTGATGCATAAAAAGGCTTCCTATCATTTTGAAATGTTGTAATATTAGAATGAATGGATTTTGAAAAGGGTGGGGAAATGTTGATGTATTTTCAAAATTTAGTGTTTAATGAAGTGCTTGAGAAGTGTTTCGCACTAGTTTTAATGTATTTTGGTTTAAGTATGGTGTGTGTCGACACATGGGTTGAATGTGTCACGTGTCGACACACAATCTTGCAGAAATGCTCTCAGGGGTCTATCCATAGATCTTATAGAACCGCTGTGTGTTGAAGTGAGTGTCGACACCTTCGACACACAATCTTACAGCACCCTGTGTGTTGAAGCAAGTGTTGACATTCACTTTGACACACAGCTTTACAGTGAGCTGTGTGATGAGATGTGTGTCGACACACAGCTTCGACACACATGACAGTTTTGACAGTTACTTTGCGCGGTTAATTCCGATATTGACGGTGGTTTTGGATAATGATTGGGACGTGTTTGTGCTTTCTTTTTGTATAATATGCCCCCACATTGATTGAAGACATGACGTGAAAAGATTTGCAAGAAAGATTTTATGAATACATTGCAAGTGTTGTGAAAGAGTCTTTGAAAAGTTCATTCTCTCTACATTGCTCTTTTTTCCTGCTTACACACACTCTCACTTCATATTTGGTTGTCGTTATATCTCTAAGACTATTTCGTTACGCCAAAATAAGTCTTAAGAAAAGTGATCACACAGCCTCGACACTTGAGATCTTTCAATTACCCGGTTTGCAAGGAATTCTCTAGCAACATAATCTTGCTTAATTCTATTAGCAGTTCGTTCCTCACTTTAGCAACATCGTGATGTCAATCATAGACTATATCAAATCAGCAAGCTTTCAGTGGACGCAAGGGCATCGAGCACTTTCAAAGAGATAAAAGCGGAAGTTGGCCACTTCACCCATCCTAGCACTACTGGATCTTTAGAAGATGTTCAAGATGCATACTAACACCTCCTAGTTAGGCATTGCCTCCATACTCAGTCAAGAAGGAGGACATGTAGGCTATTTCACTGAGAAATTGAGCGGAAGCAAGCTACGTTATTCTATGTATGACACTTAGTTCTATATCATAATATGTTCTCTTCGACATTGCATTTCCTATCTCGCCAACCCGAAAGTTTGTGCTCTATTTTGACAATGCCACACTCAATTACATTAACAATGAAGAAAAGATCTTAGAATGACCTGCAAAGTGGACAGGATACATAAAATTTTTCCTTTTATTTTTTTCCCAAGCACACAAATCGGGGACCTTTAATGCAGGATATTGGCCAACAGTCATGCTAAAATACTCAGGTTTGAGACACTGAGGGAACCTTACCTCCTATTTGGTAACATTTGGTTAGAAGCATTTGGAGGGATGCTTCTCGTTCACTCTCTACATGATAACTTTCTCTTTAAAAGAAATCAATTAACTTCCAATATTTACTTGATCATTATATATGAGAAGCACAATGAGAGGCATGTGGCGCAAGACAAAACCTATCAATTACTGGGGAGTCTGCATTATTGGCTTTCCCTACACAACAAAGTATACAAGATCATGAAAAGGTGCTAAATTTGTCAGATTTTGAAGGGAATAGCAACTGATACAATATTCTCTTTGTTTTTCCGAGTTCAAGTGACCCTTGGATCATTGTCAATATAGATTTTGTGTTGGGGCTACCACGAATACAACGAAGTGCAAATTATATCCTTATGGTGATTGATCGATTCTCCAATATGGCACACTTCATCACCTGCAAGAAGGTTGTTGATACAGTGTATGTTGCCCATATCTATTTCCATGAGGTCTACCTGTTAAAAATAATGAACAAGAACGGAAAGATAAAAACGAAATATCCTTAAATTATAGATGAAAATGCAGTATAATTTTTAGTTAAATACTGCTGAAAAATAATTCAAAAAATGCAGTAAAATACTGGAAAATAACTGCAGTACAACGTCAATAAAAATGCAGTGGGAAAAACAAAGCGGAATTCGAACGCACAGCAATTAAACAATACCAGAAAGAGGGAAGGTTGATTAGAATACTGAAGGTACCGTGCCGTGGAAAATACCACTGTCTTAAAAGACGATTTCGCCGCTGCTCTGGTGCAAACAGTAGTATCGACGGCCGTCCTCCAGGATTAACACGATCTGACCATTAGCGTGCACTCATTAACGGCCGGGTAGGAGAGCCCAAAAACTTTGCCCAATTGTTTGGAAAAGAATGAAGGAACTGTAGATGGAAGAACTGCTATTTTTGTTTTTGTTTGATTTCTGTTGATGATACTACAGAAGGGTTGTGCACTTATTTATACCAAAGAAAATATATATATATATAATTTTGCAATACCAGACATGAGGAAAATCATGATGAAATCAAGCTAGTAACAAACTTATCACCAACGGATAGAAGTGGCCGAAATTACTCAATCAAAGACCTTTTAATATCTGATTTATTTTTACTGTTAAGGCTACGATTTTGTTTTTTGTTCGAAAAATAAATATACTCGTTTATATAAAAAAAAAATGGCCCTCACCCACGCCAAAGCACGGCAGGCGGGCGGTGCGTGCATGCGATACCCATCATTCTTTCACCTTTAGTTTAGCTCAAAGGGATGAGGGATATACATCTATTTAAACCCAACCAAACCTCCTTATTTTTCCTATGTGGGATGGAGCACTTTTATCATTTTTTCAATAAAAGATGTAATTTTTATATAACACTTAAGTTTAACTTGTATCATTTTTCCAACAATCCCCCACAAAGGATACAAGTAGAAGACAAAGATAGGAATAGATTTGGGCAAATGGAGTTCAGTTTTTCAGTGCCGATATCTCGCGACTTGAATCGTCATCTAATGTAACCCAAGTTTAGGACAAATATCTTGCAAAGTGACTCTCGTCTTGAACCTCACAAGGGGTTATATAGTCTTCCACTTGGACACAAACCAAACTCCAGATCCCAGCAACTCCTGCGATTTGGAGCGTTTTATCGGCCATGCGCTCGTCCTAGATATTCATAGGCGCTCTAGAAGGCAAGTTTTAAATCTTCATTGGGAGCGGCCACACTCCCACACCTACATAGGTGGATCCCATCAGGTGTGTGTTACCGCACACCACTAAACTTATGGATATGGTTCCATTAAGAGCTAAAGCTCAACCTCACCCCTTGGTAACATACAGACAGTGTCCGTCAAGTGCAAGCCTTGCTTATACCACCAAACATATGGCTATGGACCCCGTCTCCGCACTGTCACACCATAGGGAGGGACAACATAAAACACAGTGTAATCCTTGAATAAAACTATGATTTTTCACATTGAACCT
The DNA here is from genome assembly GCA_018398585.1 of Simmondsia chinensis. Classification (NCBI taxonomy): domain Eukaryota; kingdom Viridiplantae; phylum Streptophyta; class Magnoliopsida; order Caryophyllales; family Simmondsiaceae; genus Simmondsia; species Simmondsia chinensis. The sequence goes on from JAGTTD010000011.1 coordinate 26,877,220, forward strand.
GTTAAGACCAGGTTGGATACATCACAGTTTATTCGTATATAGACTTTAGTCCCGCCCCCCTCGATATTTCCACAATCAATGGATCCAATAGGTTCTTTTCAGACCTTACGCAATTTAGTGATATCATTTTCTATAGAGTAGATCATTTACGATCTTATGCCTAAGACAAATAGGTCTCCTCTCGCCAAACCCATCAAGTGTACAGTGTCCACACCACCCGTCACGGACTATGGGTTAGGTTAAAGCATCATGCTCAACCATCATATATGGCATTTCACACTGTATTGCTACAAGGCAGTACTAGAGAGATGGCCACTGCCAACATCAATCACGAGCTATTCTCACCCCCACATTGAGGTATCTGCAATGAGCTGTTAACAACTAGCTCCATCGCCTGCCAATCTTCAACAAAAGTTAGTATAACATAATAGTGGAGCAAATATCATATCAATAAAATCATATCTCCATCCCAAGTACTCACATACTACACATATCATACGTGTATCGTATATACAATTGGCACGAAAGACATATACCGCAATTTGTCACTTTCACATCTCATCACAATTGTGAAACATTATCACTAGTTTAAGTCACAAAGGACCATATACTCATTCGCATCGTACTTAGCGTACATGCATTATTACTATTAAGCGTAGTCCATGTCTTACCATTGTTGTATCAAATTTTGGTGATATAAGGAGAAAAAGGTACAAAAAACCATAATTCAAAAGATGTCTTTTACAATTTAGCTTAAGGCAGCCTCTGCAAGAGTCTCAAGTCCAAGTGTTAGCATCATCAAGCTATTCATTTTGACTTTGGACAATCATCAAAATAATATTTCTATCATAATCAATTTTCAAACGCTAGCTATAACTAGCAAGCATTGGAAAAATTATAATAATCAGAAAAGATTATGATTAGACAACATACCCCATAGGCTTTCAAGTGCTCTTACAACCCCCACAACGGAATGTCTCACACTACATTCCTCAGCCATTCAATTTTTCTACCTACCAACTCAGTGTTTAAGGACAACTAAAATATGCAGGTTTCAAAGGGGTGTTACTAAACATAGCTCACTAATGAGCTCAAATACACTCACTAATGAGCTCAAATACATTGTAATTAGTAGAATATCTCTCAGTGATCAGACACCCAACATAACAAAGAGTCTATTACAATGTAGACACTATTATAGTACTTCACTAGTACCTCAACAATTTAATTAGAGCACTTTGATATTCATTGTTTGGATCCATGTATCTAAGACTAGATCTACCACTGACATATGATATTATAGGACGAGTGTTGTCTTATTCATCAAATACCAAGCCCACATATGACTCAAACATATCATGTATTTCCCAACTACAAGTTCGAATTCAAGAAAACAACTTAAAATGACAGTATATTGCCCGAAAGACAGTACTTGCAATATTAACAGTCATAATCTACAGTATGTACAACAACAACAACAAATCTCGTGCCTCCAAGGGCTCCCACATACGCAGGGTCTGGGGGGGTAGATGTACGCAGCCTTCCCCCTACAGTATGTACATAACATATAGTAGTTGCACATCAGAAACAACAAGTATTATTATGGTATTGCAGAATTCAGCATGTAAAAGTCCATAATAGCATGGACGTCAACATCTTACAGCCCACAATCTGTATATGACAACGTGGACAGTAATATACAGCCAAAAACAATATGTAGCAGTACATTCAGCTTGAAAAAGATAAGTTTCAACACTTAAAACAACATGCTTTTCATCATTTCAAGTAACATGTGACAACGTATTCACAATACTTCAAACATAGCCATGGAAAATACATGAGAGACATCATCATGGAGACTACAATCACACACAGATTTTCACAAAATCTCACAAGTCCTATTATCCTTTCACAATGATCAAAGCCTCTAAGAATTTTATCCACATAATCAAGAGTTAAATCCTTTTTAGTCATTTTCACGTTAGTGTCATATCTGCCTCACATAGGTCTCTCGTACCAAACATAAACTCGAGAAAAGCTTTATAGTGTTTACATCATTCATACTCGTGCCAAAAAGGGGCATCTCATCAACATAACTTTTCATACATACAAACTGCCACCATAAACAAGCTCATGTGTGACCAAGGACAGTCAATTATGATGCTGCTATCTAGAGGTTTGATAAATATCATATAGAGAGTTTCAAACGCATAAACTTTATTTTTATTTAGGAATCCCAAAACCCCTCTGGTTTTTCCATAAAAGTTTCTCTCTTAATATCATAATTTAAGATTTTCTAACTATCAATGAACTTTCTTGAAATAGGTGCAGTTATGGCTTCATAACGTCATCAAGGGTTTTAGGATCTTCCTCAATCGCTAATGCACTAGCGACATGATTATCAAAATCAAAGTGCTTGAACTAGAAAGGCAATAATATATTTAAGAGAACGTACTGAGGCTAGACGCCCCCACAATTCAAGGTAGTGGAGATCAGAACCATAACATCTTATAGTGTTTTATCTAACCATTAAATAAGGAGCCCTTTAAAGTCAATAGGCACCGTAATAGGGCCTGCCCTACATCCTCTAGGATAACCTAGAGCTAATAATATCATGTTAATCAAGTCCTCTAGCATTTTATTTTCGTCGTAATCTCTCTTGAAGAAGGTGGTATCTCATTCACCACCTATATTCGACCTAATCATTTCATAAATGTTAATAACTAATTTTCAACTTCCATTTTATTCACTTTACCATAATAGCCGCCATATTTTGTTGTCTTATGCCACTAATAGATGCAACTAAAAAGTATGCATATTCAAAATAGGTTCTTAAACATGAATGTGAAAATTTTAAGGACTGGACCAAACTTTTAGCTAATCATGTTCGTTTCGTTCTCACATATAGTTCAGCATCCTCTGTCTCCGTTCGCAGCACAAGATAAACTAGTCGAATTGAATAAGCAAATACCTCTTGGGATAAAAGTTTCCTTCAACAGATAGAGTACGTAGTATTAAACCATAAAGAATTTCACTACTATAATACTCTGACAATAATAATAACCCCAATGCCTCAAAGAAGCTCCCATCGCAACTGCTATGTATGGGAATTCTGAATGGAACATCAGAATCAGTTTGATAAAAGAAAAGCATTCAGTAATGACTGAACTATTATTTCCACTATACATCACACTATACAAATGCTTTATATTTTAATTCTTTTGCCCTCTTTTTTTTTTAACACAATTATTTGCTAATCCTATGCTACAAATGAAATAAATGATCAGATCTCTGATATTCATGGGCTTGTAATGCATAATGTAATTTAATTCGTACAGTGATTTTATCACATTGCTACTCACTGGATTGCCCGAGAGCCTTAGAATGTACTATTAATTGACATGTACATGATGTGAATATCATCGTGGTTTCTCACTTTTCATATGCTAAGGACGCTAGTCACTCCAAGTGTGAGTTGTTAAAAATATTTTATTGGGATTTTATTTCTTGTTCTTTAAGATTTATTAAATAGACCATATGTGCCTAAATCACCATTTATCTGTTGAGTTATATACCTCATTGGGCTTTTCATTTCCTTAGTTCAAACCAGATGTTAATTAAGTCCAATTAAATAAATTTTTCCCGTTCCTTTTATTTTTAATATATCAGTTCCTTTTGGAACAAAGAAACCCTAGCAGCACCTCACGTCTTTCACTCTTCATACTTTTATTTTATTTTTTTTTATTTTGGGTTGTAAAAAAGAGGAATCCTTGTTATCATTATTGACTAGTTAAACTCGTCTTTTAGAATGTTAAAAATAACGAACAAGAACGGAAATATAAAAACGAAATATCCTTTAATTATAGATGAAAATGCAGTATAATTTTTAGTTAAATACTGCTGAAAAATAATTCAAAATATGCGGTAAAATACTGGAAAATAACTGCAATAAAACGTCAATAAAAATGCAGTGGGAAAAACACAGCGGAATTTGAACGCACAGCAATTAAACAATACCAAAAAGAGGGAAGGTTGATTAGAATACCGAAGGTACCGTGCCGTGGAAAATACCACTATCCTAAAAGACGATTTCGCCGCTGCTCTGGTGCAAACAGTAGTATCGGCGGCAGTCCTCCAGGATTAACACGATCCGACCATTAGCGTGCACTCGTTAACGGCCCAGTAAGAGAGCCCAAGAACTTTGTCCAATTGTTTAGAAAACAATGAAGGAGCTGTAGATGGAAGAACTGCTATTTTTGTTTTTGTTTGATTTCTGTTGATGATGCTACAGAAGGGTTGTGCACTTATTTATACCAAAAAAAAAGAATATAATTTTGCAATACCAAACATGAGGAAAATCAGGATGAAATCAAGCTAGTAACAAACTTATCACCAACGGATAGAAGTGGCCGAAATTACTCAATCAAAGACCTTTTAATAACTGATTTATTTTCACTGTTTAAAGCTACGATTTTGTTTTTTGTTCGAAAAATAAATATACTCGTTTATATAAACAAAATGGCCCACACCCACGGCCTAGCACGGCGGGTGGGCGGCCCGTGCATGCGATTCCCATCATTCTTTCACCTTTAGTTTAGTTCAAAGGGATGAGGGATATACATCTATTTAAACCCAACCAACACTCCTTATTTTTCCTATGTGGGATAGAGCACTTTTATCATTTTTTCAATATAAGATGTAATTTTTACATAATACTTAAGTTTAGCTTGTATCATTTTTCCAACACTACCAACTATATGGCTTACCATCATATATTGTTTCAAATAAGGATATATGGTTTGTAATTACTTCTGAAAGTGCATTTAGTTAATACTTTGTTAGACTTCGGTATTATACACTACCTATACATATGGATGGGTAGATGGAGGTCACAAATTGCTCTTTGGGGAATTTATTATGCAGCGTGGTAAAGGATGTGAAGCTATAGAATCAAAAGTTGTAGCAGGCTATGTTCGCCTTTAATTGTTTAACTAACCGTAACACCGGTTACCTACTTCTAATTGTGTATATAGATTGCTTCCCCCTCCCCACTGGATCTTACGCCTATATTAAACCTTACTCGGCTTCATGGAAAAGCCGAGACCTGTTGATGTATTTTCAAAATAAGTATAATGAATAAAGTGTTTGAGAAGTGTTTCATAGTGTTTTGGTATGTAGGAGGTGTGTGGCGACACACAATCTTGCAGAAACAATTTAAGGCTTCTGTGTGTCTACACATAAAGTTACAGTAAGGCCATGTACTGCATTGTGTGTTGACACACAGCCCTGTGTGTCGACACACAGCTTGGACACACAAAGCAGTTTTGGCTGTTACTTACGCGGTTTTTTCCCATTATTTTGGGGATAACTTAGGGGTTCATTTGGGACGTCTCCTTTCACTTATGAACATATAAATACTCCCCACTTGGTTCATGAATAACTAACTTGAAAATATTATATTAATCTTACAAAAGATTGCAAGTGTTGGTGTGTGTTGTTCTTGGAAAACTTAAAAGTTCATTCTCATATACTTCTCTCATACTTCCTCCCTACATAGTGTTTCACTTCGTTGAGTTTGGTTTTCGTTGTATCTCTGAGACTATTTCTATATACTTGAAATAAGTCTTAAAGAAAGTGATTACGCGCCTTGACACTTGAGATTGGAAGGATACCCGGTTTGAGAAGAAATACCCCAACAATCTTAAGACTTAATTTCTGTTTGAGATGGCGTGTTCACTGGGAGAAATGATAGCCAACTTTGTGAAACTGGACTGGTTTGATGGTGGCAACTTCCAACGCTGGCAAAGGAAGATGCATTTTCTAATTATGACGTTGAACGTGGTGTATGTCCTGAATACACCAATTCCTTAACCTCCTACTAAAGAGGAGGAGACTCTGGCCGAACAACGATCCTGCTTGAAGTGGGAGAACGATGACCATATATGTAGGGGACACATCCTCAACGTCATGATGGATGCACTATTTGACATCTACTCCAAAGTTCCTATCGCCAAGGAACTTTGGGATGCACTTGAAGCACGATACATGGCGGAAGACGCAACAGGTAAGAAATTTTTAGTTAGTCAAATTAACAATTACAAAATGGTTGATAATCGTCCGGTAATGGAACAATTTCATGAAATTTAGAGAATTTTAAATAACTTTAAACAACACAATATGAACATGGACGATACGATTGTTGTTTCATCCTTGATAGACAAACTTCCACCTTCATGGAGAGACATTAAGAAAAGTCTCAAACATAAGAAGGAAAACATGTCTATAAAGGAATTGGCTAACCACTTGAGAATTGAGAAAGGATACAGGTTCTAAGATGACAATAAAGACTGCCCTGGTGACATTGGAAAGATTAATGTCATAGAAGAAGGACAATCAAGCAAGGGAATCAAACGAACCGGACACTTCCACAAGAAACGTGATGAGAAGAGGCTAAAGCCTGTTTGTTGGGAGTGTCAGAAGCCCGGTTACTTAAGGAAGAATTGTTATCTCCTTAGGAATAAGAAAGGCAAAGGGCATGATCATCGCACCAAAAATTCATATAATAACTTCGTGGCGGTGATCTCAGAGATCAACCTAGTCCAAGATGATGATTCTTGGTGGTTTGACTCAGGGGCTACAAAATAAGTTTGTAAAGGTAGGAGGTTTTTTAAAAGTTTTGAACCCATAGATAGCGAAACTGTCTTATTTATGGGTAACGGTGCTACCATACCGGTTAAGGGTAAGGGAAAAGTTGACTTGCTTTTCACTTTTGGAAAAACTCTTACTCTTACCGATGTGTGTTACACCCCAGATGTGAAAAAGAACCTCGTGTCTGGTAGCCTGTTGAATAGGTTCAGGTTCAAATAGATCTTCGAGGCCAATAAGTTTGTATTGTCCAAGGGTGGGGTGTTTGTTGGGAAAGGATAACTGTACGAGGGAATGTTCAAACTGAATATTAATAATAATAACAATGTTGGTTCGGTGTATATGCTTGATACTTCATTTCTTTGGCATCAAAGATTAGGTTATGTCAATTTTCGTAGAATGCATGAGATGGCTAATTCATCAGTAATTCCACTTATTAATAAAGTTGATGAGCGGTGTAAAACATGTATGCTAACGAAGATAACACGCTTACTGTTTCCTTCGGTGTTAAGACAAACAAGTTTACTTGATTTAGTTCATAGTGACTTGTGTGATTTTAAGAGTACCCTGACTTTGGGGGAAAGAGATATTTCATCACTTTTGAAGACGATTTCTCAAGATATTGCTATGTATATCTCATAAATCATAAAGACGAATCAATTGATAAATTCAAGGCATTCAAGGCTGAAACCAAACTACATTGCGAAACATTCTTGAAACGACTTAGATCAAATCGTGGTGGGGAGTATTATGATCCCAAATACTTTGAAACCACGGGAATTATCCATGAGGTCACGGCGCCTTATACGCCACAACAAAATGGCATGGTAGAACGGAAAAATCGTACTTTAACAAAGATGATTAATGCCATGTTGTCCTACTTCGGACTTAGTGATGGCTTTTGGGGTGAGGCCATGCTTACGGCCTGTCATATTTTGATTCGTGTTCCAAGTAAGAAAAGTAACGTAACCCTGTATGAATTTCGGAACAAACGAGCCCCTAATTTGAGTTATGTTAGAGTTTGGGGATGTAGGGCAGTTGTTAAAGTCCCTGAACTTAAACGGAAAAAGTTAGGTGAAAGAGGCATCGATTGTATTTTTATTGGGCATGCGGCACATAGTAAAGCATATCGGTTCTATGTGATTGAACCAAACGATTATGTTAATGTAAATACCATAATAAAGTCTAGAGATGCCATTTTTTATGAGAATCGGTTCACATCTATTCCTAGACCAAGGGATATTGTACCGGATGAGAATGACAATCCAGTGTCATATGATGGAGATCATCATGAGAGGGATGAAATCCCTGATAATGCTCTAGAACTCTGAAGGAGTAAAAGAGCACGGAAAGAGAAATCTTTCGGACTGGACTTCTACACATTTTTAGTAGAAGGTACCAGAGACTATGTGGAATATCAAAATCCATATTGTTGTGTCATAGGGTCTGATCCTATGAGGTTTAATGAGGCTATGAGGTCTCATGACGCCTCCTTTCGAAGAGAGGCGTTAAATGATGAGATGGATTGTATCATGGGTAATAATACTTGGGTATTGGTGGATCTTCCACGAGGAAACAAGCCCATCGGGTGTAAGTGGATCTTCAAGAAGAAGATGAAGGTCAATGGAACTATTGATAAGTTCAAGGCCCATTTGGTGGCTAAAGGGTTTACCCAAAAACATGGGATAGACTACTTTGATACGTATGCCCCAGTGGCGAGGATATTGACTATAAGAGTGTTAATTGCTCGTCTCAATTTACAAACTAGAAATTCACCAAATGGATGTCAAAATAGCATTCTTAAATGGTGAACTAGAAGAGGAGGTGTACATGGAACAACCGGAAGGATTTGTTGTTCCGGGCCAAGAGAGAAAAGTATGTAAACTCATATGTTCTCTGTATGGGCTAAAACAAGCTCCTAAGCAATGGCATCAAAAGTTTGACCAAATTGTCCTAAACAATGGATTCATAATCAACGAATTAGACAAATGCATCTATAGCAAGTTCGAAAATGGCAAAGGAGTCATTATATGTCTTTATGTGGATGACATGTTGATTTTTGATACAGATTTGGAACAAGTAGAGAATACAAAACAATTTCTCTCAATGAACTTTTCTATGAAAGACATGGGTGAGGCCGAGGTTATTCTTGGCATCAGGGTTATGAGGAGTGGTGACTCGCTATCCTTATCTCAATCTCACTATATAGAAAAGGTGTTGAATAGATTTAACTTTGGTGCTTATGGGCCTGTGTGTACACCAATGGATCCAAATGTGAAACTTGTACCGAATGATGGTACTCTAGTAGCACAACTGGAGTATGCGAAGGTCACAGGTTGCCTTATGTACGCTATGACTAGCACTAGGCCTGATATAGCCTTTGCTGTTGGAAGGCTTAATAGATATACTAGCAATCCAAGTAAATTGCATTGGCATGCGGTATACCGTGTACTGAAATACCTTAAGAAAACTATGAATTATGGCATTTCTTTCCTAGGGTATCCGCCCATCTTGGAAGGATACTCTGATGCTAGTTGGATCTCCAATGTGGAGGATTATGCCTCTACAAGCGGATGGGTTTTCTTGCTTGGTGGGGGTGCAGTTTCTTGGGGTTCCAAGAAACAGACATGCATTTCTGACTGCACTATGGGAACGGAGTTTATTGCTCTCGTGTCTGCGGCGAAAGAGGCCTAGTGGTTAAAGGATCTTTTGTATGAGATACCTTTGTGGCCTAAGCCAATTTCATCTGTTTCAATCCATTGTGATAGTCAAGCTACGCTCACAAAAGCGTACAGCAAGGTGTATAATAAAAAGTCTAGACACATCCGTGTAAGACATAGTATTGTGAGACAACTCATTAAAGAAGGTGTCATCACTGTTGATTTTGTAAGAACAAGTCAAAACTTGGCGGATCCGTTTACTAAAAGTCTTGGTAGAGACTTGGTTCTAAGAAGGAATGAACAGATGGGGCTGAAACCCGTCCATCTTAGTCACCCATGATGGACCCTCGACTCGACACCTGGTACAACGCCAGGTCTTGGGTTCAATGAGAGAGTTCTGTCATCCGTGTGACTGCAAGCACTAAAATAGAAATTTCCATCCCACGTGAGAAGTGCTTGGTAACCTGTGATAGAGGAAGAAAGAGGATGAGCTTAAGCTCTTAATGGACCTAAGTTTTTGTTTTATTGAATGTCGTGTTGCAGAGACGTGATCAATGGGGTTCACCTTAGTGAGTGTGAAGTTTGGCCGCTTCAAATGAGTGATTTAATGACGTGGGTTTGACTCTGAAACACTCATGAAGGGTACAGGACACAAGGCCGTAAATGTGTTGATCTGGAAGATGAGATATGTGTAGGGAGTATGTCTTGCGTGTGGAAATGTATTCAGTTAGTCAAATGGAATGAATGGTTCAAAGCTTGGTCTACCATTTTCGTTCGGATTAATTGTAACGTGTCTTCACTATGCGGGGGTTCAATCGAAAGACACCCTCATTGATGCATAAAGACTTCTTACTATTTGAGAAATGTTGTAATATGAGAATGAATGTATTTTGGAAATGGTGGGGGAATGTTGATGTATTTTTAAAATAAGTATAATGAATAAAGTGTTTGAGAAGTGTTTTGGTATGTAGGAGGTGTGTGTCGACACACAGGTACCGTGTATCGACACACAATCTTGCAGAAACAATTTAAGGCTTCTGTGTGTCAACACACAGGTACCGTGTGTCGACACGCAAAGTTACAGTAAGGCCATGTGCTGCACTGTGTGTTGACACACAGATCTGTGTGTCGACAAACAGTCCTGTGTGTCGACACACAGTTTCGACACACAGAGCAGTTTTGGCCAGTTACTTACACCCTTTTTTTCCAGTATTTTGGGGATAACTTAGAGGTTCATTTGGGACGTCTCCTTTCACTTATGAACATATAAATACTCCCCACTTGGTTCACGAATAACTAACTTGAAAATATTATATTAATCTTACAAAAGATTGCAAGTGTTGGTGTGTGTTGTTCTTGGAAAACTTGAAAGTTCATTCTCATATACTTCTCTCATACTTCCTCCCTACATAGGGTTTCACTTCGTTGAGTTTGGTTGTCGTTGTATCTCTGAGACTATTTCTATATACTTGAAATAAGTCTTAAGGAAAGTGATTACGTGTCTGGACACCTGAGATTGAAGGATACCCGGTTTGAGAAGAAATACCCCAACAAGACCTCCACAATATCCATTAGCAATCCATGGCGGTGACAGAAGGTGACCAAGCATATAAAGTGGCTGAACATAGGTCATAAAGATCAATTGAGTTCAATGTGGGAGACCATGTTTTGATATCCTTGCTCGAGAAAGATATCCAACCGAAGAATGCAACAAGATGTGCACGTGGACGATTAGATCATTAACGATGATGTAGCAAGTTAACTTTAATGCTTACCATCAAGAGCTTTTGAGTAGCATGCCCTCCTTCGAAGCCTTCAATATCAAACACCTAAGTCCATACTTTAGCGAGAACAAGGCAAGGAAAAAGACTTGAATTTGAGATAAATTCTTCCCAACCATGGGAGGATGATTTGGATAGGTGTGCACGAGGACCTAGGATAGGTATACTAGTCAATGACTTATCAACTGACTGGATGAGTAGGGAGTACACACCAATAGAGCAGGCAAGAACAAACATGCATTGTTGCCTTATATAACGGAGAATCAAAATCCAGGCTAAGAATGCAAGCTACTACCTTCTAGAAGGAAGAAACAAAGTTCAAGCTATTTTACGAATCTTATTTTTGACTTCAAAGTTGTAATTAGATCACAACTAGGATTTACTTTCAGTAGGCTCTAGCTCTATAAAATAATTTGTAAATATGAAACGATCTTCTGTTTTTCCGCTTAAATTGAAATTGAGAATTAATCTTCCCCTTTGTGTTCTTTCATTTCTTGTTTGGTAGAAGGTGAATTACTTGATTTCCCCACCCTTCTTTATTGTCTTCAAAATCTCGATTGAAGAAGACTGTTGAATCCATCCTTTTCAACTTCGCTTCCAATTATTAGGTGCCCAACATCAAATATCAATCAAAACTTTTACATATAAAATCAAAGCATACACCCATGTATCAAATCTCATTTAATTTTCCTATTTTATTAAATATTATGAATGATGAAAATGGTCTAAGAATCCAACGAGAATAGTAGGGGTGTTCATATCCCGGTTGGGACTGACAAATTGGGCCTAACGGGACCAATCTAATTTTGGTCATGTCTTCGGTCTTCTAATTGAGCTTATTTTAGATTTTGATCTAATCCGGTCTAAACCTAAAAAACTCAAGATTGAACTGAAAATTCGGTTTGGTTGATGTTGTTGGCCTCGCTATGTATTTTATTAGAGTACACAATTAGAATATTTTATACTTATAATATTTGGACCTAAAGTTTGCTAAAAATAAAACCCTAAACACCTAACCTTAAAGTTAAATTCTAAAATATGCATACATGCACCAACTGATGGGCTGGCTTATGTTTTCCCTTTATTCACATTTGCATACTAATCAAATTTGCTTTAATCTTTTTGTTTTTAGTGAAAAACACTGCATTTATATATATTGCTACAACTTATATATATAATTATTTCTAGTTAATTTATTGCATCATTGAGAATCCTGATGATTATTAGATGGTAACAAGGAATAAGATAATCAAATCAAAGAGTTCATACTGCCGGGGTCAAATTTAGTAAATATAAGTTGTTATAGTGAGTCTTTGTATTTGGTGAATGGTCATTTTATATTTTTTTGTATTTTTTATTATTTCTGTTGTTTTTTGGATAATTATCACTTAGATACCGTGACATTTAAACATTTAGCCTTAATATTTTAATATATACAATGAGGTATCTTAAGTTTTAAATATTTTATCACTTAAGTACCATAAAGTTTTAAAATTTGATTAATCAGACACTCTTTTGTCAAAAATTCAAAAAAAATTTGTTGAAAAATACTAAAATTGAAAATAATTTCGACAATATATTAGTATTTTCGTTAGAATTTGATTTCTTTTTACTTATAAAATGAAAAAAAGGCATATTATTGTGGCAATATTAGGTGGTTTACATCAACATACGATAAATATTTTATCATAATTTCCTAAATTTTTTATGAAAACATTGGGATGACTTACATAAATTATTGTAATCATGTAATATATAAGTATTTTTTATATAAAATTGGCTAAATTATCATAAAAATCCATCAAATTCTGACATAGAATACATAAGTTATAAAATATTTAAATATTAGTTTACCTCATTTTATATATTAAAATATCAGAGTACTTCGCTAATAAATGTTCAAACCTCAGGATAGCCAATGATAATTTTGTACCCTTATTTTTTTTTCTATTAAATGCATTTAAAGTTACCTAAAATTGACAAAATTGATAAATTCAACTTATAATAAAAAAAACCAAAAATGAAAATTCATTTAAATTGTTCCAGTCCGATCTAGTCCGTATAATAATTAGTCCAATCTCAAACCAAACCATTTAAATTTGGTCCAGTCTTCAGCCTTCGAAAGATGCCAATTTTGAACTTTCGTCCGGTTCAATCTAGTTCAAATGGAACCAAATTTGAACCAACGAACACCCCTAAAGAGCTGTGCTCGAGCATTTCTCTAAGTTGGACCCGCGCTGCTGAAATTGCTAAGTGTCACCGACTTGTACCCTTCTGGTGGCACGTTCAAGGGACTTTGGAATTTACCAGAACCGGGCAGCCTCGTAATTTTATGGAACCACAAGGGCACTTTTCAAATCAACGTCACTGAATTTCACAATCTTGTTCACCAAAGTTATCACCCCCACTACCCACTCTGCTGCATTCAATCAGGGGCACCCCACAAGCCTCTACACCAGCATCGTTGATTCTGCCACGTGTCAAGTCAATGTGACTTTGACATCTAAGCTTCGATAATGGTGAGGGTCTACCAATATCATAGAATACCAAATAAAGCCCTTTTGATTTCTTTTCGTTTTTCTTTTGTGGGTTTTTGATTTTGTTTGTTACTCTCTGAATATTTCTCATTTTGTGCTTTTTTTTATTCCGGGTCTGTGAAACCCTAGTGGGTGTAGTTGGTTGATTGGGATCTGAGATCAGAAGAGCAGAGAGAGCGAGAGAGAGAGAGAAATTGAGCAAAAGGGCGGTTTTGTAAGAATGGGGGGAAATGGGGGTACTGCTTTCTTGAAGGTGTTGATTCAGAACTTCGATGTTCTTGCTGGGTTTGTCCTCTCTCTCCCCCCCTCTCTTACTTTCCTTTGTCCAATCCATAAGGGATATTCGTGTGGTTTTTCCATAGTTATTGATTCAAAAGTTCCAATTTTTTTGGGGTTTGGATTTATGGTTGTAAAATGTTGAATTAGACACCGAGTTCTTAACACTCCTCTTCACATGTTAGTCCTCAACAATAGCAACCCTTACCTTCTTCGCTCCAATTGGGAATTATATGTCCAGTTAGAGCCAACATTTACCTGTGAGGCCCTCGGTGTAAAAAACTCAAATGCACCCCTTTTTACGAGGACACTGTGCCACAAATAAGAGATTGGAATCATCAACCCGCCCTAATGCCATGTTAAATAAAACTCACATATAGAGTTCTTAACATAAAATTTGAGTTGTCACGTTAGGTTTCATCTTAGAACCAATTGATATGGGATGGAGTAGCTTATTAAGTTTACATATTGATGTCTCTTCTATTGTAATATTGGACATTTTATCTAATTCTCAACAAGATCTATGCTTGTTTTATTCCGTGGATCTGTGTCTCCTATCTCTCTCCATGTATGTGAATGTGGGAATTAAGCGAATTTTATGAACTTTATTATGTGAATTCTACAGGGGTTCTTTTTATTATCTGAGCTATTTACTGGTCATTTCTTCGTAGCTAATGTGATTCCTTTTGATTTGTCCATCTCTTGCAGGCCTATTGTTAGTCTTGCTTATCCTCTGTAAGTGGGGTCTCTCTAAATCCCTTTCAATTTTCTGCTCTATTGATTTCCTTCGTTTTTTCAGGTTTCGGTGCTTGAATGAGTAGTCATTGATTGAGTAAAGCAGGCTATTGTGTCTCCATTGTTTGTGAGGCCGTGTTAATATCTGATGTTTGTAAGTTTGTTCAAATCGGTCCCTCATTCTTTAATTCAAAGTAGTCCCTGCTGTTCATAAGTTTGTTCAAGTTGATCCATCCCCTTTTTCTTTGTTTAAAACAGTCCATCATGTTCTATTCTATAACAAATTCGACACTTCATCTTTAATTTTACCTGGTGTTAGTGAAGGACCAATCATAATCATAAAATTAAACAAAAAAAAATGAGGGACTAAATTAAGCAGAAAAATCATGAGAGAACAATTTAAACAAACTTACAAACATTAAGGACCAATGGAGTAGATGACTAGTGAGGTTGCAGAAAACATCAGGGAAAATTAGGGCCTCTAGAGGGACTTAGTATCCTGCAATCTGCACCTCTTTCGATCTAATTTTGCTTTGTTTTTGTTTTGGGTGGCAATGGCATCTGGAGTAGAAGACTTGAACATATTGAAAATTGTGGGTAAACAAAAACATTGCAGTCACTAGTTTCATTAGTAATTGAAGTTGATTGTAGTTTTCTTTTATGGTTTTTTCATAGGTATGCATCAATTCGGGCTATCGAGAGCAAGTCTCCAGTTGATGATCAACAATGGCTCACATACTGGGTTCTATACTCCATGATTACACTTTTTGAGCTTACTTTTGCTAAAGTTATTGAATGGTTAGATTCTCTTATATCAAACACCTCTCTTTTCTTTATGCACTTTAAGTGGGCTCTGTTTAATGATATAATCTGAGTGCTACTCATTATTTTGCTGAAGTTTTCCTCTTCTTTTTCTGGATATAATATAAAAAGTTATTGTTGAGTCTCCAACTGTTTCATTATAATTTGGAATCCAATAGTAGGAAGTTAAGGTTCATGTAATTAGCTTTTGATTTGAGAGATGTTAGAGTTGGTATAGTGGTTAGGCCATTGACCCTCAAACTAGAAGTCTTGGGTTTTAAGCTCATCTGTCACCCCCTGGTAATTGGTATCCCTATTGAGGGAAAATACTGTATCCTCCTTTACCATTGTAAAAAAGAAAATAGGCTTTGATTTTCCCGTGTTGAATTCTTCTCTTTTTTCTTGGCTGGTAAATGGGGATGGAATTTGAATCTAAGATCTCTTAGCCTAGTTGCCGACTATTCTGTTGTGATTTACCACTGGACCAAGGCCTCATCAGCTTCGTTATTGAATTCTATTATGTACTGCAATTCCTTTCTATCTTGTATTGTGAATTCAAGTCCTAGGTAATGCAAAGAGATCTTTAACAGAGAATGAATACTTTCCATGGCTTTACTAATGACGTCCTCAGTGCTCTAATAGGACTTCAAAAGGTAGCACAATCTTGTTTGTTCATTGGTGCCTTCAATTTACCATTTTTGGTATCTCAATTGCGTGAGATGTTATAGCGTTTTGAATCCGTCGACAGACAGAACTAAGGAATTCTATTCATTGGTATTCTGTTTACTTAAGAGTAGGGCCAATGCCTTTCTTGAGTATTTAACTGTGTCGTCTCGATATAAAATTGTACCTTTTGGCTGTTGAAAGCATAGTTAGTAAAATATAGTAATGGTAATTAAACGGAATTTAATATGTTCATTTGTTATTCCGCTTTATACATAAAGAACGCAGTCAAATGTTGGTTGACTTATTAAAAAAAATACCGACGGAGTGAAGAGAGAGAAAATATTGTCAATTTGACTTTTGTATTAATGGTTTTATCGGTAATAGTGGTAGCAAGAACCACAGTACATAGTTAAAAAATAAGGTACAATTCAATAGTTTGAGATTTAATGTGACGAATTCAGCAAAACATAAAATATGAATATTTAATTTAGATATAAGTATTGTTATTTTCAACTGATCATTTATTTTTTTTATTCAAGTTTAATATGGATTTATCGGAAAATGTATTATGTGGCTAACATAAAAAACGCGTATTTTACCCTATTATTCGTAATGATAGGTAAACACCCATTTTAAACGGGAGAATACAAATATGTGTTTAATACGTCAATCATACGTGTATTTTTACTGACAATGGTTGAAAGTTCCATGACTGTGATCACCCTTACTGTGTTATATATTGTGTACATGAATTTAATCTTCGCTGCCAAAAGAAAAAATGAAGTATATGATCGTCACTGCAGGATCCCGATCTGGTCGTACGCAAAACTCATTGTAACCTGCTGGCTAGTGATTCCATACTTTAGTGGGGCAGCATATGTTTATGAGCATTTTGTGAGGCCCGTCTTCGTCAACCCTCAAAATACTGTTAACATCTGGTACATTCCAAGGAAGAAGGATGCCTTGAACAAGCGCGAGGACGTCATAACTGCTGCAGAGAGATACATTCAGGAGAACGGCCCAGATGCTTTTCGGGATCTTGTTAACCGGGTAACTCGGATCTTGGCCACTGCTGCATTATATTCAGCTCCTTCATATCATACTGCATAATTTTGTGTTTACATTTGTGACTACATGTGCATGTGCGCGTACAGTAGTTGTAGAAACACCTAAATGCTGAGCTATCTTGCTTGGAAACATGATTTAGTGTTTCACAGTTAAATGCACATTTAGAACACACACTAAACTTAAGAGAAACCCTATTAAACTAATGATTGAATCATTTGGATAACAAATAATATTTTATGAGCTAATTCATTTTTCTGTCCTTATTCACTATGGTCTTCAAAAAACGTAAAATCCTTTTTCTGGGTTAATGCTTAGTATTACTTTATGGTAGAGTGTTATGCTTCAATAGTTCAATTGATGTAGGACGAGTAGTTAAAGATTTTTATGGAGCAATTGGACTACCAAATGTGTGGATCGGAAACACTGCTCTACGATTGCAACTTCAAATAGCCATAACTTTTAATCAGTAAGGAGTTATGGCGCAAATTACATATCAAAACAAAGCTCTCAGACTAAACTATGCAAACCCAGCCAATTTGCTGTTGGCCCCACTTGTTTTCCCCAAATTCAGCCTCTAAACATGTTTTTGGATCATTTTTACTAATAGTTTAGTTTCCTCTGTAAATAGACCTTACAGCTGGCTTTGTTCATTCAAGAAAATTTCAGTATCAAACCCTACTTTTCTCTCTCTCTCATTTCGGTGGAATCCAAGTTGTTTTTCGATCTTAGCATGTTCAAATCAACTTCTACGTTATCATTGATTAATATAAACGCCCCTTCCACTCCTATAACCTTGGAATTTTTGTGCTTGCTCACTCACCCTCTCCTCCTTTGTGCCACTATGGGGCGTGCACAAAGGAGGGGGTTTTGATCAACGACTACATTATAACGCTTGCTTTCCTTCCTGTCAGGCTGATAGGGGAATGACGTCGAGGAACGACTATGGAATCTTTGAAGAGGACTATAGATACTGAAGTATGTAAATGTATGCGCTCGCGTTTGTTCTTTTGTTGTCGATAGTGGCTTTCTGTTATAACCCAGACTCGCCTCACTTTTGTTCTATTACTGTCCTATACTAGATAATATGTACTCTTGTCCTGGTAAATATGTTAAGAGATTGCTCTACTAATTTATGTCTGTGACATCCTGGCTTTGCAATTTTGGTTGCCACCATATTTAAATTCGTGTTTCAGTTGATACGTAGGTGATAATTTTCATACCATTTCTAACAAGTTCAAGAAACTAGCATTTTACGATGAAAGTTTTGAAAATCATTTGCCAACGAGGCTTTGGTCGATTTGTAAGAACCTATCGAGGTTGGGATCTTTACGTTTAAAGCTCTTCCGAGTTTGCCTGGCAGGCACTTGATTGAACGGAAATTTTGATGCCTCTGAGAAGCCGAGGGTGGACTTAGGATATGTTTGATTTGAATAATACCAAGTGTTTTTACTGTTGGAGGCCCTTCAAAAACATCCCTTTAAGGTAGCGTCCTGTAGGAGTAAGGTTGCATACATCTTACCCTCTCTAGATCCTATCTTGGCGAGAGCCTCTTCGAGGCACTTGGCTATTTGTTGTTATTGATGTGAAACTTGGGAGTCTATACTATTAAAAAATTTCTCCAACAGCTATTAGAAACACTTTCTGAAGTTTTTCTTGTTTTGAATTTGGCCATACATTTTAAACCTTGTTTGTTAATCACACAACAATTATTTTTTTAAGTAAACGTGTGACATTTAATTACTTCTTTTCTTTTGTTATATCCAAAGTTATAATGACAAAGAAACTAATTTTATTTCTCCTATTTACTACCACGATGAATAATTAAATTATCACAATATTTATTTTTTGTTTTTATTTCTCCCAATTGATAACCCTATGGCTGTGGGGTTCTCTCCACCGATAAGGGTAAGTACCCTAGAAATGTTCAGTTGCTTAATAACTAGTAATACACTGCTGAATTCCTTGTGGCGTCATCTCAACCTCTCTAAATCCTGCTTTGTTGGGACCCTTTTTCTGGCACTGGATTTGTTGCTGTTGTTACAGTGCTTGACTCCATATGGCGTCATGGAAAGACCTTTATTATGACTTATTCAGGTCCTTTAACATTTGAGTGTGTAATTATGGTATATATATAACATTTTTCTTCTTTCTTTTTTATTGAGGGAGATAATGATGTTGCGGGTCCAGCCTCAGGCTGGCATGCTGCCATGACGACACGCTTCTCAGCAGTGGTGGATCTAGGAATCCAATGATGCAAGGTCCAAATTTATTAAAAAATATATAATAAAATAATAATAATTACGTATATACATAATATACAGTAAATTTGAAATTCAGAAATATAAACATTCTTACCTATTTAAATAAAATTATATTTGAGATTCAGAAATATAAACATTCTTACCTATTAAAATAAAATTATATTAAAATTCGTGCAACGAGAAAGAGTATTAATTATAACAAATTAGGATTCAGTTTTTATATAAGTTGATAATATTTAATATGAAGTAAAAATATGCAAAAATGGTTATTAAACTTGCGAGACTCCAGATTCGAACCCAAAACCCCTAGTAAGTGCATGATGAGCATTTACCCCTAGACCAACAGTTCTTTAATGCTATGGTGTCACTTATAAGATTATATATATTTTATCTATATTTTTCATATCAACGTCTATGTATTTCTAAAGGTCGGGAGATAAAGCTGCGGTGTCGGTGCACCTCGGTAGCATGAACATGTGTCCGCCATTGCTTCTTAGGTTGGGGGTTCTCGGAAACAGCCTCTCTTCAGGGTAGCACCCTAAAGGGGGAAGACTGCGTACATTTACCCCCCACACCCTGCTTATGTGGAAACCCTTGAGGCATTGGGACGGTTTTTTTTTTTTTGGTTCAAGATAATGATGTTGCGGTTTGTATTTTTTGGGTGAGAAGAAAAGGATAACTGAAACAGGTCAGAGGAGGTCAATTCCGTAAAGAAATATTGAAGATGCAGTGGTGTCGATAATCAGTAAATAGTAAGCTAGTTAACTTGATAATTTGTAAATTAACTGCTATAGTTGCAAGTTCAGTTCAACAATATTATTGTAATCATTAAGATTTTCGTATATAAATCAAATATGAATTCTATATAAGAGTTGTAGAAAAAAAGATACCAAAATATAATTCTAGTAAGTTAATCACCTAATGTATTAGAGTTAAGTATAGATTTGTACTTAATAAATTCAAGTATCAAATCTATTCTTAATCTTATCCACTCCAAAGGCTTAAGGTTTGTTCATTCTTAAGTTAGTCAAACTCTATGATTACCTAACATTAGTTACTCCTCAAGTTAGTTAACTAAAGTATAATTAATCAAGATAAGTTGTTAAGTCCAGCATTTAACCTACTGATACATATATATATATATACATACATGTAAAAGGCTTTATTTCATCGAATGGGTTTTCACTTCAATCGAGTGTCTCTCTCTCTCTCTCTCTCTCTCTCTCCCCCCCTCTCCACAAGCTGATGCTTCAATCTGTGCACAATCAAGAATGATTGCACACCATTTTAGTTGAAATATTGTCAATTTCAACATGGTATCAGAGCAAATTGCTTCTGCATGCAACTAATTTTGCTGATTCTTGATCCTTCGCTGTACAAGGGCTTTCCTTTCTCAAGTTCTTGCCGAAGAAAAATCAGTGCCTTCTTGGTTGATCTACTGCGATCTGTCTTCAATTGCTACAAAACATGGCAGATCAAAACAATGGTATTAGTTCGAACAGTTCTCAAACTACTTCGCATGTACAGCCTGACGAGGTTGTTTCTTCTCCTTACTTTTTAAGTAACTCTGAAAATCCGGGTTCAATTTTAGTGACCCAAGTCCTTGTAGGACCAGAAAACTTTAATACTTGGTTAAAGGCTATGGCAGTGGCCTTGAGGGCCAAGAACAAGTTGGGGTTTGTGACAGGAAAGATTCCTCAGCCCCAATCTACTAATCCTCTTTATGAGAAATGGATTAGGTGTGACTCTATGATATTTTCTTGGATATTGAATTCTGTTTCTAAAGAAATTGGATCAACTATCATCTATGGCAGGTCTTCAAAGGAATTATAGGATGATATTAAAGAAAGGTTTTCTCAAAATAATGATCCTAAAATTTTTGAACTTAAAAGAATTATGTCAAACCTTAAACAAGAGAATATGAGTATAATCACTTACTTTGGAAAGGTTAAGGCGTTGTGGGAAGAGTTAACAGCCTATAATTCTTTTCCTGAATGTTCTTGTGGCCTTTGCCAGTGCAACTACTCAAAAGCTCTTCAAGATTTACAACAGAAAGAGTTGATAATGAGTTTTCTCATGGGCCTAGATGATAGTTATAGTTCTTTAAGCGAACAAATTCTTTCCACAGATCCATTGCCTAGCATGAACAGTATCTTTTCAAAGCTTGTTCAACAAGAAAAGCATAGACAGATAAGTCTTAAGCCTCCTCTAGTTCCATCTGATGTGATGGCTATGTTAGGAAGGGCTAGTCAAGGAAAAAATCAAGTGAAATTTTCCAAGAAAGATAGGCCTATATGTTCTCACAGGTCACACTATAGAAGAGTGTTATAAACTGCATGGTTACCCTCCTGGATACAAAGGGAAAACCAAGGGTATGAATGCACCCAAAGCTAATAATGTTGCAGCAGACTGTTCTTATGATGAACCCCAGCAAGGTGCAGCAGTCACCTTTTCTGCAGATCAATGTCAACAATTGTTGTCATTCTTGAGCTCTCACTTGGCATCAGGAAGCCAAGTGCCTACTACTGCAAGTCAAGAAGTCTCACCAGCTGCGAATGCCTCGTTTGTTATGACAGTTATAGCTTCTGTCTCCGGCTCTTCAATATTGGCATTGCATGCTTCAAAAGATTCTTCTATAAGTCAGAATGCCTGGATAATAGATTCAGGAGCAACTCATCATATTTGTGGTTATAAAAACCTATTTCAGAATATCAAATCTTGCACACAAATCAACATTCAATTGCCCACTGGGGCACAAGCCCCTGTTACTCATATAGGGACAGTGCAAATTAACCCAAATTTTGTTCTGCATGATGTTCTTTATGCACCTATGTTCCATTACAACCTGATTTCAGTGGCCAAATTACTTGAGAATATGAATTATGTATGTGAGTTCTCACAACATGCTTGCTATATTCAGGATCACATCCAATTGAAAAAGATTGGAGTGGGTAAAAGGATAGGAGACCTTTATGTTCTAAACGGAGAAGAAGGGCCTCCTGGATCCACAGTCAACATGAGCAAAATTAAAACTCATGATCTATGGCACAATAGACTTGGGCATCCCTCTGATGCAAAATTACTCTCACTTGGTCTTTCTGATTCATTTTGTGATAGACAAAAAATCCCATGTACAATTTGTCCACTAGCAAAACAAAAAAGGCTTCCCTTTATAGCAAATAACAATCTTTGTTCAAATGTTTTTGATTTGATTCGTTGTGACATATGGGGACCATTTCATGTAGAAACATTGCACAAACATAGATTTTTTCTCACTTTAGTGGATGATTGCAGTCGTACTACTTGGATCTATATGATGAAACATAAGTCAGAGGTCTCTTCTATCATACCTAGCTTTTATACTCTCATTCTGAATCAGTTTAATATTAGTATCAAATGTTTAAGAAGTGATAATGGGCAGGAGTTTGTCTTTACTGATTTTTACAATAGTAAAGGCATTATACATCAATTGTCTCGTGTTGGAACACCACAACAGAATTCTGTTGTGGAAAGAAATCATCAACACTTGTTAAGTGTAGCTCGTGCCATTAGATTTCAAGCCAATCTCCCTTTGTGTTTTTGGGGAGATTGTGTTCTTACAGCTACTTATCTCATAAACAGGCTGCCATCTCCCTTGCTCAAAGGTCTCTCACCTTTTGAAATTCTTTTTGACACAAAACCTTCTTATAAACATCTCAAAACTTTCGGTTGTTTATGTTTTGCATCCAATTTAAAGCATATCAAACATAAGTTTGAAGCTAGAGCTCAACCTGCTTTATTCTTAGGTTACCACTTTGGAATTAAAGGTTATAAATTGTTTGATTTACAAACAAAAACTGAATTTGTTTCAAGAGATATTGTATTTCATGAAAATGTCTTTCCTTTTAGAGGTCACATGCCTTACCCAGACCCTTTTGAACAAGCAGTATTACCTAAGTCTCTTACAGGGACTTCTGAAACTTTCAACATTGACACGCCTATGCATTCTTCTGTTCCCACATCACTGGATGTTCCTTCCGTTATGCCAAATCCAGCAACTGCCATCCCTGCAGATCAATTACCACCTATTGATAGTGTTTCTTCTCCAATAAGGAGATCTAGCAGAACGCATAGAATGCCTACTTATCTGAAGGATTATCATTGTAATCTAATGCAATCTGCACAAACTAAGACACTTTGTTCATCAGATGATTCAGCTGCACATAGTTTGTCGAAGGTCCTAGGGTATGACAAGCTATCCCAACCTTACAAAGCTTTAGCCTTATCCATTTCAGTTAATGAGGAGCCTACTCATTGCTACCGGGCTGTAGGACATCCTGAGTGGAGAAAAGCAATGGCTGCCGAAATAGAAGCCTTAGAAATTAATCAGACATGGACTGTTGTCCCTCTACCTCCCAACAAACAACCCATAGGATGTAAATGGGTATACAAGATTAAATTGAAATCTGATGGCTCAATTAAAAGTTATAAAGCTAGGTTGGTTGCCAAAGGTTATACCCAACAGGAAGGCATAGATTTTCTTGACGCCTTCTCTCCTGTTGCAAAGTTAAATACAGTAAAAACATTACTGGCTGTAGCAGTCATCAAGGACTGGCATCTATTGCAACTTGGTGTCAACAATGCATTTCTTCATGGCGATCTCCAGAAGTGTATATGAAACCTCCTCCCGGTTTTGTTCTTGAAGGGTTAAAGACCTCACCACCCACTACTCTTGTTTGTAAGCTAAAGAAAAGCTTATATGGCCTCAAACAGGCAAGCAAGCAATGGTTTGCCAAATTCTCTAGTACTTTAATTACTTTGGGTTTCTCTAAAGCCCCTTCTGATTGTAGTTTGTTTATAAGACAAACAAAGGACTCTTTCATAGCTATGGTTGTTTATGTTGATGGCATAATAATTGCCAGTGATAACTTGAGTGCAGCTGAGCACTTAAAAACCATTTTAGACAACCAATTTAAGCTTAAAGACCTAGGCTCTCTCAAATACTTTCTTGGTCTTGAGATGGCAAGGAACAGCACTGGTATAACTCTACGTAGGAGACAATACACTCTCAAATTGCTTGAATCGACTGGTTTGCTAGGTTGTAAGCCCACTGTTTCCCCAATGGATCCCAACATAAAGCTTAACAAAGATGAAGGGGACTTACTTTCAGATCCCAGATCTTATAGAAGATTAATTGGAAAACTCTTGTACCTTACTGTGACAAGACCAGATATAACTTTTGCAGTGCACAAGCTTAGTCAGTTTCTGGCAAAGCCTTGCACACTGCATTTACAAGCAGCCCAACGTGTGTTAAGGTATTTAAAGAGTGCTCCAAGACAGGGAATTTTCTATCCCAAAGCATCAACTTTGCATATCAAAGCATTCACAGATGCTGACTGGGGCAATTGCCCAGATTCGAGACAATCCATCACTGGATATACAATTTTTTTGGGAGACTCACTAGTTTCCTGGAAATCTAAGAAGCAGCATACAGTATCCAGGTCCTCAACTGAAGCTGAATACAGGAGTTTAGCTGTTGTTATATGTGAAATTCTGTGGCTTAAGTTCCTCCTTCGAGACTTGAATATTAAGCATCCACAACCAGCATTGATCTTCTGTGACAATAAATCTGCAACTTTCCTTGCAGACAATGCAGGTTTACATGAGAAAAGTAAACATTTTGCTATTGATTGTTTCTTTGTTCGTGAGAAAGTAGGACAAGGGATTGTAAAGGTTATTCATATTAGCTCAGACTTACAACTTGCTGATTTGCTTACCAAACCTTTGCCTTCTACAAAGTTCATCCCGGTTCTTCCCAAGCTAGGAGTGTGTAATGTATACACTCCAACTTGAGGGGGGATATTAGAGTTAAGTATAGATTTGTACTTAATAAATTCAAGTATCAAATCTATACTTAATCTTATTCACTCCAAAGGCTTAAGGTTTGTTCATTCTTAAGTTAGTCAAACTTTATGATTAACTAACATTAGTTACTCTTCAAGTTAGTTAACTAAAGTATAATTAACTAAGATAAGTTGTTAAGTCTAGCATTTAACCTACTGATATATATATACATGTAAAAGGCTTTATTTCATCAAATGGGTTTTCCCTTCAATTGAGTGGCTCTCTCTCTCCCTCTCCCTTCCACACACCCCCCCCCCACCACAAGCTGATGCTTCAATCTCTGCACAGTCAAGAATGATTGCACACCATTTTAGTTGAAATATTGTCAATTCCAACATAATGCCAATTGATTTTAGGATGACATCCTACTTGGACTCAAATGTAAACCTCTATATTCAAATTCCATGGATCGGGTTTAATGAAATTTAACAGTAATAGTAAGATTTCAACACATATGAGCTCCCTTGTAGTTTGAAAGAAGTGACAAGATGTCAGGAAGCCATTTGTTCGTATCGACAACACACTCTAAAAAGATCTATTGTCCGGACATAAACTAATTGGTCAAAAGCAACAACTTTACTGATTATTTCTAATTAATTATTCTAGTTGTGTTGGTTTGCCATTTGTTTTCCTTTCTTAAATTCCCATTACTTGGTACCTTAAAAGAACTGTACTTTCAATTATCAAAAATATAAATTTAGCTATAGTTTTCGGGTTGGCGACTATAACTATACTCTTTTGCTCTAACTTTCCGAGCAAAGGCAAAAGCTTTTTGAGGCACTAGATTTGTTGTTGTATAAATTTAGTTATGGTTCATACTGAAGCTCATTACCTTTCTGATTTTAATATTCACCTTTTTAGGAAATAAAAGAACAAATTTTTTTTTTTTTTCATATATATAATTGGTAACAAATATTTTACGAATTTCTTCAATTTTCAGAACTTATATTTCATATTTGAAGTGGGATGAGACTCAAACTCTTGTCACCACAGGATGGGAATAAAATAGTTATAACTATGCAAATCCTAAAAGTTGTTTAGAACTTATTATAAACACTATCGCTTAATAAAATTAGAAAAATTTTGAGCTGACAATATAAACTTCTCAATTTAGTTGTTTTCTATATATGAAAGGATGTGGTTAATCATAGCCTTTATAAATCGACTATTTGAATAAAACCAAAAAAAAAATAAAAAATACAAAGTAATATATTTTCATTTTTTGTTTATCTACTAACATATAAAATATTATTATGATGTTATTTTTCTTAGATAACTACATTTGGAAGTAAATCTAAGTAAATAAGTGCTTCTCATTCATTGTGCTAGTGACAATGGTAACATTGGTGTATGTGAAATTTGAATTTTGGTGTTAGTGTGTGTTTTTCTCTTTTTGTTTTAAGGGGGTAAAGAAAACACTAAAATTTTTTTTGAAGAATACACATTTCTAGTGCTTCATAATGAACAACCAAACTAAATTTAAAACTACTATGGTTTAAGGATCCAAGTCGAATATACTCCTATAGGCCTCTAGCAGCCACCTTATATGCCACCCTATTGCCTTCACAATAAACATGACAAACAAGTAAACCGTTACACTTGTCCAACAAGAGCCAAATATCTTCCATAATCAATCTTAATTGCCAAGGATAGGACAATTGTCTGTATATAACCTTCACAACCACTAGGTTATCACCCTCCTCGAAAATACGCTGAAATCCATTGTTGACATAGTGTCATAACCCATCACGTGATGCCAAGGCCTCTACATTTAAAACTATAACATTCCCCTCGTCATTATGGGTAATAAAGCCAGAAACCGCCTTTGTACCCTTCCTACCCCCATCAAAATTTAGCTTAATCCAACATTTCTCAGGTCTTGTCTTCTCAACCCATATTCTTCTCTTACTATTTTCTAAATGCCTATTCCTTCTTTGGTCCACTCGATATACCTCATTTTGCATCATCCATTCAACAGCCTTTAATTCTTCCAAAAGGATAACATTTTACGACATTAACCTAGGTACCCCAAAAAAATATATATATCATTATGATATTTTCATATGGCTTACAAAAGGTACATCTATAGCACTACCCCTTTCTCTCCAACCCTTCTCTTCCTGTCCTAAAGATTTTGAATTTCTTCCAATAAATCAGAAGAATGAACTAGCCCCTTAGAAACCGTCGGATTCCAACATTGTCTTGAAAATTCGTAATTAAGGAAAAGATGGTTCACATCTTCTTCCTTGGTGTTACACCTGGGGCATCTCCTCCCATTGATAATCCTTATAATTTCTTACCAATGAGGAGAAATCCTTGAAGAAATTGCCAAAGGAATACGTTGATTTTAGGGGCAACATCGAGCCCCAAAATCCATTTGTAAGATCAAGCTTTCCGATCATATGCCATTCAAGCCTATATGCAAACCAAGTTGCAGACTTTATAGAGAAATTGCTATCAACAATAAAACCCCATCAATATTGGTCCTTTCTCCTACTCGGAGGGATATGGATAGCCAGAATTTTCTAGATAATATGCACAGGGACAACCTTTGTTAATTTTAGAATACCCATTGACTATCTGCAATGAAATTCGCTACTTTAAGTTGAGGATCCTTGAAGCCAAACTTGTCATTAACCAATCGTGCTAATGGTTCATAGGGACACCACTTGTCACACTAGAACAGAATAGTTTACAATAATCAAGGAGCCATCTCATCCCTTTTTAATCAAACTGCTACACTGGAGGATCTTTTTCCTAACCCAAGAGTCCCCGGGTTTTGAAACTGGGTTTTGAAACGAAGGCTAAGAAGTCAGAATGAGATAAGTATTTACTTTTGACTAGTTGAATCCACAAATTTCCAGGATACATTAACACTTTCCAACCCAACTTACACATTAAGGCTCTATTGACCACACCCATACGATGAAATAAGACCCCTTGCGCACTTAGGCATGTAGATTTTATCCCACGCTATCATCGGCACACCCTAATCACCATTAACCTTTTCAAAAGAAATCTCGACATGTCTTATTAGTGTCATTAGCAACTAAGATTGAACCTGAAAGCATTGCATAGTATGGGCACGTAAACTTTCTAGATTGGCTTGAATTAACGCCCCTCTATCTACGTTATAGAAAGTAGGTGCACCTTCTAAGGACCAATCTTACAACGAGCCCAATTGTTGAGCTCCACAAAACCATCTCTTCCCGATTTTCTACCTACTAATTAAGTAAACTCCTCATCCTGCAACCGGTCATCATATCCTAAATAGACCACTAATTCTACTTCTTAAACCTAAGGAAACGTTCTCAGAGAAAATTAAAACAAACTTACAATAATTTATCAATTGACTCGAATTTCTACAGAAGGATTCCAGAACAACCTTTAATTATCCTCAGACTTCAAAGAGGCTTTACAAAATAACAAGCTATCGTATGCAAATATTAAACATGGGATAATCAGCACAGAATGAAAAATCTCAACTCCAAAATCTTACTACCAATAAAAATAAAAAAATAGAGGAACTAATTTTTTTCATAAAATAAAATATAAGAAATTATAAAAAATGAGAAACTCATTTAAACAAACTAGAAGAGAGGTAGAGACAGGTTAAAGAAAAGCTGGATAGAGACATTAGATATGAGCTTACCCACCTAAACCTTATTGAAAGGATGTCCTTAGATAGACCTAAGTAGCAGTTAAAAATGCGTGTAATCGACACAGTTATTAGGAGAGAACAATATGCTAATGCTAGTTTACAGTGATCCTAGGCTTGCATGTATGTTATTGTTATTGCTTTGTTTGACTTGAGCTTTTTTTTTTTTCCCTTTGCATGCCTGTTATTACTTTATTTGACTTGTATGTCACAAATATTATTCTTTTTACGGTGAGGCCCTTCAAAAATAACCTCTCTCATATCTTACCCTCCTCAAATCGTGTCTTACAATGATTCTTTTGAGACACTGGGTTATAGTTGTTGCAGTAGTAGAGTCAATAACTCCAAAATAAAATAGTAGTACTTAATTTGCATTGACTTTTGTCCTAAGTTTTTGGTGTACTGAATACTTCAGCATCCCATCTTCTTATTCCTTTTTTTTTTTTTTTTTTTTTTTTTTGGGTTGGTCATTGAGCATGCATGAAATATTCCTTTTCTAAACAAATGACTTTGATAAATAAACCAAGAAAGACTAACTAAAATGTCATTTATATAACATAAAATATCATATATTATACAAAGACCAATTTAGATTTCTCATTTTCCTTTTTCTTTTTTGGGTATATTTGAGTTACTGCTGGAGGATTCTTGTAATAAGAAAGTCAACATCAACAGAAGTAGAGTTGGTATCGTCCATAGAGTTGAGCAGTTGACTTAGTGTCTCACTTAAGCCATCCACTTCTTTATGCAGCTTTTTTATATATTTGCACACCTCCTTCACTGTTCTTTTTGCTGATACCTACATGCAAAAACAAGTAAATATATAAAACTCGATTATTTACACCATAAGTTCTTGTGCTATAAGATTTCAATAGATCTTAGGTTCAACACACGGAGTTGCCTTATACGAAGTTCACGTATAAGTTTAAGTAATTGTTTCATCCTAAAACCAAATAACATTAGTTGGGTGGAATATTGACCCACTAGACTTATATGCTTATCTTTTCTGTCTCATAACTCTTACGTAGGATTTCTTACTGAAATCACGTACAACGTCCTTATTATGAACATTGTCTAGTGTTTAATGTGTCAATTTAGTAATTATACTTTTAGTCGTGTTAATTTAATCCTGGTATAATTCACCTTGTGTTAATTTAGTCCTATTGTGAAATTAAAGTTAACTTAGTGAAGCAATTTTTATATGCCTAGGTCATGTAAGATCTAAGTGACCCAATACGGACCCAATCGTCAATCCAATTTATACCCACCCATGATAAAGGAACATACCCAATGCCTCAAGGACTCCCGCCTACGCAGGGTCTGAGGGGCGGATATACGCAGCCTTCCCCCTTCAGGGTGTTAACCTGAAGAGAGGCTGTTTCCAAGTACCCCCAACCTGAGGTGAGGACTTCCCAGGAGGTCACCCATCCTGGTACTACTCTCGCCCAAGCACACCTAACTTCGAAGTTCTAATGGGATCTAGTGACGGCGTGTTGGTGTTCTCTGTTTATACCCACCCATGATCCGACCATTAAAAATTATGTCACATTAACTTTAATTTTATTCTAGGGCTAAATTGACATATTTTAATTGTATAAGAACGAAATTGGCACAATTAGAAATAAAAATGACTAAATTGACAAAGTGGACAAAATCCAGAAACTATGGCGTAAGTAATCCTAAAAGCTAATGTTTACTCTCGTTTTCTACGTAAGCGAGTTGAGGGTCAGGAATGGTCCGAAAACCTTTGTTCTACAGTCAGGACCTTCATAGTATTTTACACACTTGACAGAAGTTTCATCAGCAATTAATATTTACTTTCAAAGATAATCATATGCAGAAGGGTCTTTAATCAGGTCTATGCTTGATAGATATGTGAGAATTCTATGAAGAATAAAGTCTATTTTATTGTAGTATTATACGATTATAAAGTAGACGTTACTACTCGTATATATTAGCTTAGACGAAAATTATAAAAAAGAATTATATACTTTTAATTTTGAATATATAATGACAATTATGCACTCAAATTGTCTTCTATTTTATGAATTTGGGTCTTTCTTATGGTGGAGTTTCCCCAGGAGAAGAAAACTATGTGTTGGTACTAAACACATTTCTTTCATAAGCTAATGCATATGCATTATTCAATAACCCTAAAGTAACTTGTAAACTCTAATACAATTGGTTGATTCCATTATATATAATACCGAAATCATGCATTAAGTTTTTAAAAAAAATCGGTCAAATGGGGGATAAAACTGTATATATCTGACACATTCCAAACTTCATCTTTTTTTCATTAATTAGCGAAATAATCGCGATATAAAAATCAGTATCCCACAAAGACAGAATCCGAGACCACACCTAAATGGGTAGAGATCAAATATATTAGGCTTCATTTACAAGAATATGTTTGCATTTAGGGATGTTTGATCATATTGTCAAGTTATTACTTTTCTACGAATCGCTTTTCTATAATCAATTTTTTCAAACTATGAATGAATGCATTCTTATATTAAGATTTTTAATTCAACTTCTGATTAAACTTTAAAGGAAAAATATTATTTTTATATTTTTCTTTTAAGATAGGAAAATAAATTCTACTTTTTTATTTAAAAGCCCTTTTACATGTCAGTCAAACACATAAAAAACTCAGTAGAGTAATTTTTTACATTAAAAGTACGCTTTTACTCCAATATAATACGGTCAAACAACAATTATACATGCATCCAAGTGCTTCATTATTGAATTATAATTTCGATCTTATTATATTTTATCTAGTCATCGGGTACCATGAAAGACAAACCACACAGTACATAGTAACAATTATCTTATGCCCTATTAGTAAAATATGGTATGATAAGTGTATTATTCAGTTGCATAAAAGTAAAGGATAGTGCTAGGAACAATGCAGTAACAAAAGCATAACCTTTAGTGAACAATATAATCATAATTTAAGAGTTAAACTAGTATGAAACATAGATACTTAAGTGTAGGCACATATTGATATTTTTAACCAAGGAGGGTACCAACACACTGGCACCGGATCCTATTAGAACTCCAAAGTTAAGCGTGTCTGGGCAAGAGTAGTAACAAGATGGGTGACTGCCTGGAAAGTCCTCACCCCTCAGGTTGGGGGTACTTGGAAACAGCCTCTCTTCAGGGTACATCCTTGAAAGGAGAAGGCTACGTACATCCACCCCCTCCCTCCCCCCCCCCCCCCCCCCCCCTACCATGCTTAGGCGGGAGCCCTTTGGACACTGAGAATGTTGCAAAAAAAAAAAAAAAATATTGATATTTTTAATTGAAAAAAATTATATATTATATGAATAACATCAAAAAAAATACGTATTTTAATTTACCGTATTATTGACAATGATGCACAAATGCCCTTTTAAACGAGAAAATACTAATACATGTTCAATATCCATATTATACGCGTTTTTTTAATTAAAAGAGATCTTAAGAACGTACCCTTGTATTGTGCCGTTGATTACTCTGATCAGCTAACACTGATTGTAACTTAAGAATAAGATTATTAGCATCACCTTCACTTAATCTTAACCCCTCGGACCGACGTCCCGATGCCATTGATTTGGAGCTTGTTCTTCAGCGGCCTATATAGTATGAAACTCTGTTGTTTGGCTTCATAGTTTTAAAGGGTTATATAAGAAGTCAGTAGAGAAGATAAGGCAAAGTTATTAATCAACAAATTTGGCATTTTAATTAATCCCTAATTTTCATGAGTTTAGATTTTATATGTTAATTAAATGGGTCCCCATGTCTCACAACAGTGCACATCATGGCCCACCAATGAAAAGATTACTAGATTATAATAAAGTAATTGATGTAATATTATTTTTTAAAATCTAATATTTTTTGTTAGATATAACATAAATCGGGTAAATAACACTTTATTATCTTGAGTTAGTGAAATGATTTTCTTGTTCAAAAACTTTGCTATGAAACTTTTGCTCCATTGTTACCATGAAATAGGTTTTTAGTCCAATCGCAAGTGAGTCCGCAATCGGATTTTACAAAATGGTGTTGTCAAGCACCAGAACGGTAAGTTCATACACCAGTTCTTAACTATAAAATTATTCCATATTATGTTTTTGGAATAAAAAATTAGTTCATCAAATCTCGTGTTACTAAAGTGTAATTAATCCAATACAAATTTCCTAACGGAATTTGGTAGATTTAGGTATTGTTTAGCTGGCATGAGGTAGAGTTAGGAAGTACAAATTGATGGCCTCTTGTTCGGCGGCTAGGAAGTTGGCAGGATACAGAAAGTGAAAATTGCTTAGCGATTTTTTATTCCTATATAGAAAGTAACTTACCTAACCCCCCTTAAGTAATCTCCCCTCCAACGAAGTTTTATTTTCCATCAGGACTATTAAACACTTTATGCCTACTTTCTTGAAAGTGTACAAGACCTTATATTTTCTTTAAAAATACTTCATCAATTTCCTAGTTTAGGTGTTGAAAAGGTATACACATGCATTGTACTAGCATATTTATGGAAATAATATGTGCATTAAAAATGATATATTATAAAGTTTTGATATTTAGACAAGAGTGCTTTATGGGTTTTGTATTTGTGTTGTGGATGTTACTTGCTAACAGAAAGATACCTAATTCTATATGACATGTTTTGGATTGGCTCACCCCTTGAAACACATCTCTCTCTTTTGTCCCCTTGTAAATTAACTAACCCTAAAGAAAAAAATTTAAAAAAATAAATAAATAAATTGTAATACGTTGGAGCTCGAGCTCGAGTTTGATTGGTTGATCGAACTTGTGTTGATTGTGGAGTATGACTGCATTGGTGCAGTAAAGTGGGTGATTAATGCTAATTGTGGTATACGGAGATGGGATGTATAAGGTAATAAGAAGCTTGGCGGGCATTTTGATGGAGATGAATTGATTATTATCAAGCAGATCACAAAGATTGAATAGGGAGTTAAGTGCGGTGGAACTAAATATGGCTAGAGTACATTCCTGTTAGTGATCACCTACTTTCCTTGTTTTGCGTAGGCGCATCGATTCATTCTTTTCCTATTTTTGTGTTCTCTAGTGGAGGTGAAGTCTTCTAATGTCGTTTAGTATTGTCTTTTTTTTCTCTTTGATTCCTTTTTTGGGATTGTGATGTTGCTATATTTTATCATTTTCTTCTGTGGCGTTTGATGCAAGCTGGCTGAAGCCTCGCTCTTGCAAATGTGCCTGTTTATGCCGTGGCTCTTGTTGCAAATTATCAAAAAAAAAGATAGACAAGATTAACCATTTGCAAGTTATGCCTCAGAAGTACTATTGCAATTGAACATAGAAAGACAGAATCCAATCGTGTAGCAGACTCACCGATAAGGCAAAGGGTTCAGCGGATTATGTTATATTTTATTATAAAGCTCGGTTTTATTGTGCTCTTGCTTGTGGGTAGCCCATTCTTTCTTAAACTTATCTGGAAAATACTTAACTTAAAAAAAAATTTCCTATTTACTGTGATTTGGTAACAAAATCCTTACTTTGGTGTCAAGATAAAAATAAAAAATAAAAAAAATCAAAACATAAGTTTAAGATACTATTCTGCTTAATGGCATCTGATTTTATGATGAAATATAACTTGAACTTATAGGTAAAAATGGTGTCCTCCCTGATGGTTGCCGAAGCTCAATCCATAATAGACGCTTGTTCCCTTACCCAAACATCTAGTGGGAACTGGGTTATCATCAAATCGGATTGCAAAGCAACTATGGATGTCATATTTGCAACAGACTTCATTGCCCATGGGAGCCCTTAAGGCACTTGGTCTGTTGTTGATGTTGTTGTTGTTCATTGCCCATGGGAAATCAATGCTATAATTAAGGATGTTAAATGTATGATTCCGTCTGATTTTTTTTAAACTATCACTTTTGCTTGGATTCCTCTGATCTGTAATAGGGCTTCCAATTGGATTGCTAAAACCCATTTTGATTCGTTTTGTAAGCATTATTGGTGGCTCAATATGCCCAACCCCTTCGTGCCATTGTAAATGATGATATTAACGGAATATGATTTGGCCTCTGGACGTCTTTATGTTCCAAAAAAAAAAAAAAAAAAGAAAAAGAAAAAATTGGATCATTTTGGATCTCTTGTTTCCAGGCTTTATGGCAATTCAGGATAGTGTTGCCATCAAGATTGACCCAAATTTTGGGAGACCCCATTGTGGATAATTTTAAGGTTTACTTTGTCTAGAAAACTACATGTACAAGTTATACACTTCCACAAAATCGACTAGTTTTTGAAAGTTATCAAGAAAAAGAAAAAGATTTCATTAACAAAGTCATGTCAAGGCATTGTCGATTTGTGGTTGGAGTTCTTTATACAGAGAATAGAACTCTATGTATGACTTCTATAGCTTTCTTTGTTTTGGCTTCTACGCATTAGTTCGTCTGCTTGTATTGAAGTTTTGCTCTACACGTCTATTGTATTTTGGGCTTGTTTCATATTATCAAAAATTGACTGCCTTTTGCTTCTGTCGTTTTGTTTTCATAATTGATAATTGATTTTTTTTGACAATTAGCGAGGGAACTCACAGTACAAAATATGACACACCTACAAAAGCGAGGCTCCAAAGAAGGATAATTGACAAGTGATGCCTAACATTGTTAAAAAGTGGGATTTGTAAGTCGAACAAAGTGTGGTATACATAACCCAAAAGATTAAGCAAAAAAAAAAATATATGAAGTTAATAAAGTAATTTTGTAATGATGATCACTCAAGCGACTAGATCATGAATTCGGGCCACTTTGTTTGACACCATCAATGGCCACACTTTTTGCATAACAAGGATATATGAACACAAGCTCTTTTAGATTCAATACGCCCAAGAATGTTGGTCTATACCAAAACAAAAAAAACAAAAAAAAAAAACCGAAGCTGATCAAAATAGTTGAATTACATGTTTGCCCAAATAACAGCTTATATGTATTAAAGTTTTGTGTATTTAAACAAAACACGAATGAATTACATTAAACGTAACATGAAAAAGGTACTTTTTTCATGTTACATTTATTAGAATAAAACTTAGCTCCTTATGACAGAATAATACCTAATGTGTTGTATAGGATCGGAAATGAATGGACGCAACTCACAAGTTCTTATGAGCAAGTCGATTCAAAACTTTAGAGGCCTAAATGAGAATAAATGGGCCAGGATTTAGCCTAAACATAGCTCGATCTTAAATGAGTCTAAATAAGCCAAATTTTTTACTGGTATTTACAAATCTCATTTAATTCTTGTACAGTATTTTACTAACCTATGATTGTTAGATAACCATGCATCTTTCATCAACTGCCACCAATATGCATGCATTGCTTTTGTCATTACCTAACAACCCTCTTCCAATCTAGTGTCCTCAATTCTCGGTTTTATGACGTTGACTAATATGCCACGTGGCTAATATGTTAGTAAAATGCGCGTATAATATACAATTTTGGACATGTATCTATACTATCCTGTTTAGAAGAACATTTAAGTATAATTGCCAATAGTACAATAAAATACACGTTCAATTGATATTATCTGTATAATATAGGTATTATAACATTTATCCATATTTTTCACTTTAAAATAAATAATAATTGAAAGTAATCAATACCGTACCTACAACTCAATTAAATATTCATATTCTATATTTTGTTAAATTTTCAATTGAACTCTAAAATTATTGATTGTACTCTATTACTTACTATGTTTTATGAACGTTGTTCTTTTGTTTATATAAGTCAACAAAATTTTAACCAATGTTTTCGTGCATCCATTTAATTTCCATACCATATTTTGCTAATAGAGTTCCTACTCTTTCATGTTAACCTTCTATTGTTATGTAAAAATAGGAAAGGGAGAAACTTTGTTTATTGTGATAACAACATTATCCTTTTTTATATCTAAATATGAGGCTAAGAGTCTCGGTAAAACATAGAAAGGTCATACTTGGAAAAAAAAAAAAGCACAAGGAGATTAATCGAACCATTAAGCAAACACTAGGACATACTATGATCAAAGCGAAGCAATAACATTTTTGTACATAATTGTTGACTAGTTAGACATGTCCTATAAGAGTTTCAAGTACTATCAAAATAATTCAAAAATTAGTCTGAATATTTAGTCTTACGATTATAAATGAGCTGATTTAAGTTTGATATGAGTTCGACTCATTCAAGATTAAATTTGGCTGGATTAAGAAAATTGTGCTCCATTATTTATGACGAGGTTGATTTATCTAGTTTCGTTAAGGCTCATGAACTCCCGAGTCGAAGCTTTGCCAAACTCGGGCATAGCCAATTTAGCTAAAGGAATCAACCCTTTTTAAGCTTTTTAATGAGCAAACTTTTTCATGAGAAAAAAAAAAAGCCAACTCGTTAGGACTCTTGAGCTGATGCACACCATTTACTCCCCTATATTATGTAGTATAGGTCAATTTAAAATAGTTGTCATTTAGGACATGTTTGGTCAAACTTCTTTTTTTTTTGGGGGGGGGGGAGGGGGGGAGCACTTTTTTTTATTCGACCGTGTTTGGCTTCAAAAGAAAAGTATTTTAAATAGAAACAAAAGTTGTTTTCTGCTTGCTTTCAAGCAAAAGCAGAAAAATAATGATTTTTCTTTAAAGTGAAAACAAAAGTAAAAACTAAAAAATTTTCAATCAAAAAACTATTTTAAAAAAAAGTACTTACAAAAAGTAATTTTTTTCACAATTTAGTTAAACAATAGTCTAATCCTTGACTCTTAATTTGGACTCGTACTAGTTTCGGTTTGTTCCATAGTGATGATGAACTCCCTAAGAATTGTTAAGATATCGATTTAGATGAAACGGGTTAAAGGGATTGGGGTGGAGGCTTCAGTTCCACTCTCTTTGTTCCTGTTCGCCTTCTGGTTCTTCTTTGGCTAGGGCCTCTGTGTGTGTTTGTCCTATGTGAGTTGTCCCCTTGTCTTATCTGGTCCTATTCTCGGTGGTTGCTGTCTCATGTTTTAAGGGGAGCTTTTGTTTCTGTTTTCTTGTTTTGTGCATTTTGTTTCTGGTCCCCGTGCTGTTGCGGTCGGACTCAGGCCTCGCCCAGCGAGTGGCCTGCTTGTGTTCGCGATTTTGTCGCAAATTACCCAAAAAAAAAAAAAAGATGAAACGGGTTATGAGTCATATCAGTTATAAATCCTGCCTTTGAATGCCAAATTTAAGTCAAATTGTGTGCTTTGAAAGATGAATATCCCTACCTCAAAAATTGTAGCACTGCACCATCTTATACAGTATTAACTGTGCAATTTGGTGCCAAAACTCATTAAAATCATGTGCATGTTACATCTTTTTGGATTTGGGTTCCCACTCTGTATTCATATCCTCAAGCATACAATATAGGTGATAACTTGCTAAATGAGTAACCTATACGGATAATAAATCAGCTAGCTATAAACCCTACAAGCCCTATACCTATTACAACATATACATGCTACAAGCCCTGTACCTACTACAAGCCATGTACCTGTTACAAGTCATCTATGTGCTCCAAGCCACATGTACTTGGTACAAGCCCTGTACTTTTTACAAGTCATTTAGTTGATTTGATCTAAGTTGTATCTTGTACCTCTATTTTATCATGGGTAAAATATTGATTACACTAAATTTACATTGAATTGAAATAAAAATAAAGTCAAAATCAAGGACTATAGATAGGATATAATAAACGAATATTGCTATGTTGAATACTGTAAATAAGACATATTGTTTATGTCAAGGAACATCCAGGGGGATGTGCCCTAGTGCATGCTTTTCGCGGATGATATAATCCTGGTGGGGGAATTTAGGGAGGAAGTGAATGAAAAACTTGAACTCTGGAGGATGGCCTTAGAATCGAAGGGCTTAAGACTCAATAGACCTAAGACGGAGTATATAGAACTCAAATTCTGCACTTCTATCATGCAGAGCACAGAAGTCGTCAAGATTGGATCAGAGTGCATAACACAGAAAGCATGTTTTAAATACTTAGGTTCCATGGTACAACAAGACGGAGAAGTGGACGTAGATGTCAACAATAAGATTAAAGTGGGGTGGCATAAATGGAGGATGGCCTCTGCGATAATGTGTTATAGGAAATTCCCGCTAAAGTTAAAGGGAAAATACTACAAGACAGTAGTGAGACCGGCTATGTCGTACGGGGCAGAGTGCTGGCCAGTTAAGCGTCATCACACGCAGAAGTTGAAGGTGGCGGAGATAAGGATGTCAAGATGGATGTATGGACACACAAGGAAGCACAGAATCAGAAATGATGTCATAAAAAGGAAACTAGGCATCGCACCGATAGAGGATAAGTTGAGAGAGCAACGACTCCGGTGGTTTGGCCATGTTAGGAGGAGACCCACCACTGCCCCTGTAAGGAGATGCGAACAACTCTGTATCACAGATGGGAAAAGAGGGAGAGGCCGACCAAAGAAGAGTTGGATGGAGACAATTAGATAAGACCTCGCCTAACTCAACCTAAACGAAGAGATGGCCCTAGATAGAGCGCAGTAGAGGATTAGTATTGGTGTAACTGATATAGCGATGTAGGAGCATCGAGTACTGGTATATCACAAGGATGCCTGTACGCCTGGGGATGCAGGCGCAATTATGCCGGTGGTGGGTGGCTCAATGCTCCTAGGATTGAATGGATACAACTCGAAAGATGGGAAGAAAGTAAGAGGCCGGCCAAAGAAGAGTGAATGTAGACTCACCGCCACCTTTTTAAGAAGATGCGAACAACCCCATAGTACATACAGGAAGAGAGGAAGAGGCCGGTCAAAGAACAGATGGATAGAGACAATTCGATAGGACCGTGTCAACCCCAACCGAAATTAAGAGATGGTCATAATTTAGAGCTCAGTGCACGATTAGTATAGGGGTAACCAACTTAATGGTGTAGGAGCTTCGAGCACCTGTAAGCTGCC
Organism: Simmondsia chinensis; assembly: GCA_018398585.1. Lineage (NCBI taxonomy): Eukaryota > Viridiplantae > Streptophyta > Magnoliopsida > Caryophyllales > Simmondsiaceae > Simmondsia > Simmondsia chinensis. The sequence goes on from JAGTTD010000011.1 coordinate 26,917,144, forward strand.
TGAATGCTCATTTGCTTACACGTAGTACGAGCGTACGCTTGCCAAATTAGTGCTCCTAGGATATGTTACATAGGAGGTGCAGTGCTACTCGATACTGATACTTTCTGTACTCTCCCCCTCTGTCATTCTCTCTCTCACTTTCTATCTCTATCTCTCTCTTTCTCTACCCTCTCTCTCTCCCCCCTCTCTAGATGCTCTTTTCTCTATATATGTGCATTGTGTCGCATATAGGATCTTCCCCCTACATGCTTGTCTGCCTTCTCCTTTTGCTCTGGATGCTATACCCCCTGTGTATATACATACATAATTATATGTTTACATGCTTAGCGAATTACTTGATTATATGCCTCCTGCTTATATTCATACATGCTTCGCACTATTTCTATGCTTAACATGCTTCTCATACAGGCTCTTTATAAATACCAACTATCAGGTTGGGGGTCCTCGATAACAGCCACTGGTCAGGGTCCCACCCTGATGGGGTAAGGCTGCGTACATCTTCCCCCCCCCCCCCCCCCCCCCAGACCCTGAGCAAGCGGGAGCCCTTGAAGCACTGGGACTATTGTTGTTGTTGTTGTTGTTGTTGTTGTTGTTATTGTCAAACTAAACAAAAGAAAAATACTTTTATATTATATTTTATTTCTTGGGCTAAGGTAACAACTAAATTAATCCTATATCTGCTTATAATTATGACTACATATTGCGAGAAGAGTTAAGTTTATTTAGCTATTACTTATCAGATATGTTCTCTATTACTTATAACATATTTATGATGATTGGAAGACGGTATTTTCTATTAAACCAAACAAGAGAACTATATAAGACGAAATTATGTTTGGCATGGAAACATACAAAAAACCTCAGGCAGATATTGATTTTCCTTAAAAAAATATTTTCCTATGGAAAAGGATTTCCATTAATGGAGCCTTATATCTTATTTCAACCTCAATTTAATCAAGGGTAAATTTCATATAAACATATTACTTTCTATAACTAAACAAACAAAAATTGTTAACAAAAGAAAAAATTTCCGAGAGGAAGATGTTTTTCCTTTGAACCAAACGAGGTCTAAGGCTATTTTTTATTCAATTTTTAACAATTTAAAACTCTAAAAAGCTTTATTAGACTGCAAGGCCTGTTTTTGGTTGGCAGAAAAGATATTTTTACCTCTTTTTCAGAGTTTAAATAGAAAGATAAAACATTTCTTTTACAAATAAACAAAAAGAGATGTAATACTAAATCTTTTTCAAAACTTATTCAAAAATAAGTTTTAAAAAGAATTTGTTGTTCTTAAATCTTTACTATCATGGCCCACTTTTACTTCTACTGCCACCTGCACCCACCATCACCCGTTCTACCAAAGCTTATTAAATTCATCACCCTCCACTATCATGACTAACTATTATTATATGATTTACTATAATACCATGACTCGTCACCATCCTCTCAATATGACCATCACTGTGTCTACCATCATCCACCACCACGAGCCGCCGCCACCATGCATTACTCCCACTGCCCACACTGTGTCCCACCACAACCATGGCTTGTAACCCATATAATTTGAGCTCACCATTATAGTCCACCTCATCACCCACCATGACGACTTGTCCTACTTAGTCCATCTCCACCAACGCCAATATTTAGTTGATTTCTTTATCGTCATTGTAATAGATATATATATATATATATATCTATATATATATATTTTTTTAATATGTATCCAAACACTTTATTCTGTAAAAATAAGATCTTTTTACATCGTATAACCAAATACTTTATTGCAAAAACTTACAGATCTTAAATATAATAATATTACTGAAACAAATAAGCTAAAAAAAGACAAGTGGAAAAAAGTTAAATCAAACGTACCCTAAGTGCCAATAATTCTTTAAGGTCACCCACTCGGTCTTTTAAGCCCCAATTTACCATGTTGTAAGTGGGGAAATTTCTAAGTGGTACATACAATACAACCTAGTCGAAGAGCAAGTAACCTGATCCAGACATCCCAATTGTAAAACTGGAAAAGGAAAACAAAATTTAAAAACCGGATGAAACAAAAGCAAGATAAATAAATAAACTGGAAAGAAATTTCACTAGGAAGATAGAGATTGTAGCTTTCAGAACCTCGTAGTACAGAAACATGAAGTTTGGAAAGTGTCCGCCCAGATGAAATGTCCCCCCTCCTGCACTTGCAAGTCTCTATCTGATGTAATTACTGCCCGATGTAGACATTCACCTTAACTCACATGCTTGTACTTGAGTTTCAAACATTACCACACCACCGACATTTGCGCAAATCAAGGTGAACTATACATGACAACAGACCCAATGCCTCAAGGGCTCCCGCCTAAGCGGGGTCTGGACAGGGGTGGATGGACAGAGCCTTACCCCTTCAGGGTGTAACCCTGCCGAGAGGCTGTTTCAAGGACCCCCAACCTTATAGGGTTGGCAACATAAAGACTTCCCAGGAGGTCACCCATCCTGATACTACTCTCTCCCAAGCACGCATAACTTCAGAGTTCTAATGAGATCCGAAACTGTCCTAACATTATTAGGTAGCTATCGAATATCCCATAATAATATTTTTGATTCGCTGTGAGTATCTTATCTCATTTCTTAATGCCTCTCAATATGAACTCGAGTAATTATTCCATATTAACTCTAGCTGCAACTGCTTCCCTCCACCAGACCTGAGGTAGTCCCAAGTCCCTGACAGCCGAATAGTTTCATAATATAAATTCGAAATATATTCATACTTAGCTAAATTGAGGTTGAAGCAAGGCGTATCACGCAAGATTATAGCAAAAAACGTTTTCTCCTCCATGAAGGAAGATGTTTTCCCCTTCCCCCCCAATGGAGAAAAACATTTTTCATATTTATAGTTGTTACTATAAAGTTATACAAAGAAATTGAGATGAAAAATTTTTCTGTCAAAACAAACAGGTTTATTGCTATTTGCACAATTATGGTTCAATGAGTAAAAGAGAGACTCAATTCTAGCGAGGGTACCTAAATCAATGTAAATATGAGTGCAATTTCCTCCTTTTGTGCAAATAAGTAACTTGTAGAAGGCTCATCTTGAAACTTTCTTAGGATTTCAAAATACTCAGGATTGGCGCAGATAAGAAGCTAAGGTATCTCATCCACCAAACTAATGGAATACAACAACAGCAACAACAACAACAACAAAATTCATAATTACACAAAACAGGAGTGTCAATGGGTAAGCGAGTAGATCGTAAAGTTTCCAAGTATAGAAGCATGGGAGGAGCACTTGCACTGTAATGTATTAGACATAAACAGAAAACTATTGAAATTTCAATGATTAAATCGTTAAAGCTTAACATTTGAAACAAAGTTAATATTAAGCATCGAGTAGTAAAAATGAGTTCTACAATTCCATTCTACAAAGATTCAAATGGATACAACTAAGAAAAAATAAGTTTTGATCCAGATGAGACTTACGAAATTTGACTCTATCATATCAAAGTCTCTTCTCCAAGTGATACAATTAACCAAGTCAGCAGATAAAACTAGAAATATAAATCAAAATGTTACTTTCTTGTCCAAACAATTCAATCATTTGCGTTTCTCTCGAGTTTGACAAGCATTTCAAACGCAAATATAACCCTGAAATATTGATAAGCAGTTCAGAGCATGATAGTCATTTCTAGCAACTATGGTGTCTCTTCCTAGAATGTGGTCCAAATAGTGTATAACAATTGCTTGTTTTCTGCCCCTTTGAGAGACAAAAGGCAAATGAACAAACGCAAAGAACCTCAGATATCTAAGTTTATGAAGACGAGCTTCACCGTCAATTAAACACGCATGGGATCAACAGCACGGATTAAGTACTGTGATAATTGTAAACAGGCATACAATCAACAGATGCATCTATGCGTGTAACAAGGTTAAGGAGAACAGAAATACAGCTTAAGGTAAAACTCTGGGAAAAGCACATACTCATGCTTGACTTAACAATGAATCGGATTTTAACTCAGATACTATCAAAATCTGAGGTATATATATTCAAATGTGGATACAAGAACATAATCCAACCAGACAATTCTGATCTGAAACCTAATAATATGATTATTTTAGTAACTAGATATGGACTATCCTACTTGCCACCAATCACTAATCTTTCTAAACATATATTTATGCAGTATGTTTTAGATTATTCATTGTCTCCTTGAACGTATGAGTATGAACAAATAAACAAAACATTACTTTTTATATTTTCCATTCTTGCAGTCTCAATCTTATACTTTTATCACATTGAATAAATGATCAGGTACAATCAAATTCGATATGGACTCGCTTTTTCATCATCTAGCTGTATATCTCATCATATAGGAACGGCTAATTTTTTATTGCCTAAAATATATGTATATGTATTTATATGCAAGAACCTATCAAAGAGGTATAAAAATTAATAATTTTATAACTATTCATTAAAATTTTTGTGAACAGGCTTAAAAGTAACATATTTTCCCTTAAAAAAACACAATGCTATCGCTGCGACACTTTATGTAATGTCCGCAACACCCCACCATTCTACAACACCGTCACCACGGCCAGCGGCGGATCCAGGATTTTGGTGTAGGGGGGACTTGAATAAAAAATAATAAATTACATAATAAAAATAATTAAAAAATTTACAATCGACATTTTTTAATAATTTCACAACTTAAAAAAATAGAAAAAGCGCATCTAATCAAATTAGGGAAGTACTATAAAAATTAAAAAAATAACATAAAATAATATCCCTATATCTTAAATTACTATAAAATAAATATATTATTAAGGCAAAGTTAACATAAGATATATCATTATAACAAAAATTATTATTACCGATATAAACTAAAACACCACTACTAAGCATTTACAAACATCTCCTTCGAGTTTTCATGTTTTGGAATCGTTCTATAATTGTTTCAACACTAATGTCTTTAAAAATACCTTTTCCAAAAAAGAGAATCAAACTATACAAATATCAAGCAACAAAGACCATATTATCCCAAATTCGAGAAAGGATTTGAACTTGGAGACAAGTAATTGTTCTCCAATTAAGAAAAAATTGATATCTCTTACTAAAATTTATAAAATTAAAATTTTAATTAGAGAAATATAAGATGAAAACTTAAAAGTATTGTATATTATGTAAATAGGACAAAAAATTAACAAAACTTACATTCAAGATGGCTGGTGCCTGACAGGTGGTGCACGAGGCGGAGCTAGCAGCGGTGGCGAACCGGTGGGCCAGGTGGCTAGGCGGTGTACGTGGTCGGGGGAGAGGGGGGGAGCTGTGTAGTTAGGATTTTCTTTTTTTTTTTAACATATTTTCTTTTTACTATTATTTTTACCAAAAAAAAAAGGAGACAAATATATATAAATAAAACTCCTCTACTAAGAATCGAACCCGCAACCTCCTGTTTACATATGAGGCTATTATGAAAGCACTAACCTCGTTTGATATAGTGATTTTAGGCCTTAGATGGCCCATTTTACACGCTAGACAAACAAGGTGACAGATATTAAGTGTATGATCCATTCCCAGAACCAATGCTCCCAGCAAATTTGTAATGTACGACACCATTATAAACTAATGTCAACATAAGCTATACTCCTAGCTGATGCATTAAAATGAACATATCTACAAGAATGGCTGCATAATCAAAGAGATTAAGACATACCTTCGAAACGACAAAGCAAATGCTCCTCCGACAAGCTGTTTTAGAAGCATCATTTACTATAACAATGGAGGTCTGTAAATCATTCTTCCAGAACTTGGCCGCAAAGATATTGACAAAAAGAGGGTAAAAGATCATGATCATATATAGTCTCTAGTAAACATCAAAGAAAACTGTATCAACCCCCTTAACTGCACTAAGCATAAAACCAACCCACAAATCTTTTCAAAGGAAAGAAGTCACAAAATTCCACATAATTCCATAAAATAAAAGCCCCATAGAAGGGTCCGCCCACGATAAGTAAGAATGAAGTCATGGATGTGAAGACAAAAACAAGGCTCCCATCAAAAAAGTTGTGAGATCTATGTAGTCTTACCTCTATTTTTGTGGATATGAAGTGAACCAGCAACTACAATCACAAAAGAGCAACGTGATAGATTGCACCAAGGTGTATCTGACAGGAAAGGACGAGATGAAAAAATTTGCAAGCAAGTAGATCAAATGTTGGAAGAAAGGGATGACCAAGTATCACCTTCTACCCAGCTCAGAAATAGTGTCCTTGACTATAAACAGCGGTTACGTATCAGACTATTATCGAATTATCCATTATGTGAAAATGTAAAACTCATATAAGTACATATATCCAAATGCAGATAACTCCCAAAAAGGGGATCCAAATCATCAATTATATGCAAGAAAGTCATTTTGAGAATGGTTTAGAACGGTAAAGTGATGCAACGAAGCTCTGTTTCTTCCATTTTCTATATCATACTGTAGTGATTACCTGCAAGCAAGACGAGTAAAATGCATCCGCAGAGAGCAACAATCCAACAAGAACAAAGGACTAAGAACGACCTTAATCTGACATACGACTAATATCCCTGTAGAATATTGGGCGCAAATAAGCTTTTCCAACTTTTCCATCAACGGCATGTAGAAGCGTATACCCAATACCTTAGCCTCAATACAAATTTAATTATTCCTCGTGTACAAGAAGCCATTTTGATCAACCAGGTAAATGTCAAATAAATGAGTAAGACCCTTGAGAAGGTAGTTTATTCACGAACCATTTCTTCCCCAGAACAGAGTTCCAAGCATGATAACAAAAGATCAAGATACCAGACTCCTTAAGCATATAAACCAATTTGTAAAAAAAAATGAGCAAGGTAAGATGACAAACTGAACGAGCTTATTTGACCAGTTATCAAAGCAAAGAAATTACGATTCATGATCTAGAAAGTTACAACTTTTTTAATGGTACAAGGAAGCTTCTTACATAAAATTGATGCAACCTAAAACTTTTTCCCTACTTCAAATTATTGATCTATTCTTCCACCCCAAATGTCAACACTTGCTAAACTCTCAAGAAACACTGGAAAATAAAAACGGAAATGCAAATCAATGGTACATAATAGAATCAAATGTAGATTACTTTGAACCCTCAATTTCCACGGACTTGGATTTTTTTTCAAGAGAAAGGAACAGAGCTTAAATAGTTGAAATATGTTTCCCTTTTGGCATTCAGTAATCCGTAATGGAGCAACTATAAGGGCATATGGTGGTATCTTGGCAAGACGCCTCAGCATCCCATTACAGCACAGTTGTAAACGAAACCCCCCGACTGCTTTCTAGCAAGCAGGGTCCACTGTTGTAGGTCTTCACTAGGAGCCCAAGAATTGACCTCTACACCACCATCTGAATCCCTAGGGCCCCCAATAACAATAAGCTTATCTCCACACGCCCTAAATGCCAAGCCCCATCCATTCGTCGAGACTGCTCTTTCTGGCAAACTCCCAACTCTAGCCCATGAGTTTGACTGTTTGTTGTATTTGCTCACCTCCTTCCTTGCATAGTCAGCAGCATAGAGCTCATTATTTACAACGGCAAGAAGAGGGGGTGCCTCTGCAGTAGCATGGGCATCATTGACACCGTCTCCGACATTTCCCAAAGGAAACATGTCAGGGATCTCATTCCAAGTTCTTGTCTCCAAATCAAATACCTCACCACATGTAAGCAAATTAGGATTTCCAATACCTATTCCCCCCATCACATAAAACTTCCCATCCATAAATACCCCAGAACATTTCTTTCGAGGTTTATTCATGCTCGGCAGAGTCACCCACGTCCCAGTACCAGAATTATACAGCTCAACTGAAGACAATATATTGCCCCCAGAATCACAACCGCCAGCCACAACAGCAATCTCACCAAGACTAGCAGATGCAAATAAGCATCTTGGTATATTCATTGTCACGCCAGAAGACCAGGAGTTAGTCAAAATGCTGTACTTATATATTACATGAGAAAGTATTTCCTTTCCAAAGACCAGAAGTTCTGTACCAACAGCCAGGGATTCCTTGTCAGAAAACATAAAGCAATCATTTGATGGCATCCTAGGCAAATGCATCCAGCAAAGGCGTATTGGATCAAAGGCCTCCCACTCAAGCAGGCTGCAAGAGAAATAAACCCAACTCTCAACAATACCCAATCTCTGCCTTAACTTGTATAGCTCTTTGCTTTGAATTAAATCTCGAAAGCTCCGATTCAACTGGGCAATGGACCCATAATCGGATCTAGAGCAGCGAGCAATGCAGTTAACTGAGTTGTCCCAACCAATCTGGTGAATCAGGGAACTCGTATAAGACTGATCCCCAGCATCATCCCCGTTATCAGATTGATGCACTTGATAGAGAGACAGGTAACAAAAACCCACCAGTGTTTCCTCCCCTTCTCGTAATTTTGATGACTTGGATGACTTCTTAAGTTCTAGCTTTTCCCCATCTTCAAATTTGCGCTTAAAGTTTGGGGCTTCATTGACACCAAAACTACAGTTAACCCAATTGGCTTCTTGCTCACAGGCACTCCGCAAATACCTTGACAAAGCAAAGGATGGATCTTCCAACATTTTCAAAGATATACTGGTAACTGATGAAAAATCGAAGAATACGAACGCTGCATCAAAAGTATACCCAGTTATTATTCCGGAAATCCCAAAAAAGAAAGAATACATCTTCAAGCAACCCGACCGCAAAACGCCAAAAGATTTAGGATAATATTATTGCTATGACAAAAATGTTAATAGCAACTTTATGAAAATTCCTTACTATTATTCACTCCAAATCACTCGGACAATAACATTTTTTGCCCAAACAATAACAATTTATCCTCAAAAGGAATTGATGGAGCAACCTCATAAACCAAACCATATGGCCCAATCCACATTGAGTACCAGAAGGAACATATAGTTTAAGCAATGAATCAGATAAAACCATGTGGATGTGATAGGGTTAGGAGAAACAAATTAACAAATCACAATTAATTAAATCAAATGGATTTAATTTGAGCACTAATTTTATTCTAATCAAAGCAAAACACAACCCACATACTCACAAATCAATTCTTAATCCACATAATGGAAAAACTAAACAAATAAAACAGAGATCCCAAAATCAAGACTCCAAAGAAAAACCCTAACTTTGCAGATGCGCTTTTAAAACCAAATCAAACGCATGCAAAACCAAATTGAAATCAAATCGAATCAAATTAAGAAATCAAAACACTGATAACATTCCCAAAAAAAAAAAAACAAATTTCAATTGATCCAACACAAATTCAAGTTCCAAACACACCCAATTACAAAATTAACCTAACTGAGAGTCAAAAAAAAAAGCAAATTAAAAAAAAAAAAAGACGACGTTGATTTACCCGATTGGATCGAAGAAAGCGAATTTTCCTTTTTCCTAATAAATTAATCCCCCCCCCCCCCTCTCTCTCTCTCTCTCCCCCCCCCCTCTCTCTCTTCTCTCTCTGTGTGTGAGTGGAATGGGAATGCTGGAAGGGGTGCGAATCACAACAGAGTGGGGTGCGTGCTCGCCATTTCAAGATGCTATTTTTAATTGAAAAGATTTTTGGATTAATTTTTTACAAAATTATTATTATTACTATTGAGAGAGGTGGGGAGTAGAAAAAGGTTGTGCTGGTGGCGGCGGCAGCGGCAGCGGCAGCGGCGGCGGTGGTGGCCACCGGGGAGAGAGAGAGAGAGAGAGAGAGAGAGAGAGAGGTGGCGACCCGGTTAGAGAGAGGAGGATGACCCCACGACTACTACTACTCTCCTTCCTTTTCTACACGTATTTTCCTCATTATTCCCTTTATCATTTCTTAGTTTTTTTTATTTTATTTTATTTTTTTAATATCTTATTTAGCAACGGAATAAAATGTAAAGAGGGTTTAAGACGATTGAGGTAAGATATTATCTTACTTTTGTTTAGATATGTCCAATAAATAGGTGTAAGGGTGAAAATGAGTAAATTAGTTATCCTTATTGGACAATAGGGTAAAGAGATAAGAATAACAACAATTAATCTGAAAATAATTCAACTATATGTCAATATATCAAAAAATAACCTAACTTTATTTACCAAAAAATAACTCATCTCTAACTTTTCTACCAAAAAAACCCAACTCTAACTTTTCTACCAAAAAATAATCAAACTTTACAATTAATCCAAAAATAACCCAACTCTAAAAATTTGATTTAAAAATACTGAATTGTGATACTCCGACAATATATTTTTCTTCTATGTATTTTTTGTTTAGCTTGTTCTCTATAGGCGGTCTCATCTAGTAAACGAGCTAGGCGAGCACAGATATTCTCCGACAGTGTATTTTTCTTCTACGTATTTTTTGGTTTGACTTGTTCTCTGTAGGCGGTCTCATTTAGTAAACGAGTTGAGCAAGCACAGATATGCAGCTCGGTTAGATAAATGATACCAATATCGAGCTGGTGTCATTTAGTTAAGGAGCTGAGCCGAACCGATGAAGCTGTGGTTCGGCTTGGCTCATTTGCAGCCCTAGTTCTCTGGTTGTATTCCACGGTTGTTTTGCTTGTTCTTTGCCCCGTGATGTTGCCCTTTTGTGGGGTTATACTCAATTATCGGAAAAACATATTTTTAGTTTGGTTAGGTAAGAAAAGACATCAAGCCAAACCAAAAATACATAGAAGAAAAATATATTGTCGGAGTGTCATACCACAAGCCATGCTTAGCCATCAATTCAGTATTTTTTAAATTAATTTTAGAGTTTGGTTCTTTTGTACAGAACTTAGAATTGGGTTATTTTTTTGAAGAGAAGTTAGAGTTTGGGTATTTTTTTTGTTAGAAAATCGAGTTGGGTTATTTTTTGGTAGAAAAATTAAAGTTGGATTATTTGTTGGTTAGAAAATAAAGTTGGGTTATTTTTTAGTATATTGACATATAATTGGGTTATTTTTAGATTAATTATTGTACAGATAAAGAATTATAGTTAAAATAAAGATTATTTATATTTTCGTTCTCCAACAATTTCGAAAATACTAAAAAAGATCATGACCTTTTTGAATTGATAAAAAAAAAACCTTTAAATTTTTCATATTAATATCCATTTTCGACATAATGACATCATTTTCCGTCAGCAGTTCTAACGTGGCAATTTTTTTATTAATTGTGCAGTAAAATGATAAAAATTTTATTCAATAACCATATTTTAACAAAATTAAACGAAAATATATAGCTTCTAGATAATACATCTCGAATTTCGTGCTTATAAAGTAAGAATAAGAATATAGAAGGAAATTTTTATCATTTTATTGTACCATTGATTAAAAAAAAATTTCACGTCAAATCTGTAGAATGAAAATGATGTCATTAGTCCGGAAATGGACATTTTTATAATACAATAAAAACTTAAGGGATTCAAAAATGTCAAAGTCCTTTTTATTAGTTCCAAGAATGTTGGGTACTAAATGTAAATAATCATTTTTCATTTAATCATCATAATTTTTTAACTTTGTTATAAAACTAGTTTTAAAATTCAAAAAAAATTTCAACCACTTTAATTCATGTTATTAACTATTTGTTATATATTACGTAACTTCCATGCAGATTTTTTCTTTTCTTTTTTGTTTTTTGAATACACATGAAATATGAGTTAAAACTACTTAAGTTGGCAATGCATTCACATGCCCACCTCCCTCAACTAGGTTTGGTCCTGAGAGGGTTTAAAAGAGGTAAGATTAGAATCTTGGTGGAGGAAGAGGTGAAAAATGCTTTTTGCTACCATAGATACTTTATTTCATGCTTAATTAGCACTCTAAAATCTATATAAAACCCCGAGTAAGTAATGAACAATTAATAGTCTGCTATAAGTTTGCTTCTTTACGGGATTTTGGAGAGTAGGGATTTTCTGAAAAAATGTCTTAGATGGAATGTGAACAACGGTAGCTCAATCAGAACTTGGGTTGATAATTGGATCCCGGATGGCACCTTGGTTCTTGTAAAACTAGCCATGACTCCAATGGGGGTGGAAAGAGTCTCTGACTTCATCAACCCCATTACCCGTTCCTAGATTGTTAGTAAACTCTAATTGTGTTTTCCGCTTGACGTAGTCCGATCCATTAGGTCTATCCCTATTTCAGAACCTAGTGTTGACAATAAATTGGCTTGGAAATGGAATGACAAAGGTGTTTATTTAGTTAAGAAGGGTTATGCAATTTGGGCCGATTCAAGAATATTCCAAGATAGAAGGTTACAAGCTACATCATCTTTCTTCCCTTAAAAAAAGGCGTTGAGTTGGCTTTGATTTCTTCATGTTCCTTCGAAACTTCACTTCTTCTTGTGGAGAGTTCTCTTTGATGCTCTTGCTTCGAATGTCAAACTCTCAAATCGAGGGGTTATTTCCTTTCCTATGTGCCATGGGTGTAGGAATGAGGTTGAGTCTACCGATTATATTTATGTACTTTTGCTCAAGGGGTATGGTTTGCATCTAATGTTGGTTATAAATCGTCATGTGTTGGGTTCCTAGGTTTTCCTAAGTGGTGGGCTGGTATTTCTTCTATGCTATCAAAAGATCTTGTGTCCTTGGCTAAAATTGCGTTTACTTGTTGGTGGCTTTGGAAATCTCAATCCAGGCTTGTTTTTGATAGATATCGGGATGATCCATGTTGGGTGGCTAACCGTGCAGCCTTCAAGGCGGGTGAGGCTCTTGATGTCTTGGGCTCCTCGGGTCCTAACCGTGCTGTCTCTGGTGAAATGACTTAATGGTATGCTCCTCCCCGGGTATGCTCAAGATTAATATTGATACTAGTTAGATCAATCCGTCGGGTGTTGCTGCAATGGCTTTTTGTGGTGAAGAATCACGATGGTCTTGTTATTGATGGATGGTGCAGTTTCGACTATGCTCATTCACCGTTTGTGGCGGAGTGTCGTGCTATTCGTGCAGCTTGTCATTTTGTTGTTTGATAGGGCTTCAGGCACGTTATTTTTTAGTCCGATTGCCAGCTCACTATTCAAACATTTCACGGTGATCTGGGTCTCGAGGTGGGAAGTTGAGACCTTATTTTCTGAAGTTCAAATTGTTAGCTAACTTTTCCTCCTTTTCTTTTTGCTGGATTTGTGGAAAAGCTAATGTTGTGGCTCATGAGGTAGCCAAGTTACATCGGGAGGGTCAGTGTTCTCATGATTGGGTTGTGAGACCTCCTCTACCAGTTTTGTCTCCTATTAATTTTGATCTTAATGACTAGAGTACCTTTGGGCGTTTTTGTCCAAAAATTAGAAAACTAATTTGACACTATTAAAACATAAGACTAAAGATCTTATTTTATTAATCAAAAAAGCTCCAACCCATACTGCAAAAAGTATAGGTATATTTTAATAATAGATCATCTAAATTTGTTATATTTAAAAATTGTAATAATATATGATTTGCTCATGAAATCTAGATTTAAGAAAAATAGTTATGGATCAATCTTGGATGTTTCGACAGTTAACTAATGGATATATTAAACTTGAGTTTTCTAGAGGGATCAAAGAGTTTTTAGATTTTGTGTTCCCTAATGATGATTGTGTTTAGGGGTGTTCATGGGTATGGGTAAACCCATAACCCACCCAACCCACTTAACTCGGGTTGGGTTGGGTTAGGTTGGGTTTTAAATTTAAATGGGTTTTGTTGGGTAAATTTGAGTTTACCCATGGGTTTTATAGTGTTTTTGGGTCAACCCATGAAACCCATTATACCTAACTCAATCAATGCCAATGCAGTTTCATTAGAAAAAGAGCTATTACATTAGGGCCTTTTTAATTTGTCCATTATCTCAATTTAGTCCATGTATTTCAATTGTACCAATTTAGTCTTGGTAAAAATATTATGTCAATTTGATCCTTGAGTAAAATATATCTGATTTTGGTGATGGAATTTTCAATGGTCCGGTCACATATTGGTTTTAGTTGCGTCAACGGGTGCATTTGTAATGGGTTACTCGCATATGATATGATTGTGCCTTCTAATTTTACGTCATTAACTTAGTTTCAATTTGATTAAAAGATTACGTTGGTACAGTGTAAATTTTACATGGACTATATTGACATAATTAAAAATAAGAAAAATTATCAGTTAGGCATCCTAAGATATGACCATTTATCACCTAGATACTCTGCTATTTCAATGTATACAATGAGTTACCTTGATATTTAAAAATTTTATTCCTTAGGTACGCTAAAATTTTAAAATATTATCAATCAAATATATTTTTGTTGAAATTCGATGAAGTTTCTTTGAAAAATGCTAAAATTAAATACGATTTCAATAATATATTAGTATCTTCATTAGGATGTGTTGATTTTTTGCCAAAAAATGCTGACATGACATATAATTTGGCAAAATTTAGGTAGCTTGCATCAATATTTAATAAATATTTGATGGCAATTCACTAATTTTTTTATGAAAATATTGGCATGACTTATATATATTATAGTCATTATGTATTACATCAATATTTTGTTGTAAAATATTGGTTATATTTTTACAAAAATTCATCAAATTTCGGTACCTAGGTTAGGATAAAATATTCAAATCTTACGGTATCTCATTGTATATATTGAAATGTTAAGATGCCTAGGTGATAAATGATCAAATCTCAGGGTACCTAAGTGATAATTTTCCTAAAATAAAAAGCACAAATTGACATAGTGGACAAAGTAAAAGGACTTTTAGTGTCCAATAATTTTCATTTTATGTTTAGAGAATACGAAACTTTATGTCGAATTAATACATTAAGTCTAAAATTTAAACTAATTAGTTATCTAAGTTTAGTTAACTATTTTATTCTACATGTATCATTGAGTCTAGGGTGTTCAAATACCGGTCCGGACCAAAAAACGGACCGGACCATTCATTCAGTCCAAGACTGGACCGGTCCGATTCAATTTCGGTCCGGTCCTCGGTCCTCAAGTTGACCTAATTTCGGGTTTTGGTCCGACCCCGTCTAAACCCTAAAAATCCAAGACCGGACAAAAAACCTGAATGATGTTGTTCGGCCTCCTATATATTTGATTAGATTATAAGTAAACTATTTTAGACTAATAACATTTCAGCTAAATTTAGCTTAAAATAGCCCGTAAACACCTATATTAAATTATCTTCTTTGTTTTAATGATAACTATTGCATTTTGTATACTGCTACGACTTATATGCATAATTATTTCAAGTTAATTTATGAAGAATTTCATTGGTTATTACTGAAGAATCAAGAAATATGAGAATCAAATCAAAGGGGCCACATTGTCGGGGTTGAGTTTAGTAAATACAAGTTGTTATGATGAGTCATGATATTTATTGGTGATCATGTGTATTTGTATATTTTCTATTATTTCTATTGTTTGTTTTTTATTTTTTATTTTTTCTATTAGTTGCCTTTAAAGTTTACCAAATTTGACAAAATGTGCTAAATTTAACTTATATTAAAAAATAAAGAAATGATAATCTGTCCAAATCGGTCCGGTCCGATCCGGTCCATGAAGTAGACCGGACGGGTTAAATTTGGTCATGTCTTTGGTCTTCAAAAGAGGCCAATTTCGGTCTTCGGTCCGGTCCGATCTGGTCTGGTCCGGTCCGGTCCGGTCCGGGTTTGGACCGATGAACACCCCTAATTGAGTCCACTGTCAACTTTAGTTATCAAGTTAGTTTATTAGGTTCCATCAACGCCTTTCTTTATCTTGAGTTGCCATGGGTTACCCATGACCCAATGGAACTAGAACTAGAACCATATTTTTAAAATGCCTTCAATGGGTATGGGTGGGTCTTGGACCCAAAACTATTGGGTCTTCATGGGTTGGCCCCAAACCCAACCCAGCCCATCCATTAAACACCCCTAATTGTGTTATGAGCGATGGGAGAATTAGGTGTCCACACAAAAAATATAAAATCCTATTTCTTTTTCTTTTTCTTTTTTGGTCAGATGAAATCCTAAGATTCATTATATGGTTCATTATCATCCTTTGAGTAAAGGATTTTAGAATAATTATATAGTTGGACCGCACATGGTGAAATAAAAAGATTTCAAACTGATGTCCATTGTAAATCATCATGTCGAAATGAACACCCTAATGTTCAAACAGAAAGTGTTAACCCATATAACTAGATGGTCATGAATGCAATGTAGTGAAGAGCAACAACATATGGAAAAAAAATTGAATGCCAATGTTACAACATTTTATCCATTACTTTTAGATCTTGATGAACATTTGTCAGTTGGGAGCTCTGTATACACCAGATTATAAGTTGTTTCTCAATTGTTTAATTGCAAATTAGAGTTAAATACGTGTGAGGCATGTTATAGTTGAATTTGTTCAGTCATAAAGTATATGTTACCCTCTAATGAATAATTGAAAACAAATTTGTGAGACGAAAAAGACGGTTTCAAATCTTGATTTAGGGTAATAAAAGATCGAATCCTATGTAAAATAATTATACAATTACTATAAAGAAAATCAGCAATTGCATTCATGTGTTATGTGCAGGCATCCTCAGTTAAAAATGAAGAATGTTGCTAGAAAACTGCTGAAGTTAGTTCCTTCCAAGGTGCTCTGTTATCTTCTCCTCAGGCAGAGATTACAGAAGCTTTTAATGTCTTCTCACACTGCAAAACATGTGAGATGGCATGCTTGACATCAATCTCCAAACAATGTGGTGACAAGAGATACTTATTTTGAACTTTGAAGGCATTTTAACCATTGTCGTCCTTGGTTTGCTTCTAAGGTAAGGAATGTATACCTTGGCCTTTGTACATATGGATTCAATCCATTTGATCAAGGTGGTCCTTCCCTTTTCTTGTTGGTCGATTGCAATGCCTCATGCAATCTACCACCATGGAAATGCATGAGTGGTCATGTATGTTCATGAGAATGGTAATTCCAGATCACGAGGATCTGAGCCTCAATCTCGACATTTTTCATGAAAACCCTTAACGATGAGCGGAAAATGTGGTGGGTACATAGGTTATCACTTATGATGTTTTTGACCAAAAAAAATTTTACCAAGAGAATCGCACTTGTGTGGACTAAACGCGATTTTTCAGGATATAAAATGTTATCTGTGCGGAGCATGAATGGAAAGTTGAGATGTCCATATTGTATTGATTCAAGCAATAAAATGTATTATTTCAATTATCATCGTTAATTTTTGCCAATTAATCATCCATATAGGAGGCAAAAACATGCTTTCACCAATAATAGAATTAAGAGGGATCGTCCACAACTTTGTTATCAGGTGAGCAAATGTTATCAATAGTACGTAGTATTCTTGAAGTTACTTGTGGGTTGGGACGTCCAAACTGGATTCATTGACCTTGATATGATGCATACTAAAAATTTATGTTTTGTAATATCTTCAATACAGTCATAGATGTTGTGGATAAAATGAAAGATGCTATCAGGGCTCGAGCTAAAATGCAACAAAATGCATGATTTACATGAATTGGCTGCATTAAGATTTTCGAATGTCTATGCTTCAATCATTGCAAGATATGTGAATGTTCAAGTGGGCACAATTAGTGATATGAAAGTCATGATTGCCATGTTTTCATCTAGAGATGACTACCTATTCTATTCATATATTTGTGAAGATCAGAATCTTGTGACATAATGACTAATTGAAGTCATCTTTTCCAAGATTTATAAATTGTGCTGTGTATATAACTTGGAGATGCTACATCAGAATCTTGTAAAGATCATATGTAAATGGAGAACAAAAATTGACATATGTTAGCAAATTAGTGGTAGGTCCAAGCCAATATGCACAATTATGTAAATTATGTAAACCCCACTTTATATTAGTATTGAAAATTAACTATTAACTATTAACTATTTAAAAGAAAAGAAAATTAATTGTGTGATTCAACTATTTGGATGATGCCATTACAAGATAAAAACAAAAGATACTACTGGTATGTTTTCCGTCGTGCCTAAGAGCCAACTATTCTAAAAGTCTAATACAAAGTTATTCTCTCATCAATTCAAAACAAACCAATTAAAACAAGGGATACAAAATGGAACAAACTCCATTGAAGCCCAAAGCCAAGAGGTCAAATTCATATTAATCATCACAATTATCATATTGTTCAATTTAAACTGAATAACAAAGCCGTTGAGCTATAGAATTTCAGCCAATGAGCCCCATTGGCATCCAAAAAGCACAATCTAAACAACCATAACATCGCAAGTACCTAATTAAAATCAACCTATATATATCTAATCTGGGTCTAGTACTCCTCACCATCATCTTCCTCATCATCCGCTCCCTCTGCCCCTACTTCTTCATAATCCTTCTCTAATGCAGCCAAATCCTCTCTCGCCTCCGAAAACTCTCCTTCCTCCATCCCCTCACCTACATACCAATGCACAAACGCTCGCTTTGCATACATTAGATCAAACTTATGGTCAATCCTAGAGAACACTTCAGCTACACTAGTCGAGTTTGAGATCATACAAACTGCCCTCTGGACCTTGGCTAAGTCCCCACGAGGAACCACAGTCGGGGGTTGGTAGTTGATCCCACACTTGAACCCAGTTGGGCACCAGTCGACAAACTGGATGGTGCGCTTGGTCTTGATGGTTCCCACAGCTGCATTCACATCTTTAGGCACCACATCTCCACGATACATGAGGCAACATGCCATGTACTTGCCATGGCGCGGATCACACTTTGCCATCATGGAGTTGGGCTCAAAGGCACTGTTGGTGATCTCTGCTACTGAGAGTTGCTCATGGAATGCCTTCTCTGCAGAGATCACAGGTGCATAGGAAGAAAGCATGAAGTGGATACGAGGGTAAGGTACTAAGTTGGTTTGGAATTCAGTGACATCCACGTTTAATGCTCCATCAAATCGAAGTGAGGCTGTCAAGGAGGAAATAACCTGCAAATGGGATGTGGATTAGCCAATATTATTTTTATAGTATTGCAACATAATATTGCAATCTTTTATTAAAAAATAATATACATTTCTAAATTATATACTATTTAAGAATATGATATTTGATGGAATACCCGAAATTTAGAAAAAATTACAAATAATTGTTCTCAAGATCCAGTAATGATGCTATATTGCATCAAATATTTAAACTGGATGTAAATTTAGTTTCTTGATAACACTAAATACATTAGAATTAGGAAAAATAATGATCTTGGGATGAAACGTTTCAACGGGCTGGTAAAATCTAACACGACACGAACACGACACAAAGATAGCGGTTTCAGGTCAAGGTTTTTGAAGCCTGGTTGAATTTACCAGTTTAATCCGTTTAGGCAATTGCGTTGAATTTGGATTTGACCTATATAACCCATTTACAACACTCTTGATCTGTTTATGTACTTATGTTAGATATTTGAATGGTATACTATTGTTATTATTTATATGTTTTTGTTAGCCTATCTCACATAAGATAATTTAAATTGTATTTAGTAAGGTAAATTTGATAATTTATTTTACCAATTATAAATATGTCATATAGTTATTGCTAATATCAACCACGACATCTATTATTGACATGTTCGTAAGTTGACAAACTAACTTTTAATGAAAAGAAGTCACTCATATAATTAAATGAGTAACCTGCGAGTTACCCGTTTAGTAAATGGGTTGGTCAGGGTTGAGAGTTCTTCACCCGTTTAATAAATGGGTTGGGTTCGGGTTGACCCTATTTATAAGACAGCACGCATAACATAAATACAAACACGACACATTTGCCAGACCTAGTTTCAACCAAAGAAGGTCCCTCATGGAGACAAAACAAAAGCAACATCTTCAAACTTCCAGTATACAAGATAGTTACTCCGGGATAGCTACTACATAATGCTACTTTATCAAGCATTAAAACATGTTACCTGCTCAACGATACACTGGCCTTCTCTAAAAAGTTTGATACTTTTTCTTAACCTATTAATATTGTATGTTATTTATATCAAATACTATAAATTCTAACTCAATTGCAAAATTTGCTGAGTGGTAAGTACCTGAGAAACAAGCCGGTTGAGATTAGTGTAAGTAGGCCGCTCAATATCGAGTGACCTTCTACAAATGTCATAAATGGCCTCATTGTCAAGAAGAATTGCAACATCTGTGTGCTCGAGTAGAGAATGCGTAGAGAGCACACTATTGTAAGGCTCAACAACAGAGGTTGAGACTTGGGGTGATGGGTAAACTGTGAATCCAAGCTTTGATTTCTTCCCATAGTCCACTGACAAACGTTCAAGGAGCAACGAGCCAAGCCCGGACCCAGTGCCTCCTCCCACAGCATGGAACACCAGGAACCCTTGCAACCCAGTGCAGTTATCAGCCAACTTACGGATCCGATCCAGACATAGATCTACAATCTCCTTCCCAACTGCAATGAAATATTTACATGGTCATTAGTCATTAAATAATTCTGAGATGACAACAGTTTGGATAGTTTTGAAGAAAATAATAGAGCAAAAATTAGGGAACAATGTTCACGAATTTGCAAGTTGATATACATGCGCATTTCTTTCTATAAGAGGGTTGTTAGTGCATTTTCTTAGTAAGAAAGTACCAGATACACAAATAAAGATTCAACTAGATTCCATCAAGGCTCCATTTGTTTTGATAGAAAATATTTTTCATCTCAATTCTATTACTTGAACTATCACATACACAAATAATATTTTCCTCCACTGAAGAGAAATTGACTTCCCCACGTCAAAAGTGGAAAACTATTTTCTTTATGGAGCAGAAAACATTTTCCATTGCAAGCTGAAGCCATATGCTTCCCTTCAACTTCGAATTGGTTAAACGTAAACCTCAAATAACTTTATACAGTAGTCATTTTTGTTAGCTAAAAAGAGATAATTATTACGGAAAATATATTCTTAAATGACAATAAGTTTATGAAGCAAAATTTTCCATTGTACTAAACAAAGCTAGTTCGGCAAGAGTCCTATTGCGTGTAAATTAGGTCAGACGCAAGTGTTGGTCTGCAGCTCCATATGAAAAATAGGCAGATTAGAAGTATTACAGCTGACTGTAGTCTAATGAGAACAAGAATCAGCTAAAATGGATACATGTGATCGTGACAATGAGGCGTCACTTCAATGTATCAACACAAATTGTCTTGTGTTGTTTTTATAACCTAATCATTCTATACATATATTATTTTTAGATACAATTAATATAGTTAAATTGATCTTTTTGAAAGGTAAGAAAGCACCAGAATAACGTCCAAAAAATTCCAAAATAGGGTTAAAGATTAACGGATGTCAACCAAAAAAGTTTTGCCCATGTGGACACTACTGACAAATTTATAACTTTTAAGGACCGTGTGTTTGTCGACACACGAGAGGAGACAATAGCAGTAAATTTGTTGGTCTCATATAGGGCCAACAAATCTTCAAAACATTTTCCCTACATAGGGGGATAATACCTATAAAGTTCTCCTCCATAATGAATAAGACTTCTCCTCTTAATTTAAATTTAAGACTTTTAATATACTGGAGCTAAATTTTTCGGGTACAATTGCCCCGTGCCTAATGCAACATTTAAAGATTTGCCGCCCCTATGTGGGACAACAAATTTACTGCTATTATCACCATCTCATGTTGCAACAAATACATAAAACTTAAAATGTTTTAATTTCTCCCCAGTGCCCATATTAACAAAATCGTCATGTAGACATCTGTCAGTGAAATAGTTTTTCAAACCTCATTTCAAGTTCTTTTTGCATTATGTATGGCCATATCAATTCAACAACATCTGCTATTATGAAAATATTTAAATTTTCATATGTTATGTAAGAAATTAAAATGCCTAAATATGTTATTTTGGAAAAAAAAAAAAATGATCCCAAATTATAAGCATACCTTTTGCCTGTCCAACAGTTTATTTAGACAGTTTACATGTATTGAACAATCTAATTTTCCGTTTCTATGTAGAACTGAATTTTGTATGTCCTATATGTATTATTAAACTATTCTCACATTTTAATCTAATGGCTTAAGCAATTAGAAAATTTAGTAATTTGAGATGACAGCCTCGTGAATCATTCACACTTCAAGCTTTTAAGTCGAGTTGTTTGACAAATAACTGGGACACATAATTGCATTAGGCTAATTGAATTGAACTTCTCCCAAACTAAACAGTTACACAAGCAAATGCCTGCTGAAATTCTGTCAAAGAGCACTCCCTATTCACGGAGATCACCCTCAAACGCCGCAAGTGCTTCAATGACAATTTGATCTATTTAAGGAGATCCCATGAATACTAAAATTTCATATCTGCTAAAACAATTGCGCTACTTTTACCACCCAATTTTGACGTCTATTCAACACCCCTCCCACGTGCCAGAAGGGCTCAAAATAAATCTGGAAATTTCAATAAATTCTTATGTTGTACCATAAATTTATGTGTCAATTTAAAAATGGAGGTCGCATTGGTATGAACCAGTTACTTTCTAGCCTTAATTCAGTAGATTGGTTTGGAAAATTGTGCAACATTTAGTCATTTGAGTGGCACTTGTTTATATCCTCGTTTGGGGTTGTTTTCTTTACTCCCCGTGTTCTTAACAACGAAAATAACTCCCATCAATTGCTAGATTTGATCACACGAAGCAAAATTGAAAGGCCCCTAACAGAGCCCACCAAATATTCCACGAAAGTCCCCAAAAACGTCCTAGTCTACCAGCAAACTATCAAGAAACCACTTTTATAAAACTTAAGTTGATTTGGTAAATGCTCAAGATCGGTTTTATTCTTTAACTTGCCCTTTCATGCAAATGCTCATTAGGCTTGAAACTCACCTCACACCATGTGCTTAATTAAGTTAATATTGAAAGTGAGGGTTTGTTGGAATTCAAACTTATGATTTCTTGGTCAACAAGGCTTTGATACCATATAACGTAATCCAACTTTTTCAAGAGCTTAAGCTGATTAGTAAAGGCCCAATATTGGTTTATTCTCCAACACAAACCACCACTGGTACGATCAAACAAGATCCAAAATGGAAGAGGAAGGCTTTTGAACTTACTAGTATAGTGGCCACGGGCGAAGTTGTTAGCCGCGTCTTCCTTGCCGCTAATCAACTGCTCTGGGTGAAACAGCTGCCGGTATGTCCCAGTGCGCACCTCATCTATCACAGTGGGTTCTAGATCCACAAACACCGCTCTAGGTACGTGCTTTCCAGCCCCGGTTTCACTAAAGAACGTGTTGAAGGCGTCGTCCCCGCCCCCCACTGTCTGGTCGCTGGCCATCTGCCCACCCGGCTGTTCAGAGGGAAGACACATACATCAGCTCGTGAATGTTAGAGTATACAACTATTTTTTAGCCCTAATTTTAGAATATTTGGTTTCTTGGTTTGATACGAGAGCCTATTTCAATCCCAATAGCTTTAATTCTTCATATTAATACTGTTGGATTTATATGTAGAGTCTAGTTATATTAGGTCATGTTTATAAGATAGAGAATTAAGCCAATCCAATTAAGACTCATGACACATTCAGTTTTAGTGTGGATGGATCTATATATACACTAGAGCTTTGTGTTAGGTTTTAATATGGGTGGCTAATGACACTCTAGAGTTAAACGTGGGTGGCTCTAGGGTTGTTTATGTTGACATTATGGTTAATAGTTAAAACATCTCATGTAATCTTTCAGATATATAATGAAATTATTATGATCTCCTCCATAAGGGTATTAGATGTAATTGTGCATTATCCCCATTTTGTATTCAATGAGCATATATAATTGGAATACAGAATCATTCACATATCTTTATCTATTAGTTTAAAATTTTAGAATAGCATAGTTAATTCCTCAACAATAAACACTTTCTCAATTGATTTTTCAAAATTTTCGGCTGAGCAAAGAAATTAAACATACCTGAATGCCATGTTCAAGGCAGTAGAGTTCCCAGCAGGCATTTCCAACTTGAATTCCAGCCTGACCAATGTGAATCGAAATACACTCTCTCATTTTCCTCTCCCTTTTACCTCCCTCTTCTTCTTTGAATTGCAGACAAGAACGAGCGTGATAGAGAGAGATTGACGGATGAGATTGCAATTTGTGACAGTGGGTTAGCAAATGCAAGTTTGATTTTGAATATAAAGGGGGGAAACCGTTACAGAACTGCAAGGTTTTTGGCGGAGTGTTTGAAATTCGAAATTTGAGTCCGTTGGTGGGGTACAGCTGGTGAGCCGTTACTATTTCGACGTTCGAGCCGATTGAGCCGTTGTGGTTTCAAATGTTGGGTTTTGGATTGCTGAACCCAAGCCGGTTCAATCTCACAAATAAACCAAGATAGGTAGAGATGGCAATTGCACTCGAATTTATTGGATATTTATTCAATCTAATCATTTATGATAGATTTGGATGCAAAAAATAAGTTTTTAATGAATTTGAATTTGGATGTTAATAAATGTGTTTTGGGTCAGATCGGATTTGGATGACATCAGACCCAACCCAAATCCGACCCGAAGTTATTTTTACTGTATCAAAAATTTTAAGTCTTTAACATGTCTGATCATATTCCAACAATTTTTTTATTGTGCCAACATTTTAAAGTTTGTTTTGGCATTATAATATTCTTTATAGAACCATGATTTAATAAATTTATGTATAAAGATTACTTGTTAAGAAATATTTGAATGATTGTCTAATATTATATTTATATGTATTAAATACAACAACAACAATCCCAGTGCCTCAAGGGTTCCCGCAAAAGCGGGGGGGTTGATGTACGCAGCCGTCCCCCTTCAAGGTGTCAACCTGAAGAGAGGTTGTTTCCGAGGACCCCCAACCTGAGATATATGTATTCATCGCATCATAATGACCTGTGAGCAATAGGGCATGAAAGCAAAAGAGTAAGCCATAGCATAAAATGAGCAATACAAAGCATAATGCCCTAGAGGAAATTACGAGACAAAACCTTCCCTTCAAGGCAGCTAGTATAAGCAAATAGGCAGATAGTAGACAGATAGGCATATAGGTAGATATATGCAGCCTAATAGGCCTATACGCCTATGAACCCATATATAGCAAAATAAGCAGCGGTGTGAGGCCGCTACATCTGCTACCCCTATGCTAGTCCTCTCTCGAGCTCTAGCTCTATCTAAGGCCATCTTCTTCCGTGGGTTTAGGTGGGTGAGGTCCTGCCGCAACGACGGCAGTCAGCCCTCCATTGGCCTGCTTCATCCTCTTCTTCCTAGCGTGGTACGAAGCTGATCGCATTACCTGACTGGAGCAGTGGTTGGTCGCCCCTAGCGTGCCTGAACCACTTCAAACACAGCTTCTTCATTTTATATTCTATCTTCTATCTAGGCCACACCCCACTATGCCACATACCATATCCCTGATGGCCGCCCCTGGGACCACAAGTCCATATGCCCAAATTGTAAAATAGGCATACCGTAGAGTCATGGCACTAGATCGAGCTTACAAGTGGTCAGATGCTCCTACACCGCTACATCGAATTAGCCTGTCCTAGTCCTCCACACAGCTCTGTCTAAAGCCATCTCATCATTTAGGTTGAGATAGGTGAGATCTCGTCGAATTGTCTCTATCCAGCTCTTCTTTGGCCGTCCTCTCCCTCTCTTCCTGTCTGCTATATGGAGTTGTTCACATCTCCTAACAGGGGCAGTGGTGGGTCTCCTTCTAACATGCCCAAATCACCACAGACGTTGCTCCCTCAACTTATCTTCTATTGGGGCAACACCCAGTTTACTTCTAATGACCTTATTTCGGATCCTGTCCCTCATTGTGTGTCCGCACATCCACCTTAGCATTCTCATCTTCGCCACCCTCATCTTTTGAGTTTGGTGACACTTTACAGGCTAGCACTCTGTCCTGTAAGATATAGCTGGCCTCACTACCATCTTCTAGTATTTACCCTTTAATTTTAGCGGAAATTTTCTATCACACAGTATCGCCGCTGCCCTTCTCCATTTGTGCCAACCCACTTTAATCCCATTGTTGACATCTGCGTCCACTTCCCATCATTCTGCACCATGGAACCCAAGTATTTAAAGCATGCTTTCTGAGGTATGTGCTCTGATCCAATCCGTACAACTTCTGCACTTGGCGTGGTAGAGGTGCTGAACTTAAGTTCCATATATTCTGTCTTAGATCTACTAAGCCTTAGGCCTTTCGATTCTAGGGCCAACCTCCAAAGTTCTAGTTTTTCATTCACCTTCACCCTAGACTCATCCACCAGGACTATGTCATCCGCGAAAAGCATGCACCAAGGTACATCCCCTTAGACTTGCCTAGTAAGCTCATCCATCACCAAAACGAACAGAAAGGGACTCAAGGCTGATCCTTGGCGTACCCCTACAGTAATGGGAAAAAGCGTTTGTCTCCCCTTCCGTAGTGAGCACACTAGTTTGAGCATCTTCATATATGTCCTTGATGACTCGTATGTAGGACTCGCGGATGCCTTTCCTCTCCAGGACCCACCATAGCACTTCTCTCGGCACACTATCATATGCCTTCTCTAAATCAATGAAAACTATATGAAGGTCCTTTTGTCTATCTCTGTAGTACTCTATGGACCTCCTCAGGAGATGGATGGCTTCTGTCATTGATTTACCTGGCATAAATCCAAATTGGTTCTCTGAGACTCCTGCTTGGTGGCAAAGCCTTCCTTCCATGACCGGCTCCCATAGTTTCAAAGTATGGCTCATTAGTTTGATTCCTCTATAGTTGGCACTACACTGAATGTCGCCTTTGTTCTTATAGACGGGGACTAGTATGCTCTTCCGCCAATCATCAAACATCTTTTTCCCTTGGAGGATTTGGTTGAATAATTCAGTCAACCATCTTATACCTGTTTCTCCAGTACATTTCCATGCCTCAAAGGAAAAAGATATAACGATTTGTTCAAATATTAGCGTTTGAATTATTATTATTACACTATTATTGTTAATATATTAATATTATACTGCAATATTATAATTTATTCTATAATTTAAATGGGTTATGAATTTGGGACGGATATCCGTTCCACCCAATGGAATTGGATTTGGATTGAATTTTTATAAAATAAATGAGTTTTTTTTTTTTTATTTGGATTGGGTTGGGTTTTTTTTCTGGGTTAGATCTAGATGAAGGCAAACCCGACGCATTGTCATCCCTAAGGATAGGGGTGAACAAAAATCGGTTCGAACCAGTTTACCATATCAGACCGACTGTCGGTCCTAATATATGAGCTTAATCGGTCTTTGATCCGGTCCTGTCCAAGACCGAAAAACCTGAAGATATATTAGCATTAATTTTGCATTAAATATTTTGGGTTCATAATTTTAACATATAATTAATACATACTATATGTATCTAAAAATATTAAATCATAGAAAATTAAATATTTATTTTTTTACTATTTAATGATTATATAAATATCTTGTATTATTATCATTAAATTATATGTATATTGTGCAAATTATACCATTATTGTTATTTTTTATTTTTAACTTTCATAAAAAAACATTTTTCTTTTTATGATTGCACTTGCTAGATAAAAAATCGGTCCGATAGGGTTAGGTCTTACATCAATGTGCACCCCTAGATTAGGATGTTCTGCTTTGGAGCCCAAGTTCTCCAAGCCGAAATGCCCTGGACATAAGGCCCTATTGCAGCCCTCAAGCATAGGTAGTAAGATGTATTAAACAAATATCCATATTTTCTTCATTTAAAAAAAGTCTATACATATGATTGCTAGGTAAATTATATATATATTTTTTATGTTGACTGTATAATACACGTTTTATATCACATATCCTTATTTTTCCTGAACAGAAAGCAAAAGATCAATTAAAAATAATCTTACTTATACCTATATGTAATAATATTCCATATTTTGCAAAATTTTTTGACTTCAATTCCCAAATTATTTACTTATACATATTTTTTTCCTGTGTATCATGCTTCTTACCACTACTATTATGGGTAGCACCATCAAGTAGAGTCAAATTTGATATAATTACATGCATTTATATTGTATCAATATTTTAGAATGTGCCATTTCAAACATGAATGCAATCATATATAATTTTTTTACAAGTTGATGAAGTTTTGATTGAATTTTTAATATATAGAGCCAAATCATACAAAAACGTACTAAATTTGTTTAATTCTCGCATCGTATTTTACTAACTATGCTCTCACGTGTACGATACACATTTTGAACACGTATTCGTACTATTATGTTTAAAAAGGGCGTTTACATATTATTACCAATAATACGATAAAATACGCGTTTTCTTAATATTCATATAACATATATATTATAATATGTATCCGTATTTTTCACATTTAAAAAATAAATGATAAACTAAAATAATCAATATGTACAATTAAATTAATTCCCATATTTTGTATTTTGCTAAATTTATTACTTTAACTCTTAAATTATTGATTGTGCCTCATCGTTTACTATGTATTATGTTTATGTTATCATTATTGTGACTAACATTGTTATTTACTTTTATAAGTCAACAAATTGTTGATATATAGCGGAATAATACACGTATGTCTTAAAATTTGGTCTTTATGCACCAAAAATTAGCTTATTGTTGAATCGGTTGCATGAAAAATGTGGGAAGTGGGTTGTGTTGGTCTTCAAAAAATGGAAGCCACACATAAGGATTTTTTTTATGTAAGCTCAGATGGGAAGGTTTTGCAATCCAAATAATCTTTGCATGAATATGGTTAGAGATAAGTACCTTCTCGTCGGGAGTGTCTCTCCTACATCTCTAAGCCCCGTGACTTGTGGGCCGA
Source organism: Simmondsia chinensis (assembly GCA_018398585.1). NCBI lineage: Eukaryota > Viridiplantae > Streptophyta > Magnoliopsida > Caryophyllales > Simmondsiaceae > Simmondsia > Simmondsia chinensis. The sequence continues at coordinate 26,945,922 of JAGTTD010000011.1, forward strand.
GAAACATACTCTAAATTGTCGGAATCTTATTTGAAAGTGCATTTGATGGTTGGTTGTTAACGGCAACACATCATTCGAGAATGACAATTAGTATGCTCAAACACCGCTTGCTAAAGTAATAGACGATCCACAAATTTTCAAAGACCCGAATCTTAAGGTATAATATTTTATCAAAAATGGGGAATGGGACATGTAATGCCCCCAAACGTTTATGCTGAATAAGCTTAAGTTAAAAGGGCGCTATATGGTCGTACAACAATGAAGTCCCACATCATAGTACGAAGTCCGAAAAACTTACAAACTATAATTCCACAAAATTCCATAATAAATGGCAGCTACTCCAAAATACATCAATATTAATCAATAAAAAAAAAAACAGTAGTGCAAAAGCTCAAAATTACAGTCTATAATATCCTACTACAAAATTCATTTATTACTTAAACTACGCAAGACAACTAATTCTCGATATAGTGAGCTGCTCTATCTTTTCTTCCTTCAGGAACGTGCCATGGATTATTAATCTGAAAAATAAATTAATTGGGTGAGCAAACAACGAGCTCAGCAAGTATACCATACTGAAAGTTTAGGATTGGACACACCAAATGAGGTGGCCCCTCTTGTATTTATAATGAGCTCATAATTACAATATATGAAAACATATACATATTAATCCTACACAATATATTCTAGCCATAATATAATATATTCTAACATAATCCTATACAATATATTCTAACCATATATTCTAACATCCCCCGTCAATCGAGGCAGGAGTAGACTGAATGCAAAGATTGTGTTTAAAAATAAAAATAACTATCGAGGAAGGCTCCTAGTAAAAATATCAGCAAGCTGTTGTGAAGAAGGCACATGAAGGACACGAACAAGACCCATGTGAACTCTTTTCACGCACAAAATGAATGTCAATCTCGATGTGTTTAGTACTAACATGCTGAATGGGATTAGTGGAGAGATAGGTTGCTGAAACGTTGTCATAGTAGACCAAGGTTGCTTTTGGAATAGTGATGCCAAGCTCACCAAGGAGAGACCACTGCGAACAACACTTCGAAACGACATTGGCAATGGCGCGATATTCTGCTTCAGCACTAGAGCGAGAGACAGTGGGCTATCGTTTGGAGGACCGGGAAACAAGGTTACCACCAAAAAACATACAAAAGTCGGAGGTGGAACGACGAGTGTCAGGGCAACCGGCACAATCAGCATCAGAATAGGCCACAAGCTGATCAAGGGCACCAGGAGAGATAGCAAGGCCATGATTCATAGTACCTCAAACAAAGCGAAGAATACGTTTGACAGCAACCCAATGAGGAAGACGAGGAGCATGCATAAACAGACACACTGTTGCACTGCATAAGAGATATTAGGACGAGTAAATGTTAGATACTGTAATACACGGACAACCGACCGATACAAGGTGACATCGGTCATAAGCTCCCCATCAGAAGCAGAGAGCTTGGATTTGGAATCTGTGGGAGTAGCTACCGGTTTGCAGGCTAACATGTTAGTCTTCTCGAGCAAATCATGAACATACTTGGACTGAGATAAGAATAAACCATCAGGAAGGTGGGGAACAGAGATTCCAAGAAAGCAGTTGAGACGTCCCAAATCTGTCATATCAAATTCACACTGAAGAGAGTGTAGTAAAGTCTGAAGGAAGGCAACAGAGGAAGCAGTAAGAACAATATCATCCACATAAAGCAGTAAAATACCCATATCAGTCCCACGTCGTAGAGTGAACATGGAAGAATCAGACTTGCAACTGTGAAAACTGGGGTGACGAAGAAAGGACGCAAAACGATTATACCATGCACGGGGTGCTTGCTTCAGTCCATACAATGATTTATTAAGCTTGCAAATGTAATCTGGAAAATCAGAATTCACAAAACCCGGTGGTTGTTTCATGCACACTTCTTCATTCAATGTGCCATTTAAAAGGCATTTTTAACATCAAGCTGATGAATGGGCCATTTTCGTGATGTGGCAATGGATAAGACGGTACGAACAGTGGCCGATTTGACAACAGGACTAAAAGTCTCATCATAATCAATACTGTACCGTTGCGTATAATCCTGAACAACTAAGCTCATCAATTTGACCTGTAGGAGTCTGTTTGACACGAAAAACCCATTTGGAGCCAACAACATTAGCAGTACTTGGTTTTGGAACAAGTGTCCAAGTGTGGTTACGTTGAAGAGCATTATATTCATCAAGCATTGCATTTTTCCAACTATCATCATTAAGTGCTTGTTTGTAGGAGTAAAGAATATCAGTTATAGCAGAAAGAGCAACCATTGAGGGTTTGAGGCTTAGTAATACCACCCATAAACCGAGTAACCATTGGATGAACTGACCCAGAAGAGGCAGGTGGCTCGGGCGGTGGTGATAATGGCGGTGGCAGCGGTTGCGGAGGAGGCGTGGGCCACTTTAAGTGAGTATCATAGGAAGGCAATGGAGGAGGCGAGGGAGCCGCAGGAGTGGAGGGTGCGGGAGGTGGAACCGGGAGGGGCAATAGGCCACAGAAAGGTGACGCATCAAGTGGTGGTTTGAGCACCTGCTGAAGATGATGCATAGTGTGCTGCGAAGTGGCCCCCAACTGCGCTAGAGGAAAATCTGTTTCATCAAAAACAACATGTCTCGAGATAACAATTTTGTTAGTCATGAGATTTAAACACTTGTAATCCTTATGGTTTGGCAGGTACCCCAAAAAGACACATAATGAGGATCGTGGTGCTTGTTTATGCTGCGCAATAGCACTTAAGTTGGGATAACAAGCACAACCAAAAACCCTGAGATGATCATAGGAGGCCTTTTTTTTGTAAAGACGTTGAAAGGGTATTTTCTTCTTGATAAAGGTAGAGGGTAAAAGATTTATTATATATGCAGCTACAAGAACAGCCTCCACCCAATAATCTAAAGGCATACAAGCTTGAAACAACAAAGTACGCATCATATTTCCAACAGTTTTATGCATTCGTTCAGCTTTCCCATTTTGTTGGGACGTATGTGGACATGAAATTCGACTAAGAATGCCCCATTCAGCAAACAACTTATTGAAATGTATTCGGCGCCATTATCACACTGAAATTGTTTGACCTCCATCCCAAATTGGTTAAGCATGAGATTTCAAAATTGAACAAATAAATCAACCACCTCAGATTTAGCACGCATCGGGTAAATCCACAAAAAATGAGAATAGCCATAAAAAAATAGCAAATAATACTTATAACCACTGAAGCTAATAATAGGTGAGGTCTATACATCAGAATGAACGATATCAAAATAATGAGACGTAAAGGAAACATACTTTTGAAAAGGTAAACGACTGTGCTTACCTAATTAACAAGCATGACAAAGACTGGACTCTGAAGTAGAACCTGAACAGGAAATAAATTTGTGTTTAACTAATGAGGATAAGACCGACTGCCCAGGATGACCAAGTTGGCGATGCCAGAGAGACTGCGTAATCTAAGAAGCAACTAATGAAACATGCGTAGAGGATGACTTAGGAACGGAGAAAAGAGGCCCCGAGCTAGCACAGCGAATTATGAGGGACATTGTTTTGGCATTTTTAATGGAAAAATCACCCGAGTTAAATTCTAAAAGGCAACAATTATATTTACAAAATTGACGAACATATATTAAATTGGTGGAAAAACCAGGAACATAAAGGACATTATGCAAATTGAAACGACCAACAGGTGTGTTAAGAAAACTAGATCCAACCCCAGCAATCGATAAAGAGGCACCATTGTTGACCAATATTTTATCACAGCCATGATAAGGACTAAGCGATGAAAGCAAACTAGGGTTATTAGTCATATGGGATGATGCACCACTGTCCATTATCTAGAAAAAATCAATCATAGGATTAGAATGAGCAGTAAAAGATTGAAAAATATGGTGAGGAGATGCAAGCCCTGAATAAATATTAGAACCAGCAGCATAAGCATTATTTGCAGGATAAAAGTATAGAGTAGATAACATATTCTCACCATACACAGGAGCACCAAAGAAAGGTAGCCCAGGTTGTGAAACAAAATCAATCATCATAGCAAGCACAATCAACAGCGAAAACCAACTTTTTTTTTTTTGAGAATAGTTGTTGACGATGTTACTGCGGGTTGAGTGTAAAATACAAGAAGCAAAGGAACTTGGCTAGGGTTAGCCTAAAGAGGGGCGGCGGCGCGTGAAAAAGAAGACAAGTAGCCGGCGGCGGCTCTGGGCAAGGGTTTTAATTTTAATTTAGGTTCTCTCTCTCTCTCTCTTTTTGGAAAAGGAAGAAGAAAATGGAGGCTAGAGTTTGCCTTGGAGAGAGAGAGAGAGAGCGTTTTAAGCTTTTGGTAGCTTTGATACCATGAAAGTTTAGGATTTGACACATCAAATGAGGTGGCCCCCTCTTGTATTTATAATAAACTCATAATTACAATATATGAAAACATATATATATTAATCCTATACAATATATTCTAGCAATAATATAATATATTCTAACATAATTCGATATAATATATTCTAACCATATATTCAACACAGTATATTCTAGCCATAATATATTCTAACATAATCCTGTACAATATATTCTAACTATATATTTAACTATTACCATATATTCTAACACATACACCCTACTCGGATCAGGCATATTATTTAAAACAGATAAAAACTAAATGAAAATAAGTAAACCAATTTATCTTCACAAATCATATTAAAGTGGCACAAACCACTACTTTATAATTTAACTTATTTTACAAGAGCTCTTTTTGGTAAAACTCAGAGAAGAAACGGAAACTACGGCCGGTATTATTCTCATGACAGGGTCACAATCGACGTTCACATTTCACATATTTGAACCGGTTCTAAGTCGGCAGATCCGCTAGGATCGAACGTAGATCTACGTGCCGGTATTATTCCTGCGACAGGGTCACAGATCGACTTTCACATTTCAAATTCTATTGCCGATAAACCCCGGAGGGTCAACGTAGTTATCTATAAGTTCTTCCCATAAAAACTTTCAATTCAAGTCACAAGTTCATAATAATTTCTTTCACATAATCATGTTACATACAATTAGCATAATAAATTGTACTTAGTGAAAATTAGTTGAGGAAGTATAAATAGGGGTGTATTCCCTTCATTTGCATTCATTCAAATAAAAAAACTAACTTCTCATCTTACTTCTAGTTCTCATCCACCTTCTTCTATTTCTCTCTCTCATCCAACCCTAACCCACCTAACCCTAACCCTAGGGTCGTTACACCAAATCGGTGTAACAATTGGTATCAGATTCAGGCAACGGGCTGCGTAATTTCTTCTACTTGCATCAATGGTGGACGGTACTCGTAGTGTGTCCGATTTGCATCGTTTAGGTAGTCATTTGGACGAAAACGAAACTCGAATGGATGATCGATTCAATGTATTGAAGTCACAATTGGATTCGGAGCAGTCGGCAATCAAGGATATGCTGGAGGAGATTCGTCAGTCGTAGCGCACCGGCAACGGACTTTTTGCTCGGCCGGTCGAATCCGCACAGCCACCACCACCACCGCCGCCTCCGCCACCTCCTCCGGTACAGTCGGTAGAGCCGACCTCTGGTATTGATTCCTCTGCTTCTTCTCCTTATTCAATTCATACACGAATGCCTAAGATTGATTTTCCGCGATTCTCCGGTGGTTTAAATATCAAGAATTGGATTTGGAAGGTTGAACAATTTTTCGAGATTAATAATACTCCTTCTTCGGCACAAGTTAAAATTGCTTCGATACATTTAGAGGATGATGCCTTGGAATGGCATCGTGCCTTAGTTCGAATCCTAGGACGTCCGATTGAGTCGATTTTGTGGCCTGAGTATTCGTCGCTGTTAATTGCTCGGTTTGGTCGTAGTTATGAGGATCCTATGTCTGATTTAATGCATTTACGTCAAACTGGCAATGTTTTCGTTTATCAAACTCAGTTTGAGCGCTTGATTTCGCGTTTAAGCCTTTCTGAGGAACACTTGGTCTCTTGTTTTGTCTCGGGCCTTAAAGATTCGATTAGATATCCGATCTTGCTATTAAAACCGCGTAGTTTACAACAGGCTATGCACTTGTCTAGACTCCAAGAGGACAATATACTGTTGGGCTCTCGCCAGTCCTATTCCGGGGGCTCTAGGACCTTAACTGCCTGCACTGCACTTTCTGCAGTTCCCACCCCAGGGCCTGTGCTTAAGCCTGTGTCGGATTCCAGTTCTAGTTTTCGGCCTCCCAAACGTGAGGGGCGTACCATCTCAGCGGCGGAAATTGAAGATAGACGTGAACGGGGTCTTTTTTTCTTCTGTACTGAACCATTTGTACCGGGCCATATGAAAGTGTGTAAAGTCAAGAACCCTCAGTTACGTATGATTTTTGGTGATTCGGATGAACCACCCGAAACAATTGATGAAGAACCGTTGCTTGATTGGGTTGAGACTGATACTACCGATGTGCCTCGGATTTCTTGTAGTGCATTGGCCGGCTTGGCCACTTATAATACTATGCGTGTGACGGGAATCCACCATCGCAAGTCCTTGCATATTCTTATTGACAGTGGAAGCACGCATAACTTTCTCGACTTTGGGAAAGCTCGTTGGTTAGGATGTGTCCTTACGCCCATCTCTACGACATCTGTTGTTGTGGCGGATGGCAACCGTATTGATTGTCATGCTATGTGTCGTGACTTCCATTGGCATGTACAAGGCACCGAATTTGTGTGTGACGTACTCGCCATTGACCTCGGCGGCTGTGATATGGTCCTTGGCGTTCAATGGCTTTCCACCCTTGGTTCGATTGTTTGGAATTTCGAGAAATTGCTTATGTCGTTCGAATGGCGAGGCAAGCCGTGTGTGTTGCACGGTCACAGGCCAGCGGTCTCTCTGGCAGGTAAGCGTGACCCTTTCCGCTCTTCGATTCATGCTATACTTGTTCCTTTTGGTATTATGTCAATGTCGGGTGTCGTAGATGCCTCTTCTCTAGTGTCCGACGCACATTGGGCCCAGCTCAATGCTCTGCTGAATGATTTTTTCAGACTTGTTTGCTTTGCCTAATACGTTACCTCCATCTCGTCCCGGTTTTGATCATCGCATTTTACTTAAACCGGATGCTGTTCCGGTTAACATGCGCCCTTATCGTTACCCTTTAGTTCAAAAGGATGCTATTGAATCTATGATTCAAGAAATGCTTGCCACTGGGGTTATTCGCCATAGCAATAGTTCGTTCGCGTCCTCGGTTATTTTGGTGAAGAAAAAAGACGGATCGTGGCGTATGTGTGTTGACTATCGGGAGTTGAATAGACAAACCATTAAGGACAAATTTCCGATTCCGATCGTTGAGGAGTTATTGGATGAATTATATGGGTCAGTTGTATTTTCTAAGTTGGATCTTCGCAGTGGTTATCATCAAGTGCGTATGTGCGGTTCCGATGTGTCTAAAACCGCCTTTCGTACTCATCACGGGCACTACGAATTCCGGGTGATGCCCTTCGGCTTAACAAATGCTCCAGCCACATTTCAAAGCCTTATGAACGCGATTTTTAAGCCATTCATGCGGAAGTTTGTGCTTGTTTTCTTTGATGATATTTTGATTTATAGTCCTAATGTCACGACCCATCTTACTCACCTTCGCTCGGTATTCGAAGTAATGCGGGACAATAGTTTGTACGCCAAAGGGTCGAAGTGTGGGTTTCTCTTCGAAGAGATTGATTATCTGGGACATCGTATCTCCGCTCATGGGGTGTTCACCGACCCGGACAAAATCAGTGATGTTCGCGATTGGCCAATTCCGCTGACCTTGAAGCAACTACGAGGTTTTCTTGGGCTGGCCGGATATTACCGTCGTTTCATCCAGGACTACGGCTCTATTAGTAAACCCCTCACCGATTTATTAAAACGTGATGCTTTCTTGTGGTCCGACGCAGCTAATGCAGCCTTCCTCACCCTCAAAGACGCCCTAACGCAGGCTCCGGTGCTTGCTTTAACAGACTTTACACGTCCATTCGTGGTTGAGACCGATGCTTCGGGTAGTGGGCTCGGAGCCGTATTAATGCAGGACAATCACCCCATCGCTTACCTTAGTAAACATCTCGCTCCAACTCATCTCGGGTTATCCGTTTACGAGCGTGAATTGATGGCCATCGTACTCGCCGTTCGCAAATGGGAGCACTACTTAGCTCACCGTCACTTCATTCTTCGTATCGATCAACAATGTTTGAAGTTTTCACTCGATCAAAAGATCAACACGCCTCTACAACGTGCTTGGTTGTCCAAACTCAGGGGGTTTTCGTACACTATCGAGTATAAAAAAGGCGTTGAAAACAAGGCCGCTGACGCCCTATCTCGCTTACCGACCTCTGGTGTGGAGTTGCACGCCTTGCTAGTGAATCTGGAGACGCCATTAATGACAGCAGTTCGAACATCTTGGTCTCGAGACGCCTCCCTGCAGCGTCTGATTTCTGAGCTGCAGAACAACCCGCAGTCCCACCCGAGTTTTTCCTGGGACAATACCGATCTGCGCAGGTTCGGTCGTCTGGTCGTTGGTCCTGATTTTTCTTTGACGCGGCAAATTTTTGACTTATACCATTCATCGGTTGTTGGGGGACACTCCGGTATGGATGTCACATTTCGGAAATTAAGCGCTTTCTTTTATTGGAAGGGTATGCGTCGTGACGTATATACTTTCATCTTCGAGTGCTCCGTATGCCAGCGTTGCAAGGCCGACACCGCTGCATCTCCCGGCCTACTACAGCCTCTCCCCATTCCTCCGACGATATGGAGCTCTATTTCCATGGATTTTATTGACGGGCTTCCTCCTTCCCATGGTAAGGACTCCATTTTTGTGGTCGTAGATCGGTTGAGTAAATACGCTTATTTTATGCCGCTCACTCACCCATACACGGCCCAAACCGTGGCTACAGTATTTCTTGATTCGGTATTCCGACTTCATGGCTTGCCGGCCTCTATTGTATCCGACCGGGATTCGGTATTTCTTAGTTTATTTTGGCAAGAGTTATTCCGTGTATTGGGTGTCGATTTGCATATGTCTTCGGGCTATCATCCACAAACAGATGGTCAAACGGAGGTCGTGAACCGGAGTTTAGAGACATATCTCCATTGTTTTTGCTGTGACTTGCCCTTTGAATGGTCGACATTTATTCCGATGGCGGAGTGGTGGTACAACACTTGTTTTCATTCGGCCATTCAGTCGACCCCTTATGAGGTCTTGTATGGTCAAGCCCCGCCTCTCCATATTCCGTATTTGCCCGGAGAAACTGAGGTCGCTGCCGTAGACCGATCATTAGCAGCCCGGAAGACGCCGTTCAGTTACTCAAACACCATCTTCACCGGGCGCAATAACGCATGAAGCAGTTAGCCGATGCTCATCGTTCGGAGCCCGAATTTGCTGTCGGTGATGGGTTTATTTGCGTTTACAACCGTACCGTCAGACTTCGGTTGCTCGACGACCCAACAAGAAGATTGCGGCTAAGTTTTACGGCCCATATCGTGTGATCGCTCGTGTGGGCGCTGTTGCTTATACTCTTGATTTTCCTGACTCTGTTAAGATTCACCCTACTTTTCATGTTTCGCAGCTGCGTCGCCATGTGGGTCCGGTTACGGCGGGCCATCCGAGTGTACTCCCATTTCTTCCCGGCCAGTCGTGGGAGCCCGAAGCTATATTGGATCGTCGTCTCCCTAAACGCCGCAATGCCGCAGTGACTCAACTCCTCATCAAGTGGAAGGATCATGCAGTCGAGGAGGCCACTTGGGAAGACGCCTTTGAGCTCCGTTTACGTTTTCCGAGTTTTCTCCCTTGAGGACAAGGAAGCTCTCAAGCGGGGGGTATTGTTACATACAATTAGCATAATAAATTGTACTTAGTGGAAATTAGTTGAGGAAGTATAAATAGGGGTGTATTCCCTTCATTTGCATTCATTCAAATAAAAAAACTAACTTCTCATCTTACTTCTATTTCTCATCTACCTTCTTCTATTTCTCTCTCTCATCCAACTCTAACTCACCTAACCCTAACCCTAGGGTCGTTACACCAAATCGGTGTAATAAATCACAAATACAAATTCTTTCAAAATTCACATATTTAAATATTAATTCAACATATAAATCAATATAATTCAAACTACATATTAAAACATTAAATCATAAAAGTTGAAATCACACATTTGAACACCAAATTAACATATAAATCAGTATAATTCAAATCCAAAGAGCAAGAATCACATAATCAACCAAGTATATATGACTGGACCTATTTAACAAACTAATAAACTATTCAAATATAAAATCTTATATATCAAACCCTGTAAAGCAAATTTTCGTATTTAATAAACAAGTAGGGGGAGTGGTATACATACCTTTACTAGCTTTTAATCCAAAAGTCGAACTCCTATTGTGGGTTAGCCTCGGATCCTATCAAACGCGGAATCAAAATTTAGGACTTTGACACAGAAAAAAAAAAAAGAGAGAACAAGAGAGCGAGAGAGAAACAGAGGCCGTGAGGGAGACGTGGGGAGCGGCTGAGGGCATTGGGTTTTTAGGGTATATATATACTATTTTCTTTTTCTTTTCTTTATATGTATAATATTTATTTATATATTTTATATATATTATTGTAATTTAAATAGAATAAATTTCACACATCACGATACTAGTCCAATTTAATTACCCCATATTTCACATATAATAATACCTAGTTTAATTTAATTAGACTGAATATTTAATCCTCTTAATCCATTAATTCATTTATAATCCAATCGAAATAATAGCGAGTTTTAATTGTATTATAATTCTGGGTATTGTATCAGTATTTTAGAATGTGCCATTTCAAACATGAATGCTATCATATATAATTTTTTTACAAGTTGATGAAGTTTTGATTGAATTTTTAATATATAGAGCCAAATCAAACAAAAACGTACTAAATTTGTTTAATTCTCGCATCGTATTTTACTAACTATGCTCTCATGTGTACGATACACATTTTGAACACGTATTCGTACTATTACGTTTAAAAAGGGTGTTTACGTATTATTATCAATAATACGATAAAATACGCGTTTTCTTAATATTCATATAACATATATATTATAATATGTATCCGTATTTTTCACATTTAAAAAATAAATGATAAACTAAAATAATCAATATGTACAATTAAATTAATTCCCATAATTTGTATTTTGCTAAATTTATCACTTTAACTCTTAAATTATTGATTGTGCCTCATCGTTTACTATGTATTATGTTTATGTTATCATTATTGTGACTAACATTGTTATTTACTTTTATAAGTCAACAAATTGTTGATATATAGCGGAATAATACACATATGTCTTAAAATTTGGTCTTTATGCACCAAAAATTAGCTTATTGTTGAATCGGTCGCATGAAAAATGTAGGGAGTGGGTTGTGTTGGTCTTCAGAAAATGGAAGCCACACATAAGGATTTTTTTTATGTAAGCTCAGATGGGAAGGTTTTGCAATCCAAATAATCTTTGCATGAATATGGTTAGAGATAAGTACCTTCTCGTCGGGAGTGTCTCTCCTACATCTCTAAGCCCCGTGACTTGTGGGCCGAGAAACATACTCTAAATTGTAGGAATCTTATTTGAAAGTGCATTTGATGGTTGGTTGTTAACGGCAACACATCATTCGAGAATGACAATTAGTATGCTCAAACACCGCTTGCTAAAGTAATAGACGATCCACAAATTTTCAAAGACCCGAATCTTAAGGTATAATATTTTATCAAAGATGGGGAATGGGACATGTAATGCCCCCAAACGTTTATGCCGAATAGGCTTAAGTTAAAAGGGCGCTACATGGCCGTACTACAATGAAGTCCCACATCATAGTACGAAGTTCGAAAAACTTACAAACTATAATTCCTCAAAATTCCATAATAAATGGCAGCTACTCCAAAATACATCAATATTAATCAATAAAAAAAAAAAAAGTAGTGCAGAAGCTCAAAATTACAGTCTATAATATCCTACTACAAAATTCATTTATTACTTAAACTACGCAAGATAACTAATTCTCAAGATAGTGAGCTGCTCTATCTTTTCTTCCTTCAGGAACGTGCCATGGATTATAAATCTGAAAAATAAATTAATTGGGTGAGCAAACAACGAGCTCAACAAGTATACCATACTGAAAGTTTAGGATTGGACACACCAAATGAGGTGGCCCCCTCTTGTATTTATAATGAACTCATAATTACAATATACGAAAATATATACATATTAATCCTACACAATATATTCTAGCCATATTATAATATATTCTAACATAATCATATACAATATATTCTAACCATATATTCAACACAATATATTCTAGCCATAATATATTCTAACATAATCCTATACAATATATTCTAACTATAGATTCTAACATCCCCCGTCAATCGAGGCAGGAGTAGACCGAATGCAAAGATTGTGTTTAAAAATAAAAATAACTGTCGAGGAAGGCTCCAAGTAAAAATATCAGCAAGCTGTTGTGAAGAAGGTACGAACAAGACCCATGTGAACTCTTTTCACGCACAAAATGAATGTCGATCTCGATGTGTTTAGTACGAGCATGCTGAATGGGATTAGTGGAGAGATAGGTTGCTGAAACGTTATCATAGTAGACCAAGGTTGCTTTTGGAATAGTGATGCCAAGCTCACCAAGGAGAGACCACTGCGAACAACACTTCGAAACGACATTGGCAATGGCGAGATATTCTGCTTCAGCACTGGAGCGAGAGACAGTGGGCTGTCGTTTGGATGACCGGGAAACAAGGTTACCACCAAAAAACATACAAAAGCCGGAGGTGGAAAGACGAGTTTCAGGGCAACCGGCACAATCAGCATCAGAATAGGCCACAAGCTGATTAAGGGCACCAGGAGAGATAGCAAGGCCATGATTCATAGTACCTCAAACATAGCGAAGAATACGTTTGACTGCAACCCAATGAGGAAGACGAGGAGCATGCATAAACAGACACACTGTTGCACTGCATAAGAGATATTAGGACGAGTAAATGTTAGATACTGTAGTACACCGACAGCCGACCGATACAAGGTGACATCGGTCATAAGCTCCCCATCAGAAGCAGAGAGCTTGGATTTGGAATCTGTGGGAGTTGCTACGGGTTTGCAGGCTAACATGTTAGTCTTCTCGAGCAAATCATGAACATACTTGGACTGAGATAAGAATAAACCATCAGGAAGGTGAGAAACAGAGATTCCAAGAAAGTAGTTGAGACGTCCCAAATCTGTCATATCAAATTCACACTGAAGAGAGTGTAGTAAAGTCTGAAGGAAGGCAACAGAGGAAGCAGTAAGAACAATGTCATCCACATAAAGCAGTAAAATACCCATATCAGTCCCACGTCGTAGAGTGAACATGGAAGAATCAGACTTGCAACTGTGAAAACTGAGGTGACGAAGAAAGGACGCAAAACGATTATACCATGCACGGGGTGCTTGCTTCAGTCCATACAATGATTTATTAAGCTTGCAAATGTAATCTGGAAAATCAGAATTCACAAAACCCGGTGGCTGCTTCATGCACACTTCTTCATTCAAGGTGCCATTTAAAAAGGCATTTTTAACATCAAGCTGATGAATGGGCCATTTTCGTGATGTGGCGATGGATAAGACGGTACGAACAGTGGCCGATTTGACAACAGGACTAAAAGTCTCATCATAATCAATACTGTACCGTTGCGTATAATCCTGAACAACTAAGCTCGTCAATTTGACCTGTAGGAGTCTGTTTGATACGAAAAACCCATTTGAAGCCAACAACATTAGCAGTACTTGGTTTTGGAACAAGTGTCCAAGTGTGGTTACGTTGAAGAGCATTATATTCATCAAGCATTGCATTTTTCCAACTATCATCATTAAGTGCTTGTTTGTAGGAGTAAAGAATATCAGTTATAGCAGAAAGAGAAACCATTGAGGGTTTAAGAAGAGGCTTAGTAATACCACCCTTAAACCGAGTAACCATTGGATGAACTGACCGAGAAGAGGCAGGTGGCTCGGGCGGTGGTGATAATGGCAGTGGCAGCGGTTGCGGAGGAGGCGTGGGCCACTTTAAGTGAGTATCATAGGAAGGCAATGGAGGAGGCGAGGGAGCCGCAGGAGTGGAGGGTGCGGGAGGTGGAACCGGGAGGGGCAATAGGCCACAGAAAGGTGACGCATCAAGTGGTGGTTTGAGCACCTGCTGAAGATGATGCATAGTGTGCTGCGAAGTGGCCCCCAACTGTGCTAGAGGAAAATCTGTTTCATCAAAAACAACATGTCTCGAGATAACAATTTTGTTAGTCATGAGATTTAAACACTTGTAACCCTTATGGGTCGGCAGGTACCCCAAAAAGACACATAATGAGGATCGTGGTGCTTGTTTATGCTGCGCAATAGCACTTAAGTTGGGATAACAAGCACAACCAAAAACCCTGAGATGATCATAGGAGGCCTTTTTTTTGTAAAGACGTTGAAAGGGTATTTTCTTCTTGATAAAGGTAGAGGGTAAAATATTTATTATATATGCAGCTACAAGAACAGCCTCCACCCAATAATCTAAAGGCATACAAGCTTGAAACAACAAAGTACGCATCATATTTCCAACAGTTTTATGCATTCGTTCAGCTTTCCCATTTTGTTGGGACGTATGTGGACATGAAATTCGACTAAGAATGCCCCATTCAGCAAACAACTTATTGAAATGTATTCGGCGCCATTATCACACTGAAATTGTTTGACCTCCATCCCAAATTGGTTAAGCACGAGATTTCAAAATTGAACAAATAAATCAAACACCTCAGATTTAGCACGCATCGGGTAAATCCACAAAAAATGAGAATAGCCATCAAAAAATAGCAAATAATACTTATAACCACTGAAGCTAATAATAGGTGAGGTCCATACATCAGAATGAACGATATCAAAAGAATGAGACGTAAAGGAAACATACTTTTGAAAAGGTAAACGACTGTGCTTACCTAATTAACAAGCATGACAAAGACTGGACTCTGAAGTAGAACCTGAACAGGAAATAAATTTGTGTTTAACTAATGAGGATAAGACCGATTGCCCAGGATGACCAAGTTGGCGATGCCAGAGAGACTGCGTAATCTAAGAAGCAACTAATGAAACATGCGTAGAGGATGACTTAGGAACGGAGAAAAGAGGCCCCGAGCTAGCACAACGAATTATGAGGGACATTGTTTTGGCATTTTTAATGGAAAAATCACCCGAGTTAAATTCTAAAAGGCAACAATTATCTTTACAAAATTGACGAACATATATTAAATTGGTGGAAAAACCAGGAACATAAAGGACATTATGCAAATTGAAACGACCAACAGGTGTGTTAAGAAAACTAGATCCAACCCCAGCAATCGATAAAGAGGCACCATTGTTGACCAATATTTTATCACAGCCATGATAAGGACTAAGCGATGAAAGCAAACTAGGGTTATTAGTCATATGGGATGATGCACTACTATCTATTATCCAGGAAAAATCAATCATTGGATTAGAATGAGCAGTAAAAGATTGAAAAATATGGTGAGGAGATGCAAAAACCCTGAATAAATATTAGAACCAACAGCATAAACATTATTTGTAGGATAAAAGTGTAGAGTAGATAACATATTCTCACCATACATTGGAGCAGCAAAGAAAGGTAGCCCAGGTTGTGAAACAAAATCAATCATCAGAGCAAGCACAATCAACAGCGAAAACCAACTTTTTTTTTTTTGAATAGTTGTTGACGATGTTACTGCGGGTTGAGTGTAAAATACAAGAAGCAAAGAAACTTGGCTAGGGTTAGCCTAAAGAGGGGCGGCGGCGCGTGAGAGAGAAGACAACTAGCCGGCGGTGGCTCTGGGTTAGGGTTTTAATTTTAATTTAGGTTCTCTCTCTCTCTCTCTTTTGGAAAAGGAAGAAGAAAAGGGAGGCTAGAGTTTGCCCTGGAGAGAGAGAGAGAGAGAGAGAGCGTTTTAAGCTTTTGGTAGCTCTGATACCATGAAAGTTTAGGATTGGACACATCAAATGAGGTGGCCCCCTTTTGTATTTATAATAAACTCATAATTACAATATATGAAAACATATATATATTAATCCTATACAATATATTCTAGCAATAATATAATATATTCTAACATAATACGATATAATATATTCTAATCATATATTCAACACAGTATATTCTAGCCATAATATATTCTAACATAATCCTGTACAATATATTCTAACCATATATTCAACTATTACCATATATTCTAACACATACACCCTACTCGGATCAGGCATATTATTTAAAACAGATAAAAACTAAATAAAAATAAGTAAACCAATTTATCTTCACTAATCATATTAAAGTGGCACAAACCACTACTTTATAATTTAACTTATTTTACAAGAGCTCTTTTTAGTAAAACTCAGAGAAGAAACGGAAACTACGGCCGGTATTATTCTCATGACAGGGTCACAATCGACGTTCACATTTCACATATTTGAACCGGTTCTAAGTCGACAGATCCGCTAGGATCGAACGTAGATCTACGTGCCGGTATTATTCTTGTGACAGGGTCACAGATCGACTTTCACATTTCAAATTCTATTGCCGATAAACCCCGGAGGGTCAACGTAGTTATCTATAAGTTCTTCCCATAAAACCTTTCAATTCAAGTCACAAGTTCGTAATAATTTCTTTCGCATAATCACAAATACAAATTCTTTCAAAATTCACATATTTAAATATCAATTCCACATATAAGTCAATATAATTCAAACTACATATTAAAACATTAATTCATAAAAGTAGAAATCACACATTTGAACACCAAATTAACGTATAAATCAGTATAATTCAAATCCAAAGAGTAAGAATCACATAATCAACCAAGTATATATGCCTGGACCTATTTAACAAACTAATAAACTATTCAAATATAAAATCTTATATATCAAACCCTGTAAAGCAAATTTTTGTATTTTATAAACAAGTAGGGCGAGTGGTATACATACCTTTACTAGCTTTTAATCCAAAAGTCGAACTCCTATTGTGGGTTAGCCTCGGATCCTATCAAACGCGGAATCAAAATTTAGGACTTTGACACAGAAAAAAAAAAAACGAGAGAACGAGAGAGCGAGAGAGAAACAGAGGCCGTGAGGGAGACGTGGGGAGCGGCTGAGGGCATTGGGTTTTTAGGGTATATATATACTATTTTTTTTTTCTTTTTTTTTTCCTTTTATTTATATGTATAATATTTATTTATACATTTTATATATATTATTGTAATTTAAATAGAATAAATTTCACACATCACGATACTAGTCCAATTTAATTACCCCATATTTCACATATAATAATACCTAGTTTAACTTAATTAGACTGAATATTTAATTCTCTTAATCCATTAATTCATTTATAATCCAATCGAAATAATAGCAAGTTTTAATTGTATTATAATACCTAACCTAATTTAATTAGACTGGATATTACATCCTCATCCCCTTAAACAAAAGTTTCGTCCTCAAAACTCACTTTCTTTTTCGAATAATTTTGGATATTTGTTTCTCATCTCTTCTTCTGTCTCCCATGTTGCTTCTCTTGGAGTATGATTACTCCATTGGATCTTGACATATGGGATCATTTTATGCCTTAACATTTGTTCTTTTCGATCGACTATGCGAAATGGATGTTCTACATAAGTTAAGTCTTCTGGTACTTGCAACCATTCATGTCGTATCACGTGACAAGGATCGGAGATGTACTTCCTCAATTAAGAAATATGAAACACATTATGTATTCTGGACAGTTCCGGCGGTAAGGCTACTCTATAAGCCACGTCCCCAACTTTATCCAAAATTTCAAATGGTCCTACAAAATGCGGATTTAATTTACCCCTTTTACCAAACCTCATCACACCTTTAGTTGGGGATACCTTTAGATAAACATGTTCACCAACTGAAAATTCCAATGGTCTTCTATACTTATCCTCCCAACTCTTCTACCTATCTTGACTTGTCTTCATTCTCCCTCTAATCAATTTGATCTTTTCTTTAGCATCTTGCACAATCTCAGGACTTAACAATGTTCTTTCTCCAACATCATTCCAAAATAAGGGAGTTCTACGTCTTCTTCCATACAAAGCTTCATATGGCGCTATTCCAGTACTAGAATGATAATTGTTATTATAGGCAAACTCTACCAAACTCATGTAGTTATCCCAACTACCTCTAAGGTCTATAACACAGGCACGCAACATGTCCTCCAATGTTTGAATAGTTCTCTCAGTCTGCCCATCTGTTTGAGGATGGTAGGCGGTACTCAAATTCAGTTTGGTTCCCAAGGCTTTCTGCAGACTCTCCCAAAATCTTGACACAAACCTCGGGTCTCTGTCAGAAACAATTTCAATTGGCACACCATGCAACCGCAACACAACGTCAATGTATAATTCTGCCAACTTATCTAATGGAGTGCTAAATCTAATAGGAAGAAAATGCGCACTCTTCATAAGTCTATCCACAATGACCCAAATCGCATCATTGTTCCTAACCGTCCTTGGTCGGCCAACAACAAAATCCATAGAAATTTGATCCCACTTCCACTCAGGCACTTCAAATTACTGTAGTAATCCACCAGGCTTTTGGTGCTCGGCCTTTACTTGTTGACAGATCAAGCACTTAGCCACAAACTCAGCAATATCTCGCTTCATGTCTCTCCACCAGAAGCAGCTTCTCAGGTTTCGATACATCATCATGCCTCCAGGATGTACCGAAAAGCAGGAACTATGTGCTTCTTCCATGATATCCCTCTTTATTGCTGGATCATCGGGCACACATAATCTATCTCCAAAGTAACATGCTCCATAATCATGTAGCATAAAGTCTGAAGATTCTCCATTGGACACCTTACTTTTCATCTTCATCAAAAAGGAGTCATGTTGCTACGCAGCCTTGATCTTTTCTAACAATGGCGGCTGTGCAACTAAATTGGCTAAAACACCGCCCTTCTTATCATGAATGCGCACTTCAATATGCATTTCTTCAAAGTCTCTAAGTAGCTTAGGCTGTGAAGTGATCAGGCGGCTAAGTTGCCCACTGACTTCTTGCTCAGTGCATCTGCAACTATATTTGCTTTTCTGGGATGGTAATTAATGGTCACATCATAATCCTTGATCAATTACAACCATCTCCTCTGCCTCAAATTCAACTCTTTTTGAGTAAACAGATATTTCAAGCTTTTGTGGTCTGTATAAATCTAGCAAGGTCCTCCATAAAGGTAATGTCTCCAAATCTTCAAAGCGAGTATCACCGCCGCCAATTCCAAGTCGTGCGTTGGGTAATTCTTTTCATGGAGCTTTAATTGTCGGGATGCATAGGCTATCACCTTCTCATTCTGCATTAGCACACAACCTAGCCCTTTCTTTGAAGTGTCACTGTAAATGACAAAGTTACCCTCATCAGTAGGTAATGCAAGTACAGGAACAGATACTAACCTCTTTTTTAACTCTTGAAAGCTTCTTTCACATTCATCTGTCCACACGAACTTCACTCATTTTTGAGTCAAACGAGTGAGAGGAAGTGCAATTTGTGAAAATCCCTCAATGAATCTTCTATAGTAACTAGCTAGTCCCAAGAAGCTTCTAATCTCTGTTGCAGTTGTGGGCAGATTCCACTCCAATACTGCTTCAACCTTCCTTGGATCCACTAAGATCCCATCTTTGGATATCACATGGCCTAAGAATGCTACTCTATCAAGTCAAAACTCACACTTACTCAACTTGACATATAACTGATGCTCTTGTAGGATTTGCAATAATATCTTTAGATGTTTTTTGTGCTCCTCCCTATTCTAAGAGTAGATTAGTATGTCATCGATTAATACAACCACAAATCGATCCAGGTATTGTCGAAACACCTTGTTTATCAAATCCATGAAGGCAGCAGGTGCATTCATTAGCCTAAATGGCATAACTAAAAATTCATAATGGTCATACCTAGTTCGAAAAGCAGTCTTAGCTACATCCTTCTCCTTGATCTTTAGTTGATGATAACTAGATCGTAGGTCAATCTTAGAAAAGACCTTAGCACCTTGAAGTTAATCAAACAAGTCATCAATTCAGGGCAAGGGATACTTATTCTTAACAGTCACATTATTCAACTCTCTATAGTCAATGCATAACCTCATACTACCATCCTTCTTCTTCACAAAAATACTGGAGCGCTCCATGGTGAGACACTAGGTCAGATGAAGCCTTTATCTAATAATCCTGGAGTTGCACCTTCAATTCTCGTAGTTCAGAAGGAGCCATTCTATAAGGGGCTTTGGATATGGGTCCACTGCCAAGTACTGAATCAATTTCAAACTCGATTTCCCTCCTTGGAGGCAAACCATGCAAGTCTTCTGGAAAGACCTCGGGAAATTCCCTGACAACGGGAATGTCATCTAACTTCACGCCGTCCCTCCTACTGTCAAATACATGGCAAGGGAATCCTCGACATCCTTTCCTCAGGGACCTTCTAGCATTTAGGGCTGAAATCATCCTACTAGAAGTCTTAGAGGCTTTACTTCCCATAGGAGGATTTAACCCTTTCCCATGATAAGCAAACTCCGGTTGGTTAGGAATCTGAAATACAACCCTTTTTCCAAAACAGTCCAAATGTGCGTGATAACAAGACAGCCAATTGATCCCTAGAATCACTTCAAAATCCTCAATATCTAGGAGTATTAGATCTGCCACTAACTCCATATCACATATTCTAATTACACAATTCTTACACACAAGATTAGCAAGCATATCATACCCCAGCGGGGTTGCCACACAAAAAGGATCATCTAGCAATTTCGGCTCACAAGTTAACTTAGAGGCAAATTTCTTAGCCACAAAACAGTGAAAGGCCCCGGTGTCAAATAATACATGCGCACTAGTAGAATTGATAGGAAAGGTACCTGTCACCACACGGTCACTAGTAGCCTCGTCCTTCTGGATCATAGCAAACATTCTGCCGTTACCCCGGGGTCCCTGTCTGTCATCATTGGCTCTGTTCTTAGAACCATTCTTGAGGGGACAATCACGACCTATGTGTCCTTTCTCTTTACACTCAAGGCACACCCCTAACTTTCTATAACATCCACCGGAATGGTCCTCGCCACAGTGCTTGTCCAGTGTTAGAGCTCTCTGGATTCTTCGTGTGAAACTTTTTGCCGTTGCCACCAGACCGGTTAGGCTTCCCTCGCTGAAACTTGCCATCTGATGACCTTTTCTTGGCAGCATATTCCTGTTCTTCCAACTTCAGATCTGCTTTGACCTTCAAAGCACATTCAAGGGCCTCCTTGTATTTCTTGAAAATGACACTTGACAGACGCCTCCTAATGCGAGGAAGCAATCCCCTTTCAAACCTGTTTGCTTTACTAATCTCAGATGCCATGATGCTCAGACTGAAATGCCCCAATTCATGAAATTTGTTAGCATACTGCAATACTGTCATCTGTTCTCCCTGTCTCAGCTCGTAGAATTCATTCTCTTTCGTCATTCTGAGTACTTCAGGGAAAAATTGGCTGTAAAGGATCTCCTTAAACTCTTTCCAATCCAAAGGCTTAGTAGCGTTGTGGTACGCTACCTTGACTGTAGCCCACCAGAATTCCGCATTCCCCTTAAGAAAAGGGGTGGCTGCTCGAACCTTATCATCATCAGCAATTGACATTGCCTCGAACAAGGTTTCCATCTCCTGTATCCATTTTTCAGCTTATAGACGGTCATCTGCTCCTTCAAAACTTGGGGCTCTCAAGTTTGACAACCTTTCAAAGTGTGTCTCTTCAACGCGTCGAGTGAGAGGAGGTACAGCCTGGACTTGTTGTTGATGTTGCAAGGGGTAACCATGAGCTGGTGCATTGTTGCAACATTGCACTGATTAGAGGAACCACCTGAGCTCTGGCCGTTTTGACCAGTGGGCCTATTTAGCAGTTGAACATGTTCCTCATTAAGGTGCTCCTCGTCTATATCCTTCTCCGATTCACTAAGGTGTTCCTCGACTGGGGGTGGAACCCTGCTTTTTCCCTTTAGGGTTCTTTTTCTCTTTAAGGACGCCGGTATTTTACTCTTGTCACCCATCTTCACCTGAACTCAGATCACATAAGAAACAAATTATTATTATTTATTTTTTCAATATAGTTGAAGCCACCAATTCAAATAGCCAATTATATTTCCTCAGCATTGAAAATTTTGTTCCACAATAATGAATAACCTAAGTTTTCATCTTATCACTTAAATTTCTCAAGGTTCATAACCTAAAGCTCTCACTTTAACACTTAAATTTGCTCCAAAATTCGTAACCGAGCGCTCACAATTTAACACCTAAATTTTAGCCAAAATTCATAACCTAGCGCTCTGATACCACTTTATGTAACGCCCCCAAACGTTTATGCTAAATAGGCTTAAGTTAAAAGGGCGCTACACGGCCGTACTATAATGAAGTCCCACATCATATTATGAAGTCCGAAAATCTTACAAACTATAATTCCTCAAAATTCCATAATAAATGGTAGCTAGTCCAAAATACATCAATACTAATCAATAAAAAAAAACCAGTAGTGCAGAAGCTCAATATTACGATGTCTCATATAGTCTATAATATCCTACTACAAAATTCATTTACTACTTAAACTACGCAAGATAACTAATTCTCGAGATAGTGAGCAGCTCCATCTTTTCTTCCTTCAAAAACGTGCCATGGATTACTAATCTGAAAAAAAAAAAATTAATTGGGTGAGCAAACAACGAGCTCAGCAAGTATACCATACACCCTACTCGGATCAGGCATATTATTTAAAACGGATAAAAACTTAATGAAAACAAGTAAACCAATTTATCTTCACAAATCATATTAAAGTGGCACAAACCACTACTTTATAATTTAACTTATTTTACAAGAGCTCTTTTTGGTAAAACTCAGAGAAGAAACGGAAACTACGGCCGGTATTATTCCCGCGACAGGGTCACAATCGGCGTTCACATTTCACATATTCGAACCGGTTCTAAGTCGACAGATCCGCTAGGATCAAACGTAGATCTACATGCCGGTATATTCCCGCGACAAGGTCACAGATCGACTTTCATATTTCAAATTCTATTGTCGATAAACCCCAAAGGGCCAACGTAGTTATTTGTAAGTTCTTCTCATAAAACCTTTCAATTCAAGTTACAAGTTCACAATAATTTCTTTCACATAATCACAAATACAAATTCTTTCAAAATTCACATATTTAAATATCAATTCAACATATAAGTCAATATAATTCAAACTACATATTAAAGCATCAAATCATAAAAGTAGAAATCACATATTTGAACACCAAATTAACGTATAAATTAGTATAATTCAAATCAAAAGAGTAAGAATCACATAATCAACCAAGTACATATGCCTGAACCTATTTAACAAACTAATAAACTATTCAAATATAAAGTCTTATACATCAAACCCTGTAAAGCAAATTTTCGTATTTTACAAACAAGTAAGGGGAGTGGTATACTTACATTTGCTAGCTTTTAATCCAAAAGTTGAACTCCTATTGCGGGGTAGCCTCGGAACCTATCAAATGCGGAATCGGAATTTAGGGCTTTGACGCAGAAAAAAAAAATTGAGAGAACGAGAGACAAACAGGGGCCGTGAGGGAGACGGGGGTAGCGGCTGAGGGTATTGGGGTTCTGGGGTATATATATACCTTTTTTTTCCTTTTTTTTTTCTTTTCTTTATATGTATAATATTTATTTATATATTTTATATATATTGAGTCATTGCCCAAAATAACACAAAAATAAAAAATATTTCCTAAATTAGCTTTTTAAAAAAAATATTTTCCCAAATGGCATCCATATCATCATTTTTTTATTTTTTTTACACATTTATAAATTTTTAAATTTATAATATTTTATATATTATAATAAATAAATTAAACTATATTATTTATTAAATTTTATATAAAATTATTTGTAAAAAAATTTATTCTAAATATTTAATAAATAATTTATTTTAATTTTTTTGTTGTGATTAAGAAAGTATTATAAATTTAAAAAATTATAAATATATTAAAAATAAAATAAGAAAGTAAAAAAAGTAAAAATAAAAAATAAAAAAGTTAAATGATGACATGGATGCCATTTTGGGAAATATTTTTCTTAAAAAGCTAGTTTAGAAAATATTTTTTATTTTTGTGTTATTTTAGGCATTGGCTCATATATGTTATTGTAATTTAAATAGAATGAATTTCACACATCACAATACTAGTCCAATTTAATTACCCCATATTTCACATATAATAATACCTAGTCTAATTTAATTTGACTGAATATTTAATCCTCTTAATTTATTATTTCATTTATAATCCAATTGAAATAATAGTGAGTTTTAATTGTATTATAATACCTAGCTTAATTAAATTAGAGTGGGTATTTCAGGACATCAATGAACTCAAGGAATTTATTCCTTACCGTATTTTGCCACTTATATTGGCCAATTTTTATCCCTTAACATTACAAAGATGATTGTTTTGTTGGCTCTTCACGACTAATGGTAATTTCTCTATTAAATCAGCCAATTGGTTAGCTCATGGCCATTAATGGCATGAGTGAAATACTCGACCATTTAAGAGGGTACCAACACGCAAATACTAGATCACATTATAACTCCAAAGTTAAGCGTGATTGGGTAAGAGTGGTACCAAGATGGGTTATCTCGTGGGAATTTCTCGTGTTGCACCCCTCAGGTTGAGGGTTTTCAGAAACAGCCCTTGAAGGGGAAATCCAGGTACATCCACCCCCTCCCCCCCGCCCCTGCTTAGGCGGGAGCCCTTGGGGCACTGGGAATGTATGTTGCTTTCTACCCGAATTCAAAATCTGCTTGACAACGGCTTCACAATGCACCATCAACTTGACTCAATTTAGCTCAATGGGAGATGCAATGCATCTAGAGACTTTTTGCCCCTTGTGCTCGGTTTCTACAAAGAGCATTAACCATATATTCTGTAGAATGCAATTTTGCTAAACAATGTTGGAATCTTATTGAAAACGAAGGTTGGGTCAAGAAGCAACTATGGAATGATCAAATAATTCAATGGCTATAGACTTTCTGAATCAATAGTTCCAAAGCAAATGAGCACGTGCATAGAAGCATAGTTTCAATATGGATTATATGGAATACTCAAAATAAAAAAGTGTATCGTGGGTGATTGCGCAAACCTAATCAGAGTTATATTTGAAGCAAAAACTAAGGTTCTAGAATGAAATTTTCACACTCAAATTGAAAATGGTCGAGATGATTCTTCTACTCCTAAGAATACCAAAAAATAGCATAGGTATATTCAATGGAAATCACCACATGAGGGATGGGTAAAAATTATCGATTGATCTCAGGAGAATGGGATTGTGTCATGTGGATTTGTTATCCGATTTTGGGCAGTTTTTGGCTTCAGAATGTCGAGGGTTAGACACTGCTTTAGTTTTATAAGTAAGGCTTTGGCAACAACCGATGACATTCAGGATAATAACTTGATTATTAAAGGCCATGTAGAAGGACTTTGAATGCTTGCAGCAAGTTTGGTTCATCATGAGGGATATTTAACAGATACTTGATAATTCAGAGAAGTCCAAGTCTCCCAAGAGCCATGTATAGTACCAAACAACAAATTTATTAGAGTCAATAGGTTATCTCTGGCAAAGGAGGTAAGGTGAAGATGGAGAAGAGTTAAAACTCTTCATACAATTATACGTGATAACGCGCTAAAAAGACTGATTATTGTTAATTTGGCATTCTCTTTGGAATTATCTATATTTTAGCACCTAGCGTTTTTGGAAGTAATAAAAGGGGCCCGGGCCTTTTTGAAATAATAAAAAGGCCTCTAAGTTTTTATTGTATTAATAAAAAGGCCCCTCTCTGGCGTGATAAGGTTATTTCCTGTCGACAGAGTTGACGTGGCATCTTCTTCTTTGTTAATGCTACAATAAAATGATAAAAAATACCGTTCAATAATCATAATTTTAAACAAGTTAAGTGAAAACAGATAGTTTTCATATAATACAACACCTCAAATGTCGTGCTTTATAAAGGAAGAACAAGGGTATTGAAGGGTAGTTTGTTATGTACTGTATCATTAATTAAAAAACAGTTGTCAAGTCAACTTTGCCAATGAAAAATAACATCATCACGTTGAAGATGTGATTTTTTTATTAAAATAATAAAAACTTAGAGGCCTTTTTATTAATTTAAAAAGCTCAGGGTCCTTTTATTATTTTAAAAGATGTCGAGTTAACAAGATGTAAATAATTCTTACCTTTACCTCTTAAAAAGAATTAAAACAAAACTAAACAATACTACGGCCTCGTGTGGTTGCCACATGAATTGAATTCCTTCGAGAAGTTATATTTTCTTGGAATTCAATTCCTACATCAACTTCCCAGGAAGTAGGTGTAACATGTGTAGTTGCTAGGATGAGAAATAGAACTTATTTCAGGAGGCTAGTTAAAAACGAATGAATCGGAACTTACCTTAGGGGCTAAGAAAGTTACTTCGTGAGTTTTGAAGGAATTGAAAATTGCTTAATAATTTTCACTTCCTATATTCTGTCTACTTCCTGCAAATCAAACAAGAGCTTAAACCTATACTTTTCATGAAATGCTACTTCTCACATTTACTTTATGCATTCCAAACGAGGCCTATAAATGATTAAAAAATAGGAAAAATATAAAAACATGATACAATTGATCTAGGAAGAGTCAAATTGCCCTTTGAAGATCAATTAATTGAATGGGCTTCAGAAGAGTGTTAGGGAGAAGAAGAAGAAGAAGAAGAAGAGAAGACATAGTATTTGATTATTACTCAACATACTTCTTTTTTTATCATCAAAAGGCGTATCAAAAATTAAAGCATTACAAAGTTATGGTGGTGGATCAAGGCACCACTCATGATTACATCTTTTATCAAAATGAAGTTTTCCTCCTACATGGGCTACTCTATTACACACCTAGGAACCCATCTAAAATATATACAAACAAATTGATCTTTAAGGCTTAATACATCCGCTATAATCGATTTTACAACCCAAGGAACAAAAGAACTATTATTTAAAGCATCTATCACTACTTTGCAATCGGATTCTATTATAAAATGTCTCGACCCAACCGAGATAGCAAAAAAAAGGCACACCGAATTGCTTGCGCTTTTGCCACAACCGAGAAATCTGCCTTGACTGTACCACACACCAACTTCGCACCAATGACCCAATATGGTCACAAGCCACCACTGCCATAGCGCCCCGAACTTCCATCACTCCATGCTACATCGGTATTAAGTTTGACAAACGACGCCTCAGGTCTTCTCCACCTTTGATTGCTGCCACTGGATTAATGTCTACCTTCAGCATAATTTCGGTTATTATAGAGAAGAAAATCAGCAGCATTCTCCATTGCTTTCCTAGCAACAAGTTCCGGCTCCATAAATTGGCGTTTGAAAGTGAAGTTGCATCTGCTTTTTCATAACCACCAACATATATATGCAACAAAAGCAATAGACTTTGTATCATTTTTTAGGATATAAAAAAGAGAGTTCCACCATCGTAAGAAACTAGGGTGACCCAAGACCCGGGGTTTAAAATCCAACCCTGATACCATCCACACAGCCCGAGCATAAGGACAAAGGAAGAGAATGTGATCTAGTGATTCAATACCATTCCTATAGTGGATACAAACTTGGTCCAACCTTAACTTTCTTTTAAATAAATTATTAGCAATACCTAAAGCATTATGACAACATCTCCATACAAAATGTTTAGCTTTAGGCTCACAACGCAAACACCAAGATTTACTAATGGACCTTGTAAGAGAATATGAGTAAGAACTCTCACCAACATTGGTATTGCTCTACTTCTTGGTGATCCACATTTTATACCCCTTCTTAACTGTGAATAGCCCATATTTCGCTCCCTTCCATATAATTGAATTTTCAATTTGAGGGCCTTCCACTGGAATGCTTAAAATGATGCGAGAAGTGGTTGGAATCTAATGGAATCTAGACTCTAACTTCCCTAACAAACTGACAATACTAAGCATATTTACAAGGATGCCACACGTACAAGAGTACATTTGTGGACCAATCAATGCACTAATCATGAACTAACAACGGTGTCAACAGCCTCCCCTTCAAAAACATCCTTGTCCTCAAGAGGTAAAAGAAGGAAATTTATGCAAAAGGTCATATAAGACTTCCCACGTAGCATGTTCAACCAGCTAATGTTTCCATTTAACTAATACTTTTGTTGCTGCTCGATTACCCCTCTTGACCAATTGTCTCTGCAATATGACTTCAGGTTCACGAAGGGAAAGACCATCTGTAGCATATGGTAAGGGAATGACATGAGTAGGGAGAGGACCATTGTGGAGCTTTAGATGTGACACATGAATGACATCATGTATCTTAGATGAAATAAGTAGAAGCAACATTGCCAATCTTCTCTGTGATCTGAAACGGGCCAAAAAAATCTTGGAGCTAGTTTCTGGTTGGTGCAAGCAACCACTGAAACTTGCTTATAGAGATGAAGTTTTAGATAACCCCTCACCAATATTGAATGAATGATCAGATCTTTTTCTATTAGCCATCTGCCTCATACAATTTTATGCTTTATTCAAATGGAACTTGAGAACCTTGATCATTTCCTCTCTTTGAACAGACTGCTATTGATAGCCTCTACCCTGACTTCACTGGGCAAGTAAGGAAGATGAATAGGAGGTGCTTAGCTATATAGAACTTCATAAGGGGTGGTATTAGTAGAAGAGTGTCATGTTGTATTGTACCACCATTCTGCAAGAGGCAGCCATTTAGCCCAATATGTAGGACTAGAACCACACATAGACCTCAAATAAGTCTCAAGTCCCCTATTTACCACCTATATTTGCCCATCAGTTTGAAGATGGTAAGCTGTTGATAACATCAGATCAATTCCTTGTATCAATAAAAGTGCTTGCTAGAAGTCCCTTTAGAAAATAGAATCTATGTCACTAACAATCGATTGAGGCATGCCATGTAGTTTGTATACATTATCCATGTATACTTGGGCTACAGATAGAGCAATAAAAGAAAGGGAAAGGGCCATGAAGTGGGCATATTTGCAAAACATGTCGACTACCAAAAAAATAACTTCCTTACCGAAGGATTTTGGTAATCCTTCTATGAAATCCATGGATACATTGGTCCAAATAGCATCTGGAATAGGAAGGGGTTCAATCATACCAAGAGTTGCCACATTTTCATGCTTAAATGCCTGAAACACATTACAATTCTTAATGAAATCAACTACAGCTTAATTTAAGCCTTTCCAATAAAAGATAGATTTTACTTTTCGCAGCGTAGCATCTCTGCCTGAATGCCCTCCCACGGGAGAATTATGAAGCCAAGGCAAGATCTTGTGTTGTAATTCAGCATCTTGGCCCACCACCAATCTACCCTTTCTGCGCAATTAATCCTTCTGCCAAGAGTACTTAGCTTGTGAATCAGGATTCTTCTACAGCTGTTGAATGATATGATGTAACTTTGCATCTTATTGCCAAGACAACTGCAATAAAATATATAGATTTGAGTCCACAATAGACAAAAGCAAAAAAGTGACTTCATTACTGTGAATGCGAGAAAGAGCATCTGCTGCTATTTTGTCCCTGCCTTTCTTGTATTCAAGCGCATAACTAAAGCCCATCAGCTTCGAAAACCAAACCAGCTGAAAGTGAGTATGAACTTTCTGCTCAACCAAAAACTTGAGGCTGTTCTGATCAGCTCTTATCACAAAAGTGTTATTAATAAGGTACTGCTGCCATCTTTGCACTGTATAGACCACGACATTAACTCTCTTTAATAAGCTGATAAGAGTTGTTATCTTGCACTAAGAGCCCTGCTGAGGTAAGCTAAAGGATTGCCTGATTGCATCAATACTGCCCCCAGCCTTGTTTTACTTGCATCAGTCTTTATAATAAAGGGCTTTCAAAAGTCTTATAAAGCGAGTATAGGAGAAGAACACATGGCATGTTTGAGCTGATCAAAAGCTTGTTGAGCTTGTTCATGCCATGTTCATCCTTCTTTCTTAAGAAGATCAGTAAGAGGCATTGCTAAAGCGCCATATCCTCGGATGAACCTTTGGTAATATCCAGTTAAACCCAAGAATCCTCTTTGTTACTTAACATTAACTGGTGTAGGCCAATTCTGTACTGCACCAACCTTACTAGGATCTGTAGCAAACCCTTGTGTAGAGATTACATGCCCCATATAAGCTGTGTGTGACACTGCAAAGGAGCACTTAAGCATACAACTGATTGTTGTGCAGTACTTCAAAGACAAGTTGTAGGTGGCTCACATGTTTTGTCAAGCTGCAGCTATGGATCAGTATGTCATTGAAGAAGACCAAGACAAACTTCCTCAAATAAGGCTCAAAAATGAATTCATGAGTGCTTAAATAGTTGAGGGGTGTTAGTAAGACCAAAAGGCATAACTAAAAACTCATAGTGGCCTAAGTGAGTTTTGAAGGCATTCTTCTCAATGGCAGTGTCATGCATTCAAATCTGGTGATAACCAGATTTGAGGTCCACCTTAGAGAAGTATTGTGCACCACCTAGTTCATCTAGAAGTTCTTCTACTAGGGGTATTGGAAACTTATCGTTAATTGTGGCCTTATTGAGTTCTCTATCGTCAATATACATTCTCCAATTGCCATCTTTTTTTCTTACTAAGACAATAGAGGAAGCAAAAATGATGTGCGTTGCATTGTATATATCCCTTATCTAGCAATTCCCTTACCATTTGTTCTATGATATCCTTCTACAGAGCAGGACACCTGTATGGTCTTTTGCTAATTGCCATAGTACCTTCCTTTAGCATAATTCTGTGATCAGAAAGAGGCCTAACACTAGGTAGTTGATGTGGCTCATCAAAGAATGAAGCATACTGATCCATAAGAGATTGGACGACTGTGGGCATTGTGATACTGTCTGAATTTGCAGCTAAGGCATTCATTGAAGGCAATTGCTCTTAATCATGACTCACTGATTTGATCTGCAGCATAGCAATGTATGAAGCTTCAGGTATGACCTTGGACAGAGCCTTGGCTTCAATCAATCTACAATTTCCAACCTGAATGCACCTGAACGCATGTGTCTTACCATTCACAGTAAACACTGTCTTTAAGTCCTTAAAATTGTATTGTATGTCACCTAATGTGGACAGCCATTCCACACCTAAAACCATGTCACAACCTCCTAGAGGAATAAGCATAAAGTCAGCAGTGAACATAGTGCTTCGAAGTTTCCAAGAGAAGGCTTGACATTGAGCCTTACAAAGCATCTGACTACCATTAGCTACAACCACAAGAAAGGGACTCATTTGATTGATTTTGCAACCCAATTTGACAGCCAGCTGACCATCAATGTAATTGTGAGTTGATCCACTATCAATCAATATGTGTAGGGGCTTCTTATCGTAGTATCATGTCACTCTAAGAGTCTGATAATTTGGAGCTCTTGATAAGGCATGAACTGATATGTGGGCTGTTGATTCAATCATAATAGACTTTTCATCTAGATTCTCCTCTGCATCAACAAATTCCTCACTGTCTGCTTCTATAATAAAAAGCTGTAGCAAAGGCCCTAGGCCCTTTTGACTTGCAACTCTTGACATGTCAAGGTTTTCAGTTGCCTACAATTTGTCATTCCTTCTGAAGGAGCTATAGCAGGTTTAAAGGAATTATACTGATTCTTGGACTTCACCCCATTGTGTGATGGATTGGAAGGAGTAGGCAACAAAGGTATTTTGGAATAACGCAAATGCTTGGCCAAGGCTCGAATCTTGGCCTCAGAAAGCTTAGCTATGCAAGTAGCCTCTTGCAAGGTTTGAGGATACCTTGCCCTTACATCAAGAGCAATGCCTTGTCTTAACCCGATAAGGAAATAACTTATCAATTGTGCTTCGGTTAGATCATATCTGACAGCTATGGCATCAAACTGTCATTAACAGTGCCTTGTTGCCTCAAATTCATGAGTTCTAAGACTGAGTCTTCATACAAATTGCCAAACCTTGTTTTCAAGGCTAACACATGCTCTTCCCAAGTAATATATAATTTCTAGTTTTCATAAATCTTTAATGCCATTGTAGAGCAACTCCCTTCAAATGAATCAATGCAATCTTGCTTTTAGGTAATCAAGAGTCTACAGTAAAAAATTGCTCACAAACATATAACCATCCATTTATATCTTCACCTACAAAGAGGGGAAGTTCTACCTTGCTCAACCGCGTAGAGTATATGGGAAGCCCATTGTGTTGCTACTGGAATTCATTCTGCGTAGGAGAATGATGTGAGGAATCAGCTATGTTGTGGGCTCCTCTGTTAGCAGAACGAGGTTGTTGTAATGCTATACCTACGATCACCTCTCACAGTTCTTATGTTGAATTCTTCAAACTAATTGTTCCATGTTTTCCTTGGTTGAATGAAGTAGAGAAGATAATGACTCCTCAATCTTCCTAATTTCAGCCATTGATCGAGTATTGCCTGCCATTTGCCTTAATCCGAGGATCAAAGCTCTAATACCAATGATACAATTGATCTAGGAAGAGTCAAATTGACCTTCAAAGATTAATTAATTGAATGGGCTTGAGAAGAGTTTTAGGGAGAAGAAGAATAAGAGAAGGGAGGGAAGAGATAGTATTTGATTATATTCAGCATACTTCCAAGACTCAAGAATTGCACTATATATCCAATGGAATCTAGACTCTAGCTTCCCTAACTAGCTGACAACACTAAGCATATGGATCAGGATGCCACACATACAAGTAGGGGAGTAAATGAGCCGCCTCGCAAGCCGCCTCGATATAAAGTCGAGCCCGAGCCCGAGTCCGAGCCCGAGCCCGATAAAGCTCGAACTCGTGAGCTCGCGAGCCTAAATGAGCCTAAATATAAAATAATAACATAATTTAAATTTTAATCATAATAATTTTATTCAAAAAATAATAATAATAATCACATGCAATGAATTGCACGGCTTCCCAGCACCACATTAAATTACTGAAGATGTCCCTTGAGCTTCCTCCTGCATGCCTTTTCAAATATCCTCACCGGCTGTATTTGTTTAATTCAATCTTTCCATTTTAACTTACTTATAGCATTAAGCAAAAACCAAAAAAGTTAACATTTAGTTGATCTCTTAGGCTTATAATCACGTCATTAAAATTTCAAAATAGGTATGTTTTCTCTCTCAATTTTTCTTGTGATATTGAATTATTGTGGCTTGTTTTACTTTTTAAAGATGCAAAATATAAATCAAATAGTTGTGTATATTTGTTGATGATTTTATGATGGCCTTTATGTTTGACACATGAACATTATAATTGAAAATTGTGTAATAGATATAAATTAGTTTGAACTTGAACCATTAGCAAACCAAGCTCGAGCCTACGACGAGCCGAGCCCGAGTCTATAACAAGCCAAGCTCGAGCCCGAAATTTTCAAGCTCGCCGAGCTTCGAGCCGAGCCCGAGCCGAGCTAAATGTTGACGAGCTGAGCCTCGAGCCTAATGAGCTCGGGCTCGGCTCGGCTCGGCTCGGCTCGACTCATTTACACCCCTACATACAATAATACATGTAAACCTATGGATCAATTAATGCACTAATCATGAACTAACAACAATATCAAAATATCTCCTAAACTTTACAATTAAATACAACACGTTCCCTAAACTTTCAATTTAATAAAATAACCCCCTGAACTTCATAATTAAACACAGCATACTCCTTACACTTTTAATTTAATAGAATAGCCTTCTAAACTTTGTTATTACGTACAATGCACCCTTTGGACTTTGCATTTAGATACAATACATTACCTACACTTTCAATTTTAAAAAATAGCCTTTGAACTTTGTTATTACACACAACTCAACCTTCGAACCTTTTTACTAAACACAACTCACCCCTTTAGACATTAATAAATTTGAAATTTATAACAAATGATTATTTTTTTTAAATTCTAAAAACTATAATAATATTTTTTTAAACTTTCAAAAAATTAGATTAATAAATTTAAAACAAAAAAAAAACTATCAAATTAAAAATCAAGGATTTTCTACTTTTATACAAAAGATATGGATTTTATATTTTTAGGCGAAACATAGGAGCTTTATATTTCTAAGCAAAACTTAAGAAAATTTTCTAATATTTACGCAAAATAATTTTTTATTTAACTATAGTAATAATATTATAAATTTAGAAGATACAAATTTTTTTTTAAATTTTTATAAAACTACTATAAGATAAAATATAATAATTTTTTAAAAATATAAATTTTAAAATTAGATTCATAAATTTAAAATTTAAAAGTAGTATAAAATTAAAATTTGAAAATAAATTCGGAATTTTTTTTGTAAGTTGAAAACCAAAGTGGAAGATATATTAATTGTTGAGAATAGTTGACTTCCAAATAGTGTGAAGTATGGTCCTTTATGGTATGATTGCATGCCCATTCCGTATAAGTGGAATTTGAGGTTGCAACTTCATCTATATATATATATATATATATATATATAGATGTTTCAGGATTTTTTGATTAGGTTCTAGATGAGAGCGGGACTCAACCCTCGCTTGAGAAAGTAGCCGTTGGCGCGTTTAACTTGGGCTCCCCTGCAAAATAACGAAGGCTGTTAGGAGGGACCCATGGGTTTGCCCGTGGGAGACCCCTCATATGCCTAAGTTAGTAAAGACATAATAATAATAATATATGATAAGTAAATACCGTAAAGTAAACAATAATAAACACTTATCATATACGAAGGGGGTCCTTGGCAGCTGGTGGCCGAAATCCGTACCGGCGAGGTGGCCGGCGCATGGCCGGAGGTGTGCTAGCAAGGCGGCTGGGGGTTAGCCTAAGTAAGAGGAGAGAGAAAGGTGGGTTGTTGTGTTGTTGGGAGAGAGAAAGGAGGCTACTTGTGCCTTTTTTTGTGAGGAGAGGGAGAACGGGGTATTTATAAAGAGAGATGGTGAGGTGGTGAGGCGGTAGGAGAGAGAGTGAGGTGGTACCGGGTCGTGGTGGCGGTAGCCGGGTGAGAGAGGGAGGCGGTAGTTGTCGAGGTGGTCGGCGGTACCAAGTCGTGGTGGCGGTAGCCGGGTGAGAGAGGGAAGCGGTAGTTGTCGAGGTGGTCGGAGGTACCGGGTCGTGGTGGCGGTAGCCGGGTGAGAGAGGGAGGCGGTGGATGATAGAGAGGTGGTCGGCGGTACGGGGTCGTGGTGGCGGTAGCCGGGTGAGAGAGGGAGGTGGTAGTTATCGAGGTGGTTGGCGGCACCGGGTCGTGGTGGCGGTAGCCGGGTCGTGGTGGTTGATGCGGTAGTGGGTGGATGGTAGTGAAGAGAGGAGAGAGGAAAGGCAAAAGAGGAGAGGAGGGAGAAAGGGGGACGGTAGGTGGTGAGAGAGGAGGGAGATGATGGTGGGGGGTTTGAGGAGAGAGGAAATAAATAAATAAATTATATTTTATTTTCGTTATTGTCTCGTTATTCTATTTTAATATTGACCTACTTATTTTTATCCTCTACAATTAGCCCCCACGCCATGGGCGAATGGGACCTGTTCACATTCGGCCGTGGAGTGTACAACCTCCAAAGGCTCTGTCAATATGTGGACTGTCAGGATTTTGTTTACGAACGTTACGAGTTATGAGAAATTTTATAGGCATTAACTGTGAGGTCCTTTTAAGTGGACCTTGTTTTAGTTTATCCATCCACGGCTTCTTTGTTGCAGTTTTATGCTAGCACTCGGTTCTATGCTTCTTTGTTGATGAACGTTTTTAGCTTTTGGGATTTGTTTTAGGACTCAGAGAACTCGAGCCTTTTAAGGATCATATTTGTTGGTTCTTCCCATAGCAGGGTACTGGAAGATTCCTGTAATTGCTTGTGTAGGTAGTTAATGTGGGCGTTGTTTCATTTCATTTGTTAATTCTTGGTATGGCCCTTGGGAATTGTATTCCTGATAGAAGGCATTCCTGATTGAACAACGGTCTTTGGAGACGTTGTTCTATCTGACGCGGCAAACTTTTAACGTGGCCTTTAGGAATTGTATTCCTGACTGGAGGCGTTGTTCATGGTTGATTAACGGTATTGGAGACGTTCTACTTAATTTCTTAGAGCGGTCATTCGGAGTGGTTAATTTTAATATTTTTCCGAATGTTAGCCGTTAGGCTTAGTCATGGATGACCGCGTATTTAGTTTCTAAATTCTTACTTATGAGCCGAGACGAGGCATGCTATGAGTATTTTAATCCTTAGCCCCTAGTTGTGGGCTGGATTGGAGCATATTGTGAATACTTTTTAACTCTTAGGGCGGAATGTACAATGATTGTTTTGAATTCCTAGCCCCCAGCCGCAGGCCGGGTCGAAGTGTATTTTAATGTTGGCTAATGCGTAATTCGTTCTTCGATACCGGTTGGAGCGCAAGTCGCCTACCAAAGAGGCGTTTATGACTCAAATACGTTTTATCTGCCTGGGAAGGGCTTTATGATTTAAGTATGTCTTACCTTCCTGAAAAGGACTTATGGTTATGTCTGAGTACTGCTTGCCTGAGGGGGGCTTATAGCGTAAGTGTAGCTTACCTGCCTGAGAAGGGCTTACAGTTATGTTTGAGCACTGCTTGCCTGAGGAGGGCTTATAGCGTAAGTGTAGCTTACCTGCCTGAGAAGGGCTTACGGTTATGTTTGAGCACTGCTTGCCTGAGGAGGGCTTATAGCGTAAGTGTAGCTTACCTGCCTGAGAAGGGCTTACGGTTATGTTTGAGTACTGCTTGCCTGAGGAGGGCTTATAGCGTAAGTGCGTCTTACCAGCCTGAGAAGGGCTTATGGCTTGACTGAATATCATCAACCCCGATGTTAGGTGGGGTACACAACTGCGGGCTCTCAAGCCGGTGAGAGTTTACCGCCCGTCCCTGATGTTAGGTGGGACACATAACCGCCCCCGTGTTAGATGGGGCCAACAAACCGCGGGCTCTCAAGCCGGTGAGAGTTTACCGCCTGTCCCTGATGTTAGGTGGGACACATAACCGCCCCCGTGTTAGATGGGGCCAAAAACCGCGAGCTCTCAAGCCTGTGAGAGTTTACCGCCCGTCCCTGATGTTAGGTGGGACACATAACCGCCCCCGTGTTAGATGGGGCCAACAAACCGCGGGCTCTCAAGCCGGTGAGAGTTTACCGCCCGCCCCTAATGTTAGGTGGGACACGTAACCGCCCCCGTGTTCAAGGGACTTAGCATACCAAAGCCTTCACATTAGGTGAAAGCCAGGCGGTACCTTCACTTTAGGTGAAGGGTAACCGCCCCACCTCTTCTTGCTCCCTTACTTCCATTTGAGCAAGAAAACAAAGCCCCCATTATTCAAGGGACTTAGCATACCAAAGCCTTCACATTAGGTGAAAGCCAGGTGGTACCTTCACTTTAGGTGAAGGGTAACCGCCCCATCTTTTCTTGCTCCCTTACTTCCATTTGAGCAAGAAAACAAAGCCCCCATTGTTCAAGGGACTTAGCATACCGAGGCCTTCACATTAGGTGAAAGCCGACCATGAGCGATTCTTCACTTTAGGTGAAGGTTAACCGCCCCACACAACGCCTTGCTTCCCTTTTTCAACCGGAGCAAATAGCACCGAGCCCCCATTGTTAAAGGGACTCATACTACCGCGGACAGTCGCGTTAAGCGAAAGCTGACCACGATAATTCCAGCTCTCAGTCTCTATTCTGGGGCTGAGTTAACACAAACCAAGTAAGAGACGTCAAAGCCCTAGCTTGCCGTATAAGAAACATCAAAGCCCTAGCCCCCAACAAGGAGTTAGGCTAAACATAAATCACATAAGTGACATATATCACGTAAATTGCACTGAGAACATGATTCACATAAAAAATGCAAATCATAAAAAATGCTAAGCCCCCGGTTTATAATCAAGGACCGGGTTAAATGCAAATCCCATAGGGAACATTAATCACGTAATTTTCCACACAGAAAGACAGATTACGCAAGGTTATATGGAGAACGCTGCGTCCCCCGCTGTCAAGTAAATAATGTTGTTCTTCGTTATTGCGGAATGGTAAGTTTCATAATT
This sequence comes from Simmondsia chinensis, assembly GCA_018398585.1. Classification (NCBI taxonomy): domain Eukaryota; kingdom Viridiplantae; phylum Streptophyta; class Magnoliopsida; order Caryophyllales; family Simmondsiaceae; genus Simmondsia; species Simmondsia chinensis. Next base: position 26,984,110 of record JAGTTD010000011.1, read on the forward strand.
GCTGAGAGGCAATTTGAGTAGGCATCCTATTCAGGAGTGTAAAAATATTAATAAAGATGCAATTATACGTATTTGTTAATTAAGCATGGCTGGCGGCCTACTCGCGTCTTGCTAAAAATGCTGAACTTATTTTTACATCGTTGTAAGTCTAAGGAGTAACACGCCCCTTGAATCCTAAAGGTAAGGGATCTTTTAAGGCTTTATCCTTAATCCCAAGGGTATCAAACTCTCTATTGGCAAGCAGATGAGCCAAGGCGAGTGTCCCGGTGAATTTATGGCTATCCTTGCGCTGACAGCGCCCGGGCAAGGGTATTGAGCGTAATACCGGGCCAAGTTCTTTGGCGGTACTGTTTATCCGAGAGTGTTGAGGCTGTTAACAGCCAAGCTCGATCGGTGATATTGCGTAGCCATCTTTGGTTGGTTGTGCGTATTTCTCCGATTTTAGTAACGGTCGGGTTTTGGCCGAACTGGTGGAGGGCACCGCTTGATGATCCCGCTGTTACCTTTGAGGGATTATTCCCAAGGTCGTTAGTGGTTACCCCTTTTAAATTGCGTGGCCGTGTGTTACCCACTAAAGGGGTTAACGAGGCCACCCGGCCAAGTTCGTTGGGGTTAAGATCTAGTTAAGCTTGCTGGCGGTAGCTTCACAGTTTATTCATTTGGACGCTATCCATGGGTTACCTATGATAGCCTACGGTACCGTTGGTTGGTGTTACCCAACTAGTAGTAAATTTTTTCTTTAACTAAGTTGAAAGGTAAGTAGTGAAGCTTTTAAAAGAGCGGTCGCCAACGAAGTTGGCGGTAGCTCAAATCTTGGGGCGTTGAAGGCAACATCCCCACTAACAGACCCTCTATCATGCTCGTTGGTGTTTCGGTTAAGTTGGACACCCGAGAGGCAAACTTTGGCGGGTCATCATTGGCGAAGCCCCCAGCTTTAGGCGGCATCGCTAAAGTAAGGATAGGCTATCGTCGCTACACAGCCGACCGGATGGGCGGTTGCATCTTATCAAGGTAAATAGTGCAAAGCCACGTTATTAGACGAGGCTTTAGCTAGCCTCGTAGTTGGCTTTAACGAGTCACTCGAGTTTTTTGGCTATGGCTTTTACCGGTAAGCTACTCAGTCAAGGAGTTGACGAGGCTATCTGGCCAAGCTCAACGGCGGTTGCGGCTAATCAAGCCTATGGGTGCAGCCAAGTTTATTGGCAAGGTGCCCGGTTGACATTGTGAAGTTTACTTCGTGGTGGTTTAAGCCTCCCATTATCAGCGGTAAAGTTCTTATTAACGAGCCTTCACTAATGGTGTCAAGTGACATTGGTTGGCTACCGCAACCTTGTTTATAAATTCTTGCAATACAGACTAACGTTGATGCCATTTTGGCGTTAGCCTAGTTCACAGGCGGCAACATTGTTATCTAAGGGAGCCTTTGAAGGGTGTTACCTCTACATTAGGCGGTGGGCGGTAATCATCCGCCTAGCTCGAATTTTACTTTACTTGGGTTGCTTTTTGGTTAAGGACTTTGCCGCTTTTTCACATAACAACATTCTAGTACAATTTAATTGTTGCTAATGTATGGGTTAGCACATTTTGAAATATTATACTTGGCACAAATTTTAGCTATATGAATAGCAAAAATTAAGAAGTGAGCATATTCACACTTAAACACCAAGCAGTGAAGTTTTTCAAGCGATGAGATTTCTCTTACTCCCAATTAAGAACATGGATTATTTGGTAAAGACCCTTAATATAGTGGCCCTTACGAATAATAAATTTAATAAAAGTCCAACTTAGCTTTTCTAACTTAATCACATATCTACTCAAGCTTTATAAGTTGGGTTGGACGTAACTTAGAGCAGCTTCAGCTAAATAAAAAATTTAGCGAGCAATTTCTAGAAAATGGAAGTGACACAATTTGTGTATTACCGCGAACCTAAGATGGAAAATTTGATAAAACAATTTATGTGTAATTGAAGCGAGAATATTATGAAAAACATCTATAACATGCTTTAAAGCTCAAGATGTGAGGTTAATTTTATTATAAAATTTAAAACTGGAACTCTCTTGAATTTTTAGACTAAAAATATTATGAAAAATACCCATAATATAGTCCGAAGCTCATGACATGCTGTGAAGTTAAATTGAAATTTGCTATAAATTTACTGGAGAATTCAGACTTGAAGTCTTACTCTAAATGTATTAGAAAAAGACATAAAAATAAAGTCAAATCTAGAACTTATCTGGTGTTCAAACCGAAATTAGAGAATAGTTAACGTACAGAGGAATTTACCATGCTCACAGTTCATTCTTTTATATGTAATAGAACTCGTGTGAAACGCAAAGTTACTTTGTAATATGGTCGAACACGCAGCTCGACTTCGGTACTAAATTTCTAGCTATGTGACATCCATGAATATGTGGGGTATAGAATAAGAAAGAAACAATTAACTTTAAAACGCGTTTATGTCTAGTTTAGAAGAAAATTGGTCTCATTTTTCTTCTGTGTGGGATTTTTTATCAAAAGAGTTGCATTTAGTTTTATATATTTACTGTTAGTACAGTTTACTCACCTATTCAAGATTGATTCTTCCGATTTGGATGGAGTTAGGTGTGGAATTTGAATGACATGTTTTGACTAGTAAAACTAACAACCCTTGAACATGTGTTTGAGGATCAATACATAAACAGAAAATTTTAAAGTTAAAGTATAGTATTCTTATGATACGAACAGTAAATTTTAATAATAATTTTTGAAACTTAACTTATTTATAGTCTCCTCGTACAGCTAATATTGAAACTACAATACGAGTACTTGCACCAGTGTAGACATTATAAATGCTTGCAATAAATAGAATTGGGCTAACACCCCAAACTTTTCTCTCTCTCTTTTTTTATTTTTTTTATTTTTTAGCTACGAATTTTTTTATTTATTTATTTTTTTTTTAATTTAGAGGTAAAACTTGCCTCAAATTTACGAACAACTTACATCTAAAATCCTATTTTAGAGGTATTAGAAGGCAAATAAATAGAGAAAAGTTGAAATTAGAGACTTATCTGAGGTTAAACGGGTACTGGAGCCCCCAATCTTGTGAGGGTCCTAGGTGATTTGCACGGGATACCAGGTTAAACGCTAGCAAGCTATCTTCCCACAGAGGGCGCCTATTGTTTCGGGATTTTTTGGTTAGGTTCTAGATAAGAGCGGGACTCAACCCTCGCTTGAGAAAGCAGCTGTTGGCGCGTTTAACCTGGGCTCCCCTGCAAAATAAAGAAGGCTGTTAGAGGGACCCACGGGTTTGCCCGTGGGAGACCCCTCCGATGCCTAAGTTAGTAAAGGCATAATAATAATAATATATGATAAGTAAATAACGTAAAGTAAACAATAATAAACACTTATCATATACGGAGGGGGTCCTTGGCAGTTGGTGGCCGGAATCTGTACCGGCGAGGTGGCCGGCGCATGGTCGGAGGTGTGCTAGCAAGGCGGCTGGGGGTTAGCCTGAGTAAGAGGAGAGAGAAAGGTGGGCTGTTGGGTTGTTAGGAGAGAGAAAGGAGGCTACTTGTGCCTTTTTTGTGAGGAGAGGGAGAATAGGGTATTTATAGAGAGAGATGGTGAGGTGGTGAGGCGGTAGGAGAGAGAGTGAGGTGGTACCGGGTCGTGGTGGTGGTAGCCGGGTGAGAGAGGGAGGCGGTGGATGATAGAGAGGCGGTCGGCGGTACCGGTCGTGGTGGTGGTAGCCGGGTGAGAGACGGAGGCGGTAGTTGTCGAGGTGGTCGGCGGCACCGGGTCGTGGTGGCTGAGGCGGTAGTGGGTAGATGGTAGTGAAGAGAGGAAAGAGGAAAGGCAAAAGAGGAGAGGAGGGAGAAAGGGGGACGGTAGGTGGTGAGAGAGGAGGGAGATGATGGTGGGGGGTTTGAGGAGAGAGGAAATAAATAAATAACTTGTATTTTATTTTCGTTATTGTGTCGTTATTCTATTTTAATATTGACCTACTTATTTTTATCCTCTACAATAGATATATAATTTTTTATGTGGGATGAGAAAAGTGAAAGATAAACCTTCAGTTTCATATTTTATCTTGCATTTGCATTTATTTTATAACATGTTATCAGCATGAAAATCTAACCAACTGAAGTATGTAATTATAAATTATACATATTTTTCATCTAAAAAAACAAAGACGACATTCAGAGTTGCGCCAACTATCGAGGCATCAAACTAATGCGCCACACTCTGAAGTTGTGGGAACGGGTCATAGAAAGGAGGTTAAGGCAAGAGACAGAGGTGTTCGAGAACCAATTCCGATTTACGCCAGGGAGATCAACCATAGAAGCCATTCATATCCTAAGGCGAACGATAGAGCAATACAGGGAGAGACAAAAGGACCTTCACATGGTTTTCATTGATTTAGAGAAGGTATATGATAGGGTGCCAAGGGAGGTCCTTTGGAGAGTTTTGGACAGGAAAGGCATCCCTGTGCCATACATCCGAGCCATTAGAGACATGTATGAGGAGGCACAGACTATGGTGCGTACAGGGGATGGGAAGACAGATGCTTTCCCTATAACAGTAGGGGTACACCAGGGGTCGGCTTTGAGCCCTACCTGTTCATTCTGGTTATGGACGAGCTCACTAGGCATATCCAAGGATGTGTACCTTGGTGCATACTTTTTGCAGATGACATAGTGTTGGTGGGGGAGTCGCGGGAAGAGGTAAATGAGAAGCTGGAGCAGTGGAGAGGGGCTCTAGAGTCGAAGGGTTTATGACTAAGTAGAGCCAAGACCGAGTACATGGAACTCAAATTCGATCCCTCCACCATGCCTAGCCAGGAAGACGTCAGGATTGGATCTGACGCCATAGCAAAGAAGGAAAGCTTCAGGTACTTGGGGTCCATGGTACAGAACAACGGTGAAGTTGACGAGGATGTCAACAACCGGATTAAAGCGGGATGGCATAAGTGGAGGTTGGCCTCCGCGGTACTTTGTGATAGACGGTTTCCCTTGAAGCTAAAGGGAAGATACTACAAAACGGTTATGAGGCCAGCCATAATGTATGGGGCGGAGTGCAGGGTGACGAAACACCAGCACACACAGGAGATGAAGGTGGCGGAGATGCGAATGCTGAGGTGGATGTGCGGACACACAAGGAAGGATAGGATCAGAAACGACGTCATAAGAGGCAAATGAGGCGTAGCCCCCATTGAAGATAAATTGAGAGAGCAACGTTTGAGGTGGTTCGGACATGTTAGAAGGAGACCGGATAACGCTTCAGTAAGGAGGTGCGAACAGCCCCTGACTACACTAGGCAGGAAAGGAAGAGGCAGGTCAAAGAAGAGATGGATGGAGACGATCCGACAAGACCTCACCCACCTAAACCTTAGGGAGGAGATGGCCTTAGATAAGGCCCAATGGAGGGCTAGAATAGGGGTTATAGATGCTCCAATTGGAGTAGGGTAGTCTAGCTTAGTAGTGCTAGGCCGTGTTATCCTTCTGGCGCACTTAAGTTGGGTACTCGCTCCCATGAGCTACTACCATCATGCTTACCTGCCTACCTACCTAGCCTATCCTTTGATTTCTGCCTGATTTTTGCGTGATGTGGTTTGCTTTGTGTCTTGTGTTTTGTGTGCTTTGTGTCTGTTGTCTTGATCGCTTTGCTCTTTTCTGTTGCTAGGTTTCTTGCTCTCTGTGGTGGCCATTCTCTCAGGCTTGGGGTCCTCGGAAACAGCCTCTCTTCAGGGTAGTCCCCAGAAGGGGGAAGGCTGCGTACATCTACCCCTCCTAGACCCTGCTTTTGTGGGAGCCCTTGCAAGCATGGGGTTTGTTGTTGTTGTTGTACATATTTTTCATCTAATTATACATGAATGGCTATGCCTCCTAATTATTACCTATATTCGTTCATGGTCGGTTAAACCACCTACTTATTATTACTCATTCATTATTTACATGGTCGGCTTTGTCGCACTTATCATTAGTTGTTCATTCGGCTACATTTGTCAATCAATCTATTTACATACTACTCATTTAAAATAACAATGCTATTCTTTTCGAATCTAGTTCACATCACTGACATTGTTTGTATATATGTACTTGCGTACATATTGTTGCTATGAACAAAATTAAAATTACAATTTTCTTATAACATAGTAAATTACAATAGATAAGTTTTTTCTAACCAAACATATAATCAAACCCCCAACCCAAATTTTTGTTTAGTTTTGCTATATTTTATTTTGTTAAATAAAAAAGGAAAGGAAAGGAAAAAAAAAATTAAAAAATAAAGAAAAAGCATATTGAAAACAAGGAGGGGGATACGTTTTTTTACAACGACAGAGGAAGAGAAAATGAAAAGAAAAGCAGAGAGAGAAAAATTGAGAGGTAAATTGTGAGGTTTGATGCATGAATTTCAGTTGCAATTAGAGATTATACTTCTAAAATTTAGAGCTGAGAGAGGATTTTCGACGTTAAAATCTTGTGTGTTGTTTCGCTAATTTGTTTGTTTTTCGCTTCTGCTCGTGTCTGATTTATTGTTTTTTTCCAACAGGTGGTATTAGAGCCAGGTTCGATCTTGAGGCCCAGAGATGTTGAAGATTGGTAGTCTCTTTGGAGGTACAAAGTTCAAGATTGAATTGCTTAATGGCAAGACCAATTTTCCTTTGTGGTAGAGTATGGCGAAAGATCTCCTTGTTCAACAAGGATTGCACAAGATTCTATCTGGTAAGAGGCTCGAGAAGATAATTGATGATGATTGGGAGGAATTACAAATGAAAACAATAAGCGCTATTTGTCTCGCTCTTGCCCCAGATGTTAAATACAATGTGTTAGATGAGAAATCACCTAAATCTTTGTGGGAAAAATTAGAAAAAATTTATATATCAAAATTGTATTTGAAGAGGGATTTATACCGATTGAGAATGAAAGAGGATAGTGATTTGAGGGATCATCTAAACACGTCTAATAGAGGAATCTCTCAACTGGCTAGTTTGGATGAAAAATTTAAGGAGGAAGATAAAGAGTTGATTTTGTTGGCTTCCCTACCAAAATCTTATGAGACGGTCATAATGACGTTGTTAGTAGGGAAGACGACCTTGAGATTAGACGAGACCATCGCAGTTTTATTAGAAAATGAAATATTGGTGAAAGGGGATATGCGTAAAAATGATGACTGAGCCGCATTGGCGACAAGTTCGGATAGGGGGAGGAGTTATAGCTGTGGGTATGGCGGTAGAGATAATACTTGGTCATTGTCTAGACCTAGAAGAGATTAAGGTGACAAAGAGTGTTATTATTGTCACGAGATGGGGCATATTCAATTCTTTTGTAAGAAAATGAAAGCCGATTTAGAAGAGTTGAAGAAAACTTGTGACAAAGGGGAGTTGAGCAAGGGGGAGACAAGTAAGGAGGATAAGAGCAAGGCATCCACCAATGTAGCCTTTGATGATGGAAATAATTTTTTCTTAATGCAATATAGAAAAACAATGAGGATCATGGATCCTTGATTTATGCTCTCTTCATGTATGTATGAAGAGGAAGATGTTTATTTCTTATGAGAAATGTGATGGGATGGTTATGTTAGCCAATGATGAAGAGGTCAAGATTGAAGGTGTCGAGAATGTTCTGATTAAGATGCATGATGGCAAGTTGAGGATATTATCCTAGATATGTGCCACGGCTTCGAAAAAATTTGATCTCGTTAGGAAGTTGATGAGTTGGGTTGTGGTTACTCTGCTTGAGGTGGAAGAATGACAGTCACTAAAGAGCAATGGTTAAGATGAAAGCCATGAAGAATTCAAAGAACTTGTACATGCTTGAAGAAAATGGTATAGGAAGAGAGAAGGGTCAAAGCTCGTATTCTAGGAAGGTTCGATTTGCCGATACGGGAGAAGATTAAAGTTTGCGTTAGTATATCGACGTTTTTCATATGGGTGGGAGGAGGAGAATTGTTGGGTCTAACTCATATTTTTGTTTAATTTTGTTTTATTTTATTTCCTTAAATAAAAAAGGAAAGAAAAGAAAAAAAAAGAAAAGGAAAATTAAAAGAAAGAAAGGGAAAATGAATGTGGGGATCCTTGACCCCCACGTATTGGCATATTAAAAATAGGAAGGGCGTTACGGTTTCTTGTAGAGAAAGAGGAAGACAAAAGGACAAAAAAAAGAGAGAGAGAAAAATTGAGAGGTAAATTTGTTAGATTCGATGTATGAATTTTAGTTGCAATTAGAGATTGTAATTCTAAAATTTATAGTGCAAGTTTTGATACCCAATTGGTCGTGGTTTTTTCTTCTAGTTGGAAGAGGGTTTTTCACGTTAAAATCACGTGTATTGTTTCACTGATTTGTTTGTTTTTTCACTTCCCCTCGTGTTCGATTTGTGGCTCTTTCCAATACTATAAAATAGAGGAGCAGGGTATAAAACCACAAAAACCTATATATTATATCTTCTTTTATAGTATCATCTAAATACGATAAACACCTAAACATAAAAAAAGAGACCGATTATAATAACAACACCAAAAAAGAATAATGAAAAGTAAGACATCTTGCTCTAGGATGTGATTGAGAGATGAGAGATGAGAGATGAGAGATGAGCAAATTTTTGTGTAATTTATGATATGGTAAAATTCGTATTTATAGAGTCAAAAATTATTATTCATAACCTTGTAATTAGCCATTTTTAGCCATTGCAATTAGCTATTTTTTGGCTGTTAAAATACTGTTTACGGCCGTTGAAATTACCTATTTTTGATACTTAAATTATTATTAATGGTCGTTTAAACTAGCCATTTATTAAGATTATCTCTAAATAGAACAATAAAGTAACCATACAAAATATTTTAATTAGATGTTGCATATGCATTAAATTTTCACCCTAATTGTATTATACTAGATTTTATTATTATTTCTAGAACTTTGACAATGTCCAACCTCTCAAAGCTAGAGTTCACTGCCCTCGATATTTTTGGAAAAATTATTTATCATGGGTTCTGAAAATTGAAATTCACCTTGCTGCCCTAGGTGATACAATAAAAAATGAAAATAAAGCATCCCGCAAGATCGAGCAAAAGCAATGATTTTCATTCATCACCACTTACATGAGGAGTTAAAAAATGAATACCTTATAGTTAAATATCCTTTTATCTTGAGGAGTTAAAAAATGAATACCTTATAGTTAAATATCCTTTTATCTTATGGAATAATTTTAAGGAGAGTTATGAGCATAAAAAAAATGTCATTCTTCCAAAAGCTCGTTATGATTGGATTCACTTGCGACTACAATACTTTAAATCATTTAGTGTATACAATTCAGTTATATTTAAAATTAGCTCTCAATTAGCATTATGTGGAGAAAAAATTACTGATGCAGATTTATTAGAAAAAATATTCTTCACATTCAACGCCTCGAATATGGTCTTGTAAAAATAATATCGAGAACATGAATTCACAAAATATTATTAGCTAACCTCTTGTTTATTAGTAGCTGAACAAAATAATGAGCTTTTAATGAAGAATCATCAGTCACGTCCTACTGGTAGCTTGACATTTCCTACAAAAAAATGCAAAATCATTTAAAGGACATGGTCGATGACGTAGAAATCATTGGATCCATGAAAGATACTGGCAAAAACCACATCAAAGTGGTAGGCTTAGTCCCCAAAAGTGAAAGAAGACCGAATCAAATAAAAAGCAACACAAACCGTCAAAATTATGAAGACGTTTGCTATAAATGTGGGGCACTAGTCTCGCACTTGTCGTACCCCAAAATACTTGGTTAATCTTTACCAAGCCTCTTTCAAGGAAAAGGGGAAAAAGGCGGAAGCAAACTTTACCGAACCTATAGGCCCTAATTCTTCCAACTTTTACTTGATAGGCACCAAATTTGATGTCTCTGATTTTATTGAAAATACCAATACTGGAATCGATCATATAATTGATTATGGAGACATCCACATCGATTAAAGATGATTTCTTTTGTCTTATGATTATTGTGGTACTTGTAATTTTTAGCTTATTTTATGACAACTATGTTATATTCCACTTATATATATACACATATATATGTAATCTTATGTGTCTTTACATGCCAAACAAACAGGAACCTTAAGTCCTTTGATCCTACACAAGATCATGGAAATCGATATGTGCCAGAGTGACAGTGGCAGAACACATACCATTCTTTGTGATGGAAAATATTTCACTCAATTAACATTAGCTGAAATTAATGTCAATACAATATCTGGTTCTACCACCCTAATCGAAGGCTCCGGAAGGATATATGTTATGTTGCTGAATGGAATTACACTTTATATTAACGACGCTTTATACTCTAGTAGATCCAGAAGAAATCTACTTAATTTTAAAGATATCTAATGCAATGAATACCATATCGAGATGACAAATGAGGGGGATACAGAATATCTCTACATTACTTCTATTGTTTCAGGCCAGAAACTTGAATTAGAGAAATTTCTTACTTTCTCTTCTGGATTATATTATACAAATGTCAGGGAAATTGAAGTCAAACTTATGCACTAGAAGTTCTTAGGCCCTCAGCTATTTATGCTTTGGCATGATCGTCTTGGTCATCCAGGATCTACAATGATGTAACTGTAGAAAATATTCATGGACGCCCATTGTCAAATCATAGAATTTAATTACCCAAAGACTATCCTTGTAGTGCATGTGCTCAAGGAAAGTTGATAGTCTGTTTCAAAAGTATTTCTTGAATTACCATCTTTTCTACATCGAATACAAGGAGATATATGTGGTCCATTTCGATATTCCATGGTCCTCATCAATGCTTCTATTAGATGGTCTCATGTTTTCTTATTGTCCACACGCAATGTTGCATTTGCTGAATTTTTTGCCTAAATAATAAAGTTACGAGCACATTTTCCTGACTATCCAATACGAATAGTTCGCCTTTATAATGCTGGTGAATTTAATTCTTAATCATTTTATGATTATTGCATGTCAATTGGGGTGAGTGTGGAACATGTTGTTGCCTACACTCATGCTCAAAATGGTTTAGCTGAAATCTTTATCAAGCGTCTTCAATTAATTGCTAGATCAAGGTTATTAGAATCGGGATTCTACATAGGATCGGTGAGGGGTCCTCAGAATCGAGATCATAGAATCGGATCGAAAATCGTAAGATTCTACTTTTTGTGTAAAACAACTACTTGTATCCATAAAATCACATTACAAGCTTTAAATATATAATAAAGAACATCAAAAAGTGCAAAGAACATTAGTTTCATAATACATTAGAAACCCATAAGTTCGAACTTAATAGAGGTACATCATACAAACATACACTCAAACTAGCAACACCATCAAACTAATATTCGAATTCAAAATCATTGTCATCAATATCATCCGCAGTATTGGTATTTGTATCTCTACCAAGCTTATAATAAACAAAATAAAAATCAGAACAATTACCCAAGTAACTCAATAATATACTAGAAGAATAAGAAATTAAACAAAAATTAGTGATTTACCCAGAAAGAAAATGGGCGTGGTGGCCCGTGGGTCGGTGAGTGTCCAACTTGGCAGGTGGCTGGGTAGGGCAGTTGGTCGGTCGGTCGGTCGGCAGGGGGCCTTGAACGTGAAGGGCGGGGAAGGGGAAGGGAAAGAGTTGGGGGATGAAATGAAAGGGAGGAGAGAGAAAGAAAAGAGGGGGCAGGGATTTGAAAAAAAGAAGGATATTTTGTATTTTTTTTAATTTTATAATCAATTAAATGTAGGATCAATAGGGTCGGTTAGAATCCGCAAACCTACCAATTCTACACTGATCCTACCTATCCTACATGATTTTTTTGCGATTCTACTTTTTTGCGATTTTTTACACGATCCGGATCGGTTGGGCAAAGTGGGATCGTAGGATCGTACGATCCTACGATCTGGATCGCGATTTTGATAACCGTGCATTAGACCTATGGTTATGATGTCCAAGTTGCCTTCATCTTCTTGGGGACATGTAATAGCATATGCTGCTTCTTTAGTTCTCATTATACCAAGTGCATACTGTTGGGAATAACTAACCTAGTTACCAATTAATCTAACTTTGATGCCAATTGTTGGGTTCATAGTTCTCCACCTGTGGTCACAATAAAGTGCACCTATCAGAGTACCCAGCGTAGGAGACTTTTCTCGCTACCTAAGCCCCCGGTCGGAGAGTCACGCTTCGTGACACCTTATGCGCGAGGGTTCCCTGAAATAAGATTGTCTCTATAGATCTCTTTGCTCTGATATCAGTTATTGGGATAAATTTTAAAAATTTTCTCTTAGTTTATAAAACTAGCGCAGGGAAAGGGTTTTAAAATTCTTAATTTTAAACCTAGGATTGATTTAAAATTTCAAATTTTGAATCTACTGATTTAAATTTCTAATTTAAATCTACAGGCTTCTACTCTAATACATTCATAGCAATAACGAACTTATGTAAGGCATAATGAAAGAAGCTGTAAATAAATAGAAAAGTAAAAAAACTTAAAAGAGAAGGAAAGAAGAACATACTCGGATTTGCTCCAAATTAAGAATACAAAAAGAATAATAATATCTCCTCAGAAAGCCAAGAAATCGAGACCGAGTGGCCTTCTAGGCAATGATCTCAAAACACCGAAGAATGGGCTCTGAAAAATATTGAACTTTGAGGAAAGAAAATTTTCAAATTAATTTTTCTCTCCCACTAGGTCTACGAAAGTTAATAATCTCGTAAACCTTTTTTTTTTAATTCTAAATTTAATGCCAAACCTTTAGAATAAGTACCTTTATTTATTGTAGGCTACTAGAGTGAAAAATAACTAAAAATTCATTGTGGGATTCGCAGCCTCAAAGCAAAACGCAACGTTTCATAACAAAAACAAATCAAAACAATGCGTTTGGAACCTAGACCAAAATCGCATGTTTATCGTCATGCCACGTGTCACTTGGGGATTGGTCTGGCCTTCCCCTTTACCAAAGCTTGCCGTAGCTCTGGTTGGTCCATGCCCGAAGGCCCGGATCGCCACAGAGGGACATCCCAGCGCGTGACACATGTCGTGCGTTGGTTCGTCATATTCCAAACACTTGGGTCGGGAGCTGTTTTTGCAATTTTTGATTTTTTTTCTGTTTTGTTTTCCACATGTAAAATTTATCTTATGAATTTTAATTTTTTTTTAAAATTATTTTATTTTATAAGTTTTAATTTTTATTCATCTCATGAATACTATTTAAAAATTTTAAATTTACTCATCTCATGAATAAATAATTCATCTTATAAATTTTTTAATATTTTTCAGATGTCAATAAATATAGAGGCTTGCATAAAGACCTCGGAGACAATTTAAATTTAACTTCAAATGGGTTAAATTAATTACCATCTCATGATAAAATTTAATTACCATTTAATGAGATTTAATTCCACTAAATAAATCTCACTGCACTCTAGACTTAAATCATTTATTCAATATTTCCTAAATAGACTGTATTGATGACAACAAACTCTCCACCTAGATGTCCATGACAAAGAATAAATGTAACCACTACTATTATCCTTCTCGTGGCTTCTCCATTAGTTACCGACTCGCCCTTCACTGAATAATTCATTTATACTTGAACATATTCACAGTATAAATTCCAAATGTCAAACACTTGGAATACTTTGGCCAAAGTTTTCAAATTATTCAAATACTTGCGAATCAACTAAGGGGACATCTGTACCTCATAAGAGATTGCAAATTTCATATTGAATACCTGATGCTTGTCACACTTCACGCCGCTACCCAGTGTACGTGGGAATTCAATGATGCATTTAGACCTTACTTATAGGACACCAAAGTAGCTAACGCTCCATGCACAAGTCCAGAATACTCATAGGATTTAGAGTCGTCGTTCAAACAGTACAACAGGAATCACTCATCTCCGATAGTAGTCTAGAAACAAGAAACTCATATGGCCCAACTCAGTGTGTCAATCTTATTAAACACACCAACCGAACACTTTTGGATCACCATCCACCTGACCAAGACAAGTCATCTAAAGTGTTAAGTCATGATCTTAACAAACAAGTAGCCCAAGCTCATTATCCACCATGAGTTATTCAAATAATATTCCATACCATTTATTCCAGGTCTATTCGTGGCTTAACCTCATTATCCACTTAGAACAAACATATAAAATGTAATTTGAGGACTCTGTCCATTTCATGGACGATACTTAAAAGAAAATCACATGTAGTATAAATGCTCGCTTACACAAATTTAACAAGGAAATGACTGGAACTTCAATTTTATTCTTTAATAAAAGAATATTAATAAATTTGAATTTTAGGATACTATTCCTAACACATACCACAAGTACTTCCCTTTATAACTAGTTTTTTGACCAACAACTAATTATTTCTTATCTTAAAATTTTTGGTAGTATCATTTATGTTCCTATTATCCCATCACAACATAGTAAGATGAGACCTCAACATCGCCTAGGGGTTTATGTTGGTTTTGACTCCCCATCAATTATTAGATATCGTGATCGTACTGCAGGTAATTTTTTTAGAGCTCGTTTCTTAGATTGTATTTTTGATGAGTCAATTTTCTCTTCATTAAGGGAAGATCTAAAACCAATTGTACAATCTCATGAGATCAGTTGGTATGTGCCAGAGCTATCACATCTTGATCCCTGCACCAATCAATGTGAACTCACAAATAATTATCCATTTGCAAAGCATTGCAAGTCAATTACCTGATATTTTTACCGATAGTCAAAGAGTAACGAAATCACATGTACCAGCCGCGAATCTACCTTCCCGAATTGCAATCCCTATAGCAAAATTAACTGGTAGAATATCAACTAAATCTAAACCATGCCAAAAGCGTGTTAGACTTATCGGTATAAAGGACTTAGCTCCCAGAAAGAGAAAAAGAAAAGAATAATACCCTTCAGAAAATATTAGTGCTCCAGAAGAGGCTATTAATTTTGAAGGGATTACCACACCTAAAGAAATTATTAGTTTCGAAGAGATTATGCCAAGGGCAAAAAAAAACTGCAAATCAACAATCCTATGTTAGTAAACAGTTAACTCCTAAAGTGGTTTCGGTACCAGAAAATTATGAAATATCTCTAATATCAAGAGACATATGGGATAGAAATAGAATCAATATTGATCATATATTTGCATACGCAGTTGCCATTGAAATCCTATATGGGGAAGAATCTGAACCACAAATAATTGAAGAATGCCAACATAGAATTGATTAGCCAAAATGGAAAGATGCCACACATAATGAGTAGAACTTGATGGCCGAAAGAGAGGTGTTCGAACTAGTTGTCCAAACTCCTGAACACGTTAAACCCATTGGATATAAATGGGTATTTATGCGCAAGCATAATGAACGAAATAAAGTTGTAAGATATAAAGTACAACTTGTAGCACAGGGCTTCTCGCAGAGACCTGGCATTGATTATCATGAAACATACTCACCCATCATGGATAATATCACATTTAGATTCTTAATCACTTTGGCGGTTTTAGAAGGTCTTGATATGCGTCTCATGGATGTCATGACAGCGTATTTATATGGATCACTAGATAGTGACGTATATATAAAAATCCCTGAATGATTAAAAATGCTTGAAGCATTAACTTCAAAACCCCGAGACTTATATTCTATCAAATTTCGAAGATCCCTATATAGTTTGAAACAATCTAGGTGCATGTGGTACACTTGCCTTAGTGAGCATTTACAGAAAGAAGGATATCGAAATGATCCCACTTGCCTATGCGTATTTATAAAAAATACAAGATGTGGATTCATCATAGTTGCAGTATATGTTGATGATTTAACCATTATTAGCACCACATAAGAGATCTCAAAAACTGCGGAATACTTGAAAGGTGAATTCGAGATGAAAGATCTTGGAAAAACAAATTTTTGCCTTGGTATCCAAATTGAACATTTATGAAATGGGATCCTTATTCATCAATCATCATATACAGAGAAGGTATTGTTAATGATTTTAGATGGATAAAGCTGATATATTGAATTTTTCTGTGATGGTTAGTTTACTTGATGTGAATAAGGACCCATATCTTAGTGCAATTTGTGCACTTATGTATCTTGCTAATTGTACCATACCCGATATATCATTTTCTATTAATTTGCTTGCTAGATTTAGTGCTGCATCCACTTAGAGATATTGTAAAGGAATAAAACATATTCTATGTTATCTTCGAGGTACATCTGATATGGGATTGTTTTACCCAAAGCTAATTAGATACCCTGATGCTTGGTATCTTTATGATCCTCAGCACGCCTGGTCTCAAATTGGCTATGTTTTCACTTATGGAAATACTGCTATTTTTTAGCGCCCAATGAAACAAACTATGGCAGTTACTTTATCAAATCACTCTGAAGTCCTCGCAATCTATGAAGCAAGTCAAGAATATATATGGTTAAGATCTATGATTCAACACATCGAGAAGTCATGTGGTTTACCTCTGATCACTGATAAATCAACAGTATTATATAAGGATAACGCAACATGCATTTCTTAGCTTAAGGAAGGATATATCAAAGGCGATAGAACCAATCATATTTTGTCTAAATTCTTTTATACTCATGAACTTCAGAAAGAGGGTCACATCGATGTCCGTAAGGTTCGATCAAATGATAACATAACAGATTTATTCACCAAGGCATTACCAACTACACTCTTCAGGAAGCATGCTCATAATATCAGAATGCGTCAGCTTAAGGATCCAGTGTGATTATAGAATTTTGTACTCATGAGGGGAAGTTTTCAATACTACGAATATCGCACTCTTTTTTCCTTGCTAAGTTTTTATCCATTGAGTTTTTTTTAGTAAGATTTTTAATGAGGCATATTTATAGTATATGATTACATAAGAGAAAGTGTTGAAATTGATTGACTTCCAAATAGTGTGAAGTATAGTTCTATATGGTATGATTGTACGCTCATTCCTTACGAGTTGGAATTGAGGCTATATATATAAGTGAAATAGAAACTTTCATTTCCATATTTTATCTCGCATTTGCATTTATTTTATAACATTACTATATCTTTTAACTTTTTCCAAAAAATTATTTTTCATATTCTGTTTCAAATTTTTTGATTTCGTACATTTTTTAAATTTTAAATTTTTTAATATCTAAGGGGTGTCTTATATTTGGTAGCAAAGGAGGGGCGGTGAATTCTATGTAATAATAAAGTTCCAGGGCCAAATTAAAAGTGTAAGAGATGTATTGTGTTTAATTGCAATGTTCAGAAGGTTATTTTATAAAATTAAAAAAGTACGAATATATTGTATTTAATTATAAAATTTTAAAAATTATTTTATAAAATTAAAAATATAAATATATATATTATATTTAATTATAAAATTAGAATCAAACTATATTTTGGCCTAAATAATAATACCCAAGAATCCTCCTCGAAGAGGAGAGAGAACAAAGAGAGAGATCGTCACAAATGTCAGCGGGATCTCCATGATCGCCCTTGTCATGACCTACATGCTCTCGCTGCTAGTTTCGCAAGGTATTTTCTCCTCTCTCTCTCTCTCTCTCTCTCTCTCGCTCTACGTAGATCAGAGCACTTTTGCATCCCCCTCGCTCAATAAATGTCGTTTAATTTTTCGTTGCGACCCTAATTGCAGCAAACACCAGTATTCCTTCGTAGTTGAGTTGCAAAAGAGAAAGAGAGGAGAGAAAGAGAGAGAGAGAGAATGGTGTTGGTGTTGGCGATAGGGGATATGCATATCCCACAAAGGGCACCAGATCTACCTGCAAAGTTCAAGTCCATGCTTGTCCCTGGCAAGATTCAACATATCATCTGCACTGGCAATCTTTGTATCAAAGTAATCTCCCCCCTTCATCCTCTCCTTTGTTTTTCTCTTTGGCTAATTAATTGTAAATTGAATGACCTCTTTGGTAAGAGCTTTGGGAGCTTCTCGAGCAAAGCTTCAGGGCCGTCCCTGATATTCTCGAGGTCCTAAGCAAAATTTTCAAATGAGGCCTTCATATGTAATAACATTTCTCTTAAAATCTATTAATATTAATAATTGTTACTTCAAAAATCACAACTTTTAAAATTTTGGGGCCCTAAAAGTTCGAGGGCCCCAAGCGGTTGCTTGGATCACTTGAATTTATAACTGGCCTTGCGTAGCTTTAGCAGATATGCAAAGGGATTGGAGGGCTTTGTGGTGTTAGTTTCTTTGTTATATTTGATGACTGTGGACATCTTGTCCTTAGCTCTTTTTACTTTCTTTCTCTCTTAAGGATGATTCTTTTTTCCGATCAAAAAATTTTGATGTGATGTGGAGAGTCAGATTTTAACTGATGATATGATGTGCTTGTTCTAGCCACTTACTACAACAACAACAACAGCAGTCCCAGTGCCTCACAGCTCCCGCAGAAAGCAGGGTCTGGGAGGGGCGGAAGTACGCAGCCTTACCCCTTCCGGGTGGAAAGGAGGCTGTTTCCGAGGACCCCCAACCTGAAGTGTGTGTACGTCTGCAAGTAAAATAATCAATTTATCACCAGTGAATTTAACAAAGAATTTAACAAAAGTGAGTTTCCAAATGAATTAAAGAATTACAGAAATAAAGAAAATAGGCATGCAAGCATTTAAGTATGTAAATTGTAGCGTACTAAGGATGAGAAGGAAAGAGTGGAGAAGAGTGGGGAAGAGTGGAGTGTAGAGTAGCTATACCCCACTTTAGTAGAACCTAGGAGTCCTAGGCGATTGGACCAACACCCGTACTATGTGAACACAACGGGCCTGCCACTGTTTTACCGGTGCTAAATGCACCTACTCAGCTAAAATAGTTATCTCTATACTATTCCTACACTAAGCTCAAACTAGGGCCGTCACTTCTTTTTAGTTGAGGTAGGCGAGATCCTGCCGGATTGTCTGCATGTATTACTTCATTATCTTCTTGTCTCAAGTGGAGGATTAGCTATCCCACTACGTAGATGTACGCATCTCCTGACATGCAATGGTGAATCTCTAGTCAACTTTAGACCCCTCTTGTCAATTCCCACTTGGCCGGCCTCTTCCTGTATCCGCATCTACCGATTAGTCTCCAGCCAGCCCCAGGGGCACTTGCAACCAAACCATGTCGGGACACGTCCAGGCCTTCTCTGTTATCAGAGCGAGCCTACTATAGCACGAATCTCCTACTCAGCTACATCTAGTACATCTATACTAATCCTCCATTGAGTTCTATCTAAGGCCAACTCTTCACTCAGGTTGAGACATGCTAGGTCCCGTCGGATCGTCTCCATCCAGCTTTTCTTAGGCTGGCCTCTCCCTCTCTTTTCATCTACAATATGGAGTTGCTCACACCTCCTGACAGGGGCATCAGTGGGTCTCCTCCTAACATGCCCAAACCATCGCAATCGTTGCTCCCTCAGCTTATCCTCTATCGAAGCGACGCCTACCTTACTTCTTATGGCGTCATTTGTTATCCTATCTTTCCTTGTGTGTCCACACATCCATCTCAACATCCTCATCTCCGCCACTTTCAGCTTCTGCGTGTGATGACACTTTATTGGCCAGCACTCTGCCCCGTAAGTCATAGCGGGTCTCACTACCGTCCGGTAGTACTTACCCTTGAGCTTTAACGGGAATTTCCTATCGCACAGTACTGCGGAGCCTAACCTCCATTTATGCCATCCCATTTTAATCCTGTTGTTGACATCTGCGTCCACTTCTCCATCCTGTTTTATCATGGAACCCAAGTATCTAAAGCACTCTTTCTGCGGTATACTCTCTGATCCAATCTTAACGATTTCTGTGCTTTGTAGGGTAGAGGTGCTGAACTTGAATTCCATATACTCTGTCTTAGATCTACTGAGTCTTAGACCTTTCGATTCTAGGGTCCTCCTCCAATGGTCTAGATTGTCATTCACCTCCTCCCTAGATTCTCCCACTAAGACTATATTATCAGCGAAAAGCATGCACCAAGGCACGTTCTCTTGAATGTGCCTAGTAAGCTCATCCATAACCAAAATAAACAGAAAGGGACTGAGGGCTGATCCTTGGTGTACCCCCACTGTAATCGGGAAAGTGTTTGTCTTCCCTTCAGTTGTGCGCACAGTGGTTTGGGCATCTTCGTACATGTCTTTGATGACTCGTATATGGGGCTCGTGGATGCCTTTCCTCTCCAGGACCCTCCATAGGACCTCTCTCGGTACTGTATCATATGCCTTCTCCATATCTATGAAAACCATGTGGAGGTCCTTACGTTTATCTCTATAGCACTCTATAGCCCTTTGCAGGAGGTGAATGGCTTCTGTCGTTGACTTGCCTGGCATAAATCCAAATTGGTTTTCTGAGACCTCTACTTGCTGTGGAAGCCTTCTTTCAATGACCCGCTCCCAGAGCTTCAAAGTGTGGCTCATCAATTTAATTCCTGTGTAGTTGGCACAACTCTGTATGTCGCCCTTGTTCTTATAGACAGGAACTAATGAACTCTTTCGCCACTCATCTAGCATTTTTCCCCTTGGATAATTTGGTTAAATAGTTTGGTCAGCCATCTGATGCCCACTTCTCCCGCGGATTTCTAAGCCTCAATGGGTATTCCATTTGGCCCGACTGCTTTGCCCCTGCCCATCTTCTTTAATGCTTCCCTCACTTCCTCAAGTCTTACTCTGGTATAGTAGTAGTTGGCCTTGAGCTCCACCGGTGCTTGCAATCCCTCTAGGGATACAACTGTATCTCCCTTTCCGTTGAATAACTCGTGGAAGTAGGATTTCCACCTAGCTTTAATTTGTTGTTCGTCCACGAGCACTTGTCCATCAGCCCCCTTTATGCACCTTATCTGGTCCAGATCCCTAGTCTTCCTTTCTCTTGTCTTTGCAATTCTGTAGATGTCCCTAGCCCCCTCAGCTGTATCCAACCTTTTGTAGAACTCCTCAAAGGCTTTTGTTTGGGCATCTCTTACTGCTACTTTTGCGTCCTTCTTAGCCTGTTTATATTGTTGTCTCTTGTCTTCATCTCCACTGCAATCCCACTCCTTGAAGCAGCGCCGTTTGGCTTTAATCTTTTCCTGGACCTCTCTGCCCCACCACCAGGTCTCTCTAGTGTTTGGTGCTCCTCCCTTAGATACAACTAGAACTCCATTTGCTACATCTCTTATCTTTTGGGCTACTTGGTTCCACACGTGGTTTACATCTCCCTCGCAATCCCTTCCAAGTTCAGCTTCTACTCTTTTCCTAAATACTTGGGACTTTTCCCCCTTCAGATCCCTCCAGCGTGTGCGTCGCTGTGTTGGTTTGCTGACCTTCTTGCTTTTTCTCTTGATCTTGACGTCAGCGCATAATACTCTGTGTTGTGTTGAGAGGTCCTCCCCAGGGATAACCTTGCAATCCTTGCACACTTTTTGGATGGACTTCCTTAGTAATATATAGTCAATCTGGGTCTTTGCTCCACCGCTCCGATACGTGACGATGTGGTCCACCCGCTTTTTGAAGAAGGTGTTGGACACTGTTAAGTCATAGGTGACGGCAAAGTCTAGCAGGGCCTTACCCTCCTCATTCCTCGCTCCAAAACCAAATCCTCCATGGTGGGGTGCATAACCTTCAGTGTTAAAAATTTTGGATAGAAATTGCAAAACAAGAGTTTGCTTAATACAAATTAGTAGTTGACTTGAGGGGTAGGTTTTAAAATCAAAAGTTTGGAGAGTGATTTTGATTTTTATCAACAGTTCAGGGGTATGTGAGGTATTTACCGTCCTTGGTTCTGACACTTGGCTTTGGGAAACCTCGTTCTTCGGCGGAAAAATTCTTGAGTATTTTCATGCTTGTAGTGGGAAGATGAGGATTTTCTGGGCATTCTTGAGAGTTCTGTGATATGGGAGAGGTCCCATGGGTAATATTACCATCATGGGTTTGGATGAGTTTTTGACAATGCAAACGAAAAGAATTGTTTAGCTGAAGGGAAATGCTTTCCTGGTGTTCTGCGAGACGTGATATCTAAGATGATATGGCGACCTGTAATCTGCATTGATGATTAAGTGTATTAAAAATTGTCTGTATATTATAGGTGTGATTGAAACTATATGAGTATGGTGTCACTGGCTCTTTATCTTTTGAAATATTTAAGGTTCAAAACCAAGGACATGAGGTTTTCTGGAAGATAAAAAGAAAGGGGTTGTATAGTTTGGTGATCTTTTTAGTGCAGTACAACAGAGTTGTGAAGGTGGATTTGAGGTAGAAAATCAATGACATGATGTTTCCTTGTAGATAAATGAAAAAAAGGGGTGTACATATGTATAGTTTGGTGATGTTTTTGTGTAGTGCCGTTAAGTTGTTGAGGTGGATGAGATCCTGTTTTTGGCCCTTGACTACAGCTAGGTTATGAGCTTTCATGGATATCTTGGCTATGTGGGGATTGAAGATTACACACATGATATGTGGGACAGGGGAACTAGAAGCTAGTCGGAATATGTATGGATCAACGAGATGATAATGCTTTCTAGTCATGTTGGATTTCAATTGAAGGCAGACACCCTAAAGATCACCTCCACTGTCTCCTTTTGTAGACGAGGATAACAGGCTAGCTTATATCAACTATGGAATCAAATAGTGGTTCATGGTCAAGATGTTGAAGTATCATGGTGCCACGAGCATTATATAACTCGTCAAGATGTTTGCATTACGTAACAACTAGCTTAGAATCCGTTATGTAACCGTCAAATTATGTGATCATTACATCACGTAATGACCATATCGGCCTTTGTGGTGTCAGCTATTATGGAGGCTTCCTGTGAGGGTGATAGAATCACTGACGGGTGAGCTTGTAGTAGATTTCCTTGCCACATCATGGGCAACCCAATTATAAGGTCTCACAGAATGAAGCTTCCAACTTTGCAAGTCCTTTTGTGGATTTCCTTATGTAGCTTAAGCGTTAATGATGATGGTTATTGGTATGCCCGAAATAGTGATATTAAGATTTCATTTCAAGTGAAGATGTGGTTTTCCCAGGATCTAAGCGGTGGGGTAATCAGCCACAAATGAGAATACTGAAAGAAAAATTCACTCTTGGAGTATTTTAAATCTATTGTTTTATTCATCTTACGTTCCCTATTCGACCATTGCTACGTGCCTTTTCATCATCATTGTGTAACAGTGTGAGTATGGTTTTATGAATTTTTTTATATTTGAGTCTGATCCCTTACTTTCCAGTGTCCAAACTCCGACTTCTAAGAGACTTGTTAGTAAGGACCCATTCGTGTTTGCATATGAGTGTTGCTGGTTGATCGATGGTGATTGTACGCTGTGATTATCTTTTGTTTGTTATTATAGTTTTTATTCCTCAAAGACTGCATCTTGTAGAATGACTACAAACCCCATTTTCTTATTTGTTTCTGTCATTCTTTCCTTAAAAGTGACCAAATCAACTTAATGTGGAAGTAAGGATGAGTTAACTTTGCGAAAAGACTACTAATCAAGCTGGCATAATTAAGGATAGCCATATTCCCTTATACGTGTATAGATGTGCCCGCTACAAATTTTTGTACTCATACGGTACCCCTCCATGGAGGGTTCAGATTCCAACACGTATCGGCACTTTGCCCACACCTGCTTCATGTGCTCACTGACTTTCGAAATACCCATTACCTCTATCTCATTATCCACAACAGTACAACAACAACAACAACAAACCCAGTGCCTACAAGGGCTCCCGCAAAAGCAGGGTTTGGGGGGGTAGATGTACGCAGCCTTCCCCCTTCAGGGGGCTACCCTGAAGAGAGGCTGTTTCCGAGGACCCCCAAACTGAGAATATGGTCCGCAGCATGGAGCATGTGACCTGGCAGCAGGAGAGCATCAAAGCATGAGTAGGGCAAAACACACGGCAAGCAAAACAACAAACTCAAAGCAAGCCACATCAAGCAGAAATCAAAGGATAGGTAGGCGAGTAGCAGCTCATGCGATCAAGTACACAACCTAAGTGCGCCAGGTGGATGTCAAGGCCTAGCACTAGTAAGCTAGACTACCCTATTCCAACTGGAGCATCTATAACCTCTATACTAGCCCTCCATTGGATCCTATCTAAGGCCATCTCCTCCCGAAGGTTCAGGTGGTTGAGGTCTTGTCGGATCGTTTCCAGCCATCTCGTCTTTGGCCTGCCTCTTCCTCTCCTGCCTGGTGTAGTAAGGGGCTGTTCGCATGTCCTTACTGGCGCTTTGTCCGGTCTCCTTCTAACATGTCCAAACCACCTCAAACATTGCTCCCTCAATTTATCTTCAATGGGGGCTACACCCAATTTGCCTCTTATGACGTCGTTTTTGATCCTATCCTTCCTTGTGTGTCCGCGCATCCACCTCAGCATTCGCATCTCCGCCACCTTCATCTTTTGTGTGTGCTGTTATTTCATCGCCCTGCACTCCGCCCCATACGTCGTGGCTGGCCTCACAACCGTCTTATAGTATCTTCCCTTTAGCTTCAAGGGGAACTTTCTATCACAATGTACCGCGGAGGCCATCCTCCACTTATGCCATCCCGCTTTAATCCGGTTGTTGACATCCTCGTCAACTTCGCCGTTGTGCTGTATCATGGACCCCAAGTACCTGAAGCTCTCCTTCTTCGATATGGCCTTAGATCCAATCTTGACGTCTTCCCGACTAGGCGTGGTGGAGGGATCGAACTTGAGTTCCATGTGCTCGGTCTTGGCTCTGCTTAGTCGTAAACCCTTCAACTCTAGTACCCCTCTCCACAGTTCCAGCTTCTCATTTACCTCTTCCCGCGACTCCCCCACCAACACTATGTCATCTGCAAAAAGCATGCACCAAGGTACACATCCCTGGATGTGCCTAGTGAGCTCGTCCATAACCAGAATGAACTCATTATCCACAACATTGTTTACTCTATATTATAAACTGGAAAAAGTATGAGAAAGTATAAACCGTTCTTACAAAATAGCAGATAATCAATCAATTAGATACCATTCTTACAAGACTAGAAATGGAAAAATGAAGGGGAATTGTTTCCTCTGTTTCACAAAATTGGAAATAATATGAAAGCTGTACGGACCTTTAAACAAAAAGAGAAGATAATCGACTTATTGGCATGCCATTGATACGAGACTAGAAATGGAGAATGAAAAGGGAATAATCTCGTGTTGTTACTTGCCTATCAGTGGAAACATATGGTTTGCGGAACCCAGTTTCCAATCTCATTATGTATTTTGGGTATTTCATTACATTATAGTGGTATTTTGGTTATCATATTGGCTGGTACATGGGTACTGGACAAGACAGATGGAGCTGCATACGTGAAGATACGAAGTACCCTACCCAGTACTCGTGACAGCCACACGATATGTGCATGTGTTATACCCATACTCATACCCACAAGCCCACACCCATGCCCACTTGAGATGGGGTGCATATCTACAAGTACCTAAGCAGACTGGTAAATTGATATCCCTACATACTATAGGTTTCTTGACCTTCGTTTAGTGAACTCCCATGACTTACCCTAGACATTTGTTTGTATTTCCATGCATTTATGTAACCGGATATAGGACTAGTGACCTGTTGTGTGGTTGCTGCATCTATATGACATGAAGCAATCCATTAATGAAGGAAAAGAAGTTGGTATTTATGTATATTCATGAACGAGATAGCTTGTCTGGACATGTTATGGCAAATTGTATAAGTGCTAAAATGAAAACTGCTTGGCTGGACAATAGAAAATCTTCACGTCTGTCATGATTTTTTATAGCTTGGTAGTTATATCTCACTTAGTGAGTCTGCATTTTGACAAATGATCAATGATCTGAAGTCCCATTTAGGGGATCTATGAATAACGTCCCTTTTTAGTTGCTCCTCCGACAATTTGAGAGACATGGGAGTGAATAAAATGTGATAAAGGGCCTTATTCACAATTATATTAAGATGAGTATATGTCTTTACGATGGCATTTTCTCTCTTTCTCTCTCTGCCAATTTGGTTTGAGAGTCCTTGTCATTAATGTCAATTATAATTTTTTTGTTGCTTTTTTGGATAAGACAAGAACTTATATTCAGAGAGAAAGAATATGCAATGTCTAAGGATAAAATGTCCTCGAGCAATTTAATATGTTATTCTTTATTGCTAAGATTGAAATACTCATGAAAAGAAACGTGTAGGATTTTTAGAGACCACCATATGCCATTGAATTACTCATGAGAACAGGCAGCCTTTCGAGGATTTCTTGACAAATAGTTTTGGATGCTTTTACAACCTTGCTTGATTTGTGGAGAGATCTGAGGCCTTGATTTGCGTAGAATTTGTATTTGCTTGATTTGGATTTTGTTCTTTCATTTTCGAGAACATCTTTTCCTTAACACTGTATATACATTCTCTCTCAATACGATCTCTTGTACAAAAGAATAAAATTACGAACTTTAGATCTAACAAAAGAAATCTCCTTAGTCCCTATGCAGATAGCAATATTAATCCCCAGCTATTAGACATATTAAAAATAAGTGGGCTTGTCTTTTCGCATTCTCGAAGTACATTTAGAAATCTGTAGCAACAAACCTTATGAAGGCTTGGTTCCTGCAAGCAGTTGTGAGCTTTGAGCGCGCTGAGTACGAGAGATGATAAAGAGGCCCTAGTTCTGAGGGGGACCTTAGCTTTTTGGATAAAAGAACTCTATGTGAATGAAGAGTGGTACTTGTGAAGGTTAGATATTTGGTATTTTTGCTGCTTAAATCTATCTAATTGGCATCTTTGACACAAGGTGGTGCTCCCTTTTCTAATTACAATCTTCAAATGATTTTCTTCTTTCGTGATTCTCATAACCTTTTCTAATTAGAATCTGTAAGGTTAGCGCTCAGCTACTTTCTAGCATTTTTCTATTTTTTGTGTAATTTAAAGTGTTAAAAGTGTCAATACCAACATCTAAGTGCCTTCATATAATACGGATACTTTAGGGTAGAATGGATTGGCGAAGTAACCATTATTGTATTGATCCTGTCAGTAGCACTTTTCTAACGGCAATCTCTTCTATAATCCTACGTGTCACTTAACAAGACTAGGCATCACTGTTTGCTTATAAAGTTCTTATCCTGCAGGAAGTTCATGACTACCTGAAAACGGTTTGTCCGGACCTCCACATTACTCGAGGGGAATATGATGAAGAGACACGTTATCCAGAGACCAAAACACTGACCATTGGTCAATTTAAGCTCGGACTTTGTCATGGACACCAGGTTTAAATCTAATGATGACTGCTGCTGGTTTTTCTTTTTCAAAATTGCACATTCTTTCATTCAATACTTTTCGGATTATCTTGGTGGGATGATTTGGCTTTTCCTTTATGAAAGAGGATGCCAGGGGTCTACTATCAATCAACATGATTCACATGTAGACAATGTATAGCAGCATGGACATGATTTTAAACTAATTAAATAAAGGTTACATAACGGTTGATACATAACGGAATTTGAACTAGTTGTTATATGATTTGGCATTACATAATGGTTTTTGTAATGACCTCCATAATGCATTTGTATTTTATTAAGGTATATTTATAAATATATTTACATGTTAGAAAGTATTAAATGAGCATACATTGTCATTCCTTCAAATTTTTGTAAACATAAGGCTTAAAAGCAATTCCCTCAAAAATCCCAATATAATCGCTATGTTATGTAACATCTGCAACACTTAGCAACCTAAATGCTGTGATCGTGACTGCACTATGGTTTGATTCTATGATTTGAACTGTATGAGTTAATCCTGGATGGATATCTAACTCCACAGTTGCACCGTTATCAGTTTGTGAGAAATATCTGTTATTTCACATCTATGCTTTGAGGTGCTGTTTCCAATGTAGTTTTAATCTTGGGCAAGGTTGATGAGAACGGATTATTTACCATATGTTACGTATGTTTCTGGCCCTCGAGGCTAATGCTTCAAGTAGAATAGGAAGTTCATCAAGACGTTTCATCCTGCTAACCACACGGGCTTGCTGTAAGGGCTGAGTTTATGACTCCTTTCATATATGAAAATGAAGTTATCTTCTTGCAGCTTCCTGAAGCCCTTTATCAGTCTGAGAAAGTAAAATCAGGATGTCTCTGTTTGCCCTGGTGTTGGAGATATGGAATTAAATTGCAGTTTGCAATTACGTCACATGATCGCCGATGTTTTGGATGTGGAGTGTCATGGATGTTACATAGAACTCAAGGCAATGGCTTTGGGTTTGTTTAAGGAAGCACAAGTTGCTTTTAAGCTTTATCTTTGTAAAAAAAAAACTTGAATGAATAACCATACAATCAATCATGTTTAAACCGCATTGCGTTTTAATAAATAAAATACAATACACATGTATTAGGAAGGCTATTACAAAAGCATTGTTATATAACGGCTAATTGCATAATGCCTAACTAAAAATCTGTTAAGTGACAGCTGTTACGTTATGTAACGACCTTAATTTGTGTCCGTGGTGGGGGGTTAGTAGGTATATGAAATAATGCATCAAAGCTTAAAGCCTTTTTCTTGTCAGTGTTTTTTTTGAGCATCCGTGTCGGTGTTTAATCTCAGAAATCAAGAATGGTTATACTTTTGTGGTTCCTTTTTCTGTTCTCGGTTTCTTTTTCAGGTTTTGAGTTTCCTTTCTTCTGTCGTGTAGTCTGTTAACTGTGTTATTCTAGCTCAAATTTATTTTCTTAGTCAAAAATAGAATTATATTAAGAAAGAAAGAATGTACAAAGAGTTAAGATCAAGGTGTACTCAAATGTCAAAGTAT
The DNA here is from genome assembly GCA_018398585.1 of Simmondsia chinensis. NCBI lineage: Eukaryota > Viridiplantae > Streptophyta > Magnoliopsida > Caryophyllales > Simmondsiaceae > Simmondsia > Simmondsia chinensis. Next base: position 27,012,837 of record JAGTTD010000011.1, read on the forward strand.
GAAAAACTAATAACATAAAGTCCTCTAAAAGGCCAACGTTGCGTCAGCGAACCCCCAAAACAAAGAGCTCCTAGAAAGACTACCTTATCCTATAAGAATTTTACTGATATATATTGGTTTTTGAAAATTCTATTATTCCTTTTCTAGCTCAAATTTGTTATTGTCCAGCCTTTTTCTTTATTGACAGGAAAAGTCGGCTATCCCAATCTTGAATGTCAATTTTGTGGTAATTGGTGATATGTACCTTGGATTATTGAAATTGTGAACTCTGACTAAAGGAAAAGATTTTACTGGTTTTCTTGGCTATCTTCTAGACAGCCCTTGGTTACAAGTTTCTGAAAGGAGAATGCTTCACGTACCATCCATTTTTTAAGTACTCTTTCATAGGGAAACTTTTTATGCCCTCTCACCTGGCGTAAACAGCCCATTATTGTTTTATTATTGTCGCATCTGGGTCCGTGGTTTGCCTCCACACACACATTGGGTTGTAAATGGACCGGACGCGGGATAAACTACTCGTGTTTAGAGTCGATTACGGCTCATTCGTGTTCGTTATGTGAACTGGTGTTCATGTTTGTGTGCGGTTGTGAGCTTTATTTGGCTCGATTACGAGTTCGATTCAACTCGGTAAGGAACTTGAATCGACTTAGGCTAACAATCTAAGCCGAGCCGAGTATCCAACACTCTAAAATCTTATCAGATCAGTTAGTAAAAAGGTTCGAAAGCTTGATATGAGCTTGGCTTGAACTTGATGGGGGTGCTCTCCCTGACACATGAAAAAGAAACCTGTTGGCATGCAACATTTGATCTCCACTATAATTCTTTCTCTAACCAGAACTAATCTCTATCCGGGTGTCATTGCAGGTGATTCCATGGGGAGATTTGGACTCACTAGCCATGCTACAGAGGCAGTTGGATGTCGACATCCTTGTGACCGGCCACACTCATCAATTTACAGCATACAAGCACGAGGGGGGAGTCGTCATTAACCCGGGCTCAGCCACAGGTGCATATAGCAGCATCACCTACGACGTCAACCCCAGCTTCGTGCTCATGGACATTGATGGCCTACGAGTCGTGGTCTATGTTTATGAGCTCATTGATGGTGAGGTTAAGGTAGACAAGATCGATTTCAAGAAGACTACCACCACATCGCACTAACTTGAAAAGATTGATTGTCAATGTTCGATGCGTTTAAGGATCAACGGATTTTGTCTTGTTCTTTCTGGAAAAATGATTGTTTCATAGGTAAAGTGTCAAAGATTGAAGCTTGTGCAAGTTAAGGTTATGTGATTTGACTTCGATTGTCACCTGATAATTTGTTACTGTTTTTAAGTTATTGGGGCATTCATGAATTCTTTCCACCATTTTTGTTTTATTTGTGCTTTTAAATAAGATTTTAGGAAAGTTTTTGCGGCTTTTTCTCTCTTGCGCATGTAAGCAGAATGTCTTTTTCTCTATGACTGTCTACTCGGAAGTTTCGCTGCATGCAGTTAATTAAGTTAGGGCCTATGGACTCTGGGTGGCTCCAAGGAGCTGTTTATGCCCTATGACAGGAATTAAACCTCAAATCTCTTACTTCATGAGACGCAAGATTCAAGTGTCTTCATATTTAAATTAACCTGTGGAAGTTATGTAGCAAAATATGCATTAATTTCCATGAGTTGCTACAACTACGAATCAGTGGGTGTTTCTATGAAGTCAATTGGGTAAAAACCCCTTATGTACCATTATGTACTACTTGAGTAAGATTGGTTGGTAGAGCGGTTAAAACTTTTACCTCCGAGTGTGGGTTCTTGGGTTTGAGTTCTTTCTCCATTCTCATGTGCTGGTGGCCTAACTTACTGCAAAAATTTCACTCTTTTATCGGTTAAAAAGATTATGTAGTATTCATATGACACGTAGGATGTAGTTAGAATGATGACTAGGCTAGAAACTAGTGCTATTGAGTCTTCAATTAAGTGACAAAATCATTATTCAGATTAAGACTCTCAAACAAAAAAAGGCTTGTTGATAGCAACTCTAATTGTTTTAAGTTAAATTTGAAGGCTGTAGGATAATGTGGCGAATTAAAAGACTATAAATAAAAAAAAATGTATTGGTTGATTGACATAAGTTGGACTAAATGAAGATGAAAATTTAAGTTGATTTTCATAAGAAACGGTGTCAATAATGTTTTTGCATTATTCGACTAAAAGGTACGGAGTTCGATTTCTTCCCTTGAACCTCTTTCTCAGGAATTTCCGACTTAACTGGCCTTTTTGAGGTGTGGGTCACCACATGGGCCAACGTTTACCGGATAATTGGGTTTCTCCTTATTTAAAAATGTTGTCTCATTATTTACCTGAGTATCTGGACGATTGGGTAACGTATGGTATGTTTGGCCATTGTATAGGGATGGTTGGCCAATATTCTCGATGGGTGGATGGAAATCTATGTAAATTGGTTGAGTAATGAATCAATCGAATTTTTTGAAAATGGAAATGAGATTAAAAAGGAAGTAAAGATTAGACATATTGAATATGAGATTGAATGCGCGAACTCCAAATTTATAACCAGCAATACAACTAGTTTTTATAGCTCTTGAAACCTTGGATAATATTATACCAAAGCACAAAATGCACTAGTCAGAAAAGAATGATATCAATCAACCAAACAAGAAGTTCGGTTATTCCACTTATTAAGAAGCCTAAGCTCACAAAATAAACATCCGAGATTAGGTTAGATTTTTTAATTAAGAGCTGTGCGATAGCAAACTCGTGTATGTTCTATCCCTTTGGTCTATAAACCCAACTTACCCCATTATACATAGGAAAACTTTTTGAAGGGGCAAAGCTAGTTCAGACACTCATTAAACAAAAAAAAAAAAAAAAAAATGGAAGTAAATAAGGATCACCAATTTGCTTTATAAATGGTATGAATGAGATGCAAATCAAACACATCCGGAGCACCTTTTACACTGAAAACCAAAGTCAAAGATCCCACGCAGTTAAAGCGGCTACTTGGTTTCCCCCAAATTTTAGAAGTCCTTGAATTTTAGGGTCCTTAATTTGACTCGAATCTAAACTTTTATTCTAAAAAAAAATGTTGACATACATAAAAGGCTTCTTTTATATATCTGCTTCAGAGATTCAATAATTCTCTGATTTCTTTGGCATCTGCTCTCAGCTCTTGAACATTGAAAGCTGTGGGTTCCTGAGAGCAAGGCAGTAGGCCGGTTCCTGCATGCTCGGGACTAAATTCGGATCCATTTCTGTCAAAAACACGATACGAAAAACACAAGAAATCATGAGGATGGTAAAAGCATAACACAAGATCTACGTGGTTTAACCAATTGTGCCTAAGTCCACGAAGTTGCAAAACTTTTCACTATTTCAGGAAAGAGTACAGAAGATGCAGCTCAAGTTACACCAATGGCATACAATTATCTAGTGCACCAAAATAACCACTGAATGGATACTGGCCCATTCTTAGAATAAAATCAGACTCCACCCATGATCCCAACAATTATACATGCTGGACTCGAGTGCTACTCACTATTAGCAACATATAAGAAAATTTTGTGATGAATCCATTTGTCAACACATATACATAAATCATGCCAGAAACCAGTACTATCACAAACCAAATGATAATTTGTCCAAGCCATACTTGATCATCAAATCAACCTTCAGGCTGTGGGACCTGTGTCTGACAAATAAGCGCATCAAACGAGAAGTTAGGTGATGATGGAGACGTGTTTTGAAGAAGACATTGCCAATATTGGTGTCCACTCATCAGAAAATATACGAATATGTAGCACCACTATACGAATATGTAGCACCACTACCAAAAATTCTGTAAATTGCATGTCAAAGTCACCATGAGTACTTCGATACCTCTCTGAAGTTCCGAATCGTAATCAGAGTCACACAGATGAATGGATTGAATTATTTCACAAACTGATTTCCCCGATAGAAAAGGCATGATCAATGCTGAAGATTGCATCTTATAGTACAAAACTATTTATGAGCCTTCACGTATTAACTTAAACTTTTGAGATAGTTGGTTCCTTGACGTGGCATCAGAGCCTTGTTGACCAAAAGGTTGCGAATTGGAAACCCAACATGCCCTACTCTCAAAATCCATATAATTTCAGTACAAGGTATGAGGTGGGCCTATGTACTATCCATACTCAAAACCAAATGGGCATTCATGTATAGGGGCATCTTAAAGTATAAGACCATTCTTCTGTCTTCAACCATCAACTTAATCTTTTGAGATAGTTTGTTATTTGACATGGAGAAAAAAAACACAGGTTAATTCAAGCTTTCCAAAACAAGAGAGGCAAGGAAAAGTAGGGCTTCTTACTTTGCCAGAGAACCCAACCAAATTACTTTACTATGTGCCAGTAGTCATCTGTTCAAGAACACAGCAACCAGCTCCTTCGTGTATATTTGCAATCTACCGAAGTCGAGCAGTTACACAAACAATATATTCAGCAATAGAAAGCCACTCTCCTTGAAAGTTCTGCGCCAGTTCTCGTTTTATTTACGAGAGGCTTGCGGTGCAGCAAGAAGAAAGAACGAATTGATTCTCTTTTTGATCTTTTGATTTTTCTGGAACCTCGTATGGGCATTGCAAATGAAGTTGTTTGAGTTGCGACATGGTTGCACTTGAAGTTGCAAATTCATGCCATTATAGATTACAGACTCTTTCCCACCCCTTTTACAAGCTGTATAAAGGGGGACACCCAACAGGATTTCTGACTTTGAACATGGAGACCAGAAAACTCATGCGTAATAGTTGCTTTCAAAGTCCTACAAGTCACCAAGAGTCTGATTCTATTAAGAGATGAAATTGCAGCACGTGTCGGTCTCATCCGAAGCCAAATGCACAGACAAGGCATCAACTGCTTCATAAATTTCATCCGTTCTAGCGTGTGAAGAATCTGAAACTAAAAACTTATGAATACAATCCTCCAGTTCTATCCAACTATATGCAGCGGCTTTCTGCACTTTCTTATCTTTCATCAAGTTTCTCACCCTTAGAGCATCTTCCCATCTTCCTGAATTGGCATATATGTTCGAGAGGAGGATGTAGTTACCCGAATTCTCGGGTTCCAACACTAGTAGCTTCTCAAGTGCAATCTCTGCGAGATCTGTATTTGAGTGGATCCTGCAAGCACTCAGTAAAGTACCCCATATCACAACGTTAGGCTGCTCCTCCATCTGACGAATAAACGCATACGCATCATTTGTTCTCCCATATCTACAGAAAAGATCAACAATGCAAGCATAATGCTCCATCTTAGGCAAAATACCGTGTTCTGACTGCATGCTGTTAAAAAGCTTGAGTCCTAGATCAAGTAGGCCAGCATGGGTGCACGCTGTCAGCAGAGCCACAAATGTAACGTCATTCGGTTTTAAGTTAGTTTCTTTCATTTTCTTGAAAAGATGTATCGCATCGTCCACATAGCCATTACATGCTAGTCCTGTAATCATAGAGTTCCATGAAACAACATCTTTCTCTGGAATAGCATCAAAAACTTGCCAAGCCTTCTTTATATTGCCACACCTAGAATACATACTCAACAACGCTGAAGCGACATAGATATTCGAGCGAAAATCTTGCTTCTCTATATAGCTTCCAATCCGTTCTCCAACCTCTGCGGAACCCAACTGAGCACATGCAGATAAAACACTCACAAGAGTCACATCATTCGGCTGAATTTGCTCATTTTTCATGCATTCAAACAGCTCCAAAGCCTCAATTGGTCTTCCATTTTGGGAATAACCAGCAATCATGGCACCCCATGTAACAATATCCCTTTTGTCCATACGGTCAAAAACTTGGCGTGCATCATCAACTGCCCCACATTTTACAAACATTTCCATGAGTGCAGTCGCAACTATCATATTAGTTAACATATTATTGGCATCAATATACCTCTTCACTCTCAATCCCATCTCCAAATCACCCTTGTGAGCACAAATAGAGAGCACCGTTGCTAACGTATATCCATTAGGTCTATAATTCTCAGCCTGCATCCTCTCAAACATTCTCATCCCTTCCTGATCATCCCCATTACACGCATAACACGAAATAATCGCGTTCCATGAAACAATAGTCCTCTCATTCATCTCTTCAAACAACCTCCTAGCAGCCAAAACATCACCATACCTCGAATACCCAGAAATCAAACAATTATAAGCAATAGGATCCTTATCCAAAATCCCATCAAAAACCATTTTTGCAGACTCCATATCACCTGAATTCGCGTAAAGATCCATCAAACTAGTCTGCACAAACACATTCGATTCAAACCCATAATTTACAATCAAAGAATGGATCTGTTTCCCCAATCCAAACATCAACAACGCAGAACAAGACTTCAAAATGGGCGGAAATGTGTAACTAGTGACATGGGTATTCTTAAAACGCATCAAAGCAAACATCTTTACAGCTTCCTTATGCAAACAAGCCCTCGAGTACGCAGAGATGAAGGAATTGTACAAACGCGGATCTGGGTGAGGCATTTCATCGAACATCTTGCGGGCATAGTTTATACAGGACAAATTCAAGAGCCTTAAGATGAAGAGAGAGGAGAGAGAGTGGTACTTGGTGGTGATGAGAGCATGAACTTTCTTGAGTTGGGTTAATTGTTGGGTGGATTGCAGAAAATTCAACAGTTGGCCTTCCATTTCAGAGTGCTTGTATCACAGTGGGGTTTCATCTTTCAAATAGGCATGGGGAATTGGCGGGGTAGCCGTTGATAGTTGGTGTTCTATCCTTGCGCCTTTTTTTTTTTTTGCATATTTTCGCGGGAATATACAATTGAAATGAAGCTGATTTTTGTTTTTAATTGATAAAGTCAAAATAGGACAAAATAGAATCTCACATCGATGGACTAGAGGAGAAAATGCTAATATATATACACCTAATGAGTTACTCTACTCACTGCCGATTGGTTTTGGGATGAAATTTCATTTGGTGTGTATCATTTGGTATCAAAGTGATTGAACCTCGGATCGATCCCAAGGAACTCGATTTGGTATGGAATGAACACTGCTCTAAAGTCTGCTTCGTTTGGTATAGGATAGGTCATGCTGGAAAAGCCACATATAATGGGCCTAAGTTTCGGAAAAGACTACCTAGAATAAAGTGAAGCCGTCTACTGAAGAAAATGGCCACATGCTTAGAGTGAAGCTACCTAAAGTGAAGCCGTTTAGGATAATGGTTGAGGAGTGTAATGATTTGATACAGTTAAAATAGGGAAAAATATAATCCCACATCAGTAGACTAGAGGAGGAAATGCAAATATATATACAACAACAATAACAATAATAACCCAATGCTTCAAGGGCTCCCGCATAAGCGGGGTCTGGGGGGTAGATGTACGCAGCCTTCCCCCTTTTAGGGGTTGCCTAGAAAGGAGGCTGTTTCCAAGGACTCCCAATCTGAAACCTAAAAAGCTTATCCGCCGCACTGAAGCCTAGCAACCATTCTCAACGTACGTCATGGGAGGTTCTCGAGATTGTTCGAACAAGCTCAGCCACGAGCAGAGGAAATACGAAGACTTTTGAAATACCAATATATATATATATACACACACACACACACACCAAGGAGTTACTTGACGCATTGCCAATTGGTTTTAGTATGGAACCTCGTTTGGTGTGTATGATTAATAAAATGAAGCACAATTGATAATTGTCCTGAGATCAATAATTCACGAATAGCTTAAAAGAATGAGGACAAGGGGTGAAAGGTAAAATTCTTTATTTGTTGATAACTAATTTTATTTGGGGGTAAGTATTGTGCAAGTGACGCAGAAAGCGGATACGATTAGAGTAGATGTGGAAAGCTCATGATAGGCATGGAGTGGGTGAGGGAGTAATATGTTGTACTCTCCTTGCCTTGTCTCCTACCCACGCATATATCATCAGTGCATCGGTCAACTTAAAAATCAAATAATGTGTCAAAATATCAATAGATCACAAGAAATAGTTTTATATCATTGCAAATGAAGAGATATGGAGAACCATTATTGTTAAGCGCACAATTTTTTTTTTTTTTGGGGGGGGGGGGGGGGGGGGGGGGGGGGGGGGGGTGTACGGGACGGGTAATGAATATCTATTAAGTACCCTCAAGTATTGGAGTGATTATGGATATAAGTTGGTACTCGTCAGGGCGGGTATGAATATCTACTTCATACCTAATAAATAAAATTTTTATTATTTGTACTAAATATTTAATATTATTGTTGAAAATAGAATCCAATTCGCAAGTTTCACTTAAAAAATGCACAAGCAAAGTTAAAGAAAAGGACATAAAGAGTATAGAAAGAGGCGCATTGTTGTCCAAGATAAAGCTAGGTGGTTTGACGGCCTTGGCATTGGGAAATTTTGTTCTAAAAGTATCAATATCCTTGGAAAGCATATTTTGAAAATTACAATCTAAATCCAAACCCGATTATAAAAATTTGGTTTTAGAGACGGCTAGACCGATCAATGTGTGGTTCAATGTTTTATTCGGTTTAATCATTTGAGCTGACAAACATAAATTAAATGTAGATCAAATAAGAAAATTCGATCTAAGATCAGAGCAGGCTAAATAGTGTTTCGTTGGATATTTTGTCCTTGATTTGGACCTAGACTTATGTACATTACTTAAAGGTATTCATTGGTCTCATACTCGAATCACATAGGAATGAAGATTAGTAAAAAATTTAATATATGAGCAGAGAACAAACTAAAAAAATACTAGTTTGATCCATCTAGAGCCAAATTATTTGGTCTAGTCTGGATTTCTTATAGAGTAGTATAGTAGCACATTAAAGATGTTGAACACTATAAATTCAGCATGTTTGACTACATAATGATAAAACTCCAAAGTTTCGATAATTGAACCATGAATACACAAATACTAGTAGTTTACGAGTTACCTATTTAATTATATCAATGACTTTTTAATAGATGCACCTAATAGGGTACCAACACATAGGTACTAGAACTCTAAAGTTAAGCGTGCTTGGACGAGAGTAATACCAAGATGGGTGACCTCCTGAGAAGCCTTTGTATTGCACCCCTTAGGTTAGGGGTTCTCGAAAATAGCCTCTCTTTAGGGTAACACCCTAAAGGAGGAAGGTTGCGTACATCCACCTCCTTCTCCTAGACCCTGCTTAGGCGGGCACCTTTGGAGCACTGGGAATGTTGCTTTTTACTTTTTAATAGATGCTAATTCACCAACTTAAAAAAAGCAAAAAATGCACTCTTATGATTGTCAACAGGTCTTACATGCCTAGTATATATTATGCTACACGCTGGTCCTCGGTTTGCACCCATGGTTGGAGTTGGTCGAGTGGCAGTTGACCAACCCCGAAATGCAGGTTTGAATCCGGCATCCCTCTCCCACAGACATTACCGATGTGAAAAAAAAAAGATATTGCATTAGACATGATACAGGAAAAAAGACCCCATCCCATATCGGTGGTTTATAAAAGGGTGGGCCAATATATATGCCAAGGAGTTACTCCACTCATTGCCAATTGGTTTTGGGATGGAACCTCCTTCGGTCTGTATCACTGGTATCAGAGCATCGGTCCTCTTGACTGTGGGATCGAATTGGAGTTTAAAAAAAAAGAAAAAAAAATTATCATCATCATCGCCGTCTCACCACTGCTGCCGGAATTCATCAATCATCACCATCTCTCATCTTCACCATCAACCTCGGGCCTTTTCACTGCAACGTTGAATCCCATCCATATCAACGTCAAATCCTCAGCTGGACCTGCAGCAACTCAACCACCATCATTCAGGTCGTGATCAACCACACGATCATCATCGATCGTCACCCTCAATCTATCACAACCCTCAAGGTTGTGACGGCCCAAATCTAGGACTTAGGCCTGTAAGAGACAATAGAGGTTAAGATGAGGGAGAGAATAAGAAATAGAGTTGAGATGAGAGAGAGAAATGGAATTTAGGAGATGAGAAATAGAGAGTAAAGAAGAGAAAGTAAGAGTCGGTTCCGGAAATAATGCTGAAAAATAAAAAAATAAAAAAAATAATGCTGAAAAAAAAATAATTCCAAATCTACTGTTGAACCGCGTTTACAAAAGGCGGTTATAGTAAACCGCGTTAATAAAACGCGTTTCAGATGAAAAAAAACCGCGTTTCGGTTTACCGTAATAAAAACCGCGTCTTAATAACGCGGTTTACCATAATAAGAACCGCGTCTTGATAAAGCAATAAGAACCGCGTCTTGATAAAGCGGTTTACAGTAATGAAAACCGCGTTTTGATAAAGCGGTTTATCATTAAAAAAACCGCGTCATATGAACGCGGTTTAATATGGTCAAACGCAATGAGTCGAGCCGAGCCCTTAACAGGCTCGTATCGAGCCCCTTAACGAGCTCTTATCGAGCCCTTATCAAACTGTTCGATAGCGAGCCGAGCACGCCCTGTTCGAACTTGGCTCGTTAAGCTATCGAGCTCTCCTAATGAACACGAATGAGCTCTAATCGATTTTAAACACTAGTAGTTCATTGAACGCTCAGTTCGTTTACACCCCTACTCACCGCTGGTCATGTCATCCGTTGTCGCCCTTCTTCTGCTTTATACGCTGGAGATCTTTAAGTATCATTGTCGTAGCTATTTGATCACTACTGAATTAATAGCCTTTTATTGTTAACTTTTCCTGATTTCTTACCACCTCCACTTATAATGTTGGAGCTTCATTGAGAGGAACATGGAATCAATGTGACGATCATCACGAATTGCGGCATAATGGCGACTATAAGCGATGAAAACGGTGTTTGTGCGTACTGCGAATAAACCGCGTTTAGTAAACGCGGTTTATTCCTCAGTGAACCACGTTTTAGTAACGCATTTTATGTAAATATAAAACGGGTTTTATAGACGCGGTTTTTATGCATTTTAAACGCATCACCTTGACGCGGTTCAGTATAGCCGCGTTTTGTAAACGCGGTTCAACAGTAGATTTGGAATTATTTTTTTTTCAGCATTATTTTTTTATTTTTTTATTTTTCAGCATTATTTTGGAACTGACTCAGAAAGTAAGAGAAATCATATCATTGATTTAATTGGATAGATTTCTTACAAAATGAACTCTAACTCCCTATTTATAGAAATATTACAAAATACTAAAAATATGAAATAAATCTGAAAAATATCCTAAAATATCTAAAAACATCTATTACAACAATTAATCTTGAAATCAATCGAAAAATGGAATCTTTGCAACGGCTAGTTGGGTTGAAGCGCCTAACGGTCAGGACAGGCACTGTTCCGGTGCGGCAAGGCGTAGGATGCTGGCTGGGAACACACTGGACGAGCTGGGGACACGCGGCCCTGGGGCGGCACTGGCATGGCTTGACAAGGCCAGGGACGCGACCTGGACATGGGCTAGGACAGGTGCTGGCATTGTCTTGACATTGTCATGACAAGCTGAGGCACGGTCTGGGCACTGAACCATGACAAGGTCAGGCATGGTCTGTGCAGCGAACCATGACAAGGCTGGGCAGCGACCTAGGCATGTCTTGACAAGCGATCTCGACACGGACCTCGGGCTACCTGCTCGGTCCTTTGACACTGTCACGGACCAGGGAACATTGTGTCCGTGACACAATCGTCACAAGCAGCTGGTAGCATCGAGCAGATCTTATCAAGTGATCAACAACTATTTTCCAGAGCCTGCACACCAGGTGTTTGATGAAATGTCTCTCTATTCTACTGAGCCGATGCAAACTTCTATGGATGGTAACACTCACTACTCAGCTAGGTTGAGCAAAATACGTTTTCCCTTGTTTTATGGAGATGATGTGGATGATTGGTTGTATTTGTGTGAGCAAATTTTCCTTTTTGCTCAAACCTCTAGAATGGATAGGGTTAAATTAGCTTCTAGCCACATGAGAGGGTTGGCCCTTCAATGGCATCAAAATTTCATGAGAATTAGGGAAAATATGGATAGACCTGATTGGAATGAGTATGTGAATGCCTTAAGATAAGTTTTGAGAATGGGTGTGAGGAACCTCTGTTTGAATTAATGAATTTGAGGCAAGATGGATTGGTTAGAGACTATCAAGCCAAATTCTATGCTATCTCGGCCAAAACCAATTTGAGTAAACCTCAACTCATTAGTTACTTCATAAAAGGGTTGAGGCATGGCATTGCATTGGAAGTAAGATCAATGCAACCTACAATCCTTTACCACGCTTTGTGCTTAGCTAAATTAGCTAAAGCTAAGAGTGAAGTATTAGCGAAACAACTTAAATACTCAAAGATTCCTCTTCTTCCAACACCCCATGCCTCAAACCCACAAGGAACCCAAAGAACACTATCTCGAGCGGAATCAAGAATCGATATGGCAACTCAGCTCAAGGAAGAGATTAAGCCTTCAAGGATGCAAGTTGAATAACATAAGAAGAAGGAGAAAGAACCATTTCGAGCTTATGTGCCAAACCTGCAGCATAAGGGAATGGATATACAGCAGATGCGAATGCCAGAGGAGGTTTGGAATTTTGTTCAGTATCCAAAATTGCAAACAAATGTGACTGAGTTGGAATCACAAATCAAGAGCACACAAGTGAATGGAAAGGAACAAATCAAGTGAAACTAAGGCTGATTGATCCAGGAGAGGAGGAGTTGTGTGCTACATTGGAAGCTAATCAATTCTCACATAAAAAATATGAGCAACTTATTGAACAGAAGGTATCTGGAATTGAGTTTACAGTAGTGAAACAGGTTGATAATGAGAGAATTCAGCTTGAGTTGGATGACCCGAACCAAATGCAAGTTCATAAATTGAACTCGAAATATGCAGCAGCAACATCAATAATGCAGAGGGCTAGCATTGAACCAATCATTGTGCATTTTCAAGTTCCTAGTTCGATAGCATGTGAAGGCTCTATTGTTGAGAGCTTAGCCACATCTCAAGATAGAAATGAAGTCCTTTAATCTGCTAAACAAGAGTTGGAGCCACTGATTGTTGCAGCCGCAGATAAAATTCAAGTATCTATTGAAGTGTTGAGCATAAAAATGCTATGGGTGAAGTACAAATTGCAGCAATGTATTGATATCAGTTTGGTCATTCCTCTTTCTCGCAAGAAGGGTTATTCGAGCAAGAGAATTAGATCAATAGGAGGGCCAATCTTCACATACAAAGGAAGTATACTGGATTTCCTTCTCTCCCAAACAAATACCATGATTCTTGAAAAGCTTTTCAGGCTCAAGATTATGAAGTTAAAGCAGCCCAAGGTGTTGATGTTGTCATTAGATAGGCTTGAGGCCTTTTCATGGATCAAAAGGATCATAAAAATAGCTAAACGACGAAGGGATTCTACTCGTGTTGATGCCTGCTCAGCAAGATATCAGATGAATGATGCAGAATCGCAAGCAAACTCCCTTAAGCTGCGGCCAGATGTGATTTCAGTGCAAGCAAGCATGATTCTGCAAGAGTTCTTGTGGCCATTACTCAAACAACATGATTTTGAATTGAGTAAAGCCTCAAATTCTCATTTAACACAACCATGCACCCTTGGAATTGATGGGAAAAGCATCTACAATGGCAAACTCTCTGCTGCAAGGTGTGTGACTACACTAGTTGTAACAAGAGGCACATCGGTATGGATTGGTGTTAGTATTTGGTTGATTTGGTATGGGATTGGCAGACCTCCAGAGGCGTGTTCTACAAATCAGATACAACCAGCTCGTCTTTGGCCACTCTATTCTGTAGCAGCCGGTCTTCATGGATCAATGCTCTACTTAGATTCTTGGGGACAATAATCTTTTAAAGGGGAGAGTATTGATACAGTTAAACCAATAAAACACACAAAAATGCTCCAAAAATTAGTGGCGGGTGAATGTCCTGGATTTTGGCAGCAACAGCAGTTAGAGTTGGTTAATTAGCACGGGAATTGCGGCACGGGAAGGAGCAGTCCAGCCCCTTAACAGAATCAGTTAGCATATTTCAGATATTTTCCTATTTAATTGATCTTTTATGTAATTCCTTTAATTAGTTTGATTCCTTAATAAATAAGGAATGGTGTAAGGATTGGAATTCATCAATGAAAGTTATCTTCTATCTTTTCCCTTCTTTTCTCCCTTAAAACTCTAATTTCTCTTCTCCCTTAAAACTCTATCAATTACTGAATTTCTGATAAAAATTCTATAAAATTAGAATTTTGTATCACTGGTATTAGAGCCACCGATCTTGCGCGTGGATTGCCGGTCATACGGGGGGCCGATGTCACTCAATAGTCGTATGGGGGCCTATGCGTGACATGTCTCAAGGTCGATTGCCACCTTTCAAAAAGAACCGATGTAGCTTTCCGAATCTCAAATGGTGACGTCGGTATTGTGTAATTTTATAAGGCACTATTATGATTGTATTGTATGTTATATTACATATATATATATATAAAGAAGGGCTGGGCCGGGTTCACTGGGCCAAGGCTCGGCCTAGCCTTGGATGGCAATTGGGCCTGGGCCTGGGCCTGGGCCCGGCTTAGCCCGGCCCATGGCAGTGTTCGCCCGGGACTAGAATAACTCTAGTGCAAAGCCACGTCCATCGCGTGGTGGTAACGTTGGAATTGCAGTGTTCGCCCCAGACTAGAAATCTAGTGCAAAGCCAACTCGCGAGGACACGAGATGCGGAAGCGTGGTGGTTTGATAGAGGAAAAAAGACAACATCCCACATCGGTGGTTTATGAAAGGGTGGGCCAATATATATGCCAAGGAGTTACTCCACTCATTGCCAATTGATTTTGGGATGGAACCTCCTTCGGTCTGTATCAAGACATCACAAATAACTCATATAGTTCTACTAATTATATAAATAGGTGAAAAATGCTGAAAATAAACTGGTACGACCTAATACTAAAAGTTGACCCAATTACTCAAACTAATTAAATGTGTTAACTAAATTTGATCGGACCTTGAATTATAATTCAAAGTTATAATTTGTGATGTTAAGAAACGTAAATTGGTGGGGGCCCAATCGGATAATATGGGCATCATTTTGCAGCAACACACGTGTTCAAAAAATGCGGCTCAATGTTTACCCATTAAAAATAATCAACCCTGATTCTATTCTGAGTCAGCATCTTATCACAATTCCTGTTTACTTACAATTCAACGCCCACAATTACATCGCATTCATCAAACCACCTCGATCTAAGACACCCACCCAAACCCACTCACATGCTCCACAAAACACTCAATATTTTTAAATTTATTTAAATTAATTTTTTATTTTTTTAATATTTATTTTTATTTTATAGTAGGATTAGCCTTTTCATTTAATAATTAAGCTTGAGTAAATATCAAAAAAATAAAAGACTAGTTTTTTTTTTTTTACATTTCTAAAATATTTTAGAATTATTTTAAATAAAAATATTAAAAATTTAATACTAACGGTGTAAATAACTAGTACACAAAATTCAAGTACAACAACAATAATAACAACGGATCCAGTGCTTTAACCATGGTTGGAAATTCTTCACAGGTTCAACCTTCCCTACATCCTGTACCAGAACGCTCGTTTATTTGTGAGGAGATTAGAATTCCTGCCCCCGCAGTTGACAAATGAAGGGACGAGAGTGGCTTGGCAGTCGTTTGGACATGTTTCCCACCACCTCAACGGCCAAATCATTGGGAGATGGGCCCTGCAGCGATCACTCGTGCAAGCCATGCCTTACGCCTCATAGCAGGTGGCACATCCTCCTCTACTCCTGCCATGGATTGAAAATGATGAAGCTCTAGCTGATAATCATCAAGCTCAGATTACCACGCTTGATACTGAAACTTAGGGAAGCAACAGTGATAATAAGTCAACAACATCTGGGCCTGAATTCCCTCCAGGATTCGAGCCCACAACAGCAATCGGGAACTCTCAAGTTGAGGATAGTTTGCCACAGAGTCAGCAAGTTTCAGATCCATGCTTGGAAGGGACTAGCATGAACTATAGGAACAAGGAAAAATTCCGCACAATAAAAAGAGAGAGAAAAGCGATCAAGCGCAAGATGAGGGAAAGAGAGAAGCGGGAGTTGCAGAACTTCCTCAAAGATATGTCTCTTACAAGTAATGCTGAAAAATAGTCTAAGAAAACCGAAAAGAGGAAAAACGGAATGGGGAAAACCGAATCCAGAAGATTACGGAAGAAGAGTATGATGTGAGGATCTTGGAAGCGGAACGGGCAATAGAGATAGGAGAAATGGTGGGTTTCAACTTTGATGGCTTCGACCCGGCTATGGTGGCAGACATTCTGGCTCGATGATATTGTGTGGGGCTTGGGTTATGACTTCAGTCCCGTTTTTCGGTTCTTGTGTTAGTCTTTTGTCTCTTCTTCAGCTAGAGTCCTTGTTTGTGTTGATGTTTTGTTTTTTTTTTTTTTTTTGATAAGTTTTTTTTTTTTTTTTTTGTGGTCTGGGGGATGTGTTGTGTTGGTGTTGGTTTTTTGCGCTCGGGTGTTTTTGCCCCCATATCTTTTCTGGTCCTTTTTTTTTGTCTGTTTTGTCGGGTCTTGAGGCGAGTGATTTGTTTCTGTTTTCTTGTTCTGTGTTGGTTGTTTTGGTTCCCGTGTTGTTGCGGGCTGTTTCAGGCCTCGCCTAGCGATTGGCCGGCTTGTTTAGCTATTTTTCACAAATTATCGGAAAAAAAAATGGACCCCGTGCTTTAAAGGCTCCCGCCTAAGCTGGGTCTAAGGAGTGGATGTACGAAGCCTTACCCCTTCGGGGTATACTTTGACGATAGGTTGGTCGCCCATTCTGATACTACTCTCGTCCAATCACCCTTAATTTTGAAGTACTGATAGGATTCAGTGTATTAGTGTCTGACAAATGAATCATAGGATACAAAATTCTAGTAGGAAAAAAAAAGAAAAAGATAATAGAAAAGAACTCTATGTCTTTTTTTTTTTTTTTATGTTTTTTGTCACAACCCTACGTCTATATAAGGCACAAAAAAAGGACTCATCACACCTCGGACAGTCACTCCTTTCACTTGCCGAACAGGGTAGAGAGAAGCTGAAATTGAGTTGCGATCAAGCTTCAAATTCTTCGATTTTAGGGTTTAGATCGAGATTATGATGTACAGATTAGGGATTTGCAGAGAAATGAGGGGCAGAGCTCCGCAAACTGCTTTTGATTGGCTCAGATCTTTGAATCTCTCGCGGTAAAATTTCCTTTTTTCTCTTTTTGAACGCGGAAAATGGATGGATTGATTGTTGTTTTGTTTGATTTGTGTACTTTGGCGCCTGGATTTGGATCTTATATGCAGAAGTTCATCTGTGATTGAAATCGGGTTGAAAATTTTAGTATTTCTACCGATCAATTTGATTTTCTTGTTGATTACGGGGAGAGTTTATGGACTTTCAATGTCTATGTGATTATATGGTTTCTGAGATTTCTATGAGCTAGCGGAGTAATTTAGTTCATTTTACCATGTCCTATGATGTGCTAAAGTTGGCATCTTTGGGTAATTCAAAACCACTAGGATCGTGATGACTTTTCGTTTCGCCATCAGAGGATTAAAAAGGGGTTATTTATCACCTTGTGCTTTGTTTACCATGTTAATTTAGTATTTTCACTTTTAACAGTTTCAATTTAGTTCATATCAATTTACATTGCTTCAAGTTACTTCTATGGCGAAATTGAAGTTTAGTTAATGATGACATGCAAGTGACTCAATTGAAAGTGACTTGTGGAAGTGATTTAAACCCACTGGTAACCCGACCATTAAAAATTTAGTCGCAAACTTAATGTCAATTTTGTTGCAGGACTTGATCGATACAATATCATTTGTATACAGACTAAATTGACAAAGTTATATTACAATGACTAAATTGATATAATAAATAAAGTACATGGATCTGTGTTGTAGATAACCCATTAAAATTTGTCACGCATGTCAAGGTCAAGACACTTACTTTTAACTGATCCAGAAAATGACCAAAAACAGAAAAATGGAATCACCATGTAGCTAAACAAAGGCGATTGTATGGTTTTAGTGGTAATAATTGGCAGGAGAAACCAATTGCTTCTATAGTGACCATGTTTTCCATATTTTTCCTAGTGCCTTTCCTTTCATAATTAAAGTATCAAAGCTTTTGTTTCTGACTGCGCTTAACGTTGCTATAGGTATATGAGTTCATTACCTTTCGCCACTCTAGAAGCAGAGAAGGTATCTGGCTCTCAACCTGCTGAAGTACATAATTTGGGTAGGTCTTCCATTTGCATAGAAAATTTTCGTTTTTGGAATAATTTGGCTAGCTGGTTTAACATAGTATCAGTGTCTCTTTGAGTGAGAGGTCTCGAATTTCAAATTCAATTGCATCCACCCTTTTTGCTAATATAATATGACCTTAGCTCAAGATATGATGTAACTTGTACATTGTCCATGTTTTGAGCTCAATGGGTATTCACTTGAAGGGGCATGTGTTGGCATATTAAGCCATTCTTGGACCATGAACCAACATCTTAAGTTTTCAGTGTAGTTAGTTTCTTGACAAATGGAAAGAAAATCTTATTCACAAGTCCATATAGTAGAATGGTAAATTTCTTTTGTCAGTTTAGGTTATCTTTTTGTCAAACTGGGTTGGACATTTTTACCTTGGTCGATTGGATCTTCATTGGAGTCGGAATGAATTGCCATACCTACAGTATACCTAGTCTTACTAGCATTTTTTTGGTTTCCTATGGGGTTCTCCACATTTATTGTAATCTTGGAAGCTTCAATATGTAGCTTTTTTGACCATATAGCTTTCCTACGATTATGGTCTTCATAATTTAGGGTTAGTACATAGGGTTATAGAATCAAATAAAGACTATCACTTAATGTAACAGCTGTTGAAGGATTTTTGCTAGCCGTCACACCGTTATGTAATGACACTTTTGTAATGGTCTTCAAAATGCATATATATTGTATTTATATTTCATTTACTAAAGCATGTTTGTAATTGCATTCACATGTTACAAGTTATCAAGGAGGAATAAATTTAATGATTGCATGGCTATTGACCTACTTTGTAAACTTAATGCTTGAAGGCAATATTCCCTTAAAATGCCCAACACTCATTATTTAATGTCTGCCATATCTTGCTTCTCCAAAACTGTGAGAGTGACCACAAATCAGATTGGATTACATGCACTGGATGATTTGGATTGTTCCAGAGAGACCTAATGGATTTTTCTAGGCTTTCCTCATAACGGATTCAATCTCAAAATCCATGAAGGGGGAGACTCAGTAATTTACTTTGCGATATTTACCCATTAATTGTCATCAAAACTCAGCACTGTTGAAGTAATGGCCATGATTTACAAATAACCACAACTGCTGTGTGCTCTTCTGACTCGAAGTGGGTTCCATTTGAATGAATGGAAGACATATTACTTTGGAAACTTTTTTATTCTTAAAATGTTTTGAACAGGAAATACTTTTTCCTAAAAATTTCTTTTGTTCTCCCATGGAAAACAATTTTATCATATAAATTTATACGGGGTTCACGTTTAACTTATTAAGGTTGAGTGAGCTTGAGGATATGAGATTAAAGCGGCAAAGATTTTCCATCCTTTGAAGGAAAATGTCTTTCCTTTTTCCATCAGGGAGTCAATTTTATCCCATGGAGGAAAATAATTTCTTTTTAGTTCGTTATTGCTAGTTGCTACTCAATTATGGAAAGAAATGATAGAAATAGGATGGGGTAAAGATTTCCCTATGGCAAACAGAGCTACAATCTGCCAAAGAAATGTGTTACTGGGGTGAACTCCAATTTTCAAGTTTCTTTTGTTTTGTGTTGGGGGATGGAGGGCACTATTATTTCAAATATTTGTCCTGGCCTGGTTTGTATAGTGCATCTTTCCTTCCACTTATTATTACAGATGCAGAGCATGATGAATAATGTTTATTTTTTTCATCCTTCAGTACAGGGTAAGTGGGTAGGCTCGTCTCGCTGGAATACCCTTGTCGACCCATTAAATGGTGAGCCCTTCATCAAGGTTGCCGAGGTGGATGAGGGAGGAATAAAGGTCTGTTCTAGATATAGTCCGTAACTCTTTAGGTTCATGTAAACATAGAGCTTTCCTTTAACTTCAAATGAAACTCAATTCTGCTAAAGAGACAAGTTTTCCCGTGCTCATCTGCTTTCTTATGCAGCCGTTTGTGGAGAGCTTATCCAGCTGCCCCAAACATGGTCTACATAACCCGTTTAAGGCACCCGAGAGGTGTGTGTTGCTCTTCTTTCTCTTATGTTGATTATAGCTCACGTTTTAGTTTCTACTTGCACATTATACTATGTCCTGCAAAAATACACTGTGATTGTTCTTTGAACCTTTTAATGCTTGAAAAGTTTGCATCCTGGGCTGTTCCATCTTCAATTTACACATGAGAAGCTGTGGTTTCAGGTATCTTCTATATGGAGAAATCTCTGCAAAAGCTGCTCACATGCTTGCGCAACCTCAGGTGTTGTATCTGAATTATGTTTTGATCTTTTATTCATAATTTGGCAGCTATTACCATTCTTTGGCTTACCTTCCATACTTTCTTTCCCATAATTGCTCTTGAAACAATTTCTAGGTTGCCGATTTCTTTGCAAAGTTAATTCAGAGGGTTTCTCCTAAGAGTTACCAGCAGGCTCAGGGTGAAGTACAAGTCACACAGAAGTTTTTAGAGAATTTCTCAGGTGACCAGGTATTTGGAGAATGTTTTTGACACCGTCTTTCTTTCTTTTTCTCGAGCTTCAAGAGCTTTTTACCATCTGTTTTCTCCTTTTGTAGTGTAATGTTTATCATGGGCAGTGCTCGTTGATTTGAATCTCGTCATGACATAGAGATCCATATCAAAATCTTCCATCCCTGTAGAGTCAGTAATAATAGACGGGCCATGGCTAAATCACATTGAAGTTTTTCCTTCTAATGCTAGTTTTTCTTTATTGGTGAAAAATTCCTGGAGTTCAATCAATCGTGGAAGTGGGAACCATCTTATACTAAGTACATGGAAAATTTAATAAAGCTATGAAATTGTTATGCCCTTCACTGTAATTGATTTTCATCAGTTTTACTATCTTCTTCTGGCAGGTTCGCTTTCTGGCAAGATCTTTTGGAGTTCCTGGGAATCATCTTGGGCAACAAAGTAACGGTTTCCGTTGGCCTTATGGCCCTGTAAGTGCTCTTTTTCGTTGATTTCTCTAGTTAATCACCTTTGTGATCATAAATCTACCAAAACCATAGTTGTTAATGGTTCAGTAGTGAGTCATTGGCCACATTTTTATATATACATTTAAGAACATGAGATTGGTGACAACTTGAAACTCAGCATATTTTCCATTCAATATGGATTTTCATGCCATCCTTGTGAAAACATTGGAATTTTCTTGGTTGTCAATGCCTTCTTTGTGGGTGAGCTTGGTGTCATTGATAAGGTCACTGCATTTACTTGGAGCTTGGAAGTCTCCAGTTGAAGTCTCGTAAACAACCTTTCCATAGAAGTGGGGGCAAGGCTGTGTACATTTGGCCCTGAACCCCCCTTTTGGTGGGAGCCTTTTACAGTGTGCAGCTGATATTTTCTTTATTTTTTTTTTTCCTGCTTTCTCTTGGTGTCTATTTCTATCTTCAGCTACATCTGCAAACTTAACTAGTTGTTTCCATAGGTCGCAATCATCACTCCTTTCAACTTCCCCCTGGAGATTCCAGTTCTACAATTGATGGGTGCCCTTTACATGGGTAACAAGCCTCTTCTCAAAGTTGATAGCAAGGTAAACATCTATTAGTCCTCATGTAAATGCTCCCAACAATGATATCTGCCATTTTCTCGGCTTTAAGTTTGATTGGTTGCTACCGTGCTGTTTAGGTGAGTATAGTCATGGATCAAATGATGCGGTTACTTCATACCTGTGGGTTACCTGTGGAAGATGTTGACTTCATCAACTCTGATGGGAAGGCGATGAACAAGCTACTGACGGAGGTTGTACTTAGGATGCCATTTCATGTTGATTTGACATTTCTTTCTTTCGATTCGTTCTTTAAATAAAAATTCCTTGTTTTCTGGACCTCTTGAACTTGAGTATCCTCATTATAATTTTCGGGTTTTTGTTAAGTATGACCGAATCCAATCACACTTTTAATTGGCTTGTCCCGATGAATTGGGAAATATGGGATGAATGTATTTGTATTATCGATATTAGAAATAAACCTGGCGGGTTGTGAAAATGCGGGTCATTTTCCCCTCTTTTTTGTTAAGAAAATAAATGTTTCTGGATCCATGCAGCCGTTGGTCATAGTAACTGCCGAGTAACTCCAGGATAGTCTTTTTGTACATAAACCCGGGATAAGCCTTGGCTTGAATGTCGTGTGATTCATAGTCCAGAAGATCAAATGTCTGTTGCTGTTGTTTCTTCCTGCCTTCTTACTTGGTTCAGAAACTCTTACAAATGCTTAAACTGAATTATAAACAGAATATGGCCTTTCTGACATCGCTTTTGGGTTTCTTCATGCAGGCAAATCCTCGGATGACCCTTTTCACTGGAAGCTCGAGAGTAGCAGAGAAGTTGGCAGTGGACCTAAAAGGCCGCATCAGGCTGGAGGATGCAGGATTTGATTGGAAGATCCTAGGGCCTGATGTGAAGGAGGTCTATTCCTATCATAATTATTTCAGCCCTCCATTCAGCTCTAATTTACTTGTTTTAGATACAGATACTTGGAAATTGATATATAATTCTTAGACACTTCAAATGCAACTAAATAGAAAATTTTTACGAGTTTCCTAGTCTGAAATCTAGATACCTACTGGGGTCAAAATCTCATACCCGACTTTTGAGTACCATAGGCTCCCATTTGTCCCTATATGTCTCCCTTGTGTAACTCGACGATTTGCTACTCCTACTTTCTGACATCCGTATGTTTTTTATGGCAGGTGGATTATGTTGCATGGGTTTGTGATCAAGATGCGTATGCATGCAGCGGTCAGAAATGCTCTGCTCAATCTGTACTCTTCATGCATGAGGTTAATGGCTAACCTGTTCTACTCATCCTATCACAATTAGACATCGCCTGCTGTTTTATTTGCATTTTTTTCCCTTCGCTCACTTTTTCCAGGTTCTTATAAGGTCTTTTAGAAGTCAAGCATGCAACGAATCTATTTTTAACTTTAACTTTATATGCTGACACAGAACTGGTCGTCAACTCCACTCATTTCCAAAATGAAGGAACTTGCTGGAAGAAGGAAGCTGGAAAATCTTACAGTTGGCCCTGTTCTCACCGTAAGAACTCTTTAAAATAATCCCCTTTTTTCTTTTCTTTCACTTGTTTCTGCACTTCAGAGAATTGATAGGAGGTTACAGCATAATGATTGGTTATAACTCTTAGTCGCCAATCTTTGGCCATTGGAGTACTTGGGTTCGGGTGCTCCTTTTTAAGTTACTTAGAGCATGGATTTCGTGTTCAACAGCAACAAACCCAATGCCCCAAGGTTCCCGCTTGAGCAGGTCGGGGGCGGGGGATGTAGCCTTACCCCTTTAGGGTGCTACCATAAAGAGAGGTGGTGTCCGTGGGCTTCCAACCCTAAAAACAAAATGTGAAAACGAAGTTAAAAATGTGAAAACGAAGTTAAAGTGAAAAGTAAAAAAGTAAAGTAATCAACAAGATAGAGCAACAAGAACGTAACAGGCCAACAAGCTGCCTTACCCCTTCAAGAAAGCGGATTTCGTGTTCAAGTCCTAGAAAAATTCAAAAAAGGGACAATGTAGCAGATTATAGAAAGGGAACTGTTGCTATTAAATCGACATATCTAAAAATGTTATAAAGTTGAAAAAATTGGAAAGATGTAATCCAGAGACTAATCATTATAAATTGAACAGCCTGAATCTCTAAATCATTGTTGGTAAAGTGCCCATTTTCTCTTTTGCTTTTGGATTCCGCACCCTCTTCATACTTATGCAGCATAAGCTGATTTTTAAAATATATAACTTGCTGCTGTTTGTCCGTTATGCACGTTATGTGCGAAGACAAGCCATCTTGATTTAACTGACAATGCTGCAACTTCTAACAGAACCAACTGTTACATAAATGAACTTCCATGCAATAAACATTCCAATTTGAGCATATGTTCCATCAATAGATGGCTTATGAGTCCTTGTGTTTGATATGGCTACAAAACCAGTTCTTTTGTCGCTTCTAGATACTATTTTCCTCAATATCAAGCTGTTGGAAAAACCACACATTCGAGCACAACAGAAATGAATAATCAACAAAAACAACGAAAACAAATACACCAAAATTTACGTGGAAATCCTCTCTCAACTAGAGGGAAAAACCACAAGACCCAAATTGGTGCCTCATCTATTATAAAATTCAAGGAATTACAATCTCTAATCATAACTCCCAAATCCCATATTACAATCTTCAACATCAAACGTGACTATTACACGGTAATTCACCAACCCTCTCACAATATAGTTTTGAATGGCAAGCCACCAACCTTCGCACAATGTAGCTTTGAACGGCAAGCCATTAGCCCTCGCACAATGTAGCTTTGATTGGCCAACTTTTGGATAGAGGAAGTTACAAAAACTGTCAACACTCAATCAAAACACCCAAGCATGACTCTATACTTTGGTGGATCACTCTCATAGCAAAGATAAAAAACTCAAAACTCACACAAACAGAACACTCAACAATCATTTTTCTATCATATTCTCCCCTTGCCCGCGGGGCACCCTTTTACATAACCCACACTTCCTCACATTTTCACTCTCTCATTCTACTACTCACCAACACACTCTATTTGTATGACAAATAAACACAAATTCAAAATTCAGAACTTAAAACATTTTAGGTAAACATCTTTGCCTAGAAGTTAGCAAAAACACAATCTTTCCATTTTCATGTCATGTCTCTCTCACTTTTTCTTTTTCCCTTTTTCCTTCGGTTCTCATTTTTCATTTTCTTTTTCTCTTTTTCTTTTTTAACATTTTTATTTTTACATACATTAAATTTGAGGTCAAAAATATAACAAACACAAGCAACACTTACGTTCCAAGTTGCAACAGTCATTTTGACTGCGTTCAAAATTTGAAAGTTTAATATCCCTTTCAATCCTACTTACAGATGTGATTTGTCTTTTATCTTGCAGTTCACTACTGAAGCTATGCTGGGGCACGTGAATGAACTGCTAAAAATACCAGGTTCAAAATTACTCTTTGGCGGTGAGCCTTTAGAAAACCATAATATACCTAAAGTATATGGTGCGATCAAACCTACTGCCATCTATGTTCCTCTAGAGGAGATGCTGAAGGACAGCAATTTTGAGCTCGTAACCAAAGAAATATTTGGACCGTTCCAGGTGAATCAAGCATTTAAGTTTTGGGTTTTGCATAGAAATCTTCATCGGTTATATAGCTCCACGTTGATGCAGCTTTTTCACTGTGTTAATCTTAATATATATGACTTGCAGGTTGTTACTGAGTATAAAGATAACCAGATACAACTGGTGCTAGATGCCACAGAGAGGATGCATGCTCATTTGACTGCTGCTGTTGTATCAAACGATTTGATGTTTCTGCAGGCAAGTTTCAGGGTCGACTGGATATGTTTTATTTTGTATGTAATTTGAGTACTCAATACAAGTGGCGAAAAATCTCTAGAAACATGGAAACATAATTATTTAATACCACCTTGCTATGATCCAGTGATCTTTCGCCTAGTATATTGGTTGAAAAAGGTACCAATTACATGAAGCACTTTCCTTGAAAAAACGGAGTATCTCCTAATCATGTTCTCTTGTTGATGCCGCTGGAAGGGCAAGAACTGATATGGTGAGAGAGAGAGAGAGAGCACCTATGAGATAACAGCGTATTGTAGGTTAATTGAATTAACAGATCTATCTTGGGTTAGCAAGATTTCGCGTTGCTGTATTTATGAGTTGAAATCATGGAATCAAATAAAGTTTTTACGTAGTATAGCGGTTGTCTTGCAAAAGATTTGGAGATAGCTTTTATGAGATTGATCATTGCATGATTGCTAGTATTTTTGTTCTAGCTTTCAAAATGAAAATGTGTTGCAGTTTACTTATTGAAATATACTAAAAAATATTATCTAAATATTAAAAACTAATAGAAGGGTCTTAAAATTATTAACTATGATCTAAAGATATTCATTCAAAATTTTCCAAACATAAGCCTTGAAAATAGTTAGGTATCCTATATGTATAAATGTCCGCGATATTCCATTTTTCTGACACCCTATGTACTTAATATCTGCAGGAAGTTATCGGGAAGTCAGTAAACGGGACAACATACGCAGGGTTACGTGCCAGAACAACCGGAGCTCCACAAAATCACTGGTAAGGGGAACATACTAATGAAGCTCAAGACTCTTGCAAATATCTGCATGTTCTTAGCAAACTTCTAAATAAATAAATAAATATTATCTATGTTGCAGGTTTGGGCCAGCCGGGGACCCAAGAGGAGCTGGAATAGGTACACCAGAGGCAATCAAGTTAGTATGGTCGTGTCACAGAGAGATCATCTACGACATTGGCCCTGTCCCGAGCCACTGGCAGATCCCACCATCTACTTGAGCCTTTTCTTACATGCCGTTACTGAAACTGAACCCTTAGGTTCGACTGAGCTTATCTTTATGGGTTTTGAGGAAATAAATTAGGTTTTTTTTGGGTAAGTGACGGGCGAACGGGGTTTGATAGAGGTAGAGAGGTGAGATCTCAGGTATTTCCTAGATGGCGATGGACGTTTTTCTGGAGTTGTATTTTGATTAGGCTGACATCAATATCAATATATGTTGCATAAGTTCATAATGGCTAGTGGCGGATTTAAATATTTATTGAAAGGGTGCTTAGTTATATATGCTTGCTTCACTTTTAGCTTATTTGCTGCTTCGTACTCCATTTTGTTGTAAACTCATATTAATTTTTTTGTAGAACGGGGAAAACGTACCCTAATCAGGGATATGGAGTATTATATATATCAAGGGAAAATATAGACATAAAATACTAGAGGGTAAAATATAGAAAATATAAATATACTCTAATACCCCCTAAATCTGAACGTGGGGAACTGACGGACAGAGTGGATCGAAGCTCACGAAAATGAGATGATGAAAGTCCCTTTATGAAGCTGTCAACAATTTGAGATTGTGAGGGAACATAGCGAAGTATAACGTCACCTGCAGCAACCTTTTCCCAATAAAAAAATCAACTGCAAGATGCTTGGTTTGACGATGAAGAACAAGATTAGCAGACAATTAGGAAGCATTAACATTATGATAAAAGATTGTAAGCGGAGTATAAAGAAAAACACCAAGCTCCTTGAGCAGTTAGTTGATGCAACCAATAGGTTTCAGCAACAACATGTGCCACAGAACGATATTCAGACTCAATACTGGATTGAGCAACAGTGTGTTGCTTCCGAGCACTCCAAGAAGTCAAATTTGTCCCAAGAAAAATGGCATAATCAGATGTAGAACGACGAGTGTCTGGACACTGACCCCGATCAGCATCAGTGTAGGCAATTAATGAAGACAATGAAGAAGGTGGCAAATAAAGCTCGAACGAAATATTACCTTTCAGATATCGATAAATGCGCTTCACATGTTGTAAATGAACAGTGGTGGGACAATGCATAAACTGACTAACAACACTGACAAAATGGGCAATCTTTGGTTGAGTCAAAGTCAAATAATATAGGGCACCAACCATATTACAATAAGTAGAAGCATTAGAGAGCAGGTCCCTATCAGTAATACTGGGTAACGACTTAGCTGGTAATGAAGTATTGACTGCTTTGACTTCTGACAATGAAAATTTCACTAAGAGCTCCTCCAAGTATTGTTTCTGAGAAAGATGATAACCAGTCAAGGTGCGAGAAGCCTCTACTCCCAAGAAATAGTGAAGAGAACCCAGATCAGTCATAGCAAATGTGGCGGCAAGTTTTTGAATGAATGATGACAGAAAGTCCACATTACTACTAGTAAGTAGTATATCATCAACATATAAGAGTAACATCATAATGGCACGAGTAGAAGTCAAAATAAATAGACAGGAGTCAGCCCGAGATGCGAAAAAACCCATGCCTAGCAAAAAAGAACTGGGCCTCTGAAACTAGGCCCATGGAGCTTGCTTAAGACCATAGAGAGCACGACCAAGACGACAAACATGATGAGGACGATCGGGATGAACAAAACCAGGAGGTTGCTTCATTTACGCAAGTTTAGACAAATACCCATTCAAAAAAGCATTTTTGATATCGAGTTGACGAACCGGCCAATTATACGAAAGGGCAATGCAAAGCACGAGACAAATAGTGGCGAGTTTAATAAATGGATTGAATGTCTCTGAAAAATCAATACTGGCCTGTTGTCGATAATCCTAAGCAACAAGACGGGCTTTGTAGCGTTCAAGGTTGCCAATTTTCGTTTATACACCCATTTACAACCCAAAATATTGAGAGAGGGAACAAGTTCTCAAGTGCCATTGCGAACCAAGGCATGATATTCCTCAAGCATTGCATCGCACCAATTAGAGTCATGTTTTGCTTCATTATAACCAGTTGGATATGCAGATGTGGTTTGGTGAGTTAAAGAGAAAATAATTTTTGGTTCGTGAACACCAGATTTAAGTCGAGTGACCATGGGATGGCATTTGGGTGCCACAGCATTGGTGTCGGAAGCGAGGATAGCTTCGGCTGTCACTGTAGGCAGTAGGGATGGCAATGGGGCGGGGCGGGCCGGGTACTGGGGGCGCCTCCTCCATACCCATACCCGCCACCCAAATTCTATACCCGTACCCGCCTCATTACCCGCCACGGGTATGAAGTGGGTACCCGTACCCGCCCCGGCGGGTACAAACCCATACCCATTACCTGCCCCATTACCCACGGGTACCCAACGAGTACCCATTACCCGCCCGTACCCACCCCGTACCCGCTCCCCGTACCCACCTTGTTACTTATCCATTGTCCAACTTATTACACATAAAATTCTTTTCTTTTTCCCTTCAATAATAACCATGACTTCATAATTATAAATTGCCTGAGAAATTTATTTTATATAAAATAATACAATGGGGATATGCGGGTACGGGGAAGAGCGGGGCTGATACATGCGGGTACGAGGCAGGTCGCGGCGGGGCGGGGCGCCCCGTACCCGCCCCATACTCGTGACTGGTATTAAAATATATACCCTACCTGTACCCATTACCCGCATCATCTATACCCATATCCGTCCCAAACGGGGCGGATACCCACGAGTAACGGGTTTTACCCGCCCCATTGCCATCCCTAGTAGGCAGGCAGCTGCGCCTGGGGCTGCTGTTGGGTTGCTGCAAATAACTGTTGCTGTCGGCAGTAGTCACAGTAGAACCTGTGGTTGCTGTAGCTTCGAGATGGACGAGCCAGATCAGAAACGTGCCAGACTATTTGGCCAGTGTAAAATATTCGAGGGTGCGTTCGGTATTGTGAAGGAAGGACTAGGTGATGTATGAGGAATGATTGATGAACTTGGAATTTGAATACCATATGTTCTATTAATGGGGAAAAAAACTAAAGAGCGGAGGCAACGGGACCGGATTATTTGAATGACTTGAGCTACGCTTCATAGAAGAGGTGAGACTAGAGTACGGAAAAGAATATTCATTGAAAACCACATGACGACTATTGTAAACCCAACCCATGAATGGATCAAGACAACCATAACCCTTGTAGTTAGGACCATTAACCAAAGAAGACACACTTTTTTGTTCTTGGAGAAAATTTTATGGAAGATTGAGTTGACAAATTCGGGTATCACTAAGATCCAAACACTCGGAAAAAGGAGTAGTCAAGAAGGTTGTGGAATAAAATCTCAAAAGGAGAGCGATTGTTAAGAGTAGGGGTAGGAAGACCTTTTATTAAAAAACAGCGGTGTACGCCGCTTCAACCCAAAACTTAGGGGGAATATGGGCATGAAAAAGAGAATGCGAGCCATTTCACCCAAATGTTGACGTTTGCGGTCGGCCACACTCTTCTTTGTAAAAGGGAGGAAGTTAACATTTCATTTGAGGTGTACTTGTTTCAACATGGATTTTTTCAGTAAAATTCCAATTTTTGTACTTGGATTCGAAGTCAAGTATCCGATATCAAGATGCTTTCGAATTCAAACTAAGATCTAAATGGACAAAAGGCTAAGTAAATGTGTAAAATGTCAAACTAAAGATTAGGCCGAAACAATACCAGTTTGGTCCGGTCATGTCTTGTCTTAAAGAAACATTTTTCCATAAAAGAAATTTGGCCAAACAGGTCCTTAGTCAGATTTTATACCTTCATCACTCTAATTGTAGTCGCGGAGTTCAACTATTTAGGTAATCCTAGTTGGGTTGTATTTTGGATTCGTATAGTATATTATGTTAATTCAGTCCACAAACTTTTACTAGTATTAATTTAGTTTTTATAAAGCTGAAATAGTTCCAGTCAAGTCCAATATTGAAATTAACATTTATTTTTGACAAAATTGTGACTTTTATTAACAATTATGTATATTTTCTATATTAATAAAATTACCATTTGCATATCTTCTCATTAATTTTTAACGATAACTAGTGCGAATGACGTAAATAACGCTTAATATTTTGCTTGTATCAAGATTTAATTGAAATAATCCTTAAAAGGATTTTGATCAAATTCTTTGCCCCCATCACTTCGAAAATAGCAAATTTTCCGTTGTAACGGTGTCTCGGCTTGATTTTAAAATTTTTTGAAGTGGGAGAACACCTCAGATTTTTGTTTCACAGGAAATAACCACGTATACCGACTATAATGGGCCACAGAAATAATCCAATATCGATAACCATGAATAGAAACATCAGTAGAAGACCAAACATCAGAATGTATTAAATATAATGGTGCTTGAGTACAATACATGGACAATTGAAAAGGTAACCTATGCGATTTCCCTAATTGGCAATTAGAACAAAAAGACAATGATTTAGACGAAACAGAAACATGCTTCTTATTTACAAGAGTAGACATAACACGAAGATTAGTATGACCCAACCGACAATGAAGAAGATCACTAGAGACATGCGCAACAACCAAACAAGTATGTAGTGGATAAATTGAGCCATCCATTTTAGCTTTAAGAATTGTGCTCCTCGTTTTGAGGTCCTTAACAGAAAAAAAAGAAGCATCAAAGTCACAATACAATCATTATCCGCACATAAACTACGAACATACAACAAATTATGAGATAAATTTGGCACATGTAAGACATTGCATAATTTAAGCGAGTGATGTGGAGTTTTCAAATCTGCAGAACCAACATTAGTTATATTAAGCAACTCACCCCTACGAACCATTACGTGCTTATGACCGAAATATGGTACCAAATTGCGAATCATACCTTCATTCGGAGTCATGTGTGATGTGGCGCTCAAATTAGGATACCAAGCAGAGTCAGTGCCTTCACCAATAGACATAACCGAGAAGGAGCAAGCCACATCATCAGGAGCAAGTTAAATGGCACTGTAAAGCTGTGTGGACTGATAATAAACAAATTTGACACACGTCCCTAGGTGTACCAAGGATGCCATCATGACTCATAGGCTGTAAAGGAGGACGAGGAGCATAATCTGGAGCAGAACGCACAGTGCCCCCACGAGTGAAATGTCCACGAGTAGTGGTACGTCCTTCACGACCACGATGCGCAGGCCTCGGCCTCCACGATGCGAGTTAGTCCGACCCGCTTGACTCCATGATTAATATGACCACGACCATGACCTCCACCACGGGACGTGGAATCAGAGGCAATAAAGGCGTGAGACTGTTGAACGCCAATAGAAGAGGAGGTCTTTAGAGCAATTTTACTCTCTTTCTAAAACAATTTATTTTCCAAAGTTTCAAATGTCAATTCAGAGCATGTGTTAAAGTATCAACAAATGTCTCAATTCTTCCACTTTATCATACTTGAACATTACCTCTCCGAGCTCCGTCATGTCGGCCCGACCCGCTACTCATTCCGGTGGTTTATTCCTTGCTGGTGGTCCTCTTGTGGGTATGTTTATTCCATGGAGCTCTTGTGGGTCCTCTTTTTATTGGGGTGAGAATGAGGGAAGTTGAGGGAAGTAACCCGTGGGTGATTAAAGTAACTGCCAGAGAAAAGGCTTGGGGCAGCACGACCGAGATCCACACCGGTGGTCGGAGTACCGGTCGTCGGATGTTGACTACTATTCTTGTATTATACTTTGTGTTTGTAAAGATTCTAAGCATATTCTTGTATTTACAATCAATAGGCTAGTATTTAGTATTGTAATTAGTAGTATAGCATTAGTGATAGTGGTAGGTGCATTAACCCCTTTTCTCTTCCTCTCCATAACCGGCCACTTCAATGCAATGGCCTCATGAATGGCTTTTTTTTTGTGTAACTCATGTAATGGTAGTAGAAGGGTTTGGCTCTTCTTAGTTAGATTTTCTTTAGTATAAATAGTTAGTGGTTATAATGTTTATGTCATCAAATAAAAGGTATCATTTTCCATTCCTATTTTTGTGTTCTTAGTTTTTACATGGTATCAGAGCAAGTTACGATCTTGCATTGAAACGGCATCCTTCTTCCTTGTTGGGCCATTACCGAAACACCATTGAGGTGTAGTTTGTGAGTCTTTCTCCTTTTCCTCTTGCTTTTTGTGTTTTGATTTTGTAAAATGGCGGATGTTAACAATACCGAGAACACTCAAGCTAATGTTAACCAAGTTATCATGCCAGCTCCCGCGATAGGGGGAGTTATTGATGTTAACTCACCATTTTACCTACATTCCTTGGATAATCCGGGCCTAGTATTTGTTCAAAACATATTAACAGGACCCAACTATCCTTCTTGGAGAAGGGCTATTGTTAAGGTGTTCAAAGCAAAGAGGAAAATTGGTTTTCTTGATGGTAGCATAGCAAAACCGGATGAAAATTCACCGGATTTCGAAAATTGGAGTGCTTGTGACTCCATGGTTGCTACTTGGCTTTCTAACTCTGTGTCAAAAGAAATTAACGAGAGCATTACCTATTTAGAAACTGCGCATGATATTTGGCTAGACTTGCATGAGAGGTTCTCACAAGGCAACGTTCCTCGTATTTACGAGTTAAAACGTGAGATCAAGCATTTAAAGCAAGAAAATTTGTCGGTTTCAACTTATTTCACTAAGTTGAGGTCCTTATGGGACGAATTATATACTCTTGTTGAGATTCCACCGTGCACTTGTGGGCATGCCAAAGCCTTTTCGCAGATTCGCGATATGGAAAAATTGTTGGATCTTTTAATGGGGCTCGATCCTTCTTTTGTAACTGTTCGTTCTCAACCTATGAACACTAAGACCTTAACATCTGTTGGTAGTGCATACTCGATTTTGTGTCAGGAGGAGAAGCAAGCAAGTGTAGCAGCGGGTTCCGTCATTGCACTAGATGCCACGGTTTTGGCAGCCAAGGCCACGGCTAGTGGCGTGGCTACGTGGGCGGGCAATAATGCCCGACCTACTAACCAGTTTGCATGTGCTCATTGTAAGAAACAGGGCCATTCCAAGGACCGGTGTTTTGAATTAATAGGTTACCCGCTTGGTTGGAGGAACAAAGGACAAGGAAACGTTGCTCGCGGGCCGCTTGCTGCCGCTGCAGAAACAGAAACCGGCCCACTTGGGGATCGTGACAGTCCCATTTCGGGTTTATCCGCTGCGCAATATCAACAACTCATGTCCCTCCTTTGTCCCATGTCGGCTTCTCCTAGTGTTAACCTGACAGGTCAAGTTTTGTCATTTGATGATTGGATAATAGACACAGGTGCCACAGATCATATGGTGTCCTCATTGTCGGTTATGTTTGATGTTGAAATAAACAATTTTATTGGGCCCGTTAAATTGCCTAACGGGACCTCTTTAAGAGTCACCCATATGGGAAAGGTCAAAATCTCAAATAATTTTGTCCTCCGGGATGTACTCTATGTGCCTGGTTTTTGTTATAACTTATTATCAGTGAGCAAACTAACTCAAAATGAAAATTGCACATTAATGTTTCATCGTAATTTTTTTTATATACAGGACCTACGCTCGAAGAGGCTGATTGGAGCGGGTAAGCAGCGAGATGGGCTATACTTGTTGCAAGCACAGTGCGCAGGTCATGCTGCCCATTCGGCCCAAGTGAATAAAAATGCCCTTTTGTGGCATCGACGTCTTGGTCATGTTTCATTTCAGAAGCTATGTGTTTTTCCGAGTTTGAGTGTTAAAAAAACTGATGTTGTTTGTGATGTTTGTCACCGTGCCAAGCAGGCACGTTTACCTTTCCCTTCATCTGTTACTAAGACTCGTGAATGTTTTGATTTAATACATTGTGATATTTGGGGTCCATATCGAATTATGTCCTTAACTGGTGCTTGGTACTTTCTTACTATTGTTGATGACTTTAGTCGGTGTACTTGGGTTTATCTAATGAGAGAAAAATCCCAAGCTCATACGATCCTCATGGATTTCTGTCGTATGGTCAAAACACAATTTGGGTTTCAGGTTAAGCAAATAAGGAGTGACAACGGGCAGAAGTTCAAATACGGGCCGCTTTTGGAGTTCTATGCTAAACACGGGATTCAGTTCCAAACTTCTTTAGTTGGGACACCACAACAAAATGGGCTGGTCGACCGAAAGCACAAACACTTATTAGAAGTGGGGAGAGCACTGCGGTTCCAAGCAGGTTTGCCTAAAAATTTTGGGGTGAGTGCGTTTTAACCGCAGCCTATTTGATAAATTTGACTCCTTCTTCAGTTCTTCAAAACAAAAGCCCGTATGAGTTACTTTTTGGCAAAATACCTGAGTATAGTCATTTGCGTGTGTTTGGGAGTTTGTGTTATTACCATACAAAGGATAGGACGAGTGATAAGTTCGATAACCGAGCTGCTTCAGGTGTTTTTATTGGTTATCCACATGGAAAAAAAGGTTATAAAATTTACAATCGTGAAGAGAAAAGGATTGTGATTTCACGGGATGTTTGTTTTTATGAGGATATTTTTCTGTTTCTACAAACCCAAGATCCTAATAATAAACAAACACATCAAGACCCGGATTCGTTCATTCATGATGTAGGGCCGGCTCGTCAAATGCAGGCCCCAGCACTGCTGCTGGCCGAACAGCCGCCAGCTGAACAACAACTGACTCGACAGTAGCTGACCGAGCAGCAACTAGCAGCTTCTGGTTCGGTTGGCTGGACAGAAGCCGAGGAAGACCTCGGTGCAACACCTGATGCTGCTTCGGAAGAAAATTTGGGTATTACAGATGACCGGGACCGTGAAGAAGAAGCCCCGATAATTAGGAGAAGTACCCGATTACGTTCTGCACCGGCAAAATATCAAGACTATATTTGTGACGCTCCATCTTCTATAGCCCATACTCCTGGTACCACTCCGTCAGCCAATTCTGGTATAGTGTATCCTATTTCAAATTTTACTTCGAATGTGCATTTTTCTAACGCTCACTGTAATTTTTTGAGTGCCATCACATCCTGTGATGAGCCTAAAAACTTTAAACAGGCAGTAGAATACAAACATTGGAGGGACGCGATGGAGAAGGAAATACGAGCCTTGGAAGAGAATAAGACATGGACATTGGAAACTTTGCCGATGGGAAAGAAGGCAATTGACTCCAAGTGGGTATACAAAGTGAAGTACAAATCAGACGGGTCGATAGAACGCTACAAAGCAAGGTTGGTAGCCAAAGGCTACACGCAAGTCGAAGGTATAGACTATCATGATACTTTTGCCCCTGTTGCCAAATTAGTCACTGTTCGATGTATTTTAGCTGTTGCTGTTGCAAGAAATTGGATAATACATTAGTTAGAGGTAAATAACGCATTTTTACATGGGGACTTGGATGAGGAAGTTTATATGAAACTTCCACAAGGGTTTGAACAACAACATAAGGGCAAAGTATGTCGTTTGCGAAAATCTTTATACGGACTCAAACAAGCTTCACGTAATTGGAATCATAAGTTTACTTCAACCTTGCTTAACATTGGATTCGCACAGTCCAGAGCAGATTATTCACTCTTCACGTTTCATCGTGATGGGATTTTTACCGGGATATTAATTTATGTTGATGATGTCATTATCACCGGTAACAATGAAGAACATATTACTAACGTGAAAAAGACCTTGAATACCTCTTTTGGAATTAAAGACCTAGGACCCATCAAATACTTCTTAGGAATCGAGGTTGCTCAGTCCCCTAAAGGGATGGTCTTGAGTCAACGAAAGTATGTGTTGGATATTTTGAATGAGGTTGGCTTGCTAGGGGCTAGACCAGCTCCTACTCCCATAGTACATAATCATGGATTAGCAGATCAGGTGGGGGACAAGGTTGAGGACAACGGTCGGTATAGAAGACTAGTAGGACGACTTCCCTGCTTGACCATAACTAGACTAGATATTAGTTATGCCGTTCACATTTTGAGTCAGTTCATGCATGATCCTCGAGTTCCACATCTTGAGGCTGCAACACGTGTTTTGCGGTATTTGAAAGGGACGCCGGGACAGGGTATATTCTCACCTTTTGAGAATGATCTACGTTTAAGAGCATATTGTGATGCAGACTGGGCGGGGTGTCCAACCACAAGACGTTCCACCACAGGTTTTATTACTTTTTTGGGTGGGTCGCCAATTTCTTGGCGTTCCAAGAAATAGACCGTAGTCGCACGGTCTTCGGCTGAGGCAGAGTATGGATCCATGGCAGCCACGACGAGTGAGCTTGTGTGGTTACGTTACTTGTTGACTGACCTTCTTGTTCCTATGGACTATGCTTCTGTCTTATTTTGTGATAATCAGGCAGCCCTTCATATCGCCTCCAATCCCGTTTTTCATGAAAGGACGAAGCATATTGAAATTGATTGCCATTTCGTTCGAGAAAAGTTATTGTCTAAGCAGATTGCAACCTCCTTTGTTCGGTCAACGGGACAAGTAGCGGACATCTTTACCAAAGGGCTTGGTTCTACAGAGCTTACAACTCTCCTTGGCAAGTTGGGCATCGTAAACTTACATGCTCCAACTTGAGGGGGAGTGTTGAATACTATTCTTGTATTATACTTTGTATTTGTAAAGATTCTAAGCATATTCTTGTATTTACAATTAATAGGCTAGTATTTAGTATTGTAATTAGTAGTATAGCATTAGTGATGGTGGTAGGTGCATTAACCCCTTTTCTCTTCCTCTCCATAACCGGCCACTTCAATGCAATGGCCTCATGACTGGCTTTTTTTTTGTGTAACTCATGTAATGGTAGTAGAAGGGTTTGGCTCTTCTTAGTTAGGTTTTCTTTAGTATAAATAGTTAGTGGTTGTAATGTTTATATCATCAAATAAAAAGTATCATTTTCCATTCCTAATTTTGTGTTCTTAGTTTTTACATCGGAACACCAGGCACATGGCCATAGATGGTTTGGGGGAGAGAGAGAGTCGGTTGCAGTGGGGGTTTGTTGACATTGAAGGTGTAAATTGAGAAATTGGGAGAAGGGAAACAGGGTGGGGCTTCCGGTGAAGGATCGCCGCTGGCGAGGGAGTTGTGGGTGGCGATGTGGTGGCTCCGGTGGTGGTGTTGCTGGTGGTTACCATCGTGGTTTGTTTTGAGGTATTTTAGGTATCTCCTATTCTAATACTATGTAGAATGAGGGAAAACATACCCTGATTAGAAATACATAGTACTATATATATCAAGGAAAAATACAGACATAAAATACTAGAGAACAAAGTATAAAAAATACAAATATACCCTAATATTTTTAAAGTTTCACATTTTATTTTGTCCTTAAAAATGATTTCACTAAAAACAACTATTTTTAAGAAGACAAATAAACAACAGCAACCATCCACTGCCTTGAAAAGGTCCCATCAATGTAGGGTCCGAGGAGTGTAAGATATATGTAGCCTTTTCCTTATGTTGAATATATATATTTTTGAAGAAGTATTGCCAAATAAAATAGAGTCGGTTTCGAAAATAATGCTGAAAAATAAAAAAATACAAAAAATAATGCTGGAAAAAAAATATTTCCATATCTACTGTTAAACCGCTTTTTTTAAAAATGGCTTACTTCACATTAAACCGCGTTTTGTAAACACGGTTTATTCCTAATGAACCGCGTTTAGGACAGTCGGGATCTCCCTCAGCCAGTCCCCCTTAAATTTAATTTATAGTCATATTAGTTACAAGGTGTGAGCACTAATGTCTTGCTAGCCCAATGGTCAGGGCCATTAAATGGCAAATGCTTGACATGGGTTTGATTCCCACTTAATGCAATATTTTTTAATTTGGGAGAAATTTTCTAAACTTTTTCTTAGATGTAATAGTTAAAAACTAAATATGCAATTTTAAAATTATTTTTAAACTCTTACGAGTCACAAATTTGGATTTACCTCTTAAAATTATCTTCTTTTTGTTACATGGATAAATAAAAGTTTAATATATGTGGGAGTCTTTATACAAATATTATAAATGTGGGAGTCTAATTAAAATTCAAATTTCTATAGTACTTTCCTAGTTTGAGTAGATGTGCTTTATTTATTTTTTTGAGTTGTGAAACGATTAAAAAAAATGTTGATTGTGAATTTTTTAATAATTTTTATTATTAAGTTATTATTTTTTATTCAAGCCCCCCTTACTCTAAAATTCTGGATCCACCGCTGCCCCCACTTACAGTTACCACTATGCGTGATGATCATCACATTGATCCCATGTCCCTCTCAATAAAGTTCCAACATCATAAGTGGAGGTGGTAGGAAATCAGACAAAGTTATCCAAAAAAACGCTACTAATTCAGTAGTGGTCAAATAACTCTGACAATAGTACTTGAAAGATCTCCAGCATATAAAGCATAAGAAGGGCGGCAGCGTACGACGTGACCTGCAGTGGGTTAACGAGAAAGAGGCAGAGAGACGGTGAGAGCAGGGGCGAGGGGTATGCGTGAGTGAATGGGTCAGGGTTGTAGATCCTCAGTAAACCGAGTCTAAAGGACTCGGTTTATTTAAGTCTAAACCGCGTCTAAAGGACGCGGTTTATTTAGCATAAACCGCTTCTACAAGACGCGGTTTTATTTGTATAACCTTGTCTCTAAGACGCGGTTTACACGTAAAACGAACGCATTAATTTGACAGTAGATATGGAAATATTTTTTTTCCAGCATTATTTTTTGTATTTTTTTATTTTTCAGCATTATTTTCGGAACCGACTACAAATATTGCACGTAAGTTTCACTTCATAATAGTTAAGAGATTGAGCATCTCCTGCATGTCGTTAGGTCATACAAGATCAAAGACCACTTGATTCTAAAGGGAAAAAAAAATAACATAAGAATTTATTGAGTATAATTTTAATCAAGTTTTATTAAAATCTGAAATTTGCTGAAGTTATTTTAGATCAAATAGAAAGTTAAGTGGGCTTACTAGCAAAAAGAAATTTAAAACACTAAAAAGTTAATTTTAACAAATTAAAAAAAATGGAAAATCAGAGCGGGCTTAAGTTCACACTCAATATCCCTTAGATTCGCATAGTTCGTAGCAATTACTACTTATATGGAAAATGTTTGTGTTCATTAAGGAAATTCTCTTTATCATCTTGTCAACATTATTGAACGAAATCAACTTTACCTCAAACTAAAAGGAAAATATTTTCCTTAACAGAAGGAAAAAAAATGGTTCTTGTATACTTTACTTTGACCTTAACGTAAAGCCGCACATGAGAACTTCTTCGATTAGTCGCATAAATGCTTACTCTCTCTCGACTTTTGTTTTCATCGAAACAAATGTATTTTGTAGAATTCCATGAGTGCGTTCCCTGAAAATTTTGTGGCATTTTTATCTTGTTTGGATGTTCATTTTGCATTCTCCAAATAACTTCTTTTGATTTGTCTCTAGCTTTCCATTTTCCTTGTATTTCACAACCAAACGGAACTGAGAAAGTATGATTGTGGAATAATTGGTACCCCTAATAGGAGCCCTTTCGTATATTTATAATGTTTACATCTCTAGTGGACTACATACATGATAAGCCCAATGGGCCTAATATATACAATTATGACCCTTTATACATTATACTCTAACATCCCCCCTCAACCGAAGCAGGAGATAAACAAATGCAAAGGTTGTGTCTGAATAGAAGGAGGAGTTGCTGTGGCAGATTCTTGGTAAAGATGTCAGCTGTCTGTTGTGATGAAGGAATGTGGAGAACCCGAACAAGACCCATGTGTACGCGCTCTCGGACGAAATGGATATTGATTCAATATGCTTGATGCGAGCGTGCTGCACAAGATTAGTGGACAGGTACATAACCGAGACATTATCACAATAAAGTAAGGTAGCGCGTGGAAGAAGAAGATCAAGCTCACCAAGAAGAGAACAAAGCCAGCAACACTCAAAGACGGCATTTGCTACCGCCCTATACTCGGCCTTGGCGGTGGAGTGAAAAACTGTAGGCTGGCGCTTAGAAGACCAGGAAATGATGTTATCTCTTAGGAAAACACAAAACCCAGAGGTAGAGCGGAGAGTATCAGGACATCCAGCCCAGTTTGCATTAGAGTATGCCACAAGTTGGTCCACACGGGAAGGGGAAATGGTTAATCCATAATTAATGATGCCCTTGATGTACCTGAGAATGCGTTTAACTGCCATCCAATGAGGTAAACGCGGAGCATGCATAAACAAATAGACTTGTTGTACAGCATAAGAGATATCTAGGCGAGTGAAAGTAAGATATTAAAGAGCACCAACTGTGGATCTATATAAGGTAGGGTCGGGCATGAGATCGCCATCATCTATTGAAAGTTTGGACTTGGAATCTATAGGTGTAGCAACGGGCTTGTAGGAGAACATGTTGGTCTTATCAAGCAGATCGTGAGCATACTTTGACTGAGATAAGAAAAGACCATCTGAAGAGTGAGAAATTGAGATCCCAGGAAAATAATTAAGGCAACCCATATCTGTCATGTCGAATTCAGAGCGTAAAGAGCAAAGTAGAGCTTGAAGAAGCATAGCAGAAGATCCAGTAAGAACTATATCATCCACATAGACCAACAGTATAGCCATGTCATTGCCACGATGTAAAACAAATAGTGATGAATCAGATTTACAGCCGGTGAAGCCAAGCGTGTGGAGATAAGTAGCGAAGCGAGTGTACCATACCCTAGGTGCCCGCTTAAGACCATAAAAAGACTTGTTTAACTTGCAAACATGATCAGGGAGTTGAGAATCGATGAAACTAGGAGGTTGCTTCATATAGACCTCTTCATTAAGATATCCATTTAAAAAGGCTTTCTTAACATCAAGCTGATGAATAAGCCATTGGTGAGAAGAAGCTAGGGCTAAAACCGTGCGAACTGTAGCGGGCTTAACAACAGGACTAAAGGTTTCACCAGAGTTAATGCCATACCTATGTGTGAAACCTTGTGCAACCAACTGAGCTTTATATCGTTCAATTTCACTTGTAGAAGTTTGCATAATGCGATAAACACATTTAGAGCCAACAATGTTACCATGAATAGGGGCAGGAATAAGATCCCATGTGTGATTACGAATAAGGGCATTATATTTATCAAGCATTGCGTGCTTCCAATTATCATCTGTAAGAGCCTGTTTATAAGAGAAGGAAACCTCCGGCAACATATTATGAGCAAGCATAGAAGATTTAAGAAGGGGATTCACAGTACCAGCTTTGGAGCGTGTGATCATAGGA
This sequence comes from Simmondsia chinensis, assembly GCA_018398585.1. Classification (NCBI taxonomy): domain Eukaryota; kingdom Viridiplantae; phylum Streptophyta; class Magnoliopsida; order Caryophyllales; family Simmondsiaceae; genus Simmondsia; species Simmondsia chinensis. The sequence goes on from JAGTTD010000011.1 coordinate 27,054,543, forward strand.
TGAAGTGTACGGGAAGCATCCCGAGGTAGGCACGGTGCATCGGTTATGGATGGAACATGAGGGGACCTAGGCATCGCTGTGGTGACCCGTGATGTATCGGGCTCGGCTGCAGCAAGTGGCGAACCGGGCACCATCGTGGTGACCTGTTGCGAGGTGTTTGGCTGCTATGGTCCTAGTACGGCCTACAGAACGGGGGCGGTGCCGGCTAAAGGGGAAGAAGTATGAGGTGATGAGAACACTTGATGGAGACGAGTCATCGTTTCCTGAGAATAGGTACCCAACCTAGCGAAAGGAAAATCTGTTTTGTCAGACACAACGTGCCTCGAAATGATGACTTTGTTAGTAGAAAGATCTAAGCATTTATACCCCTTATAGTTTGGTGGATAGCCCAGGAAAACACATAAAGTAGATTGAGGTGCAGCAGTAGCAGTCAAATTAGGATAGCAGGCACTTCCAAAAACACGAAGGTGAGCATAATCAACCTTTTGTTTATATAAGCATTGATATGGGATCTTTTTCTTAATAGTAGTAGAGGGTAACAAGTTGATAATATGAGTAGCTGCAGAAACAGCCTTAGCCCAATACTCCAAGGGAATACAAGCTTGAAAAAGGAGAGATCGCATCACTTTACCAATAGTTCTGTGCATATGTTCAGCTTTCCCGTTTTGTTGGGATGTATGAGGGCACGAGGCCCGAATAAGAATACCCCGTTGTATAAAGGGCATTAAAATCACGATTAATATATTCAGTCCCATTATCACAATGAATCTGTTTGATTTCCATACCAAATTGATTTAAGATACGCACATAGAATTGAAGAAACAAATCAAACACATCTGATTTAGAACGTATCGGGTAAATCCACACAAAATGAAAATAATCATCCAAAAATAACAAATAATATCTTTAACCACGGAAACTAAGAACATGTGATGTCTATACATCAGAGTAAACAATGTTAAAAGGACACGTAGTACTAGAAACAGACTTCTGAAAAGGTAAACGACTATGCTTGCCTAGTTGGCAAGCATGACACAATCTAGACTCTAAAGGACTGGAATACGAAATAAAATTTTGCTTTACTAATGATGACAAAACTGGCTCTCCTAGATGGCCTGAGCGACGATGCCAAAGAGAAGAGGAGACTCATGAAGCAACGAACGATGTAGTAATGGTAGGTGATCTTGGTACTATAAAGATAGATCCCGGACTAACACAGTGGATGATAGTTGACTTCAGTTTAGGATTCTTGACAGAAAAACCAAAACAGTCAAATTCAAGGAGACAGTTATTATCTGAACAAAATTGACGAACAGAAAGTAAATTTTTAGAGAGACCAGGAACAAAGAGAACTTCGTTCAAAATAAAGCGACCTGCAGAAGTAGATATGAAATAAGACCCAATACCAGAGATAGAAAGACAAGCAACATTACCAACTAAAATTTTATCAGACCCAGTGTATGGAGACAAGGACGTTAGGATGCCTGGATTATTTGTCATGTGAGCGAAGGCCTCGCTATCCATGACCCAAGAGGGATCAAGAGTAGGGATGGAATAATATAGTAGAGAGAACTGACTCGCATCAAAACCTGGATAGAAGCCATAGCCAGTGGTATAAACATTATTTGTAGGATGAAATTATGGATTAAAAACGTTACCACCCGAGGAAGTAGAACCAAAAGGAGGAGGTTGACATTGCGTGTTGAACTGTGGGATAAATGGCATGTATGACATGCCCCTAAAATACGAAGCCCACATATTTTGCATCCACTGATTACCATAACTGCGACCGTCTCTACCTTTACCATTACCATTACCACGACCTCCACAACCACGACCGTTACCACAGCCATTACCATACTAATTTTCATAATTGGACTGCTATTGTTGAGCAGGAAAGGCTATTTGCTGATTTGTTGGTTGCGGATGTGGTGGTGACAGTACGGTTGGTGTGACAGTGACCGGCGGAGGGGCCGGGTGTGCACCCGAGGCCCCGGCTGCGAGAAGAACAGATGAAGAACCTACATTGGCATTCTTAAGATGAGAATCCTCATTCATCAATATAGAACGGGCCTTAATAAAGGATGGAAAGGGAGCACGGGATGTAATAGATGTACAAACAACACTATAATCCTTTTCATCAGAAAGACCATCCACAGCAGCGAGAACACATCAGTGATAGAGGCATTGATAGACTTGAGATTATCAGCCAAAAATTTAATCTTCGTGAGAAAGGCTAACATGGAGAGATTGCCTTTCTTAATATTAGTTAATTCACGTTTAAATTTCAATTGACGTGATTGTGCAAAATCAGTAAAAAGTCGGGTAATAGAACCCTAAAGGGATGCAGCCGTGACATCATCATCAGTATCACACACAACATTAGCAAGATCCGGAGAGATGGTGCCTAGTATCTAGGAAATAAGAAGATTGTCAACCTATCTCCAATAGCGATAGTCGGGATCTGATGTAGTAGGTTGAGAGGAGGTGCCATCAAGGTGATCATCCACAGCATAACCTTTACATGCAGAAAGAAAAGACCGACGCCAAACTAGATATGTAGATGGATCGTTTAGATCTAGGGTTGAAGAAATTTGATGATGAATATTTGAGACACTAAAAGGTGTGGGGAGTGATGGACGGCCAGCAGTTGGTGGCGGCATGGCGTTCGAGGGAGCGATGGTGGAGGAGGTTGCGTCTGCCATTAGAGAGAGGAGGAAGACGACGGGGGCGGTGGTTGAGGGGTAGTGGCGGCACTGGCTTAGGGCTAGGGTTAGGGTTAAAGAAAGGAGAAAACGGCTAGGGTTTGCCTTATTTTTACGAGAGAGCTAGGGTTTGCTATGATACCATGAGAAAGTATGAATGTGGAATAATTGGTACCCCTAGAATAGGAGCCCTCTCATATATTTATAATGTTTATATCCCTAATGGGCTACATACATGATAAGCCCAATAGGCCTAATATACACAATTATGACCTACTATATATTATACTTAAACAGGAACCTCCAAAGAGGATAACTACCATGTCGCATCGTGGCATGGTCCTTTTATGACACGATATGTTTTTTCTATTTCGTTTGTTAATATTGTAAGTTTGTAATGATTCCGAGCCTTGAATTAGAAGACAAAATTGGTTAAATTTTGAGCCCTCCTGATTTTGCCTATTATAAATCCAATGGCGTTCTGGTTGATATCATACAAAAAAAATGACTTCTTTCACTCTTTCAATTTGCTCGTCCTCTTCCCTTTCTCTCAACCACTTCTATGTTTGCATAATATGACTGAGGTAATTGATATGTGTTTTAGTCCATCACTCTAGAATATATTATACTGATAGACATCGTGTTAATCCTAGCGTTTGTCCTATTGTATTGGTGGGAGCATATAGAGGACTTTAAGATAGTAGTTGTGATCAGATAAGCTTTAGTTACTCCTTTCTATATGGTAGAAAGATAACAATTGAAAAATTAACCAAATTAGCAGTCAAAAACCCTTTAGAAGTCCTAAGAGCTTCTCTTACAGAATAGTAATTATTGGATAATCTATTTAAATCATTTAATCACTCTTAGAAAAGGTATGTGATGCAGAAAGAAAATTTGAAAGCCGCCAAAATTGAGAGGATTTTTGTGTTCAAGAAAACTTGAACGAATGAAAAACAACAGCGAAGGACTATTCGTAGCAAAAGCTAACTAAAAGAAACCCAAAATACAAAATTATGCAAACATCACTACTTTAACTGTGAAATATGAAAGCAGCCCAAAACACATCTTAGAGGCCGAATATTTGGGCAAAACAAAGTGATGAAACAAAAAAGTGGCCCAAAACGCATCTTAGAGACCGAATTTGTGTAAAACAAGTGGGGCAAATGACAAAAGTTTCCAACTTTGTATAATTTGGTTTAAGAGTTTCGTTTTGATATATTATGCATCCCATGCGTCCCATAACTCCTTTCGAACCAAAAGTTATGATTGTTTTAAGTCGCAACTGTGGATCAATGCCTCTAACCTGCATGTTTGGGTTTCTGATGATGCAACTATTTCACAAACTCATTGGCTGCTCATCTTACATAGTCAGGAAATAGATGGCTTTTGATGTGACCTCGGAGCTATTTGGCAATTTGGGAAAGGAGATAGTTATGCTTCGCAATTCTTGCACTACACTACGTTCTTTGAACTTTTCTTATATAACATATCCAATATAATGATGAAGTTATCTATTAAAACTCTTGTTCCATATTGGAATGAATGGTCCAGACTTTTTACGGATAGCATATGAGGAAAACCTTATATTCAGTATATTTATCCTAAAATCCAATGTGTTTGACAAGATATCGGACACCCTATGGAGCTAGGATGGACCCCATGGCACATTGATTGCCCTCTGACCTGGTTGAGCTTGGGTGATGAGAGCGGGCATTTTAATTCCACGTTATATGTTTTGCTCAAGTTTGCAACTATTCGTTAGCAGAAAACATGTGAGATAATTCCACTAGTCATTGATAGAGTTAATTCTGTCACAACCATTGCTTATAACTATGTATAAACACACCACTATTCATGAACAATTATAGAACCGTCAAAATTTACTTTTATTCCTATAATTCTTCTATCTATATACATGCCTAAAATTCACAAGAAAAGTCTACTTGATTTTATCTCTTTTGGCTTTCTTTGTTGTTTTATTTTGTCTTATGAAATTTGTTCAAGACTCTCTCATGTCGTAATCATCAAGTTAATATTATCTTTTTATTATCTAATGTTTCTTTTTATGACTCCACCAAAGAACCGTTGCCCACCACCACCACCCCCCACCAGCACACCCACCTTCCCCCCTCTCTCCCCTACCGCCCCACCACCACCAACGAGCACCTGCACCAGCCTCTCACCACCCCCTGACCACCACCTTCACCTCCACCGGCCATCACACCCAGACCTATGACCTCTGAGCACCTCCACCATAGCCCCTAACCACCTCCACCAACACCACCAACAAAACCACTAACCACCACCACCTCACGACCCCCACCCCAAGATAGCCCTAACCACTACCTCCTTGCAGCCGGCCAGCCCAGGTAAGCAGACCCAGGTTCGAATTCTCCTCCAATCTCTTTTATTTTGTGTCCCTTAGTATCATGATATTGCTTGTGCTGTGACTACTTTATCCTGCTATCTTGCGATTCTGTGAGTGTATAACTGTGACTAATGTTGGATAGTTTATGAACTTTACTAGTACTGGAGCTCAACACTTGAGGCCATCTTCAAAGGGGTTGGGGAAGGGACGGAACAACGAACACGGTGACGGGAGCCTATGATTTGGGATATTAAATGTTGGCTCACTAATAAGAAAGAGCTTTGAGGTGACTCAAATGATGATGAGGAGAAAGATTAATATCATGTGCCTTCAAGAGACTAGGTTGGTGGGCACAAACGCAAGGGACATGCTAGGATATAAACTGTGGTATTCGGGCCAAGCTAGGGGGAGGAATGGAGTAGGTATTATAGTGAATAGCTTCTTTAGGGACAAAGCTGCAGGGGTTACTAGGACTAGTGATAGGATCATTGCCATTAGGTTAATTTTAGATAAGGAGATATAGATATTGAACGTCATAAGTGCCTATGCTCCACAGGTTGGGTAGACAGTTCAGGAGAAGGCTAGATTCTAGGAGGACCTAGACCTAACAATGCAAGGCATACCCCAGAACGAACAAGTTATGATTGGAGGTGACTTCAATGGCCATGTGGGAGCAAACACAGAAGGTTATGCATCTCACCATGGAGGCTTTTGTTTTGGAACGAGGAACGACAAGTGTAAATCTCTCTTAGACTTTACCATCACCTATGAATTAACAGTGGCCAACACCTTTTTCAGAAAGAAGGAAGACCACGTCATCACGTATTGAAGCGGTGAAGCAAAGACCCAGATTGACTACATACTACTAAGGAAGAGAATCCAAAAAGATTGCAAGGATTGCAAGGTTATCCCTGGGGAAGACCTCTCAACACAACACAGGCTAGTGTGTGCTGAGGTCAAGGTCCAGAGAAGAGGCAAGAAAACCGTGAAACCATCACAGCCACGCATGCGCTCGAGGGATCTGAAGGGAGAAAAGGCAAGAGCCTTTAAGGAAAGAGTTGAGCCTGAGCTTGGAGGGGAGTGTGAAAGAGATGTAAACCTTTAGTGGAACCAAGTTGCCCAAAAGATTAAAGATATGGCACGTGGCATTGTAGGTGCATCAAAGGGCAGGGCACCAAACAACAGAGAAACTTGGTAGTGGTGTAGGGAGGTCCAACAAACGACTAAGGACAAACAAGATTGCTTCAGAGAGTGGGATCGAAGTGGAGATGAGGAAAAGATACAACAATACAAACAAGCCAAGAAGGAAGCTAAATTAGCAGTAAGAGAAGCACAATCAAAAGCCTTCGAGGATTTCTATAAAAGGATGGACACCGTTGAGGGAGCTAGGGACCTCTATAGAATTGCAAAAGCAAGAGAGAGGAGGACTAGAGAATTGGACTAAGTAAGGTGCATAAAAGGGGCAGATGGACTAGTGCTTGTGGATGAGCAGCAAATTAAAACTAGATGGAAATTCTATTTTCATGAGCTGTTCAATGAAAAGGGTGATACATAGGCATTCATAGGAGAACTACAAACACCGGCGGAACAAGGGACCGACTGCTATTGCACAAGAATTAGACCAGAGGAAGTTAGGGAAGCGTTGAAGAAGATGGGCAGGGGCAAAGTAGTCGGCCCAGACGAAATACTCACTGAGGCACGGAAGTGCACTGGAGAGACGGGTGTCTGGTGGCTGACCAAATTATTTAACCAAATCCTCAAAGGGAAGAAGATGCCAGATGAATGGCGGAAGAGCACATTAGTCCCCATGTATAAGAACTAGGGCGACATTTAGAGTTGTGCCAACTACAGAGGAATCAAACTAATGAGCCACATTATGAAGCTCCGGGAGCGAGTCATAGAAAGAAGGCTACAACAAAGAGCAGGGGTCTCAAAAATTCAATTTGGATTTATGCCAGGCAGGTCAACCACAGAAGCCATTCATCTCTTGAGGAGGTCGATAGAGTACTACAGAGATAGGCAAAAGGACCTCCATATGGTTTTTATTGATTTAGGGAAGGCAAATGATAGAGTATCGAGAAAGCTCCTATGGAGGGTCTTGGAGAGGAAAAGCGTCCCCCAACCCTATATACGAGTCATCAAGGACATGAACGAAGATGCCCAAACCAATGTGTTCACAACGACAGGGGACATGGATGCTTTTCCCATTACCGTTGGGGTACACCAAGGATCAGCCTTAAGCCCCTTTCTGTTCATTTTGGGTATGGAAGAGCTCACAAGGCACATCCAAGGAGATGTGCCTTTGTGCATGCTCTTCGCGGACGATATAGCCCTAGTGGGAGAAACTAGAGAGGAGAAGAATGAGAAACTTGAACTTTGGAGGATGGGCCTAGAATCGAAAGGTCTAAGACTCAGTAGATCTAAGACCGAGTATATGGAACTCAAGTTATGTACCTCAATTGTGCCAAGCACAGAAATCGTCAAGATTAGATCAGAGTGCATACCACAGAAAACATGCTTTAAATACTTGATTTCCATGGTTCAACAAGACGGCGAAGTGGAGGCAGATGTCAACAACAGAATTAAAGTGAGGTGGCATAAATAGAGGATGACCTCTATGATACTGTGCGATAGTAAGTTTCCATTAAAGCTAAAGGTTAAATATTATAAGATAGTAATCAGACCGGCTATGTCCTACGAAGCAGAGTGCTGGCCAGTTAAGTGCCAGCACACGCAGAAGCTAAAAGTGGCCGAGATGAGGATGTTGAGATGGATGTGTGGATACACAAGAAAGGACACGATTAGAAATGACGTTATAAGAAGCAATCTAGGCGTCATCCCGATAGAGGATAAGTTGAGGGAGCAACGTCTGCGGTGGTTTGGGCATGTTAGGAGGAGACCCATCACGGCCCCTGTCAGGAGGTGCCAGCAACTCCATATTATAGATGAGAAATGAGGGAGAGGCTGGCCAAAGAAGAGTTGGGCGAAGACAATTCGACAAGATCTCGCCTATCTCAACCTAAACAAAGTGATGGCCGTAGATAGAGCCCTGTGGAGAATTAATATAGGTGTAACCGATATAGCGGGGTAAGAGCATCGACCACTCATAAGCTAGTTCAAACACCAAGAGGACACTTATACGCCTGGTTGTGACGTAGTTTTGGCGTTTGTTGGCCGCCTAGTGCTCCTAGGGTTGGATGGACACAATCTGGCAGATGGGAAGAGAGGAAGAGGCCGGCCCAGGAAGAGCAAGATGGGGACCCACCACTGCCCCGGTAAGGAGATGCGAACAACTTCATAATATAAACGGGAAGAGAGGACGAGGCTGTCCAAAGAAGTGTTGGAAGAATAGTTGGAAGAAGACAATTAGACATGACCTTGCCTACTTCAACCTCAGTAAAGTGATGGCCCAGCATAGAGCTCAGTTGAGGATTAGCATAGGAGTAGTAGAGGGGTATTCGATTTAGTGGGGTAATATAGAAGCATTGAGCACTCGTCAGTTAGGTACCATGAGGCTGCTTGTATGTTTGTTTGTACACACAGCACCGGCATACATTGGTTGCTTAGTGCTTCTAGGACCTATTACCTTGGGATGTAGTGTTACTCGCTCTCTCTATCTCTCTCTCACTCTCTCTCACTCTCTCTCCCTCCCTCCCTTTCTCTATCTCCGTTTCTTTCTCTATCTACTTTCTTTCACTTGCTTCCCTTCTCTCCCTACGCTCTAGACGCTCATCTCTCTCCACTTTCTCTACATGCTATTTTGCTTTTACCTTTTACATTTACCTTTTACCCTTACCCTTACCCTACCTACTGTGCTTCTATGCGATTCCATGCGTACATGCCTACTTACCTACCTACTTACTTACTTATTTATTTGTCTACTTGCTTACGTGTCTACATGATTACATGCATATATGCTTACTTGTTTAGTATGACCTCTATACTCTACATACTCTACATGCTATTCATAATTATCAGTTATAACTATCAACTATCACATATCAGGTTAGGGGTCATCGGAAACAGTCTCTCGTAAGGGTCTCACCTTGATGGGGTAAGGCTGCGTACATCCTACCCCTCCTAGACCCTACGAAAGTGGGGAGCCATCGAGGCACTGGGATTGTGATTGTTGTTGTTGTTGCTTCTTTTTATGACTAAATCGAGTTGGTCCATTCACATCAAGAAATTTTTTATCTGAAGACATTTTCTTAGCTTATTATGCGATGTTACTTTATCACATTTATTAAATAATTAAACAAATGCTTAAATTTTGTACCTAGCCATTTTCCTAGTATGAAATAAAATGCATCAAGTCCCTATTCTTTGAAATGTAAAGAAAATACTAGGAGCATTAGCGATAGATAATCCATCTTAATGCTGTAGCTCTGACAATAATTAGATAATCCATCTTAATGCTGTAGCTCTGACAATAATATTTCAACTCTTCTCACGCCTGATAGATGATATTCTAATGTTATCAACTAATCTATTACTTGATTCTCTTCATGGGAGACATGATTGATTTGTACTGCGTTGTCATTACTAATTATTTAACAAATGTCAATAATATTTCTAATTTACCATCGACATGTAACATTTATAATGCCTTAACCAGCCCTATCTCCCTTAATAAAAATTTATATGAAATCCATATCCTCCCAATCCTACACAGTCAGAAGTCAGATCTATGTTATTTTTAATGATATGAAGTTATTAACCATAGGCAAAAACATCTCCCTGACCCATGACCCATTTTTCTCTTTGTAATTGAGCAAAAAGCTATAAATATTTGGAAAATATATTCATTTTATATAATAAAAAATTATTAACTTTGAAAAGATAAGGAATTTGATAGCAGTGATATTGATACCTAAAAAAATATATCCAATTTTATATCTAATATTTACCACGAAATATAATTAGCTTATTAGAATATTAAAATATTATTGAAGAAAAAAATTAACATTTTGATTCCCGAGTTTGTATAAGCTGGGCAAGTAAGGGCAGCTAGATTTAATCATGGTGCGTTATGGGGGCCACCATGAAGACCAAGTAACCATCACCGGCCTAAGCGAGATCCACCCATTATCACCAACCTCTATGGCGGAGATCCCGCAATGGGCAAGATATCCCTTGGCGCCATGGGTGCCAGCATCCGAGAACCATCAGGCGAGATCTATCCTTGCCCTCAAGACCATCTTTCCCTCCCCGACTGCCACCATCACTTGAGATCGCCGCCTTTAACCTCCGTTAGGCCAACCACTGTACAACCACCATGTGTTCACCATAATTATCCTGCATTCTTCTTTATTTGAGCTATAAATGAAATGGGGAAGACGATCCTTAGGACACACTTCCTAATACACACGGCCAAAAAGCACCCATATATTGGTCTCATTTTCTTTTTATAGAGCTTGAGTTCGGCTCTCCTTATCAAAAAAAAAAAAACCTACATAAATAAATTTTTGCATATATAAAAGAAAATAATCAGTTGACGGGGTTGGGTTGGGTTGGGTTTTTGGGGGGGGGGGGGGGGGGGGGGGGGGAGCTAAGAACACAAATCATAGTAGGAGGATGTGTGGGTAACAAAGCTTTTACACAGCTGTTAACCTAACAATGGAAGGATGATCTCCATCTATTTCCTTGCATATATTTTGTTGGAAAAATTTCTTACAAACCGGGTAACCGAAAGATCTCAGATCTCGAGGCTGTGTAATCACTTTCCTTAAGACTTATTTTGGCGTGATGAAATAGTCTCAGAGATACAACGACAACCAAATATGATGTGAGAGTCTGTGTAAGAAGGAAAAGAAGAGATATGAATGAGAATGAACTTTCAAGACTCTTTCACAATACTAATGAGAATGAACTTTCAAGACTCTTTCACAATACTTTAGTATAATTTAATACAAGTCTTTCTTACAATTCTTTTCATAATACTCTTCAAACAATAAGGGGCCATATATATAGAAAAACCATATTCAAACACGTCCCAATGTCTATCCAAAACAACCTCCAAAAACTGATTTAACTGCGCTAAGTAATGGTCAAAACAGTCATGTGTGTTAAAGCTGTGTGTTGACACACAGATTAACACACAGCTCACTGTAAAACTGTGTGTCGAAGTGAGTGTTGGCACTCCCATCAACACACAGGGTACTGTAAGATTGTGTGTCAAAGTGAGTGTCGACACTCACTTCAACACACGTAGTTCTGTAGGCCTGTGTGTCGACACACAGATCCCCGAGGACGTTTCTGCAGAGCTGTGTGTCAACACACACAATCCATGTGTCGACACACATCTAAGTCAAGCCCAATACATTCAAAAATAAGTATGAAACACTTCTCAAACACTTCATCAAGTACTTTATTTTGAAAATACATCAATATTCCCCCGCCTTTTTCAAAATATATTCATTCTCATATTACATCATCTCAAAATAATAGGAAGTCTTTTATGCATCAATGAAGGTGTCTTTCGATTGAATCCCCATCTAGTGAAGACACGTCACAATTAATCGGAACAAAAATAGTAGACTGAGCTTTGAACCATAAATTCCATTTGACTAACTGAATACATCTCCACTGTAATACCCTGTCTAATTAAATTAAGGATGTAAGTTTTGAGGACGAAACTTTAATTGAATTGGGCTAGGTATTATAATATAGTTATAATTCACTATTGTTTTAATTCGGCTACAAATAAATAAAATAATGGGCTAATTTTGGAAGAGCCCAGTTGTAATATTAGGATTATAAATTTATATATATAGAAGATGAAAAGGGTTTAAACCCTAGTTTTCGGTCCCTCTTTCCCCTCTTCAATTCAATTCTCTCTCTCTCTCTCTTTTTCAAGAGCCAATCGTCAATTCGATTTTTCACCCTTGTTAGGTTTTTAAAGCTAATTCATAATAGAGATTCGGATATCGAGTTAGAAAATTGCGAAGGTAAGTATACCACTTCCCTTACTTGTTTGTGAATTATAAAAATTATTTTATATGACTTGATATATAAGACTTATGTTTAAGTGATTTAATATTTTGTTAAGACAGGGTCCGGCATATATGTTTCATTGATTATGTGACTACTACTTTTACGATTTGAAATAAATTGATTCATACATTGATTTGATTACAGAATATGTGAATTTTCGTAAGAATTATGTGTTTGAATGATTGCCTATGTACTTCTCTTAGGATTTGAAATTATAGTGATTTATACATTGATTTAATGATGGAGTATGTGAATTATTGAAAGAATCTATATTTGAGATAATGTGGATGAGATTATGGTGAACATGTTGAAGTTATATTGAATTTAACCAATTTAATGAATTCTATAAAGGACTTGTATGATCGACGAATTGAATTCTAAAAAGGCGTGTGTCGCCGACGAATTCAATGCATTCTAAAAAGGCATGTGTCACCGACGAACTGAATGTACTCTAAAAAGGCATGTGTCACTGACGAACTGAATGCATTCTAAAAGAGCGTGTGTCACTCACGAATTTAATGTATTCTAAAAGTGCGTGTGTCGCCAATGAATTAAATGTATTCTAAAAAAGTGTGTGTCGCCAACAAATTGAGTACATTCTAAAAAAGTGTGTCGCTCAACGAATTAAATGCATTCTAAAAGAGCGTGTGTCGCCAACAAATTGAATGCATTCTAAAAGAGCATGTGTTGCTCACGAATTTAATGAACTCTAAAAGGCGTGTGTCGCCGACGAATTGAATGTATTCTAAAAGAGCATGTGTCGCCGACAAATTGAATACAATCGAAAAAAGCTTGTGTCGCTCAAGGAATTAAATGCATTGTAAAAGAGCATGTGTCGCCAATGAATTGAATGCATTCTAAAAGAGTGTGTGTCGCTGACAAATTGAATGCATTCTAAAAGAGCGTGTGTCGTCGACAAATTGAATACATTCTAAAAGAGCGTCTGTCGCTCAACGAATTAAATGCATTCTAAAAGAGCGTGTGTCGCCAACGAATTGAATGCATTGCAAAAGAGCGTGTGTCGCTGACGAATTCAAGGTACATTATGCAAAATCTGATATATGGCCCTGTTGTGGGGTATAATATCGACCGAAATCTCCTATTGATCTGTGAGTTTTAACGATAAACTTTTGTGAAATAAATTTAAATATACTATGATATTTTATGTCTCTTGTGATATGATTATTGAGGATAAATTGGATTTTCTTGCTTACATTGAATTTCTTCCTTTTTATGTTTTAAATAATTTGATCGGTTCGGGTAGGGTATATAGTGTACTTGCTGAGCGTGTTGTTTTCTCACCCAATTCCTTCACTTTCCAGATTAGTAGCTCATGGCAAATTCCCGAAGGTTGAGGAAGATAGAGCGGCTTCTTATTTCGGGAATTAGTTTAATTTCGTAGTTTAGGTATTAAATAAATTTTTGTAGTAGGGTATATTGAGATATTGAAAATTTGACCTTTCATATTATTAGTTTTAAGTCATTAGTGATGATGTATTTGGATTCGATTTTCATATATATTTGGGAACTTTTATGAAAATTTGAGGAATTGTGAATATTAAAGTTTTCAGGCTTCGTATTGTGATTAGGGGGATTCATTATAGTACGGCCGTGTAGCGCTCTTTTGAATTAAGCCTATTCGGTATAATGTTTGGGGGCATTACATCCACACACAAAACTTATTCCCTGCACACATCCTCATCTGATAGATCAACACATTTGTGGCCTTGTGTTCTATACCCTTCATGAGTGTTTCAGAGCCAAACCCTTGTTATTAAATCCCTTCTTTGAAGCGACCAAACTTCACACTCACTTAGGAAGACCCCATTGATCATGTCCCTACAACACGACATTCAATAATAATATCGGGTCCATTAAGAGCATAAGCTCATTCTCTTTATTTCTCTGTCATAGGTTACCAAGCACTTCACAAGCGGGATGCAAATTTCTCTTTTAATGCTTACAGTTACACGGTGTTGGAGAATTTCCCAATAAACCGGGAACCACGTAACCAGAGATCTTAGGTGTCGAGGATGTGTAATCACTTTCCTTAAGATTTATTTCAGCGTACGAAATAGTCTCAGGGATACAATGACAACCAAATAAATGAAGCGAGGATGTATAAGAGGAGGGATAGAAGAGATGTCAATGAGAATGAAGTTTGCAAGCACTTTTCACAACACTTTCTTTTAAGTTCACTCAAGTGTTTCTTGCCATAATTTTCATAATATCATCATCTTTTTAAAACATGAGAATGAAGGGGTTATTTATAATTTTCAAGTGTGTTCTTCAAAGAACTAGGGGGAAAATATATAAGAAAATAATGTTCAGAAGACGTCCCAAACTTATCAAAATCCAACTGCCAAAATCGAAAAAAACCACGTTATTGTAATTATATAAGATCTGTGTGTTGACACACGGGCCCTGTGTGTCGATACACATATACTTCATGTTAGTTCTGTTGGGCTGTGTGTTGACACACTTTATACAAGCCGGTACACTTCAAAATCAGGAATGGGACAAATTTCAAACACTTTATTAAATACTCTATTTTGAAAATACATCAACATTTTCCCACCATTTTCATAATACAATCATTCTCCTATACAACATCTCAAAATTAAAGGAGACCTTATTGTGCATCAATGAGGGTGTCTCTCGATTGAACCCTTTGCTAGTGAAGACACGTTTACAGTTAATTGGATCGAAAATGGCAGACCAAGCTTTGAACCGTACAACTCATTTGACTAACCGAACACATCTTCAAACACAAGGCATACTCCTTGTATACACCCTACAACTCCCAGATCGACACATTTGTGGCTTTGTGTCTTGCACCCTTCGTGAGTGTTTTAAAGCCAAACCCTTAGTCAAAAATTACTCCTTGAAGTGGCCAAACTTCACATTCACTAAGGTGGACCCCATTGATCATATCCCTGCGACGCGACATTCAATAATAATATGAACTCGGGTCCGTTAAGAGCATAAGCTCATCCTCTTAGAATCTCTGACCTAGGTTACCTAGCACTTCACACACGAAATGAAAAATTCTCATTTAGTGCTTGCAGTCACACGAATGACAAATTTCTCTTATTGAACCCGAGACCTAGCATCATACCAGGCGTCGAGTTGAGGTTCTATTCCTCGATAGACATGTTTTCCCTCTTGTGTTTGATACTTTTCTTATTGTCTCTCCAAAAGGACAGAAGTTTGTCTTTAGAGAAGGAAACAACAATAGTGTCATCCATGTTCATGTTTTGTTGTTTAAAATGGTTTAATATTCCTTCTATTTCATGAAATTATTCCATTACCGGACGATTATCAACCATTTTATAACTATTAAATTGACTAACCAAAAACTTCTTACTTGTTGCATCCTGCGCTATATAACGTGCCGCAAGAGCGTCCCATAACTCCTTGGCAGTAGGCATGTTGGAGTAGATGTCAAAGAGGGCATCCATCATGCCATTGAGTCTGTGCCCCCTACAAATGTAGTCGTCAATCTTTCACTTCAAGCGGGCACGTTGCTCGGGTAGTGTCTCCTCCTCATTAGTTGGAAGATCACGAATTGGTGTATTTAGGACATACACCACGTTCAACGTTATTATCAGAAAATGCATCTTCTTTTGCCAGCGGCAAAAGTTACCACCATCAAACAGGTCCAATTTTACAAAGTTGGCTGTCATCTCGCATAGTGAAGAAGCCATCCCAAACCAGAAAGATAAGTCTTAAGATTGTTGGGAAAATTCCTTACAAACCGAGTAACCGAATGATCTTAGGTGTCGAGGCTGTGTAATCACTTTCCTTAAGATTTATTTTGGCGTAACGAAATAGTCTCAGAGATACAACGATAACCAAATATGAAGTGAGAATGTGCGTGAGAAGGAAAAGAAGAGATATGAATGAGAATGAACTTTCGAGACTCTTTCGCAATACTTTCTTATAATTCAATATAAGTTTTTCTTGCAATTCTTTTCATAATACTCTTCAATCAATAAGGGGGCATGTATATAGAAAAACCATATCTAAACACGTCCCAATGTCTATCCAAAACAACGGCCAAAAACCGATTTAACCGCGCAAAGTAACGGTCAAAACTGCCTTGTGTATCGAAATTGTGTGTCGACAAACAGATCAACATACAGCTCACTGTAAAGCTGTGTGTCGAAGTGAGTGCCGACACTCACATCAACACACACGGTACTGCAAGATTGTGTGTCGAAGTGAGTGTCGACAATCACTTCAACACACGCAGTTCTGCAGGCCTGTGTGTTGACACACAAATCCTCGAGGACGTTTCTGCAGAGCTGTGTATCGACACACAACTACATCAACATATTTAACATTATTATTTTTGTTAATTTAAAACTATTTCTATAGTCCAATAATTCATCATATTGATGTCACAAAAAAAAAAAAGAAGTCATCATATTATAAAATTCACAAAATAAGCCATTATATTAAGGGAGTTGCTATTGTAAGAGTAATGATAGTTATAAAATCTTCTTGAAAGTAATGATGTTTCTCTAGGAATAATAATTTTGCTTTAACAATGACATTACTCTAAATTAAGTCCATTTGATAATTTGTTTTGGTAATGTTGGGCAAGGAACAAGGGATAAACACAGATCCTGTTCAAGTGAGGTCATTTGTGAAGATAATAGAGCTGCATGTATAAATAACTGGTTTTTAGAAGATCTGTGCTTAAAAATTTTAAGGCAATTTATCTGTAGATAGGTTCCTAAAGCCTTTTTTTTTTTACTTTCTTTTTCTTTAAAAAAAGGGGGTAAACATGAATTATGAAGGACTTTTTTAGCAAAATGGCACAAAATAAAAAAAATAAGCAATTTGGCATATATTAAAAAATATTTAGTAAAATAACATGCTTTACTATTCACCAGCTGTTGTATACTGTTTGAAATGGATTACAAGGTTTCGAACGTCAAAATTAAAATAATTTAAATTAAAAAATTATTTTATTATTTTTCAATAAGGGTGGTGCAACGAGGCTCCCACTTTTTTATTTATTTATTTTTTATAATTTTGTTATGTATTATATTTTTTAAATTAAAAAAATAATAAAATAATTTTTAATTTAAATTATTTTAATTTTTAATTTTATAATTTAAATCACTAAATATATATATCTTTTAAAAATATATATGTATATTATTATTTGAATCATTAATAAGAAAGATATAAATGAGTAACACACTTAAGTCAAGAGAGAAGGATATATATATTATTAAATAAGGAACACATTTAGGATGGCATTCTAAAGGGGGAAGGTTGCATATATCCACCCCCAAACCCTGCTTACGCATTTGTATATTATTATTTGAGCTATTTTATTAGATACATGTAACTCAAAACAAAAAAAATTATTTCACACTGTTTATAAATTAATATATAATTTTAAAAAAAACCATCAAAAGAAACCCAACAAATATAAATATATATTTGTTATAAACTATGAATCTAATAAAATAACTCAAATAATAATAAATAAAGCATAAACTCGTGAATTTTTTGTTGAAAACATTGCAATCTCCTCATTTATGTTTTCCTTATTAATAGTATTATGATATCATAGTTTCTGTATGACAGCAACAACAATTATACCAGTGCCACAAAAATATTATTTTTTAATTTTAAAAATATAATACTTAAAGAAATTAAAAAAAAAGGTGCCTTGTTGCATGACGTTTGAGACATCGTGCAACAGGTCTTGTATTCTTATAATTTATTTTAAACAGCATGCAATAACTGATAAACAGTAAAGTGTATTATTTTATTAAATATTTTTTAAAAATATGTCAAAATGCTGGATTGTTTTAAATTTTATGCCATTTTGCTAAAAATATGAAGTTTTAGAGCAGATAGGGCTCCTATCATCTGATTGGTCGCTGCCAGTGTATCTAATCTAAAGATCACACTTCTGCAAAAAATTGTCGTCTTTTTCTCAAAACCAGACCAAACCGGCAAAACCCCAACGATCTCCAAGCTTGTATCCATGGCGGCAGCTGTTTCAACGGCTCTATTTTCAAAACTTAACCCCAATACTACACGCTCCACTCCCAGGTTCTCTCAGGTACCCACAAAATCCATGAAAATCCTAGCCATGGCAGCCCAAAAGAAGGTAACTTTCACTCACCCTCTTCATTTCCCGCATCAAAATCATTCTTTTCCTTTACTGGGTACGTCAATTTCAATTGGAATTTTTCTGTGTAATCAACAAAATTCAACGATAATTGAGCAATTAATCCAATTCAGGTGAACAGATACGATCCCAATTGGGAAAAACAGTGGTTCGGAGCAGGAATTTTCTACGAAGGAAGCGAAGAAATGGAAGTAGACGTCTTCAAGAAACTAGAAAAAAGAAAAGTTCTAAGCAATGTGGAGAAATTAGGGTTACTTTCTAAAGCGGAAGAATTAGGGTTTTCATTGAGTTCAATTGAGAAATTGGGGGTTTTCTCGAAGGCGGAGGAGCTAGGGTTACTGAGTTTGGTCGAGAAGGTGGCGAGTTTCTCACCGGCCGCCCTGGCGTCGGCTGCGCTGCCGGTGTTCCTGGCGGCTATTGCGGCGGTGGTATTGATTCCCGATGACTCGGCAGCGTTGGTGGCGGTGCAAGCGGTGGTTGCCGGTGCGCTTGCGGTGGCCGGTGTGGGGTTGTTTGTGGGGTCGGTTGTTTTGGATGGGCTTCAAGAGGCTGACTGATAATGTTAGTAAAATTGTAGTACACATTTAGTATGTGTATTTGTATTTTTTGCTTAAAATTGACATTTATCGATCCTTGTCAAAGGTAAATCACACTATTATTTGTATCATACACGTATTATAAGATATATTTTATTTTTTTATTTTAAAAATAAATGGTATTTGTAATTAAATATTTATATTTTATATTGTACTAAATTTAATAGTTTGACTTTCAAACTATTGAGCTTATCTGCTTATTTACTATGCATTATATTTCTGCCATTAATAATGTAGTTAACATTATTTTTTATTTTTATAAATCAACGAACTTTTGACCCATGTTTCATGTATATAGTTGAATCATACACATATTTATTAGATTTTGATTAATTTTCATACCATATTTGGCTAATTCGGGTTATGATAACTATTAAATTTTTTTTTTTAGTTTTTATCTTCTTTCCTGGTGTCTAAAATATAATTTCACTTCTATAAAATTGAGTTGTGTGTATATTATATTAAAATGTCTATTGAATATGAGTTGATATTTTCAATTATTGAGTGTTGCATCAAATTTTGTTGTAGTTTGTTTGTATAACCTGACCTCATAATTTGTTGTTTAGGCCAAGTAAGGCTCGAAAAAAGTGAAGGTTTGTGGTAAAATGTAGGGTTGTGCCCAATGGGGCCTGTTGCCCGGGAAGGGGGGGTTTCATTTGGGTCAATATATAGTACATATTCAAAGTGATTTATTACCTCAGTTTTATCTGCAAATGTCATATATCATATAGAATAAGGTTTTATTATCAGAAAGTATTAAAAAAAAAGAAGACTTTTTATTATTTTTAAAAATGTCATGTGCTAAAATTAGAGGTGACCACGGGCCAACCTGTGGGCTCAAGCCCTGCACCTGGGCCTTGGCTTGGCCCAATAGGATTGGCCCGGGCCCGGGCCCCTCTTTTATATATATATAATTATTTTGACAAAAAATAATTATAACTTATCAATAAATTATATGACATACAAAATAGTGCCCAATAAAATTATAAATATATTTTACAAAATAAAATATATTATAACTTGTTAAAAAGTGCAACTATAACTATATAAAGTGCCCTATAAATTATAAAAAATAATTTATAAAATAAAATATATTATAATTTGTTAAAAAATATAACCATAATAAAAAAAATTATGCCAAATATATATATTTTTATAAAAAAATATCCCAAATAACCTCCAACGGGCTGAGCTAGGCCCAGACTACCCAACAGAATGGGCCCGTGGTCTGACCCGCTTGGGAGACCTGGCCGACCCGACCGATTCACTAGTCACCTCTAGTTAAAATGAATCATGAAAATAACCTTCTCTTGCATGCGCGCTCTCTCTCTCTATACATTACATTTCATGCGATTGTGCAAGCCCTCGTTACTCTTCGGCTTGTTGAAGAGATTTGTAAAGGAGACATTTCAATTTTCGCTAGGATTCATCAACACCTTCAATCTCCGCTCATAGCAATCATACTCACCGTTCTTAATATTACTTTGTAATCTCTCTTCCTTTGCTTTGATCTTTTTATCAATCCTGTTTCAGGGTTTTTTTGGTTGGGTTCGAAGAGGGGAAGTTAGGCTCAAGTTCCTTGCCGCTTGCTCTATGATTTACCCCATATTTATAGGGGGTGGGAGGAGTGGTCGGTACTTGAGAGGATGGGTGCTATTGGATTAGAGGGGCGGTGCTGGTAAAGGGGGCGATATTAATGAAGGGGGGCGGGTACTAGTGAAAGGACGGTATTGGGGGGGGGGGGGGGGGGGGGGGGGGGGGCGCTTCCGCTTGTGCTAGTGTATGACTTTTGCCGGGTGGTACTGTCTTTATGTTACCTCTACTGTCTTCTGCAATGAGCCATTTTTATATTTATCAATTAGCCCCTCGCTTTGGGGCCAAAGTGCCTTTAGCCGCAAAGCGTTTAGCTATAAATACTTCTCATGGCTTTGTCATTTTCTTCACTAACTCACCAAATCTTCTTTTCATATACCCAAGTCTTTTACGGAGGATGTTACTTGTGAAATTATGTCTTGGCTTCCAGCCAAGTCTCTTTTAAGGTTTTCTTGTGCATCTTCTTAGTTTTATGATTTACTTCCAGATTATGAGTTTGTTGAAAAACAATCTTTCCATACTCTTAGTCGCTGTGCAGATGGGTTTTCGTTACAGCCGGAGAGTGATTTTTCTTGTGATAACTTGGAGGCGTTTTCACCTTCGGGGGACTTTTCCCTCATCATGCTGCCTGAGGTGCTTAAGGTGTTAACTGACAATGTTCGTGTGATTGACGTTCAGGGTGGCTTAGTGTTATGTCGAGACTAGAACCTTTTTCAGTTGTTTGTTTGTAATCCTGCTCTAAGTGTATATCAGTTAGTGGCGTTACCTGAAGATATTTCAACGAGTTATTTAGACTCTCCTTTAAACTTGGTTTTTGGGTGTTTCGATACCGCTTCACACTTTGGATTTTACCTTTTCCTTATGGTGATGGATCTGGCTCATCCTTACAATGGCCCATGGCCTGGCAAATATTAGGTGTACTTTTGGCAAGGTGAATGGAATTTTTGGGGAACCCTTGATGTGTGTCCCCAAAATATTTCATTCGTGGATCATGTTTCTTTGAGTTGAGAACGTTTCTTTTTGTCTGACTGGGGTCACTACTTAGAGGGTATTTACAATTGCCCTTATTTGGTTCGTTGGAATACGAGGACAAGACTTTCGCAGAATGGCCTTCCCGGACCCGGTTTGTGACGATTTGACTTCTTGCTGAGATGCTAAGATCTCTAAATGGTGGGATGTATCAACAGACTCGCCTCTTCTGTGTTTGATCACTCTCCGAAGTCCGGTGTTCACAATTTGGACTTTGTCTGATGTGGAGGATCCTTCCTCTTGGGTAAGACGGTACCGACTATTCATCCGACTGCCTTGGTTTGGCGGTAGATGGGATCCAATTATTACTAGCTTTGCGGTTTCCCGAGAGTATCTGGCGTTTACCGCTCATAATCAAGTGTTTCACTGTGCCCTTCGTGGTGACCTTCGATGTCGCATATCTTTTTTGGGGAGCTAACGGGGTGAGTTCCAGAATCACCTATTTCCATACTCTGGATCTTTGTTTCGCTGTGGAAATGATCTTGTGGTACCGTAGGCTGCTTTCGGGTAGGTTTTTGTAGGAGTGAGAGAGGTTTTGTAGCTTTAATGGCCCTTTTTCGTGTAGTACTATCTTTGGGATGTAAATGCTTTCGGGATGTTTGTTGTAGTTGCGTGTAATCAACAACCTTGCTTTGTAGGTTTACTTCCTTGTAAAGCCGTGCTTGTGTTGTATGTTTGTATGCAGCCGTCTTAAATGTTTGATATCAGATAAGTTTATATAATCATGTACTTTTATTCTAACTGTAGAATGAATTATGATTGCCAACCCCCCATGTTGGATGGGGTGCGAACAACTGCAGGTTCCCCCATTTAGTGGTGGTTTACCGCCAGCCCCAGCGTTAGGTGGGGTACTCATAACCACGGGCTCTCAAGCTGGTGAGAGTTTACCACGCTTGAATACTTCGTGCTCCTGTTTCACTTGGAGCAAAAACAACTGCCAGCCCTCGGTGTTAGAGGGGACACAAATAACCGCAGGCTCCTATCGTTAGGTGAGAGTTTACCGGGCCCGACTACTTCATGCTCCCATTTCACTTGGAGCAAAAACACAACCGCCAGTCCCCAGTGTTAGAGGGGACACAAATAACCGCGCGCTCTCACATTTGGTGAAAGTTTATCGCGCCAGAATACTTCGTGCTCTTATTTCACTTGGAGCAAAACACAATCGCTAGCGCCCAGTGTTAGAAGGGACACAAATAACCGCGGGCTCTCAAGTTTGTTGAGAGTTTACCACACCCGAATACTTCGTGCTCCCATTTCACTTGGAGCAAAAACAACTGCCATCCCCCAGTGTTAGAGGGGACACAAATAACCGCGGGCTCCCACGTTAGGTGAGAGTTTACCGCGTCCAAATACTTCGTGTTCCCATTTCACTTGAAGCAAAACACAACCGTCAGCCCCAGGTGTTAGATGGGGTACAAATAACCACGGGCTCTCGTGTTTGGTGAGAGTTTACCGCGCCCGAATACTTCGTGCTCTTATTTCACTTGGAGCAATACACAATCGCCAGCCCCCGGTGTTAAAAGAGACACAAATAACTGTGGGCTCTCACATTTGGTGAGAGTTTACCACGCCCGAATACTTCGTGCTCCCATTTCACTTGGAGCAAAACTACCGCCAGCCTCCGGTGTTAGAGGGGCCACAAATAACTGCGGGCTCTCAAGTTTGATAAGAGTTTACCGCGCCTGAACACTTCATGCTCCCATTTCACTTGGAGCAAAACACAATCACTAGCCCCCGGTGTTAGAGGGGACACAAATAACCGCGGGCTCTCACGTTAGGTGAGAGTTTACCGCACCCGAATACTTCATGCTCCCATTTCACTTAAAGCAAAAACAACCGCCAGCCCCCGGTGTTAGAGGGGACACAAATAACTGCGAGCTCTCACGTTTGGTGAGAGTTTACTGTGCCCAAATACTTCATGCTCCTATTTCACCTAGAGAAAAAACAACTGCTAGCCCCGGTGTTAGAGGGGACACAAATAACTGCAGGCTCTCACGTTATGTGAGAGTTTACCGCGCCCGAATACTTCGTGCTCCCATTTCACTTAGAGCAAAAACTACCGCGATCCCCCGGTGTTAGAGAGGACACAAATAACCGCGGGCTCTCACGTTAGGTGAGAGTTTAATGCGCTCGAATACTTCGTTCTCCCATTTCACTTGGAGCAAAAACAACTGTCAGCCCCCGGTGTCCAGGGTTGCGTTAATTCAAATCACGAATTATGATGCAAAGTGCCACGTGCAGCTTTCCGCTTACTCCATCCACCTTTCCCTTTTCTTAGGCCTTTAAGACCCCTTGCCGCTTGCGAAAGCCCTAAATCAATTCTTCACCCTTCTCTTTCGCACGATTCTGTCTTCTCTCACATATTTCTTCATTTGCTCTTCTTTCCTCTTTATTTTTGACTTGATTTTTAGGTAATCACTTGTTTTTATATATTTTTGGCTGAAATAAGATTTGATTTTACTTTGTTTGGGTTTCTTTTCTTCATTTTTAGACCTCAATTGCTTCGTTAGGGCTTCCATGGAGGAGCCCGAGGTTTCCCTGGAGGAGCCTAACGAAGACGCCCAGCTTGTGGAGGAATTTATTGCATATTTGGCTAGTGATCCTCTTTTTTGCCCCGTAGAGGCGGGGGTGCTTCCTAATGAGATGGTTTCTCCATCTATTTGTTGGCCTGGTCCCGAGAATGCATCCTCAGTTTTAGAGATGAAAGCCCCTGTCTCGCTGAAAGGGGACCTTGCTGAGCCGTCTAGTATTTGTCAGGGTAAGACTTCCTTTTCTGACTTTCTTCTTCGTTTTAGCGAAATGGCTCCAAAGCGTGCGCACAAGGGTGGCAGACACCAAGGCCGAACCGGAGAGGCATCCTCTGAAGAGGGAATGGCGGTGGAGCCGTTATCTCAGCTGGCTCCTCCCTTTTTAAGATCCCCTGATGAAATAGCTGTATGCGCTCAGTTTCCTGAGGTGGCTTTAGCTCTCCCTTTGGGTTCACTTGTGTCTTCGATGGCCACAACGGAGGGGGTAAAGAGATTTCGTGAGAAATATTATTATCCAAATGATTATGAAATCATGGGCCCGGGGGAGAATGACAATATATTGTATCCTCGTTCTCCCGGATTCTTTTATGTTACCATAGATTCTTTCCCTTTACCGGGCATTCTTGAGTGGGTCTTTAGGTAGTATTCTCTATGTCCTAGTCAGATTAGCCCTAATGGTTTTCGTAACATTTATGGTTATTTGCTTACTTGCTTTGTAGCGGGGCTAACTCCTTCCACTCGTAGTTTTGATTACCTTTTAAGGGCTAAGTATCTTAGGGGGGTAGTTATCTTTGAGGGCAAGACAGGGGTCAAGCTTGTGGAACTTAACCCTTCCAAATTGAATTTCTGGTAAAATAAGTTTGTTTGGGTGAGGCCTCCACTACCTCTTAATATTCTCGTCTATTGGACTGTGTTGAACAAGTGTAACATACCTTCGAAAGATGAACTATCCTCTCTTGACAAGGAGGTGGTTCGGTATTTTGAAAGGGATTTGGGCTCATGGTATCTGGCCACCAAGGAGGTGCTGTCACAGGAGAAGGTATTGGTTACAATTAGTGGTTAGTGGTGAGTGGTTTTTCCAAAGATGAAGGAAATTTTCTTTATTTTGAACTTATTTCATTAATCTCTATCTTGGCCATTTTCCCTTTTTTTCCCCAGGACAAGAGGCTGAGGTAGACATTGTGAGGCTTACCGAGGCCTACTGCGAGGAGTTAAAACAAAAAGAGAAGAGGAGTGAAGCTGGGGACAAGAAGACCACAAGAAAAGGGAAGATGGCCACAGCCGGAAGTAAGGAGGAGCCTCTTAAAAAAGTTACACGGTCTAAAAAGGTTACTGGCAAAGCCCAGGCTGTTGGTGATAGCTCTGCGGCACCTCCTTCTCCGGAAAATGTCCCGGAGGTACCTATTGTTCAGGCTTCTCTTGCTACGGAAAGGATACCGCCGGCCTATAGTGAACAGAGAGTGGGCGTTTCCGTGCCACGATAGGAGGGGGATGTTTTACAAACCATGTCCCAACCGGGGGAAGCAGCGGTGTTTGAACCTTTGGTTGAGGAGAGACCAGAAGCTGCGCCTGAGGCTCTAACTCCTTTGTTAGCAACAGCCGTGGAGGAACCAGCCCCAGCCCTAGCCCCTGCTACATTACCGGGTGTGCAGCCAGTGCCACCAGAAACTCAGCCGCCCAACAAAGAGGTAGAGGTCCCTTTTGAGGGGTCGGGTCACGAAAAGAGGCTTTCAAGTTCACCAGTGGTCTCTACAGAGAGAGCTTCATCTCATGCGGAGGCGTTACCGCGTGTCCTAGCACCTTTAGGGGATGAACTCTTCTTAGGGGCCTCGATATTAATGTAGGGACCATCCTCTAAGGGAGGTGTGGGTAGGTTCCCTCCTGCTTTCCATATTGACCTGTCAACCTCCGAAGACCCCTTCGGTCTTTCTCCTGGGTCACTGCCCCTTCCTTTACAAGGTGGGGTGTCCATGGCGGGTGAGATTCATTTGGAGGTTCAGGCTCTTATTCTCCTCGTGAAGGTGTTAATGTTGTTCAATGCGCTAGCTTAGCCGCTCTCCCTTCAGAAGACCCTTAGATGGTTACTGGGGATACAATTTCTACCTATGCTTTAAAGGTACAGCTCTTCTTGGTTACATTGGTTTACTATTATCTCAAATTTATATGTCAATGTTGTGATTGCAGATCAGCTCCTGGTCCATCGCCATAGCCTTGGGGTGGTTTCGTGAAAGGGAGACGACTATGCAAGAGCTAACGCGGTTGAGGGAGGAGAATAGGATAATGGCGGAGGAGGCAGAGAAAATAAGAAAGGAGAAAGCTAAGGAGAGCAGAACTGTGCTTCGATTTACAGAAGAGAAGGAAGCAGCGGTAGCGGAGGCAAGGTTGATGAGAGAAGAGACGGAGAAGGTGGCGGCAGAGGCCCACAAATTACTTACAGAGAATCAAAGGCTAAAGTAGGACTTGTTGGCTAGCCAAGAACAGTCTGATGAGCTCTGCACTGAGGTAGAGCATTATCAAGCAGAAACATCTAGGGCCGCAGAGAACAATGCGGAGGTCATTTCACAATTTAGAGCAAGCAGTGAATTCCGTGACCTGATGAGTTCTTCTAATTGGCAAGGCTTTACCTCATGTCTTTTAGGGTTCGCTTGCCGCCTAGTTCGTCGTAGCCCTGGCCTCAGCCGTGAACTTCTTCAACAAGTAGCAAACCAATTCCACCAGGATATCATCCGTTCAAGAGGGCGCTTGGAGCATCTGGGGCATTTGGGAGTGGTCCATCTTAGCCGCCAGTCATTTTTGGTTAAAAGACTACATACGTGTAGGTCTCTTCTTTTTGTATGAGCATCTTGTGCTCTTATGGTTCTCCTGGCGTCATTTTGTTTAGTTTACCATGTCAAGGTTATGTCAATGAATATACATTTAGACTTAATTCCTCCTCTCTTTCTTTCTTTTAGTGTTTGCTTTTTTTTTTTTGGTTTTGCTTGTTGCACACGGTACAGCTTGAAAGGTCACGCAATTACACTATAACAAAACGCGTATAACTTCTATTATCAACAGAACACTTACTTAACCGTTTACATAAACTATTGTCTAACAAGACTTGCTTGGAACTTACCTTGCCCTAGTATCGTACAACATACTTTAGTATTATATACATCCCTAAGGTGTGGTTTGCTACATGTAATATCTTTTAAGGTTCCTTATGTTCCAAGCTTGTGGTATCTTAGAACCGTCAATTCTTTCTAGCTTATAAGTTCCATTTCTAAGTTTTCTGGCTAAACGGTAAGGTCCTTCCCAATTTGTTGTGACCTTAACAGCTCCTATGCCTTGCTGAGTGATGCTTGCTCGGCAAAGGACAAGGTCTCCTACTTCTACACTCCTTGGATTCACATGTTGGTTTGTAATACTAGGATATACATTGTTTTTGAGCCACTATATCTAGGGAGTGCCTTCGTTGATTCCCATTCTCAGGGTCACGGTAGTACTGTATGAGGTAGCTAGGCTCTTCTACTTCCACTGGGATTACAGCCTCAATGCCATAAGTTAACATGAATGGAGTTTCCCCTTGTGGCTACTCGATAAATAGTACGATGGGCCCATAGGATGCTGGGTAATTCTTCCTCCAACCTTCCTTCGTTATCATCTAGTCTTCGCCGGAGCCCACTAAGTATTTGCTTGTTTTCCACCCTTGCTTGTCCGTTGCCTTGAGGGTAAGCCACAAATGTGAAGTGAAGGGCAATCTTCATACGTTGACAATACTTGCGGAACC
Source organism: Simmondsia chinensis (assembly GCA_018398585.1). Lineage (NCBI taxonomy): Eukaryota > Viridiplantae > Streptophyta > Magnoliopsida > Caryophyllales > Simmondsiaceae > Simmondsia > Simmondsia chinensis. The sequence goes on from JAGTTD010000011.1 coordinate 27,082,281, forward strand.
GTGGTGAGTCAAATAGCGTCCCATTATTGGTTACAATGGCTCGAGGAATCCCAAAACGAGAAATACTATTTTTCCACAAAAACTGGTGAGTGGCATTATATGTGATTTTAGCTATCGCTTCAGCCTCCACCTATTTGCTGAAATAGTCCACCGCTACTATCAGAAATTTTTTTTTCCTACTGGCTAATGGGAACGGCCCCAAAATGTCCATTCTCCACTGATCAAAGGGTATTGGATCAATAATGGAGTGTAACGGTATTGCCGAGGCATGGATGGACTGTGCGAACCTTAGGCATTTGTCACATTTTTGCACAACGTTCGTCTCCCAATATGAACCCCACAAATGCCTTCGTGAATTTCCCTTAACACATAATTTCCTTCTTCTAAGGTTAAACATCTCAACAACGGATGCGTAAACGACCTCTTGTAGAGCTGTTGGTCAATTATTATGAAACCAGCTGCTTGCCTTCATGCTGCACCTGCATTACGTTTGTGCATGCGTGCCTGTTCAAATATTTGACGTTAGCTTCTAGCACTTGTATATACCCTTTTTGTTGTTCTATCGCATGCTTGGTGCTTGCTACATGGATTAATTCATCCATACGTCGGTTGTTTTCTCGAGATATTCCTTGTATGCTAAAACCTTCTAACTCGGAGATCTTTGTTTTCACTAACTCAAGGTATTGAGCTAAGTGAGGTTCTTTAGCCCCATATTTCCTGATAACCTAATTCATTATCAATTCTAAATCACTCAAGATATCCATACATTTAGCTCCCGTGGCCTTGGTGAAATCAATTCCTAGCAGTAGTGCTTAATACTCGGTTTCGTTGTTAGTGGCTTCAAAGTTTAGCCTTACTGCATATTCTGTGCATTTCAATTCTAGGTTTACTAGTACTATTCTTGTACCATGGCCCTCCTGATTTGCAAATTCGTTCACAAATACCTTCCAAGTGGGCTTTTCTTCATGGAGTGCGGCTGACTCGGGTTTTTCAGAGCTGAAATCACATTCTACTAGGAAGTCTGCTAAGACTTGTGCCTTAATAGCTCTCCAAGGTTGATAATGTATATCATATTCCAAGAGTTCTACTGCCCATCCCAGTATCCTTCCTGAACAATCCAGCTTTGAAAGCAACTTTTTAAATGGGATGCTAGTGAGCATGGTTATAGTATGAGATTGGATATAAGGTCTTAATTAGCGGTAACTCGGCCTAGAGCAGTTTTCTCAATTGTAGGGTACCTTTTTTCTTGGATCCTTGAGAGTCTGACTCACGAAATATACCGAAAGTTGCTGCTCTTGGCAGTCAGCTACCAACACTGCACTTGGAGTGTTTTCAGAACTGACCAAGTAAATATTTAGACTTCGTCTGGTTCAGGTGAGGTAATGATGGAAAGATGTGCTAAGTGTCGTTTTAACTGATCAAAAGCGTGCGCACATTCTTCATTCCAGCAAAATGACTGCTTCTTCCGTAATATTTTGAAGAACGGTAAAGCCCTTTCAGCAGAACGACTGATGAACCGGTTAAGGGAGGCCATACAATTGGCCAATTTCTGGACATCCTTAGGGGAATGAGGGATTGCATTTCGAGGATGGCATGTACTTTCTTGGGGTTTCCTTCGATTCCTTGAGAGCTTACGATAAATCCTAGAAATTTGCCATCCGGAACCACAAACAAGCATTTTTCTAGGTTTAGCTTCATGCGGTATTTTCGAAGTGCCTCTAAGGCTTCTTTTAGATCATAAAGGTGCTCCAGTTTTTGTCTTGATTTAACTATCATATCATCCACATACACTTCCTTGTTGCGCCCAATCTGAGGAGTAAAGACTTTGTTGACCAACCGTTGATAAGTGGCCCCGACGTTCCTTAAGTCCGAACGGCATTACCTTAGCTGTTATGAAAGCGGTTTTTTCTTCATCATGCGGATGCATCTGAATCTGATGGTATCCTGAAATGTATCCATAAAACTGAATAACTCACATCCTGCTGTCGAGTCCACCAATCCGTCTATTTTGGGTAATGGGTATGAATCCTTTGGAGAAGCTTCATTAAGGTCTCTAAAATCCACGCACATTCTTCAGCTTCCGTTTGGCTTTTTTACTAACACCACGTTAGCAAGCCACTCAGGGTATAGTACTTCCCATATGAATCCTGCTCGGGTCAACTTTTGTACTTCGGTCTTGATAGCTTTGTTACATTCCATACAAAAGTTGCACCTCCGTTGTTTAACGGGTGTTTTGTTGGCCCGTATGTTGAGTTGATGGGTAATTATTTCGAGTGGTATTCCTAGCATCTCTTCTGTGTCGAATGCAAAAACATCACGATACTGTCTTAAAAGCTCACCGATCTCTTCTCTTAGGTGTTCAGGAAGTGACGTACCCAATTGAGTGTAGCGTCCCCACTTTAATTCATATTTTTCCAGAAGTGGTGGGACAGGATGTAGGTTCGAAGATAATCCTAGTTCAACCGATTCAGTGGCCATTATTGCTGAGTGGGGAAAGGTATGATAGTATTCAGAGATCAAACCTTGGCTTCCCCAGATCACCATTATGTTCTCGGTATCCACCTCGAATTTCATGGCCAAATGATAGGTGAAGACCACAACTTTTAGGCGGTTCAAGGAGGGTCTTCCTAAAATCACGTTATAGGCGGAGGGCGCCCTTATGACTAAGAACTCAATCTTCATCACACGTTGTTCTTTATAGCTTCGAGAAACCGTGGTTAGTGTTATCTTACCCTGCAGTGTGATGGGAGTCCCTATGAATCCCACAATAGGACACGGTGCTGGGGTAAGAGCAGTGATTGGCATCCCCATCCTAGTATGACGTTACAGGAAGAGTATATCTGTGGAACTACCTTGATCAATCAGTATTATGCGCACAGTATGCTGGCAGATATCAAGAGTAACAACAAGAGGATCTTCTTGACACGCGTCTACCCCTTGAGCGTCTTCTTCAATGAAACTTATGCACCCCGGCTTTTTGTGTGCAATGTTCAACGCTTCTTTGTCTCCTTCTGTTTTCCTCTTATATGGGAAGACGGGATGTTCTCCTGTGACGGTAGCAATTACCTTTGGTGCCGAACTTTCAGGATTTTTGCTACTGTCCTCAATATTCTGAGCCTTCCCCTTTTGTATTCTTTTCGTACTCGCATATTCTTCCCATTTACCTGTGCGCTTGGCCTCTTTTAACCGGTATTCCAAGGTGTAGCATTCTGCCGTATTATGGGTGGATGTCTAATGATAGGAGCACCATTTTGCTTTATCATCTTGAGGCATTATAGCATCAGAGCCTGTAAGCGGTTCCGTTGTCTTTACTTCCAAAAGTGACCAAGGAATTTGTTGCCGATTTTGAGGTCTAAAGGCAGGTGCAGGCTTCCTGGCCGGGCGGGCATTGCCTTGCGGTGGCCTAGAATCGTCTTTTGGTTCTGGGAGTGCCTTCGCTTGGACCCCTTTGGGTCTCAGAGTTATTTGCATAACATCCTTAGCCGAAATATATTTTTTAGCTTTTTGCTATAGTTCATCAAATTTTGAGGGAGGCCCTTTTGCAAGTGCAAATTTGAAGCTGGAATTTTGTAACCCATTGATATAGGCGATAATGGCCGTTTCATCAAATAGGCTTGCAATATCAATCATAGCACGCGTAATCGTGGTACATAGCTTCTTTGGGGTTCGAATTCAAGATGTTGTAACTTGAGAAGATGCACAGTCGTCTTTTTGTTACTAACAAGATGATGTGCAAACCATTCTGAGAGTTCAGAGAAGCTATCCATGGATGAGTTTGGGAGAGATGTGAACCAATTATGTGCCACTCCTTTCAAGGTAGCCTAAAAACATTTCCACCATATGTCCTCTGCCATATCTTATAAATACATTCATGCCATAAACCCAGCTAAATGATCCTTTGGATCCCGAGTACCGTTGAACAGATCAATATTTGAGATCTTTACCTTTCCCGCTGAAGCTGAAAGGATCTGGGATGTGACTCGTGAGTGAATTCCGGGCACAGAGTACCCCTAGCTGGTCTAGAAGTTTTTCTGTTATTCCTTCTAGCGTGATTCTGATAAGTACTTGCTGTAGATGCAATGGTCTCATTAGGACTCTGAGCTTGGGTGTGTTGTGACATCCCCCTTGTAGCTGTGAGCCAACTTGGCTCCGGGATGTACTTTGTATCATTGTTAGGTGTTTGCGCAAAAAGCTGGCGTATCTGTTGTTGAAGTTGATTGAATTGATCTTGGGTTACATAATTTGGGTCATGGTTCCCTCAATTGGGGTTGGTGGATTGACTAGTGTTTGACATGGGAAAAACTTTAATGCCCTTCCCACATAGGGCACCAATTGTTTAGGGTTTTTTTGGTTGGGTTCGAGGAGGGGGAACTAGGCTCGACTTCCTTGCCGTTTGCTCTATGATTTACCCCATATTTGTAGGGGGTGGGAGGAGTGGTCGATACTTGAGAGGATGGGCGCTACTGGATAAGAGGGGCGGTGCTGGTCAAGGGGGCGGTACTGTTGAAGGGGCGGCATGAGTCAAGAGGCCGTATTGGTTGGGGGGGGGGGGGGGGGGGGGGGGGGCACTTCCCCTTGTGCTAGCATATGACTTTTACTGGGTGGTACTGTCTTTATGTTACCTCTACCGTCTTCTAAAATGAACCATTTTTATATTTATCAAATCCCTAGCTAAAATTTCTCTCCAATACCTCTCCAATTTAGTACTCTATAATCTTCTTTTTCATGTGATAATTGATGTTGCTCGATTCAGAAAACACTTCCATTGTTTATTGTTACATAGAAAACGCTAATTTTATGAATGTGTATGTGTCGAAGAAAAAAAGTGTTACATAAGTTGGGCCAAGATCGATAGGTACTCTAATAAAAAAACAGATCAGGCCCAACTCGAGAAGGGGGCTGTTTTGGGAAAAAATGGTCTAGGTTTCCTAATCGTCCCCGAATAACAAAAATTTGTAGGTTCTAAATGAGAGCTGGGCTCAAGCTCTCGCTGGAAAGGTAGCTGCTGGCGTGTTTAACTCAGGCTTCCCTACAAAATGAGCAAGGTCGTAAGAGGGACCCACGGTGGTTTGGACCGCGAGGGACCCCTCCAATGCCTAAGTCAGTAAGAGAAGTGGTAGCAACAATAAGTATGCGTAAAATAAATAATACCTGATAAGGATGGGTGAGCAAGGTGGCAACCGTGACCTGTGAAGAGAAGAGGGCATGTTGGACGATAACCATGGAGGAGCGTGAACAAACCCGGGCCTTAGGAAAGAGAGAGAGACGGGAGGTCTCTTGGGAGAGTATGTGGGGTGTTAGACCCCAAAGGAGAGAGAGGGAGAATATGGGGTGTGTAGAAAGAGAGAGGGGAGGGAGCCTTAGGTGAATAGAGGGAAGGGGTTGGTAGTTATAGAAGAGGGGGTGGTGTTGGGTGAGGTAAGCGGTGAGGTGGCAAGGGTAGTATCAGCATGATGGTCGGACGGTACCGGCAAGGTGGTCGGGGCGGGTACCGACGTGGTGGTCGGGCGGGGGTACCGGCGAGGTGGGGAGAGAGAGGAGAGAACGTGGGAGAGAGGAGAGGGGCGGTACCGACGTGGTGGTGCCGGCGAGGGGGTCAGGTGATACCGGCGAACTGGTCGGAGCGGTACCGGCATGGTGGTTGGGCGGTACCGGCGAGGTGGGGAGAGAGAGAAGAGAACGTGGGAGCGAGGAGAGGGGCAGTACCGGTGTGGTGGTGCCGGCGACGGGGGTCCCGCGGTACTGGCAAGGTAGCTGGGGCGGTACCGGTGTGGTGGTACCGGTGAGGTGGTTGGGCCGGTACCGGCATGGTTGGTGGTGAACGGTAATGGTGGTAAGGGTGGACGGTACCGGCAACGTAGTTGGGGCGGGGTACCGGCGTGGTGGTGGTGGAGGTGAACGGTGAGGTGGTCTGGTGATAGTGAAGGTTACGGGTAAGGTTGGTGGTAAGGGTCATCGGTGAGGTTGAGGAGAGAGAAAGGGATAGGGGTGGGTACCGTGAGTGAGGAGAGAGGAGAGAGAAAATGAAAAAGAGGAAAGAGGAGAGAGAAAACATGGGAGAAGGTAAAGTGAATGCTGGGAGAGAAAAGGGAAAAAAATGGGGTGGTCGGTTTACTTTGGAACATACTCAATGTCACAAGGGCTCCCACTTAAGCGGGGTTTGGGGGGGGAGGAGCGGATGTACGCAGCCTTCCCCCTTCAGGGTATTAGCCCTGAAGAGAGACCGTTTCCGAGTGCCCCCAACTTGAGAGTGAAGACTTCCCAAGAGGTCACCCATCCTGGTACTGCTCTCGGCCCAGCACGCTTAACTTTGGAGTTATAATGGGATCCGATGACATCGTGTTGGTACCCTCTTTGGTCGGTTTATTTTGCATTTTTGTAATTTCGTTATCCAATTTTAACATTAATCTAGTTATTTTTATTCTCAACAGGGTCAAACTCTTTATATATATAAAGATAATGAGTTATATTACAAACCATGTAGTGAAATATGTCATTTCCTATCTCTCCTTACTTTAATCTTTAATTTTTGTATTTTACTAGTTAATTGTTGTCTATTTCAATTTCCGCTTTTATAGTAAAGAGCGGGAGAATGCATTTGATCAGGAAATTGAGATTCCAATATCTTTTGGCGTCTACTTTAATGAGCATCATAGCTAGTTTATTATTAGTAAGTGACAGAAGGCATGAGTTCAACTTCCCGTGAGCAAAAAGTGTTAATGGAATCTGATGTGAAGGTTATTGCATAATGGATTTTGCGATAGCCTCTACACAATTATGTTCTGTCATTGCTTCTGTTCATATTGAACCTCAAGATTTTCCACTAGATAGCCCTATGTCAAAAATGTCATGCTTAAAGTTCCTTGTCAAACTTTGCTACTAGTGGTCTTGTTTTGTGGGTCCTCGGAAACTTCAGGTTGACACCCTGAAGGGAGAAGGTTGCGTATATTTACCCCCCCCCAGACCCCGCTTATGCGGGAACCCTTGAGGCATTGGGATTGTCGTTGTTGTTGGTGGTCTTGTTTTGTCGGCTAAATCAAGTTCATCTCACCTAAGCAAGTTGTTCAAAATATTAACACATCCAACTCACCTACAACTCACATACAACTCACCTACAACTCATTTTCACACCTTTGCTATCATCATGCCTCCTCTATAAATTGAGGGCTTTGCACTTGAAGAAAAAAAAGTGAGCAAGAGAGCCAAAGAAAAAATATTAGCTCTAAGAAATAGGTGTATAAACTGTCACTACCAAAAAATTACAATTGTAGTGCTTGAGGGAGATAGGGTGCATTAAGTAAGAGAGTTTGAGTGATATACAATTATACTCTTATATTCTCAAATTTTCATAGTGGATTTTTGCTCTTGTGTCGCTCGTGGTTTTTTACCTCTATATTGAAGGGTTTTCCACGTAAAATTCTTTGGTCATCTTTCTTAATTTTTTGTATTTTAATCCTTATTTTGTTATCATTATCCATTTTTTATCCTTAATTGGGCCTATTACACTAACAAATTGGTATCAGAGCCCTTTTACAACGTGATGGCAACAACAAAATTTGACATTGAGAAATTTGATGGCAAAATCAGTTTTAGCATGTGGCAAATTCAAATGCTAGTAGTTTTGACACAAGCTGGGGTCAGAAAAGCCGTATCTGATAAAGGAAAAAAGCCAACCACTATGACAGATGAACAATAGGAAGAGCTAGATGAAAAAGCTCTAACTGTTATTCATTTGTGCCTATCAAAAGAGGATTTGCAGGAAGTCAATCATGAGAAATCTACAGCTGAATTGTGGGCCAAATTAAAGTCACTCTACATGACTAAAAATCTCGCGAACCAACTTCGCTTGAAGGAACGGCTCTTTACAATTAGAATGGCAGAAGGTACACCCATTCAGTCTCACCTTAATGAGTTTAATTCCATCATTATTGATTTGCAACACCGTGATGAAAAGGTAAATGATATCAGATAAGGCTGTTCTTTTACTTTGCTCACTGCCTCCCTCATATAGACACTTCAAGGAAATAATGCTTTATGGCAATCATGATACTATTTCCTTTAAAGATGTCAAGTCTAATCTACTCTCCAAAGAGAAGTATGATGAGCATGGTCATCCTAACACGGATGACCAGGCCCAAGGACTTTTTGTTAGAGGGAGATCACAAGAGAAAGGCTCTAACAGTAACATAAATAAACCCAGATCAACGTTGAAAGGCAAGAACGTTAATAAATATTGACGTTATTGTAAGCGGAAAAGCCATGTTATTAATGAATGCTGGAAACTGAAAAATAAGCAAAATAGAGATGACAACCAGAAAATGCCTGGAAAATCTGCCGAAGCTGGAGTTGTAGAGGATAGCTTTGATGGTGATGTCCTCCATGTTACTGATACCGGAACGAGATCAAGTAATGAATGGATTCTTGACTCTGGCTGTTCTTATCACAAGTGTCCTCATAGAGGATGGTTCTCCACTTATGAATATGTTGATTGTGGAGTTGTTCTGATGGGTAATAATGCTCAATGCGAAGTTGTTGGTATTGGAACAGTCAAAATTAGGACTCATGATGGCACTGTCAGAAGCCTTACTAATGTCAGACATATTCCGGATCTGAAGAGAAACCTCATTTCTTTAGGCACCCTTGAGGCCAATGGTTGCAAATATTCAGCTGAAGGTGGAGTCAAGAAGGTAACGAAAGGTGCACTTGTTTTAATGAAGGCTAATCGATCCGGTAATTCATATGTCTTGTAAGGAGCTACTGTGACAGGAATTGCAGTCGTTACTTCATCCTCTTTGTCTGACTCAGACATCACCAAATTGTGGTACATGCGTTTTGGTCACATGAGTGACCGTGTCATGGCTATGTTGAGTAAGCAAGGTCTTCTCAGTGGACAGAGTACCAAAAAAATTGACTTCTGTGAACATTGTGTTTTTGGAAAGCAGAAAAGGGTGAGTTTCAACAAAGGAATACACAGAACTAAAGGTACTCTTGACCATGTCCATTCTGATCTTTGGGGTCCTTCTAGAGTTCCATCTAAAGGAGGAGCTCGATACTTGCTTACTTTTATTAATGATTATTCGAGATTTGTTTGGGTCTATTTTCTGAAGAAAAAGAATGACATTTTTCCGACTTTCAAGAAGTGGAAAGTTATGATTGAAAATCAGATTGGTAAGAAAATCAAGCGTTTCAGAACATATAATGGTTTAGAGTTCTGTTTATCACATTTCAATACTTTCTGCGAAAATGAAGGTATTGTCAGACATCACACAGTGGTGGGTAGACCACAGCAAAATGGCATTGCAGAACGCATGAACATAACTTTACTTGAAAGAGCTCGTTGTATGCTCTCTAATGCTGGTCTGTCAAAGGAATTCCGTGTGGAAGCGGCTTCCACAGCATGCTATTATCGTTAATCGCTCTCCACACTCATCACTCAATTTCAAAACTCCACACGAGATGTGGTCAGGTAACCCTGCTAATTACTCAAATTTAAAAAAATTTAGATGTCCTGGCTATGCACATGTTAATGATGGTAAATTGGAACCACGAGTCAAAAAATGCATTTTCCTTGGGTATACATCTGGGGTGAAAGGATACAGGTTGTGGTGTCCTGATCCTAAATCACCTAAATTTATTACTAGCAGGGAAGTTACTTTTGATGAGTTGTCTATGCTCCAACTGAGGAAAGAATTTTCTTTTTCCTCTCCTATTAATGCAGATAATTTCAAGTACGTTGGCGATAAGGTGGAGTTAGAACTTGATGCTTTTACACAGCTAGATATGTCCTCCTCTTTGAATGAGTCAAGCCTAGATCAGATAGCTTCTGATGATTCTGATCCACAAGAAGCTCCTCAAGATGAAGGATATAGCGTTGCCAAACATAGAGCAAGGAAAGAAATTGTACCACCTGAGCGATATAGGAAACAAATCTTGTTGCTTATGCCCTATCCATCGCCGAGAAAACAGATGAGGGTGGTGAGCCCGTGACTTATTCTGACGTTGTTTCCCATTTAGATTCTGAAAAGTGGATCCTTGTAATGCATGAAGAACTTGAATCTCTTCATCAAAATAAAACTTGAGAACTTATAAAATGTCCCAAAGGACAGAAAATTGTGGGTTGTAAGTGGATCTACAAGAAGAAGGAAGGAACCCTAGGTGTTGAACATGCAAGATATAAGGCACGCTTAGTAGCCAAGGGCTACACACAACAGGAATGTATTGATTATAATGAAGTTTTCTCTCTTGTTGTTAGACACACGTCTATACGTGTACTACTTGCTTTAGTTGCTTTACTTGACCTGGAATTGGAGCAACTAGATGTTAAAACTGTTTTTCTTCATGGTGAGCTTAAAGAAGAGATTTATATGCAGCAGCCCGAAGGTCTTGTTGTTGAAGGTAAAGAAGATCATGTTTGTCGTCTGAAAAGGTCCTTGTAGGGATTGAAGCAGTCTCCCAAACAATGGTATAAAAGGTTTGATTCCTTTATGATTGGGCATGGCTATACCATAAGTCAATATGACAACTATGTTTATCACAGGAAACTTTCCGATGGGTCTTTTGTCTATCTGTTGCTTTATGTAGACTATATGTTAATTGCAGCTCGTGATAAATCTGCAATTAACGACTTGATGGCCCTACTCAAAACTGAGTTTGAGATGAAAGATCTTGGTGCAGCAAAGAAAGTTCTTGGTATGGAAATTCAAAGAGACTGGCATATTGGAAAATAGCTTTTGAATCAAGGCAGTTATATCGAGAAAATTTTGCAGTGCTTCAACATGCAGAATTGCAAGCTGATTAACACTCCATTACCTGCACATTTCAGATTGTCAGCTGACCTTTCGCCAAATACAGAGGAAGAAATTGAGTACATGTCACATGTACCATACTCTAGTGCAGTTGGTAGCCTCATGTATGCAATGGTATGTACTAGACCAGATCTTTCACATGCTGTAAGTGTTGTCAGCAGATATATGAACAATCCTAGTAAAGAACACTGTCAAGCTGCGAAATGGATATTTCGATATTTGAAAGGCACTGCAAATGCCAGTCTTGTGTTTGACAAGAACAAGATGACACATAGCAACATAATTGGCTATGTAGATTCTGATTATGGAGATGATTTGGATAGAAGAAGGTCTCTTTCTGGTTACATCTTTACCCTTGGTAATTCTACTATTAGTTGGAAAGCTAGTTTACAGTCTATTGTAGCTTTGTCTACTACTAAAGCAGTATATATTGCTGCTACAGAAGGTGTCAAAGAAGCTATTTGGTTGCGAGGCTTGGTAACTGATCTTGGCCTTTCGCAAGATGTCATAGTTGTTTATTGCGATAGCCAAAGTGCTATTCATTTGACCAAGAATCAGATGTACCATGAAAGGACGAAGCATATCAATATAAAGCGTCACTTTATCCATGATGTTGTAACTGGTGATGAAATTACTATGAAGAAAATTGCTACAACACATAATCCTGCAGATATGCTGACAAAACCTGTTCCTGTATCCAAGTTCAAACACTGTTTGGACTTGGTTGGTCTTCGCAACAGTTAGATGTTGCCCTTAAGGGCTTATTGGTGACAAAGGAGTATTCCATGAATTTGAGCCAAGGTGGAGATTTGTTGATATTTGCCTCTCATTCATTGAACCCCAAGATTATCCACTAGATGGCCCCAAGTCAAAAATATCATGCTTCAAGTTTGCTACTAGTGGTCTTGTTTTGTGGGCTAAATCAAGTTCATCTCACCTAAGCAAGTGGTTCAAAATATTAACACATCCAACTCACCTACAACTCACATACAACTCACCTACAACTCATTTTCACACCTTTGCTATCATAATGCCTCCTCTATAAATTGAGGGCTTTGCACTTGAAGAAAAAAAGTGAGCAAGAGAGCCAAAGAAAAAATATTAGCTCTAACAAATAGGAGTGTAAAGTTGCACTACCACAAAGTTACAATTGTAGTGCTTGAGGGAGATAGGGTGTATTAAGTAAGGGAGTGTGAGTGATACACAATTATACTCTTATATTCTCAATTTTTCATAGTGTATTTTTGGTCTTGTGTTGCTAGTGGTTTTTTACCTCTATACTGGAGGGTTTTCCATGTAAAATTCTTTGTGTCGTCTTTCTTAATTTCTTGTACTTTAATCCTTATTTTGTTGTCGTTATCCATTTTTTATCCTTAATTGGGCTATTACGCTATCAATTTTCATAATGTATATGTATTGTATTTTATGTATAAGAACACAACAAAGCGTGTTAAATGCTGAAATCTATCAAGGGAATATTAAAATTATTGATTGTATTATGTTATTTCTCGAGTTTTTAGTTTGGATTCAGAAACAGGGGTCCTTGGTGGAAAAATACTTGTTAAAGGCTTCTGTCTCTCTGTGGCTTTTTGAGTGTAACCCCCTCTTTTTGGCAGCTAGTTTTTTAGCGTGGGCATGTAAATATATACTTAAAGGCTTCGACCTTCGTGTCAGTGAAAAAATACATGTAACTTCCATTGTGAGATCTAGTCAAGCTTTCTACCTCCCTTTGTGGTTTTTCCCTCATTTGAAGGTTCGCCATGTATATATTAGTGTCTTTGTTTCTCTTCTTCCCTTCTCTTCGCATTGTAAGTTCAGGTCTTGTTTTGGTATTTAAATCGAACCTAGTTGTTGAGGGATTTTGCATAGCAAATTGAATATAAATTTTTGCGCATGTAAGACTTAAGAGCAACTTACGCTCCCTAAGAAAACCAATGTAATCTGCCGCAATGCATTATATAGTGTCCATTACACTCTATTTGTGACATTGCACTTGCGAAAATGAACCGCAAATTGATTCTTTATATTCATACATATATAGGCCTAATCTTAAAAGGAATGGGTTTTGAATTCTAAAGATGTGCCATAAGTAGAATTGTTTTTAGCTTAAACGGCCTCTTCTGTTTGGTTTATGTCTGTGTCGGTAATTTTATGTGTGGTTGGATATACTCGATGACTCATGTATTGTTAGAACAAATCTGAAAAATTACTTGCAAAATCCTTGCAAACGGGTAACCAGAAGATCTCAGGTGTTGAGGCTATGTAATCACTTTCCTTAAGGCTTATTTCGGTGTACGAAATATCTTCAGGGATACAACAACAACCAAATATGGAGTGAAGATGTGTAACGGGAGAGATTGACAAAGATGTAGAGAGATTGATTAAGTTTAACAATCAAACACTTGGATTGCACCAGAAACTTAAGAACACTTGCTGTTGTTCTTCTTTTTATCATCTATCATCCAAAATGGGATCTGGGCAATATGTATAACAATCATGAGAAGAGACGTCCCTTCAAAACAAGTAAAAAGAGCCACACTGTTTCGGAAAAAAATCGCATGAAATTGCCAGAAAAACTGACATCTGTGTGTCGACACACAGCTCACTGCTAGATTGTGTGTCGACACACAACATCCTGTCGTGCGCTTCTATAAGGTTGTGTGTCGACACACGGGCCATGTGTGTCGACACACACCTATTCCCCAACGGTACTATTGGATTGTGTGTCGACACACATGTAAAACATTGATTAGTATATGTAAGATGTGTATGAGATAGTCCCAGTATGTATTTAAGTGCTTAAAACATATAAGGGATTGTGTGTCGACACACATGGCCCATGTGTCGACGCACATGGCCCATGTGTCGACGCACATCCCTTATATGTTTTAAGCACTTAAATACATACTGGGACTATCTCATACACATCTTACATATACTAATCAATGTTTTACATAATTACCAATACACATTTTGAAAATACACCAACAATCCCCCACCATTTTCAAAATACAATCAATCTCAATATGACATCTCGAATAAAGGACGCCACATTGTGCATCAACGTGGGTGTCTCCCGATTGAACCCCCGGCTAGTGAAAGGACCATACAGTTAATCGGATCGAAAATGGTAGACCAAGCTATGAACCATACAACCCATTTGACTAACCGACTATCCAATCCCCGTACACACCCTACATCTCCCAGATCGACACATTTGGGGCCTTGTTTCTTGTACCCTTCGTGAGTGTTTCATGGCCAAACCCTTAGTCAAAAATCACCCCTTTGAAGTGGCCAAACTTCAACACACACTAAGGTGGACCTCATTGATCATGTCCCTGCGACGCGATATTCAATAAGTTCTAGTACCGGGTCCATTAAGAGAATATGCTCATCCTTTTAGAATCTCTGACGCAGGTATCAAGCACTTCACACTCGGGATGGTAATTCTCAATTTGTGCTTGCAATCACACAGATGACAAGTCTCTCTCATTGAACCCGAGACCTAGTGTTATACTAGGCGTTGAGTTGAGGGCCTATCATGGGTGACTAAAAATGACAGGTTTCACACCAATCCCTTCACTTGTTTTCAGAACCAAGTCTCTAGTTAGACCTTTTGTAAACGGATCCGCTAGATTCTGACTGGTCCTTATGAAGTCCACAGTGATGACACCCTCTCAAATGAGGTGCCTCACCATACTATGTCTTACACCAATGTGTCTGGACTTCCCATTGTATACCTCACTGTATGCTTTAGATAGCATAGCCTGACTATCACAATGGATAGATATCGGTGAGATCGGCTTAGGCCACAAAGGTATCTCATACAAGAGATTCTTTAACCACTCGGCTTCCTTAGCCGCAGACGCGAGAGCTATAAACTCCGTTGCCATAGTTGAATCAGTTATTCAAGGTTGTTTCTTGGAACCCTAAGAAATCGCACCCCTACCAAGCAGGAATACCCACCCTCTTATGGATGCATAATCCTCCACATCAGAGATCCAACTTGCATTAGAGTATCCCTCCAAAATTGGAGGATACCCGACATAAGAAAGACCATAACCCATAGTCTTCTTGAGATACTTTAGTACACGATCCACAGCTTTCCAATGGCTCTTACTTGGATTGCTAGTATATCTACTTAGCTTTCCAACCGCAAAGGCCATATCGGGCCTTGTGCTTGTCATGGCATACATAAGACTACCAATGACCTGGGCATATCTCAGTTGTGACACTGGAGCGCCCTCATTCAGTACTAGTTTCACACTAGGGTCCAACGGAGCGGACGCCGGTGCACACTTATCAAAATGGAATCTTTTCAACACATTTTCAACGCAGTGAGACTATGTTAAGGAAATGGAATCACCACTCCTTACAATTCTAATACCGAGGATCACCTCCTCCTCACCCATGTCTTTTATAGAAAAGTTTTTAGAGAGAAACCGTTTGGTTCTCTCTACTTGTTCCACATCAGTACCGAATATCAGCATGTCATTGACATACAAACATATAATGACCCCTTTGCCATTATCAAACTTGCTATATACACATTTATCCAATTCATATATAACGAATCTGTTGCTAAGAACAACTTGATCAAATTTCTGATGCCATTGCTTCGGGGCTTGCTTCAGCCCATACAGAGAATGTATGAGTTTACACACTTTTCTCTCTTGGCCTGGAACAACAAACCATTCCGATTGTTCCATGTGCACTTCCTCCTCTAGCTCACCATTCAGGAATGCCATTTTGACATCCATTTGGTGTATCACTAGTTTATAAATAGAGACAAGGGCAATCAATACCCTTATCATCGATATTCATGCCACGGGGGCATATGTATCAAAGTAGTCCAACCCATGCTTTTAGGTGAACCCTTTAGCCACCAATCGGGCCTTAAACTTGTCAATCGTTCCATCGAATTTCATCTTCTTTTTGAAGATCCATTTACACCCGATGGGCTTACTTCCTTGTGGAAGGTCCACTAGGATCTAGGTATTATTACCTAAGATAGAATCCATCCCATCATCACATCCTCTTTCCAATACGAAGCATCATGAGACCTCATTGCCTTGTTAAACGTCATGGGATCAGCTTCCATGACACAACAATATGGAGCCACTTGGTCCATATCGTTCTTCCAACCTTCTACCAAAAATGTGTAGAAGTTCAAATTGAAAGATTTCTCTTTCCTTGCTTTCTTACTCCTTCGGAGTTCTAGAGCAATTTCAGGGACATCTTCCCTCTCATGACAAACATCGTCTTATGACACTTGAGTGCCACTTTCAATCGGTACATTGTCCCTTGATCTAGGGATAGAGGTAAACCGATTCTCATCAAATATCGCGTCTCTCGATTCTATTATCGTATTCACATTGATATAATCATTAGGTTTGATTACATAGAACCGATATGCCTTGCTATGACACGCATAACCCACAAAGATGCAATCAATGCCTCTTTCACCTAACTTTTTACGTTTAGGTTCAGGGACTGCCTTACACCCCCACACTTTCAGATAAGTCAGATTAGGGGCTCGTTTGTTCCACAATTCATATGGAATTATCTTATTTCTCTTGTTTGGAACTCTATTTAATATATAACAGGCTGTTAACATAGCCTCACCCCAAAACCCATCACTGAGACCGGCATAAGATAACATGGAATTAACCATTTCAGTTAGAGTCCAGTTTTTCCTCTCAGCCACGCCATTCTGTTGTGGCGTATATGGAGCAGTTATTTCATGCATAATTCCGGTGGTTTTGAAATACTTAGGATCGTAGTATTCCCCACCACGGACTGACCTAAGGCGTTTGAGGAAGGTCTCATAGTGTAATTCAGTTTCTGCTTTATATGCTTTAAATCTATCAAGCGACTTATCTTTGTGACTTATCAGATATATATTACAAAATCTCGAACAGTCATCTATAAATGTCACAAAGTAATTCTTTCCACCTAAACTCGGCGTGCGCTTGAAATCACATAAATCGCTATGTACTAGGTCAAGTAGATTAGTCTCTCTTTGCACTAAAGGAAATGGTAGTTTCGTTATCTTAGTTAACATGCATGTTTTGCATTTATCATCAATTTTATCTATGTGAGGAATCAACGAAGAATTAAACATTTCATGTAATCTACGAAAATTCACATGACCTAACCTTTGATGCCATAAAAATGACGAGTCAAGTATATAAACAGAACTTTCAATTTTATTATCAATGTTCATTTTGAACATACCATTACATAAGTACCCTTTGCCAACAAAGACTCCACCCTTAGACAAAACAAACTTGTCGGCCTCGAAGACCAACTTGAACCCAAACCAATTTAATAGGCCACCAGACACCAGGTTCTTCTTAACGTCAGGAGCGAAGCATACATCGGTTAAAGTAAGGGTTTTACCAGACGTGAAAAGTAAATCAACTTTTCCCTTTCCTTTAACCGGTACCGACGCCCCATTTCACATGAACAACTCAGTTCCATTGTCCATGGGCTTAAAAGTCGTGAAGAACCCCTTGTCTTTACACACATGTCTCGTGGCCCCCGAGTCAATCCACCAAGAGTTATCAGTCCCGACTAGATTGACTTCCGATATAATCGCCACGAACCTCTCGTTTGAATATTTGGCGCAATGATCAAGCCCCT
Source organism: Simmondsia chinensis (assembly GCA_018398585.1). NCBI lineage: Eukaryota > Viridiplantae > Streptophyta > Magnoliopsida > Caryophyllales > Simmondsiaceae > Simmondsia > Simmondsia chinensis. The sequence goes on from JAGTTD010000011.1 coordinate 27,099,731, forward strand.
TGCCTTTATTCTTTTTAAGGCGATAATAGTCCTTGCGTAAGTGACAGGGCTTCTGACACTCCCAACAGACCATTTTTGGCCTCTTGTCATTCTTCTTCTTTTGCAAGTGTCCGGTTCTCTTGGATCCCTTGCTTGACTGGCCTTCTTCCGTGATATTGATTTTACCGACATCACCAGGGCGGTCTTTGTTGTCATCCTGTACCCTGTAACCTTTCTCAACAAGTAAATGGTTAGCCAATTCCTCAATTGACATATCCTCCTTCTTATGTTTAAGACTTTTCTTAACATCTTTCCAAGAAGGAGGAAGTTTGTCAATTAAGGAAGAAGCAACTATGGTATCGTCCATGTTCATTTTATGTTGTTTGAAATTATTCAATATTCGTTCGATTTCATGGAATTGCTCCATAACAGGACGATCATCTACCATCTTATAATTATTAAACTATCTAACTAGGAACATTTTTCTTGTAGCACTCTCGGCCATATAACATGCCTCAAAAGCGTCCCACAGTTCCTTTGCGGTCGGCACGTTCGAGTAGATATCAAATAGGGCATCAGTCATACCATTCAGAATATGCCCTCTGCAGACATAGTCATCGTTCTCCCACTTCAGTCTGACCCTCTGCTCGGCCAACATCTCCTCCTTCTCAAAGACGGGGGATGGAGATGGTGTATTCAGGACATAAGTGCATCTTCCTCCGCCATCGGCGGAAGTTCCCGCCATAAAAATGGTCCAACTTCACAAAGTTGGCTGTCATTTCCCTTGGTGATGAAGCCATAACCCAAATCAGAAATAAGCCTTAAGATTGTTAGAACAAATCTGAAAAATTGCTTGCAAAATCCTTGCAAACAGGTAACTAGAAGATCTCAGGTGTTGAAGCTATGTAATCACTGTCCTTAAGGCTTATTTCGGTGTACGAAATATCCTTAGGGATACAACAATAACCAAATATGGAGCGAAGATGTGTAAAGGAAGAGATTGACAAAGATGTAGAGAGATTGATTAAGTTTAACAATCAAACACTTGGATTGCACCAAAAACTCAAGAACACTTGTTGTTCTTCTTTTTATCATCTATCATCCAAAATGGGATTTGGGCAATATGTATAACAATCATGAGAAGAGATGTCCCTTCAAAATATGTAAAAAGAGCCACACTGTTTCGGGAAAAAACCGCGTGAAACTGCCAGAAGAACTGACCTGTGTGTCGACACACAGGGGCTGTGTGTCAACGCACATGTCATTGCTGGATTGTGTGTCGACACACAACATCCTGCCGTGCGCTTCTGTAAGGCTGTGTGTCGACAACGGGCCATGTGTGTCGACACACGCCTATTCCCCAATGGTACTGTTGGATTGTGTGTCGACACACATGGCCCATAGGTAGACACACACCCCTTATATGTTTTAAATACTTAAATACATACTGGGACGATCTCATACACATCTTATACATATATTAATCAATGTTTTACATAATTACCAATACACATTTTGAAAATACACCAACATGTATGAGCCTACTAGCAGAAAGAAACACCCAATAAGCAAATTGCACAATACATTGCATAAAGTTATTACGAAATAATTGTGTATGTTCCCTTACTAACAAAAGTAAACAAGAACGAATTCACTGGATCATTCATCAAGAACATTTTATTTGCTAGATGCTGTCTCCTCACTATAAGTGATGAGCATAAACTGATCTAGGATACTCTACTATAAATTTAGCATATACAACAGCAGGGTGACAAGATTTATTCAAAGACTCGAAATTATTCTCAACTGCTAATAGATTCTTTCCGTATAATTCTAAACTACTATCCTAGCTGATTGAAACAGAACACTGCATCAAACTATTACTGCTGGAATCTTTATCTGGAGACATAAAAGTTGAATTATATCACTTGGTTACTTGGTCTTGTAGATCCGTACTCGTAACGGTTGGCCCAGAAGAGGTAATGAAGGAAGTTTAGTCCACTTAATACACACATCAGCCAATAGAATTTTTCCAAGTGATAATGGTTCAGGTTTTCTCCTATGAGCCAGGGAGTGTGGCCGTGGAATCCTGTGAGCCTGTTGACAATGGACACTAAAACAGAGCTTAGGTAGTATCCAATGGCTAAGGAGGTCCAAGAGAAAGATGTAGCCACTGATCTCATGCTTGCTGGGGCCTCTGTGAAGAAGAATTCCATTAGACCAGCCAAACTGAAAAGATCAGCTGATCCCAGAAACAAGTACTGCAGGGCGATCCAGAGGAAAGTCATAGGAATTGGTTCTAAGGAGTTTAATAGCCCATGTTGAGCAGCAACCCTCTTTCTTTTCATCTCAACTAGAGCTGCCACTGCCATGGCCACAATGGACATAACCAGTCCTGTCCCGATTCGCTGTAGGTGTGTGATCCCCATCTCTGTCTTAGTTATTTTTCTCGCAAATGGAATTACAATATGGTTGTAGATTGGTGCTAGGATCATGATGAAAATAACAGGGAAGACAGGAAGAGATGCTGGAGGTACTTTTAGTGTTCCAAGTCGGGTGTTCATAGTAGCTGCTTGTTGGACAGAAAAGGTGGAGAGCTAAGCAAGGCAGCAGTTAAGCATTATAGTTGCGGTGAAGATGGGAATGGTTTTAAGGACTATCTTCACCTCTTCCACTTGTTTTGTTGTGCAATCTAGCGCCTGATGGACTGGCTTATCGGTAACTGCACTGTTAAGGAACTTGAAGTCTTGTGTTTCGTTTTCCATTACATCAGTACTTGACTCGCCTTGGTCACTTATTTGAGTTGCAGATGATGGGCTTGTTTTTGTATCCGCTATGGCATTGTTAGGATTCCTTGAGCAGCACTTGTTATAAATTGCTGCTATTATAACCTGACAAATGACAAAATTAGATTCATTAAGGCAAGTGTTAAAAGGCGTCGTTTCAGAAATGGCTTAGTCATGACCAGTTCTATGATATACCTTGAACATGGCTGTGAGGGGGCTTCCTGCTGGAACTTTAATTCTAAAAGTGACAGAGCCTACGAGAAATATCGGTATAGACATCAATATTGTAGCAGAAGAGGCACCAAAACCCCATTGCCATCCGATGTTGTCCTCAATCCACACGACGAAAGTGACTGCAACCAAAGCCCCACACGAGAGACAGAACACGTAGTAATTGAAGAAAGTCGACCTTTGCTTCCTCCCTGCTGCTGTGTTTTCATCGAACTGTTCAGCACCGTGTGGGGGGAGTGAACCTTTGATCCCTCCTACACCCAGTGCAACCAGATACAGGCCTGTGAATAGCACTGCTGCTTTTGCTCCTTTGACTTTATTGCAAGTATTGTTACTGTTAGTTGAAGAACATATCGGTGGTTGCAAGGAGGGTGTACGAGCTTGCACTGTGAGTATTAAAAGACCCTGTTTCAGCAGTCATAGTTAGTGATACATTCTACAAGTTGAAGTTTCTGGTGCCATTATTCAAGTAAACATTGAATTTTTTTGCACTTTTTACAATGTCTTTGTTCAAGCGCATTGTGCGCTTTCAGTTTTGCTACTCATTTGTGATTCAGGAAAGTAATAATCATTTCCTACAGGGCTTGTTCTGCCTCCTTTTAGCATATTACCAGTGTACGCGGCTCTATAACAACTTCCATTTGAAGGGGTTTTCAGATTAACTGTTCTTGGACCATCAGTGACACCCTTATATCCAAAAGTCCTTGCTGGCTCCTCTTCATCCTCTCCCCCATACACCAAATTTAAAAAAAAAAAAGGAAGGAGGAAGAAAGCAGCTGCAAGTTAAAGCTGCCAATCATTGGAACTATGACTATATGTTGATTATGGTTACATTAAACCAAGAAATATTGACAAGAAACACAAAAGTACCAAGGATTCTACATATGCAGATTATAGAAAACGATAAGATTAAACTATATCTGCTGAAACTACTTACCATGAATTCTATGGCAGCACTGATCAAAAATATGTGATAGGTCGTGAAGAAAGCATCAGATAAGAAGCCACCAAGAAGGGCAAGTAGGAAGGCGGTGCCCATGAAATTCGTCACAATGTTGGCTGAACTGGAGGGAAAGAAGTGCATGAATTTTGACAGATAAAGCACGAGGTTGCTTGCATTGGCCAGGTATGCAAGGTTCTCCAATATCTCTACCGCTGATATTAACATGGAAACAAACAACAAAATGTTATTTATTGGCTGCTAGTTCTATGTATGCATAAGATTCACTAGTCTTTGTTGTAGTGTTTTCATGATAATTAGCTATATCTATTGCCGAAAATTCTTAGCGCCAGTTTTTCAGTTCGTCTTGTTACTGAAATCATGGAAAGTGCATTTATGTAGCTGATGTAAATCAAACTAACCCAAGACGACCGAAGCAGCCAGCACGCCACCATGGCGGCCTCTCAATGCAGGTCTGTTCCTCCAGTCTACATAGCCATCCCATCTGTTAAGCCACTGTGCCTTGTCCAACAGTATCAGAACAAGCAATCATGAACATTGAATATCATACTAAACTAACTACACTCAGGTAAGAGAGATGGACACATATATATGTCCAGAAGTTAGATTGGGCCATTCTTCAAGATTTTTTGAATATTCTGTTCGAGTGTCATACCAATATTCAAGTACCCTTATTGAACGAAAATATTTTAGGCAAAACTGAGAGTATATGCAACACAAATACCAAGTTGCAAACACTGGCGAAACATGAACATATATGAGTAAAGTTCTCACCATTATTTTGCAGACTTGCGCAGGATTTTAGTACACACTTTAGCAGCTAGCTTATGCATCAAAGAGGAAGTGCTAGCTGACTCATATTTAAAGTAGTCTGAGGAAGATATTCTGAACAGTAGAGAAAGGTCTAGAGTTAATGAAAATGACTGTACATTCCCTAAGACATTTTCGTCCAACCAATGTGTATTGTCAGTCTCTATACTTGAAAGGGGCAAGAGAAAGAGGTCCTTTTCTGGGTTTGGTTAGCTATAACTAGATATATATGGTTTAACGGGGAATCACAACACGCCACCAACTTGGAGCATATCTAATCCCTTTTCTCTCTAAAATTTATCTATTTTTGGATAGATTGGCTTACCAGAAAATGAAATTGTCTGATTAGTGAATCATTTTAAAACCATTAACCTTTTGTGACTGTAGTAAACAGGTGTAAGAAGCAGATTCTCCCAGAGTTAATTTGACTAGAGGTGGCCTATGGGCCGGGCCTGGGCCCGGGAGAGCCGCTGCCCCCAACTGCTCTAAGAGTCGTTGGGAGCAACGGCTCTTAGGAGGGGGGGAGAGCCGTTGCTCCCCCTCCTCCTAATTAAAAAAAATATATATATATTTTTTTTCTATAAATACTTAATCTTTCCCAACCCATTTCCTCACCAAATCTTCAATCCTCTCTTCTCTCTCTATACATTCATCATCTCCATCATCTCCATCTTCTTCAACTTTGCTAATTACAACATTGTGCTCTAAAGTTCGAAGTTCATAAAGTGTTTGCCTGAAGTTCGAATTTCAATGTTCTCTCATTTTAGTAATTTTAGTATCGCAATTTTATTTGGTCCGCATTTTTAGCTATTTAATTTGCATTACTACTTGCATTTTGTAAATACTAGAATATAAACAACAAGATTATCATGAGTCGGGTGGTGGGGGTGGAGACTCACAAACTGATGAGGAACCCACGCCCACCACCGAAGCCCAGCCTGAAAGAAGTACTGGTACTAGTAGGCGTACAACTAGTGGGGTATAGAATTACTTTACCCTTAATAGGACAACTAATAAAGCAACTTGTAAATTATGTGACCCACCTAGGTCCTTTAGCCATCAACTTGGCAGTGGGACAGGCACATTAAGCAGACATATACTTAGGTGCCACCCCGAGCAATGCCCAGATAAGAGCCAACAACGTCTAGTATAGCAAGTGACCGGTACACTTGCTAATTTTAGGTTCTCTCAAGAGGGCAACCGAAAGGGGCTAGCTAGATATATAATTTTGGGTGAAATGCCTTTCGGTGCCGGCGAAGACCAATATTTCGTCGACTACCTCCAAAAACGGGTGAACCCCGCCATTGTAAGGGCTCCTCGGAACACCGTAAAGCGGGACGCTTTTACGGAGTACCACAGGATGAAAGCTGAGGTCTTAACACTTTTTGCGATGAACACGAGCATGTTCTCATTGACGTCGAACACATGGAAGTCGAAACCCAGTGTGCCTTATATGTGCATAACGGCACACTGGATCGATGACTCCTATACCCTCCAAAAGAGAATAATTCATTTTGGTTATTTAGATTACCCCTACACTGCCGAGATAATTACGGGTGCGATTATGTCGGCAGTCCGCAACTGGGGCATAGAGTGTCGTATCTTCAGTATTATGTTCGACAATGCTACCAGTAACACTGCATCCGTTACACATTTAATTAGGCATATGAGACCCGTGTTAGGTGGGCAGTGTTTCCATCTTCGTTGCATTTGTCACATTTTGCATTTAATGGTAATGGATGATTTAGAGCTAGTAAATGCATCCCCTAACACCTTAAGATCAGTAACAATATCTATTAAATCATCCGGCACTAGAAAAAGAAGATTTAGAAATTTATGTAGGTTGCATGGCATAGAATATAAACAATTCAAACTAGACTCCCAAACTAGGTGGCCGTCTACGGTAGAAATGTTAGAGCACATTCTACCATATAAGGACGTTCTGATGGAATTTGCACAAGAAAATCGTTCAGAATGGAGCGATTACAACCTGAACAATATATAATGGGAGACAATCGATGAAATTTGTAAACTTAGGAACGAATGTGGTGGTAATTGGACGCGTGAACTAATGGTGTGTGATGCTAGACTTGTCAGCATATCATAGCAGCGGGCAATACAGATCGCGAGGTGAGCATTTGTGATATGAGTACACTATTCAAGTGGGCTTTCTGTTCATGCTTCAAACCTAGTAATTCTGGTGAATTTTCTGGGATGTGCAATGCTGTAACCCTGTTAATAATATAACACGGTATGGGACTTGAGCGGGATCTAATACTTATAGTATTCTTTGGCTTCATACGTTAAATTTCAGTCAAAATTTCGTTGACATATGAAAGACAACGATAACCTTAGCCACAATGACAATACCAAAAGCATAACACTTATAATAGGTGTGAAAGAACCATCCGTCACAAAAGCTTAAGATGATAGGTGAAGGCTCAGGATTGGTTTTATACTCTAACATGCCCCCTCACTCATATGCAATTGGGTTCGAAGCGTGGATATTACACAGATCTACCTTATATCTTGTACTTAAATTATGTTAATATTGAAAGTGAGAGCTGTTGGGATTTGAACTCATGACCTCTTGGTCAACCAAGCTTTGATACCATGTCAAGGAACCATCTGTCCCAAAAAGCTTAAGATGATAGGTGAAGGCCCATGATTTGTTTTATACTCTAACAATAGGGTATTAATCATTAAGTTAACAGTTAGAGAGGCAAAATTAACAAAATATGGAATATAGATACTTAATCTAGATGTAGGTATTATTATTTTCAAGTATCATCCTTTTTTAAATAGAAAAAAGTACGGATAGGTGTTATGCTATATGTATTATACGGACATCATCAAGAAAGCGCATACTTTATCATATTATTAATAATGATATGTAAATGCATTTTTTTAATGGGAAAAGTACTTATTATATGCGTCTTTTGCTAATAGAGGATATTAAATGGGAGAAGTACTTATTATATGCGTTTTTTGGGAACAGAGGATATAACTATATACAAATTGTATTACATTTGAATATCAAAGCCTCATGATAAAATATAATTAGACTAACAATCATTTATTTGGATGTACGTGGGATTAGAAATATTGTTCTTCTTAACATTTCCACTTTTATTGATGCTATGCGTCAACTTTTAATTATCAAAAATAGGGAGAGAGTCATTTGTTGTTGTGTTCCCATGTCTAATAATTTTTTGCCCAGTATACTGGGTACATAAGCTTGGTACATGAAGTATTTTTCTTTATACAATTTTGACATGCAATCATATGGTATAAAATTCTTAGATTATGAAGATATTATTTTGCTAATTATGTTTACGTAAGCTATAATTACATTTTATTCAGTATCAGGTACATTTTTTGGGTAACAATCTCTGTCCCACATTTGCACCCACAATAGTTCTCTTGAGGTAGTGGTACGGCCACTGTCTTAAAGTTAAATCTTAACATATTAAAGATTTGTCTTTCTTCCATTATCAATGTGCCAGCACTGCTACGCTTTCACATCTTCTGATTTCCATCCCTCTATTTAAGGCCCCACCTTATAGTATTTTACTCCCCAGTTGTACTCTAAACTTTATCATGTAAATCACCTTCAAATTTACATTATTCTTTTTATCCAGAAATGTAATTAAAAGTTGTGATCTGCTAATTGTTTAGCCTGTTTGCATTGCTTAGTTTACGCTGATTATAGAGCGGTATCTTTGACTGAAATGCATAGGCACTCAATGATTTTTGTGTATTTGTTAACCTCAAGTTGTTGGCTCAAGTGATGAGGCATGTTGACTAGTGTCTCATGAAGTATTAGATTTGGGGTTTGAGTCCTTTTGTTGATGCAAATAATCCCTTGGCATTGGCATTGGCATCATTCATTGTGCTGTGGGACCCAATGCTGAGAAGCATTTGAGTGGATGGTGCATGCAACTTAGGATTAGTTGAGATACATGTAAATTAGCACAAGCACTAGATTAAAAAAAAAAAAAAGAAAAAAAAAGGAAGTTCTTTGTTTCATGAGTTCTGTTGTAAATTAGTTCTTCAAGTGTGCATATATATAGGAAAAAGAGAAGATCAATGTGTTTATTAATTTAGATCCACCACTTATTACTAGTCATATTAAAGATATATTTTGGGTGTGCTACGGTGTGGCACATGCACAACACAAGTTTGCAGCGAGTGCGTGAAGTGGGCGTGAGCTTGTCACACTCCAGGCACATTTTGGTTGTTAAGGGGTAGTTTTTGGCTGTTAATAACTGCCATTTACAAACAATTAATCTTAATCTTTGGATTAAATGGCCAATGATCTGACGGTTGAATTTGCATATCCATATGCCGCTAATTTGCGTATAAATAGAGAGGAACGAAACTGAATAATTTTTCCTGATTTCCCTCCGTTTCTATGTGTTCTTAATCAATATGCAATTACTTAAAAACATATTTTGTTTGGATTTATTAGTGCGAAACGCATATAAATACATATCTTATTGCATCCCAGGAAGCATTCTACCATCCCGTTTGCACACGGTTGGCGTAGGCAAAACTTGCCTTAAGGAAAACAACATAAGTCACACACCTTGAAGTTTCCGACCAATTTTTATTTACAAGTTCTTCCTTGTTTTCTCCACCCGGGGGTGTCAGAAAGTATGATGTAGAAATTAGTATTTCGTATTTATGTCCTCGTATTTGTATTTGTATACTTTGGTATCTGTATTTATTCTTAGCATATTCTTTATGTAATTAGTGAGTAGGTAGATATTTATTTCTCTAGATATTTAGTCACTTCCTCTCCCTTCCTCTCCTTCTTCCAACCGGCCAATTAAGGCCTTTACTACAAGCTTTTATGTAATTTTTCTTTTTGTAACTCTTTGCTTAGGAAGATGATTGGGTGTGTCCTTCATCTAGTATAAATAGGTTGTCTTGTTTTGTTTCTTGATCATCCAATACAACTTTCTTTTCCCATAATTTTACCTTGAGCTTTACATTTTTTAATTTAAGTTTTTACATATGATTTGGGCAAAACGTCCAACCCTTTTCACCTGAAACAACAACAATAACAACGGGTCTAGTGCCTCAAAGGCTCCCGCATAAGCAGGGTCTGGGAGGGTGGGATGTACACAGCCTTACCCCTTTTCACCTGAAAATGAATGCCAAAAACAATTAATGAAATTGCATGGTCGGGTGGCTAGATCATGCAACTTGCTGCGTGGCCCCAAGTTCTGGATACTGATTGCTCACTCCCATGCACCGCCTTTCTCCTGGAGTTTTCTCTCCCCAATTAATTCAACTTGGCCCCATTTGATGTACTTGTATTCCTGAAATTATCAGCTATGATGCATTGTCAATTTTGGATCGGCTAACTAGATTAAAGTACACCGTTACAATCTATTATGATTCATTATGGTAGAATATGCAACAACAACAACAACAACAACAAACCTAGTGTCTGCAAAGGCTCCCGCAAAAGCAGGGTTTAGGGGGTAGATGTATGCAGCCTTCCCCCTTCAGGGGACTACCCTGAAGAGAGGCTGTTTCCGAGGGGCCCCCAACCTAAGAAGCTGGTCCGATGCAAAGAGCATGTTACCTGCGAGTGTACCAAAATTTTCCTAGTTAACACTTCTACCCATGGTTGCTTCGATTTTTTATTCTGCCCCTCAATGCTAGTGTCACATAAGAGTACTTAGATACAATGCTTAGATTCTTGACCAAAACACAAAAAAAACATTAGAAACTAGTCGAGTCTCTTGACACTTCCTAGTCCCCCTCCCATACCTGAATCTAGGCAACGTAGCTTAAAGAACTTTGGTTAGGGATAGGGTGGTAACTTGTCTTTGGGCCTGCTTATCCAATTTTCTTTCCTGGAAAAAATTCTTTCTTTTTTTTTTTAAAAAAAAAATGCACTGTTTTCATAATTTGATGGTATCTGGTCTAGAAAGGAAAGTGCTTTTAAAAAGAAATAAAATAGTGCTCCTTTTTTTAAAGTGGAAGTAAAAGCCAAATCAAAACAAAAAAAATTTCCGACAAAATATCCATTTCGAATGCACTTTCTGCAAAAGTGCTTCTGAAAAAAATAATTGTTTTACGGTTTGGTTTTGATCATGGTTGTGGTATCATAAGATAAGGACATTCCTAGAGATAGATTAGATAAAGGAAATTGGTGAGTGGAAACAAGAATACTTCACCTGCGGATCATGTTCTCATGGAATGCTACTTGGATACTATTTCCTTATTCTAAACTCCCCATTACCTTATCTTTCCCTAGCGATTTTGATCCCAATATACCGTTGGATGCTCATCCATCTCTTTTATTCACAATGAATCCCCCCAGGTGGGCTCTTATGGGGAGCAACATTACAGTCCTTTAAGTATACTAATTGCTTAAAAATATTCCTCAGACATTTTGGTTCTATCACTTTGATTACTGTGATCATATACTTATACTGCTATCTTTGTTCATATATTTATATGGATTACGATCAAATTGCTGAAATATTTTATTCCTTAATGGAGACTTTGCTAGATTCCTGTTATTTATAAACCTGATCCGACTTTTTCTTTCTTTCTGTCTTTCTTCTGTAGGTTGGGTTTTGAAGATTGAATCCGTACATGCCAAAGTGAACACTTTCTGATTGTTATGTCAAAAGTAGTGAGGTAGCCATTGCATCTGCGGTAGTGGAATCAAATAAATCTTAATGGTCTACATGTTTGGAAAAAAATCACATAAGGATAATATGAGTGGAAAATACACAAGAAATAGTGCCATAAACTTTATGCGGAAACCTTCTCTTAACTATAGTATGAAAAAATGTGAAGGAGTGTGTACCTGGGGTATCTTGTTTTCGGAAAAGCATGAAAATATGTTGAGAATATGTACGTTAGGCTGTGTTTCAGACTTGAATATAAAGATGATCATGCTTGAATGATTTTGAGGGGTTGCAACTATTCTGTCAAAAAAGTTGCATTTAGCAGAGTTTGCAGTTTTAACCATGCAAAAGTTACATTTATCTTGTGATTTGACGTGGTGGGTGAGTCGAATTTTAGTTATGAATAAATATTGTAGTCCAAAATTTCATAATAGATAAGACACCTATTTGAATCTTTTGGTATTTCTTTCTGGTTAAAAGGTCTCTACTAAATTTCATTGCGTTATGCTTACTGCCTTAAGTGTTTTTTGCTTACATTTGCACTCGTGATTTTTTCCAACACAACATATGATGGATTTTTAGCTAGTCGCTATTCCAAGCAATTATGACGAGTTATGCAGCATGTACGATTACCCGTCTTCTGCAACATTGTGACCGCGACTTTATTCCATGGTTCGCACCCCACTCTAAAGGTTTGATCTCTTTACCGCAATACTTATCTGAAGATTAGGCTTGTTCGGCCAAGCTTTGTTTTTGGAAAAATGTTCTTTTTTTCCAGCAAAAGCATTTTGTTCAGGATTTAAGTGTGTTTGCTCTGGGAAGAAAAGTGATTTAATAGAAGTAGAAACTATTTTTCTGTTTCTAAGTAGAAAAGAGAAAACACTTCTTTAAAGCAGAAGTAAAAGTAATTTTTAAAATCTTTTAGATAAAATTACCCCTAATTGGAGCATTTTTTCACAAAACTGCTATTACAAAAAATTCTTTAATAGAGTTTTCTCGCATCTTGATCAAACAGGCCTTAACCCTGTTGATAGGGCATTCTATTTTTACTGTAGGAAGCATAGCCATCAAAGCCCACATATTGACATTTATGATGTGGGCCTTGATAGGAATCTTGTTAGATCTCTAACTAAATGCAAGAAATAATGTTCCATGTATCCCCCACTGTAACCCTTGAACAAGGCCGTCTTTGTGTCATTTTGAATTGCAGGGATTGGGACATTTCAAGAGTTTGCTACTTCATTCATGATTTATGGTTGATCAATATTAAGGACTGTTAGAAAATAACAAAAGAGCATTGATTGGGATGCTGGAAAGCATACATGATCCTTATAAGGCCAGGTATGGATGTAAACAAACGGAGTCACGCTCGTTATCAAGTTGAGTTGAGCTCACTATCTAGAATTTGAGTTACTTGTGAGCCATTATTGAACTATTTTCGAGCTACTACAGATAGAGCTCTCATCAAACTATTCGAGTACGTTAACTAGGGGAGAGCCCTTTGTTCCAACTTAGCTCATTAAACTTATCGAGCTTATTAAACTCTTGGCTCCATGTTGAGCTCCCATAACGAACATCAACAACCCTAATTGATTCCCAATACGAGTAATTTATTAAAAGTTTGATTCGTTTACACCCCCTAAGGATAGAGTGGGCTTAATAGTTGGCTTTGAGTGGCAACAACTAATTTCAAATTGAATGATCAATTGATGAAAATCATTCATCCAAAACTTATCGCCTACCAATCTTACTTGTAAGAGCCATTCCTTGTATTAGTTAAATATCTAGGACATTCTTTTTACAAATATAGGGATAAAGCTGCATTATCTAGCTCCTTGAGAACTCAAACATTTTCTATCATTTTAGATGTATTGGATTCCTTTTGCAGGAAAGACACCTAATGCAATAAATCTAACTTTCAAAGACCCTACTTTGGCGAGAATCTCATGCATTGTGCTTGTGGGCCACCAAAATGAGTGTTTGAACTTGGAAGTGTCAGAAATTTGTCACTATATCATGAAAAGTTTGGTTATTTCTCAAGTGCCCTGGCATGCTGGTCAACAATGTAGGGTTACACTTTGCCCTTCCTCCCTATAACCATTTCATGTTGGGGATTGTCTTGTGTACCTGAACTCCCAAGTTTTCTAGGCCAGTTTGATGAAGCTGTGAAAAATCTGCTCTTTTTAGAAGCACTTTTCACAAAAGTACTTTTATGAAAAGTTATTTTAATATGAGTATATTCGTTTGAATAGTTTTCAGTTTTTACTTTAAAGGATAATCACTACTTTAATGCTTTTATTTAATAACAGAAAATTGCTTATACTTAAAATCATTTTTCTCTCCTTGTCAACACCCTTACATCTAGAGAAAAAAAAAATACAATTTTTTCCAAAACCAAATTTGGCCAAATAGACACTTTATTGGCCGCCCCCACCCCACCCCAAAAAAAAAAAAAAAAAAAAAAAAATAGGGCACAAGGATTAGAAAACGAGTAATATTATGCGACATTTTATATCCGGTTTTAGTATTTAATATGTATATTGGTAATGAGGGTTATAAAAAGATATTTATATGGTTTTATCTTTGTTTGATCCAATAATTTGCTGCCTTATGCTTCAACATCCTAATGTATGTACATGTTAATTTAGGTAATTGAATTATATATTTTTCTGATAAGAAATTTGTCGTGGAGATAAGTGTAAAGAACTAGAGTTTTAGATGGGCATTCTGTGTAATGATTTTTTGCTGAAGCTCGAGGAAATTCATAGGGTGTATGGTGCCCATTGTAGGTTCAATTCCAAGTAGCTGAAAACTGAACCAAATTGGATAAAATGTGGTGAATAATTTCAAGCGCTTTTGAAAATGGTGGTCCAGGAAGTGTTGTTGACTCTTGAACAAAGGACCACAAACGCCCACTTGTGAAAAGTAAGTTTCTGTTTTCAAGAAGCTCTCAAATGTGATTGGTCCTTCATTTTTCAGTCTGTTTTTGCCCTTTTTGGTTAATGTCAACTGTGCACCTCTCATTTTGCACTCACATCACCTCATGTGCCTTCTTACAGGTCCCTCTTTGGCAAGCAATTTCACTTCCCACCTCTAGTTTCCTCCCTACCTACTCCAAGATAATATAAGACTGACCCCATTTAGGGTTGCACGATGGACCAGAACGGGATCGGAGCAAAGTGAACTAGTCAGGATTGAAGACCTTCCTTGAATGTTCTTGGTCATTGATTCCCTAAGAATGAGCGTTTGTGGATTTGGATAGACCAATACATAGTGCGATTGACTCTGTTGGATATAGGGCAGTTGATCTTAGGATTGCTTGTGTGGAAACAGTAAGCCACTTGTATGGGTGCATATGGATGACATGTTTACTGAATAGACTCACTTGAGAACACCTATATGGATTGACGAGACCGTACTATTAATAGATAGTTCTTACTGTGGTAGTTGCGTGAGTCAGTTCCTTAGGTCGAAATTCACCATAATAGCTTGTGAGCAACTTATTGTACTTTGGCTCTAGACTTCCTACCCCTTGAGGGCTTGCAAAATTGAGATTGAGCATAGTCAAGTAATCACAAAGTGTGTGATGCTTGAGGGATTTATCCGTCTTGCTGTTAGAAAAGATGCTCTATAAATCATCATATATGCAATTTTCTCAAATACCATTGAAAAATAGATGAACAATAAGAGAAGAGTCCTTTTATTGGTTGTAATAGAGAAGTCGTGATGGTATGAGTCATAGAGATAACCCTTTCGGAATTTGAAAGCAATTCATACCATTAGTGTTACCCAAAACATATTCTGATAGAAGAAACGATCTTGCATGATAACTGCTATCCAAAAGGTTCTTACAGTAGCAATAGTTCATTCATGTCATCTGGTTGTTGATATGTCTTACTAGAACCCACTTCTATTGGTGGATGCTCAAGACTTGTAATGTCATTTGAGCAATTGGTTTAAATTAGTTTGACTGGGTGCCTAAGGTTATGCTAATCATATATCCACTACAGACTTGACATTGAACCTACGGGTCGTGCGTATACAACGAGATTGGTGGAATACAATGGAGTTTTTTTTTAAGTTAGACTTGAGATTCTACTTGAACTAAAAGGTATAATAATATTAACTATGAGGCTGAATTTTAGCTAGCATTGGATTATGTTTAATTTACCTAGAGGAAACAAAATACAA
The DNA here is from genome assembly GCA_018398585.1 of Simmondsia chinensis. Classification (NCBI taxonomy): domain Eukaryota; kingdom Viridiplantae; phylum Streptophyta; class Magnoliopsida; order Caryophyllales; family Simmondsiaceae; genus Simmondsia; species Simmondsia chinensis. The sequence goes on from JAGTTD010000011.1 coordinate 27,115,345, forward strand.
ATACTAGGTGCATGAGGTTGAATTCTAGTTGTTTTTTTCTTTTTTTTCTTTTGGTAGGTCAGCGGGGAGGGGAAAATACCCCTTAAAATTCCCATATAAAGGGGGGCCACGACTACTATAGTGAGATTCGAATCAAGGTGGTGTGTAACGACACTAGTGTTCTCTACCGCTAGATTATGTTCCTAAGGACTGTGAATAATTTGCCTTAAGGAATTGAAACAATATTGTTATTTCCTAATTAGATTTAAGAGATAAAAGGGTTCGTGAGACAAATCAGAATAAAACTGTCCTCATCTCTTCCTCTCTTATTTCTTGCTCTCCATATGATGACACCCTCACCCACCCACTTGGGACCGTATTTGATAAAGACCAATAAAATACATGAAGTCTTGGTAGGGACTCATAGCAGTACTTATGCAAACTGCCATCGCGCTTAAAGGGAACCTTATTCACAAGATTTAGATGTGTGGGACAAAGGGCTCGTGGTATCTACAGCTCAATCCTTTCAAGAGTCATTTTGTAGGAGACTTGGTCAAAGTGTGAATATTTCCCTTCTTGTGATGCATGATTATAAAATAAGAGTTTTAGAAAACTAAAGAGAGAAAAAACCCAAAAGAGAGAAAAGAGAGAGAAGGGGTGGCTACCTCTCTTTGCAAGAGATCAAGCCTTCATCCATCTCAAGCACTCTTTGTTGGTCCCTGTAGAGAAATCAGAACGAAATTGTCGTCCTTGAAATATATGCTAACCATATGAAAGTTCTAGTGCAACCGGATACAAAGTCTCATCAGTGGAAAATTCTGAACAAGGTTGATCAAGACCCCAGCATAAACGCTTAAATTAATCATAGGAAGAGGATACTTTTACCTACAAAGTGACGATGCCTACTTTTGATGGAGGTAGGAGGTATAACTAGGCTGCCTGCTTGTTTGTAATTCAAGATGAGCTAGGTTGGATGGATTGTCATGATTTCAAAGGTCTTGGCAAATGGGTCTATTCTAGTGGTAGAAGCCTATGCAGCTAGAAAAGGTATCAAACAACGCTTAGACCTGGGTGTGAATTGCCTTCATTTGGAAGGAGATAACTTGATTGTTACTTTATTTGTAAGGATTTTCAGTGTCCACAACAAGCTCGAACCATAATGGAAGATATTTGGGAGACGTTGCATAGATTTGCTTAGATTTATATTTCTCATGTATTTCGAAGAGGTAATAAAGAGATAAACAGAGTAGAAGCAATAGGTCTCAAGTGGAAGAGTCGGGGGAGATAGAGGTTAGTTTATTGCGGGTGTTGGAGTGGATAGACAGTGCTAACTTGTTTGGACGGACTATCTCTTGATTGTGCGCCTAAATTTTTTTTTTTTTTTTAACCTTTAAGAAAGGAAGGATAAGAAACTTGGTAATAAAGAGAATGATAGTATTTGAGAACAAGAACAAAAATGCCATACTACTTTGTATATACAAAAGAGGGCCGACATATTTTGGAAAAAGAGAAGATGAAGGGCAACATCAGTATGTTTATAAACGAGCCGAGTCAAGCCAAGCACCCCCTTTGTTTGAACTCAAGATTGATATGCCTTATCAAGCTCAATTTTCTAGTCAACCTCTTATCGAGCATTAGAATTGTTGTTCAAACTTGATTCATTAGGATTTTAGTGTCGTTGATATTGTCCTCAGCTCTATTCATTAGCATAATTGAGTCAAATTTGGGCTCGATATCGAGCCAAATAAAGCTCTTAACCAGGCCGACTTTGCTACCTAGTAGGGCTATCCGAGTTACTATCTAGCCATTATCGAAGCTCATACGAATAGTTCACGAGCCCTTACCAAGCCATTAACAAGCCCCTGAATGATTTATTAACGAGCCATTACCAAATTGTTCTTGAACATTAATGAATCGAGCATTCTCATGTTCAAACTTGACTTGCTAAACTTATTGAACTCTATGGAACTTGACTTGATTAGTTATCCAGCCCCCCTAAAACTAATATGAAAACAAGTTGTAATGAATAGAAATGAGTCGTAACTAATTTAAAAAATGAGTAGTTCATCAAAAGTTTGTTTTCTGTACATCCCTAGTAAAATTTCTCTACATCATATAGTGTTGGGTTATGTATGAAGCCTGATTGTATTGAGCCAATCCTATTGAGGCCCATGACACACTAAGGTTTTAGTGTGGTGGCTCTATATATACACAGGGGTTGTGCATAATACCATTAGGGTTGAGAAGGGTTTGTGAGGAAAGATTAAGAGTTGAGACATCTCATGTAAACTCTAATAATATAATGAAATTATTGTGCTCCCCTTTGTGCATGTAAGCTTCGGTAGAGCCAGGTAAATTTTGGTGTTCTCCCCTATCCCCTCTTGTAAATGATTGTTATTTCGATTTAGTGTTTATTTATCCTGTGGATGATATTAACAAATGGTATCAGAGGGCCTACATATAGTATACCATGTTTCTGATTGCTACACAATATTTTCAATTGTCTCATCATCATCCTACTCACCTTTGCTAATGATACTGCCCCCCCCCCAAAAAAAACACAAAACAAGTCGGCTTTCTTGTCCCCTCCAATCATTCTTACATATAAAACTGTTGATGTATTTTCAAAATGAGAATTGTTAATGAAGTGTTTGAGATTTGTCTCAATGTTATTTAAAATGTTCTTTACATGTATGGGATGTGTGTCGACACACAGGGCTCGTGTGTCGACACACAATCTTACAGAACGAAAATGCAGAATTGTGTGTCGACACACAAAGCCCGTGTGTCTACACACAATCTTACAGAAACATACGGAACAGAGCCGTGTGTCGACACACAGGGCTGGTTTTTGGCAGTTTCGATTTGCGGCTTTTCCCGGTTTGTGGCGCCCCTTTTTGGGGTGTTTCTTGGGACGTATCTCTTCATTGTTTTCATATATATTCTCCCCTTTGATCAAATTTATGATTACTTGAATGAATTGAAAAAAGAAAGAGATAATATTGTAAGAACTTGTGATTAAAAGTGTTGAAAGTTTTTGGGCAAAACTTCATTCTCATTCATCTCTTTTGTCTTTCCCTTAACACACTTTCACTTCATCATTTTGGTTGTCATTGTATCTCTAAGATTATTTCCTATGCTGAAATAAGTCTTAAGAAAAGTGACTACACGGCCTCAACACCTGAGATCTCTAGGATACCCGTTCTTGCGAGTTTTGCAAGAGTTTACACCAACGATCTTAAAACTTAGTTGTGTTTTGTGATCTTGGTTTGATATGGCTTCATCACTGGGGGAAATGACAGCAAATTTCGTGAAGTTGGGTCGTTTTGATGGCAGTAATTTCTGCCGTTGGTAGAGGAAGATGTACTTCCTGATCACTACTCTGAATGTAGTGTATGTTCTCAATACACCATTCCCTGCCTCAGCTATGGAGGAGGAGGAGAAGTTGGCAGAGCAACGAACCTGGTTGAAATGGGAGAATGATGATTACATCTATAGAGGGCACATACTGAATGGGATGACGGATGCCCTCTTTGACATTTATTCCAACGTGCCTACCACAAAGGAATTGTGGGACGCTCTAGAGGCACGCTAAATGGCGGAGGACGCCAGAAGTAAGAAATTTTTAGTTAGTCAATCTAATAATTACAAGATGGTTGATGAACATTTGGTCATGGTAGCAATTCCATGAAATTGAAAGAATTTTAAATAACTTTAAACAACACAGCATGAATATGGACGATACCATCGTTATGTCTTCTTTGATTGACAAGCTTCCTCCTTTGTGGAGAGATATCAAGAAATCACTCAAACACAAGAAAGAAGACATGTCAATCGAAGAGTTGGCTAACCATTTATGACTTGAGGCAGGTTACAGGTTACACGATGACCACAAAGAACACCCCGATGACATTGGGAAAATCAATGTTACAGAAGAAGGCCAATTAAAACCAAAAGAACCGGACATTACCAAAAGAAACTAAATGAGAAGAAGGCCAAAATGGTTTGTTGGGAGTGTCAGAAGTCCGGTCACCTAAGGAGGGACTGTTTTCGCCTAAAAAACAAGAAAGGCAAGGGGCTTGATCATCCTAACAAAAATTCGAACGATAGGTTCGTGGCGATGATATCGGAGATCAACCTAGTTGAGAGTGATGACTCTTGGTGGGTTGACTCAGGGGCCACAAAACATGTTTGTAAAGACGAGGGTTTCTTCAAAGATTTAAAACCCATAAACAACAGAACTGTGTTGTTTATGGGCAATGGAGCGAGTGTACCGGTTAAGGGCAAGGGAAAAGTTGACTTTCTTTTCACTTCCGAGAAAACCCTTATGCTAACCGATGTATGCTACGCCCCGAACGTTAAGAAGAACCTAGTGTCTGGTGGCCTACTGAATAGGTTCGAGTTCAAGTTGGTCTTTGAGGCCGAAAAGGTTGTTTTGTCGAAGGGGGGTGTCTTTGTGGGAAAGGGATACCCGTGTAATGGAATGTTTAAATTAAACATTGATAATAAAATTGATAGTTCGGTTTATATGCTTGACTCTTCATATTTATGGCATCAAAGATTAGAACATGTGAATTTCCGTAGGATGCATGAAATGGTTAATTCGTCGTTGATACCATATATTGATGAAGTGGATGAAGCAAAACATGTATATTAACGAAATTAACGAAGTTATCATTTCCATCGGTTCAAAGAGAAACAAATTTACTTGATTTAGTACATAGCGATCTGTGTGACTTTACCGATTATAGGAGGAAAAAGATATTTTATAACATTTATTGATGATTCTTTGAGATTTTGCTATGTGTATTTAATCAATCATGAAGATGAGTCACTAGAGAGGTTTAAGGTATATAAAGCGGAGACCTTCCTCAAACAACTTAGATCAGACCGTGGTGGAGAATACTATGATCCCAAGTATTTTGAAACCACCGGTATAGTGCATGAAATCATAGCACGCCACGCCACAACAAAATGGCATGGCTAAGAGGAAAAACTAGACTCAACTAAAATGGTCAATTCAATGTTGTCCTACTTTGGTCTCAACGATAGCTTTTAGGGTGATGCCATGTTAACGACCTGTCATATTTTGAATCGAGTTCCAAACAAGAAAAGTAAAATAACCCTATATGAACATTGGAACGGTCGACCCCCAAAGTTGAGTTATCTTAAAGTGTGAGGGTGAAGGCCAGTCATTAAAATCCCTGAACCTAAACGTAAAAAGTTAGGTGAGAGAGGCATCGACACTATATTTGTTGGATATGTGCCACATAGTAAGGCGTATCAATTCTATATAATTGAGCCAAACGATTATATCAATGTTAATACCATAATAGAATCGAGAGATGCCGTTTTTTATGAGAAGTGGTTTACTTCTATTCCTAGACCAAGGGATTATACACTAGTTGAGATTGACACTCCAGTGTTGTATGATGATGTTGATCATCACGAGAGGAAACAAGTCCCTGAGAATGCTCTAGAACTCCGAAGGAGTAAGAGAGCGAGGAAAGAGAAATCTTTCAGATCAGACTTCTACACATTTTTGGTTGAAGGTTCGAGTAATAATATGGACCCCATGACTCCATATTGTTGTGTCATGGAGGCTGACCCATGATGTTTGATGAGGCCATGAGGTCTCATGATGCCTCCTTTTGGTAAGAGGCAATAAATGATGAGATGGATTCCATCATGGGCAACAATACTTGGGTATTGGTGGATCTTCCACGAGGTAGCAAGCCTATCAGGTGTAAATAGATCTTAAAGAAGAAGATAGAAGTCGATGGAGCTATAGATAAGTTCAAAACCTGATTGGTAGCTAAAGGGTTTACCCAAAAATGTGGGTTAGACTACTTTGATATATATGCTCCGGTGGCGAGAATATCGACTATAAGAGTCTTGATCGCTCTTGCCTCTATTTATAAACTAGTGATTCACCAAATCGATGTCAAAACGGCATTTCTAAATGGTGAACTAGAAGAGAAGGTGTATACGACACAGCCGGAAGGTTTTGTTGTTCCGAGTCAAGAGAGAAAGGTATGTAAATGCTTTCTGTATGGGCTAAAGCAAGCCCCGAAGTAATGGCACCGGAAATTTGATTAAGTTGTTCTAAACAACGGATTCATTATAAATGAATCATATAAGTGTGTCTATAGCAAGTTGGAGAATGGCAAGGTGTCATGATCTGTTCATATGTCGATGGGCATGTTAATTTTCGATACTGATTTGGATATAGTAGAGAAAACTAAATAGTTTCTCTTGGTGAACTTTGCTATGAAAGACATGGGTGAGGCTGAGATGATCCTCGGTATAAGAATTGTAAGGAATAGTGGTGCAATATCCTTGACAGAATCTCACTATATTGAAAATGTGTTGAATAGATTCAACTATGGTGCATGTGCACCGATGTCCACTCTAATGGACCCTAGTGTGAAACTAGTGTAACGCCCCCAGACGTTATACCGAATAGGCTTAAGTTAAGAGGACACTACATGGCCGTACTACAATAAATCCCCTCATCATAGTACGAAGCCCAAAATCTTTCGATTAAAATTTCCCAAAATTCCATAAATTTTGCCAACATATATGACCTCAAGTCCAAATACATCGATACTTACATTTTAAAACTAATAGTGCGGAAGCTCAAATTACAATATCTCAAACAGTCTATAACATCCCACTACAAAACTACGAAATAATTAAACTACAAAAAATAGACTAAATTCTAAAACAGAGAGTCGCTGCATCATCCCCATTCCTCCAGAATTTACCACCGGCTACTAATCTGAAAGATAAATTAATAGGGCGAGCAAACAACGGCTCAGCAAGTATACCATACACCCTACCGGGATCAGGCATATAATTTAAAATGATTAAAACTCCAACCAAAGCAAGTAAAATCAATTTATCTTTAGAAATCATGTAGAGGTAGTATCAAAACACTACTTTATAATTTAACTTATTTCACAAGAGCTCATTTTGGTAAAACTCACAAACGAAACGAAAACTACGGCCGGTATTATTCCTGGGACAGGGTCACAATTGAAGTTCACATTTCACATATTCGAACCGGTTCTAAGTCGACAGATCCGCTAGGATCAAACAAAGATCTATGTGCCGGTATTATTCCCGCGACAGAGTCACGGATCGACTTTCACATTTCACATTTCGTATTCTATCGTCGATAGACCCCGGAGGGTCAATGTAGTTATCTGTAAGCTCTTCCCATAAAATCTTTTATTTCAAATAGCAAGTTCACAATAGTTTCTTTCGCATACTCACAAGTACAATTTCTTTCAAGATTCACATGTTTAAACATCAATTCAACATATAAATCAGTACAATTCAAACTACACATTAACGCATCAAACAATAGCAGAAATCACATATTTAAACAACAAATCAGCATGTAAATCGGTGTATTCTAAATCAAAAGAGTAAAAATCACGCAATTAACCAAATATATATGCCTGAACCTATTTTAACAAGCATATAAACTATTCAAATATAAGTCTCACATATAAACCCTTAAAAATCAGATTTTTTGTATTATAAACAAGTAGGGGGAGTGGTATACTTACCTTTACTAGCGTTTAATCCAAAAGTCGAACTCCTATTATGGGTCAGCCTTGGATCCTTTCAAGCGAGAACCGAAATTTAGGATTTGACGAGAGAAAGCGTGAGAGCGAAAGGGGAATAGAGAGAGACGCTGGGAGGGGAGAGAGAGAGAAAGAAAGAGAGAGGTGAAAGGGTTTTGGGGGAGGGGTTTCCACACGGGCCCCTTTTTCTCTTTTTTTTAAAATTTTTTTTTCCTTTATATATATATACCTTTATCTATTTTAATCACTTTAATATTACTAATGGACCCCTTTCTGATATTTAATTCATTAATTTATTTATAATCCAATCGAAATAATAGTGAATTTTAATCGTATTATAATACCTAGCCTAATTTAATTAGACTGGGTATTACATCCTTACCCACTTAAACAAAAGTTTCATCCTCAAAACTCACCTTCATTTTTGAATAATTCTGGGTATTTGCTTCTCATCTCTTCTTCGGTCTCCCATGTTACTTCTCTAGGAGTATGATTACTCCATTGGATTTTGACATCTGGGATCACTCTATGCCTCAACTTTTGTTCCTTTCGGTCGACTATGCGAATTGGATGCTCTACATAAGTCAAATCTTCTCGCACTTGCAACAGTTCATGCCGTATCACGTGACAGGGATCCGAGATATACTTCCTCAATTGAGAAACATGAAATACATTATGTATTCTGGACAGTTCGGGTTGTAAGGCTACTCTATAAGCCACGTCTCCAACTTTCGCCAAAATTTCAAATGGTCCTACAAAACGCGGACTTAATTTACCCCTTTATCCAAATCTCATCACGCCCCTAGTTGGAGATACCTTCAGATAAACATATTCACCTACTAAAAACTCCAACGGTCTTCTTCGTTTGTCTGCCCAACTCTTTTGCCTATCTTGGCTTATCTTGATTCTCTCTCTAATTAGCTTGACCTTCTCTTCAGCATCCTGTACAATCTCCGGACCTAACAGTTTTCTTTCTCCAACGTCATTCCAAAACAAAGGGGTTCTGCATCTCCGCCCATACAAAGCTTCATATGGTACCATCCCAATACTAGAATGGTAATTGTTGTTATAGGCAAATTCTATCAAACTCATGTAGTTATCCCAACTACCTCTAAGGTCAATAACACAGGCATGCAGCATGTCCTCTAATGTCTGAATAGTCCTCTCAGTCTGCCCATCTGTCTGAGGATGATAAGCGGTACTCAAACTCAGTTTAGTCTCCAAAGCTTTCTGTAGACTCTCCCAAAATTTAGACACAAACCTTGGGTCTCTGTCAGAAACAATTTCACTTGGCACACCATGCAACCGCAGCACAACATCAATGTATAATTCTGCCAACTTATCTAATGGAGTACCAAACCTAATAGGAAGAAAATGCGCACTCTTCGTAAGTCTATCCACAATGACCCAAATCGCATCATTCTTCCTAGCTGTCCTCGGTAGGCCAACAACAAAGTCCATGGAAATTCGATCCCACTTCCATTCAGGCACTTCTAAGGACTGTAGCAATCCACCAGGTTTTTGGTGCTCGGCCTTTACTTGTTGACAGATCAAGCACTTACTCACAAACTCAGCAATATCTCTCTTCATGTCTCTCCACCAGAAGCTGCTTTTCAGGTCTCGATACATCTTTATACCTCCAGGATGTACCGAAAAGCGGGAACTGTGTGCTCCTTCCATGATTTCCCTATTAATTGTCGGATCATCAGGTACACATAACCTATCTCCAAAGTACAATACTCCGTCACCATGCCGCGTGAAGTCTGAAGATTCTCCATTGATCACCTTACTTTTCATCTTCATCAAAAACGGGTCATGTTGTTGCGCAGCCTTGATCTTTTCTAACAACGGCGGTTGTGCAACCAGATTGACTAAAACACCGCCCTTCTTATCATGAATGCACACTTCAATTTGCATTTCCTCCAAGTCTCTAAGTAGCATAGGCTGGGAAGTGATCAGGGCAGCTAAGTTGCCCACTGATTTCCTACTCAGTGCATCTGCAATTACATTTGCTTTTTCAGGATAGTAATTAATGGTCACATCATAATCTTTGATCAATTCCAACCATCTCCTCTGCCTTAAGTTCACTCTTTTTGTGTAAACAGATATTTCAAGCTTTTGTGGTCTGTAAAAATCTGGCAAGATCCACCATAGAGGTAATGTCTCCAAATCTTCAAAGCAAATATCACTGCCGCCAACTCCAGGTCGTGCGTTGGATAATTCTTTTCATGAGGCTTTAATTGTCGGAATGCATAGGCTATCACCTTCTCATTCTGCATTAGCACACAACCTAGCCCTTTCTTTGAAGCATCACTGTAAATGACAAAGTTACCCTCATCAGTTGGTAATGCAAGTATAGGGGCAGACACTAACCTCTTTTTCAGCTCCTGAAAGTTTATTTCACACTCATCTGTCCACACGAACTTCACTCCTTTTTGAGTCAATCGGGTGAGAGGAAGTGCAATTTGCGAAAATCCCTCAATGAATCTTCTATTGTCACCAGCCAGTCCCAAGAAGCTTCTAATCTCTGTTGCAGTTGTGGGCAGATTCCACTCCAAACCTGCTTCAACCTTTCTCGGGTCCACTGAGATGCCATCTTTGGATATCACATGGCCTAAGAATGCCACTCTGTCAAGCCAAAACTCACACTTACTTAACTTGGCATATAACCGGTGCTCATGCAGGCTTTGCAATACTATCCTCAGATGTTCCTCGTGCTCTTCCCTACTCTTAGAGTAGATCAATATGTCATCTATGAATACGACAACGAATTGATCCATGTATTGTTGAAACACACTGTTCATCAAATCCATAAAAGCAACAGGTGCATTTGTCAGCCCAAAAGGCATAACTAAGAATTCATAATGGTCATACCTCGTTCGAAAAGCAGTCTTGGCCACATCCTTCTCCTTGATCTTTAGTTGATGATAACCAGATCGTAGGTCAATCTTAGAAAAGACCTTTGCACCTTGAAGTTGATCAAACAAATCATCAATTCGAGGCAAGGGATACTTATTCTTAACAGTCATCTTATTCAGTTCTGTGTAGTCAATGCATAACTTCATACTGCCATCCTTCTTCTTCACAAACAATACTGGAGCACCCCATGGTGAGACACTAGATCGGATGAAGCCTTTATGTAATAATCCTAGAGTTGCACCTTCAATTCTCGTAGTTCAGAAGGAGCCATTCTATAAGGGGCTTTGGATATGGGTCCACTGCCAAGTACTAGATCAATTTCAAACTCAATTTCCCTCCTTGGAGGCAAACCATGCAAGTCTTCTGGAAAGACCTCAGGAAATTCCCTGACAACGGGAATGTCATCTAACTTCACGTCGTCCCTCCTACTGTCAAATACATGGCAAAGGAATCCTCGACACCCTTTCCTCAGGGACCTTCTAGCATTTAGGGCTGAAATTATCCTGCTAGAAGTCTTGGAGTCTTTACTTCCCATAGGAGGATTTAACCCGTTCCCATGATAAGCAAACTCTGGTTGGTTAGGAATCTGAAATACAACCCTTTTTCCAAAACAGTCTAAATGCGTGTGATAAGAAGACAGCCAATTGATCCCTAGAATCACATCAACCTCCATATCTAATAGTACTAGATCTGCCACTAACTCCATATCACCTATTGTAATCACACAATTTTCACACACAAAATCAGCAAGCACATCATACCCCAACGGGGTTGCTACACAAAATGGCTCATCTAGCAGTTTCAGCTCATAAGCTAACTTAAAGGCAAATTTTTTAGCCACAAAACAGTGAGAGGCTCCGATGTCAAATAATACATGCGCACTAGTGGAATTGATAGGAAGGGTACTTGTCACCACACAGTCACTAGCAGTCTCGTCCTTCTGAATCATAGCAAACATTCTGGCGTTACCCTGAGGTCCCTGTTTGTCATCACTGGCTCTGTTCTTGGAACCATTCTTGAGGGGACAATCACAAGCTATGTGTCCTTTCTCTTTACACTCAAAGCACACCCCTAACTTTCTGTAACATTCACCGGAATGGTCCTTGCCACAATGCTCGCATTTCTTGAATCCAGTGTTAGAGCTCCCTGGATTCTTCGTATGAAACATTTTTCTTTTGCCACCAGATCGGTTAGGCTTCCCTCGCTGAAACTTACCATCTGACAACCTTTTCTTAGCAGCATATTCATGTTCTTCCAATTTCAGATTTGCTTCGACCTTCAAAGCACGCTCAAGGACCTCCTTGTATTCCTTGAAAATGACACTTGAAAGACGCCTTCTAATGCAAGGAAGCAATCCCCTTTCAAATCTGTTCGCTTTACTAGTCTCAGAAGCCATGATGCTTGGGCTGAAATGTCCCAATTCATGAAATTTATTGGCATACTGCAATACTGTCATCTGTTCTCCCTGTCTTAGCTTGTAGAATTCATTTTCTTTCGTCATTCTGAGTGCTTAAGGGAAGAACTAGTTGTAGAAGATCTCCTTAAACTCTACGCAATCCAATGGCCCAGTGGCATTCTGGTATGCTACCTTGATTGTAGCACACCAGAACTCCGCATTCCCCTTAAGAAAAGGGGTGGCTGCTCGAACCTTATCATCATCGGCAATTGACATTGCCTCGAACAAGGTCTCCATCTCCCGTATCCATTTTTCAGCTTCTAGAGGGTCATGTACTCCTTCAAAACTTGGGGCCCTCAACTTTGACAACCTTTCAAAGGGTGTCTCTTCAACGTGTTGAGTGAGAGGAGGTACAGCCTAGATTTGTTGTTGATGTTGCAAGAGGTTAACCATGAGCCGGTGCATTGTTGCAACATCAAACTGATTAGAGGAACCACCCGAGCTTTGGCCATTTTGACCAGTGGGCCTATTTAGCAGTTGAACAAGTTCCTCATTAAGGTGCTCCTCATCTATATCCTTCTCTGATTCACTAAGGTGTTCCTCAACTGGGGGTGGAACCCTGCTCTTTCCCTTCAGGGTTCTCTTTCTCTTTAAGGATGCTGGTATTTTACTCTTGCCACCCATCTTCACCTGAACCCAGATCACATAAGAAACAAATTATTTATTTACTTACTTATTTTTTAATATAGTTGAAACTACCAGTTCAAATAACCAACTATGTTTTCTCAGCATCGAAAATTTTGTTCCTCAATAATCAATAACCTAAGTTCTCATCTTAATACCAAAAATATATATATATATATTTTTTTTTTCCAAGATTCATAACCTGGTATTCGGATCTTCGCACTTAAATTTTCTCCAAAATTCATAACCCAGCTCTGATACCACTTTATGTAACGCCCCCAAATGTTATACCGAATAGGCTTAAGTTAAGAGGATGCTACACGACCGTACTTCAATAAATCCCCTCATTATAGTACGAAACCCAAAATCTTTCGATTAAAATTTCCCAAAATTCCATAAATTTTGCCAACATATATGACCTCAAGTCCAAATACATCGATACTAACATTTTAAAACTAATAGTGCGGAAGCTCAAATTACAATATCTCAAACAGTCTATAATATCCCACTACAAAACTATCAAATAATTAAACTACAAAAACTAGACTAAATTCCGAAACAGAGAGTCGCTGCATCATCCTCATTCCCCTAGAATTTGCCACCGGCTACTAATCTGAAAGATAAATTAATAGGGTGAGTAAACAACGGCTCAGCAAGTATGCCATACACCCTACCCGGATCAGGCATATTATTTAAAATGATTAAAACTCCAACCAAAGCAAGTAAAATCAATTTATTTTTAGAAATCATGTATAGGTAGTACCAAACCACTACTTTATAATTTAACTTATTTCACAAGAGCTCATTTTGGTAAAACTCACAGACGAAATGAAAACTACGGCCGGTATTATTCCCGCGACAGGGTCACAATCGACGTTCACATTTCACATATTCGAACCGGTTCTAAGTCGACAGATCCGCTAGGATCGAACATAGATCTATGTGCCGGTATTATTCCCGCGACAGGGTCACAGATCGACTTTCACATTTCACATTTCGTATTCTATCGTCGATAGACCCCGGAGGGTCAACGTGGTTATCTGTAAGCTCTTCCCATAAAGTCTTTTATTTCAAATAGCAAGTTCACAATAGTTTCTTTCGCATACTCACAAGTACAATTTCTTTCAAGATTCACATGTTTAAACATCAATTCAACATATAAATCAGTACAATTCAAACTACACATTAACGCATCAAACAATAGTAGAAATCACATATTTAAACAACAAATCAACATGTAAATCGGTGTATTCTAAATCAAAAGAGTAGAAATCACGCAATTAACCAAATATATATGCCTGAATCTATTTTAACAAACTAATAAACTATTCAAATATAAGTCTCACATATAAACCCTTAAAAATCATATTTTTCGCATTTATAAACAAGTAGGGGGAGTGGTATGCTTACCTTTACTAGCGTTTAATCCAAAAGTCGAACTCCTATTATGGGTCAGCCTCGGATCCTATCAAGCGAGAATCGAAATTTAGGATTTGACGAAAGAAAGCGTGAGAGCAAAAGGGGAATAGAGAGAGACACTGGGAGGCGAGAGAAAGAGAAAGAAAGAGAGAGGTGAAAGGGTTTTGGGGGAGGGGTTTCCACACGGGCCCCTTTTTCTCTTTTTTTTTTTATTTTTTTTCCTTTATATATATATATATATATATATATATATATATATACCTTTATCTATTTTAATCACTTTAGTATTACTAATGGACCCCTTTCTGATAATTAATTCATTAATTTATTTATAATCCAATCGAAATAATAGCGAATTTTAATCGTATTATAATACTTAGCCTAATTTAATTAGACTGGGTATTACAACTAGTACCGAATGTAGGCACTCCTATTTCATAATTACAATATGCCTAAGTCATTGGAAGTCTCATGTATGCCATGACTAGCCTAGGCCTGATATAGCCTATGCTGTGGGAAAGCTAAGTAGATATACTAGCAGTCCGAGTAAACTACATTGGCATGCGGTGTATAGAGTACTGAAGTACCTTAAGAGTACCATGAATTATGGTATTTCTTATGTAGGGTATCCTCCCACTCTGGATGGATACTCTAATGCCAGTTGGATCTCCGATGTGGAAGAGCATGCATCCACAAGCGGATGGGTATTTCTGCTTGGTGGGGGTGCGGTTTCTTGGGGTTCCAAGAAACAGACTTGTGTATCTGATTCTACAATGGCAGCAGAGTTCATAGCTCTTGCTTCTATGGCTAAAGAAGTCGAATGGTTAAATGATCTCTTGTATGAGATTCCTTTGTGGCCTAAGCCAATCTCACCGATATCTATCCACTGCGATAGTCAGTCTACGCTTTCAAAAGCATACAGTGAGGTGTACAATGGAAAGTCCAGGCACATTGGTGTAAGGCATAGTATTGTGAGACAACTTATTTGAGAAGGTGTCATCACTGTGGACTTTGTGAGAATGAGTCAAAATCTAGTGGATTCGTTGACAAAAGGCCTAGCTAGAGACTTGGTTCTGAAAACTAGTAAAGGGATGGGGTTGAAACCTGTCATTGTTAGTCACCCATGACAAGCCCTCAACTCGATGCCTGGTATGACGTAAGGTCTCGGGTTCAATGAGTGAGACTTATCATCCATGTGACTGTAAGCATTAAACGAAATTTTTTCCATCCCGTGTGAAAAGTGCTTGGTTACCTACATCAGAGAATCTTAGAGGATGAGCATATGCTCTTCATGGATCCGGTGTTATATTATTACTGAATGTCGAGTCACAGGGATATGATCAATGAGGTCCACCTTAGTGAGTGTGAAGTTTGGTCGCTTCAAGGGGTGATTTTTGACAAAAGGTTTGGCCCTCAAACACTTGCGAAGGGTACAAAACATAAGGCTTTATATGTGTCGATCTAGGAGTTGTAGGGTGTGTATGGGGAGTATGCCTTGTGCATGATTAGATAGTCGGTTAGTTAAAAGGGTTGTATGGTTCAAAGCTTGGTCTACCATTTTCGATCCGATTAACTATAACAGTCTTTTCACTAGCCGGGGGTCCAATAGAGACATCCTCGTTGATGCACAATAAGGTTGATGTATTTTCAAAATGAGAATTGTTAATGAAGTATTTGAGATTTGTCTCGATGTTATTTAAGTGTTTTTTGCACGTAGGGGATGTTTGTCGACACACAAGGCTCGTGTGTTGACACACAATCTTACAAAACGAAAATGCAGAGTTATGTGTCGACACACAGAGCCCATGTGTCGACACACAATCTTACAGAAACACGCGGAACAGAGCTATGTGTCGACACACAAAGAATATTATAAGAACTTGTAATTAAAAGTGTTGAAAATTCTTGGGCAAAACATCATTCCCATTCATCTCTTTTGTCTCTCCCTTTACACACTTTCACTTCATTGTTTTGGTTACGTTGTATCCCTGAGACTATTTCTTACACTGGAATAAGTCTAAAGGAAAGTGATTACACAATCTCGACACTTGAGATCTCTAGTATATCTATTCTTGCCAGTTTTGCAAGAGTTTACACCAGCAATAACAAGTCGTCTTTCTTGTTCTCACCAAATGGTCTATTCTAGTGGCAACAGCCTATGCTGCTACAAAAGGTATCAAGCAATGCTTAGACTTGGGTGTGAATCACTTTTATTTGGAAAGAGATAACTTGATTGTTATTACTATTATTTGTAAGGATTTTTAGTTTCCACGACAAATTAAAGTTATAATGGAAGGATATTAGGAAGAGGTTGCATAGATTTGTTGACGATCGTATTTCTCATGTATAGTGGGAAGCAACAAAGCAGCAAACAAAGTAGCAGCAATAGGTCACCAGTGGAAGAGTCAAGGGAGTTAGTAATAAACAGATACATAGTATTTGAGAACAAGAACAAAAATGCTATAATACTTTAAGGGCCGAAATATTTTAAAAAAAGAGAAGATGAAGAGTAACATTAGTGTGGTTATAAACAAGCCGAATCAAGCAAAGTAACCCCCTTGTTTGAACTCACAATTGATATTGCCTTATCGAGCTTGAATTCTAGCCAACTTCGTAGCAAGCTTTTGAACAGTTGTTCAAACTCAATTCATTAGGATTTTAGTGTTGTTTATATTGCTGTCGATTGGATTTATTAGTGTAGTCGAGCCAATTTGAGCTCATTACCAAGCCAAATAAAGCTCATAATTGAGCCTAGTTTGCTACATATTTGAGCTCGCTATCGAGCAGGGCTATTCGGGTTACTATCTAGCCCTTATCAAAGCTAATACCTTATTCACGAACTGGCCTTAACAAACACTTATCAATCCTCTGAATGAGTTATTAACGAGCCATTATCATATTGTTCCCAAACATTAACAAATCGAGCACTCTCCTATTCGAATTCGTTAAAGTTATTGAACTTGATAGCTATCAAGCCCCTAAAACGAATATGAACAAGTTGTAACGCATAGGAACTAGTGGTAACTAATTTTGAAGATAAGTAGTTCATCCAACGCTTGGTTCATTTACACTACTAGCAAAATGTTTTCAACAAAGATCAAAAAGGGCATTTCTTCATCGTCATTGCCATGTTACAATCCACATTTTCTTTTTCTAATTGCCACATTACCTAGAATACCATATCTCGGGGTTGCTACACAATATTTTCAATTGTGACATCTTTATCCTAATCACCTTTGATAAAGATGATGCCTCTCTCGTTTTTTTCGGCTAAAACAAGTCGTCTTTCTTGTTCTCTTCAATCATTCTTATATATTTATTCCGTGCCTTTCATGATGCAGCGCGTGATAGGAAAAATTGGACAACGGGAAGGTTCAACGACCTTCCCTTTGTATTTTATTAAAACTGATAATAAAATGAATAAAGAGGAGTAGAAGTAGCTCGCTCATACATCGAGGAGTCTAAATTCTCCATAAAAGAAATATCAATTTAATCCAAATTCAAATCTCCTTCTAAACTAGTCTAACCTCCCTTTTCTATAGATGAGGGATTTCAATTCAAATTTAAAATCAAATCTAAACCTAATTAAAGAAATAAATCAACTAATAAAGGATAAATCAAAATTAGGGAAAGAGATAATTTGTTGAGTCGAAAATCAACCAAAACCGTCCTTGAATAAAGCCGAAAATCCCACAAGGCCTTCAACCGCATCTGACCAGGAGTGGCACCTAGAATTGGTCACGCCAAGAATGGTGGCGCCAAGTTCCTCCTTGGCTTATTCATAGTTGGCTTGTTCCATGCAGACTCCTTGGCTTAAGCCAAGTATCTTCGGTTCGCACCTTTCGTTCTCCTTTTGGTCCACCAAGGCCAAGCCATGGGATGCTCGTTGCATCATCCTCTCCGGCATGGAGAGAATGCGTCCCCGAATTCTGAGCGGAGTCTTCTTGATCAGCCTAGTTACGTGGAGCTTCCCCGTCAGCCTTGTTGAGCCCTTTGTCGCCAACTTCTGATTTTGTAGCCAAGCAATGTGCCATTCGCGGACACATGGTAGCTTCGTCTTGCCTAGCCAAATCTTGCCTAGCCAACTCTTGGTGGAGCCGAGAAGCAGGCCTTCAATTGTGCATGACCAAGGGTGAAGCCAAGTTCTGTCAAGCTTGTTATTGGTGGAGCCAAGATGATGTTTTATTCTATTGGCTGCACATTTCCTTTCCTCCAATGGTGAAGCCAAGCATAAGATTGAATCCTTGGCTTAAGCTTATGCCAACATGACTCCCATCTTGGCTTAAGCCTATCCCAACATGGCTTCCATCTCCTTTTGACCTTGCCCTGTTTGGACCCCAACCATGGAGATGTTGACCCGATATTGTTGAACTGCCATTGTTGGATTACTCTCCGCATCATTCTCTCCGGCTTGGAGAGAATTTGTCCTCAAATTCTATGCGTTGTTTTCTTGGTGGGCCTTGTTACTTGGAGCTTCTGTATCCTCCACTTCATTCGCTTATCCGCCAAGCTTCTTACCGTTTTTGTTTCGCTCCGCCAAGTCCCATCGCTTGTGGGCGTCAATGCGGCTGTCGCACCTTTCAGTGTTACCTGGATGTAACTTCTAGTGAGCAGCTTCATCGATTGGTGCCAGATGTCCGCATGAACCGCAAGGGAAATTCGGTTGTGCTCCTCCCCACTCGGTAAGGTAATGTCATGAACCTTAACTTCCTATTCTGGTGCCTTCATTGTTGGCTTGAACATGGCTGACGCCCTTAACTTTGGCTTGTCCCTTGTTGTGTCTTGAGTTGCCACCGGTAAGTCTCGGCTTATATTAGGATCCTCTTCTGGTTTGGATTCATCCTTGGTGATGCCAAACATTGGCGACGCCGAGTATGAATCCAAACCAGAAGAGGATCCTAAGATGAGCCGATGCCAAACATTGGCGACGCCAAGTATGATTCACATTATGTGCCCGCGGTTGCCTTTTCATGTTGGGGTTCTAAGTTGGTGGTGCCAACTTCGGTCTTATTGGTGGCGCCAACTTCTGCCTCTATGGTGGAGCCAACTTTAGTCTCTATGGTGGAGCCAACTGTGCTTGAGGCTTGCTCTTTTGGCACCGGATCTTCAGCTTTTGTCTCACGTGGTGCCTCAATCTTCTTTGGAAGCAGAATGATCTTTACTCCCTCGAACATGAAAGCAAACGTGTTCTTTTCTTCATTGTGGAAGGTGCCTCTGTGGTCCATCCATGGCTTCCCCAACAACACGTGGTAAGCGTCCATGGCCACCACATCACACCAAACCGACTCCCAATACTTCTTCCCAATTGAAAAATTGATCAAACAACGTTTTCGTGGAAGTACCTATTCACCTGTTCCTGCCATAGTGTAAGGGCCTGGATAATCCACCGTTTTTAACCCTAACTTATGGACGGCTTCTACAGATATGGCGTTGCTATGCCTTCCAGGATTGACGGCTAGGCGTGCAATTCTCTCGCCCATGGTGCATGTCATCTGGAAGGTAGGTTGCTCTCGCCTTTCTTCTATATTTTTCTGGATAGCGCCCGGTTTTAAGAGGCGTTGGGGTAGGGATCCTTGCTCGCAGACAAGATGTGCCCTGGTTTGGCTTGATTCGCCAGAATTGCTCTTCCTTCGCCTCTAACTTCCTCTCAACATGCTCAAGTCAGTTACGGTTAGCGTCTTCTTCAACAGCAGCTTCTCTCGACGTCTCAGTGCCATCTCAGATACGTTCTGAGCTCTGATACCAGATGATGCAGCGCATGATAGGAAAAATTGGGCAACGGGAAGGTTCAACAGCCTTCCCTTTGTATTTTATTAAAACTGATAATAAAATGAACAAAGAGGGGTAAAATTAGCTCTCTCACACATCGAGGAGTCTAAATTCTCCATAAAAGAAATATTAATTTAATCCAAATTCAAATCTCCTTCTAAACTAGCCTAACCTCTCTTTATATAGATGAGGGATTTCAATTCAAATTCAAAATCAGATCTAAATCTAATTAAGGAAATAAATCAACTAATAAAGGATAAATCAAAATTAAGGAAAAAGATAATTTGTTGAGTCGAAAATTAGCCAAAACCGTCCTTGAATCAAGCTGGAAATCCCGCAAGGCCTTCAACCGCATCTGACCAGGGGTGGCGCCTAGAATTGGTCACGCCAAGAATGGTGGCTCCAAGTTCCTCCTTGGCTTATTCCTAGTTAGCTTGTTCCATGCAGACTCCTTGGCTTAAACCAAGTACCTTCGGTTCGCAACTTTCCTTCTCCTTCCGCTTCTGCCAAGGCCAAGCCATGGGATGCTCGCTGCATCATTTCATGTTTCTCTTATCAAACAAAATGCAAAATATCGTGGCTTTATAAAAAGCTAGAACAAGTTCCCAATGAAGAAAGGGCAAAGATTCCATACATTTGTTTAAAATAAATGCACATATATTTTGTCATATTAAGTTTATATATAGAACTAAAGTTATAAACATACAAATAATTTTAAAATTACTTAATATAGCAAAATATATGATGCATTTGTTAAAAATAAATATACGGGACGTTGGCTCATGAACCACTGAGTCGGTTTTGAAGTGAACAACATGTTGGGCCCGGAAAGGGCCAATAATCACATTGGGTTGGACTGAATTCTTCATTAATGGGCCCACAGTCACATTTGCCATAAACTATCCTTGTTTTATGTGTGTATACATCATACTCTTGTTTATTGTTTGAACACCTCAAATTAGAGCTTGAATTGAGCCCGGAATTGAATTTGAAACTTTATATTTTAAATTTTATTACTTAAAATTGGAATATGAAACTAGGTTATAACTAAATATGTTATATTTTAATTTTTGGGTTAGGCTAGTGTCATGATTGTAAGAGGTAGGTTTAGTATTAGGTCATGAGTATAAGTGTCCTTATATTGTATTAGTTAGTATTGAAGGCAATGTTAGATACAAGCTAGTTAGTTAGGGAGATTTTTGTAGTTAGATTGAGTTGTTAGGAATTGTTATGTTGTTAACCCATTAGTTAGTACATTAGTTAGATATTTTCCTAGGCTTTAGCTAGTATAAGTAATTGTTCTTTAGCATGTAATCATCATTCAAAAAATGATAATACAAACTCTATTTTTCTCTCTCAATACTCAATCCTCTCTACCTCTCCCACTATTCTCTCTAATTCTCATCTCTTTCTCAATTCTTCCTCCCCCTAACTCTCCTTCTTCTTAGTCATGATCCAAGACCATCTAGGGTCATGACAATTGGTATCAGAACTCGATCTTGAGCACCCAAAACACGCAAAATTGAATGCCATCTGATCAAAATTGGGTCAAGAATTCAGATTCAAAGTTGATCAAGAAATCGTGTAGCAAATAACTGTTCAGATAGAGATTGTCAAGAATTATATTGCACTGATTCAACCATGGACTAAGGCCCTGATGCTGAGATTGCAATTGTTTAGGAATTCAGCTCATAGGTGCAGACACTAGTTGATAAAAGGCAACATTCAGTAACTGAATTGCAAAATCAAGTTTTAGCATCTATAATAGATTTGATCCACTGCAGCACACATTGCTCAAAATGAATGCTCAATCTCTCAAAGTTCCCAACGATGCTACACTCTTCGTAAAAATCTTGAATACCCTCTATCCTATCACCAAAGATACTCTTTGAAAAGTCTTTTATCCCTATGGTCATATTGAAAGAATTGAAGTTAATTCAATCTCTACCTTAGAGGTTAAGGCACATGTGACCTATTCATCAAGGGAACAAGCTACATTAGCATTCATCCAACTACATGGGAGAAATATCTACGCCAATTGTTGTGTGTTAGATATTCAATTGCTCAATCCTTGTAAAGAAATTGTAGAGACAAAAAAAGGTCCTTCTTCAAATGAACCTTTAGAAGTGGAAGATAGTAATGCACATCAAGGACTAGAAGAGCAAAATGTAACTGGTGGTGATGGAGTCAATTTAAATAAAGAAATTACAGCAGCAAAACATATAAATGATGCAAAACTTCGACTTAGGCCAGATAAGAAGCTGCAAGTTCAGGTTCCTAATGTTTATCCAAAGGCTGCAGCAATAGTTCTTAGAGAACAGAACGTTAATGTCAAGCAATGCAGTAGGAATCATCATAAATTGGATTCCATAGATGTTGGGAAGTTCGTTACAACAAGCTTGGCTTCAACTCAGGATGAAATGGAAGCAATGCAAGCTATTGAAGAAGATGTAGTGCCACTGAAAATTGTGCCTAAGAAACCACAAGTGATCATCAAAGTCCTAAGTAGCAGATGGTTAAAATTGAAGCTGGTATTACAATCAATCCTTGAGATTAAGTTAGCAATCAATCTTAGTCTCAAAAGGTGTTTTACAAGCAAAAAATTAAGAGCTTGGATCAAGCCAATTTTGGTCTACAAAGGAGAACAACCTAATTTTCTTCTTCTTAAGTCCAATATAGTGATTCTTGAAAAGCTTTGTGAGTTCAAGAATATGAAATTGAAGCAGCCAAAGGTGTTGTTGATGTCTGTTGATAGGCTTAGCGCATATTCTTGGATCCATAGAAGTATCAATAGGGCAAGGAAGGGTTACTACTCTAGCAGCCAGGTTACAACTGTGGCATTGACACAGGAGAATAGTGCTGCAGATGTACCTAAAGTAGATCAGATGAGTAAATCGTTGCGGCGTTATTTGCATGGAGAATTGGATTAGCACTTGCAACGATGTCAGCTACAGATCAATGGCTTGCAAGGACAGATCAATAAACACCTTTTACTTACAGAAAGTGGATTCATTTTGGATGTTAGTCAATAAGTTCGACCACAAGAGGCTGAGCAACCTCCTGTGTTCAAGGGATTGATGCAGAAGAACTCTTTAGAAGAGTATGAGTTGCGTTTTGAGGATTGGAGAACAATAAGGGTGTCTACGCATCAAGAACTTGGGAAGTCGTTAAGCAACAGGGATTCAAGACTGAATTATGCAACAAACTCAAGTGCTAGAGGCATGTTTAGGCGATTCAAGCAGGCTAAGACAAAAAGAAGGTGTGCAATGTGGGTTGATCCAGGTGTGTTGCTTCCCATAATAGATGTAAGAGTCTTAGAAAAGCAAGGCTCGAACCCAACTTGTGAGATGAAGCTTGTGTTTGGGGCAATTGAGAGGCCTCAATCCTTATCTTGGAAGGAGTTAACTGGCTTAGCTACTTCTGCAAATCCAGTAGAGTACTATGGAATCAAGCACACCAAGAGACTTCATACTTTCATCAAGAACTCTAAGGATTCCATAGTGACACTTTGCAATTGGGAGGATATTTGTGAGTTGTTTACCCACATGGCTGCAGCTGGGGACAATGAAAACACTAAAAGTGCTCACCCAATTGTACTATACTACAGTGATACAAGTAATTCTGCAATAGCTAGCTCTCCACCAGCTGCACTCCAGAAGCTTACGGCATCAATAAGAGTCACAATACTCTTTTCAACAGAAGCTGAAGCTATGTAAGACTCAAGTTTGAGCATTCTTATAAGCAACTACAAGCACTTCAAGCTGCAACTTCATCATGAATTAATTTGAAGCTACATTTTCTCCAACAATATTCTTGAGGACAAGAATCTCTAAAGGGGAATATAATGTCATGATTGTAATAGGTAGGTTTAGTATTAATTCATGAGTATAAGTGTCCTTATATTGTATTAGTTAGTATTGAAGGCAATGTTAGTTACAACCTAGTTAGTTAGGGAGATTCTTGTAGTTAGATTGAGTTGTTAGGATTGTTATATTGTTAACCCATTAGTTCATACAGTAGTTAGATATCTTTCTAGGCTTTAGGTAGTATAAGTAATTGTTCTTTAGCATGTAATCATTATTAAAAAATGATAATACAAACTCTGCTTTTCTCCCTCAATACTCAATCCTCTCTACCTCTCCCTCTATTCTCTCTAATTCTCATCTCTTTCTCAATTCTTCCTCCCCCAAACTCTCCTTCTTCTTAGTCATGATCCAAGACCACCTGGGGTCATGACAACTAGTTTGGAGAAGAAATTTAATCCTGTATCCACTCCACTGATCGAAGTCTTAAATTTCCCAAATTGATTTCCTAAAGCTACAGGTGACTTGAAGTAAAATGATCCAAACCAACTTGAATTTGAACTGAAATCTAAAGTGCGTCAGTTCAATTTTAAGTTTGACTTGAAACTCGAAATGACAAAAATTAATTTATCCAAAACTAGACAGAATCAGACTTGAGGCACCTGACTCAATATGACTTAAAGTTCGAAATGACCCAAATCAATAGACATATTGTCTGAGATGTTTGGAGTTGAATTTTACCCAATTGAAATGGAAGGAAACCCAAATTGACCCAGCTCAATTTATCCTAAACTCGAGATGATCGAACCCCTTAGATTCAACTTGAATTAACTTGGCCCAAGATGACTTCATATCTGAGATAACATAGCACAATTGATACAAATTGAGGTGACTCAAACCTGATATACACTCAAGTCTGGCCCAGGATAAACCATATCCCAAGATGAACCAGCCCAATTAACCCAAAACCCAAACCCAATATGAATAGATCTCCGAAATAAATCAAACCTAACTCGAACATGACCCAATTAACCCAAAACTTAAGATGCCTTTTTCTTTTTACTATAATTAAAATTCCATCCACCAGCTCTTTAACTCATGCAAGCAATAATTCCATCAAAATTGTATTAAAATTACAATGTTGCAATTAATTCAAGTTCTTGATGGCAAACATGGCCAAAATGATGGGATCATACTTTACAAAAATGTCATGTAGGAGATATTTATAATTTAAAATTAATTTTTTTTAACATTAAACAAGCCATAATAGTCAAACAAGAATATTATTGTCCAATATAAAAAACGTGGGCTCAAAAATCGAGACTAAGAATGAAACCAATAACAACAACAACAACAAGCCTAATGCCTCCAAGGGCTCCTGCATAAGCAAGGTCTGGGCGGGGTAGATGTACGCAGCCTTCCCCCTTTAGAAGGCTACCCTGGAAAGAGGCTGTTTCCGAGGATCCCCAACCTGAGAAGCCGGTCCGTAGCATAGAGCATTTGACCTGGCAGTAGGAGAGCATCAAAGCATGAGTAGGGCAAAACACACGGCAAGCAAAACAACAAACTCAAAGTAAGCCATATTAAGCAGAAAACAAAAGATAAGATAAAAATGAGGATGGAGATAAAGATAAGTAGGCAAGTAGCAGCTCATGAGAGCAAGTACACAACCTACGTGCACCAAGAGGATGTCAAGGCCTAGCACTAGTAAGTTAGACTACCCTACTCCAATTGGAGCATCTATTAGCCCTATGCTAGCCCTCTATTGGGCCCTATCTAAGGCCATTTCCTCTCGAAGGTTTAGTTGGGTGAGGTCTTGTCGAATCGTCTCCAGCCATCTCTTCTTTGGCCTGCCTCTTCCTCTCCTGCCTAGTGTAGTAAGGGATTGTTTACATCTCCTTACTGGAGCGTTGTCCGGTCTCCTTCTAACATGTCCGAACCACCTCAAACGTTGCTCCCTCAATTTATCTTCAACGGAGGCTATGCCCAATTTGCCTCTTATGACGTCATTTCTGATCCTATTATTCCTTGTGTGTCCACACATCCACCTCAGCATACACATCTCCGCCATCTTCATCTTTTATGTGTGTTGTTGTTTCATCGCCCTGCACTCCGCCCCATATATCATGGCTGGCCTCACAACCGTCTTATAGTATCTTCCCTTGAGCTTCAAGGGAAACTTTCTATCACAAAGTACCGTGGAGGCCATCCTCCACTTATGCCATCCCGCTTTAATCCGGTTGTTGACATCCTCGGCCACTTCGTGGTGGTACTGTATCATGGAACCCAAGTACCTGAAGCTCTCCTTCTTCGATATGGCCTCAGATCTAATCTTGACGTCTTCCCAGCTAGGCATGGTTGAGGGATCGAACTAGAGTTCCATGTGCTCGGTCTTGGCTCTACATAGTCGTAAACCCTTCGACTCTAGTGCCCCTCTCCACAGTTCCAGCTTCTCATTTACCTCTTCCCGTGAATCTCCCCACCAATACTATGTCATCTGCAAAAAGCATGCAATAAGGTACACATCTCTAGATGTGCCTAGTGAGCTCGTCCATAACCAGAATAAACAGATAGGGGCTCAAAGCAGACCCTTGGTGTACCCCTACTGTTGTCGGGAAAGCGTATGTCTCCCCATCCACTATACGCACTATAGTTTGTGCCTCCTTATACATGTCTCTAATGGCTTGAATGTATGGCACGGGGATGTCTTTCCTGTCCAAAACTCACCAAAAGGACCTCCCTTGACACTCTATCATATATCTTCTCTAAATCAATGAAAACCATATGAAGGTCCTTTTGTCTTTCCCAGTATTGCTCTATCGTCCGCCTTAAGATGTGGATGGCTTTTATTGTTGATCTCCCGGGCATAAATTTGAATTAGTTCTCAGACACCTCTGTCTATTGCCTTAACCTCCTCTCTATGACCTGTTCCCACAACTTTAGAGCGTGGCACATTAGTTTGATACCCCGTTAGTTGGCGCAACTCTGAATGTCACCTTTGTTCTTATATATCGGAATCAATGTGCTCTTCCTCCATTCCTCAGGCATCTTCTCCCCTAGAAAAATTTGGTTAAATAGTTTAGTCAGCCAACTGACGCCCTTCTGTCAAAGGCATTTCCATACTTCTATGGGTATGCCCTCTGAGCCAACTGCTTTACCCCTTCCCATGAATTTCAGGGCTTCCTTGACTTCCTCGGGACTAATTTTCCTACAGTCATAGTGGTTCTGATGCTCCTCAGATGTTTGAAGATCACCTAAGAATATCTCTGTCCCTCCTGGTTAGTTGAACAGCTCGTGGAAGTACATTTTCCACATAGCCTTAATTAGTTGCCTGTCCACGAGTACCTGTCCATCTTCCCCTCTTATGCATTGTACTATATCCAAGTCCCTAGTCTTCCTTTCTCTAGCTTTGGCGATTCTATATAAGTCCCTCTCACCCTCCTTGGTCTCCAGCCTTTTGTAGAAATCCTCATGAGCTCTTGATTGTGCTTCTCTGACTGCTCTCTTTGCTTCTCTCCTGGCTTGCAAATATCGATGTCGCTTATCCTCATCTCTGCTATGATCCCACTCTTTGAAACAAACTCGTTTCGCCTTAATTTTCTCTTGGACCTCCTCGCACCACCACCAGGACTCTTTGTTGCTTGTTACCTTTCCCTTTGACGTGCTGAGAACTTCCCGTGCTAGTCCTCTAATCTTTTGGGCCAGTTGGTTCCACATCTGGTTTGTATCTCCCTCGAAGCCCCACCCGAGCTCGGCCTCCACTCTTTCCTTGTATACCTTATACCTATCTCCCTTCAAATCCCTCCAACAGGTATGTGTCTGTGCGGGTTTGCAAATTATTTTGGCCCTCTTCTTTGCGTTTATATCTGCCCACAGCACCCAATGTTGTGTAAACCGGTCTTTTCCTGGGATAGCCTTGCAATCCCTGCAGTCTCTTTGCACCCTTTTCCTTAATATTATGTAGTCAATCTATGTTGAGACTAAGAATGAAACCAATACCTCAAATCCAGGTAAAGAGGAAGCGACACATGTGACTGATTATTCAACACACATTTAAAAATGACTTTTAGAGCAATTTGGTTTGCTTCAGAATTTGGTTTTAAACCATCACCGGAGGGGTTTCGTGGCTTTTGTGAATGGTGGGAAGCTACAATTAACTTGTTTTCATCTTTTCAATTTCATTAATCTGGCCTTATTCTTGACAAACAAAATATATATATATATATATATCGACCAATTATTTTGCACGCTATGTAGCTAAATCTCCTACGGGTAATCATAGATGATAGGATAATCCCCGAGTTTATAAATTTGAAAGCTCAGGATGAAGATTAGGTAGTACGTTCTTTGTGTGTTAGTACATTTGTTGTATTAGTCTTTGTTGTGGTGTGTTTTGTGGTTGGCCTTTTCAGTTATGAGTGGTTTTTTTTTTTTTTTTTTTGTTAGAATTATGTCTCAAATTTATGGATTTAGAAATTAAGGGTAGCCGAGGTCACTGATCAATTGGAGGGATGTCCAATCGATTGGGTGATTTAAGTGAAAAATACATGTTTTAGCCGAGAGAGGGCCGATCGATCGGGAGTCGTTTTTCCGCCAGAGTTATAAATAGATCTGTTAGGGTTTCAGTTTAAGTATCCAATTTCAGAGTGAGGAGCCGTCATTGAGAGAGAGAGTTGATATCATAATGCCTCTAATTCAGATATTCGAGTGCTACGAGAGATCAGAGGAAGTGATCTATAATTCTCCATAGATCTCGTTAAGAGGAAGTGTGATTGTAATTCTTTCGTTCAAGTATCAATAAAGATTTTCTTCTCCGCCCGTGGTTTTCTCTCCTCTCGATTGTAGAGGGGTTTCCACATAAATCATTGTGTCCTTCTTGTTTGTTCTTTTTTTCACCTATTTTGTTTACTTGTCGTTTGTATGAGTCATATTATTTGAATAGAATCAAGTGATTAGGGTTTACGCTTCCGCATCAAGATTTTCCTAACAAATTGGTATCAGAGTATATCAAGTTTGTTCCAGATTTTCTCATAAATTGGTATCAGAGCCTTGTTTATTTCGAGTTGGTACTATGACGTCCACAATCAGGTCTGAAGTTAAGAAGTTTGGTGGTCAAGGGAGCTTCAGTTTATAGAAGGTTCGCGTTAAGGGCCTCTTGACTCAAAGTAGCTTGAAGAAAGCTTTAGATGGGAAAAAAAAGAAACTAGAGAATTTGACAGAAGTGCAATGGGAGGAGTTAGACGAAAAGGCTCTCACCGCTATTCAGATGTGGCTTACCGATGACTTTTTGACAGAAGTTCTGGAAGTGAAGACCGCTAAAGAGTTGTGGGAAAAATTGCAGAATATGTTCTGTTTCAAGTCTGTCTCCAATAAACTCGCAATTAAGGGCCGGTTGTTCATGTTTCGTATGTCAGAAAGTACGTCATTTAAGAATCATGTTAATGAATTTAATTCGTTAAGTCAAGACTTAAAGGAGTTTGATGATGCTCCTAAGGATGAAGATTA
Source organism: Simmondsia chinensis (assembly GCA_018398585.1). Taxonomy (NCBI): domain Eukaryota; kingdom Viridiplantae; phylum Streptophyta; class Magnoliopsida; order Caryophyllales; family Simmondsiaceae; genus Simmondsia; species Simmondsia chinensis. The sequence goes on from JAGTTD010000011.1 coordinate 27,144,414, forward strand.
GGCAATATTATTGTTATGTTCACTCTCTACCTCTTATAGAGGCTTTGTTGAAAGCATGATATATGGTGGTAGATAAACCATATTTGTTGATGAGGTTAAGAGAAACCTACTGAGTAAAGAACAGGTAGATAAGGAATTATCAGATTCAGTTTATAACTCAGGTAGTGGTTTATTCGTGAGAGGGAGAACTGAGTATGATCATAGTAGAAACAAGTCTAAGTCTAGACATCAAGACCTAACCTGTAACTACTATCATAAGAAAGGGCACATTAAGAAAGACAGTCACAAGCTTAAGAGAAAACAATAACAGGTCTGACCAAAGATACATAGTAGCTAGTGTTATGGAAGATGAGATTGATGGAGATATTCTGTCTGTATCTGAACCTCGATCCAGTTTTAGAGAAAGTTGGATTTTGGATTCGGCTTGCTCCTATCATGTTTATCCCCATAGAAGCTAGTTTTCCACGTACGAGTCAGTTCGAGGTGGAGTTGCTTTGATGGGTATTTATACTTCATGCAAAGTTCTGGGTATAGGAACAATTCGTTTTAGGATGTTCAATGGCAATATCAGGGTTTTGAGCGATGTTCGCCATGTTCCTGATTTGAAGAAGAATCTCTTCTCTTTAGGTACTCTTAAGTTTAAAGGGTATAGGTACACAGCTGAAGGCGGAGTTTTGAAGGTCGTTAAGGGTGCTTTGATAGTCATAAAAGGCAGAAGGGTAGGTACATTATATGAGCTTGTCGGTTCCACAGTTGCAAGATCTGTTGCAGTATCTTCATCATTGTTGTTGACAGAACCAGAGATCACAAATTCAGGAAGTTTGAGATTGGGTCATTCAGGTGATAGGGGTCTGAGCATGGTATAAGGGGTTCTTTGTGTGGTCAGTCTACAAGACTGAAATTCTGTTAACAAGGGCTTTATGGAAAGTTGAAAGGTTTTTCCTTCGAGCAATTCCTGACAAGTAGACATGCCACGTTTGATGAGTCTTCGTTATTGAGTCCACAAAATATGTCATCAGTCAGTTGTGATTCAGGTCAGGTGAGTAAGCCCGAGGGAGTTCAATTTAAGTTAAGCAACACAGTTCAACAGCAGGTGGCTATTTCAAAAAGTGTGTCAAGAGCCAATTCAGAGAGGAAGAAGATTGGCATTGCTAATAACCTTTCAGATATGTTCACTCAGATTCTACCTAGCAGGAAGTTCAAGCTTCGCTCAAACTCAGTTAGGTTTTGTGTTTTGTCAAGATAACCCTGCGTGTGGGGTGTTTTGTGGAGTAGGTGGTGATATTTTGTTTTTTATGTAAATTTGAGTTAAGGTGGAGATTTGTTGGGATTATGCCTCAAATTTATGTATTTAGAAATTAAGGGTAGCCGAGGCCGATCGATCGGGGGATGTCCGATCGATGGGTGATTTAAGTGAAAAATACCTGTTTTGGCAGAGAGAGGGCCGATTGATCGGGACCCCGATTGATCGGGAGTCGTTTTTTCGTGAGGGTTATAAATAGATCTGTTAGGGTTTCAATTTAAATACCCAATTTCAGAGTGAGGAGCCGTCATTGAGAGGGAGAGGTGATTTCATAATTTCTCCAATTCAGATATTCGAGTGCTATGAGAGTTCAGAGGGAGTGATCTATAATTCTCCATATATCTCGTTAAGAGGAAGTGTGATTGTAATTCTTCCGTTCAAGTATCAATAAAGATCTCCATCTCCGCCCGTGGTTTATTCCCCTCTCAATTGTAGAGGGGTTTCCACGTAAATCATTGTGTCCTTCTTGTTTGTTCTTTCTTTCACCTATTTTGTTTACTTCTTGTTTGTGTGAGTCATATTATTTGAATAGAATCAAGTGATTAGGGTTTACGCTTCCGCATCAAGATTTTCCTAACAAATTGGTATCAGAGTATATCAAGTTTATTCCAAATTTTCTTACAGTGTGCATGACGAATCTTGTTGGAGTTTGTTGTTTACTTTTGAACTCTGCCCTGCACTTTTGTGCCTTAAAGGCTTGTATTCCAATTATTAAAAAGGAACTCAACTTGCTCTAGAAGAAGAGAAAAGGAGGTATGTCCATCGACCAGTTCTGAGACTCAAATCTAGGGCAAACCGAGTAGAAATAATCCTCCTATAAACATCTTTCAGTATGCAGGTAAATCACTATGGCAGACACACTTATGAAAAGTTTAACTTTTGAATGGAACATTCAGGGTACAAAGCCATTTAAAATATTTGGTATGAAATGCCTAAGATGAGAACGATGAACTGAGGTTTGAGCCTGTTGCGCTCCTATGACACAAAAACATGTACCACAACTTCACTTGATAGGTGTCATCTCTAGTAAACTGTAAAGGAAATGGAGCAAGAGGGCCAAGTGTCCTCCCAAATATGAATGGATTTTCTGTCGTTAATGTTTCACTTGAGACCAAAGGTTAAGAACTCTCTTACCTATAACATACTCTCCCACTGCCAAGATGGATGAGGGCCCTTTAGGGCTTTGACGAAAGAGGACCTCAAGAAGTAAATCCCCTCAATGAATTAAACCAAAAGAAGTTCGAATTTTACATGATTCTCAAGGTCTTGTTAGCCGGTAGGAAAAAATTAAGGCCCACCGTATTATGGAAACCAAGCCCGACTACGTGTTATCAACTTTGGTAAGTTGTTCCATCATGTGCAATAATCTATCTGTCATCCTTCGTACCACCTTTCCACCAGGATTTAGCTATATCTTTTGGACAAAAGGACATGGGCACCTTAAAGAGATGTTTCACACACAATGGCATTGCTGAAATGACAGACTTAATCAAAATCACTTGGCTAGCATGAGAGAGAGCAAATGACATTTCCACCCCTAAAATTTCTTCTGGATACAATCATTAAAATAGTTAGAGGCGGTCAATATCCCTACTTGTTACATCAATTTAGGGTGTAATCTAGATTAGGGTGAGGGTTGTGAGTTAGAGTGAGATGAGAAAGAGAATTAGAAGAAGGGGATGAGAAAAGAGAGAGATAAATAAAAAAAATATTTGTTTGATCATTGTTGTTCATATCACAACTAATACAAGTATTTATAGCTAATAATCATTAACAAACTAATAATATCTCTAACTAACTAATAATATCTCTAACTACTATTTTTCTAAATAAAGAATATTATCCCCTTTATTACAGACATCACTACCCCCAAAACCAGAAGGCCTATGTACTTGTCTCCCCAATCAAAAGACTTTACTTGAAATAAATTGAGGCACTGCCTCTTGAGGTCACAAGAAACATTAGAATGGAAAAGGCACCGGACTTATTCAAGTTAATTGACTAGCCAGAAAACTGATAGAAGAGCTTAATCGAATTACTCACCTGCATTGTACTGACTTTTGCTTCAAAAACTAGATGCAATCATCAGCCAAAAACAAAAAAGGTAGGAAATACACATCCATAACGACAATGAATAGGTAGGGAAATAAAGGGTCCCCTTGTTTCAAGCATAGAAACACTTTGCTTAGCACAAAAAAAATCCAACTCAATTAAACCAAAACAACTCAAACACAAAATAGCCTTACATGACTCGACCTCAGCTCGGTATATAAATTTTAAATTTTGTAATCCTCTAACTGATGAAATAATTTTAATCTAAAATCTAGTTCATAACATTACATTTTTGGTGTTTGAAGTCACCTTTTCGGTGTATGAGATCACCTTCCTATTATATTACATCACTTTTTTTATAAAATCTGGTCAAGAAATCATCTGTGTTTAAATTGAAAAACTGTTTCACTATAATTAATAGATTAAAAAATTTAAATATAAAATATATCAATTAAAAGACAATTTCACAAAATCTCATAACACTAAACCGTAACTTACCAAAATTCTTATGATACCTATAACTTTTCACTTCTATATATAGAAAGACCCCCTAAACTTTACAATGAAACACGACACACCCCTTCATTTTTATTTTTAATTATATAATAGCCCCATGAACTTTACAGTTAATCACAATATATCTTCTGCACTTTCAATTTAGCTGTTGAACTTTGTTATTACACACAACTCACCTCCCGAACTTGGTTACTAAATATAACATACCCCTTACAAATTAAAGAAAATGTATGAATTAAAAATTTTGAAATAAATTATAATAATATTTTTAACTTTGATTTTTTAATTTAAATTTTTTTTAGAATTTATTTTCAAATTTTAATTTTGTACTATTTTGTAATTTTAAATTTATTAATCTAATTTTTAAATTTATATTTTTACAAAAGTTAAAAAATATTTTATTGTATTCTAACTTATAGTGTTATTATTATAATTAATTAAAAAATTATTTTGTATAAATACTAGAAAATCTTCTTATCTTTTGCTTAAAAACATAAAAAAACTCTTATCTATCACCTACAAATATAAAATGCTTAGCTTTTGTATAAAAGCTAAAAATTCCTAATTTTTAATTTCATACTTTTTTAATATAAAATTTATTAATATAATTTTTTAAAAGTTAAAAAATATTATCATATTTTTTTAAAATTTTTCCAAATTTTTTTCATAATTTGTTTTAAATTTTTTTAATTTTAAATTAATTAATGTCTAAAGGGTGAGTTGGGTTAAGTAACAAAGATCAGGAGGTGAGCTGCATTTAGTAACAAAGTTTGGGGAGTAAGTTGTGTATAATAACAAAGTTTAAGGGCTATGTTTTTAAACTGTAAGTATAAGAAGTGTATTATGTTTAATTATAAAGTTTAAATGGTGTGTTGTGTGTAATAACAAAGTTTAAAGGGTTATTTTATAAATTTAAAAGTAGAAGGATATGTTATATTTAATTAAAATTTCAGAGGGTATGTTGTTGTTACCTGTAAAATTCAGAGTTTTTTTATATTTTGCCCTTTTTATAAAATGTAGGATAGACATTCTTATGACTAAGCAAGATGGATATGGCCTCTGTCTACCGAAAGACCAAGCCCCCTAACGTTTAAGTTTGGCAACTGGGTACAGGGGGTAAAGAGGGGTAAAGAAGAGGAGAATAAGGTAATATCTTACCCTTATTTGGATATATTAAATTAAGAGGGGTAAGAGTAAAGAGGGGTAAATAAGTTATTCTTGTTTGTCAATTAGATAAAGGAGTAAGGGTAAAAAGAGTTATAATTAAAATAAGGGTAAAAGTGTCCAAAAATTTTTAAAAATTACCTTTACTCTCCAATTTGGGGGTTAAAAAAATTAGAAGTAAAGAGAGGTAATAAGAGGTAAAGAAAGGTAAGAAATTTTTCTCTTGACCCCTCAAATAAATTTGCCAAATAAGAATAAAAATTACTCTCCTATACCTTTCTTTATTCCATTGTCAAATAAGGGGTAGAACCCCAATTCATTTTTCAAAAATAGTAATTAAAAGTGACCTAAATACAATAATAACTAATAAAATAAATATCATTCAAAATATTCGTCAAAATTACATACAAACCCAAAATAGCCTTAATCACCGTATGATAACAAAAATGAAAAATCCCTGTCATGGGGCCCAAATTGAAGGGGCACAATAGTAATCTAGAAACACAAAAGTCTACCCCCTCTCCTCCCACAAACAACTCCCCCAAGAAAAGAGTGACAACTTTTCATAATCAAATCTCCTCCCCCCCACCCAAGAGAGCAATCAATCAAGCTTCCCCTCCATTTCCCCACCCAAATCTCTCCCTTTTCCTCTCTTCAAGTCCTCCTCTCTTTCTTCTCCATTTTGCAACTCAATTTCTCTCATTTTGCTCCCCAAGTTCTTCTTCTTTTTCTCCTTCTTATGAGTGATGGGTGTGAGACTCCGGGGTTCCCACACTTCCCACATCACAGAATTAATCATCACCAGCTTCTTCCGTCACAAGTACTGAACTTTTCCTCCTTTAATCAACCCTTTAGATTAAGAGTTATGGCCTTTTGATACTATAAAGGTGCCAGCTTTTTGTAAGTTTCATGGCGGGTGGTGGCGGTTTTGGTGTCAGCGCTTTGGTTCAAAATCAGGGAGTTCCCTCTTCTTCTCAGCCTCTTGATGGCTTTTTCATTTCTGGGTCTTCCTCTTCTTTCATGGGTATGCACTCTACTTTCAAGATAATAAGTGTCATATCGAACGTTTCAAGAGAATAAGCGGTTGCTTGGAGTTTTGTACGATTTTGTCTGTTTGTTGATATGTTTTTGAGAGAATTAGATTATCTGATGTATTTTGTTGGGTTTGATTGATTTGGTAGTGGATCTGACTTTTATGACTTGGGTTTTTGGTAATGATCGATGTTGTGAGTTCTTGTAACATGGGATGGCTTTTATTTTGTATGTAGTTCTGATATGTTTTATCCAGTTTGTGCTAATAATTACTACTTTATTTTTAAAAGGTAATTCATGATTGGTTTATTGCCATTTATTCTGCGGAAAGGGTTTGGGCCTTCATTTATATCATCAAAGAATAACTATGATTTATCATTGAGTTCTCAATTTTCTCCTTTTTTTTAGGTAATAGAGTTGAGGTTAAGAGATTTAAACATGGCACCTTTTGTTTGAAAGTCTTAGCGTTGTTAGTATTTTAACTACTGGACTAAAGCTTCATCGATTCTCGGTTTTCGATTTTCTTGTTCTTTTTGTAACAACCTACTGTTTAGTGCTAGGTGTTGATCCAGTTGAATTTTGCTATCAAGTTCTAGTTAGATCTTGCCAAGAATTTCATTGTATTGACCCTTTTCTCTTCTCTTTTGAGGATATACGGCAAGATCTCATCTAGTCTCCCACCCCCTTTACCTGGCTTGTAATGGTCAATCTTGATTTGACTTCAGATTGATTTACATGTATTTGATGATTTGTACTCAGGCCCGAGCTCGATGGTTAGCTTTCAAGATGTTTGTGGTGCAACAAGATCAGAGAGGCTGTTATTCTGTACATTTGATCAGGACGACGATGGCGATGATGACTTGGATGAGTATGCTCACCAGCCAGGGAAAAAGAGGCGGTTGAGCATGGACCAAGTTCGGTTTCTGGAGAGGAGTTTTGAGGCTGAGAATAAGCTAGAGCCCGATAGGAAAATCCAGCTTGCCAAGGAGCTAAGCTTGCAGCCTAGACAAGTTGCTATTTGGTTTCAAAACCGAAGGGCGCGGTGGAAGACTAAGCAACTAGAGAAAGATTATGATGCCTTGCAAGTAAGCTTCACCAGCTTGAAAACTGACTATGATAATCTGCTTAAAGAGAAGGAGATGCTCAAAGCTGAGGTAATTGTTAGACATCAAATATGAATTTGAATTGTTATGTGATAGTATAAATGGATCTAATGTTGTTGAGCAATCTACATGCGAGTCTAGTAATAAAGTTTTAAATTCAGGCTGGTATTTGCCTTATGACAATTGGCTTTAGTATGAAACCTCACTTGAACTTATACGTGAAACTCGTGTTTTAGCTCCCTGAATTTAACAAAGATGATAATGCACTTAACATCGGCATTGACTGTATGGTGTTGTGAAACATTGGAATCAATTAGAGGCTGTTATGATATCTTAAAATTTTGTATAATGGATTGCGAGTTTCTATTATAGGATTAGGCCTTTACATAATGTTACGTTTCTAATGAACTTATATATATATATATATATTGTATTTTACTTATCGGAATATATTTATAATTGTATTGACTCGTTACAAACTATGAACTGAAGGACTATAAAATTGGTGATTGCATGCTCATTATTTCAGTTTTTTTGCAACAAACATAACTCATCTAGAGAAATTTATGTTCCATAACAGCTGTGATACCTGCTTTCATGACACCACGACAAACTACAATTTGTGTCCATCCATGAAGGGAAAAAACTTAGTTTATTGAGTGCACTCGTGGATACATATGCAGGTTGTTCACCTTGCAGATAAACTGCAGTTGAAAGCGAAACAACACGAAGACTCAAACCCTGCAAACATGGACCATGTACTCCAACTGCCCCCGCAAGACCCTGTTCTTGACTCAGCTTCTGACGGTGAAGCTCCCCAAGCTCAGGTCCAGGCTCATGAGCAGGAAGATCTCAGTCCCACGAAGAGCGACGAGTTTGATTCAGGCAGCCCCCACTACATTGATGGGGGACACTCCTCATTTGGTGATTCATCTTATGTATTTGAGCCTGATCAATCTGATATATCTCAAGATGATGCAGATAACTTGAGCAAGAACCTCTTACCTTTTGCCTACGTCTTCCCCAGGATCGAGGATGTCGAATACCCTGACCCGCCATCAACCTCCTGCAACTTTGGGTTCCCGATCGAAGATCATGCCTCTTGGTTCTGGTCTTATTAATGCTCTGTTTGCCAACTGCGTGAAGTGGGGTAAATAGGGAGAAGGTAAAGATTTATCGTATCCTTATTTGAGTATTTTCATAAAGGGGGCTAAATGTGTTACCTTTGTTTAATAATTAGGTAAAAGAGAGTTATAGTTTAAATAATGGTAAATAGAGGTAAGGGTTTACCCTCAATTACTCTTACCCCTCTTTACCTCTTTTTACCCTGTTGCCAAACAGGAGGTAAGACGTTTATGTTCAAATTCTCAACTCTACTTATTTACGAGCAATTGTTGTAACTAAATATATTGACAACGGTTGTTTTTGCCTCTTGTTGTAATATCTGCTTTTGTTTGGGGAGTTCCATGTTGAGGATGTTGTATAAATGAAAGCCTTTCTTTGAGTAATCTTGTTTCCTTTGAAAAATGTTGCAAAGTAGATTTTGTATTAGCTTGAGCCAATAATCCAAAATGAAGAAAATGTAGAATACTATTTATCGAGAAAGGGCATCTTAAATCATCTTTAAATGGATTAATCAACTGTTTAAATCTATCGAGATGATTGTTAAAATAAATAAGAAATCAAGAAACATTGCCTCCACAGAGGGCACTATTACATGCGCAAGCATATGCATAGATTCTGGGTTATCCGTAGTGGTGATTGGATCGTCCTTACTGTTGGAAAGATTCCTATTCCATTAAATGTGGAGTTCTCCACATGCAGCTTTGATAAAGTAATTTATGCGGAGATTCTACTTTTTAGAAACCTTGAACTTGGTACCAAATTACAGAGCATAATGAAGGCAATTGAAAGAGGCACAGGATAACTTGCTAGTAATTGTTTGAAGCTGCATTATTGTCAAGGAGTTGTTATTGATGAGGTAATAGTTGTTATAGTAGAATTATGATACAACCTGTAGAGAAAAACAGAGCTTTAAAATTGCCCTGACAATAACAACGTTGTTTAAGTAATAACATTGTCTCTTTTTATAGGATGTTTTGTTCTTTTGTCATATGTTTGTGCCCCTCTGCATTTAACATTTTCGTTATGCTAGTAACGGTTTGGGGGAAAATCCTCTTAAACCGGTGCAATATGTCCCTAGTGGGAATAGAACCCGAGTGCCGTCATTGACCCCTGATATTCTCTATTATTCGGCTGGGAATCCTCTACATTTAACATGCCTCTTTATGGTGACCATAATACTTTAGTTATAAAAAATAAAAATAAAAATACAAAAAATCCTTTATTATAATTTTGTTTTCAATAATTAGTGAAGGAACTTGTGATACAAAAACTAACATTTCATAAAAGGAGACTCGAAAGATACACACAATATGGAAAAGGAAAAATCCTTTATTATAATGAATTCATGGACATTAAAACCATAACTGTACAAATTTGTATGGCCTCTCGCAAATAAATCGAATATTTTATTTTCTCATTTTTTAACTTTTCAATTTATCCCCGGTCCATTATTTATGTTTTTAATTTTTTTTTTACTAATATTTTATCCTTCTAAAATAATATTTTCCAAATATATTTTTTTATAAATTTAATTAAAAATATAGGTATCTGTTTTTAAATTAACCCTTCAATTTATGCAAATATTTCCTTAGTTGTCTATATTTGTTGTAGTGAAATATTTATCCTATCATCTTTAACATTACTATTACATTCTAAATAAACTTTATATTTATTTTTTAAATTAAGGCAAGTGAAATTTAATAATATGTCTATAAACATCATAAAACCCTCAAATGAACAAAATTAAGAATTTTATCCTTTTTAAAAGATAAGTAGTCATAAAAATAATATAACACCTTAACTAATGGATGTCTATGTGAGTCAAAGGATTTTTAAAAAACACAGAAATTTATAATATTTTTTTCATATGAAAAATTTTCTATTTCTAAAAGTTGAGTTTATCAAGACAATGATCCGAATCCAATTCAGACTACAAAGTGGGTCATGCATTGTTTGTTTAATGAAGATGCTCAAATTTTGGTAGGGTTAAGGTAAATTCTGATAGATCGAAAAAAATAAGGCGATGTTTCTTGTGGATGTATCACTAAAAATCGATTAGGCCAAGGCTTGGTTTGTGATCGTAGAAGACTTGGAACTGCTTCTGTTCTAGTGGTGGAACGAATGGCAGTTACAGATGGTATCCAAAAGTCTTTACATATGATTTAGTCAAAATTATGTTGGAGGTGACAATTTAATGCCTATCAAATCCTTGAAGGATGAGAACAATGACCCATGGAAAATTCGGAATATTATAATGGACACCGATAACATATTAGTAGTAATAAGGAGAAACACAACAATCAGGTCTCCAAAGAAGGGCGAACATTCAACTGATTGGGTGGAAAATTCAAGAAATAATTTGCATGCTAGCGGAAGAGTTGAAGGGTGCCTATTGAAGGACATAGAGAAGATTGTTGGTGATGATGCACTAAGACAAGTCATCTATTAAAATATACAGTGTTTCTTACCTTTTTAAAAGAGAATAAAAAGTAGCTTATGGTGGTCCTTTTGCTCTTGATAGGGACATATATTTTTGAAGCGATTGCAGCCACAAATCCGTGTGAATTGGTCTTCACCTACGCCTCTTTTGTATTTGAATTATGCTACTCCACCTATCACCTTTTGATAATCAATTCTTTTTCCGATAGTAGTGATAAAATCACAATACAAAATAGGCACCTTATACAAACGAGACCTGAGTCAACCTGTATCAAAATGAGGATCAAAACAAAGATAAATGTAGAGGATTACAGGATAATTACAAATAAAAGGCATTACAAAACTACAACCATCATCGAAAAAGATGAACCATAAATTAGGGAAACGAGCCGATCAACCTTTGATAATCAATCATTTAATTACCTATCAACTCTGCTGATCGTCTCTACTTTCTCTACTTTTGTTTTCTTTTTCTCTACTTATATCACTTCACCTTTGTTCTTAATTACAACAACAATAACAATAATCAGCAGCAGCAACAGTCCCAGTGCCATAAGGGCTCCCGCATAAGCAGGGTCTGGAGGGGTAGATGTACGCAGCCTTCCCCCTTTAGGGTGCTACCCTGAAGAGAGGCTGTTTCCAAGGACCCCCAACCTATGAAGCGTGTCGTCATGGAAGCAAGTCAGCCTGCAAGCATGGAGAAACAAAGCATAAGAGCAGAACATAGCACAAAAGAAAGCACCACGACGCCAAATTCAAAAATTCATTAGAAGGCAGCTACAAGCGAATGAAAGGCAAGTAAACAGATAAGCAAGTAAGTGCGCTACAGAAGGTCAAAAATGATAGTCACACTAGTGTTAACTATAATACGCAGCGCTACTCTAAGCCGCTACATTGGCTACCTCTATGCTAACCCTCCAGCGAGCTCTATTTAAGGCCATCTCCTCTCGTAGGTTTAGGTGGATGAGGTCTTGTCGGATCGTCTCCAGCCATCTCTTCTTTGGCCTGTCTCTCCCTCTCCTTCCTAGTGTAGTATGGAGCTTTTCACATCTCCTAATTGGAGCAGTGGTCGGTCTCCTCCTAACATGTCCAAACCACCTTAAATGATGCTCCCTTAATTTATCCTCGATCAAGGCTACGCCCAATTTGCCTCTTATGACATCGTTCCTGATCCTATCCTTCCTTGCGTGTCCGTACATCCACCGCAGCATTCTCATCTCTACCACCTTCAACTTCTGTGTATGATATTGTTTCGTTGACCAACAATCCCCCCCCATATACGCCATAGCCGGTCTCACTATCGTCTTATAGTATTTTTCCTTTAGCTTTGGCGGGAACTTTCTATCGCAAAGTACCGCGGAAGCCATCTTCTATTTCTGCCAGCCTACTTTAATCCGGTTATTGACATCCTCGTCAACTTCGCTATTTTGTTGTACCATGAAACCCAAGTATCTGAAACTCTCCTTCTTTTGTATGGTCTCAACACCTATCTTGACTTCTTCTATGCTAGGCGCGTTGGAGGGACCGAACTTGAGTTTCATGTACTTGGTCTTGGATCTACTGATTCGTAAGCCCTTCAATTCCAATGCCTTTCTCCACATTTCCAACTTCTCATTTATCTCTACTCGAGATTCCCCCACCAATATTTACCTTCGTTCTTAATTAATTTTTGTTTAAATTTGATCCTCATTGGTTAAAAAGGAATTGGTTTCCCGTCCATAAAGTTGTATACACTAGAAATTTAAAAAAAGAGGTAGCATTATTGTTATGTGTAATTATTCAAATCTTACACAAAATGACTCAGATAAACGACTTAAACAAGACACACAAAGATAACACACAGCAATAACTTCAAGATCTCAGATCTTGCCCCACAAGAACCAACTTAAACTAGACCTAGACTAATTACAACACAAATCACTTCATAAACCTCAAATACAACACAAGACTCAAGAGAACAACCGAATCTAGTAGGTTTAGAAGTATACCTCCCCTTGTGAACTAGATTTTACCGAAATTGCAAGCAAGTCGCTCACACCACGAGTAAGGCTCAAGAACACTCCAAGAACACCACGACCGGACCTCCACCGGAACACGAACCGAGCTTCTGGCCAGGAACGGAGCTCCAATAGCACGAACGGAGCTCAACGAACACGATTACACTTCGATCCGAGGCTCACGAGGTTGGAACCTAAGTGTATTATGGCTCAGAGATTCGTTTTTAGGGTTAGGGTTTCAAGGGAGCCTTTAAGGGTAAAAATCGCCAGAGAGAGAAGGGGGGAGGAGAAGAAAACTGATTTTTCGTTACCTCTATGACTCAACCAACTCGGCATTAAATACCCCCAAGCTACGACCTAAGAAACCCTAAAGCTCATCACAGCCTTTGATTTACGCAACGATCGGACGGACAATACTTACACACGGTTCATATATCAGGAGCCCCGGATCTTGTGACGCGTGTCAAGACTCGAACGGCTGCGATGAAGCAACAGAACCTTCTAGAAACAATTTCAAATGGAAGGGAGAAAACTCTAACGGGCAGTTCTGATTTTGGAGAGAGAGAGCTGAGGATGAAATAACCCAACAGTAACAGCTGTCCATCTTAAATGGTAATCCGGGCAGGCAGTACACATAGGCAACACGGGCAGCCCCTGTTCGGGCAGGCTGTACAGGTGGTCAGGGCGGGCAGCCCTGTTCGGGCAGGAAATAGTACTTCCGGGCAGTTGGGCATCTCATACAAACAAGTAATTAATTTCACAAGTGAGGGGCAATTCAGTCATTGCCCCAAAAAATAGAATTCAAAGAATTACTTCAACCTAAAACGCTACGTTTTTGTCCTCCCTTATTTTAATTATTTTCTTTTACCCGAACTATGTCATATATTTACCAACAATAACAAATATTAATAGGGAAAAATTGTTAATGTCAGAATAACTTTGTGAAATCTCGCTATTAGTTATCTACTACAAGTCATATCGTTACTATAGAAATAATAATACTATAGAAATAATAATTATTATCTAGCAATAACAACTACCTAAAAAGTATACTTTTTTTTATAAGTTGACAGGCTTGATAAACCTAAAACCTTAAAACTTTAATTTTAGTAGTGTTTTATTGATGATTTCATGGAAAATAACAAGACTTCATATGAAAACTTGTGAAATAAAATAGATTTGTAGGGATAAAATTCATGGCTCGAACGAGGAATTAATGAACCACACCAACACCAATTTCACCCTCTAACGCCCAAACTATGGACGATGAATAACCTATGCATTCAAGAGTACAATTGATGTGACATAATATAGTTTTGAGGTCAATTCACCCAATCTACCCACAATCACAACGTCGAGACTCCAAACAATGCAAGCAGCTACTTGGGCTTCCAAATTTTAGGACCACTAAATTACAGAGTATTTATGTTGGCACATACTTAAATTTCTATTTCAAACAAAATATTAATATATAAAAATCAGTTTGTTTTAAAAATCTATTTCAAGCTCTAAAGCGGTTTCTTATCTTGTAAGAGTTATATTAGAATGTCATGTCCCGAACTATTATAATTTATACAACTCACCAAAGAACTTCATTAAGAACTGTACAAATTAAAATGCCCAAATGCTAAAACAAGAACATTAGGAAATAAAAGAATTGGACGATTACATTCAATAATTTACAAGTCTATTTATAGTACAAAGTAGTAACACTACAAGACTAATTATTGTAAGAAAAGAATCCTAAACTAATTAACAATACAAAGAAAGCACCATTGATGGTGGTGGAACGATTATGGCCGGTTAGCACCATAAAGAAAGGGAGGAGAATAGTCTTCACCGTTACTTATTTAAGCCTATACTAATTACTTGCAATAAAATATAAATTATACCTAATATTAAATATGAGAAAAGACATAATTTAGTATATAATATATAATATAATACTAGTCTCAACACCTATTCATAAAAAAATTTTAGGAAAAGAATTTAACCATCAAATTAATCCAAAAGTCAAAATTACATAGTGATATAGGCACTTGGATCATACTATGATATCATCAGCAAAAAAGAAAAAAAAAATCCAAAAAAAAACAATTTCAAGTTTCAACTCCAACTTTGATTTTCATCCATTCATTTATTATTTTCCTTTTTACTTCTTAGGTCGAGTTTTTGTTCCCTCAAATGGTGGTGACAGTCCAACTGTCACATGCCACGTGTCTAGTCATTTGTCTCCCATTTGCATCTTATTCGTATAATACGAAGAGTGGTTGACTTAGAAATAGTATAAAATGACATGATTGTATGCCCGTACCTTGTAAGTGGACTTAAGGTTGCTTCTCGTGTATATATTCATGTGTGTACTCTGCGTGGAAAAAGATAAAGTGAAAAAAGATAAAAATTCTCACTTTACATTTCTATTTTGCATTTGCTTTATAATACGTTATTAGCACAAAGATCTAACTACCCGAGGTATGTAATTATAAATCATGCATATTTGTTGAAGAAATTGCTTGCAAACTGGGTAACCGAAAAATCTCAGGTGTTGAAGCTATGTGATCACTTTTCTTAAGACTTATTTTGGCGTAATGAAATAGTCTTTGAGATATAATAACAACCAAATATGAAGTGAGAGTGTGTGTATGAAGGAAAAGATAGAGATGTAGAGAGAATGAAGTTTCAAGACACTTTCACAATATTTCCTTATGATTCAACACAAGTCTCTCTGCAATTCTTTTTATGTCTCATCTTCAAACAATAAAAGGGGGCAAGTATATAGAAGCAGCATGTCCAAAGACGCCCCAAAGTTATCCAAAAACAACCGCCAAAAATAGAATAAACTGCGCAAAGTAACGGTCAAAATTGCCCTATGTGTCAAAGCTGTATGTCGACATACACATCATCACACAGCTCTCTATAGAGCTGTGTGCCGAAGTGAGTGTCGACACTTGCTTCAACACACAGGGTATTGTACGATTGTGTGTCAAAGTGAGTGTCGACACTCACTTCAACTCAAAGTGGTTCTGTAAGATCTTTGTGTCAATACACAGAGCATGTGTGTCGACACTCAGACTTCAAGAGTGTTTCTGCAGGACTGTGTGTCAACACATTCAACCCATGTGTCGACACACACCATACTTAAGCCAAAATACATTAAAACAAGTATGAGACACTTCTCAAACACTTTACTAAACACTTAATTTTGAAAACAAATCAACAATATAGATGGCTATACCTCCTAAGTATTACCTATAATCATTCATAGCTAGTTAAACAGCCTAATTATTATTACTCATTCATTATTTATATGGCTGGCTTTGTCGCCTACTTATTATCAGTTGTTCATATGAATCAGTCAACCTATTTATACACCACTCATTTAAAATAACAATGTTATTTTTTTTAGAATGTACTGACATTGTTTGTATATATGTACTTGTATACATGTGATGCTATGCATGAAAATAAATTCACAATTTTATTACGTCACAGTAAATTACAGTTTTGCTAACCAAACATATAGTCAAACCCCATAGCTACAAAATAAATGAGCAGGACATAAAACTATAAAAATCTACATAGAATATCTTCTTATATAGTATCATATAAATATGATAAACCTCCAAATATTAAAAAGAGATGGATTATAATAACAACACCAAAAAAGAAAAATAAAAGGTAAGACATATTGCTATAGAAAGTGATTGAGAGATAAGAGATGAGAAAATTTTTGAGTGATTAATGGTATGGTAAAAATCGTATGTGTAGAGTCCAAAATTACTGTTCATGATCGTTGTAATTAGCGTTTTTTAGCCGTTGCAATTAGCCTTTTTGGGCTATTAAAATACTGCTCATGACCGTTGAAATTACCCGTTTTTAGTAATTAAATTATTATTCGTGGTCATTTAAATTAGTCATTTTTAAGATTATCTCTAAATAGAACAATAAAGTAACCAATATAAACGTGTTAGTTATATATTATAAATGCATTAAATTTTTACGCCAATCCTATTATGCTAAATTTTATCATTGTCTGTAGAACTTTGACAATGTCAAATCTCTCAAACCGTTGAGTTCATTGCCCTCAACTTTTCTGGAAGAAATTATTTATCATGGGTTCTGGATGCTGAAATTCATCTTGCTGCTATGGACCTCAGTGATACAATAAAACATGAAAATGAAGCATCCCCGCAGAATCGAGCAAAAGCAATGATTTTATTCGTCATTACTTACATGAGGAGTTAAGAAACTGAATATCTTACAGTTAAAGATTCTCTAGTCTTATGGAATAATCTGAAGGAGAGATATGAGCACCAGAAATCTGTTATTCTTCCAAAAGCTCATTATGATTGGATTCACTTGCGACTACAAGACTTTAAATCAGTCAGTGACAATTCAGCTATATTTAAAATTAGCTCTTAGTTAACATCATGTGGAGAAAAAATACTGATGCTGATTTGTTAGAAAAACATTCTCCACATTCCATGCCTCAAAAATGGTCTTGCAACAACAATATTGAGAGCATGGATTCAAAAAATATTATGAGCTAATATCTTGCTTATTAGTAGCTAAATAAAATAATGAGCTTTTGATGAAGAATCATCAGTCGTGTCCTACTAGTAGCCTGGCATTTCCTGAACAAATGCAACGTCATTTATAGGATGTGGTCGAGGTGGTAGCAGTAAACGAGGCCAAGGATGCATAAATTATTGGACCCATGAAGGGCACAGACATCAACGACCACATCAAAGTGGTAAGCCTATTCCCCAAAAGTAAAAGAAGACTGAATCAAATAAAAAGCATCACAAACCGTCAAATTATAAAGTCGTTTGCTATAAATGTGGCTAGTCTCGCACTTGTCGCACCTTAGAACACTTGGTTAATGTTTACCGAGGCTCTATCAAGGAGACGGGGAAAAAGGCAGAAGCAAACTTTACCGAAACCTGTGGGTCCCACTTCTTCCAACTTTGACTCTATAGGCACCAAATTTGATGTCTCTGATTTTTTTGAAAATTCTAATTTTGGAATCGATCATTTAATTGATGATGGAGATGTCCATATCGATTAAAAATGATTTCTTTTGTCTTATGATTGTCATGTCACTAGTAATATTTAGCTTATTTTATGACAACTATGTTATATTGCATTTTTATATATGTAAGCAACTTATGTATCTTTATATGCTTAACAAATAGGAATCTTAAGTCTTTTCATCGTACACAAGATCATGGAAACCGATATGCGCTAGATTGACAATGGAACAACACTTACCATTCTCCGTGATAGAAAATATTTTACTCAATTGACGTTAACTGAAATTAATGTCAACACGATATTTGTCTACCACCCTAATCGAAGGCAACGGAAGAGCACATGTTATGATGCCTAATAGAACTAAACTTTATATTAGAGACGCTTTATACTCCAATAGATCCAGAATATGTCTACTTAGTGTTAAGGATATCCGATGCAATGGATACCATATCGAGACAACAATTGAGGGAGATACAAAATATCTCTACATTACTTCTCATGTTTCAAGCCAGAAGCACATATTAGAGAAATTTTCTACTTTTTCTTCCGCATTATATTATACAAATATCAGGAAAATTAAAGTCAATTTCATGCACCGGAAGAGCTCAGAGCCTAAATAATGCATACTTTGGCACAATCGTCTGGGTCATCGAGGATCTTTAACGATGCAATGAATTATAGAAAATACTCATGGACAACTATTGTCAAATCATAAAATTTTATTACCCAAAGACTACACCTGTGGGGCATGTGCTCAAAAAAAGTTGATAATTAGACCATTTGTTTTAAAAGTATCCCTTGAAGTACCATCTTTCCTATATCGAATACAAGATGATATATGTGGTCCTATTCAATCTCCATGTGGTCCTTTTCGATATTTCATGGTTGTCATCAATGCTTCCACTAGATGGTCTCATGTTTCCTTATTGTCCACCTGCCATGTTGCATTCGCTAGATTTCTTGCCCAAATAATAAAGTTACGAGCACATTTTCCTAACTATCCAATACGAACAGTTTGTCTTATCATGCTAGTGAATTACTTCTAAATTATTTTATGACTGTTGCATGTCAATTAGGATAAGTGTGGAACATCCTATTGCCCACACTCCTACTCAAAATAGTTTGGCTAAAGCCTTCATCAAGCGTCTTCAATTACTCGCTAGACCTATGCTTATGAAGTCCAAGTTGCCTGCATCTGCTTGGGGCCATGTAATAGCGCATGCTGCATCCTTATTTCACATCAGACCAAGTGCACACCACAAGTACTTGCCCTACAACTAGTTTTTGACCAACAACCAAATATTTCTCATCTTATAATTTTTGGTTGTGTTGTTTATGTTCTTATTGCTCAACCACAACATAGTAAGATGGGACCTCAATGTGGCCTAGGGGTCTATGTTGGTTGTGAATTCCCATCAATTATTAGATATCTTGAACCTGCTACAAGCAATCTTTTTAGAGCCCGTTTCTTTGATTGTGTTTTTGATGAGTCAATTTTCCTCTCATTAGGGGAAGATCAAAAACTAATTGTACAACCTCGTGAGATTAGTTGAAATGTGCCAGAACTATCTCATCTTGATCCCTAAACTAATCGATGTGAACTTGAAATACAAAGAATAATTCATTTGCAAAACGTTGCAAATCAAATGCTTGATATTTTCATCGATACTTAGAAAGTAACGAAATCACATATACCAGTAGTGAATGTACCTTCCCAAATTAAATCCCAGTAGGAAAATCAAAAAGTCTAAACCATGCCAAAAGCGTGGTAGACCTATCGATGCAAATGACTTAGCCCACAGAATGAAAAAAGGAAAAGAACAGTGCTCTCCAGAAAATATTAGTGCTCCTGAAGAGGCTATTAATTCTAAAGAGATTATCACACCTAAAGAAACTATTACACTTAAAGATATTATGCCAAAGGGGCAAAGGTATTAGTGCTCCTTAAGATATTAATTCGTTGGCCCCGGGAGGGGCGAAGGTCGCTTGGAGGCATATGTGCTACCCTCGGCGGGAGGGTGGTCTTGGGCTTCGCCGTCTTGCTGAGTGGAATCAGGCTTCGATTATGAAGCATATCTGGTTCCTTCTATCTGACTCCTCTTCGATTTGGCCGCGTTGGGTTCATCTGAGCCGACTTCGAGGGAGGAGCTTCTGGACTATCCGGGCGACTAGCTCTGCTTCTTGGTGCTGGCGTCAGATTTTATGGATTCGCCGCCTTTGCTCTGGAGCGATTTATCATGTCATAGGTGACGGCCTTGACACTTCTCTTTGGACAGATTACTACCTGCCATGTGGTCGTCTTTCGGAGCGCTTCCCTGCTCGACTGCTCACCTCTTCTGGACTTCATTGGGATGCTCGAGTCTCATCCATTATTGAGGGTGGTCAGTGGAGATTTCCACAGGGTTGCCTAGAGCTCCGACCCATCTGGGACATGATTGACTTTAGCTCTCGGGCTGGTGTCGAGGACTCCATCCGGTGGTTAGGGGACCCCTCGGGGAACTTCACCACCAAGTCCGCTTGGGAGATGCTGCGGAGTAGGAGAGCAGAGGACACTGTTCATCATCTTCTGTGGTTTCAGATGCATGTACCGCGACACTCCTTCATTCTCTGGCTCGCTTCTCGGCAGCGACTTTAGACCCGGACCGACTTCGGCATTTCGGAGCACGAGAGGTTCAGAGTGCTTGTGTTCTCTGTGGTTCTGCTGACGAGACTCATGAGCACCTATTCTTCGCCTGTTCCTTTTCTACCTCGGTCTGGAGCTCTGTCACTCCGAGCACATCTATCGCTTGGCCTACCCTTCCTTGGGACGCTCTTGTCGCTTGGGCTGCTCAGCATCTCAGGGGGCGGGAGATTGGCAGTATCATAGCTCAACTCTGCCTCTCTGCGACTATGTATACTATCTGGTATGAGCGCAACCTTCGGGTTCAGCGTTCTCAGCTCAGATCGGTTGCGGCCGTTCGAGAGGAGATTACGGGTTTGGTCAGGAGCCGCTTACTTGCTGCTTCTTTGTTCAAAGGAGCTCACCGTCACGCCTCGTTGCTCTGGCACTGGGGTTTTGAGACTTAGTTTCCTTTTGTTCCATTAGTTTGTACTTTGGTTGTATGTTGTATGGACTTTGTCTGTTTTTTTGACGTTGCTTCATACTTGTAGGCTTCGGCCGTGTCCTGGGGTATGCCCCTTGTAGATTGTTTTCTTTTCTTTCATCTATTTATTTAACTGACTTACCAAAAAAAAAAAAAAAAACAAGGAACTGCAAATCAACAATCTCATGTTAGTAAACAATTAACAACTAAAGTGGTCCCGGTATCAAAAAATTATGAGATATCTCTAATATCAAAAGACATATGAGATAGAAAGAGAATTGATGTTGATAATACATTTGCATATGCAGCTGCCATTGAAATCCTGAATGAGGAAGAATCTGAACCACAAGCTATCGAAGAATGTCAAAGTAGAACTGATTGGCCAAAATGGAAAGACGCCATAAAAAACAAGTTAAACTCACTGGCAGAAAGAGAGGTGATCGGACTAGTTGTCCAAATCCTTGAAAATGTTAAACCCGTAGGATATAAATGGGTATTTGTGCGCAAGCGTAATGAACAAGATAAAGTTGTAAGATATAAATCACGACTTGTAGCACAGGGTTTCTCGCAAAGACCCGACATTGATTATCATGAGACATACTCACCAGTCATGGATAGTATTACATTTAGATTCTTAATCGGCTTGGTAGTTTCTAAGGGTCTCGATATGCGTCTCATGGCTATCGTTATAGCATATTTATATGTATCACTGGATAGCGATATATATATATATATATATATATATATATATATATATATATATATATATATATATATGAAAATCCCTAAAGGATTAAAAATGCCTGAAGCATTAAATTCAAAACCCCGAGATTTATATTCTATCAAACTTCGAGATCCCTATATAGTTTGAAACAATATGGGCGCATGTGGTACAATCACCTCAGTAAACACTTACTGAAAGAAGTATATCAAAATGATTCCATTTGCCCATTTGTGTTTATTAAAAATACATGATGTGGATTCACCATAGTTGCAGTATATGTTGATGATTTGAATATTATTGGCACACCAGAAGAAATCTCAAAAACTGCAGAGTACTTGAAAAGTGAATTCAAGATGAAAGGTCTTGGACAAACAAATTTTTGCCTTGGTATCCAAATTGAGCATTTATCAAATGGAATTCTTATTCATCAATCATCATATAAAAAGAAGTTATTGTTACGATTTTATATGGACAACGCTTATCCATTGAATTCTTCTACGATAGTTCGTTCAGTTGACGTGAATAAGGACCCTTTTCGCCCACGAGAAAGCGATGAAGAAGTCCTTAGCCCCGAAGTGCCATATCTTAGAGCAATTGGCACACTCATGTGTCTTGCTAATTGTACTAGACTTGATATAGCATTTTCTGTTAATTTGCTTGCTAGATTCGGTGCTGCACCCACTCAAAGACATTGGAAAGGGATAAAACATATTCTACGTTATCTTCGAGGTACATTTGATATGGGACTGTTTTACCCAAAGATAAGGCAATCCGAGCTAATTGGATACGCGAATGCTGGGCATCTTTTTGATCCTCACCAAGGCCGATCTCAAACTGGCTACATTTTTACTTATGAAAATACTATTATTTCCTAGCGCCCTACGAAACAAACTACGGCAACTACTTGGTCAAATCACTCTAAAATCCTCGCAATCCATGAAGCAAATCGAGAATGTATATGGTTAAGATCCATGATTCAACACATTAAAAAGTCGTGTGGTTTACACCAAATCATTGATAAAACAACGACACTATTTGAGGATAACTCAGCTTGCATTGCTCAACTCAAGGAAGGATATATTAAAGGTGATAGAACCAAGCATATCTTGCTTAAGTTCTTTTATACTCACAACCTTCATAAAGAGGGTCACATTGATGTGCGTAAGGTTCGATCAAATGATAATATCGTGGATTTATTCACCAAGGCATTACCAACTACAATCTTCATGAAGCATATTCACAATATCGGGATGCGTCAGCTCAAAAATCTGGTGTGATATAAAATTTTGTACTCATGAGGGAAAGCCTTTAATACTACGAATATTATATTCTTTTTTCCTTGCTAAATTTTTATCCCACTGAATTTTTAGCAAGGTTTTTAGTAAGACATTTATAATATATGGTTGACCAAGGGAAAGTGGTAAGAGTGGTTGACCTACAAATAGTATAAGGAATGGCATGATTGTATGCTCATACCTCGCAAGTAGACTTGAGGTTGCTTCCTGTGTATATATATGTGTGTACTTTGTGTGAAAAAAGATGAAGTGAAAAAGAATAAAAACTCTCACTTTACATTTTCTATTTTGCATTTACTTTGAAACGGATGTATTTTTGCTATTTTAAAAACAAAGGATAATTAAAAATAACCAATACTCATAAATAAATCAGATAAATATATTGTATATTTGATTAAATTTGCCACTTATTATCTCAAATTATTGATTTTATATTTTTATTTATTATATGCTATATTTCTATTACTGTTTTTTTAATTAACATTTTCTTTTACTATTATATATTAACAAACTTTTGACAAAAATTTTAATATAAAAGTCGAATAATACATATAAATATTAAATTTTATTTAATTTTCATACAATATCCTTGGTTGTGAAGTGGGCCCAGCCGGATCCAAATAACAACGAGCGAATGAATGATCGATACGTAGAGAGGTGGTGACGTCAGGTATAGGGCGGTCGGCATGGGCGTGGAAGAAGCAGGGCCGTTGGATTCTCAGATATTGGAAGTGTGGGCCCCACCCTGCACGTGGACCTCTCTTTCTACGTCCGTTTCCTTCCTTTGCTTTTGTATATATATATATATATATATATATATATATATTTTTTTTTTTTTTTTTTTTTTTTTTTTTTTTTCAATTTCTTTCGCTATCCCCAATCTTTTACAAATTCGAGCTTACAGTTGAGTCGAGCTTCATATTAAGACGTGGTTTGGTTAATATATAAATTAGCTTTTTGTACAACAACAACAAAACAACAAACCCAGTACCTGGAAGGCTCCCGCTCGCGCAGGGTCCGGTAGGGGAAGGATGTACGCAGTCTTACCTCATCAGGGTGAGACCCCGATGAGAGACTATTTTCGAAATCCCCCAATATAAATTAGATTTTTTTGAAAAATTGAATTTTTAAAAAATTTAATTCCTACGTTAACTTTTAAGAAGTAGGTAAAAGTTATGTTTGGTTATAGCTGTTAGTTGTTTGCATTTAGTGTTTAGCTGTTAGCTGATTAATTAGATCTTAGATGTTAGCTAATGAGTAATACGTTTGGTAAAATTGGATGGTGAAGTTAGTGGATTATTATAAAACGATAAATAGAATTTGATTACCTGAAGTTTAAAAACCTAAAAGCTAAATTATTTAACTTTTGAAAAGCTTCTTTTTAAAAGCTAAGCATTATAAAAAATGCTAACAATAAAATTTTTACCAAATATCGCTATTAGCTGTTCGCTTAGTCAAAAAGCTAAAAGCCGTAAAAAACGCTATAAAAATTACTTGTCAAATATAGCCTAAATTAAGCTAATATAAAACTTTGATAGTGGTTTGATGAGATATTAAAGAGTATATTTGGTGTTATTTTTTATTTTTAATTTTTGGTTATTTAAAATCTAACAACCGGGTTTTGGAAGTAATTTGTCTTGTTTTTTAATTTTTAATTTTCAACTTTTTCCTTTGTGAGTGGATGATGAAAATAAAAACCTAAAAATCAAAAATTTTGTTATCAAGACTTGATTTTTAATTTTTTAAAAATTATAAATTACAATATCTTAAAAATAATTTCTCTTGTGTGGATATATATATTATAAGAATAAAACTAAATTTTAAACATTTAGAAAAGAAAAATATTAAGAACCTGAAAAGACTATTTTTTGAAACTTAATAAAAGAACTAATTTTTGAAATAAATTCTAAAGAAACTCTAAAACTAAAATATAGCAATTTTTATTTAATTTTTGTTTTTCAAATGAATTGAGTTTAAGTGAACTAAAACCACAAAGATAAGAATTTCCAAACCTTTTTAGTTTTCAAAATAATAATTTTTTAGACTTTCTTAGTTTTCATCTTTTCTTTTTCAAATTTATCAGTCTAATTTAAAATTTAATTTACCAAACAATTTGGTGTTTTATCTTATATGTTTTTCATGTTGCATTTTACGAAAATTTTAAAAATATAACATTTTTATTTTTTAAGATTTGAATTACCATTATAAATTAATTAAGGAATATTCTAAAATTTTAATGAAGAAAAAACTGTTAAGTACATGATAAAAAATTTAACAATGCATACATATATTCTTAACAATAGTAGAGTTTTTTTTTTTTTTTTTTGATATATTACAGAAAACTTATTGTCTTTTGCCTTAAAACAAATATATGAAAAGTTGGAGGCAAGGCTTTTTTTATTTTTATGGTAAAAGACATGAAAATCTTGTGCGCCTAGGGCTGCAAATGAGCCGAGCCGAGCCAAGCCAAGCCGAGTTACAGCTTGCTCCACTTGGCTTGTTAACTAAATGAGACCGGCTCGTTATCAGTATCATTTATCTAATCGAGCCGCACATCTATGTTCGACTCAGCTCGGCTCGTTTACTAAATGAGACTGGCTTGTTTACTAAATAAGACCGGCTAGGTATCGGTATCGTTTAGGCTTGATTATTTGGTGAGCTGGCTCTTTGAGCTTTTTCAGCTCATTGGACTCATTTATCGGGCTCGTTAAGCTCATTTATTAGGCTTGTTAGACTTATTTATGATTACTGTTACATGGATTACCAGAAAAGGGTAATAAAATAAGCAAGCCAGCTCCTAAGCCCATAAACAAGACGACTCGTGAGTCTTTCAAGCCGAGTCGGCCTCAGTTTGATTTGACTCGTTTATTTAAACGAGCTGCCCTTAAACGAGCTGAGTCAGCTCTCGAGTCAACTCAGACAAACCCAAGCCGAGCCTTTAACAAGCCGAGTCAAACCGGCTCACGAGCCGGCTTGGCTCATTTGCAGCCCTGTGTGCGCCCATCATGGAGTGTCTCAGTTGGTAACATCTCCTATCCATGCAGTCATTACCTAAGGATCAGGAGTTCAATTCTCGCTGAGGATATACTTATGACTTACTTACTCATGGGGGCTTGTGGGCTTTTCTCATGGGCCAGGGTTGGTTGGGGCAACCCAATCCCTCATTAGCAAAAAAAAAAAAAAAATAATAAATAATAAAAAAAAGCCTTCCGTGCACTTTACCCTATTAAAATTCTAATTATATATAAATATTTTTTAAAATTTAGAATGTAGCCAACAAATACGATAATTTAAAACCCTAAATCAACCCATAAACTCTTTGTCTATGAAGAATAGTTTTTCTTCAATTAAAATGATGACATTAATTTGTGCCTTACAAGAAACAATATTTTTTTTTTTTAAGCATATAAAGTAGAAGTTTATGTTTAAATGTCAATGTCTTTGATATTGTACTTTGAAATGCCCAAATAAGCCAACGAAAGTGATGACACTATCATCCATATGCTCTCTCTAGACGGAAAATAAGAGAAAAATAATATTATATATATTTCATCGAAGGTATAAAAAAGTAGAGTTTATATTATGAACAATAGTATATCGACTAAATGTCAATTAAGGAAAACATAGTCGGAATCCCATGTTACATATCATTGTTTATGAAAAAAATAACTTGAATCCAATGTTACATTTCAATAACCCGAAGCAATATTGGTATTTTTCTTTTTTATCCTACGTGGTGCTATTTGGGATAATGTCTGGTATTTCATCAACTGCTTAGTCTAGGTAATTCATGATGTCCATCCGTGCTGTTTGGTTCAGGCAGAAATTTTCGAGCATTTGCTTTTCTTTTACAACCCATCTTCGCTGTGTGGTTTGCATCTTTCATGGGCTTCAAATGGCAGAAGCATGCTCTCATAACTCTTGACCGAAAATCTAAAAATATTGATTTGGTGGATTAAATCTGTTGGTAGATATAGAAGAGCTGCAACTCCTTCATCTCTGATCATCAAGAAATACACCCATTACTACCTATCATTAGACCTTAAGGACCTTTATCTCTTTCAAGAGTGACAAGGAATCAAAATTCACCTTAGTATCAATTGGTCCCATCTAGGTTCTGCCCCCTTCGGGTTATTTTCAAATTAACTATGATGCCACTTTCAATTGCAAGTCTTTAGAGGTGCTCTTGTTGTTTTTGCTAGGACTGAAGAGGGTCTTTTTATGGCAGGATGGTGTGGTCCAATTCTTACATGCTCCACAGGTGCATCTGAGGCGCAAGCAACCAGGCGGCAGCAATGCCAGCCAGTTTTTCTATTAGAACCATGTTATTTTGAAATTGGATTGTAAAACATTGTTAATGCTTTCTTAGGCAATAGTCAAGATTGTCATATTAACCTTCATGCAATTATTTCTAATATCAAGTCATCTCTAGCCAATTTTGATTCGGTTACTCTTAGGTTTTGAGATCATGTAACTCGATTACCCATTTTGTGGTAACAACCATTTTAATTGTCGTTGTAATCATTTTTAGCGTGGTCATCCCCTTTTAATATAGCTGCCTGCCCAACGTAAGAAAGATTATTATCTATGTGGTATGTTTTCGCCCTTTGTGCTAGCCAAGAAAAAAGGTAATCTAGGCAAACGATAATGGGACCAATTTTATTATAAAATAATATGTGAAGGACTACTTTTAAAAATGTTAGAGACTAATTTGAATATAAAGTTACAAAGAGCATAATTTAACATATTTTCGCTTTGTTTTTGTTCATCCAAAAAATACAATTGATTCCCTTAAAAATAAGAAGAAAAATAAGACTAAAAGTAAAATAAGAAAAAGACAAGCGTTGATTATCCTTTTTTTTTTTTTAAATATATATATAAAAGTTAGTGATGCACACATGAGATATTGACGTTCATGTAATTATGCGTATGGCATGACAATGAAGTGATAACATATAGTTTTGTTTAGCCATAAAATAAGTTTTTATTGCATTCACTTTTATCATAGATGAAAATTTTTAAGTAATCTACCTTTGGTATCTTGACGTTTATGTAAATAATAGAAAATTGACTTTTTTTATTTGTTTTTTTAAGTACATTATATTTTTTCCATATTAATAAACACGATTCTCTCTGACGTGATGAAGTCATATTTCGGGAAAAAGCTGATGCGGTAAATCATTTTAATTATCCAACATCGTATATTAACGAAAATACTCCTCTGAACGTGGTTACGTGGCAGGTCACTTTAAATATCCACAAAATTAAAGAAGTATTAACGGTTGGAATAAGTGTTTTTCCTATTTTTTTAAGAAAAAAGGATCAAATGGGGTATTTTCGTCAGCATAATGTAGTGAGTATTTAAATGACCTATTACATAAGCTTTTCCCCTAAAATATGTTGTTAGCACGTTGGAATGTGTCATATTTATAAATACAAAGAAAATCTAGTACACTAAAAGAATAAATAAAGCAGGTTATGAATCTTTTATTATTTCTATAAACATATGAATATTCAATCATTTAAAATGCCTCATTTGAAATGTAATACGGCCTTTTTCAACAATGTTGGGGTAAATTACACAATGATGATACTTAGAATTAGATGTAGCTTATTATGCAATATATGAAAGTAGCCATGCTAGCTTACCACAAACATTTTTACATTATTTTGTCCCAAAAAAAATTGTTACTACATTTTTGGTTTCGACCGAAAAAACAAAAATTTACATACGTGGTGGTATGTTTAGTCTTCTACAATATTGTCCAACTTCTGTTCGGGGTTAAATAATTTCTTATTGAAATATGATGTCGTTAAATTAGGAAGGATCTATGCCCTTCGAAATTCAATGTATATCCTATAGAGAGGGACTAAGAGGGAGAGAAAGAATCAAGAAGTAAAGGGAGAAAGAGAGAGATTAGTATTGTCTATATTCATCTATGTTTACAATTAACATTCAATCCCGTATTTATATAACACATACTTACCTAACAACCTTAACAGCTCAACCCAACTAACTAATTCTTGCCAACTAATAGAACTAACAATTATTCCCTTTAAAACTATAATTGTGTCATGTGATAAGTTTGCTTAGTTCCAAGTTTCAATTATCCTGTATCAAAATATTCCATTTTTCTATCCAACATTAGTAAGTTTGATGATAATAAATCGAGAATTTATTCCTTTCTACATATTATGTTATTAGTTTAAATTAGTTTTTTTTTCGATAATTTTAGTTTAAGTTAGTTAGTATACTTACTCTAGTTTTTCTTTATGTATGATAATGTTGTAGGTTACACTCATGATGTACATACAACAACAACAACAACAGACCCAGTGCCTCAAGAACTTTCGCCTAAGCAGGGTCTGGGAGTGGATGTACGCAGCCTTACCCCTTCAGGGTGTAAACCTGTCGAGAGGCTATTTCCGAGGACTTTCAACCTTCACTACAAAAAAATGACCAATAGTAACAAACTAGAAAATTTTCTATTACAATTGATATACCAATAGCAACAAAAAAAATTTTTGGTTTCAAATGCAAAATCTCATACACATGGCATGTATGGTTGACCCCTTTTGTAATAGAAAAATGATACAGGAAAACAAAGAAGCAGGAGAATTGGCGGGAAACCTTGGCGGGAATTCTTGGCAGGAAATAAGGAGTTAGTTATAGTTAGCAATTTAATTCAATTTCTTAATTCTTGAATTCAATTCCTATATATATGTAAAGGGATGTAAAAAGAGGATCATCAATGAAGAAGTAATCTATATCCTCTCCCTAAACTCTCCCTCTAAACTCTAACCTTCTCCCTCAATATCTATTTCTTTTCTCCCTTAAAACTCTATTTCTTGGTTCGAATTGTGATCGGGATTCTACTGATTTAGAATCCTGTATTATTGGTATCAGAGCTTCGACCCTCTCGACTGTGGGATCGAATTGGAGTTCAAAAAAAAAAAACAATTATCATCATCATCATCGCCTCCTCACCATTGCCGCCGGAATTCATCATCATCAACCTCATCTTCACCATCAACCTTGGGCCTTTTCACTGCAACGCGAATCCCATCCATATCAACGTTGACCTGCAGCAACTCCACAACCAACATCCAGGTTGTGATCAACCACCAGATCATTAGCCGATCGTTAACCTCAATCGTCACAAGCAACGGGAAGCATCGATCAGGTCTCAGCAAGTGATTAATAACTGTTTTTCAGACCCGCACACCAGGTGTTTGAAAAATGCCCCAATGAATTGATCGAGAAAAGGTCACAAATCTTACTCAATTAAGTTGAAGAAATGGAATTACCTCTGTTTTATGGAAGGGATGTGAGTAATTGGTTAAGTGAATCCAAGAAATTCTTTATTAGTCACCAAACGTATGGATCGGAAAGAGTTAACTTGGCTTCTTGTTATATGAGAGGTATGGCCCTCAAATGGCATCAAAACTTCATGCAAATTAGGGGAGATATAGGTAGACCGAATTGGAACGAATATATGAATGCCCTCTTGATAAGTTTTGGGAGTGAGTGTAGAGAACCCTTGTATGAATTGTTGAAGTTGAGGCAAGATGATCCGGTGAGGGACTATCAAGCAAAATTCTATTCGTTTGCAGCTAAGACCAACCTGAGTGAAGAACAACTCATTAACACTTTCATAGGTGGTTTGCGGGTAGATATTGCCTCAAAGGTGAGATTAATGCAACCCACAGTCCTTTACCACACTTTGTGTTTACCTAAATTAGCTGAAGCTCAGGGCGAATATTTAGCTAAACAACTCAACCACTCAAACACTCCCCTTCTTCCAATTCCCAAACCCACACAACCCACTGTTAGTCCTTTCGAGACATCATATCCTGAGCCAATCAATCAGACTCATGCTGTTTCAAGGTTCCCGAGGCTTCAAGAAACCCTTACTGGAATTGATTTGAAGGAGAGTGATGCTAAGGATCTTAGTTGTCCATATCAGGAAAATGATGAGGTAAGTCACAAATGTGAAGATGAGTATTTACTTTCAGATATGCACCTGAGAGCTAGCTACAAACCTGAATTGCAAGCAAGTCAAAATGTTGAGATTGGACAAGGGGGTGAAACCAACAGTCTACGTGAGAGTGATGGTAAGCAAATTAGACTCACTCAAGCAACTTCAGAGGAGCAAATTGCAGCTGATGTAACAACAGATCAGCAGATTAAAGAAGCATTTCCTCACAAGCAGCAGCTGAGAAGTGAACAAGACCAGGACCTAAATGCAAGCCAAGCAATTGAGATCAGACTTCAAGCAATACACGCCCATGACAAGCTGCTTGTCTTGCTAGAATGTGAGCAAGTGCAGGCACTAATTGCATCTGAAATTACTGATTTTAGTAGTGCTAAGGTTATCGCTGCCGCAGATACACACACAATATCATATATTGGAAATCTTGGCTGCAATACTAGACCAGCTGCATTTCAGGGCAGAGAATTACATTGTCCAGTTGTAGATCTCTTACAAATTATAGCTGACAACATGCTGGTGAAAAAAACACATGCCATGTACACTGCAAGGAGGTGGAACAAAATGCAAAGGAGTACCATGAAATAAGACCTGCTGAAGTGTTGCTGCCCAAGGTACATCTGACTTTGATAAAATTAGTAACACAAAGACTACAACGGCAAGAATTGGAGCTGGAAGGAAGGAAGGCTGAGCTTACAGTAGTGAAACAAGTTGATAATGAGAGAATTCAGGTTGAGTTGGATGAGTCAAACCAAATGCAAGTTCATAAATTGAACTCGAAATATGCAGCAGCAACATCAATAATGCAAGGGCTAGCATTGAACCAATCCTTGTGCATCTTCAAGTTCCTTGTTCGGTAGCATGTGAAGGCTCTATTGTTGAGAGCTTAACCACATCCCAAGAAAGAAATGAAGTCCTTCAATCTGCTAAACAAGAGTTGGAGCCACTAATTGTTGCAGCCGCAGATAAAGTTCAAGTATCTGTTGAAGTGTTGAGTATAAGAATGCTACGGGTTTCAGTGCAAGCAAGCATGAATCTGCAAGAGTTCTTGTGGCCATTACTCAAACAACATGATTTTGATTTGAGTAAAGCCTCAAATTCTCATTTAACGCAACTATGCCCTCGTGGAATTGATGTGAAATGCATCTACAATGGCAAACTCCTTGCTGTAAGGTGTGTGACTGCATTGGTTGTAACAAGAGGCACATCGGTATGGATTGGTGTTAGTATTTGGCTGATTTGGTATGGGATTGGTAGACCTCCGGAGGCGTGTTCTACAAATCAGTTACAACCAGCTCGTCTTTGGCCACTCTCTTCGGTAGTAGCCGGTCTTCATGGATCAATGCTCTACTTAGATTCTTGGGGACAAGAATCTTTTGAAGGGGAGAGTATTTGATACAGGAAAACAATGAAGCAGGAGAATTGGTGGGAAACCTTGGCGGGAATTCTTGGCAGGAAATAAGGAGTTAGTTATAGTTAGCAATTTAATTCAATTTCTTAATTCTTGAATTCAATTCCTATATATATGTAAAGGAATGTAAAAAGAGGATCATCAATGAAGAAGTAATCTCTATCCTCTCCCTAAACTCTCCCTCTAAACTCTAACCTTCTCCCTCAATATCTATTTCTTTTCTCCCTTAAAACTCTATTTCTTGGTTCGAATTGTGATCGGGATTATACTGATTTAGAATCCTGTATCAAAAAACCAATATGTTGGTATTGTATCTATCATTACCAACAGTACACTTTCTGTTTGTTGGTAATGGTATTTTAATAAAAAAAATCTTATATCTCATGAGCTAAGAAACGAATTTTCACTTCCCTCCAATATTACGTTTAAAAAAAAATAAAAAACAATTTATCAAAGAAATAACAACAACAATAGTCCCAGTGTCACAATGGCTCCCATGATAAGCAGGGTCCTGGGGGGTGTGTGTACGCAGCCTTCCCCTTCAGTGTGGAAGAGAGGCTGTTTCCGATGATCTCCAACCTGAAGCAATTTATCAACGACACATAGATAATTCAATTATATTAATTTTAATACATAACATAAAATTAATATTGGCAAAATTTTTAAATTTATGTCAATTCACAAAATTTTGAGTGCGAAAATTTCCCCTAAACCTCTCAATTTTGAGTACAAAAAATTTCATTAGTATTTATTGTAATACTTAATTTTGACTATAAAAAATTCCCGTTCTCCTCTGTCGTCTCTTGGCTCGCTCGCTTTCACTGTCCTGTCTCGCTCTCTCTCTTGGTCTCTACCCCTCGAAACCCTAGCTCGGCCCTGCAGGCGGCGGCGCTCCACAACTCCCTGCGGCAAAACTCCAAGGCGGCTCAGGTGACGGCGACTCGACGGTGCAACGACAAGCAGGTGGTGGCGACGGCGATGCAGAGGTCGAGGGTTGTTCGTCTTTCCCGCTGCTTCTTCCCTTCTTCGACCACCCCACCCAGGCCGACGGCGGCGTCATTCTCTTCTCTGGTGGAGCACGGTGATGATGGAGGTGGTGGTGCTCGATCTCGGTTCCAGTGGTGGGTTTCAATTTTGAGACATCATCAACCTCCTCCAGACCTCCGATCTCCTGCACGTTCTTTCTCTTCTTTTCATTGTCGGAGTACATCTTGGTTGGTGGTGATGCTATACCGGTCTCGGTCAAAGGTGGCTGCGGCGCTCCAATGGTGGTCCGATCGATGTTCTTCTCCTCCGGTACCACATTGACCAAGTTTTTAAGCTCAGACTTATCTCAAATTTTATTTTTCTAGTATCCTCTCTCATCTGGTGCAGGTATGCTGGAGAGAAAGGGATTAACACTGCGAGATTAACTCTATTGCAAAGGTATCAATTTCGTGATTCAATTTGCAATGTAATGTAGTTTAATTGTAGTTAATTGAGTGATTACGCCAGGTTTAGACTGTTTGAAAGTATTATCTTTAGGATACCTTTCTCGACCTTTTGGCTAAGATAAAGTATTATCTTTAGATCTTCGCTCTTTCTTCTCATCCTTCTCTTGTTTCAGGTACAAAATAGGGTTAGTTTGTAATAAAATAGGGTTAGTGTAAGATTCTTGTCAATTTGTTGAAAATTGAGTAGTTTAATATAAGATTACTATCAATTTGTTGAGGATTGAATAGTTCAATATATGATCACCTAATGTATTAATGTTTGGTGTAGTGTTAGTTTGATGTATGCTATCCTGATTAGTTTGCTCAATTTTTGCTTGATTTTGAGAAAATATGAACTAAGTATATGGTGTTTTAAGCTATTTCTTCTCTTAAATGTAGATTTCAATGAGTCTAGTGCATTAGATTATAATGTTTGATGCTTCATGATGATCAGTCGTGTTTTTGTCACGTTTTTTAGCTTTTGATTTGTTTCGGTGTTTATGTAGTGAATTTGAGTTGTTGATTCATATTAAAGTTTGAGGAGATATATTATCAACATCCTTATATGCGTATAACAAAATTTTTGTATTTGAATGATTAGACTAGGATTGAATGTTAGCATTTTGTTATGCTGATTAGTTTTACATTTTATATCAGAACATAGTATTGTCAGGAGGTTCAACAATGTTCAAAGACTTCCATAAAAGGTTACAAAAGGGATCTTAAGAAGATTTTAGATGCTAGGTTTCATGCATCCGAAGCTCATCTTGGTGGAGAAGTGAAGGTAAATGTTCTTGCATTCTTTAATGTTTAAACATGCAAAAAATTAATTGTTTTAGATAGTACTTAGAACTATATGCTTTTCATTCTTCATTAGAAAGCCATGGATTATGAGTGTTTTAGAGGTTGACCATCTCTTTTATTTTACGGTCGCAACCAGTGGAGGTCAATGTAGTCTTTATCCAAACTTGATGTTGGATCTGCCACTGCTCAAGTATGGTTTATCTTTAGTTATTGTGTATTTCAATTTTTTCCATGTCACTTCTAAAAGTTATGGTCATCATTTTTTAATATGATATCAGGATGAGATTGATAGAAGATTAGAAGGGCTTCCACAGGATCTTGATGAGGCAACGAGAGTTGAGGAACACAAAAAAAATCTTTGTACAAGTTGTCGGAGAAGGCAAGAATGGATACGTGAAAACATATGGGTTAGGTGTTAAAGTCCCTCGATCTGGTATGAAACGCTCTCTCTTGGCTCAAGAAAGGAACATACCCAGTGCCTCAAGGGCTCCTGCCTATGCAGGGTCGGGGGGGGGTGGGGGGGGGGGGGGGGGGGGGGGGGGGGGGGGAGGGGGCGGATGTACGCAGGGTCTTGGCTCAAGAGCAAGAGAAAAATAGGAAGTTGGAGGCTGAGCTCAAAGATGTAAAACAAAGCTTGAAATCTGTATGTGAGCGGGTAGATTTTCCAATGGCAACTATAACAAAAAGGGGAAACAAGGTTAGTGTGCTTTTGCATTAGTTTGGAATTCCACATAATACAAAACTTAATTAGTTACGTTAGAATTGAATGTTGAAGTTTAAATGCTTTGGATTTTCTATCCATAGTTTGGATTGTACTTTTAAGACCCTAACTCATACTAACCTTGTTTGGAACTTCGAGTTGCTCTCTTTCCCGTCACCATTGCTGTCTGTGCTTAATTGAGTTTACTCGAGTGAACATATGCTCTCAATATGACATATGGCCATAAGGTACTATAAACATACTAGCTTTAGTTAGATTTGGGGCCCAAATTGACCCTAAATCATACTAGCCATATGTCACCATTAAGTACGGATACTATAAACATATGCTCTCTCGTTTAGCTTCAGTTAGCT
Source organism: Simmondsia chinensis (assembly GCA_018398585.1). NCBI lineage: Eukaryota > Viridiplantae > Streptophyta > Magnoliopsida > Caryophyllales > Simmondsiaceae > Simmondsia > Simmondsia chinensis. Next base: position 27,180,033 of record JAGTTD010000011.1, read on the forward strand.
TTGGGGCCCAAATTTGGCTTTTGTTAGACTTATTTAGACATCAAGTGGGGCTTGTTTAGCTTCTTGAGGCTCGGTAAAGTAACATGGTATTTCTGCATAATCGACACTTGATCGGATTGTAAAGCATCTTTTGAAGTCAGTTGTTACTAACAGGGGGTAAATGGTGTGACGTTTCAATATTTAGACATCAAGTGGGGGTTGTTTAGATTTAAGCTGGTATCCTTTTTGTTACTCTTTTTTGTAGCTGGTTCACACACTTGATCTTTATAACCGGTTTTCCAGTCTAATTTTGCTATCACAATTCTATTTGGTAGCTAATTGTGAGATGGTTGGTGTTACCAGAGGCTCTAAGAGAGTTCTATCTCTATTTTTTCTTGTTGTGTTTAGATTGTATATGTTGTTTTTTGATATATATCACGAAGATCAGAGTCCAGTGTGTTAATAAGCTATTGGGTATATCAGTTATCACTGTTATTTGGTTCTGGGTTTTTTTGGATACTGAGTTGGGTTAAAAACTTAAACTTAGAAAGCTAACCATTTTCAGGAATTTTATTTATAAACGCTGGCCTTGTTGGTTGTTGCAACATGACTATGTTTTTACTTAAAACACTTTATTCAATTTTGACGTGCGACTAACTACTCTAATGACAAGTGATCTACACCCTTACAAAAGTTTTGGTTTGTTTATCTTCGTTTTACATGAAGTTAGTTCATCTCGTGATGATGAAGTTTATTATGAGGAACAAGATGGGGATGATGGCTTAGAATACGAGGATGATGCAGTGGAAGATGATCTGAATGAATGATTGTTCAACTATGTGTTTTTTTTTTTTTTTAATTTATGAATAATTGTAGTTGGATGTAATGTATGACAAATTTGTTGGTTGATATGATGATGATGTTGGATTTTTGGTTTTGTTATTTTCATTTTAGGGGATTGAAGTTTTTATTGACTTATGATTATTATCATGGTCAATTATGTGTTCTAATTGGTTGAAAATATAAAATTTAGCTAGTTAGAAACCGAAGTAAAATGCTGTTATTTATAGCAAAAAAGACATAACTATGATGATATTGCTGTAATTTTGTTGTTGCTAAAACCAATAGCAGCAGAAAGCACTTTGTTACTGTAACCAATAGCAACAGAAAGCACTTTGTTGCTGTAACCAATAGCAACAGAAAGTACTTTGTTGCTATAACTAATCGCAACATAAAGCACTTTGTTGCTATGACTAATAGCAACAGTTGTCATGTTGTTGCAAAAGGCAGTAGAAACAAAACTAGCAACAACCAACAGTTTGTTGCTATTGGGGTGCAATAGCAACAACACGTATTTTTCGTTACTATAACTTTTAGTGACAGCGGCAACAGCAACAACGTAGCAACAGACAAAATTCTGTTGCTAAAAACTATAGTAACAAAAAAATAGCCAATAGCAACAGAAATTGCTTTGTTGCTATTGGCCACTTTTTTTGTAGTGCTTATAAGGTTAGCAACATGAGGACTTTTCAGGAGATCACCCATCTTAGTACTACTCTCGCCCAAGTACGCTTAATGTTGGAGTTCTAATGGGATCCGGTGTCTTAGTACCTGGTAAATAAGCCCTCATGACGTACATACTAAACAATAATTATTTATTATATGATGTCAAATAATGTTGACATACAAATATAGAGTGAAATAACCTAAAATAAAGCAGATTATTTTTTTTTTAATTCCTTAGAAGATTATATTCTTAAGTGTTACATATTTAAAAAAAAAAAAAAAAAATAGTGCACGTTGATAAATACTTTGATGATATGGTATAATTAGATTTTAAAATATAATATTAAGTAATTATTTTATATAAGTTATTTGTTTTATATTATGCATATTGTTGTACATGATGTTTTGTATGTATTTATAATACGTGGAGAACGACAGCAAGAAGCTTAATGACAGAGACGAAATTGAAAATAGAGAAAATATTAATTAGATATTTCAATATTTAAACATTTTTACATACTTTAATATTTGAACATTTTTACATAAGTATCAATGATATTTTAATATATATAATAGGGTACCTTGAGCTTAAATAAATTTATCACTTAGGTATCCTGAATCTTAAAACTTTTTATTGACCACATGCCCTTCTATCGAAATTTGATAGCGTTTGACCAGAAAATGCTAAAGATAGAATCGGAGATCGTGCCGAGTAAGGAGAGTTTCAAATACCTGGGATCCATGATACATCAAAATGGTGAGGTGGATGAGGATGTCAACAATAGGATTAAAGTAGGTTGGCAGAAGTGGAGGATGGCATCCGGGGTGCTTTGTGATAGAAATTTCCCGCTAAAGCTCAAGGGAAAGTACTATAGGACGGTAGTTAGACCAGCTATGTTATATGGGGCAGAGTGTCGCCCAATGAAACAAAATCAAACACGGAGAATGAAAGTGGCAGAGATGAGGATGCTGCGCTAGATGTGTAGCCACACAAGGAAGGATTGGATCAGGAACGATACAATAAGAAATAAATTGGGTGTAGCATCGATCGAGGATAAACTGAGGGAGCACCGCCTAAGATGGTTTGGACATGTTAGCAGGAGACCGACCACAACCCCAGTTAGGAGGTGTGAACAGCTACAAACGATACTGGGAAGAAGAGGGAGGGGCAGGCCAAAAAGGAGTTGGCTGGAGACGATTTGACACGACCTAACCCACCTAAACCTAAGAGAGGAGATAGGCTCAGATAGGGCACGATAGAGGGCTAGCATAAGGATAGCGGAGGTGGCAGTGTAGGATAGTGAGGCGAGTGATTTGTAGTTTAAGATCCCTAGGCTAGCATTTTCATGCTGTTTAGTTAGTTCTGATTACTCATCTGTTTTGGCATACATACATACACACTTAAATGCTTGCATGCCTTTTCCTTTAATTCAGGTGGTACCTTATTTTTACTAAATTCATTGGTGATAAATTGATTTCTGTACTTGCAGGTTTACACACACTTCAGGTTGGGGGTCCTCGGAAACTACCTCCTTTCCACTCGGAAGGGGTAAGGCTGCGTACATCCACCCCTCCCAGACCCTGCTTATTGTTGGAGCCGCGAGGCACTGGGACTGTTGTTGTTATTGTTGTTGACCAGAAAATGCTAAAGTGGAATGTGGTTCCAACAATAGACAAGTACCCTTATTAGAATTTTATGATCTTTTGCCAAAAAATACTTCCATGACACATGATGTCGGCAATATATATAGGCAGTTTCCATAAAATTTGGGAACTTTTATTGAAAATCGCTGAATTTTTTTCTGTGAAAAATTCAAATGACATTTATATATTATCAAATCACATATCACATAAATATTTTTGATATAAAATAGGCTAGATTCTTATAAAAATTTATTAGATTTCGGCGTAGGGTAAAATATAAAAACTTTCTCATTGTACATATTAAAATGTCAATATATTTGACTAATAAATCTTCAAAATTTAGAATTAATAGTTATTATTTTATACGTGGCTTGAAACATCAAAGTGGCTGTAGTTTAGTGGTAAGAATTCCACGTTGTGGCCGTGGAGACCTGGGCTCGAATCCCAGCAGCCACAATTTCATTTTTAATTTTATTTTTCACTTCCTTTTGTCTTAAGCCCATCCCGTAACGGGCGGCCCAATTTCGTGTGGCCCACAATCAAATTTCAATCAGCCTACCACAATTAAATTGTCTTAACCTATTTCTATATTATATAAATATACATGTGGTTCTCGCTGTAGTTAGTAAAATACGGTCTGAGAATTAAATAAAATTTAATACATCCCATCAACTTGCCAACATACAAGAGACTAAGCTTCAACTTGCCAAAAAATTAGTTTTCTTTTACAACAATATCAAACCGGCTAGTCTTAGAGTAAATTAATGTTAAATTCATAACAAAAATTTTAATGGTGACATCATATGCGGGTTTCAGTTGGATCGACAATTTTGTTTGTATTGAAAGACTTACATATGATATGACCAAGAATCATTAAAATTACATCTTTAACTTAAGTAACCCTTATTTAATTAAATGCTTGATGACATATTTGTATATTATTGTTGTTTCATATTCTATTCACAAGCCTAATAATTAAGTGATCTGTTGTTTCTATCATTGTTGTTTATAAGATAATTCTGTTACTCATTAATTAGAGATCCTTGAGAAAAATAAATAAGAACTTTTAGATCCAATTTAGAAAGTATGTCCTGTGGCGAACATATTCTTCTTGTCAGGGAATCATCTTTTTTAAAAGTTTAAACTGATGGGTGAAGAATAGGAATAGTTTTATACTCTAACTGCACCCCATGCCGATGCCAGTTGGGCTTGAAGCTTGGATAGTGGACAGATCCACCTCATACCTTGTACTTAAATTATTTTAATGTTGAAAGTCCGGACTGTTGAGATTTGAACTCGTGACCTCTTGGTCAATAAGGCTCTGATACCTTATTAAAGAACCAACTTTCCCAACAAGGCCCACCTTGGGGTGCTGTTGTATCGACCAACCACCAGTGAGACCATAGGCATTAGATGTGCCGGGATCAAGCACGGTGGTTGATACAAGTCCATCTAAAGACCAGATGTCGAAGCCCATGACCCGAATCCGAGTGCCAAAGCCCTGACCTGATGCTCGTGACCTCAGGTGTTTCGCACGTGACTAAGTGATGCAGCAATTAGAGTCTCATTCGTACTAACTAGCCAATTAGTTATTAATATTTTTTTTCGATAAATAGCGACAAAGTTGCGGTACAAAGTAGGCTACTCAACTAAGCGAGACCTGAGTCCACCTGAAAAGAACATGGGCCACAAGAGACAACAAAAAGTAGGAAGACAATCAAAAATAGGCTAAACATAAGCCTTAAACGCGACTTCTCTAGACATCGAATACATGATCAATCAAACGGCCGGAAACTAGAACAACGGCGTGTTGAAACTAATGAAGCACGTGACTCAGGGAAGGTCGATCAAAGCCATTGTAGTAGATCAGATCAATCTCAACTGAAGTCTTTTCGTTGGGTACCTAGTGATCAATATCGATCCATCTCGACCTTCTATGGAGCATATCACTCACCATAGATGGGTCAAAGCCATCAAAATCCAAACCTAGTCTTTTTCCTATCTCTATTACTCGGCCAGTCTCCTCGATTTTACCAGCATCAATAACGTTGTCACCCCGATTCGCCATCTTCCTCTTTCTCTTTTTGCCAGGGGCCTTAGCCGGTTTCTGCACACTTCTCCCGGGTGACATGTCCTTCAAGAAATCTTGTAGCTCCCGCTTTTCCTTCTCTTTCATCTTGCGCTTCAAAGCTTGCCTACCCCTTTTAATCGCCAGCATTTTCTCCTTTTTCCTTCGAGTTTTGCTAGGCCCCTCCATAAATGGCATGCGCACATGGTAGTTCCCGGGTATGCTTTCTTCTGTATGCTGGTGTTTGAACAAGTCAGGGGGTTCAAAGCCTGGGGGGAATTCAGGGCCAGAGGTTGTAGAGTCATTATCACTTATGGTGAGCTTTGTACTCAAGAGGTAATGTTTGAGCATTAGGTTGTACTGTTTCGGCATTATCATTCTCAATCCACGGAAGAAGAGGAGGGAGATGTTTATTTTCTTGAACATCCTGGAGTGGTATTCAATCATCAGGCTGGGGGAAGTGAGGGAGCAATGAGGCACGCAGGTAAGAGCATTCCAAGGCCCATCTCTCAAAGTACTGCCCACCGCTATGAATAGAAATCTAGCCTAGCGGTTGCCCATAGACACTCATGCCTTCATTCACTGACCTCGGAGGGCGAGTTCCAGAATTCTCACAGTCACCCAAGACAACCGTCATCTGCTTGAGGAGAGGTTGAACCCATGGGGTTTGCCGCGCCAGTGTGGTGCAGTAACTGTCTCATTGTGACATCAGGGAAAAAGAGGCATGCTCCCTTGCCAATCTAGCCGAGGCTACAAGGGCAACAACTCTGGGTGAGTAGTCTAGGATCATCACTGAATTACTTTCTTTGGCTAGAACCAAGCAGGATCCCCATTAAACTGAATTTGAATCATCTGATGAATGCATGCAGTGGAGCAAGTGTCAATAAAGATCTTAGCAACATCAACACATCTCATTGCAGACGTCCTTTAATCCATCCTGATAAACTTCCCCCATAACTTAGCAATGTCAGTAAAGCATTCCTTTGACTAACATTGGATAGGTAGTCCATAAATCTCAATCCACACTCTTCTATTTAGAGAGCCAAAGACTTTGCCAGAGTATTTATAGACCTCTCTGAATTTTTGAAGTAGGGTCTCTTTGAGCGTGGCGAGGTAAGACTCTAAGATGCCATCAGAGTGGCAGACCAGGATAATGGTGGTGTTGCTCAACCCTCTAGGGGTTAGCCCGTACAGGTTGTTCTCTGAGATAAATGTGAGGATATCTTTCAAACTAACCTCATCAGCTGAGTGCGCAATTATTGCTTGATTGAGCACGGCCTCCACAGTCTTATTGGCGTTCGACACTACAATCCTAGGAATGCTTATATTCACGGCATCCCTGACTTGACTAGTTGGTGTATTCCCCTGATCATGATTATCTCCATTGTCACTGGACTGCTGGAAGACACTTGATTAAGGTTGATTCGTGTAGGATGAAGAAGTTTGGTCTTCTACATGGGTTAGCACATTGAACTCTGAGCTTAGTACCCGCCACCCAATTTCAATTCATGGATGTAATTTCCTGGGCCACTTCACTCGAATCACGAAAGCGGACAAAGCCATATGACCATCTAGACCTCAACCTTTTCTTCACAGGAAAAAAAGTATCGTAGATTGACTTGAAATCTTGAAATACAGCTTTAAGCCATAAATTTGTCATTCATTCCGGTAGGCCATCAACAAAGATAGACACCCCCTCATCGGCTATTAGCATTTCTGATGGTGCAGATGGAGGACGGTGGAGATCTGGAGGATGGTTGAGATCTAGTGGTTGTTGGTGGCGGAGATGGAGATGGTGGTGGAGGTCCGGTTAAAATAGGGGATTGGTGGTGGAGATGGAGAACGGTGGAGGTAAGGTGGTGGAAGTAGAGGTCTGGTAGAGATGGTGGTGGTTGGTGGTGGAATCTGACGGTGGAGATGGAGACGATGATGGATGGTGGTGGAAATGGAGGTTTGGTAGAAATGGTGATGGGTGGTGGAATGTGGTGGTGGGTGCTGGGGTTTGATGGTGTAAAGTGCTGATGGAGGTCAGTGGTGGCGATGTCATGGTGGAGGCATAACAGGTGCTGGAGGAAACGGTAGAGATGGTGGTTGTGGTTGGTGGAATCTGGAGGTCAGTGGACCACCCTTAAGCCCACAGACGACGCCGAGAGCTGTGTGATCGGATCGGTAGGACGACGGCGAGTCTTTTGCGGTGTCTCCGGCCCCTAGGAAGTTGGCCATGCACCCTCACGCGCCGGGATAAATAAGGCATTGTTAGTAATTGGGGATTATGATGAGATATTTTGGGACTTCTTCTCTATCTCTCTCTTTCTTCATCTTCTCCCCAATCTTCTTCTTCAATTCCCTACTTTATACTTTTTATACTCAATACATACTTGTAATTACTTACAATACTATAGCAATACAAATATCTTTGAAGCTTGACCTTAATATTTGTTGATTGTTGATTAAGTGATTGAGTTATTGTTGATTGCATTAGTGATTGAGGATTGATTGTTGATTGAACTATATCAGTGGTGGGGCGGTCAGAAGGTGAAATCAGGGAGGGAGGGTTAGTTGGATCATTAACTGCCATAGATATAGATTAAGTGTTTGTTTGGCATTGCTTAATTCTAAAAAAATAAGTCATTTTTCTGGAAAAACACTTTTTCTAGAATTTCAAGAGTGTTTGACAAACATGAATAAGCGCTTCTTATTAAAAGCAAAAGCCCTTTTTCTACTTATAAGTAGAAACAGAAATTTGGTGTTTATTTTTTTATACAGAAGCAGAAGTAAGAACTAAATAATTGAGAAAGTTTATTTCAGGTACCCTAAAATTTATTAATATATTTGAAAAAATAATTTATATATTTTAAAAAATATATTAGATATGAAAAAATTATTTTAACAATTAATAATATATTTATGATATTTAAAAAATATTTCAAATATTTGAAAAATATTTTAATTTTCTTAAAAAATTAAATATTTAAAAAATATTTATATATTTAGAAAATATTTTAAATAATAAATATATTTTAAATATTTAAAAAATATATTAAATATTTAGAATGGTTATGGGTGATTTTTTTAACTATAAAAGATTTCTGTTAGTGTCATTTCTAGTAATTTTATAGAAAAAACACTTTTTAGCATTGGCTAAACACTCACAATAATACCATAAGTGCTTCTTTACTGGTTGGCCAAATACAAATTGCTTATTTAAAATAGCACTTTTTACAAAAGTGCTTTTATAAACAGTACTTCTTAAAAAAATAGTTTTTTCACAGTAATTCCAAACAGGCTATAAGAGCCCAAACAAATTAACAATTAAATTTAAAAAAAAAATAGAAAACTAGAACAAAGAGAGAAATAAGAGAAAAATAAATTAAGGATCGGGAAGGGCAAAAGCTCCTTATGGAGGCTCTGATACCATGTTAGATAACAAGAACAGAAACAGTTCTATTGAATGAATTTGAAAGGTACAATATTAGCCTATATTTAAAATGAATGCAAAAGACAACTCTACCCCTAGGCAATACATAAAAGGAAAAGGGTAGAAGGGACAATAATAAAATTCTAGCTAGACTTTGAATTTTTTACCAAACTAGCACAATTTTCAAAAGTATTTACCAAAATAGGATAGTTTGAAAAATAATTACTAAATTGGCACCTTTTACAATAGCAAAATCAACGAACGCCGTCGGAAATGGCGTATGCAAGGTGGATGGCGTACGGACGTTGTCCTTTCCCCACCCTGCCTGCATGATTCCTCACCCCATCCCTACCTACAAGATTCCTGAACCCCCTCCCCCTGCAAGATTCCTTACCTCCCCTTTCAAATTTCCTCCCATGAACCCTAACACCCATACCCCTTCATCTTCGTCCTCTTCATCTTCCTCTTCATCTTTATTCTCTTTCTCACTTTTTCAACTCTATAAATACCACATATGTTTTCTATATTTTTCACAGCATTCATAACTTAAATACATCTTTCAACCTATTATCCTCTCAAACAAAGTAAAGTATCTTTCTTTCATTTTCAAAGTTATGTAAGTCGTCATTATTCATTTTTATATATTTATAACACTTTTATATTGTATGTTCATATTAAATAATATGAATTTGTTATTATAGTAATGTTATTAGGTTGTTTTAATTATAATAATATAACAATCATGATATATACAATAGTATATTATAAAATTTATTTGTTAATATAATACCGAATAATATGATGCTAAAAAAATTATTAGTTGTATGGTTTTATGTTGCATTTTAATATATTCATAATTTTGGTAGCTAATTTAATATTTTGGTAGCACATTTAATATTAATGTTGTATTTTAATATATTCTACTAGATAAATTATTAGTTGTATAGTTTTATGTTATATTTTAAATAGTTCATATAAAATAATATGAATTTGTTATTAGGTTGTTTTAGTAATAATAATATAATAATCATGATATATACAATAGTATATTATAAAATTTATTTGTTAATATAATATCGAATAATGGTGCTAGAAATATTATTAGTTGTATGATTTTATGTTGTATTTTAATATATTCATGATTTTGATAGCTCATTTAATATTAATATTGTATTTCAATATATTCTGCTAGATAAATTATTAGTTATATGATTTTATGCTATATTTTAAATAGTTCATATAAAATAATAAGAATTTGTTATTATGTTGTTTTAGTAATAATAATATAATAATTATAATATATACAATAGTATATTATAAAATTTATTTGTTAATATAATACCGAATAATATGGTGCTAGAAATATTATTAGTTGTATGATTTTATGTTGTATTTTAATATATTCATGATTTTGGTAGCTCATTTAATATTAATGTTGTATTTCAATATATGCTGCTAGATAAATTATTAGTTGTATGATTTTATGTTATATTTCAAATAGTTCATATAAAATAATATGAATTTGTTATCATGATATATACAATAGTGTATTATAAAATTTGTTTGCTGCACTGTAATATAACAGCATTAATATTAATGAAGTACCGGGTTAAATACTTTAAAGAGCTAGTATTGTAATGATCCAGGGTCCTTTTGAGAGTATAATTAAGTGATAAAGACATAATTGACAAGCTAGATTTGGAGTTGGATAATAATAATAATAATTAATTGACTGGGCCTTAGTAGACTAATAATAATTAGTGAACGGAGCCTGTAGTAGGCTAATAATAATAATTGGTTAATATATATTTGATTTAGTGTAAGAATTGTATATTATATGAATAGTTCATAGTTAGTTAATATGTTGTAATTTTTTGTTTGATAAAATATTGTTAGATACTTTGTTGTGTAATTACATTAATATTATATTGTATATTTTCATGAGCTTCAGTTTAGAAATTATGGCGTTCAACGTAGTCACACTGTTGTGTCATTTTGATGGAGATATTATACAAACTGTTGATGGTGTTAATTACACTGGTGGAAGACAGTTTATACTCAGGGTACAATCCGGAATTTCTTTTCCGGAGTTGAAGGGAATGATATATGAATTTACTGGATGGGATAGTAACACATTTGATATTGCGATTACATGGAGAATGTTGTTGTCCGAGAATCCTATGCGATACACGCCTGTTGAGATCGTTTGTGCAATGGCATTGAGGCCTATGTTCGACATGGCATTAGAAAATAGGGCAGCATGCATAGAACTGTATGTAACTGCTGTAAATGTTGAGGGAAGAGCTCAACATCGTGTATCGTATAGTCAAGTTGAGGCATCAGGTCCATCTAGAGGTCCAACAGTGGGCGTTTCATTGGTTGCTGGAATGGTTGCGCACGAGAGCACGGCTATGTTTGACAGAGCTTCTGCCAACAATGATTCTGAGGCATCTGATGAAGATGCAGATGTGGGGTTTGACGAGGAGAAAAATGAACTAGATGATGATGATAATGCCGGGCCTTCAGTTGCCCAAGCTCTTGTCCCTGAATTCGAAGACGTTTCGTGGGCAGACCAGGCAGTATGTTCTGATTGGGAGGAAAGTAGAAGAATTAGGTCAATAGGATCTGTCTTGGAGGAGGGACAAGTGTTCCAAACAAAGGACAAATTAGTCAGTGCAGTTAAGGTGTGGCACATAAAAAACAAGTTGGAATATGTAGTGCATAGGTCGAATCCTAATTAAGTAGCCCTAAGGTGCGTGCAAGCACCACAATGCAAGTGGTATCAGCGTGGGGCGCTCAAACAAAGACTAGGGGAGTTTGAGATTTCGGTTTTGTGGGGGCCACATACATGTTCTACCACTGTATTGGTAGAAGACCACCGTGCCTTGACCTCAAATTTTGTTGCAACTATAGTGTCACCTATTGTGATTGCTGATCTTAAAATGAATATTACAGCAATACGAGCAGCAGTACAACAGCAACATGGGTACACTATTTCATATCGGAAAGCATGGAAAGCAAAACACGAAGTGATTGAGGGGTTGTTTGGGTCCAATGAGGATGCATTTTCGATGCTACCTAAGCTGATCACTGCGTTGCGACTGTCAAATCCAGGCACTGTTGTTGACTAGCACTATAAAAGCCAGGTGGGAGACAAGGCAATCTTTCGCTGAGTTTTTGGGCATTTGGTGCATTTATTGAGGGCTTCAAGAGTTGTCGTCCACTGATCAGTATTGATGATATCCATTTATATGGAAAATATATGGGGAAGCTGCTGGTAGCAGTCGCATTTGACGCTAACAATGGTCTATACCCATTGTGTTTTGCTCTTATGGATCAGGAGGACTCATGGAGTTGGGGTTGGTTCCTGTTTTGTCTACGTACATATGTGACAGGCGATTGCCAACCGATATGTATTATATCTGATCGACATGCTGGCATCAAGAATGGGATGTCAATCATTTGGCCTGCGCCTGAAGGGCAGCATCGTTACTGCACTCGCCACCTTGTTAGTAACTTTAATCACATATTCAAAAATGCTACAATGAAGAAGAAGTTGAGTGAGATGACGAGGGAACCTTCCAGGAGGAAGTTCGACGCTTTGTATTACCATTTTATACACACCAATGATGAGATCAGAGAGTAGATTGAACGGGAGCCTAAAGAACGTTGGGCACTTTCGTATGATGGTGGTTATCGCTATGGCAACATGACCACTAATATATCGGAAGTATTCAACAGCGTTTTGAAAGTGGGACGAGCCCTCCCAGTAACTGCCCTTGTGGAGATGACGTTTTATCGATGCAATAAATATTTCCTCAATTGCAAGGATGTAGCCGGGGCATATTTTTCACAGGGTCTTTTATGGCCACCGAAAGTCTTTGCTGAAATAGAACGTGCCACCTTGAAATCAAAGACACATACAGTGACGTTATTTGATCGAAACACTATAGAGTTCCAGGTAACAACTTCGAGTAAGCAGACTGCGTCAGGATATAGGAGGGAGACTCACCATACTGTAACGCTAAATGAATGAAGTTGCACTTGTGGTACATGGCAACTGTTTCATCGTCTGTGCTCACATGTGATGGTATGTTGTACCGCATCTCGGCTCGAGTACGGACAGTATGTTGATCCATTTTTAAGCCTAACCATGTACGCAAGTGGGTATGCTCCATTATTTCACCCACTTCCCTATCAATCTCAATGGCCGGAGTACATTGGACCTACAGTGGTTGCAGATCACACAAGGTGGAGGAATGGTAGAGGACGACCACGCTCAACCCGGCTACATAACAAAATGGACGCAAGGGAGGGCTCGTCCAAAAATAAATGTAGCATATGCAATGAAAGGGAGCACAATAAAAAAAACATGTCCTAATAGACAACAATAATGTTGTACTTAGGTTTATATCTTCATTTCATTCATTTTTTACTGTAATTACATAATAATAATAAATGTGTTTTCATTTTTATGTTCTGCTCGATACGGATGATGTAATATATGTAATTTTATTGTTATCCCATGGATATTGGTTACTATTTTCAATTTTTCTTGAGAGATGGTAAGAACTCGAGGAGGACATACTTCGACTTCGACTGCTTAGTATGGTGAGCAGAATCCAGGTCCGGATGACAGACCTGTGTTGCGTCTTTAGGAGCATCATCGCTCGGAGGATGTTTGGAATGGAATGGTATGTCAGTAATCAATACTTATCCTATAATTTTGAGTTCTAATTATTCAAATAGTTTATTAATATATTTAATATCTTTGTGTTACAGGGCAACAACGAGATCAGGGTGAGGATTCACCAACTGTCAAACCTTCACCCATTAGTACGACCATATGTTGTACAGGCTGGACTCATTCGAGTGACTCAAGTAGGCCACATCCAGATTGATAACGCATTGATTGGTGCTTTGTTGGAGAGGTGGATGCGGGAGACCCATACATTCCATCTACGTGTTGGTGAGATAACGCCAACACTACAGGATGTTGCCGTCTTACTAGGTCTACGAATAGACCGTTAGACAGTCACTGGTAGCACTAACCATAGTTGGCAGAACCTCTGTCACTCTTTATTAGGTGCAGTCCCCCCACACCGAGCAATAAAGGGCAGCATGTTAAGAAGTACATGGTTAGGGGAACTGTGTGCACAGGACCCCCTAGCGCACGCTGATGAGCCAGTGTTGCTTTAGCACGCCAGACGCTACATCCTTAATATGTTTGGCTCCCTGTTGCTTACCAACAGCACTAGTAGTTGGACATCGATGATCTACCTTCCATTGCTTGAAACAATGGAAGGGTGTAGTGAGTACAGCTGGGGGTCAGCAGTTCTTGCCAATCTGTACAGACAAATGTGCCAGTATTGCATGACGGGCCACGCCCAAATTGGTAGGTGTTGGAATTTGGTTCCTAAATAGTCTAAACTATGTCTGAGTACAATGGCCAGAGAGAGCTAAGCTATTAGTCGCAAACAGGTTTGGCCGAATAAAACTTAAAATACTTAAATAAGGAATTTTACTTAAATCAAAATGTGTTTTGTATTTAAATAAAATAAATTAAGTAAATATAATAAATTAAATTTAAGTTTTTTAGCCATTTTTATTCACAATAACACGAAGCTTCTTGGGGAAGCTTTCCCATTTTTTCCCTCCTCATCTCTGCCACGTGTGACCATGTGAGTGGCTGATTTTGTGGTGAAATCCGGGCCCTTCTTTTGTGCTTGATCAACGGTTCTTGCTTCCCTCACTTGGATAGCCTTTTGCCTATTTAAAGAGGGATTGAAGAGAGAGAAAAAATTTGGTGTGGTGCATTTTTTGGGGTTTTTGACCGGCTCTCTCTCTCTCTCTCCTCCATATCCATCTTCTTTCTTTTGTGGGGGTGTCCCTAGGGTTTGCCCTAGGGGTTTACGGTGCCAAAACCTAACTGGTAAGGGAAGGGACTCGCCGGTGCTGGGAACCACGAAGGCGGATCGTCTCGGGGATCTGGGATCGTGATGGTATATAGCAGCTACCTACCTTGGAGTTGGTAAATTTCTCTTACTCTCTCTTTTATTCTTTACTGATTGGGTTGTAAAGGGTTGTATAAAGAGAGGTTTGTAACTAATAGCTTAGGTATTTGATGTTAAAAACGCCTTGTACCATTACGCGGTTGTAATCTTTGAATGATTAATAAAATAGAGCTCTCTAGTGGTAGGGGGGACCGTGGAGTAGGCCATTTAGGGCCGAACCACGTTAAAATCGCGTGTACTATCTTTATTTCGTTATTGTCTTCTATCGTGGCATGTAATCTCGAATCAAAGCTTAGAGCCTCAGTTTAAAGACCACCATTTTACAAGATCCGAAAATGAACTAAGTTATTGTTGAAGTTAAAACCAGGTCTAACGAGATAGCCTAAAAACAGTAAAGTTAAAACAACGGGTTTTGAACTTAGGCAGTAAAGAGGTTAGGTTTTATCAGATCAACTTTAACAAGAGTGTTTTGATAACTTTAATCGGATAGAAATTGGTTTTAGAACTCGAAGAACACCAACAAGTGGTATCAGAGCCAAAGGTTTGTAAAATGAACGTGGTTCTTTAAATGGAGTATCAAAAATGTGTCTGTAAACAACTTTTTTTTTTTTTTTTTAAATTCGTTTTTTTTTCTTTCGGTCACTGTTTTTTTAAAACAGGCTCACTTGTTTGTGAAAAAGAAAAAAAAATTCTGTTTTCTAAAATCTGCTTTTTTAAAAAATTTTGGCTGCTAAGTTTGATATCGAGAAAAATTGATGGGAAGAGCGTATTACCCTTTGGAAGATCGAGACCAGAGCAATGTCATTGTCCCAAGGTGTGGGATCCAACTCGTCTGGCTGCTGTCTAGCAGTGATCGAGAAGAGTTTGGAGCAGAAGAGCTTTAGGTACCGTTGTTATTTGTTGTTTAGATTTAATGTGCTGCCTCTTATTTTTTTTCCTTTGTTAACTGTTGCTAAAATTTGGTCAAAGTTAGAAGAAATGTATAAGGATAAATCCTTGCTGATTAGGATACTTATATGGTAATTTCTTCACCTTTAGATTGGCTGGTATAAGCCTCTAGAGGACTCCTTAAATAGGTTAAATAGAATTTTACAAGACCTAATGGAAGAAGATGCTTAAATTCTAGGTGAGATTCAAGCTATAATCTTACTGTGTGCTTTACCTAAGTTACTTAGGGGGGCATTAAAGACACATTAAGATATGGCCGGGTGAAGATCACTTTAGATGGAGTAAAGCAGGCTTTTAGGAGTAAAATTCTAGAACTTAAAAGGGAGGGGGACAGACCGGTTTGGGGTAGCAATGGTGAGGGAATGTTTATGAGAGGAAAGAACAGGCATTAGGGAAATCTAAGAAAAAAAAAAATTAATAACAAGGGTTAATTTAAGGGTAGGTATCATTCTAAGTTTAGAAATAGAAGAGACATAACGAAAATGAAGTGTTGTGAGTACAATATGTTAGGACATATGAAAAAGAACTACCCTGATAGGAATTAAATACCCAGTATAGCTAACAATGTGGGTTCGTTTTCCTAAATCTAGAAATGCTGAAGTTTATTTCACTTTTTTTGAACTGATTTATGTGATTCGAATGCCAATTGTGGAATGCTTGAAAGTGCTATGTCGAAAATAGTACTACTGGTTATGTTAATGTTTTGTTTGAAATCATTAAAACATGTGTGGGTGTTTAAATTCAGTTTGTAGTTATGTTTTTCATATGACTGCCACTAGAGATAATTTTATTAATATGAAAACCAGTAACTGGGAAAAGAAGAGTGTTGTTAAGACACCATAGAGGAGAAAACATAACTGGTTTAGGGTCTGAAAAAATTAGGATTAACCAACGGAATGACATACATCATTAAGGATGTAGGACACGTTCCTGACCTACGTAGGAACCTGACATCTTTAAGTCTTTTGGACTTGAAGGGAATGTCGCATAGAGCTAAGAACTTGGAACTTATGATCTTGAAGAGATCCTTGGTGGTTCTGAAAGGGTGCTTAGATAGGTCTACGTATTAAAGGTAGGAGTGTCTCAGGTGAGTCAAGGATTATGGTTAAGTCTGACCAGAACCGAGTTATGGCATAGGCATTTAGGGCCTTGTGAATGAGAGAGGTTTGGAAAAATTGTTATAACATGGAATGTTAAGAAATAACAGTGAGTCCAAAATTTAATTTCTGTGAGTCATGTGCATTTAGTATTATAAGTTGGTATTCAACGTAGGGACGCATACAACTCACGGGATGTTAAATTATGTACATTCTAATTTATGAGTCAAACCAGGGTTGTTACCTTAGGTGGAGTATTATAATTTTCTGTCTATGATTGAAGTTAATTCACGCTCAGTGTCTGGAATTTCTTGCTGAAATATTAGACAACTGTTTACCCACATTTGAAAGGTGGAAGGATTAGATAGAAAATATAACTGTTTAAAATTAAAAATACCTAAGAATAAACAACGGTTTGGATAACATAAATTCAGAATTGGTAAAGTTGTATGCAGCTGAAAATTATTTAAAATGGTGTCAAATAGTTAAAAACACGGTTAGAGGAACGCATTAGCAAATAGGGGTTGCGGAGCGTATGAACCGAACTCTGTGTGACAAGGGTCCGGTGTATGATGTTCACATCAGGTACTAGGCAAACAGTTTGAGGGAAGGGGCTAACACGGCAGCCTCGCTATCTTGTGGATAGGACGCCTTAAATTGGTAAATTAGGCTTAAGGACACTTGAGGAAATGCGGATGGGACAGCGAGCAAACGACTCTCTTGAGAGAGTGTTTGGTTGCGTGGCATACGCCCACTAGTCCGTGATAAAGTGTGAACCCCGGGCCGTGAACAAGCACGTTCTTTACTTACCTTGGAGGGGTAACAGGTGATAGGATAGGAGTTAAAGAGGAAAATCGGACTAGGATCATAATAAGTAGGGATGTAACTTTTGATAAGTTGGACATTACCTACTTAGGTGATTCTAGTAACTTAACTTCTAAGAAACCGTGTGTTTGAACCTAATCTACGTGAGATGAATCCAACATAACTGAATTATCAAAACATGACTAAAATCAGAAATTAAAGAATGAACCAGGAAAAGAGCAGGATACCAAAAATGAACCAACCCAAACAGGAACAATCTCAGGATGTAGGTAGTGGTGAAATATGCATTTTGACCTGACTGGAATCTGAAAAAGATTCTTGAAAACGAACTAGGAGACTATGAACTGACTTGGGATAGGGCTAGGAGAGAGGCAAGGTCTCCCCGATGATTAGGATACAGCTCGGTGCATAGCGTATGCCTTGGTTGCCCTTTAGTATATAGAATCAGGACCTTTGAGCTTTCAGCAGGCTATTTAACAGCCTTCGTTCTGCAGAATGGCAGGATGTTTGAAAGTGGAAATGGATTCCTTAGTGAAGCACAACTTGGTCACTAGTGCCCAAGCTGGCGAGTAAGAATCTAGTGGAAACCAAGTGGAACTACAAGACTAAGGAACTTAGTTTACCTTTTGAGAAAAACATAGGTTCAAGGTTAGGCTTGTAGCTAAAGGTGTCCCGCAGCATAAAAGCATGGATATCACTGGGAGGGACGCACATCACCATTAGGGTGTCAATGAAATTGACGGACTAGGATAACCTGGATTTGGAATAGTAGTTAGACGTAACTATCGCTTGTTTGCATGGGGAGCTTGGAAGGAGCTCTACATGGCTTAGCTTGTGGGTTTTGTGGAAATCCCGGAACGCTAGCCTGGGTTGTAGGCTCGAGTAGTCCTTGTAAGGACTGTAGCTGTCCCCATAGCAAATGAGGAAAGCGGTTCCATGACTTCTTGGTAGAAGTAGGGTAACTAGGTCAATTCATGATGAGTGCTTCTGTGTAAAAATTGTGATTATTGATTCTATGTTATACTTGCCTATGTTGATGATATGTTGATAGCTAGTCGTTGCATGCCTGGAGATTGTTGACCTGTGGAGTCTGTTAAACAGGATTAGATATGAATAAACCTTGGTCCTACAAGTGGATTTAGGAATGGAGATTGGTAGTTGATCGAATGTTGAAAACGATAAACTTATCTCAGTCTAATTACTTAGAGAAGGTCATTCATAGGTTTAACATGACGACGGCTAAGGTTAGAGTTCACATAACAAGACAAATTTTTTAGCAAATACCAAAGTCCTAGGAATGAACAAGAGGTTTCTAATTAGAGCAACGTTCCATAGGCTAATGCTATAGGGTCAATCATGTAGTCCATGACTTGTACCAAGTCTGATCGTAGCTTAATCAATCAGCATGCTCTCTAGGTTCAGGTGAATTTAGGGGAGGAGCACAGGGATGGAGTTAAGTGACTATTGGGATGTATATATCAAGGGTAGTTTGATACTAGGACTTACATTTGTGGGAACAGAAACCTAAGTCTCTTAGGGTACACTGACGTCGATTTCGGTGGAGATCTGGTCAAACGAAAGTCCAAGAACTCCTACATGATCTCTTTGAATGGCAGGGACTGTTAGTTGGAGATCCAAGGTCCAGTCAATGATAGTGTGGTCAAATGACTGTAATGGACTCCGGGAGCTAACGAATGCCATTAAAGAGGGAATTAGGCTAAGTAGATTTATGGAGGAAATTAACTTAGGCCTAGGAATTTCAGGGATATATGGATAGCCAGTCAGTGCTAGCATTTAGTAGGAACATTGTATTCCACGATAGGAGTATGCATCTAGCTAGTCACGAGGTTTTCGTGATAGAATAGTTAGAGGGCGATAGGTAGAGTTGCTGAAAATTTGAACGGATGAAAGATCCTGCTGATATGAGAACTAAAGCCGTGCCCCTGAACAAGTTAATGGGGTTCATTAACTTGGTTTAGGTCTCCTGTGTTTCAGGAGGAGAATCAAGACCAAAACAAAATGTTTTGTACCCCTATTACTAGAGTGAGTCCAGTAGTTAGACTAATTAGTAAACAGGTGGAGAATTGTTGGAATTTGGTTCCTAAATAGTCTAAACTATGTCTGAGTACAATGGCCAGAGAGAGCTAAGCTATTAGTCGCAAACAGGTTTGGCCGAATAAAACGTAAAATACTTAAATAATTACTTAAATCAAAATGTGTTTTGTATTTAAGTAAAATAAATTAAGTAAATATAATAAATTAAATTTAAGTTTTTTAGCCGTTTTTATTCACAATAGCACGAAGCTTCTTGGGGAAGCTTTCCCATTTTTTCCCTCCTCATCTCTGCCACGTGTCACCATGTGAGTGGCTGATTTTGTAGTGAAATCTGGGCCCTTCTTTTGTGCTTGATCCAACAGTTCTTGCTTCCCTCACTTGGATAGCATTTTGCCTATTTAAAGAGGGATTGAAGAGAGAGAGAAAAATTGGTGTGGTGCATTTTTTGGGGTTTTTGACCGGCTCTCTCTCTTTCTCTCCTCCATATCCATCTTCTTTCTTTTGTGGGGGTGTTACTAGGGTTTGCCCTAGGGGTTTATGGTGCCAAAACCTAGCTTGTAAGAGAAGGGACTCGCCGATGCTGGGAACCACGAAGGCGGGTCGTCTCAGGGATCTGGGATCGTGATGGTATATAGCAGCTACCTGGCTTGGAGTTGGTAAATTTCTCTTACTCTCTCTTTTATTCTTTACTGATTGGGTTGTAAAGGGTTGTATAAAGAGAGGTTTGTAACTAATAGCTTAGGTATTTGATGTTAAAAACGCCTTGTACCATTACGCGGTTGTAATCTTTGAATGATTAATAAAATAGAGCTCTCTAGTGGTAGGGGGGACCGTGGAGTAGGCCATTTAGGGCCGAACCACGTTAAAATCGTGTGTACTATCTTTATTTCGTTATTGTCTTCTATCGTCGCATGTAATCTCGAATCAAAGCTTAGAGCCTCGGTTTAAAGACCACCATTTTACAAGATCCGAAAATGAACTAAGTTATTGTTGAAGTTAAAACCGGGTCTAACGAGATAACCTAAAAATAGTAAAGTTAAAACAACGGGTTTTGAACTTAGGCTGTAAAGAGGTTAGGTTTTATCAGATCAACTTTAACAAGAGTGTTTTGAGAACTTTAACCGGATAGAAATTGGCTTTAGAACTCGAAGAACACCAACAATGGGTGTGTTTTATTACTCCAGGTATGGACGGCAAATGATATTCATATTTAATTCTTTAATGTGTTAAATCCCTAATTCCCATGTGCCATTAGCTGTGTAGTTGTGGTAAAGGGAGCATTTACACATCGGTCGACCGTTTATATCCGCGCCCCGTCCAATTGCACATGCAGTCCATGATCCGTTGCCGCTTTTGTGATCTCAGTAAGAGAATATACTTTCTACATCTTGATTTAATGTATATGTAATATTACACATGTATTCAAATAATTTACTTTCCGCAAGAATCCCAGGCAATGCCGGTCCTTCTACAGGGACCAACTTGATGTCCAAGAACCATATCAGGTATATATACGAAAATAGACATAATTCTTTATCGTTAAATAGTTAATGTAATAACTAAGTTATTTTATCTGTGCTTAGGTTGAATGGACGCCTTACAGGCAATCTCGATTAAACACCTTACCCGCGATTTGTGTAGAGGGTCGTCATATCTGGCGATATCACGGACCAATGATATGCTTTAGCATTGTAGAGCTACATTGCCCTGACCGAGTGTTGCGCCAGTTTGGATTTACGCAGCATATCCTAGATCATATTGACACTCTCGACTCCTTGCACAATACATCGCGTTCGGGCAAGTCTGACGAGAACTGGGAGCTCTATCAATCGAACTAGATCGCGGTGTGGAACACACTGATGAATTATATCGCCAACGTACATCATCCTCCTATATCGCCTACAGAGTACATGCAATGGTACTCCTCTATCACTAGGCGTTTCATAGTACGGCGTGAAGTGCATATTTCGCGCCGAACCCGACTTCGTTATGAGCCAAGTGGCAACCAAGTTCAACAAGTAGTAAGTACTTTGAAAATATTTATCTCGTTACTCAATATGTTTCGTTAACATTTAAATGTACTATTTGCTAGGTCGATCTTCTTAAAAAGCATGCTAAAAGAGTAGTTCAGAGGCTACATAACACTATTGGCCACACTGTGGAGTTTGTCTCCACAGAACGGCTGACTACTTGCAGTAGCGCAATTGATACTTTTAGTGAGGGACATCAATTTGATCAGGCTATGCAAGAAGAAGAATTTGACTATCGTTCATTTCGTGCTGCAGAAGGAAGTAGACGTGAACGTCCACGACATAGTTTTTCGGTTCACACGGAGTTTTCACCCTCAGGGCATCGTGGTGAACCTAGTCGTAGATCCACGTCACGTTTTATACCATAATTTACATTATTTTTATGTAATTTATTATTACAATGTATTTTTTCCTTCTTCATTACTCTATACATTAAATAAAGTGATTTTGCTAAATTTTTTTTTGATACTTTACTTTATTTGAGAGGATAACAGGTTAAAAGATGTATTTAAATGATGAGTACTGTAAAAAATATAGAAAATATATATTGTGTTAATAGAGTTAAAGAAGTGAAAAAGAGAATGGAGACGCAGATGAAGGGGTAGGGGTGTTAGGGTTCACGGGGAGGGAGTTGGGGTTGTGGGAGGGGGAAGGTGGACGGCATACGAAAGTGGACGCCTTTCGATTATAAAAATATTTTTTATATTTAATATATTTTTTAAAATATATAAACTATTTTTTAAAATTTATAAATTATTTTTTAAATATATAAATTAATTTTTAAAAATATTAACAAACTTAAAGATACCTGAGTTGAATTTTTTTAATTGTTTAATTTTTACTTCTGCCTAAAAGCAGAAAAACAACTTCTACTTTAGATAAAAAATATTTTTTTATGGTTGCTAAACACATTCTAAATCTCAGAAAATTATTTTTTAGAAAAAAAATATTTTTTTTCTAGAATAAGTTAAGCCAAACAAGCCCTTAGTGTTTGTTTGGCCAAACTTGTTTTTATGAAAAGCAGCTTTTTAGAGGGGGCATTTAGGGGTTGTTTGATAATATAAAACCATTTTCTTTTTCCTTTTTCAATTATCCTTTTTATCTCCATTTTTTTTTTCCATTTTTTTGTTGCAAAACATTTTTAAGAGTGGAAAATTGTTATAGTTTTCCAATATAAAAATTGGAAAATGCAATTTTGATCCAAACAGTTATAGCACTGCTACGAGAAAAAGTGTAAAAACTTAAGATAACAATGTAAAGCTTAAGGTAAGAAGATGGGAAGAGATTATTATATTGGATGATTAAGAAATGAAACAATACAACCTATTTATACTAGATGAATGACAAACCCAATCATCTTCCCAAGCAAAGAGTTACAAAAAGAAAAACAAAATAAAAGCTAGTAGTAATGGCCTTAATGGGCCGGTTGGGAGGGGGAGAAGAGGGAGAGCAAGTGACTAAATATCTAGAGAAATAAATATCTACCTACTCACTAATTACATAAAGAATATGCTAAGAATAAATACAGATACTAAAGTATACAAATGCGAAGACATGAATACGAAATACTAATTTCAACACTTCCCCTCAAGTTGGAGCATGCAAGTTCACGATGCCGAACTTGCCGAGAAATGAACCATGTGTCGAACTGCCAAGCGCTTTAGTGAAGATATCCGCTACTTGTCCCCCGGTGTGAACGTAGGCTGTGGCAATCTCCTTGGATAGCAATTTGTCTCGGGCAAAGTGACAGTCAATTTCAATGTGCTTTGTTCTTTCATGAAATACGGGATTAGAAGCAATATGGAGAGCTGCCTGATTATCACAAAAGAGCAAAACTGGTTCGTTAGTGGGAACAACAAGATCATTTAACAGTCGACGTAACCAAGTTATTTCACTAGTTGTGGATGCCATGGATCGGTATTCGGCTTCTGCAGAAGAATGGGAAACAACAGTTTGTTTCTTGGACCGCCATGAAATAGGCGCATCACCCAAGAAAACAACAAAACCTATGGTTGATCGTCTGGTGGTGGGACAACCAGCCCAATCAGCATTACAGTAAGCACGGAGTTTAAGATCACAAGCAGATGGAAAAATATTCCTTGACCCAGAGTCCCTTTCAGATTACGAAGGACCCTCATGACGGCATCAAGATGGGGAACACGAGGATCATGCATGAACTAACTCAAAATGCGAACAGCATAGCAAATGTCAGGACGAGTGATCGTTAAGTACAATAACCGCCCAACTAGCCGCCTATACTGACCCCCATCTTCCACGGGCTTGCCTAACCCATCCGCTAGTCCATGATTCTGCACTATCGGTGTAAAAACAGGTTTTGCGCCTAGGAGTCCAGTCTCACTAATAATGTCAAGGGCATACTTTCTTTGACTCAACATCAACCCCCTTTTGGAACGGGCGACCTCAATCCCTAAAAAATATTTTGCTGGACCCAAGTCCTTTATCCCAAATGTTTCATTCAAAACATTTTTGATTTCTACAATATGATCCATGTCATTTCCAGTTAAGAGGACATCGTCAACATAAATGAGAATAGCAGTGTATGTTGACCCCCGCATAAAAGTGAATAAAGAATAGTCAGCTCTGGATTGTTGAAAACCAAGTTTAATTAAGGTTGAAGTGAATTTCTGATTCTAGTTCCGTGAGGCCTATTTAAGTCCATAAAGAGACTTACGAAGGCGACAAACCTTGCCTTCATGTTTACGCTCAAAACCCTGTGGTAATTTCATGTAAACCTCTTCATCCAAGTCCCCATGAAGAAAAGCGTTACTTACATCCAATTGTTGGATTATCCAACTCCGAGCCGTGGCTACGGCTAAAATGCAACGAACAGTTACAAGTTTAGCTACAGGGGCAAAATTATCATGATAGTCTATACCTTCTACCTGAGTATATCCCTTTGCAACAAGACGAGCCTTGTACCTCTCAATCGTCCCATCTGACTTATATTTGACTTTGTAGACCCACTTTGAGTCTATAGCTCTCTTTCCAGTTGGCAAAGCCTCAAGCGTCCATGTGTTGTTTTGTTCAAGTGCCTTGATCTCCTTCTCCATGGCCTCCCTCCATTCCTCATATTGTATGGCCTGATTGAAATTTTTCGGCTCATCACATGAAGTGATGGCATTCAAAAGTGTCGAGTGAGCGTTAGAAAATTGTACGTTAGAAACAAAGTTTGAGAGAGGATATAAAATACCAGAGTTGACTGACGGAGTGGGAGCGGGAGAATGGGCTATAGAAGGCGGAACCTCTGTTATATAGTCTTGATATCTGACGGCCATAGACCGAACTCTAGCACTTCTTCTTGCGACCCATTCTTCATTGAGGGGAACACCCTCTAGTGGTGCTGCTGGCCCTTCGGCCAGACTGTCCTCCGGTCCCCCTAGTACCAGTTCACGTTTTGCTGGACCAGCCAGAAGAGGGCCTGTCCGTTGCTGCTGCTGCAGAACCGGCCCAGTCTGGACCGGTTCTGTCGCATTTTGGTGCTACTGCAGTACCGGTCCAGTCGGGACCAGTGCTGCCGTGTCGGTGGTCAAAAAATCGTTCCTTAGGACCTTGTTATGCCCTTCATGCGTATGCCCCAAAGTATCAATTTTTAAATAGGGCATATTATCTTCATAAAATAGAACATCCCTAGAAACAATGATCTTACATTCATCCAAGCTATAAATTTTATACCCCTTTTGACCATGGGGATACCCTGCAAATATTCCTGGTGAAGCACGTTTGTCGAGTTTGTCATTGGTGCGATTTTTAACATGATAATAACATAAGCATCCAAAAGTCCTCAAATGATTATAAGATGGGGGCTTGCCCATTAACAATTCGTAAGCACTCTTATGACCAAGCAATGAAGAAGGCATCAAATTAATCAAGTAGGCAGCCGTTAAAACACACTCACCCCAAAACCTCTTAGGAAGCCCTACCTGAAATCGAAGTGCTCGCCCAACCTCCAACAAATGCTCATGCTTGCGTTCAACAACTCCATTTTGCTGAGGTGTCCCGGTCAATGAAGTTTGGTATTGGATTCCATGTTTCGCATAGAAGTCTAACAACGGCCCATACTTAAACTCTTGACCGTTGTCGCTTCTCACCTGTTTGACCTGCAAACCAAACTGAATATCCACCATACGGCAAAAATTCATGAGAATCCCATGTGCTTGGGATTTCTCTTTCATAAGATGCACCCACGTGTATCGGCTATAATCGTCAACAATGGTAAGAAAAAAACGTGCACCACTCAAAGAAACCATTCTATAGGGCCCCCAAATATCACAGTGAATTAACTCAAAACAAACCCGAGTTTCAGAAACAGACAAAGGAAAAGGAGATCGTGCTTGTTTCGCACGATGAAAGTATCAAAAATAACATTAGTCCTTTTAATGTTCAAATGCGGAAAAAATGAAAGCTTGTTGAAAGGAACATGACCCAAATGGCAGTGCCACAAACTGCCTCTTTATTACTCTGAACCACGTGAGCCGAGGGAGCAACCAGCTGCGTCTCGAGCAAATATAGCCCATTTCTCATTCTACCCACTCCAATCAGCCTCCTCGAGTGTCGGTCCTGAAAGTAACAAAAATCAGTATAAAGGGTTAACGTACAATTTGCATAACGTGTGAGTTTACTCACTGACAACAAGTTGCAATAAAAATCCGGCACGTATAATACATCATGGAGAATAAAATCATCAAAAATCCGAACTTTCCCAATGTGAGAAACCGTCAATGTTGTCCCGTTTGGTAATTTAACGGGTTTAACGACCTTGTTTGGCACAACATCAAACATGAATGATAGAGAAGAAACCATGTGATCGGTAGCCCCGGTGTCAATAATCCAACTTTGATTTGAAACGAAAACCCGACCTGTCAGATTTATACTAGGTGAGACCGAGCTTTGTCCAAGTAGCGACAAGAGGTGCTGATATTGGCTTGCGGAAAGCCCGACAACAGGGCTGTCACCGGTCGGTTCTTCACTGTCGTAGTGAACCGCGGCTGCTGCCACGCTTCCGGCTGTCCCGACCACCTTAGGTCCCTGTTTCTTCCAACCTGGGGGGTATCCAATCAATTCAAAACACCTCTCCTTGGTGTGACCCTGTTTCTTACAGTGAGAACAGGTAAAACGGTTAGTGCGACGGGAATTATTTCCCATTGGAGAACCTCTTGGCCCCTTCGCTGCTAAGACCGCAGCTTCGGGCATCACAAATGAGCCCGCTGCCACGCTTTGCTGCTTCTCTTCCTGACACAACACTGAATAGGCACTTCCCACAGAGGTTAAAGGTTTAGTGTTCATAAGCTGTGAACGCACAGTTGAAAAGGAAGGGTCAAGACCCATCAAAAGGTCCACAATTTTTCCATATCGCGAATTTGCAAAAAGGCTTTGGCGTGTCCACAAGTACACGGCGGTATCTCGACTAGTGTGTATAATTCATCCCAAAAGGATCTCAACTTAGTGAAATAAGTTGAAACAGGCAAATTTTCTTGCTTCAAATGCGAGATCTCGCGTTTTAATTCGTAAATACGATGGACATTACCTTGAGAAAATCTCTCATGCAAATCAAGCCAAATATTATGTGCAGTTTCTAAATAAGTAATGCTCTCATTAATCTCTTTCGACACAGAATTTGAGAGCCAAGTTGCAACCATGGAGTCACAAGCACTCCAAGTTTCAAAATCCGTTGAATCTTCATCCGGTTTGGTAATACTACCATCAAGAAATTCAATTTTTCTCTTTGCTTTAAAAACCTTTAAAATAGCCCTTCTCCAAGAAGGATAATTAGGTCCTGTTAAAGTGTTTTGGACAAAAATCAAGCCGGAATTATCCGAGGGATGTAGGTAAAACGGTGAGTTAACATCAATGACTCCCCCTGTCGGGAGAGCCGGCATGATAGTTTGATCATTATTTGCTTGAGTAGTCTCGTTATTGTTAACACCCTCCATATTCTACTAAACCAAAACACAAAAACAAGCACAAGAAGCAAAGGGAAAAGAACAACTCACAAAAGACACACCAATGTGTGCTGCGGCAGTGAGGAAGCAAAGGCAAAAAAACGCCACTTAATGCAAGAACGGAACTTGCTCTGATACCATGTAAAAACTTAAGATAACAATGTAAAGCTTAAGGTAAGAAGATGGGAAAAGATTATTATATTGGATGATTAAGAAATGAAACAATACAACCTATTTATACTAGATGAAAGACAAACCCAATCATCTTCCCAAGCAAAGAGTTACAAAAAGAAAAACAAAATAAAAGCTAGTAGAAATGGCCTTACTGGGCCGGTTGGGAGAGGGAGAAGAGGGAGAGCAAGTGATTAAATATCTAGAGAAATAATATCTACCTACTCACTAATTACATAAAGAATATGCTAAGAATAAATACAGATACTAAAGTATACAAATGCGAAGACATGAATACGAAATCTTAATTTCAACAAAAAGTATCACTACGATACGCAATTCTAAAGTGCAGACTACCCACGCATACTGCTTAATCGAATACAAAGAAAAAGAGTAATTCATTGTTGTATAATAAAAATATGACTTTTTTTTGCCCGCTAATACAAATATGAATAAGCATACAATATGCTAACTTTTGCATTTTTTGGGACACATTGACCTTTATGCCATCTTGTACAACAACAATACAATACTCATTACGGACCATTGCACCTTCTCTACCAATGAAGTAAATAGTGCATTTGTTTTACAGTTTATTCACACGCTATTGGAATCATAGTTAATAAAATATGCGTATAACTAACGTATTAAATACCTATATATATTTTTATGTTTAGAAAGGATGTTCGTGTATGATTACCAAAAATAGGGTAAAATACTTATTTGTTTTATGTTAGCTGTTTAATACACGTTTTATAACACATATCTATATTTTTCTTGACTAAGAAGCAAAAGATTAGTTGAAAATAATCAAACTTATATCTTAATTAAGTATTTATAATGTATATTTTGCAAAATTTCACTTCAACTCCCAAATTAACGACTTATATCTTATTTTTAATTATGTATTATACTTCTTACTAACAGTATTATAGGTAACACCATCAAATACAAGTCAAAATTGATGGAAATATGTTTCCTTCTACTCTATCAGTACTTTAGAGGGTTTTAATAGATATGAATATAATCATATATAAATTTTTTATACGTTAACGAACTCTTGACCGGATTTTATATATATGGAGTCAAATAATACATGAATGTATTAAAATCCGTTTAATTCCCGTATCATATTTTACTATCTATGATTGAAATTATCTTTTGTCACGTTAGTAGATAGTTCAGTATAAAGTGCATAAGAGTTCCCCCAAAGCAAGTTTTGCTTTAAAAATAGAGAACTTACTTAAGTACGCAGAAAGCTCGCTCTACTACGTTCTACAAATATGAGTGTCATTAAATAGCTCACCTGGTCCTCTTATGTATCTTCAGCATTGAAAGTGGGCTGTGGGTCGGAGGCTGGCGAGGGTGTGAGAATGTAAGAGAAAGAGAAAGAATGGAGTGAGGAAAATAGAACGAGAAGAAAGCTAAGAATAAGAGAGAACATGAAGAAACTTGTAAGGAACACGTAGCCGGAAAATCTTGAAAATAATTTCAAACTCTTTTCCAAA
Source organism: Simmondsia chinensis (assembly GCA_018398585.1). NCBI lineage: Eukaryota > Viridiplantae > Streptophyta > Magnoliopsida > Caryophyllales > Simmondsiaceae > Simmondsia > Simmondsia chinensis. The sequence continues at coordinate 27,209,256 of JAGTTD010000011.1, forward strand.
TTTTTCAAAGGGTAAGGAAAATTGGAATATTGTTTTCCAATTGTTTTCCTGGAAAACTAGGCTTGTAGACAACTTTTTCAAAAAAAAATTTTCAAGAAAACTAGATAATTTTATATCATCAAACAACCCATTAGGATTTAAGGGTCTTTAAAGGGAAAATATTTGTAAATAAAAGTCAAGTCTATTTTTTCGCCTCTAACTACAAGTATATCTCTATTAAAAGTAATTTTACAAAAGTGTTTTTACAAAAAGTATCTTAAAAAAAATTTTTTGCAAAATTTGGTCAAATAGATTAATTATAAACATTTAAGCTCAATATAGACTTATTTATGCTCTCTCCGTTCCGTTGTTTTTATGCTTTTTAGGTTAGGGCCATCGGATACAGCCACCCTTTAAGGTATCACCCTAAAAAGATAAGGATTGGTGGGAACCTTTGAGACACTCGATTTTTTTCGTTGTTATATAGGCTCACTTATACTCGATCTTAGCTCTTGTAGGCTTGAATTTGGATCGCTTGGGCACATTAACTATAGTCATTTAGCTTAGGCATGGACATTAAACAAGCCAAATCTTTCAATTTTTTAACGAGTTGTCTCATGAAGGCACACAGGTCAGCTTAGTTCATTATAAGACAAGTGTTCCTTAACCATGCAATATACAAGCATGAATCATAACATAATTAACTATGCTTGTTCAATCCATCCACACCCTTATAAAGTGTTAGTTGTACAAGTAATGAACTTAATTGAAGAACTACCACAAGGTTTAACACTACTAATGATAAGGCACTTAGATCCGACTCCCCAAAAGGCATGAGGTTTAGAGTTCAAATCCCACAATTTAGTATAAAAATGCCTTCAAAAGATTTGCCCTATTACACACAAAAAATCTCTAAATAAACAGTGTGTAACCTGTAAACTAATCAAAATACATGCAAGCTAGCTTGAGAAATCGTAAAAGAATAAAAGAACAATATTTCTATACAAACAACAAGAACAAATCTTGTGCCAAGGAATAAGAGTCGGTTCCCAAAATAATACTGAAAAATAAAAAAATAAAAAAAATAATGCTAAAAAATAAATATTTACCAATCTACTGTTGAACCGCGTTTTATAAACGCGGTTATATGTAAACATAACCGCATCAAGCACAAATATTTATATATAGAATAAACCGCGTTTATAAAACGCGGTTTACTAAATATGAACCGCGTTTATAAAACGCGGTTTACTATATGAACCGCGTTTAGTAAACGCGGTTATGAAGGTTTATGAGTAAAATAATATAAATAACAAACTAATAGATATATATAAATAACAAACTACTATATAAAAAATAATATAAATAAAACATAAATAAATGTTCAAAAAAATGAAACTAAATAAATATTACCGTCATATATTTCACTGCTACTAGCTGCTAACCGAGCCTCGTGCTGCTTTTTCATCTTGCATGTCAATACATTATGACATTTTCTCTTACAGAACACACGTGCGACCCTTCGTATATAGTCATTTCATCCATTTCATTTTGAATTCGTTTCGAGTTTGGGCGTCCTTGACTTCAAGAATTGGGCTTTACAAATATATGAACCGCGTCTTAAAGACGCGTTTTAATCCAATATGAAACGCTTCTTAAAGACGCGGTTTATCTTCAAATGAACCGCAAACGCGGTTTATGTTCAAATGAAACGCGTCTTGAAGACGCGTTTTATTACTGGAAAAAATATTTTTCCATTAATTCGGTTATTTTTGGAGTGAACCGTGTTTTCTAAACGCGGTTCAACAGTAGATTGGTAATTATTTATTTTTTGGCATTATTTTTTGTATTTTTTTATTTTTTATTATTATTTTAGGAACCGACTCAATGAATAATTTATTAATATTATAGGGCTAAAGCAAACGAAAATAAAACAAATATGAGAAAGGAAGAAAACATTTCTTTTCCACACTTTCTATACTTACAAATATTCAACAAAGCAAACATTGCACAAATCAGTGCGAATGAGGTCTTAATCCAATAGTAAAAACGCTACAAAAATTAAGGACATAGGACCAGAAATCCTATATTATAATTTCCGTTCTTGCCCACTTATCAAAAAAAAAAAGGCTAGCGCTAGTGTAAAAGCAATTTTTGTTAATAGCAGTACAATAATATAAAATTTTGAGCCTTGTTGTGTTGAAATAGTTCTGTCAGTAACAAAAACGTTCTGACAATAACATCATAAAAGAAGAAAAAAACCTAAAGGGCACTATATATGAACCGGAAACAATAATGTGACACAAAAATGAAGGATATAGGAGACTGCACAAACTTTAGCATCCATCTTCTTCTGTACAAAATTTACTTGGGCAATTTTTGTACAGATTAAATCATTTATATTGAAGGATCTCTTTCTTTTATACTTCTCAAAAAAAAAAAAAAAATTAAAACAATTTCTTCAATCAGAATTTGAAGTTTGCCTTCAAGTAGCTCACTATCTCTTGCTGCAAAAAAACATTCAAAAGAGAAACAATGGCAACAAGATTAGTAAGAATCCGGAAATTTTATTGATGTTTACATTGAAAATGAGTGAAAAAAAGGTAGCTTGATGCATGAACTATATAGGGTTTAGGGAAGGTTAGATGTATAGAATCTAACCCACTTTGTGGAGAGATTGATCAAGATGGAGTGATGCGAACGAAAGGTGTTAGACTTCCAATGTAGAGTTTGGATTTATTCTATATAGGGAGATGAATTAATGTATCTGATTGAGAGTGTTTTCAAGCACACTAGGCTTTTGTGTGGTTATATGTAACTTAGAGCTGTGAGGGACTATAAGAGAATAGAAGAATTCCCTTGTACTTTTCCAAAAGATAGTAAAAAACATCTACAACTTCATAAAAGTAAGCATAATTGGCAGAACCATATAAATCTAGTATCTTCTTATCTTTTTTTTTTTTTTTTTTAACTTTTGTTTTCCTAACAAGGCTGCATATAGAGAAAACTTCTGAGCAGTTGGCTCAAGGAGCCTAGGGACCAATCAAAAGTTCACGTGAGTTGGTTCCTGTACAATTTACATTGCGTTAATTTAGTCATACAATGAAATTTAATTTAACGACCCTATGATGTCAGATGTGAATGACCCAATGCACTCTCATTCATTGACCCATTTTAAACTTAAAAGTGACCCAACTATTAAAAATTTTGTTGCCAATTTAACATCAATATTACATAGACTAAATTAACACAATGAACAAAATATAGAGTGCAACATTCTCAGTGTCCCAAGGGTTCTTACCTAAGCAGGGTTTGGGGGATCAATGTATGCAGCCTTCCCCCTTTAGGGTAGGCTGTTTCTTAGAACCCCAACCTGAGGGAGTGCAATACGAGGACTTCTCAAGAGGTCACTCATCTTAGTATTACTCTCGCCCAAGCAAGTAACCAGAAGAATTAAATAAAGGGGAGACTTACAAGAAGGAAAAGGAGGATGCAGCCGGTGGCGCCAGGGAACAAGGCATACCAGAAATTCAAGTGATGTAATTTGACTCCATCTATGAACAGCAATGGTAAACTTGCCGCTGCATTCATTTTTATCACAATATCACATCCTTTTTAGCGCTTGTAACATCAAATAACTTAGTCGGAAAAATAAATTCTACCCAGATAGCGGTCATGTCACAATCTCGGTGTAATGAAAATGAGGAAATAAAGTGTCATTAGATGTCACATAATGGGTTAACGTTGTAGTGCTGGATTTTCTTGGAAAAGTAAAGTAATTTTAAACCTTATATTGCAAAATTTTAAATGGATATCAATGCAACTACTACTCACTAATCTTTATGCCCCTCCTAGTTTTAATATATATAAATATGGATCTAGATTAGGGATCATTACAGAGTATCACAGAAGAATATCTCCGGGTGTGCTCCAACATAGATTATATCAAAGTGTTTGAAACAAATTGTCATATTGACACTCTAAAGGTAGAGCTTTTGAATAAGGAAGCGCACATTCCTAAAATCCAGAGAAACTCATCCAACAATCAACATACTTACTAATGGAGAGTGACCATCACGATTTAAATACAAACATCAATTAATATGAATCCTCAATTTTCCAAAACCACTATTTAAGTCTCCAAAAACTATTTTTCAAATTGAAGATGCATATCCTTCTTACACATATTCTTACAACTAATCACACATTAGTCACCTCTAATGTGATTCCATGCTAAAAAACCATATTATATGTGATCTCCCTGACATTTATTTATTGGGGGGGGGGGGGGAAGAATAGAAGTGCAAAAAAAAAAACAACTTTGTATCAAAGATTATTGTTATTTGCTTACATAAATAAATAAAGACATAATTTTAAGGGAAAGTATCGTCCTTCATATGAGAGAAAATGACACCCACCTCAGTAGTCAAGGAAATCATTTTTCCCCTATGTTGCTACTTCTTACCCACTTAGAGACTTTACTCTTCCTTGGAATGATTGTTTGTGGATAAAAAAAATATTTTCCATCAAAATAAGCGTCCTACGAGCAAATAGTAAAGAAGCTAGAGAGTACCTGGAGGATGAGTAGAGCGAGTGTAGATCATGAATGCAATGGAGGAAGCGAGGCCTACACTCCTAGCGAGCCAACCCGGGCCAAAGATCGAGAAAGCTAGCACTCCTATGGCTGCACATCCTATTTGCGCCATGAACATGTTGTATTTCTGCATGAAATGTAATGATTGTTGAAATTAGAAATTTTATATCTATCTTTACTAAAATAAATAAATAAATGTATTTGGAAACCCGGCGGCGGTACCAATTCTATATGCATTCGCCGTTAAAGTCAAGTGGTGAAAACATAGCTGTTGTTTGGGATTCTTTATATAAAGATAGCTGAACTCAAACCCTATGCAAAAGCAAGACCAACTAATTGTTTTATTTTTTTTAGTACTATAGAGTCTTCTTACTATGTATTTTAGTTACTTAGGCCTTAAATTACTACTCTCAGAAAGATTTAAGGCCATATTTAGTGTCAATCTCCTTCTGCCTAACATGTAGTGAAAGATTAGGCTACCCGAGGAAAAGAGTAGGTCCAGTAACCTCTATTATTTACCTGACCCTGCCTATATGCTGACCTTGCGTATGCATTTCCTGTTGAATATGCAGTTGCCTCACTCACCCAATGTTCACTTGTACTTTAATGTCCCACCATCTACACTTGGATTACAGTTAATAACTACTGAGATTTTGTACTAAACTATAGGTTCTCATTCATTCAGACTTGCTCTTGGTACTTCTTCAAGACAGACTTGGCTTCATGTGTTTTTAGAAATAGCTAAAGTTGAGGCTCTAGAGCCAGGGTACAAAGGTTGAAATATTAAGTCCTACTTCTCCACCAAAACTTTCCTATATCGTTCAAATTTTATCGAATGTCTTTGAAAGTTTGGCCAATGAACATGTTTAAGGAACTAGTAAGTTGTAGTATAACAAAAAGAATGTACAATAGATTATAAGCTCAGCTCGAATTTGGTTGAGTTAAATGAGCTGAACGCAAATATAATGAACGGAATACAACGACACAAATGGACACAAAATTTTCAATGGAAACCTTTCTCAACTGATGAAAACATGATAGGACTCGGTCAAATGTTTTTTTTGTTTTTTTTTAATTATAAATTTTGGGTACAACTTCTATCCAATATTCAAAACTCAACTCTCTTAGAATCACAACTCAAATGTAAATTTATGTGGACAAAGTTATATACAATCCCAAATGCAATTTTCAAACAGAAAAGTTGCAAATCCTTGATGAAATCGCTAGAGTATGACTCTCCTCGGGCTCATGTGAAACACAAGAACTCTTGCAATATACTTGCATATGTTTACCCTCCCCATTCCCCCGAGACACTCTACACACAATCTCTCACATTTTCAACTCAACCATATATCTGTACGCTACATGGCAAACCCTTTTATAATTGAACTCCATAAATTTTGCTCATTCAAAATTTAGATTTGTTGATATTTAGCTCCTATACATACCAACTATGAGATTAATATGCAAAATGATAAACCTAGGTGAACAGACTAAAGCAAAACGCAACGTTCAATATATAAAACCTGACAAGGACAAAATTGTAATTAAATGGAACTTTGGGTTAAAACTGCTCTGAAATATGGGTTTTGAACATTTTGGACAATGACAACTTTGTCCACGCCCTTTGATGCCCGTTTCTATATATGCGTTGCCCTGCTTCCTGCCAGTGTTGATAGCGTGCCCTAGAAGATTCAGATAGAAGCTCCTCCGTTTCATATCCTATGGCTGAGAGCGTGGACACATGTCTACATTTTAGATCCCCTGATTGCGTTTCTTTAGGGATCTTTAGAGCCATTGATCTGTTTGTTAAGGATGGCTACGATTTTTGCCACCAGGGGTTGCACATGAATTGCGTTTTGTCTATAATTGGGGGAGGCTGCGTGGCACTATACCTTTTTGGCTTCTCTCTCGCAAAAATGTTTCTGGGTTTAGGGTTTCCTATGCTTTCCTCTCCCCCTTCTGTTGTTCCATGGTGGCGTGAGCCCTTGGGAGGCAAGCAAGGTCATTTTGATGGCAACCATGGCGGTTCCTTTGCTGGAGTCTGGTATAATTTCTAGTATTCTTTAATTTCAGTCTTAAAAGCTTCAAGAAATAGTCTGTAATTCGTAGCCTACGTTTGATATGGTCTGTAATTTATTATAATTTCATTTGTAATAATATAATAGACCTCTCTAGTGGTAGAGAGATCGTGGATGCAGGCCATTTAAAACGGAACCACATACATCTAGTGTTCTCTGTTGTTTTTGTTGCATTTCTTTTATAGTCGTTTGTAATCTTTGATCAAATCTTAGCTAAAACCACTATCAAGAACACGATCTAAGTTCCAACAAGATTCAATTTCAAAAATTAGGTAACTTAATATCATTAATCTCTTTATTTTCCTTCTCATCATCAATTACAATTTCTTTTTTCTTGTATTGATTTTGGAACAATAATATCCGACATCGAGGTATTTACGCTAGCTTACAGTCACCTAAAATATTCCTATGTCCTACATACATCCCATTGGTAAGTTTCCTTATGTGCGGCTGGGCCCACAAAATCTATATGTGGCCCCACGAAGATTGGCACCTAAATATTCATATCCATAATTTAAGATTGTCACAAGACACCAGGTCCAAGCGACTCACTTAAAATTGAGCACTACTACTATTAATCTTGAGCTTCTATACCCATGTTTTAGCGTCTTTTCAAAAGAAAAATACTAAATATACTAAAAAGAATATAAATATGTAATGAATGCACATGAATAAAATTATTAGATTATACAAGTAATATCAAATAAATTACTTTTTAATAACTGAATCATTTAAGATCATATATATTAGATACATATCTATGCACTTTTTCAAACATGTATAATCAACATATAATTATTAGGTGAGTAAAAGATTGTACCTTGTTTTCGTATCTTATAAAAATGTTAAGATCAATGTTATTCATTAATAAAATCAAAAACATATTTATAAAGAATGCATAAAAGTCATAAAATAAGAATGAACCTCAAATTTTTATGCTTAAGCTCCACCGATTTCTACTTTTAAGTCATAAGACATTTGTGACTAAAGAAAAAAAATGTTGGGTGTATGCTTTTATACCATTATTGTTACTTAATGGGGTTTTGAATCTATTTCAAAAATGGTATGCTTTGAAAATATTAAAAAAAAAAATTTTAAGAGATAATGAACAATGCCTAATAATGATACATGGTAGGGGTAAAGCTGTGTATATCTTACCCCTCAGATCTTATCATAACGGGAGCCTCTTTTAATGCATTTGGTTATTATTGTTGTTGCCTTATAATTATACAAATATATGTCATGTTTGAAAATAATTTATGTTTTTCACGGACGAAAAATTATTTTCACAGTATTAAGATCATGAAAAATATTTTTCCTTTCATACAATAGAAAACCTTGACTATAATTTTTGGGTTTATGATAGAATCTAAAGTTGAAATATTAAAATAAACTAAATTGATGAAGAAAATATAAATTGTCAGGGAAGAAGATGACATTCTATTTTTATGTATCATTCCTAACTACAATCAAGCCCAAGAAAGAATAATGGAAGTAATTTGAAATATTGGAGGAAATTTTGATACATGTCCAAGTAGATATATAGGTCGAGTGTAATAAGGCACTCCTCCAAGAAGAATAGAAATGAGCTCGGCTTAGAAATAGGAGACAAACCCTCTAAATATGCTTGAGCTGTATTAGAAATCAATCAATGAAATCATGTCATTTCTATACTCTCCTTACTTTAGTTTCGATCTATTTTTATTGTAAAATAGAATTTAAATCACATTTTCTTTCCTTCAACTTTCCACTGCTCCCGAATAAATAAAAGAAAATAAAAATCCTTTTACTCTTTTTCTTTTATTTTATTTTCTTTATATTTTCTCAAACACACCTTGAATGTTAAGATAAAGAAATCTCACAGAACAAGCTATCTATCGGCAAATATCCAAAGATACACATACAAAAAATCTTATCCAACAGATGAAGCTCAAGCCACAAATCTCAAGCAGCCACCATCCTCTTGATAACCACAACATATATATATATATATATATATATATATATATATATATATATATATATTTACAAAAATATAATTAATTATGGGTAATGTTATTGGCATGATAAAATTGTTATTACTAGAATAAGATTATAGTTTTTAATACAATTTTATGCTCTTATTATTTATAAATCATATCATTATTCTGACAATAGTAATTCTTCTAGAATTTGATTATATGAATATAATACTTTATATATAGTCATGCAAGAATATTACAAATAAAGTAATTCTTTCATCCATTAATTGCCAGATGCCAAGCCATAACACATCAAGCAGTCCACCTCACCACTATCACTTCATCCAAATAATAACACATGGCGCCCTTTGTCTACTAGCTCTTTGATATGTCAACTTTAGTGTTGTTAAATATGTCGCGTTCGAGCAAGTAGCTCACGGCCTAGTGGTTTGGCTCTCGGTTGCCTATGTGAGAGCATTGGGGTTCGAACCCCCACTAAAGCACCCCCTTCTCCAAGATTACCATGATTAAGAAAAAATAATAATAATATGTCGCGTTCGATATAAAAGAGCGGTACCAGAAAAGGTATCAATCCGAATCCCATTCATTTATTGATTATGTTGGAAATTTTTTATCTTTATTCAATCCAATTGATAGGTTACTTGATTAATTATATATGAAACTTTTTAAAGGTATTGTTATTGTTATGATAAAAATTATTATTATCAGGACAAGAATGTTATTGTCAAAGGAATAATGTGACTTATAATGAATAATAACCACAAAATTTTAAAAAGTTGTTGTGGCATTAACATTTTGGTCATGTCAATAATATTACCCTTTTTTCATTTTATATTAGTTTCTCAATTTACAAGCATGCCATGATAATAGTAAAAATACATGACATTTAAAACAAATTATTTAATTAACATAATCAAATATAGTGCGATTATCTAATGTCAACTTAGGCTACAAAAAGTATGTATAAAGCAGCGGTATATCACTTAAATAACATAACATAGCTATATAAGCCAGTTAAACGTTTTGAAACGGGTTGACCCAACCTAAACCCAAATTCAACCTAATTACTTAAACGTGTTAAACGTGTCAACTCAAATTTAATGGAGCTCCAACCAAAACCCGCTATCTTCATATCGTGTCAAATTTTGTCAGCCTTCATCAACATTATTGGAAGGATTGATAAGATCCAACTTATAAAAAGAGAACTTTCAACCTTAGGCTCCATTAGGTACTCAAAAGTACTTTTTCCCTATATGATATCAAAGTAATGCCCATTGTATAATGATTAAAATCCCCAACATCGGTGTCTTGTAGTGTTCTGTATGAACCTTAGAATGTCACGTCATTTGGGAATAATAGTGGCATGGTTTAGTTTCTACAGGGTAGGCATCACAACTTTAGAAGTTGGTTTTAAAGGAGAGTTGGTTCCAGTGTACTCTAATGTATATGATCCTAGAGCTAAGCTCAATATATGACATTTGAAACCCCGATATCAGGGTTTCTCAATGGTAAAGATGGTTCATGCTACACGTAAATGGGGTTATATTGAGATCCCATATTGCCTAGGAGCACTAATATATACTAGTTGATACTGTGAGAGTATCCCTCTACTAATGAACCTGTTTCTACATATATACATATATATATATATATGAGTCATGTGGTAAATTGGCTAAGCATGAAGATAACATAAACAATGGAGTATATAACCAAATAAAGGTGCCAAAATTGATAACCTAATGGTAGGGTCTACTAATGAGTTTACCCATCTTTCCACTAACTTGATTTGTTGAGATATTATCATCAAAAGATGATCCAAATAGGGCCGCGCCAGGTATATTAAAAATAGACCACTAAAAAATAATACTTCACTAGCACCCTGTCACGGGCCGCCTTTGGCTGACACTGTCCCCGGTGCTCAATAAGCAGACATATGCCATATGGGGTCTCCTTAGCCTGTCCGATACTAATGCGCATTGATTGTGTTCAGGTATGTCCGTGGTATACCGTGTATTTTGTCTCTTGAAGGTGCATATTGCTGCTTGTTGACCATAGGGGGTAGGCTGGCCCGGCCCCAACCCCAAGGGCCAGGGCGCCGCACGAGTGATCTGCGCTCATCCCGTGACAAGTGGTATCAGAGCGAGGCTCAGGATATGCGAGTCAGCAGCTGTGGTGGGACCGAGCTTTGTCCGTGGTGGTGGACACTCCTAGGGAATGGGAGTTGCTCGTGTCCTAGGTGCGTCGAGCGGGTTTGTCCGTGGGTATGGACACTCCTTGTGTGGGAGGGGCACTCTAACGAGGAACTTTCGGAGTGAAGTTGAGTGGCTCGCAGTTCCGGTTGCGGCGGAAGGCGCACCGTGTTGGGTGCCGGTCAGGCGTGCTGACCGTATGGCTGACTTACTACGTGGAGATTGGGCCGATCCTTGGGGTGCAGTGCGAAGTTCATAAGGTGAAGAGTCAACAAGCATCGTGGAGCGAGACGTGTACGTGGTGCACTATGGTGCATGGAGTTGGCAAGTTGCTTTTTGGGCACGCTGCTTATCGTCAGGTGAGTGTCAATAGCATGTCAGGGGTGTCACGTTGGAGGGGATGATGATGTGGTCGTCCCGTGACCAATCAAGGCTGCTAGAGATGCAGGGATGCGATGATGGGCAGGCACCCGCAACAAGGACGTTTGCGGCATTAGGTGGGGGAGAATGTCACGGGCCGCCTTTGGTTGACACTGTCCCTGGTGCTCAATAAGCAGACATATGCCATATGGGGTCTCCTTAGCCTGTCCGATACTAATGCGCATTGATTGTGTTCAGGTATGTCCGTGGTATGTCGTGTATTTTGTCTCTTGAAGGTGCATATTGCTGCTTGTTGACCATAGGGGATAGGCTGGCCCGGCCCTAGCCTCAGGGGCCCGGGCACCGCACTGGTGATCTGCACTCATCCCGTGACAGCCCGCTCTAATAAATACCCAAACATTCATTAGTTTAGATTAAGAATAGATCGAAATAGTCTAAAAATCAGTGAAAGTCCAAATATCAAACTATGGACCAAACGGGCAAATCACTAACCTGGTGATTTTCAGTTGGGACCATAGTTACACCAAGATTACAATACGTCCGACTCACGACAGGTATTGCCATACACCACTTTGCTTAGAATGGGTACTGAGGGGCAAGCTCATTCGATCGCGTTTTGGAAATGTAGTTCATTGCGAAAAGCATATCCGGATTGTTGTGTGTGCTGCAAAATGTAATTGTATTTAATAACTTGTTTTCACCGTGTGTGTTGGGACTTGAGACATGCAAATGTTTTTACCCTTCCCTATTAAACTTGAGACCAGTTGTAGATTTTTTTTGTTGTAAAGTTCCCAAGGCTAGCAAGCTGCCATGTAGAGTCCTTCAAACTTCATTCTCCTTGCCAGCACTGAAAATCTCACACTTTCGTTGATAAAACCAAATAAATCCTCTAAGTTTACATTGTAACTTTTTTCCCATTCTAATCGAATCTAAAAGAATTGAATTGCCTTCTATGTTTCTTCCTATTCTCCAAAATACATTGTCTCCCTCTCCTCTGTCTTATCTCTAAATCTTTCTCTATGTCTCTCTTCAGACAACAGCCATGGAGGAGCGAGTTGTGAAATTTCTTCTATTGTCCTCTATGTGCACGCTTACTCTCTTCCTTTCTCTTTCTTTGCAAAACTGTCTCTCTCTCTCTCCACAATAGCCGTGGAGGAGTAAATTTGAGGTTTTCACTCCCTCATTCAGGCTTGCCTTTAAAATAAAGATTTTCATAGATTTATTCTTTCCTCCTATTTTTCATGGAGGAACATAAAGATTCTAGTTTACAATGCCGCTAAACTTACATGCTTGCTATTATTATTGCCTTCTTGTTGCTTGCATGCTTCATTGTTCCATTTTTTAGTTTTTAGGGTTGAGGACCCTTCGCAAACAGCCCCATTTTATGATAGCACCCTGAAGAGTTAAAGCTACGTACATGTCACCCTCCTCATATCTTGCTTTCAAGGGAGCCCTTTGAGGCATTGAGTTTATTGTTATTGTTGTTATTTCTTAGACTTGTTTGACATTTTATGAGTTGTTAGCATGGGGGTCGTTATTTTAGGTTTTATGACTGGCTCGGAATTAGATCTAGGGCGGATTGGGTCAAAAACCACTCCTAAATTGGATCGTGCAACCCAAAACGCGGGTTGAAGTGGTAGGAGCGATCCTAGCATCTATTATTGGGACTCAAATTAGAATAGAGGCTTGTAAAAACCTAAAAAAAAGGTACGAACCGGATCAAATAGCAATTCATTTAATTTAATGCTATTCCAAATAATTCAATCTAGTCTATGTTTTTCGATCCTAACGGATATTTTGAACACTCCCAAAGGCTAACAAGTGGGGAGGGAATGTAACGAAAATACCACTCCATATGCACACTTTATCTTTATGCGAGAAACAACAGCCACACATTGATGCCCAAGTGGGGCAACATTTATATATATATATTGGGTTAGAGTGGGCATCCATCTACAATGCTAGGAGCACTTCAACTTGTGCGTGTTGCATTTTCCCAAAACACCTATATATGCCATACCCTATGGCATGAAATTAAATTAAATAATCTCTTAATTGTATTAAGAATTGGTCTGACAAAAGGGTTATAAGTGTTGGATTGGAGACTGCTGAAATTCTCAATAACCCAATAAAAGACTGAAATTATTTCGGAGTCTCTTCGTATGGCTAGCATTATTGCTGGCTCTTCTTATGACTGGGGTAAATGATAGCCAAGGCAGTGATGTGGAGGCTTTTGGGCTCCCTTTGGTTGTTCTGCTGTTGTGGCTAGGGGTGTAAACGAGCTGAGCCGAGCACCCCTCTTATTCGAGCTCGAGTTCGAGCCAAGCTCTTATCGAGCATTTCTAACCTTTGTTCGAACTCCGTTCGATAAGAATATAGTGTGTTCAATACTCGGCTCAGCTCAGCTCATTAGGCTTATCGAGACGAGTTGAGCTCGTTATCGAGTTGAGTTGAGCTTGTTATCGAGTCGAGTCGAGCTCATTATAGACCCCGATCGAGTTTAAAACCAAGCCAAGCTTGCAATCGAGTAGAGCTCATTAATGAGCCGAGCTTTTCAAGTTAACATTTTTGAACCATTTTTGAACTAATATCAACTGTTATGGAGCTCATAACGAGCCCTTAGCGAGTTGATATTGAGCCCCTTAACGAGCTCTTATTGGGCCCTTATCAAACTGCTCGTGAACATTGGCGAGCCGAGCACCCCCTATTTGAACTCAGCTCGTTAAGCTTATCGAGCCTACTCGAACTCCGCTCGATAAGCTATCAAGCCCTGCTAATGAACACAAACGAGCCTTAATCGATTTTGAATACGAGCAGTTCATCGAACGGTCTGTTCGCTTACACCCCTAGTTGTGGCTTATAAATAAGGCCTTATTCCTGTTGGAAAGGTAGAGTATGTGAGCAAGAAGTAGTAAACAGTGATAATGAGAGAAAAACACTGTTTATACCTCTAATTTATTAGTGAAAATTTTTTGCTCCCCCTCCTTGGATGTACGTTTCGGTTGAACCACGTAAATCTTGTTTCTCTTTTCTTTCTCTACTCTGGTTTTACTTATTTTGGAACCCAATCTAGGGTTTCGGTGTGTGTGAATTTCTTAACAATAAGGTGAACCCTAACTGTTGCGTTTTTGTAGATGAAGGTAATGTAGATTTTCTGTTAGCTAAATGACGTAGTATCTCAAAGATTTAGGCAAGAATTCGTGATGAAGATGGCTTGTAAGCTATAATTCAAGGGCTATTTTGATGCACTTCTTGATTGATATCAACACACAAACACAATGCTTGAAAGACTCCCACCAATACAGGGTTTTTGGGGGGGGAGAGGAGGGGGGAGTTTAAATGTATACAGCTTTATCCTTACAGAGTGAGGTTGTTTCCGAGAATCCTTAATCCAAAAAAGTAAAAACGAAATAATATCTTTGCAATATATTTATAAAATAAGGGTAAATTAATAAGCTTTATTGGTAATATATATTTTTTTAGGGGTAATAGAGAATAAATTTTCACCCTACCTTTATTTTCTTTAACCTCTAATTTGGGGGTAAATAGAGGTAATATTTTAAAAACTTTAGGACAATTTTATTCTTATTTTAATATAACTTATTTTCCCTTACCTCTTTAACCAATTATCAAATAAAGAGAATTAATCTACTTCTCTTTACCTTTACCACTTTTATTAATCAACTCAAAACAAAAGTAGGATAATCTTTTGCTCTCTCCCTCTTTTACTCTCTTCTATCCAATCGTCAAACAAGATATAAAGTGTTTTTGGTTCCTTGTAATTGAATCATAATAAGAAGAGAGTTGTTATTGCCAAAACAAAAATTTTTATTACCAAAATGATGATGTGATTTCCGAAAAACGATAACCATTGCATTGAAAATAACAATTTCGCTTAGACAAAAACAATTTTACCTTAACAATAACATTACCATTCACCCGTAATAAAAATGACCATTCTAAAATTTAACCATCACCGGCTTAAGCTAATTGCTACATGTTGGGTTATGTGTGGAGTTAAATTGTATAGGTCTTGTTTATTAGGCAAAGGATTATGCTAATTTTTAGTGTGATGGGTCTATATATATACACAATGTTATATTATCATTATGGTTGAGAAAAGAGTTGAGATATCTCCCATAAATTTTAAAAGATATAGTAAAATTATTGTACTTCCCTGTGTGGATGTAACTTTCAGTTAAACCACATAAATTTTAGTGTTCTTAATTATACTCCTCTATACCCTTTATTTATAATTACTATATTGATTTAGGGTTTCGATATTCTATAGGTGATCTTAATAATTACTTAAACAGGATATGTAACCTCCATAATACTCTACTTGCACAGCATAATAACAACTAGTCCAATCGAAGCGTGCATAAACCACAATAAATATACTGATAAATCAAAAAGAAAAAAAATTCTAACGTAAAATGATCATAAAGTATCAAACAACAACAACAACAATCCCATTGCGTTAAAGGGCTCCCACATAAACAGAGTCTGGGAGATAGATATACACAGCCTTCCTCCTTCTGGGAGCTACCTTGAAAGAAGGCTATTTGAGAGGCCTCCAACTTTAGAAGCTTCTCAGCAGCATAAAATATCAAAAAGGTAGACAACACCGAACAAAAAGAAGAGTAAAAGAAAGGTAATAGAAGTAAGATATACTAACCCGAGCAGCGGGAGAAGAAGGAGTGATGAACAAAACTGCACATACTGCTCCTAATGGCGCTATCGTCATCGTTACTCCTTTGGGTGCCAATATCTGATCCATCTTCCCTAACATCGCCATCGCCGCGAATGCTCCTTCATTTATTCATTTCCACAAATATAAACTATGCATAAGTAAATCAATCTAATCCCATAAATAAACCAAACAAAAAATAATAATAATAATAAAGCTGAAGCAACTTCGATCCATATTGTATGCTTCTCTAGGCGATATAAAGCTTAAGTTGATGAGCGAAGATTTATGAATAATTTTATATTCTAATCGTTGATGTAGCCTCATGGTGGAGAACTCTAGAGAGTGAGAAAACACCCGGGATGGATCCCCACTAAGGACAAAATTAATTACCTTAAAAATAACGGTATAACAATTTTGTATTAACAATAACGTTAATCTAAAAAAATGCCACTGTAACTTACCTAAGGAAGGCCAAAGCACGTCACTGAGAAGGGGAGGAGCAGCAGCGGACTTCTCGGGAGTCCACGTGTCCCACAGCGGTGCAGCCACATCCCCGGACGACGAACCCGCCACAACCACCCCCCTTCTCCTGCTAGCCAACGGGTCAAACCCGACCCTAAACCCGAGCCCGGACCTGATAACGAGACTCTTATGTTTGAGAGTAGAATTAGAAGAGGGAGAAAAGCGGAGCAAAAGAGAGGGATTGATATTTGAGATGATTGGGTTGTGGATTTGAATTTGAATACCCATTTTCGTGAGCTTCTCATTCGCGTGTCAGATCCTCTCCCTCTCTCTCTCTCTCTCTCTCCAACGGAATGGAGCGAAGGGAGAGAGAGAGTGTGATGTGGGGATCGTGGGGGAGGTGGCCGTTGAGGATTTAAAAGGTTGGGGAGAAGGGGCGGGGTGAACTCTTGGTGATGCCCAAGGGTCAGTTTCGTATCAATCCAACAATGTTTATTTTTATATTTTATTCTTATTATATTTCACTTAAATATCTATTAAAAATATGTGCGGTCGAAACAGCTGTTATAAAAGAGGAGTATATCGATGCTAGTTTACAGCGTCTTTAGACTTGTATGTTTGTTATTTGTTTGCATGTCGAATATTACTTCATTTGGCTTGAATTTTGTAAATATTACTCCTTTGTTTTGTGGGTTAAGTTTTGAGAGCTGACAGTCTTTTTGTAAATATAAGGTAATACCCTGTAAAAGTAAGGCTGCGTATATCTTACTTTTTACAGACTCTTCTTTAGCATGAGCCTCTTTAAAGCACTGGATTTGTGATTTTTGTTATTGTATCCTATATTATATTAAAAATTGTTATTTTAATATTAGTTTTATAACTTAATTATTTTAATCATGTAATATGTTTTAATTATATACATATAGTATATTTTTATAAAATAATTACACAATTTTGTACGATTATTTTCATGATAAAAATATAAATATAAAAGCAACTTTATAAAAATGTGTGGTTATTATTCACTCTAAATGACATCATTGTTTTGACAAAAAAATATGTGTGTTTGGTTATTTTTGGAAAAAATGTCAAAATTCTAATTAGGATACTAATAAATTATTATAATAATATTTTATTTTAACATTTTTTAATAAAAATCTATCGAATTTGACAAAATGATACTTGATTGACCAAATTTTAGAACTTTGGAGTATCTAACATTCTAAATATTTTACCTCAAGGTATCTCATTGTATATATATTAAAACAAATACTTGAGTGATAAATATTCAAATCTCAAGTTATCTCATTATATTAATTTAATATAATGGTAAATTGCAATTAAGTTAACGCCTTAACTTTTAACAATACAATCATATTATATATAAGTAACATAATACAAACACATCTATTGACCTAATTTAAACCAACTAGTAATAGGACTATTAAAAATTTTCATAAACAACTTAGCATAAATTTTGCTCAAGTACTAAATTAACAAAATATAACTTACATATGAACTAATTAACACAACTAAAAGTACAAGTATTAAATTAATACATTAGATAAAATACAAAAACTTTTAGTGTAAATAACTCAATATTCAATCTTATATTTTTTTTAGGGTAAGTTACACATTAGCACCATGAGGTTTAGTGAATCAATTTTTTAGTCTACAAATTTTTTAAAATAATATTTTTGTCCAAAATGGTACATATATTTATTAAAACAACCCAAATAATAGTGTATAAGGGAGTAAAATAAACCCCTCGTCCAAATTTTCTTCATTACTAGTGTCACGACATTTATGGAATGCGAGGAGTAATGAGGGGATGGTGAGTTTACCAACAAATAAAGACAAGTTTTACACCAGTTGACACTGTCTTTTAGACTATATATTTTATTCTATACACATAAATTTTAAGACTAGAAAATTATTTCATAAAGTTTATAAACTAAAAAAATCAATAAATCTTATGATATTAGAGCTATTTATATTTTACTATCCTGACCTTTTTGGTAATTATAGAAAGAACCTTGACGTTTTGAAATTATTAAAAAGGATCCTGAAGTTTTATCGTTTTAATAAAAAGGGCCCTCTCCGGCCATCTAACGTCATTTTGAAATATTTTTGGGCCATCTGATTTATTTCGATTTGATCTGAATTTACATGATAATTACCTTGAAAGTTTTTGGCCCACTCAGAATCATGATTTTCCTCGTTTTGAAAGGCAAGTCATTTATCCTTATTTGCCGGAGAGGGTCCTTTTTATTAATACAATAAAATTTCGAGACCCTTTTAATAATTCCAAAAACATCAGTGTTCTTTTTATAATTACTAAAAAGGCAAGGGTGGTAAAATATAAATAACTCTAATATATAAAATAGCCTATTTTTTACAAAAGAAAAATATTGTATAATTTAAATGAGGTAGGAAAATAAAAAGGATCATGTGGCAAATGTAGCGTAGTGTGTTATGCCAACGATTCTGACAAAAAGAAACACAAAAAATTTTATGGTACGTTTCTAAGCCAAACATGCGTACGTATACTTTTTTATTATTATAATTTTTGTCTCTTTTTAATGTCATGTTGTGAGTGCTTCCACTTCTTGAGCTGCCATTGCCGCCCAATTCTACAACTGATTTATTGTGTTTACTGGCATAAATGAGTCAAGTCAGTTTATGAAGTTTATAAAGCTTGGCTCTTATTGAGCTTGAGCCGAGTTTGATTCTAATGAAGCTTGAATTCGCAATATTATGAGCAGAGAGGAATCTAAATAAGTTTATCTAAATATAATTTATTAGTTTAAATTTGTCTGAATAAACGAAAAATGAGCCTAGATTATGCTCATATGAGCCTAAAAGTTGGAATCCTAATTCAAAATTCAGCAAGTCGAGTTCTAGCTCAACCTAGCTGAGCCGAGCCAAGCTCGAACCTATCATGAGTTGAGCTCGAGCTTGTAGTTTTCAAGTTCGATGAGCATTGAGTCAAGTTTGAGACGAGTTAAATGTAAACAAGCCGAGATCGAGTCTAATGAGCTCTGGCACTCCTAATTGTGTCGCCAATTAACATCTATACAAGCTAGTTTGCCAGCTTTAGGTGGCTTGTGATGAAGCTCTAAAGACTCGGCTTGCTAAAAGCATGAGCCTCATAAAGTTTATGTTTGTAGCTCACGAGCCTGAATGAGCTATTGTTGATACGAAGCCTAAATGTGTCAAATGAAGCTAAATTTGAGTCTAAATGCATTATATTTAAGCTAAATGATGCTCAAATGAGTATAAGTTAGAAGAGCTTATCTTGGAATGAGCCTAGCTAAACCAGAGATGGCAATCGGATAAAACAGGTGTTAGCTAGAGTATAAAATCAATCTTGAGCATTCATCCATCAGGTTAAACTTTTGGAACATATGCTTTTTTGACATGGTATCGAAGCCTTGTTGACCAAAAGGTCACAAATTCGAACTCTAACAGCCCCCACTTTCAATATTAATATAATTTAAGCACAAAGTAAAATGTGGACATGTGCAATAACTGCCCTTCATGCCCAATGCGCATTTGCATGAAGGGGTATATTAGAGTATAAAATCAATCTTGAACCTTCATCTATCAGCTTAAACTTTTAGAATAAATAATTTTTTGACACAAAGAGTGCCTATAGGCCCACCCTCTTTCATCATACCTGTATTTACCACCTAAATCCATACATGTCACTTGCTTCTTTATCCACCACAAATATATATGAAGTCGGGACGGTACATTCTTATATTAGTCATCTAGGATTTCTTTTCCTTTTCCCCTTCACCCCTAGATATATGATTATATTAGTGACATGATTGCAATTTTGTTGTCTTTGGTATATAGTGTTGGTAGTTTGTATTATAAGTTTTATGTAAAAGTGTGGGAATGTATCCCATATTGGAAAAGAAGGGGAAGAGACACCACCATATAAGTGTGTGTCTTATATGGGCAATTAGATTATAATGCTTGTTATGAATTTAAGAATTTTTGTTGCTTTTTATGTGCTAGGGAAACTCTAAAACCGCACATGCATGGGCACGGCGCTTTTGGCCGCTTATTAGGTGGCACATAGCAATTGATGCGCAGTGCGGATACAGGGGGCTTAGTGTGGGTTATACCGCACTGGATAACAAACTTTTATTTGTTTATTATTATATATGAGGAATGATCAAACACAATTAGTCGTTTATTGACAGTTTACGGATCTCTAAGTGAATTAAATCCATTTAAACATAGTGCCTCTATATAATGCATCTTGTGCCCAACTATGAGAAAGCTTTTCAGAATAATCTTTTTCCTTCATTCTCTCCTTATTTCTCAAAAAAATTTAGGGAATTTTCTGGTTGTTGTATTTCACAAAATCCAAAAGACTTATTATATCCTGAGGGTATACTTGCTTTATCTAAAAACAATCTTTGTGTAGAGGGTAGGAACATACCCAGTGCCACAAGGGCTCCCGCTTACGCAGGGTCGGGGGGGGGGGGGGGGGGGGGGGGGAGGGGTGGGATGTACGCAGCCTTCCCCCTTCAAGCTGTTAACTTGAAAAGAGGTTGTTTCCCAGTGCCCCCAACCTGAGGGTGAGGACTTCCCAGGAGGTCACCCATCCTGGTACTACTCTCGCCCAAGCACGCTTAACTTCGGAGTTCTCATGGGATCCGGTGACAGCATGTTGTGATTCAATTCTAAACAAATATAATATTCAAACACACCTTAAGCCTAAAGAATTTCTCCAAATCATAATCTGCCATACCCAATTCTAAACATGTTGTGATTCAATCCAACCCACACATAATCAATCAAGCAAATCCAATCCATTGCACGAATCAACAAGATAATAGCGAAATTACTATGTATATTTCACTATGTATAATGTAATTACAAGTATAGTAAATGTATTTTGGGTTAGATAGAGGAAGAAGATTAGACTGAGATAGAGAGAAAAAAGGGGGACGAGATAGAAAAGAGAGGGAGAAGAGACCCAACAACTTAATCCATATTCTCTCTCCTAATCTTAGGTCACTATTTATACTAGCTTAATTAGATCTTAAGTATACTTAACAAAGTAATATAAGCCTCATAAATATCTCCTTAATCCTCAAGCTGACGTGTGTTGAGGTTGGAGACTTCTGGGCTTCTCCAACAGCCCTAAAGTCTGGAATATTCTAGAGAAAACTCTTCACATGATGTGACTCTTCATTTGAACATATTTACTGCAGTCCCTTCACACGGCTAGCAGTAATGGGGAGGCTCTTTGATTTCCATGGCAGTTCTGATTCCTGAGGCCTATATATAGGGCCCAATTTCTTGTTGTAAAGGCAGAGCAAGTGAGGAAACAAAAGCAAGAGAGAGAGTGAAAGTGAGAGAGAAACACTCTTGTAATACCTCTAATTTCTCATAGTGAAATTCGTTGCTCCCCCTCCATGGATGTAGGCTTCGACTGAACCACGTAAATCTTTGTGTCTCTCTTCTTCCCCGACCCTGTTTTGTTATTTCGGAACCCAATCTAGGGTTCAGTGTGTGTGGGTAACCTAACAACTGGTATCAGAGCCTGATTAGACCCAAATTGGCTCTGACAGAGGTGAAGGAGGAAGAAAGAGGACGGACGAACCTCGGTGGTGCTCCGACGGTGGTCTTGGCGTTCGGAGGTGTACGAATCTAGTCGTCTCCAGCCCAAATCTAGTGGTTCGTGGTGCTCGGTGGTCGTAGCGGGGGCAGAGGTGATCAAATCTGGTAGTCTCTGGCCAGATCTGGTGTTCTCCGGCCTTGGTGTCGAAGATCGAAGGTGGTGGTCACGAAATATTGACCACCGGTGCTCGAGTCTGGTGGTGTTCGTTTTCGACGCCACGGCGGTGTTGGTCAGTGACGAGCGGTGACCGTGGTGGCAACGGTGGTGCTCGTTGAAAGAAGACAACATTTTTTTTAAAAAAAATCGCCATTTTTGAGTACCAGTGAAGGTTCTGGAAAAAAAGTGAGGAGATAGAGAGGGAGCAGAGTCACGGAGAGATTGGCAGTAAAGAGAAATGGGTTTTTTTAAGCCCTAATGTTTATTTAATATTTCTCAGTACTAAGTTCAATTAAAAAAGACTTTTTTTGAAGCCTAGCCCAACAGTTCACAAATTTAGTGTTTTTTTCAAATCTGCCCCATTTTGATAAAAAAAATTTTGGCCCAACGGTAAAAAATTTTTTCAATGGCATCCGAGGGTATAAAAATTTTGGGTATTGAAAAATTTGACGGTATTGATTTCCAGTATTGGCGCATGCAAATTGCAAACTATTTGTATGGGAAAAAGTTGCATTTGCCTTTGTTGGGTGCGAAGCCGGAAGATATGAAGGACTAGGAGCGGGAATTGTTGGACCGATAGGTCCTGGGTGTCATCCGTCTTACCTTGTCCAGGTCCATGGCTCACAACGTTGTTAAGGAGAAGACAACGCCAGCCTTGATGTCGGCTCTCTCAGGAATGTATGAAAAGTCATCAGCGAACAACAAGGTACATTTGATAAAGAAGTTGTTCAACTTGAAGATGTCGGAAGGTACTCCTATTACTCAACACTTGAATGTATTTAATATCATAGCGAATCAGTTGTTGTCGGTGGATATTACATTTGATGATGAAATATGAGCATTATTGTTGTTAGCGTCGTTACCTAACAGCTGGGAGGCCATGAGAATGGCCGTTAGCAATTCCGCGAGCAAAGAAAAGTTAAAATATGACGGCATACGTGATTTAATCTTGTCAGAAGAAGTGCGCTGGCATGACTGGGGCTAGTCAAATGCTTCGAGCTCGGCCTTAAATGTTGAAACCCGAGGCCGAAATTTTGAGAAAAATTCACGTAGATGTAGGTCTAAGTCTATACCTAGGGGGAGAAGCAATAGTCAAATGGGTCGTAAAAATACTTGCTGGAATTTTGGGAAATCGGGTCATTTTAAACGAGATTATAAAGCTGCTAAGAAGTCTGACTCAGACTCAGCTAATACTGTAACCGAGGAAGTACAGGATGCTTTGCTTCTTGCTATACATTCTCTAATCGATGATTAGGTATTAGACTCCGGTGCGTCTTTTCACACTACCTTTGTCAGGAGGTGATTAGAATGGCTAGGAATTTTAGTAAAGTGTACTTAGCTGATAGTCAACCGCTAGGCATAATGGGAAAGGGTGACGCTTGTATAATGTTACCGAATGGGTTGACTTGGACTCTAACCGATGTTAGAAATGTGCCCAAACTAAAAAAGAACTTGATTTCTGTGGGACGGCTAGATGATAGCGGTCATTCTATGACTTTCTCGAATGGAAAGTGGAAGTTTTCGAAGGGTGCGCTGGTGCTAGCCCGTGGTGTGAAATCGGGCACGTTGTATTTAACATCGAAACTGGCTGACAGTGTTTCTGTTGCAGAATTCGAGAATACTTCTAAACTGTGGCACTACAGGATGGGACATATAAGTAAGAAGGGCATGAAGATCCTTGCTGCAAAAGGGAAATTACCAGACTTGACTTCAGTGGACCTTGGGACATGTGAAAGCTATATCCTTGGCAAGCAAAAGAGAGTCAGTTTTTCAAAGCAAGGTCGAGTACCAAGATCACGACGACTGGAGTTATTGCACATTGATGTCTGGGGACCTGCCTTAGTCTCTTCCCTTGGTGGTTCCCAATTTTATGTGACCTTCATTGATGATTTCGGCATGAAGGTCTAGGTATACTTTTTGAAGCACAATTTAGAGGTGTTCGAAGTATTCAAGAAGTGGAAGGCTATGGCTGAGATGGAATCAGATTCTAAGTTGTAATTCTTATGCACTGATAATGGCGGTGAATATATTGATGGCGGCTTCATCAGATATTGTGCTGCAAATGGAATAAGAATAGAAAAGACTCCCCCAAGGACACCTCAGCTTAATCGTGTTGCTGAACGCATGAACAGAACCATAAATGAACGGGCTCAGAGCATGAGGCTGCATGCTAGTCTCTCCTTAATGTTTTGGGCAGATGCTGTTAACACTGCTGTTTATCTGATCAATCGTGGTCCATTTGTTCCCTTAGGCTTCAGGTTGCTGGAAGAAGTCTGGAGCAACAAGGAGGTGAAATTGACTCATCTACGGGTCTTTGGCTACACATCTTATGTCTTGCTTGATCCTGATGCCAGGAATAAGCTTGAAGCCAAGTCAAAGAAGTGTTTCTTCATCGGGTATGGTGATGAGTCATTCAGGTATCGGTTTTAGGATGAACAGAACTGGAAGATTGTTAGAAGCTGAGATGTTGTGTTCAATGAGAAAGTTCTGTACTGAGACCGAGCCAGCTTAGAGAAAGAGTCTGAGAGATATGTTCGGGATGAACCAGAGTTTGTCAGTTTGGAGCCACTTCCCGATATCACTTCTCAGTCCAGTGGACCGATAAGCTCACCAGTGCCGGTCATTCAGCAGGAAGTTCCAAGTGAGGCAGAGCCGAGTACACCTATCCCATCCTTGCGCAGGTCTGCAAGAACTTTCAGACCTTCAAATCGGTATTCTCCATCTCTGAATTATATTCTGTTAACCAATGGAGGAGAAACGTAGAGTTTTCAAGATAGCCTTAAAGATGAACATGCTAGCAAGTGGGAGTGGGAGTTTGCTATGGAAGACGAAATGAGATCCTTACATGACAATCATCCTTGGGAGTTGACAAAGTTACCGGCAGGAAAGAAGGCTTTGCACAACAAGTGGGTTTATCGGGTGAAAGATGAACCTGTTGGCAGTAAGAGATTAAAGGCCAGGCTCATCGTGAAGGGTTTTCAGCAAAAGAGGGGAATTGATTATTCTGAGATCTTTTCTCCTGTGATGAAGCTTACAACTATCAGACTTGTTCTGTGGCTAGTGGCAGCGGAAAATTTACATCTTGAGCAGTTAGATGTGAAAACCGCGTTCTTACATGGTGATTTAGAAGAAGACATCCACATGCACCAGCCAGAGGGATTCGTGGAGTCCGGGAAGGAGCATATGGTTTGTAAGTTGAAGAAAAGTTTGTATGGTCTTAAGCAAGCTCCGAGACAGTGGTATAGCAAGTTTGACAGTTTCATGAGTGATGCCGGTTATACCAGATGTCAAGCAGACCATTGTTATTATATCAAGCACTTTGACTCCTCATATATCATTCTGTTGTTATATGTCGATGAAATGCTGATTGTTGGGTCCAATATTGAGGAGATTGAGAATTTGAAGCGACAGTTATCGAGTCACTTTGCCATGAAGGATTTGGGACCCGCAAAGCAAATCCTTGGCATGCACATTACCAGAGATAAAGCCGCTAGTACCTTGAAGTTGTCACAAGCCAAGTATGTTGAACGAGTACTGAAGCGGGAGCCCTTGAGGCACTGTTGTTGTTGTTGTACATCTAAACTTTCCAAAATTTTTCAATGTCACATTGTTACGTATACTTAGTAAACAATAATAAATGTACTTAGTCTTGGGATTAATTGTGATGAAGTATAAATAGAAGTGTAATTGCTCCGTTAGAAGGTAATGAAAAACTAAACACTTCTCATCTTTTTTTTAACTTCACATCTCCTTCTTTCTATTTCTCTTTCTCATCTCACTCTAACTCCCAAAACCTTAACCCTAATTCAAGTTACACCAAATCGGTGTAACAATTGGTATCAGATTCAGGCGCCGAGCTGCGTGTTTGACCAGTGATTGCTCCCATGGTGGATGGCACCCGCAATGCCACCGACGTGCGACGTTTGGAGACTCGGTTCGAGGAGTCCGAAGCACGTCATGAGGCTCGCTTCCAAGCCCTCCACGATGAAATTGCTCATATTATGGAGGCATTGCGTGGCCTACAGCAGCAACAAAGCCAAGCCAACGGCCTCTTCCCGCGTCCTTCGGATCCACCACCCAGTCCGGTAACCAATTCGGTTCCAGACTCTGGTATTGCGTCCTCTACTTCCTCTACGTATCAATTTCATACTAGATTGTCAAAGATTGATTTCCCTTGCTGACGTCGTTAACACCCATTAGTTTTTGCTGATGTGGCATTAAAATTATTTTTTAAAGTATATAAATTATTTTTCCAAACATTTACAAAACTTTTTGGATCTATAAAATACTTAGAATATTTAAAAAAAATTTAAATTACTTGAAATATAAATTTCCAAAATTATTTAGTTATTTTCCTTTTTTTTTAATAGAATTTCACGTTATTAAAATCCAAGGAATGTTTGGTAGGAGACAAGTGAGAGGATAAAGCGTTGTTTTAGGTCAAAAGGTTTGGAGTTCGATTTTTCCCTTGAACCTCTCTCTGAGGAATTTCTGACTTAACTGCCTCCTGTGGTGTGTGAGTTGTTGTATAGGTCAGGGTTTACCGAGTAACTATGTTCCTCGTTGCCAAAAAGAAAAATCTAATAAATGTTAACAGCGTTGCATTAAAGTACGATATTAAAAAATTTTGAAAAACTTATATATAACATTGGAGAAATAGAAAATTTAGTTAACTTTTTTAAAACCATATCTAAAATTGATAAATCACATCAAAAATTTATTGATTTTCACTAAAAGTATTATATTTTAATTAGTTGGAAAATAAAGTACAAGAACGAGGGAGACTGTTGTATGACCCCAAATACCCTTCCAGCGTTGTCAGGAGTCCAGTTGACCACATTTGCATTGATTTTTGTGGAATTTCTCAATTACGTTGTTTTGTTTATTTACAACATTTTTTGATATTCTTGTTTGTTTGTATTTTTTAATTTTTATGAAATTGAAATTCAAGTTTTAAAAATAGCTTTTTTTTTCTTTTTTTTTTAATACCAGACTGAATCTTACTGAATTCTGAGCTCATAGCAATGTACATCTATGAATACATAGACAACCTAAATACAATGAGGATTAGAATATGTTATTTGTTAGAGGCAAGGTTTGCTCTAGAAATAAAACCCAAATTACAAAAATAAGACTTTGAAAACAAGGGAATCTGGACTAACTTAGGTGTATCTTAACTAATTCTCGAGTTGTATATGCTGTTTATTTGGGACATGTCCTTTTAGGGCCTAAAAGCCTACTAGATAGCCCATACAAATTATTTACACACATTGACATCCTGACATGATAATCGAATCCTAGACGTAATGTTTCAGGACGAGGACCAAGGTTTTTTTTTTTTTTTTTTTTTTCTTTTTTTGAGTCTCAAACAACTTGATGGATTGAAAGTTTTAGATTGATAGAAGAATATGGAGTTCAAAGGATTCATTTATCTTAGAACCTATTTTTTAATTTTTATTTTAATTATTATTTTCTATGGTAAGTAGTTATGATGATAAAAAATAAACATATTTATCTCAATGGGGTAGAACAATCGACTTCCTTCGAAGAAGGTGGAAACCAATTTCTTTAACAAAAAGGAAAAATATTTTTATCACCACCGAAAACAAAACCTGAAGGTCAAACACAATTTTCATTTGGATTCAGATATTAAAATGACCTTGTTATTTGGATTAAAAAAAAATCTAAATAAAGAATATCTTTCATCAAAATAAAAATTTGTAGAGCATAAATGGCTCCAAAATACCACCCACCAGGGCCATGCCTCAATGTTAGGAGCTCAATTCCTCCTTTGAGCCACTAATTCTTGACTTAATTGGTTTATATGGTGTTTGGGTTGTCGCTCCGAGTTTATCAAGTAACCGGTTCCTCGCTAGTAAGAGTAAAAAAGGCTCCAAAATACGGCCACCCATATGGGTGTTAAAGGTGCAGCCAAGCCCAATCTTTTGATGGGTAGCTTTACCCAATTCAAAGTTTAGGGTTAGTTTAGTATCCTTCTTTTTTCTATTTTTGTTTTTCAGAAATTAAAAACCGAAATTCTTAATCGCTGATTTTACATTTTATTCACGTCTTTTGAAAAATAAAACCGCACAAGGAAAATATATATATATTATTTTTGAAACTTAGTGCTTTTAGTTTCTAAAAACCCTGGACACAAAGAATGATAAGAAACAGGCCCTCCTTTCCGAACCAAATCTGAACACTCATACAATAATTTAGCAATTAGAATGATTCAAGGGAATATTAAGAGCTCGTAACCCAACAAATATCACAGACTTAGTTGAAACAAAGCTTCTAGATGCAAATGAATGCTCACTCCTTTTTGGCTATTCTCCGAGTTTGAAGCTCACCAAGCGCCCCGTGATTCCTGTTACGTGAATTTGTAAATGTCCTCACCAATATAAAAAGAAAAAAAGGGACCGAAGCGCTTGTTTTCAAGTGACTATCACTGATAACAGAACAACAGATATCCCTGTGAGTAGATAAAGCGCGTCATGCTCAAAGCGGAGGAAGACAGACTGGGAAAAAAAAAAAAAAAAAAAAATTTCTAATGGCATTCATTGGTGTATACTGATCCACCAAGTTGGGACAAAAGTTACAATTGTTTTGTTGTAATATAAAATAACCAAAGTGATGTAAGTAGTTCCTCGTTTTTGCAACAAAAACTTGCAAACGACTACTCTTGATGCACATAATCTCCTGCAAGCAGTTGATTGTCTGTGCGGATGCTGAACTCTTGCGCATGATGTTTGCAGAGCGATGCCTCAATGAATCCGAATAAGCACATGCTTGAACGAATCCAAACGAGCACATGGTGAAAATGAACAAAAAGAGCTATATTCACTTACATTGTACATCAAACATTCACTAATACCGCAAATGCAGAGCAGTTTTTGTTATGTAAGGAGAATAATTGTTTTTTTGATAACACCCATATTCATGTCCGGGTTTATTACCGCTTGAGCTAATGGCATTGATTGATGGTGACTCTTGGTCTTCCAACCGTAATGTTTGTAAGAGGTCTATTGAAGGACACTCTTATGCGGGTGAAGTAGAGTAAGCAAACAAGTTGTAATCCTCGATTTATATAGTGAATTTCTTTGCCCCCCTCCATGGATGTAGCTTCTGCCGAACCACGTAAATTCTGATGTTCAAATATTTCCTCCAATTGCTTCAAATTTGATTTTGTTATTTCGATTTAGAGTTCGGTGTTCGTGGTGTCCTAACAGTTTCACCATCTGCAGTAAAAGCAACACCATCTACATTCAAGAAGCTCATAACCTTTTTCTGCTATACCTCAGGCCATGGCTTCCAAGACGCAATGGAGGAACTGCTAATAAGACAATGCAGAAGAAATATCTTGGAAAGTGTAGCTAGTATTAAACAGTAGTTCATAAAATCCGCTAAGTTCACAACTTTTTTTTTCATCCGAAAAGAAATAATATTAAAAGAGAAACGAAAAGAGTTCAAGACATTAATAAGACAATACTTCTATAAATCAACTAAGGCTATGTCATCTAAAACCCACAAAACTCTTTATCCAAATAACTCCGAAAGCGATCAGATTTTCCTATAAAAAACTGACTGACTTATATTGATCCTTAAAAATTCCAACATTTCTTTTCTAGCTAGATACAACAAAGAATCGCAATTTTGATTGCGGAGAATAACATTAATTCCCAAGTCCCAACTTCTTGTGCCTCATTCTACGTTTAACTGAACTAGAATTTGTTTCACCGACTTCCCAACTCGTTGTTCAATGCCTATACAACAACAATAACAGACTCAGTGCCTCAAGGGCTCCCGTATAAGCAGGGTCTAGGAGGGGTGGATGTACGCAGCCTTACCCCTTCCGGGTGTAACCCTATCGAGAGGCTATTTCCGAGGACTCCCAACCTTATAGGGTTGGCAACACGAGGACTTCCCAGGAGGTCGCCCATCATGGTACTACTCTCATCCAAGCACGCTTAATTTCGGAGTTCTAATCGGATCCGGTGCCTTAGTGCCTGGTAAATGAACCCGTGTCATTCAATGCCTATGATCATATAAAATCATTATGGACCAACTGAGGTAAATCTTTCTATTTTACTCGGCAATTTACTTATCCTTCGTACAAGAAGAAACACAACAAGACAACATAACATTTTCCCATAATTCATTTATCACAAAACATGTGCCAACACGTAACTCATGCCCGATTTTTTCCCTGATAATTAGCGATAGAGTTGCAATACAAGACATACTACTCATACTGTAACTCATCTGATAACATGCATATGAAAGGTCCTCTTAATCCCATCTCATCCTCTAACTCCTTAGGGTTATCTCCAACGTCTATATAGCTCATTACGGGTAATTATGTCATACCATGCACAAACACTGCCAAAAAAAAAAAAAAAAAAAAAAAAAAAAAGCTGAACTGCTACAAATTGAAGCATACTTTGAAAAGTGAAAAAAAGTATCCTAAGAGAGTGATCAACCTACAGGCAATGGCATGTACCTAAACCAAAGTAAAAAAATACGAGCTTTGGAAGATAAGTCCGCTTATCTTATCTGAAAATGTCAGCATAACATGTTTGCTAGCATGGAAGAAATCAGCTAAATGCATGACGCTAATCCCTTGCAGACCGTTTTCTGCAGAACAATGCTAAAATCCAAACATAAATAACGTTCAACAAGACTGTATGAGCACAGCACATTCAGGATCTGCAATAAAACGACCAACTATTATTCAAGAAACTTACTTTTTCTAGAAAGCGCCAAAAGAGACGGTGAAAGAGGATGCAGTTACACTGACTATCTAGTATCAAATTCAGTTTTTAGTTACAGTGAGCAACATGCGCCACTACTTCGTTTGAGTACACACCCACATCTAACATTGCCCATACTTCAGTGCAACGCAACAGGTTTGGGTCCCCTCCCTTTCTTTGTGGACGTACTATAAGAATATATATTCATTAGTAACATTGATATGTTTCTTCAGAGAGCCATAGACAGTCAGAGGAAGATGGTCAGAAAATATAAACTTACTGACGGAATGATAAGGGAAAAGGAAAAAGATAGTAACATAACCAATCACTTACTTATAATGGAGCCTGTAGTGACAAACTGAAAATTTTCATCGATGTGAATGGAAGCCTGGGCTCCTACCGACTTCCGTGAAGAGGTTGCTTTGCCACTCAAAGCCATGAAATCCAGGACACATTGGAAAAACGTTATCATTTCACTAAGATCAAATCTCATCAATATATCACTGAAAATTTCCGTAAAGCTCGTTCTAAGATGGTGCAGAGGATGATAGCATAATAGAGCATAAGAAGAGCTTGAATCTGCAAGTCTGATATGTGCTGAACAGTCGGTTCAGAAACATAATCTACATACATTTTCACATCTTTTTTAACAACTTTCAAACTTACCGTTTACCAATTATGATCATGTAAATCATCATGGATTTTACTAGGTGAAATACCCAAGAATTGGGTTCGATTTGATACGAAAAACAAATATGACAATCAAATGAGATGGTAAGGAAGGTTGGGGGTCCTCGGAAATAGCCTCTTGTCAGGGTCTCACTCTGACGGGTAAGGCTGCGTACATCCTACCCCCCAGACCCTGCGCAAGCGGGAGCCCCTGTAGCACTGGGACTGTTGTTGTTGTTGTAAATGAGATGGTACGGGAGAAAGAGAAACAAAGACACCACGATTTACGTGAAAACCCCTCAAATGAGGGGAAAACCATGGGTGGAGGTAAAGAACTTCACTTGATCTAGAAATGGAGGTTTTTACAAGCGGCCTCACCCCTTTAACTCTATCATTTGGATGCTCTGGGCAAAAAGCCTACAAGAAGAATAAATAGTAAGGACAAGAAAGAAAACCCCAGAAAATGACGGGTATCTGGACTGACCCGAACAATAAGGTCCTCAAAGGGCCTGGGACCGTAGCGCAAGACTAACCTCCGCTTCCAAATTCAAACTAAAAGGTTCGAGATATAACTTAACAAGCTTGTGCAAATCTTCCTGCATCTTTCTCTACAATTTGCTTATCCTTTCTACAAGAAAGAAAAATGAAAAGACTACAAGATCTTCTATTAGTTCATACTTCACAAAACATGACATACATCAAATCTATGTAGCTCCAAGATGTATGCAGCTTAACATGGTAACTATCTCATGACATACATCAAAAATGGTACAGAACTGACCCACTACTACATACTGCCTATTCAGTAACATGGCAAGTATCCAAAGCAGGAAGATCAAACAGCTCACAACAGCATATACCCAACAAGATGACCGTTTTTGAACAGAAGAAGAATGGGTATTGGACATATACGAACTTCGGGCAGAGCTTAATGGAAATAACCCTTGCTTATCCAGTAAATGAAGAGAGGTCTGCGTTTCTTACCTGATAAAGCCAGCACATCATGTATCGCGATGACCCACAAAGGAGTAATAGAACTAAGCATAGAACCAACGTGAACAGCACAAAGTGCAAAGTTACAAGAAGTCATCAATGTTAAATCTCAGGTATCTAACACCTAACAAAGATAATTACATCGCATAAACCTGAGTATTACACAAAGTGACACATATCCTCAAGAGCCTGCTTCACTGCATAAAGAGTCATTTTCTTTATCTCCAATTTGTCCTCCTTGGCCTTGTGATATGAGGGAAGTATACGGAACTCCTCAGTCAAATGGCTGCACTCAGGAACATTTTCAGGCGAGACAAAATCAAGCGCAACCTTGATGCACGACTTCAAATTTCGAACTTGATGGGGGCAGCCAGCAGGAATGAAAACAGCTTCACCGAGCTTCTGCACAAATGTCCACGCTTCAATTCCATATTCCTCCTTGAGCCGCCTTTTATGCTCCTCTGTCAAGTAAAAAGTCTGATCGTGAATTGGGTGATCCACCTTCTGCAATGGACAACAATAAATGTGCCTGAATTCCCTGAAGTGCTTCCTCAGATACTCTTCTAGCTTAGGGACATCTTCTCTGCGGAAAATGTCCCATAGAGCACCACCCTCAACAGATTGTGAAACTTCTATCCCATTGTTTGATTTCTGAATGCCTGAAGATGATTTTCCAGCACAGAAATCTACATCACCGTCATCTTCAATTTCATTGTTGGCTTCAATTTCGGCCTCCAAGATATCATTTCCCTTGAACATTTTTCTAGAGTTTGCAGCGACAACTGGGACCTCCCTTTTCCTTTTCCTTTTCCTACCCCTCTTTTTCCCAGTAGCATATCCACTTTCATCAGCCACAACATCATTCAATTCATCTTTTACAATGACATCAGGATCATGACTTGGGCTACCACAAGCTTCACTACTCCGAGCATGTTGATCCTTTTCTTCCTGAGCGCCAGTGCCTTTAGGACTGCCACCCTCATGATGTTCAGCACTAGGTACATCCATTCCAGGCTTTGCATCCATTTCACTCACAAGAACAGTTTCTTCTTTCATGCCCTGGATGCCATTTTGCATGCTAGATGTCGCAAGCTCGCCAGCTTCTGCCTCTACAGCTTGTGAAGTAAATGGTTTATGCTCTTCCATAGTCACTGAATTTGGTACTTGGTCATTCCTCAATGCTTCAGATGCATGATCCTTATCTTCCGTATCTATACTACCGAATATTTCTCTGTTATCCTGGGCGGTGTGCCTCTGCTTTAACTTCTGGATTGCTCTACGATGCTTAGCTCCAAGCTTCAGTTCCGCGGTATGTGTCAGAATGTTTACCGCATCAGACATATCACAATGCAGCTTGGTCACAGAATCTCCACGCCCGAGCTCTTGTGAAACTCCGTAAGCAATGTAAGTCTTCGGCCCTAAATCCGGCTTCAGGGAGCCTTCTGGTAACTTGGAAGCAAGATTAAGAATGCCACTACGTGGATGAGTATACTCCTTAAAGGGCAAGGCACTGATGAATTCCGCACCATGGCGTGGTAAATGCTGATCGAATTCTGTAGATGGTGGCCAGTCCTTCAATTTCAATATTTGAGGCCAATTGTAACGGTCAAATTGCCCTTCCATGTATCCAGTGAAAAACTTGTGAATATTGATGTCTACCTCACACCAATCCAAGCAATTGATCGCCCGAACATCCAAATGCCGTGAATGCTGAGGATGTTTTAACTGACGAAACGCACGCCACATAACCATTGGCTCCCAACTTAAACCCGAAGTAGTTTCAAGCACATTCCTCACTATGACAGGCTCTGCCCTGGCCCAGTGCCACTGGAAATGTTTCAAATCTTCTTTTTGGATGTCCAAAGCAGATGGGCAGTACAAATAATTGTCATCAGAGTCCGCTCGAGAAGCCGCCTTCCTCAACTGACCACTTTCAGAGTCACTGTCAACCATGGACCTGTCACAGATGATGCACTGTGCAGGTGTTTCAGGCATACTATCAGCATTGGATGATGCCACCATTTCAGCTTTCCTCACAAGCTCTGAAACATCAAGCGGAAACATACACCTCAGTTCCAGTAGACCACCAGCACAACCACCCAGATCCTTTGGGGGGCAAGGGATGCTACCATCTTCATTTGCTTTCCATTCCAATGATGTTCCTGCAACATTCTGAGCGTTCATAACAGCAGGAGAGACAGGAACCTCTTCAATTTTCTCAGCGTTCATAATAGCAGGAGAGACAGGAACCTCCTCAATTTTCTCAGCGTTCATAATAGCAGGAGAGACAGCAACCTCTTCAATTTTCTCAGCGTTCATAATAGCAGGAGAGACAGGAAACTCCTCAATTTTCTCAGCGTTCATAATAGCAGGAGAGACAGGAACCTCTTCAATTTTCTCAGCGTTCATAATAGCAGGAGAGACAGGAACCTCCTCAATTTTCTCAGCGTTCATAATAGCAGGAGAGACAGGAACCTCCTCAATTTTCTCAGCGTTCATAATAGCAGGAGAGACAGGAACCTCCTCAATTTTCTCAGCGTTCATACTAGCAGGAGAGACAGGAACCTCTTCAATTTTCTCAGCGTTCATACTAGCAGGAGAGACAGGAACCTCTTCAATTTTCTCAAGCTGTGGATCTCCGCCATGTAAATAGTCGAACCCTCTATTCTCGAATGGAAAAACCGCTTCCTCTCCTCCTCCTTCAAGATTCCTAAAGCGAATTTCTTGGCAACAAACAAGGCAGAGATCATAACAACATTGTGGGCAACTTCTGTGGAAGTCAACAATGGAGGTCCTACAGTTATTGCAAAACACACGCTCATCAAGAGGACACTCCGTTCGCTCAATTCTCACCTCTGATACAGGCACGCCTCGAATCTGACCCTCCATCTCTTTCTCCCTCATTTGTTCCTCATCAAACTGTTTCAGTAACGGCAAAGCACCCCTTAACAGATACATAGTGTGCCTAACTCTATCCTCTTCACTAAACTTCAACTCCTCATTCTCCAACATCTCTTTAATAGCTCCTTCCAACCGCAGGCAACCCTTGCAATTACAATTCCTACGACAAACCGGGCATTTCTCAGCAAATGCCTCCTCTGACATATGAGGATACCAACGGCGGATACAAGGGATACAAAACCTCTTCTTTGTGCACTTGGTGCACCATACAACTCGCCCCTTATCATTCCTCTTACACTGATGACAAGTATTACCCTCTACTTCATTCCCATCCTCATCTACCCTCTTTCTACCCGCCCTCGACTTTATCTTCCCACTTTCACCATCCCTCTTCTCCGCGGCATTTTCACAAACACCTTCAGTGCACCAATCTGCACCACTAATTTCCTCTTCCCGTCCTTTCCTTTTACCATTTACGCTACACCCACTTCCTAATTCTTCACCTTTGATCTTCCTAGGACGACCCCTTTTCTTTTTAACAATTCCTTCACAAACACCTTCACTTGCACCACTAATCAAACACCCATCACCAATTTCCACTCCCCCTTCCTTCTTTTCACCATTTACGCCACACCCACTTCCCAATTTTTCATCTTTGATCTTCCTAGGACGACCCCTTTTCTTTTTAACAATAGTTTCCCCTCCAACTAAACTCGCAGAATTATGTTCAACTGCAACTAGGGTTTGCCTAATTGGATCAGTTTCTTCATTGGGACTCAAATTGAGCTCAACCGTCAATTCAAGACCCTGTGCATTCCCATTAATCGGCAAGACAACACCTTTCTCGCCACTCTCTGAGACTTTTATCTTGGGTTTACGACCCCTTTTCTTCTTAATTGGCTGATTTTCTTCTTGTTTTGCGCCTTGTGCGTCAGATCTAACATGACCGTACTCATCATCTTTGCACGTTTCCATTAAGAGAGAATGAGAAAGAGAGAGAGAGAGAGAATTGAAAGATTACGAAGTGACCTAGGCTAGGGCTTTAACGTTCGGTTTTGAAAGATCCGGACCCGCTTGGATCACGTTTATCTTGCAGATAAAATAAATCATACTCACGTATTATAATATTTTAATAGTAATATTACTATTATAATAAAATTATTATTATCAGACTGAGTTTATAGTTTTTATAATAATTTTATGGCTATTATTGCTTATAAGTTATATAATTACTCTAATAATAATAATTTTTATCTTAATAATAATAACTTTTATTTAATAACGATATTAATTCTCAAGTAAAATTGCAAATATTTTTTTTTTTGGAACAAAAAATTGCTGATGTTATAGTAATTTTGTGAAATTATTTATGACTATTATTCACCACTAGTTATGTTATTACTTTAATGATAATAGTTTTTTTTTTCAATTCCCAAAAAAAAATAGTTTTTTATTTGATAATAATAATGTCTCATTTAATACATGATAAAATATTTTAAAATTTAAAACTTTTATTATCATACTATTTTCTATTAAAATTATGTAAATTTTTACTAAAATATTATTCTTTATATATATATATATATATATATATGATAAAGTATATAAAATAATGAACTTTACTCGTATCTTTTTTTTAAATTTTACAAGTTTTACTTGCATGTGGAAATGCAAATTTTTTTTTTTTGCCAAATGGCAAGCACTGAAATATAACAACCAAACCCGAATACAGGATCAAAGAACAACCAAAGAAAAGATCACCCCCTCAATACAACCATCACCAAGCTAGCTCAAAGCTAATCACAAAATAAAAAGTTAAAACGACACCACACTTGCGAAATAATAGCTCTACTAAATTCATCCACCTTGCATCCACTATTATGAAAGATCCTCCTATTTCGCTCGAGCCATAGGTTATATACCGTGACTGTAATTGCAATTCTCTTCAAGACGCTTGACCTCAATCTATTCCGGACCCGGGAACCAATCCAATCCCTCATACGGCCGAGAGTTCTCAACAGGAAAAAAAATTTAACCACAATGTAAAATATTTAAGGGTTTTTTTTAATTAAGAATCACTTATATTTTAGTTACGATGTCCAAAAATCAGCTAGATTTTTAATTTTTCAATAATACGTCTAAAATTTTTAAAGTTTTTCAATGTTATATTTTAATATGACATATCCATTAATTTTTGTTAATGTAAAATTTTTAAAAAATATTTTTAAGATATATAAATTATTTTTCTAAATACTTAAATATTTTTAATATATTTTGAATATCTAAAAATATTTAAATTTATTTTTAATGTAATTTTTTTAAAAAATTATTTTCTTCTATTTCCAAAATGTCAGTCACAAAAAATTAATGGATGTTAATGTATCAAATTAAGATAGATATATTAAAAAAATTTTAAAATTTAGATATAATATTAAAAAAATAGAAAATTTAAATGGATTTTTAAAATTGCACCAAAATTTAAATAGTTTTTAGTTAAAAAATGCAAAATTTAAATAAAAAAATTTTTAATTATCGTAATATTATAATATAATCATAAAATAACAGAATAAAACAATGAACTTCACCCAAAATCAAAGTCCCCCCAGTCTCTTTTTATTGTTTTGTTTAATTTTCGTTGGAAAAGGTAAACAAGAAGAACCTTTGGTCTTCTTCTCTCCTCATGCTTCAACTATCTTATCTTTATTTCTTATGGAACAGAGTAAAGCTTTGTCGCCTTTTCTCTATCAAACAAAATAAACCATGGGCTTATATATATTGTTTTTAAAGTAGTCAATAATAATGGCTAATATTCAGATGCAACAATAAAAAACGATTAATTAGAAGGATCTTACACAACGTTGTAGAGAAATGCCTCTTTCCTAAAAGTCGAATTTGTCGTTGCTCGCGCGCATATAGTATTACTAGCAGCCATCATCTAGGATTAACGCGATTTGACCGCTAACGTGTGCTTGTTAGTTGCCAGGTAGGAGCACTGATAAAGCCTTTGTCCAAGAGATTTAGAGTGATTGGAGTAGAGAGTGAGATAAAGACAGAGTTTTCTGATTTTTGGATGGATTGAAACCTTAGAATAGATGGGATTATATAGTAACGGATGTGTCAGTTGGAAAGAGATGCCATCTAACCTCAACAGTCACTAGCCTTAAATGTCACCATTGAAAAATGAGCCAGTAAATGAAACTCAGCAGAAAAGAGATGCCATTTAGAAAAGAGTTAGCACGGCAGGCAGGTGGCGCACATGCATTGGTTCCCATCCACCTGTCATGTTGGATAAGCTACCAAGTGAAGAAGAGGTTTTACAGGTACTTGGACTTGTAAGTTTTCCAACATATATTATAAATTATATGGTATATTCAAATCAGATTACGATAATATAATGCATTGTACAAGTATAACCACTTAAATGTCATTTATATGGAATAATGAGTGTACTTTTATTCTTCTCCTTTTCAGCTTTGTGTTATTATGAAATTGAATAAAATTCTTTAAAACATCTAAATATTAGGGTTAGAGATTGTAAATATATCATTAGCGGAAGTCATTATTATAGTCAATTAAAATCTGGTTTGATCTGTAAAGCAATCACAAACAAGCAAGAATGCGTCTCTCGATCATTCTTCAAACTTGATCTTCTTCCTACTCCTCAATTCCTTATAATGACTACCAATGGGGTAAGTCATCCCCTTAGGTACCTTTTATAGCTAGGGTTTAGGAAGAGAGGGGACCAAACTTAGAGTTAGTAAACTGTATGGCTCCCCATCAAAGCCCGTTTTCAATTATGCTAACACATTACATCCAACACTACTATTTATACGATAAGCTAAGACGAACCTAAGCCCATACTTTAAGGCAGGGGCGGATCCAGTGTTTTAACACTGGGGGCACATGCCGCCACAGTGACCCTGCAGGATTTTGTACATATATAATAATTCATGTTTAGATGCTACATTATGGCTAGTGGTGTAGTGGTTTTGGTACGCTTGAGTTGTATTATAAGGTCATGAGTTTGATTCTCCATTTTTTCCCCCTTTTTGCATTAATTTTTTCTTGAGTTTTTTCCTTTAGTCCTCTTCCTTTCACGAAAAGTTCTATTTCACGTAAAATAAATTTATTAATTTATAAAATAACAATTATTTAATATTTTTTAATATTCTAATGTCTCTAATATTTAATTAATATTTTTTTATAAGTTTATTTCAATAATTATATATTTAATTTTGATTAAATAATTAATATTTTTAATTTTTAATTTTATAATAATTAATTATAGACCCCATATTATTAAAAATCACCCACTATCATGGCATGTAATTGACAAATCAATTAATTTTCTGTTTATGATCACTGATATAAAATTTTCAGCAAAAGTTATAAATATTTTACTCTATTAATTTCTAGTCCCACTTGTGTTATTTTGTGTAATTAATAAATTTTTAGTTTTCTTATTCTTTGATTTTGATTAATTTTGTAAATATGTGCAATTTAATAGCTAATTATAATTTATTTGTTATGTCTAGAGCTAGTTTGTAAATTGTTAGTTGCCCCATTAATTGAATTTTCTGGATCCGTCATTACCCATTACTATTCTCGATTGTTGACAACACACAATCACATATATATCTTCATTGCATTGTACCCTCAGTGGTCACAAATCCTGGATCCCCCACTGCTTTAAGGATCACTTTATCAATTGGGCTTTACCAGTTTAACATTTAATTAGTTCTATAAACAATCACATAGGGCCAATCAATGGAAGTCCACTACAACAACAACAGCAGGCCCAGTGCCATAAGGGCTCCCGCATGAGCGGTTCTAAGAGGGGTAGGATGTATGCAGCCTTACCCCATCAGGGGGATACCCTAATGAGAGGCTGTTTCCGAGGACCCCCAACCTGAAAAGCGAGAAGGGCATGAAAAGCCTGGAGAGCATGACAAGTATGGAAGCATCTAAGCAAGAGCAAAACGCAAAAGCAAGTAAGCAACTATGAAAGAGAACCTACCTATCGACAACATGCAAGTAAATAAATGGTGTAAGTAGCAAGAAGTAAGGCAGAAATGCGTAACACCGACAGGCATGCAAGAAGCCTGGTGACGCTAGTACTAGCCTAGAATGCTCTTCGATCCTACTCCGCTATATCTGTTACACATAAACTAATTCTCCACTGAGCTCTATCTAGGGCCATTTCTTCACTAAGGTTGAGACAGGCAAGGGCCTATTGAATTGCTTCCATCCAACTCTTCTTTGGTCAGCCTCTCCATCTTTTCCCTTCTATAATATGGAATTGTTCGCATCTCCTGACAGGTGCAGTGCTCGGTCTCCTCCTAACATGCCCAAACCACCACAAACGTTGCTCCCGCAGCTTATCCTCGATTGGGGCCACACCTAATTTACTTCTTATGACTTCATTCCTGATCCCATCCTTCTTTGTGTGTCCGTACATCCATCTCAACATCCTCATTTCTACTACCTTCATCTTCTACGTGTGATGGC
This sequence comes from Simmondsia chinensis, assembly GCA_018398585.1. NCBI lineage: Eukaryota > Viridiplantae > Streptophyta > Magnoliopsida > Caryophyllales > Simmondsiaceae > Simmondsia > Simmondsia chinensis. The sequence continues at coordinate 27,250,238 of JAGTTD010000011.1, forward strand.
CAGCACTTTGCCCCATAAGACATAGCCGGTCTCACTACCGTCTTATAGTATTTCCCCTTTAACTTAAGCTGGAACTTCCTATCACACAGCATCACCGAGGCCATCATCCATTTATGCCAACCCATTTTAATCTTGTTGTTAACATCTGCATCCACTTCGCCGTCTTGTTGCACCATGGAGCCCAAGTATTTAAAACATGCTTTTTGCGGTATGCACTTTGATCCAATCTTGACATCTTCCGTACTTGGCATGGTAGATACAAAGAAATTGAGTTCTATGTACTCGGGTTTAGATCTACTAAGTCCTAAACCTTTCGATTCTAAGGCCAATCTCTAGAGTTCTAGCTTCTCATTCACCTCCTCACTGGACTCTCTCACCAAGACTATGTCGTCCGCGAAAAGCATGCACCAAGGAACGTCTTCTTGGATGTGCCCAGTGAGCTTGTCCATAATCAGAATGAAAATAAGTGACTCAAGGTTGATCCTTGTTGTACCTCGACTGTAATGGGGAAAGCGTCTGTCTCCCCTTCCGTTGTGCGTACATTGGTTTGTGCATCTTTGTACATGTCCTTAATGGCTCGTATATGGGGCTGGGGGGTGCCTTTCCTCTCCAAGACCCTCCATAGGACCTCTCTCAGCACTCTATCATATGCCTTCTCAAGGTCAATGAAAACCATATGGAGGTCCTTTTTTCTATCTTTGTAGTACTCTATTGTCCTCCTTATCACCGACCTGCCAGGCATAAATCCAAATTGGTTCTCTGATACCCTGTTCGTTGTCGAAGCCTTCTTTCTATGACCCGCTCTCAAAGCTTCAGAATGTGGCTCATTAGTTTGATTCCTCTGTAGTTGGTACAACTCTGGATGTCGCCTTTGTTCTTATAGACAGGAACTGATGTACTCTTCCGTCACTCATCTGGCATCTTCTTCCCTTGAAGAATTTGGTTGAATAATTTGGTCAGCCATCTGATACCCATTTCTCTAGTACATTTCCATGCTTCAATGGATATTCCATCTGGGTCCACTGCTTTACCCCTACCCATCTTCTTCAAGGCTTCCCTAACTTCCTGGGGTCTAATCCTTGTACAAAAATAGTAGGTATGGTGCTCCTCAGGTGCTTGTAGTTCTCCTGGGGATCCCTCTCTAATTCTCTGTTCATTGAACAGATCCTAGAAGTAGGATTTTCATCTAGTTTTAATTTTCTGCTTGTCCGCAAGCACCTGACTATCTGCTCCCTTTATGCATCTTACTTGGTCAAGGTCTCTAATCCTCCTCTCCCTCACTTTTGCAATTCTATAGAGGGCCCTAGTTCCCTCATCAGTATCCAACCTTTTGTAAAAATCCTCGTAGGCTTTAGCGCGTGCATCTCTTACTGTTATCTTAGCTTCCTTCTTGGCTTGTTTATACTGTTGCCTCTTGTCCTCATCTCCACTTCGGTCTCATTCCTTGAAGCATTCTCGTTTCACCTTTATCTTTTCTTGCACCTCCCTGCACCACCACCAGGTCTCTTTGTTGTTTGGTGCCCCACCCTTTAATACACCAAAAACTTAGCATGCTACATCTCTGATCTTTTAGGCTACTTGGTTCCATCTGTGGTTTGGATCTCCCTCACGATCCTCTCCCAGCACAGCCATGACTCTTTTCTTAAAGACTAGAAACTTGTCCCCCTTCAGATCCCTCCAAAGAGTGTGTGGCTGCTATGGTTTAGTGGTTTTCTTGCCCTTTCTCTTGGCCTTGACATCAGCATACAATACCCTGTGCTTTGTAGAGTGGTCTTCCCCGGGGATAACCTTGCAATCTTTACAATCTTTTTGAGTCCTCTTCCTTATTAGTATGTAGTCAATCTAGGTCTTTGCTCCACCGCTCCAATACGTGACGATGTGCTCCTCCCGTTTTCTGAAGAAGGTGTTGGCAACCATTAACTCATAAGCGACGGTAAAGTCTAACAAGGCCTTACCCTCATTGTTCCTTGATCCAAAACCAAAGCCTCCATGGTGGGATGCATAGCCATCTATGTTCGCTCCCACATGTCCATTGAAGTCACCCCCAATCACTATCTGTTCGCTCTGTGGTATGCCTTGCATTATTGAGTCTAAGTCCTCTCAAAATCTAATCTTCTCTTGCTCTGTCTGCCCAACATGTGGTGCATATGCACTTATAACGTTCAATAACTCCCCATCTAAAACTATCCTGATGCTAATGATCCTATCGCTAGTTCTGGTCACCCCACTACTTTGTCCTTTAAGGAGTTATCCATACTAATACCCATGACATTTCTCCCCCTGGCTTGGCCCACATACCATAATTTATATCCTAACACATTCCTTGCTTTTGTGCTCACCCACCTAGTCTCTTGAAGGCACGTGTTCTTTTCATCATCATTTGGGCCACTTCAAAATTTTTCTTTATTAATGTTCCAACATTTAGTGTCCCAAATAGCAGGCTCCCCTCTTCTAGTTGCCTGTTCCATCTCTTCCCTAACCCCTTTGAAGATGGCCTCAGGTTTTGAGCTCCATTACTAGTACAAAACAATTCCAACATTAAGACAAACCTAATGTGCGCTTGTTAGTAGCCGGGTAGGAGCACCGATAGAGCTTTTGTCCAAAAGATTTAGAGTGACTGGAGTAGAGAGTGAGATGAAGGGAGATTTTTCTAATTTTTGTATAGATTGAAATCTTAGAATATATGGATTTATATAGTAATGGAGGTGTCTATTGGAAAAAGATGCCATCCAACCTCAACAGTCATTAGCCTTAAATGTCACCATTGGAAAACGAGACAGTAAATGAAGCTCTGCAGAAAAGAGAGCCCCCTTCCGGAAAGAGCCTACGCAGCAGGCAGATGGCGCACACGCATTGGTTCCCATCCGCCTCTCATGTTGGATAAGCTACCAAGTGAAGAATAGGTTTTAGAGGTACTTAGACTTGTCAGTTTTCGAACATAAATTATAAATTAGGAAAGTTATAACTTAAATATTCCGAGGTTTGAATATTTATCACTTAGGTAATCTGATATTTTAATATAGACAATGGGGTACCCTAAGGTTTGAATATTTAATAACCTAGGTACCTTAATTATGTTGGAATTTAATAAAATTTTATAAGAATATGATCAATTTTATACAAACAATATCGATATAATGCATAAACACAATAATATATATAAGCTAATATCAATGCTTTCGTCAAAAATTTAGTGAATTGTGATAAAATTTTCAACAATGTTGATGTAAATCACCTGTAAATTACCACAACTATGTCTCATTTTCGCATTTTTCAGCAAAAAATATCAAATTCTAACGAAAATACTAATATATTGTTGAAATTATGTTCAAATTTAGAATTTTCTAACAAAAATCTATCAAAATTTTGATAAAAGGATATCTAACTGATAAAATTTTAAAATATTAGAATACATAAGTAATAAAATGTCTAAAACTCAAGGTACCTCGTTGTATATATTAAAATGTTACAATACCTAAGTGATAAATACTCAAATCTTTAGGTAATTAAGTAATAGTTTCCCTATAAATTATATGGTATATTCAAATGAAATATACGATAATATAATGCGATATACAAAGTAAAACCACTTAAATGTTATTTATATGGAATAATGAGTGTACTTTTTATTCGTCTCCTTTTCAGCTTTGTATTTGTATTATGAAATTTATCAGGACTTTGGGCCTAACTCATCGAGTTCACTTATATAAGATACGCACTTTCTTTTTTTGATAATCAATGACAAAAATCACGATACAGGGTAGACACGCAAGAGCAAGGCTTGAGTATATATGCGGAAAAGTGTGCAACAAAAAAGACATATACAAGAACATCAGAAAAGAAACCGAAAACAAAAGTAAAAATCAAAAGACATTAGAAGATTTCACTAACATTGGATAAGATACTAAACATGAGAAAAAAATCCAAGGCGCCTATACCAAGATAGAATGAAACACAGGAAGCAAATCAAAGCTTTGAATCCTTGACTCCACTACAACACTGGGAAAGGAAAAAGAAGCTCACCAACAAGATTCCTTTTTGCCATTTCCTACTGACCTATGCCGAATGGTCGAGTGTTGGACTCATTCCTCATTTTAATTCAGCGAATAGTTTGACATGGTCAAGTCATCCCCGTCAAAACTTAGCCCAAGTTTTTTTACCAAATGCCCACACTTGCTCTGCAAACTGGATGTTCCCAATGTCTTATACTCCATTACGATCTAGCCCTACTGCATTGTAGGCCTTGACATTAACCCTCCCTGCTGATTTTCTCTTCTTCATCTTACCTTTAGACTGGACATCTCTCTCCACACTACTCTCATTTGTTAGATCCTTCAAAAAATCCCAAAGGTCTCTTTCAAACCGTTCTTTCTTTCTATGCTTCCACTGCTCGCCCTTTTCTAGAAATTTTAGAGGCCAGTCTCCCTGCTATCATTCTACTCCTTCTTTCCCTTGCTTTGCTTGTTCCGCGTTAAATAGCATTGGTGAACTCCTTACGAAAGCCTCTTCATCGGAGCGTAACTCATCACTTACTACTCCCTTACTACTTGACTCCACCCCTAAAAGGCTAAAACTCTAAGGTTCAAAGCTCAGTGATAATTCTGACCCCGAGGACATTGATTCGTTATCACTAGAGGAGCCCCATGGTCGATTATGAGGGGAGGAATTTAGATCTTGAGAATCGAGTGTGAGAACAACATTGTGCCAAGGTAAGGGACGGGATGGTGTTGGTTAGGCCAAGGAAGTTGAGATTGTGGAATCATCCTATAAGTTGGGCATGGTAAAGAGCCCCACGCCCATCTACTAATAAGATGCCCACCAACATGAAGAGCTTGTTGACCCTCACCCCTAACACTACAAGCCATGATGTGATGAACATTAAAAGCAGAGAACTCTTTAACCTTGTTTTCCATTCTTAAGGGTGGCACAACAGATCTCCCAAAATCCCTTAATGCATAAATGACATGGGATTTCTTGAACGTATTTTACACTGCTGAGCTTGGGGAATCGTTCATCGGATCCTAACAATCAAGTGTGGGGAGGAAGTTAGAGAATTTACTGCCCTTGACATCTTTACGTGCTTGTCGAATAGGTGTTACCTATTCCTAATTAATTCTGGCAGTGGCAGCAGCAGCAACAATTACGTTAGGGGAGTAATCTGGAATCAATTCTAAATTTCCTTATTTCACAAAGACCATTCCGGATCCTCCGTTAAATTACACTTGGATCACTTGTTGGGTGGTGGTTTTTTTTTTTTGATAAATTGCGACAAAATCACAAAACAAGCCGGCCACTCGCTAGGCAAGGCCGAAGTCCGACCGCAACAGCACGGGGACCAAAAAGAAGCCAACACAAAACAAGAAAATAGTCCCAAAACACGAATCCGCAGACAACGAAAACAGGACCCAACAAGACACGGGGACAAGAAACAAAAGCGCGCGCAGAAACAACAAAAACAGGGATCCAAGCTGAAGAGGAGACAGAAGGCTGGCATATGAACCGAGAAAGAACCTGAAGACCCACCCTAACACTCTAGCCATATCAATGAGTAAGGATATCTGCCACCCTAACCGGGTTGAAACCATCAAAGTTGATGCCCACCTTTTGACCTATCTCTATAACCCGCTCCGTACTCAGGATCCTCTCATCATACTCTTCTTCCTTGATTTTATGGATTCGATTACCCCTATTTTGTTTTTTCTTCTTTATGGCTGACTTAGATGATTTTCCAGCATTACTTATAGGAGACATATCCTTGAGGAAGTCTTGCAACTCCCGCTTCTCTCTATCCTTCATCTTGCGTTTGATCGCTTTTCTCTGTCTTCTTGTTGTGTGCAGTTTTTCCTTTATTCTCCAGTCCGAGCTAGGTCCTCCCATGGATGGAGCTGATTCTTGCTGACATAACAACATACTATCCTCAGCTTGAGGGTTACCCATTGTTGCTATGGGCTCAAATCCTGGAGGGAACTCAGGCCCAGATGTTGTTGACTCATTATCACTGATACTTCCCTGAGTATCGGTATCAGGTGCGATTATCCAGACATGATGTTGAATAGCTGGATCTTCACCATTCTCAACCCATGGCAGTAGAAGAGGAGGATGCGCCACCTGCTGTGAAGCGCAAGGCCTCGCATGCATGATCAGTGGCTGTAGGGCCCATCTTCCAATGATTTGGCCGTTGCGGTGGAGGGAAACATGTCCAGATGGCTGCCAAGCAACTTCCGTCCCTTCATTTTCCAATAGCGGGGCAGGAATTCTAATCTCCTCACTAATAATTGAGCGTTGAGGCACCAGATGCGGAGAAGGTTGAACCCGTGAGGAATGCCTTATCACGGTCGTGCATTCGTTCCCTTGGGGGGGATGTGATGTGAAATAGGCCTGCTCCCTCGCCAATCTAGCAGATGCGGCTCTGGACACAACTCTGGAAGAGTAGTCTAGTATCAATGCAGAGCTTCCTTCTTTAACGAAGATCAAATGGGTTCCCCCACTGTGGTGAACCTGGACTATCTTGTGGATACATGTTGTGTGGCAAGTGTCCACTAGAATCCTTGCAACGTCAACGCATCTCATAGTGGATGTTCTTGGATCCATCCTAATGAACTTCCCCCAGAGTTTGGCGATATCGGCAAAGCATTCGTTTGACCAACACTGGACCGGCAATCCGTGTATCTCAAGCCAGACCCTTCTATTAAGGGACCCAAGCGTCTCTTTTGAGAATTTATATACTTCTCTAAACATTCGTCGGAGAATCTCCTTGCGGGGGCCGAGGTAGGCATCCATAGTATCAATCGAATCACAAACCAGAATAAAGAAATTGTTGCTTAATCCTTTAGGTGTAAGTCCGTAAAGGTCATTATCGGTGATAAATGTAAGAACATCATCAAGACTGACCTCAACAATGGAACGGATAATTATTGACCGCTTAAGCCATGCCTCAACTCTCTTGTTAGAATTTGACACTGTAATCCTCGAAAAATCTGTGCTAGCATGTACCCCACTTCGATTAGGTTATTCGTTCCCCCAGTCTTGGGTCGTATATGTGGTTTTGTCCTGCTGGGCCGTGCTCTGCTGTGGTTGGCCTCAAGTGGATGTAGGTATTGCACTTCTGACTGGAGTTGTCCATTGCATCTTGAGCTTCACACCCGCAACCCATCTCCCATTCATGGACTTGACAGCCCTTGTAGCTTCATTCAAGTTACGAAACCGAACAAAGCCATACGCCTCTGTAGTTCTCAGCCTTCTTTTCACAGGGACAAGTGTGTCATATATTGATTTGAATGCGCGGAAGATAGCCCTAAGCCACGAATTTGTCGTTCTTTCAGGTAAACCATCAACGAATATGGATGCCCCTATACCGGCGTGCGGCATTTGCGATGGTTGAAGAGGTACTTAGGATAACCGCACCAAAAGTCGCCGAGCCCTGCCCGCACCAAAAGTTGCCCAGCTCGTTGGAAATAGTGGTGTATTCTGCTGCTAGAGATGGTGAATGCCCCTGTACCGGCCGTGCTCTGCTGTGGTTGGTGGTGGGTTCTACTCTGGAGGTGGTGATGGTGGTGAAATCGGAGGTTCGATGGAGATTTTTGTGGGTGATGGGGGAGAACGATGATGTGGTGTTGGGTGGTGGATTTGGTGGATGATGGTAGAAATTGGAGGTGTACAGTGTTGGGGTAGGATCGTGGGAAAGGTGGAGAAAGTATATCGGACGGTTGAGGCACGGTAGTGGCACGGTGGTGGCGCACCAGGTTGATGAGGAGGGCGGTGGTGATGATCCCTCGATGGCCACCCGATCGTTGACGGACTGCGGCGAGAGTTGTACGATCGGGTCGGCTGGCCGAAGTTGAGTCCTTGGCTGTGACTTCGGCACCCGGTGAGCAGCCCACGCGCCCATACGCTCCGGGAATGGGTGGCGCGTGTGGGTCCTTTGTGACTGTGTGGGTCCGGCACCCGGTGAGCAGCCCACGCGCCCACACGCCCCCACACTCGATTGTTGGGTGGCGTTTGTTGGAGTCTTCTTCTCAATAAGCACCCAGGCCATATCTAAGCATCTCATTGTAGAGGTTCTAGTATCAGTTTGAATGAATTTGCCTCATATTTTCGCTATCTTTGAAAAGCTCTCCATAGTCCAGCAACATACTGGCAACTCATGTATCTCGATTCAAACTCTTTGACTTAATGAGTAGAGGGTTTGACCTGAATATCTAATAATCTTTTTATAGTTGCAAAATAGTACTTGTTTCTAAGGTCTAAGGTAATGCCCTTAATAATTCTTTTGAATCATTAGTTAGAAGGAATGTTCTTGAATTAATTCCTCCACGGATCAATCCTTCCAGATTGTGTTTTGTAATAAAAGTGAGGACAACATCAAATGTTTCATCTTCAAGGAGCGGGAAACTAATGATCAGTTCAGCCAAGCTTCTACATTCTTATCGATACTTTCCACTTAAGGCTTTTGTTGGTTATGTTGGAGGGGTTGCGGATCTTGTGGGGACAGAGCACACCTTTCACCTAATCCTTCACCTCGGATATTCTGCCTAGTCCTACTCTAACACCGTGCTGTTCCAACCACCTGCTCTTGGCTGACCATTGTAGCATAAGTTCTCCCATCTCTTAAGTTACGGTAAGCCTATGTAAGGGCAAGGTCTCGATTGAAATGACTACTGCAATCTTCTTGCCTAGCAAATTTTCACATAAGCTCAAGCAGATCCCAAAAGTAATTGTGATCAAGAGAGTAACACACTAAGCTTATATGTTAATATCTTGTTTCTCACAACTCTCACATGAGATTTTGTACTAGACTCACATTTTGAGTTATTTACCATTATATTGGTTTGATGTGTGATAGACTTTAGGACAATGTTTCTCATGAGGTGACTCTATCTCTACTCTATACTCTTTGAGTAAAATTATGTAAGATAGAGTTATCCAAACGTGGATCATATTAGATAGCAGAGGCCAAACTTACCATATGTACGATATACTTGTCTTTGGCTCTGCTTGACCTTACTATGAACCGGTGTAGTTGTGGTTGTGTTTAGGTTGTTTTGCAATTTTATTTTGGACATCGGTATACTAATATTTATTCTATTTGTTAATTTTATAGAATATATGCACAATATATAAAAACCCATCACATTTATTTATAATACTTTATTTAAAAAAAAAAAAATAGCTGTTGAAAGTACTATGAGATGCAAAATGATCATTTTGGACATCGGTATATTAATATTTATTCTATTTGTTAATCTTACAGAATATATGCACAATATACAAAATCCATCACATTTATTTATAATACTTTATTATTAATTAAAATTAATTTTATATATTTGTAGGGTTTTCACATGGTGTGGGTGGAGTATCTACAGCTATACTCATTTTGAGGCTTGACTTGTTTGTAAGGATGTTGTTCTATCATTTTGTTTTCATACTTAAAAAAGAGTTATTGGGTAATGAGCATTCTAGAATATAATCAATTAACAGATTAGGTTTTGAATGTTCACGACAGTAACAAAATTTAACAAAGTTACGATAGTCAGTTGAATTCATATGAACATAAAGACAAAATTTCAATAGAGTCAATTAGTTATCCTGCAATAGTAAGACTATTTGACTGAGTTGTAGGAGTTGCTATAATAATAAAGTTATCCACCAAAGAGCTAAATGTCCTAAATTTAAAGCTCATTAATCTCATTCTTCATTGTAAAACACCTTGCAGGATTCATTGACTACATGAATGAAAGAATAAGTGCACAATCCTTGTGCTAGAAGTTATAGGAAAGTAGTGTGACATTTTTCATAATTGGATGGCCAAGTAATTTTCAATGGATGAAAAGGATTTTATGTCAATTAAAGGTTCACTCGACAGATCATTTTCTTTACCAATTTCATAAAGATATCCAGGCAATTACTGTCATTATATAGGATTTCAGAGGATTGTGAGTTGCTCGGGAACAATAAGATTTTAGAGGATGGAGTGGACCTCTCAGCCTCGAAAAATTGTTGCTCTTCAACTTCGTCAGTAAACCTTTTCTTAACAAAGGTGTATGAAGAGTTTCTGGCCTTGTAAAATAGTTCATCATCACTTCCTTTCAACTTCACATTCCCATTTAAAACTTGTAATGTGTAATGTAATCGTAGCTCTCTACCGTTGCGTCACGGGAAGTGCAGTTCCAAGGATTTTATGTAATAGGTTGCAGCAGTTAGTTGTGTATATGTTGCTTTAAGTCTTATATGTAATTATGAATGCCGTGACCAAAATACAGTTATGTAACAATGAATTGTGTTACGACTGCATAAAATTCCTCCTCATTTAATGGATATTGCGTTTTATCACTGCCGTTATTTGATTTCGTACCTATTAACATTCAAGCTTCCACAAATGCCATTAGGCAACGGATTTTGAGTTAACTGTTAATGCGATTAGCTTCTACTCAACAACACCTTTTACTATGACAAATAAATAGTGATCTAATTATCCATAAATAATCACATATGACAAACTGCAAAAGGAGCCTCTTTAGGGTATTTGCAGCTTCTGTAGGGCAAAGGAAGATCAAAGTGACAAAATAGATCATAGACATAGCCACAAGCGAAAACTCGGATTCCGAGAATAAGAAAGCATTGTACATTAATAAAGCAAGTCGTTCCCGAAGCTAACTCACAACTACATGATGACTTATCTTCAGTATCAAAAACTTAAAAACGCGCCTGTTCTTATAAGGCTTCACAATCGGTTCATGTCTCTTAGACAGTGTACGCTCCTTGGATCGTGTCGATGTCAAGACCCTTTAGCTTCACCACTGACTCCACATGACCCTTGAGGGTGTGGAGTTCTCTCAACCTGCGACAAACCATTTCGAATGTAAGATTAGCAAAATAAGCGTTCCCTTGGAACTCTATTTATTTTGATAGAAAACATTTCCGTTTCAATTTTATTGTTTCTTTGAGTAACTTCACAACAATAACCATAAATATAGAAATGTTTTCCTCAATCAAGGGAAATTTAATTCCCTGCAACGAAAGCAAAAAGCATTTTCCTTCACATAGGGAAAAACATTTTCCGTCATAATGTCACGTCATATGGTTTACTTCAATCTCCACTTGGTCAAGTGCAAATCTCATACAAATTCATAAAATGAAACCATTTTCTTCAACTAAAAGACACAAATTTTAAGAAAAAAATATTTCTCATAGAAAATATTTTGCGAAAAAAAGTTTCCGTAAGGAAAATGTCTTTCGTTAAACCAAACTGAGCGTTAGCCATGACCCTTGGGTACGAAACTCCAATATGGGTATGTGTCTTGACGTTAGACTTGAAACATCAAAGTCTGTCCTACAAATGCGTTGATATCCTTATCCAACATGGGTACTGTAGAGTGCATTGAAGAGAAAGTAACTAAGAAGTAACGACACTAACGATAACGTACCTTGCAATCTCAGCTCTCCTCTTGGCTTCTTCAGCCATTTGATTGAGTTCATTGTAACTTGTTCCAGTGAACATCTTGGGCTCTGGAGCTTGTAAACCATGAAGCGTTCTTTGCGCATGTGCCCATTTGAGCTCACGTTCTTCTTTCCCGAAATCCTTCTTCTTTGTGAAGGCGATCTACACATCAAACAAAAAAACCCGACTCTTTGTTTCAAGGAATTCTTCGAATATGACAAGTATAGCGAGCCAAGGAGATACGTACCCTTTGCTCAATAACAAGATCCCAGGCACGTCCACTCAAAACGTAACGAATGAAGAACTTAATGAAATCGAGAGGTATATAGAAAATGACATTGTAGAGCCAAATCACTCCTGCCCAACCCCAACCTATCCCTTCAATGGCAGCAAATCCCCAGTTTGCATACACCGCGATTACAGTTGCTATCTGCACAACCGCATTACAAGTTTTTAAGTCATAAAACCCCGTCGATCAATAAAGACGGTGTCTTCCGAAAAACAATAAATCACATTCAGCCTGCAAAGATTTTCTTAGGGTCTGTCTGGTAAGGTTTTTATATTTGCAGTTTCTAGTTTTTTAAAAGCAAATTTTTTTCTTATTTTCGGTTTTCTGTTCACTTTTTACTCAAGTTGGGGAAAAATAGAAAAATGAAACACCTAAAAAAAAATAGTTTCTAAAATATGATTTTTAATTTATTAGAAACTACAAATAGAAAAACATACCAAACAAGCCCTTAGTTTTCTTTTTCTCTCTTCTTTTTTTTTTTTTGGAACACAAGCCCTTAGTTTTCTAGCTTTGTTTTCTTTATCCAAATAATTTCAACTGAAAGTCGAAAACCAGAGAATGCTTGAAAATTTAGAAAACACAAAAAATAACCCCCTCAATTACAAAGGAAATTTTGAAAATTAAAGGAAATGCATTCTTCAGTTTTTAGTATGAATTAAACCAAACTCAAAAAAGAAAACCCTTTTTTCCTAGAAAATTGGCTATTGTCTACTTGTTTTCCTATAAAACATGGCACTTGAAAGTTTCTCTTGAAAACACAATATTTTCACAAACTAAACGCACTCACAACAACCGAACCATAATAAGAGAGACTAAAATGACAATCGCGTACCAGTTGAGCGATAATAAAAGCACCAACAAGAAACAAGCCAGGGCGTTCAACAAAAGACCAACTTCGAGATCGAGTAACGAATATGAGAGCCTGACTGATTGTGCTGACTTGAAGGTATATTGCTGAACCCAGCTTGTGTATTATGACTTCGCGAGCTTTGTCTGTCTTAGCCGATGCTCTGTCAAGATGTGACACTCCGAACACCCTCTGCCACCAGCGTCAGCAAATCATAAGCAATATAGGAGAAAATCGTAACAAAAGAAATCACAAACGATGCCTGCCGAAATCCCTTGTTTGATTATATGATTAAGCCATCACGATTAGCTAGAACTATGAGTTAGAAGTAGTTATTGAGAGTTCATACAAGGAAAATGTGTGCTTCATCCAAGAAATTTGAACACCCTTTCGAGTCTGTTTTGGACTACACATGCAAATCTAGTAAGAATATCACATTTGATTTATGAGAGCGAAGCAATCAATAAGCCTACCGGGCTACTCTTTTTGATACCAATTGGTTTTAGGATGAAACATTGCTTGGGCTTATATGTGGATCTCATATATGCTAACTTTGTGGGTTCCGCCTAAGATCTAGTGAATCTTCACAAAGTCATGTAACAGCTGTAGTTATAGTATCTCGAAAGGGAGGTGCCATGGACGTTGCATAACAGCCCATGGCGACCACATTGGATTTTTATGGGTCATGTGCAAGCCTTATGTTTACAAAAATTTAAATGAATAGCCAAACAATCCCTAAGTTTTGTAATAATGAGATTTATTATACGTCAATGACCAATAAAATGCAATATATAGGCACTATGAACACCGTTAACAAAGTGCAAAATCATAATTGGGAAACAAGTACTAGCTAGCTCAAAAACCGTCATGTAAAGGATGTCACTTGGAAGTAGGTAAAGACATGAAAGATATATGAATGAGAGAAATGACTGTTACCGGGAAGAAATCCGTTTCGTATGCAGCCCAAAAGAAGATGACTGTCATCATTGCCAAGTAACTACCAATAACGATTCCAGTGGTGAAAATCTCAGCGAGCTTCCAGCTGTCAGGCATCGGGGACGGCTTCACCCTGTCCTTTGATATTGTCATAATGGTACCTGCAACGTCGACAAAATGGCAGTCAGTTGTCAAGAGACATTCTCTTACTGATCCTATAGAAGAACTTGCTAAAAAGAAACATAAGGGGGAAGAGAGGGGGGTGGGGAATAGAATACAAAGTAAAATACTGGGGCATGTTCATTTTGAAATATTTTCTAAACTCTGTCTTCCTAGAAGGCGAGGTCAGGCTGCACACAACGGTGCACCAAAAGTGGGGCACCTTTGGATTTTGGGGCTCCCATTTCATTTATTTATTTTTATTTTTTTTTTAGTTTGGAATATATTTATTTTTTAACTAGTAAAATATACCAAATTTTACCTCAAAATACATTCCAAATTCTACCAAATTTTTACACACCAAATTTGAGTAATTCAACAACCCAGTGCCACAAGGGCTCAAGCCAAAACAGGGTCTTTCGTTCCTTTTTTTTTTTTTTTTTTTTTTTTTGCAGAGAGAGGATAAGATGTATGCAACCTTACCCCTTCAGGGTGCTATCCTAAAGGAAGGCTGTGTCCAAGGGTGCCCAACCCTAAAAAGCATAAGAGTGAACGAAACAATAAAGCAACAATAACACAATAAGCAGCACAACACAAAGCACAAGGTAAAGCACAAAGCAACAAAAAAGCAAGCAGGCAACAAGCATCAAGCAACGATAGCAAACATGTAGGCCCAAGGACGCTATAGACTCAACTCTATCCAAAGTCATCTCCTCATCTAGGTTTAGGTGGGTAAGGTCATGTTTAATTGTCTCCATCCAACTCTTCTTTAGCCTACCTCTATCTCTCCTTCCGTCCATAATATAGAGTTGTTTCTCAAAAACTTAAATCATAATTTTAATCCATTCTCTCAATATCCTCCTTCCCAAAAATTTAAATAGTTCTCTGAATTTATAATTTTCATGTATTTTGAAATAATTAAAATATACAAATAACATCAACTATTAAAATAACTAAAAAATATAAAAATGAGGTTAAAAGATAGGGCTAGGAGGGAGAAGGCCCATTTTTAAGTGAAGCCCCATTTTTGATGTCATGGCAAAAATGCGGCTTCTGCTGGAATTAGTCTTAGAAGGCCCATTTTTCCAAAATTTCTAGGAAAATACGATTTTCAAATTTTCTTACTTGTGTACTAAAAGCTGGTAAAGGGACATTTTGCTTGGTTTCCAACTTTTCTTTATAACTGATGGGAAGTTTTCGGTTGGTCACTAAACTTTTGAAGTCCTTTATAATTTTCCAGTTTTCACCTAAAACAATTGGTAATAGGAAGGTTGGAAAACTAAGAATATTTTCTCCAAAATTGAATGAACCCAAGTATTTATCGCCTCTTATCCTAAAATGCAAATTTGGATATCTAAACAAATCATTGAAGTGCTGTCACCTTAGTATTAGATGGTTTGGATCAGAGATGGCAATGGGGTGGCAGTCTGGGTAGGGGGATGCCTGTTCCGTACCCATACCCATCTTCTAAATCCATACCCGCTACCTAACATGGATATGGAGTGGATACCTATACCCACCTCGATGAGTTCTACCCATACCTGCCCTAATATGAGTATCCAATAATTATTCATACCCACCCATTGCTACAATATTTCACATAGATAAATTGAGTACATATTTCTTAAATTTTAAAATTCGGTAAATATGAATAGGGGTGAATATGGAGCGGGTATAACAGAAATGGGGTGGATAGGGCAGGTATGAAGTTGGGCGGGGTGGTATGACAATATAACCGTACTTGTCTCATATGGCAGGTACTACAACGGGTGCTCAACCTGTACCCACACCCCGCCACATTTGTACCCATACTTGCCCCAAATAAAGCAGGTACCAGTGGGTAACGGATTTTAACCGCCCCATTACCATTCCTAGGTTTGACTATGAGATAGAAGCTTAATCACGATAAGATCCAATATATGTGCAAGGAAAGCAACGACAAGAAGACATGATACGACACCAAAAGAGAAACGAGAGCAAGTTGTTATTAAGCAACGCACCATCGTTAAGAATGGCAATGATAAGCACCATAAAGGGTGGGAAGTCAAATTTCCATATAAGAGCCAGCAGCATGAACCCAAGCTGTTACCCACAAAAAGATAAGCGTGTGAGAATGATGCAATGCCATTAATACGTAGATGACAAAATGCAGAACTAGCATAATACAACATGGACTGAGGAGTAACTCACCACTATACGGATAGTGATAGAGACTGCATAAATCTGAAAGCAAGATACATAGAATTAGTCGGAAAGATTATCTATTATAATATTATTTATGACTTCATACATAATAAAGAGAGATTCATTGTGTAAATGGGAAAGAATATGCCACAGGATTGCAGTGTGACATGAAAGGAGGTGTAAAATCAAACATTCGACGGATTACTTAAATGTTTGAAATCCATTACTGCTCGTCTATGTTAATTTAAGGGCTCGATAGCTTATTGTCCAGAGTTCGAGAAGGGGTGGTAACTCGTTAACGTCCACGAATAGTTTGTTATGGCTTGTAAAGAGCTCGTAAACGGTCGGTATTAACTCGAAGATGGTTCAATAATTGCTCAAGAGTAACTTGATACTGAGATCAAATAAATAGCAAGCATGGCTCAATTATGAGCTTTACCCCGGCTTGATAACAAACTCGACTCAACTCGATAACGAACTTGACATAGCTTGATTAAACTAACAAGTCGAGTTGAACCGAGTATCAAACCAAGTTTGAATAAAAGTTTAAAAGCTCAATAAAGACTAGGTTATGACTCGAGCTTAATAAGCCTTATTGAGCTTGAGTTCAAATAAAGGGGTACTTGGCTCGACTTAGCTCGTTTATACCCCAAAAATGATAATGGGCATCACAAAAGACTTACAGTGTAATTTTTCATTCTCTGGAAGATTGCACGACTTGTTAAGACAGCACTAATGATAACACTGAGACCAGGTTCAGTAAGGACAATGTCAGAAGCGCCACGAGCTGCGTCTGTTGCATCAGCAACAGCTATTCCAATATCAGCCTTTTTGAGAGCAGGGGCGTCATTGACACCGTCACCAGTCATTCCGCATATATGTTTTCTAGCTTGCAACCTCTTGACAATCTCGTATTTGTGCTCTGGATTAAGATGCGTCATAAAGCAATCACAACCCATGCACGAGGCAACATGACTTATGCGTCTGAAATGATAAAAAAATGCACGATAACAATATAACTCCAAATATAAGAAAGAAAAATCCATACCAGGGAAAACACCAGCGAACCCGTCTGCTTTTTCGATGAGATCATCAATGGGTAGGGCAACAATGGACTCATCCTTACTCTGCCCAAGTAAAGAAGACGAGGGATACATGTTGGTTCCCATACCCAAGCGACGACCAGTCTCCTTTCCAATTGCAAGTTGATCCCCTGACAAAGATTAAGAATTTCAGCCAACGCCTAATTAATTGAAAATACTCTAAAGGGAAACAAAGGTCCCATGTATGTGATAATAAACTTGAACTTCAATCATCCGCGAATAGAAAGCAACAAGGTTAACATTTGCAAGGAGCTAATCTCGAGTACTTAACCTAGTTCACATAGCTTAGATTTTCAGCCAAATCCTCGAAAAACACGTTTATTTGATACAACCAACAGCTGCTGTACCTCAATCTCCACATGGGTTGTAAGCAAATTAGACCTCAGTAAACTACATAAGCGCTAATCAAGAATATTTTCCACAATGATTAATTTCTCAGATTGATGAATGCGGAGTTACTTTTCAATCATACTTAAAGTCAAGGCATGAGGGCACAAGAAAACCAACGGTTAAGGACTTGGTCTAGTGGTAAAATACTAATAAGGTTAAGATCCTATGTGCATATCTCCAATCCCCGCTTACCTACCAAAAGGAAAAGAGGTGAATTAGATCCCATGATGGCTTAAGCTTTGTTCCTGTAATCACCAAATTTCGAGAGAACAAACCTGTAATCATTTTGACATTAACTCCGAGGTTCAAAGCCCTTCTTATAGTCTCTGCACTGTCGTGTCTTGGTGGGTCAAAGAGAGGCATGAGACCAATGAATTGCCATGGGCCTCCAGGACTTTCCTTCCTCCCATCAGGGACTTCCTGCCGAAACACAGAGAGGACAGAAAACATGAGCAAAGATACTTCCATCTTATAGCATTTTTATGTATTATTACCTTAAAATTAGCATGTGAAGAGACTGGGCAAAAAAAGGAAGAAAGGGAAAAAGAAAATGAAAAAAAAGGAAAAAAGGAGGGGATTTCCTTGCCCCAAAATTCTCTTGGAGTCTTGAGAGAGGGAGAGGAAAAGGTTGAGAAGAACAGCTGAGAGAAAAGCAGAGGAAAATTTTGAAGGAACGTGTTAACTTGTAAGGGAGCCCTTGAGGCACAGGGACTGTTGTTGTTGTTAACTTGTAAGGGCTCCCTGGGGGTGGGGATGTTTACTCTAGGTAGGGGAAATTGAAGAAAAAATGTGTTGGGTGTTTTTCATAAGTTGCTAATAAGAGTGAGTGCGATTCACCTGAGCATGAACGGACTTTAATTGAGGGTTTGTAATATCATTGTCGAAAAGTTACACATGGAAGGATTTGTAGCTTTTTCATGTAAAAATTGACATTGTGGAAGGGTTTGTAACTTTGTCCATACACAAGTTATGAGTTGAGATGAGTGTTGAGTGGAGGTTTCAGTTACAATTAAGGATAGTAATTCCGAAATTTTATAATGGATGAGGCACCCAATTAGGTTTGTGGTTTTTCTGTTGAGAGAGGATTTCCAAGTAAAATCGGTGTCTTGTTTGATTTTTTTACTCTTCCGTTGTGCTTGTGTATGATTTTTCCTGATAAGCATAAACCGTCCAATGATGAGGTGTTTCTTACCTGGTATGCTACGGCAAGGGAACGCAAACCACGCTCAGCGAACTTGTCAATCACAGCGTGAACTCTTCGCTCTATGTCTGACTTATTATGCGCCAGATGCAGTATCTAAAAGAACACATTACAGGCAATGAGTAGAGCAAATCATGTAGCAGAGCCCAAAGAACTTCTGAACATCAAGACGAGGAAATACCTGTTCTGGTGCACCTTTACTCACTCGATGCATTTTACCATCACCGTCAATGTAAGTCAACGCTGTTCGTTTATCGGTTGGATTGAAGGGCAGGAAGTGTACCTCTTGAATGCCAGCACGGGCCTGCAAAATAGATAAAGAGGAAAAGACATAAGATAAACACGCTATTACAGAAATAAAAATATATATGAAGATCATTTGGAGCATTGAAAATGACCTCCCTCGGATCAGCCAACGTGCCAACTATGGCAGCATCTATTGCATCTTGGTTCTCTGTTCGAGAGGCTTGGGCAGCCATCAGCACTACAGTATCTACATCTACTCCTTTTGCAAAGACCTGAGAAAAATATTTTGTATATAATATGTTAATGAAACAAAGAAGAGCATTATAATATGCATGTATCAATAAGATCCCTGAAAAAACTTACCTCAATCAGATTCTTGTCAACTGTAAGCTTGTTCAATGTCAAAGTTCCCGTCTTGTCACTGCAAAGCACATCCATGCCAGCCATCTCTTCTATTGCAGTCATTCTCTTAGTGATAGCTCCCTGTAGGCAGTCATATTCAGTTCCTTATTCCAATTTTTCGATATAACCCCAGAAAACAAGCACATCAAAGGTAAAGAAGCAAAATCAACCTGCTGGGCTAGACGATGAGAACCAATGGCCATTGTTACTGATAGAACAGTAGGCATGGCAATGGGGATTCCTCCAATGAGAAGAACAAGCAAGTTGTCAATACCCGGGCGATAAGCACGGTGTTGGATAGGGTACATGACAATGATTTCTACGACCATCCCAACAGCGATCGAACATATGCAGAAATTCCCGATTGCAGTCAATACCTACAAAACCAGGATAGCCGGTTCAAAATGCATGATGTGGTAGACAAACAATGACCAGACAACTATGAGTATTAACATATTTCAACATCTCCTTGCCTTTTGGAAATGTCCAACTTGGTTGGTGGAATCAACCAGGTGAGCCGCCTTCCCAAAAAAGGTGTGGACACCAGTAGCGATGACCACAGCTTCAATTTCTCCCTGTTTGCAAGTAGAACCAGAATAAACACCATCCCCAGGCCCTTTTGTAACTGGAAGCGACTCCCCTGTCAGAGCAGACTGCAAGTTTCACCAGAATTACTATCTCAACATGCTAACTAAAAGTTGGAAAATCTTGTAACAATATGAATCTATTCTCGCCAATGAGGCCTTGGTCCAGTAATGAAATGCTACCAATGTTCAAATGCCCACAGCAGCGGACATACCTGGTCAATTTTCAGAGGATCACCCTCAAGAAGACGGGCATCCGCTGGAATGATATCTCCAAGTTTAATGCTGATGATATCACCAGGAACCAAAACTGCAGCATCTTCTTCATTCCACCTTCCATCTCGAAGAACCTTCATATGAAAATATTAACTACATCAACTCTGCATAATGTCATTAACATATCAAAATTGCACATGAATGCTCCCAATATCAATCATCCCTTCTCAACCCCCTGCCCCCATAAAGAAAATAGAAAAGAACGATAGATGCTGTAATTTCCAATGAAAAATAAGAAATCCAGATTCAAGGGCACGTACATACAGATACAGGTGGGAAAGGGGACAAAAAACTAGCTTCACATAGAATATATGTTTTTTATGCAATCCTAAATGCAGTGCTAACTGTAGGATCTAATCAGTTAACTCACTCACAATACCTTGGCCTTTGGTGCAAGACGAGCCATGAGAGCAGCAGCGGCATTGCCAGCATTATTTTCTTCAATAAAACTGATTGTAGAGTTGATCACAAGCAGGGTGATGATACCCACAAAGTCTTGCCAGTCAGGAGGCTTACCCTGAAAACATAATTAAAATACAATAACGCAATCCACTAATATCAAAGATAGCGGCATTAATAAAGCCTGCACATAGAGGTGTAAATGAACCAAAATTCCAATAAACTACTCATGCTTGAAATTGACAAAGGCCTGTTCGTGTATGTTTAGGGAGCTTGATAGCTTATTTAGCCGAGTTCGAGTAGGCACGATAAGCTTAACGAACCAAGTTCAAACAAAAGGTTCTCAATTCATTAAAGTTTCCAAATACTTTGATAAAGACTCAGAAAGAGCTTGATAAGGGCTTTATTAAGAGCTCGTTAAATAACTCGAAAACGGTTCGATAGTAATTCAAATAGCTCGACTCAGTAGCATGCTTGTCCCAACTAAGAGCTTGACTTAGCTTGACTATGAGCTCAAATTAATAACAAGTTGACTTGGCCAGATTAGGCTATTGAGGAAAGTCGAGCCGAGTATTGAACATACTAGTATCTTTTCGTACCAAGTTCGCATAAATGTTCGAAAGCTCTATAAAAACTCGGTTTGATAAGTCTTATCAAGCTCGAGTTCAAACACAGGGGTGCTCGGATCGATTTGATACAACCCCTTCCCAAAACAAATAAAACATGGCATCAACTATGTACTTACCCCTCCATTGGCAAGGGCAATTGCCATAATAGCTGCTGCTTCCATAACCCATGAAAGGGGATTCCACATAAACCCCAAGAACTTCAGAAATTTGCTCTCCTGGACACACCAAACAATTCAAATTGCAGGAACAGGTAAGAATAAACTTCACAATTGAGAAATCTGAGTTCACCATCCAAGGAAACTCAACCAAAAGCTTCAGATTCTAATGAATGTTCACAAATGGTTCATTCAGACACTAATTTGACTAGTGTAAAACGGCTTGATTCCCATTTGACGACAGAAAGTCTCCTATATACAGAAATAATGTATTTAAGCTTAAATGTCAAAATAGAATGAATTTCCAATTTTCCGGGGGGGGGGGGGGACCCTGAAATCAAGGTTGGTCTCGAGATTTTATGATCCCGAGACCCTATTTGGCAATGTTCACGCACACCTTAAAGTATTCACTTCAATTCATAACAGCGGCTAATATGTGGTCCTATTTATTTTCTTTTTTACATACAATAAGGAAGCTATATGTGCTAGACAGGGGGCAGCCAACCCAAATCCCATTGACCCCTCTCCATATGACGAAAGCAAGATTCAATCCCTGGTCTCGGCCCGAACCTCCCGGACTTATACCAGCTGGGCTAGCAAATAGCCCATGGGTCCTATTTTAATACATGCCCAAAATAGGTATATGCGCCTATAGTTGCAGGGTAACCTAATAGGTAGTATAGCAACCCCTCATGGAGAGGGGACAAACTCTATGAATATGGGTGGGCATTGTTATACAAAGGTATAAATGGAAATCAAATGTCATTGTTTTACTGCTTTCTTTTAGTTTCAGTATATTTTGCATTTTAGATCGTATCATATTTATTATATATGGTAACATACGTGTACAATATATCGTGTACATTATTATTTCTCCAACCCAATAGAAACAAACTCATAATATACTTAATTTTCAAAAGCTCTCAAAAAGCTAAAAATAAAGATATGAACTAACCTTTTTCTCTTCAAGCTTATTGGGACCAAAAATAGTTAACCTCTCTTGAGCAGCCTCAGAGGTGAGACCTTCTTTGCTACATCTCAAATTCTCAAACACCTCCTCAAGAGGTATATTTTCCTGCACAACAGCACATACACACAATTCAAAATCACCAAAATCACTTTAATTTTAACAACAACAAAAACAAACCCAGTGCCTCAAAGAAGCTCCCGCCAAGGCAGGGTATGATCTGCAACCTTAGCCCTACAAGATATTCCCTCATAGAGAGACTGTTTCTAAGAATCAAACACTTAGCAAAATATCCAAAATTTTTCAACAGATCTACTTACCAAATCAACAGCCTCCTTCAACACTGCCTCCAAAACTTCAGGTTTCTCCCCCATCTCTTCCCCCCCTCTCTCTCTCTCCCTCTCTCCACTTCAAGCTTCTCTCTCTAAAACCCACTTCACAAATCAAAAACCCATCAAGAATTCTGCATCAGAAAACAAACAAAACACCCATGAAAACCAAACAGAAAAACCCCAGAAAAAATTTGACAAAATGAAGAAAAATTAAAGACTAAAATTAGAAAAAATATGATTTTTAAGGGATCTGTTAGGGCTTGGAGAGAGAAAAAGGAGGCTACCAAACCAATTCCCAGAATTCCTAAAGAAACGGAAACGCAGAGTTCGGAAGCCAGTAACCGTTGATAACTCTCTATACTTCTTTCCCCACAAATTTTTTTTCCCCCCGCCCTTTTATACTAAATAAATATTAAAAAATGGGTAATTATTTTATTAGATTTACATTTTCCGAAAATGAGATTTAAAAATAAAATATACAAAAAGGGATTAATTAAGAGCTATAAATCACCGAAGAGCCATGTGCCTCCACCCAACTCAATAAATTGCCCCAATTGATTGATTCTGATTATCCCATAAAACAAAACAACAAAATCAAAAATTAAATGCTAAATTACATATTTTTTAATTTATAAATTTTGTATTTTCAGTATAAAAATCTATGTATGCTTAATAAATTTTGTCAAAGTTGTAGTTTTTAAGGGTATAAAATAAATTTTTATCCAACTTTTTGATACAAACCAAAATATGATAATTAAATAAGAAATAGTTTAAGTATTAATAAATAGTTAAGTTCTTTATTATAAATACGAATGATTTGAATGTTGGAGTCTCTTTTCCCTCTCTCTAGGTTTCTCCCTCCTCTTCTCTATCTAGTCTCTTATCTCCCCTTTACCTTTCCTTATCTTATACCTTTATCATGTAAATCTTCTTATACCTTACAATAATTATAAGAATATAATTTATATATGTGTGTGTGTGTGTGTGATGCAGCACGTAAGTAGAAAATTGAAAAACGGGAAGGAGTCAATAGCCAACCCGAGAAAGAGGCTCAAAATAAAAAGTAAAAATCTCAAAATTAATTAACTAACTAAACCCTAGATTTTCTCTAATATATATAGGAGAGCTTTTTGAATAAGACTACAATTCTAAAAAATAATTCAAAATTTACATATAAAAATGAAACTAAATTCTAAAAAATAATATTATGTTTCTCTCATGCTTCAAGCTACTGTGCTCCCATGATAACACGCTTTTCAGGTTGGGGTCCCCGAAAATAGCCTCCTTTCAGGGTAGCACCCTACAGAGGGAAGGCTACTTACATCTACCCCCTAGACCCTGCTTATACGGGAGCCCTTGGGACACTAGGACTGTTGTTGTTATTGTTGCCTAATTAATCGCTAACTCTATCTTCACCGCATCTCCGTCTCCACATCCTCCAACATGACCCGCCAAGGTACTTGCCACACTCTAATCCCTGCCGCATATGAGCTCCACCCTCCGTATCTGCCAACCATGTAACCACCAACTCTAACCCGTCAAAAATCCCGCCAAGCTTATGCAGTTGTGTGTATAAATATATATATATATATATATATATATATATATATTCGTTGATTGATTTGTTTTGGATTGATTATGGTTCGTAACACTTTTTTTTGTTACAAGTGTCATCATATTGCAATTTGTGGACCGGTTAAAAATATGTGAAATAAGCAACAGATAACGTCAAGTTTTCACTTTTTTAAACTATTATTTGAACTAGGGTTTATTTACCAGGCAGTAATGCAATCGGATCCCATTAGAACTCCGAAATCAAGCGTGGTTGGGCGAGAGTAGTACCAGGATGGGTGACCTCCTGGGAAGTCCTCGTGTTGCCAATCCTATAAGGTTGGGGGTCCTTAGAAATAGCCTCTCGGCAGGGTTACACCCTGAAAGGATAAGGCTGCGTACATTCACCCCTCTCAGGCCTCGCTTATGCAGGAGCCGTTGAGGCATCAAGTTTGTTGTTGTTGGTGTTGTAGACTATTACTTGAACTAGGTGTTTTTTTTTTTTTTTTTTTTTGTGATCAACGAACCAGTTTACTAAACAAATGCAAATTTTGAACTAAAAATGTATTTTACAAGATTTGTGAAATAAAAAATTAATACACTAAAATTTTGTTACTAATATGAAATTTTTTCATCATATCTATCTTATTACTAAGTATCCCAATCAAGCAATTCTAAAGGGGTGCTATTAAAAGTTTTTGAATGTTAATCCAATCAATTCTAAGAGAGTGATATTTAATATTTTAGATCATGGGAAACAAAAACAATGAATTCAAGTTTTTTACCACTGCGTTTTGCCAAATATATTGTTATATCAACTATAAACTCATAATAAAATTCCAACAAAATTCATTTAAATTTGAATATCATAATATATAAATTATATTTTTTAATTTTATAAAATATAAACATTATTCGTACATCACACGAGATAATACTAGTATCTTATAATAAAAAAAATCATCTTTTTCCTACTTTTCTTAGCTTTTTTCATTGAAAATATTATTACAAAAAAGAAAAAAGCTGTGAGTTTTGTTTTAGGGCATTTGGCGGGGAGGCCAGAGTTGTTTTGTTACACCTAACCCCAAAAAAATAATTAAATAATAATAATTATTGTTATTATTCGTTAAAGAAGAAGAGCCGGTCAAAAAACACCGTCGATGAAGACGTGTAGGTGCACTATTACGTGGGAGAGATTGTAACTTTCCATGAATTTCCCATTTATCACTCAACAACACAACTTTGCTTATTGCTTTCTTTAAGGATCGACGAATCAAATGATATTTCTGTTATTATAATTAAGATTTTTCTAACATATTCATATTGGGGGTATATTAAAAAATATTTATTACACTATATTCTTATATTTTATTTGTCTATATAAAAATAATAATATTATTTTAAATATTTAAATAATTTAATAAAAATTAATATATATATATATAGATGTATTTAATACATCATATATGTTAGAAAATCCTAATTATTATAAATTATAATTATAAATAAAATGTGGAATCAAATGGCACCATCAAAGTGATAGAAGAAGTCATAATTTCCGTACAAACGAACACTTCATTGTATTCAATGGTCATCATCAATTTACTAGTTTTTTTTTTTCGTGCAATATATATGGGGCGGTTTTATTACTTATCTCTTTAAATTAACACCCTGAAGGGGGAAGACTGCGTACATCTGCCCTCCCAGACCCTGCGTAGGCGGGAGCCCTTGTGGCACTGAGTATGTTCCTTATTATATATTTTTTTAAGTTTTATAAATAAATTGAATTCATTTCATAATGGCAATAATCATAATTTTATGGTTGTAAATATTTGTTTACAAAAAAAAAAAAAACATTTTTTTCTTCGAAAAATAAGCGTGGCCAAATATGTTCTTAGAACTCCAAAAGAAAATTGAATAGTAACCTTCTAAAATTACTTAGTTTAGATATTGGAGACTTTTGAGGTGTGGGAGACTTTGCAATAATATATTGTATAAAATTTGTGGCGTCCTTAGGTGTTTCCATTTAGCAAATGGATGAATATGTTTCGTTACTGTGAAGGGTTCATCTTCTTAGTTTTTCTTGTTATTGTTTTGTTACCCATCACTCGAGAGTAAAAGCAAAAGCAACATACTCAGTGCCCCAAGGGCTTCCGCCTAAGTAGGGTCGCGGGGGGGGGGGGGGGGGGGGGGGGGGGGGGGGGGGGGGGGGGGATGGGGATGTACGCAGCCTTTCCCCTTCAGGGTATTACCCTTGAAGAGAGATTGTTTCCGAGTGGTCGCAACCTGAGGATGAGGACTTCCAAGGGGGTCACCCATCTTGATACTACTCTCGCTCAAGCACGCTTAACTTTGAAGTTATAATGGGATCCGGTGACTGCGTGTTGGTACTCTCTTTGGTACCAATCACCCGAGAGTAAACTTCTGTAACGGATATCAAGTTAACCTTGGGAGTCGGAGTGCCATAGATCCCGATGGTACGGTGGCGGGGCATAAACGACTTAGGGCAGAGGTTTACTCCACAGCACTGTAATTTTTTGATTCGATTCTTTTCTCAGTTATTTTCTCATATTCATATTTTTATTCAATTATACTAGTCATTTTATATACTTACCTACTTGAGCTTAAGTTTTGTGTTGTTTGAACTTAAGATTGTTTGCGTTTATCTTGAGACTAATCTTTTTTCTAGTATAAGCTTGATTATATAAAAACTCATGATTAAACCCCTTCGAGGTCGAGGTCATCCTTTTGAGATTAATTTGATTCAAGGTTAGTAAGTTCCTTTCTTAAACTTGACTTGAGCATTTTGAAGTTGCTTTGTCTAACTTGTGTTCAGTGTTTGATTACTTATTAACCCCATATTTTCTAATAAGGATGTACTCACTATCCTAAAACTTTTTTTTTTTTTTAATAAGTCAGCAAAATATATAGATAAAAACTATCCTAAAACAATTAAAGCTCTTTGGAAGGACCGAGACTTGATGTATGCCGAGCGGAGGATAATCGTATACGTTTGACCTTATATGGATCAGTCTCTACGTTGTTGATTAGTGTGCCAAGCGTCCTGCGTTGCCATCAATTTTTCCCTACTCTTTATAGACAACAAGCTGGCCCACCTCTTTCATTTTGGAGTAGCATCTATATTCATTGCCATTAGAGATATTATTTGATATTATTCTAATATTATTTTAATATTATTTTGTGAATATTTTATAATTATTTTTGTTCTTATTACTATAAATATATGTCTCAGCAATCCTATTGGGTATATTTTAATCTCCTATTTTTACATGGCATCAGAGAATATCAAATCCTAAAAATTAATCCCTTCTCCTAAACAAAAAAAGGGGGGAAAAAGGGTTTGTACCGAAACCCCAACCCCAACCCCACCACCCCAGCGCTGCCGCCCCTACACAGTGCCCTCTCTGTCGTCACTCCCTTACCGGCAGGAACCCGCACGGCCCTACGCCAACGCCGCCGCTGCCGCCCCAACAGTCAAGCGCCTCGACAACGCCAACGCCGCTTCCTCCTATTCTCCTTCTACCCCGAACCCGACCTCGAAGCCGCAGCCGCCCGGCTGTGGTATTCTCACCATCAACAATGGCTGCCTCCTCCTTCTCTCCCTCTCTCACCAGTGCCGAGGTCTTCCCCCCTGTCTCCGGCCCCCGCCATGGCCTCCCGCTCCGCGACCGCACTGCTCCAGCCCCCGCTACTGCCTCTGCACAGTGGCCCCACCCTGCCCCTGTCGGCGGTCTCTCTCCTCCGGGCTTGCTCACAGGTTCTCTCTCCCCTCTCTCCACTCCTCACATCCCAATCCGGCTACATCGTCCACCACCATTGGTCCTCCTTCATTCGGGTATAATCTTGGACTCCCCCTTTCTTCATTTAATTTCTCCAATTATTCCTCCCCTCTCATGGCCGGGGCGCCGCCTCTCGCGGCCCTCCCTCCCCATGTGAACCCTCTTCCTCCCTCCTTCATTACTAGTCTCGTTACAATTAAACTAGAAACACCAACAGATTATACCACTTGGCGAGAACATGTATCCACGGTTCTCCGTGCCCATCGACTCATGGGTTTCGTGGATGGCTCAAACCCTTGTCCTCCCAATCAAATTTCTACACCTACGGGTCAATACATCTCAAATCCTGATGCCCTAACCTGGACCTGTATTGACCAAAGTATTAGGGCCTGTTTGTCTGCGTCCCTAGCCCTCCCAGTCCTTAATGATGTCATATATCATCCCACATCTCGAGAGATGTGGGACGCCCTTGCTAAACGTTTTCATGACCACTCTCTCGCTAAGGAATTTGACTTACGCTCTCAACTTATAACCCTACGTAAAGATAACAAAACCATGACCGTCTACCTCACCGAACTTAGAACCATAGCTGATGACCTGGCCGCCATAGACTCCCCAGTCTCAAACCGTGAGCTCCTCCACTATGCTTTGGTCGGTCTCCCACCGGAATATGCCGCGTTTAATACTTTTACTAGCCAATCGTCTCGTAACCTTCCCTTTAAACAACTCAAGACTGCACTATTAGATGAAGAGACTGCGCTTTCCCGCATTCATGCTCGATCCCCCACCAATCACGGCCATGCTCTTGCCACTAACAGTGTGCCGCCGGATTCCTCGGCGTCTGGTCGGGGTCGTGGAGGGCGTGGTTGCAAGGGTCGTGGACCCAACAACAACAATCGCAATGGGAACAATGGGGGCCGTGGATCCCACGGTCAACCGCCCCAATTCTGGTACACGTATGGCTTCTACTGGTGCTCCACCGTATCCACAAAACTGGGGACGTCCCGCAGGTATGAATACTCGTCCGCCTCATGATGGTATACTCAACACTGGTCCCTTAGTTTGTCAGATTTGTCATCAAGCTGGTCATGTCGCCTCTCTTTGTCTTCACCGCTATGTCAACTCGGATTTCTCCTAATCCCTGTCGGCCATGTCTGTTAATGATAATGCTGATTCCACATGGTACCCTTACTCCGGGGCGTCTAATCAGATGACATCCAACTCAGGTATTTTAACTAAACACACTGTTTATCGTGGTTCAAAATTAATTCAAGTTGGCAATGGGTCCTTACTACCTGTCACTCATGTTGGTTTTTCCAAAATCCGTACTAAAACTCGTGACCTCAAGCTTTCTAATGTCATGTTGGTTCCTGGTCTTACATACAACCTCTTGTCTATTAAACAGTTGTGTCGTGATAATAACTGTGTTGTTGAGTTTGATTCCTCCTCTTTTTGTGTCAAGGACAAGGCTACGGGGAGGCCTCTCCTCAGGATAAGCAGTGAAGGCCCTCTGTATGGGTTTTCTCCACACTTCACTGGACTTGTTGCACGGACCGTCACGGCTGAACTCTGGCACAGGCGCTTAGGTCATTTAGGACATGCTGTCTTAGACACTTTCCGTACTCGCTCTTTAATTCCTGCTATTTCTTGTTCCAGCTCAATAAAACATTGTCATGCATGCTGTTTGGGAAAATCACGTCGTTTACCATTTTCACGTGTGCTACATGATACGAGTTTACCTTTGCAATTAATTCACTCGGATGTTTGGCAATCTCCCTTTGTGTCTGATTCTGTGTTTCGTTACTATGTGTTATTTGTTGATGATTTTACTCGCTTTACTTGGCTCTATTCGATGCAACGAAAGGATGAAGTGTACTCCATCTTTTCGGATTTTAAGACCCTCGTTGAAAACCAGTTTAACCTCAAAATCAAATGTTTTCATAGTGATGGAGGTCGCGAGTTTGACA
The DNA here is from genome assembly GCA_018398585.1 of Simmondsia chinensis. Lineage (NCBI taxonomy): Eukaryota > Viridiplantae > Streptophyta > Magnoliopsida > Caryophyllales > Simmondsiaceae > Simmondsia > Simmondsia chinensis. Next base: position 27,280,095 of record JAGTTD010000011.1, read on the forward strand.
ATCGGCATATGGCTGCCCTTTGTAGCACCCACGCCATTCACTTCAGTCTTTCCTACCCTGATACTCCACAGTAGAATGGGGTAGAAGAATGAAAGCATCAACAATAAGTGAAATGGTACGAACCCTACTTTTTCAGGCGCGCCTCCCTTCTAAATTTTGGGTTGATACTGCTTGTACTGCTTATTATATAATTAATCGCTTGCCCACTCCGCTCTTACAAAACTTGTCCCCCTTTGAAAAACTATTTAAAAAGGCGCCAGACTACAATTTTTTTCGGGTCTTTGGGTGTGCTTGTTACCCTAACATTACATCCCGTACTCCTCATAAATTGGCTCCCCGCTCTGTATCCTGCCTCTTTACTAGTGGTCGTGTCTATACTAGTCAACATGTGCATTTTGTTGAGCATTTATTTCTCTATCCTAACATTGTGTCTGGCATGCATGCGCCGCCCAACTCAGGCCCCACCTTAGTTGACATCCCGTTGCCTAGGCCACTTCTCGCCCATGCTCACCACACATCGGACCCGCACACTTCGGGACCTCCTCCGGCGATCCCGACTGTGCTGGACTTTGGTATTGTCCCGGCATCCCGTATTGCGGCACCCTCATCACCCCCTTCAGCTCCTTCCCTGGAACGGGCCATTGTGGTTCCTACGGTCGGGACGCGTGAAGGTGTCGCTTCAGGGGGTACACATCAAGATCCCCCGGCTGGACCTTCTGTGACCTCCCTGGATGGTTCTTCTGGTCCCTCCCCTACGCCCGACCATGCCTCTCCTGTGTCTAATGTCCATCCCATGCGCACCCATCTTAAGGATGGGATACGCAAATCCAAACATATTCTGTCCCTTAGCTCGGTTGTTGTGGTTCAGGAACCTACTTGTTTTTCTCAGGCGGCTAAGAATCCTCAGTGGCAAGAGGCCATGGCTAAGGAATTCAACGCCTTCATTCAAAACCAAACATGGGACCTTGTTCCTGCCTCTTCTTCTCAAAATGTGGTCGGTAGTACTTGGAAGTACAAGGTCAAGTATAAACTCGATGGCTCTGTTGATCGGTTTAAGGCTCGTCTTGTTGCTCAGGGTTTTCACCAGCGTGAGGGCCTTGACTACTTTGAAATATTTAGCCTGGTTGTTAAACCGATCACCATTAGGTTCGTCTTGCCCTTGCTATCACTAACAAGTGGCCCATTCGCCAACTAGATGTTAAAAACGCATTTTTACGTGGTTTTTTAAATGAAGAAGTATACATGCGACAGCCTCCCGGGTTCATCCACCCGAAATTTCCAACACATGTATGCCGCCTGCACAAGGCTCTGTATGGCCTTAAGCAGGCACCACGAGCTTGGTTTCATAGGTTTAGCACGTTTCTCTATAGTTAGGGCTTCTACTATAGCAAGGCTGATCCCTTGCTTTTCATACATCGGTCACCTACTGCCATTGTGTGTCTCCTACTATATGTGGATGTCATTATCCTCACGGGTTCCAATTCTTCCCTACTCGCTCGCCTCACTGCCTCTCTTTCAACCCAATTTGCAATGAAAGATCTTGACCCCCTTCATTATTTTCTTAGCGTCGAAACCAAACGCACCTGCCATGGTCTCTTCCTTTCCCAACATAAGTACACCCTTGACTTACTGAGTCGGCATGACATGCTTAAGGTTAAACCTGTACAAACCCCCTTACCAGCTTGGGTGCAACCCTCTGTGGCTGATGGGTCTCCTCTATCTGATCCGACGGAGTTCCGTAGTGCAGTGGGTGCTCTCCAGTACCTCACCATGACCCATCCGGACATTGCATACGCGATTAATCGCGTATCTCAGTTCATGCACGCTCCCTCTACTTCCCATTGGCAGATGGTCAAACGCATCCTACGATACCTTAAGCTCACGCCCGATCATGGTCTCACTATAGCTCCGGGTTCCTGCACATCCGTTACTGCATATGCTGATGCTGACTGGGGTGGCTGTCCTGAAACCCGTCTCTGCACTACGGGTTTTGTCGTGTTCCTTGTTCCTAACCTCATCTCATGGCGTGCAAAAAAGCAGCTTACAGTCGCTATGTCCTCTACCGAGTCTGAATATCGAGCTGTTGCCAAGGTTGTCGCTGAATGTGATTGGATTCGATACCTCATGCGTGATTTAGTTCTTCGTCACTTTGGCCCGATCGTTGTATACTGTGATAATGTTTCTGCTACCTACTTGGCTGCCAATCCTATTTCTAATGATCACAGTAAGCATGTGGATGTTGATTTTTACTATGTTCGTGAGAAGGTTGTTAAGGGTGATATCCAGGTTCGATACACGCCTACCACCAAATAGGTCGCTGACATATTCACCAAAGGGTTGAATAAAGATCGCTTCCGCGACCACAAAGTCAATCTGCACGTTGGTCCCTCTCGCACAGATTGAGGGGGGCGTATTAGAGATATTGTTTGATATTATTCTAATATTATTCCGATATTATTCTAATATTATTATGCGAATATTCTGTAAGTATTCCTATTCTCATTACTATAAATATATGCCTCAGCAACCCTGTTAGGTATGCTCCACAACTCCTATTCTCGCAATTGCATTGGGATTCATTTCGTGGTGTCTCATGAAATCGTTCCTTGCTCTTTCGAATAAAGGTACCTTTAAAAGGATGATGTGCAATTCCCCAGTTCTTTTAGCTACATTTCGGTGCAATTTGTTGGTGTATTTTCAAAATGTATGTGATTGTCCTATACTTGGTTAAGTGTTTTGAACTTGTATGGGATGTGTGTCGACACACAGGGCCCGTGTGTCCATACACAATCCAACAGTGCCATTTGTATGTTGACACACAAATCTTACAGAATTACAGTAACATTTTGATAAGTTTGGGACGTCTTTTGAACCTTATTTTCTTATATTATTTTTCCCTATTATTTAAGAGAACACATATGAAATGTGTTTACTTGCAATAATTGTGTAATATTAAAAAAGAAAGTGACTCTTCATGAAGGGATGTGTCCCTTCTTGAAGAGACACTTGAAAAACTATAAATAGCCCTTTGGGGGATTCATTTAAAAAGAGAAGAAAAGAGAATTCTCTTTTCATGTTTTGAGAAATAAAATACAATTGCAAGTAGCACTTGAAAAATTCATATTTGTGAAAGTCTTTGAAAAGGTTATTCTCATTCATCTCACTATGTCTCTCCCTTTACATATTCTCTTCTTCATATATGGTTGTTGTTGTATCCCCAAGGATATTTCGTATACCGAAATAAGCCTTAAGGAAAGTGATTACACGCCTCAACACCTGAGATCTCTCGGTTACCCGGTTCTCGGTATTTTGGAAAATTTTGCAAGTATTTTGCAAGTATTTCAATAATTTGTTCTAATAATCTTAAGGCTTAATGTTTATTGAAATGACTTCTTCACTTTCCTTGATTTGGTGGCGAACCATGTGAAATTGGAGAAAGCGACAAAGAGGGAAATGTATGTCTTCTTGGATTCTTCTTGTATACTAATTACTATGGATCAAGGTATATTCTTTTGACTCAAACATGAGTAAGAAGGATCATGAAATTTTAAGATTAATATAAAATTTGATCAAGAGACATCAAAATCATGAAGTTATATAATGCCTAACGTGTAGTGGTTGATGCATTGTTGTTTATGCATGAAAATATATTTACTTGACTCGGGATAAAATCATGAAATCATGTGACGTCTCATGTAAATTGATGAGCATTCGTTGATGAGTATATATGTGATATCAAAATGAAAGTTAAGAGGCATTGAGTGTTTGGATCATGAATTTATGATCAAGTGACTTTGAATTCACAATTATGAATCATGAATTTTGATCAAATGATACATAAAATTTAATTGAATAACTTTGTATCATGTTAATTTAACAAAAGGATGAAGATGATGATCATGAGCAGGCAAAAATAAAAAAATGGTAATTGTAGAATTTGCAATTCTCATGGTGGTTGTGCAAAACGAAATCGATACTAACAATAATTTCAAAGGACAATATCGGAAAAAAAAGAAACAAAAAGAAAAAAAAAGAAAAAAAAGGGGAAAGAGTTGCAAGGGAAAGAGTTGCGGTTTCTTCAGATTCGAACCGGTGTCTCTTGAGAAATTGATATGATCCTAAGCCATTGATTCAAATTGCATTTCGTGCACAATCTATACAACAGCCCATATAAATCGAAAGGAAAGGAAAAAAAAGGGAATAAAATGAGGGGTGTGAAAATGGTTACTGGATTCGAACCGCCGTGTTCAAGGGCAAGCGTTGTCTGAGAGACTCGAACCGCCGTGTTAAGTTAACCACTCATGCATATGCGTCTACATGCATGATATGAGATATAATAATATATTAACATCAAGTGGTTAAAATTTGTTTCTGTATAAGTTACACAGATAACGATCCAAGAAGCCATGTATATTTAATTGTTTTGGCATTTTAACTGAGGATAATATGGAATTTTAAATACATGGTTGTTAGATTTTTGATTATATGAAATTTCGTGTTTCGGGTGGTTGTTGAAACCAAACGTCGAGGTGATGCTAAAAGGTAAAACCTTGTTTAGCGTGGTTGTTGAAACCAGATGCCGAGATGATGCCAAAACTAATAATACTAAATGAGTGAATGAAGTATATTAATAATGATACATGTATTTTACGAATTGAAAAGAACAATGAGTTCTTCATGAAATATGAAAATGCGTTCATAGTTTGGAACAAAGTATAAATTGTGCATTTGTGTATGGTAAATTCGTTGTTGTATGAAATTAAAATATGAATAACAATTAAATTGAGGTTTAATGCACGTATGTTTATATTTATTTGTGAAGAGCCCATAATAGGAAATAAATATGGGTATATTGATTCGTTCTTATTTAGATGGTTATAAATCCAATCTCATATGCGTATTATTCACTAAGGGATTAAATTAGGGCGTAATTAAGTGAACGATAGCAGATTTGGAAAGTCATGAAAAGCAGTGTTTATATAATCATGATTATGAAAGAAGTTTGTGTATAATCATGTATACATATTAATGATGTTAAAATATCAATGCGTATTAGTTAATATAACTAATACTTGCATGAAAGTATGAGTATGGACATTAATGTGGCTGTATGATTAATGCTTATATGCATGGAAGTATGATTTCATTAAATTGAAATTAATGCATCATAAAAATGATTTGTGTTACCATATATGTTGATGTGGTTATGAGGTCCATATATCCATGAACTTAAATGTGATTATAAATTTTTACGGCTTGGTTATTTAGAATTGAATGCCGTTTGAATGCTTGATAAGTGAAAGTAATGCGAATTTGAATGGACCCCAATGGATCGTGAAATGTATGGTGATTTTTATATATGTTGATCCTGAGTATGACTGATATAAAGAAATTCACGTTAAAGTCCATGATTAAGAATGATGAGAGAAATTGTAGAAAAGCACTTGGAAATGGTGATTTATAATTTCATAACTGACCACATATATTCGGTGGGTTTTTCCAAAGTTATTGGATGTAATGTTCCAATGCAAACCGGCATGCGTGTGGAAAACTTTATCATCATGATTAATGCGGTTGAAGTATAGTTTACTTGCGTATTAAGGGCATATGTATATGATGATTGAGTAGTCGATTAAAATGAAGTGCATTTTATACAATGCATTTTAAATACTCAAACTGAGTGATAGATTCATGCAATTGTTGCACGGTAAATGAGATTTTTGTGTGATGATATGTTCACATGTTAGGATGTTGTTAGTCATCAACGTGATAAATTTAAAGAGTATGTAAATACTGAATTATGATGACTCTATTACCCATAAGTTTTAATGCGTATAAATGGCATGTATTTTCGTATGACTGAATTATGGGTGGAGTAAACATCCTAAGACATAAATGTACATGACTACATAGAAAGTGACTTCGAGTTTTTATTGATCTTGAATGATGCATTGTGATAATGTGAATTAAAATAAATTATGATGAAAGTCATGTTTGAGGGTATATCCCTGGAAAGACTCTAGAACTTTGAAAGAATAAAAGTGTAAAAAGAGAAGTCCCTAGCGATCGGACTTGTGTATTTCTAGAAGAATGAACTAGAGATAATATGAACATCAAAGTTCAATATTGTTGTGTCATATATTGTGATTCTATGACGAGTCTATGAAGTATTGCGATGTGGCCTCTTGTAAGAGGTAGTTAATGAATCCGAATGGTGTAAATGAATAGTCTGATAATGACAGTGGATTCATTGTGTGAATGTACATTGTTTACATGTTGAAATTTGGTATGAATACTTAGAATCAAATGAAAATGTTCCAATGATATAATTGGAAATTGAAAAGGTTAGATATAGCCTTGGTTGTTGAATGGCTGAGTGTAAATAACTAGTTATGTAAGTAAAGATAACTGGCATGGAGTACACAAGGTACTGGAATGACCACGCGTTGTGGTGTTATTTTAATGAATACTCTTCTATTTCGAAGAATACTTGAACGCCAATTGAACATCCGAGAGGGATGACTATGCTTTTAAAAGCTAGTAAATGTTATAAGTGGTGGGGGTGTTGTTCCTTGAATTTCAAGAAACTAACACGTGTTATAAATTCCACTATGATAATAGAGTTTATTGCTCTGGTTTCAGCTTGTAAAGAAACATAACGATTAAAGGATCTTGTGTTTAAAATTTCTTTGTGGCACAAGCCAATGTTGTCTATATCTATCCATTGTGATAGTGAGATGTTTTTAAATGTGAAAGAGTGAGATGTATCACTGAAAGTCCGGACACAACAGTTTTAAATATTGTGAAGTAAGATAACTCATAAAAGATTGAGTGATCACTGTGGACTTTGAAATGTAAGTCTGAAACTAGTAGACCTCTTATTTGAGAACATTGCTAGAGACTTGATAATTAAAGGGATAGTGTGAAACCTGTCATTATTAGTCACCCATGATAGGCCCTCAACTCGACGCCTAGTATGACGCTAGGTCTCAAGTTCAATGAGAGAGACTTGTCATCCGTGTGACTGCAAGCACTAAAAGAGAATTTTTCCATCCCTAGTGTGTAGTGCTTGGTACCTGCGTTAGAGCTACTAAGAGGATGAGCTTATGCTCTTAATGGACCTGGTTTTTAAAAACTTAGTGAATGTCGTGTCGCAGGGACATGATCAATGAGGTCCACCTTAGTGAGTGTTGAAGTTTGGCCGCTTCAAAGGGGTGATTTTTTACTAAGGGTTTGGCCCTGAAACACTTACGAAGGGTACAGGACACAAAGCCACAGAATGTGTGGATCTGGGAGTCGTAGGGTATGTACGGGGAGTACGCCTTGTGCGTGATTAGATAGTCGGTTAGTCAAATGGGTTGTATGGTTCAAAGCTTGGTCTACCATTTTCGATCCGATTAACCGTATGGTCTCTTCACTAGCTGGAGGTTCAATCGTGAGACACCCTCATTGATGCACAATAAGGTCTCCTTTAATTTGAGATGTTGATTATTCGAGAATGATGGCATTTTGAAAATGGTGGGGGAATGTTGGTGTATTTTCAAAATGTACGTGATTGTCCTATACTTGGTTAAGTGTTTTGAACTTGTATGGGATGTGTGTCGACACACAGGGCCCGTGTGTCCATACACAATCCAACAGTGCCATTTGTATGTTGACACACAAATCTTACAGAATTACAGTAACATTTTGATAAGTTTGGGACATCTTTTGAACCTTATTTTCTTATATTATTTTCCCCTATTATTTAAGAGAACACATATGAAATGTGTTTACTTGCAATAATTGTGTAATATTAAAAAAGAAAGTGACTCTTCATGAAGGGATGTGTCCCTTCTTGAAGAGACACTTGAAAAACTATAAATAGCCCTTTGGGGGATTCATTTAAAAAGAGAAGAAAAGAGAATTCTCTTTTCATGTTTTAAGAAATAAAATACAATTGCAAGTAGCACTTGAAAAATTCATATTTGTGAAAGTTTTTGAAAAGGTTATTCTCATTCATCTCACTATGTCTCTCCCTTTACATATTCTCTTCTTCATATATGGTTGTTGTTGTATCCTCGAGGATATTTCGTATACCGAAATAAGCCTTAAGGAAAGTGATTACACGCCTCAACACCTGAGATCTCTCGGTTACCCGGTTCCCGGTATTTTGGGAAATTTTGCAAGTATTTCAATAATTTGTTCTAATACAATTGTGGCACATTTCCTTTTTCACGCTTTCAAGGTTTTGGATGGCGTTCCATTTGAGGGGTTTTTGGAAGCTCATTCCTTTGTAGGCACCTTTTTCTTCCCATGTACTGTCTGCCAGTTATCTTTGGGGTTAAAATCCATAACCAACTCTTTATACTATACCAGTTGGATGGTTCCTTTCTCCTTTTAGTTGTTCAAAAATTCTTGAAATGGAGCACTTTCTAGTAGGGCACAACTTATTCACAGCCTACATAGTTCGTCCTCAGGCTCTTGCTTGATCAGAGGGAATTGCAGAACTCCCTCTTAGAATAACTAATTAACAACCTTTGTATGTAGCTTAGGTGGATACTTAATCAACGACCTGTCAAACAATCTTTTGGTAGTTACTTTCGAGACTCTCTTTAAAAATTCCATTGGCTCATTGGAGACTATCAAATTCGATACTCATTGATCCAATTTAACCCAATTTGTGATGAAAAGTCCATTAACAACTTCAAATAAATTTTACTCTAATGACCAAATTAATACAATATCACTTGTGCAAGGATTAAATTGACCCATTTAAATATACAAGTATTAAACTGATACAACAAGTAAAGTACATAAAATTTTAGCATAAATAACCCTAAAACATATAATTAATTAAATTGTAAAAGTAGATGGAAATACTTAAATTATAGGGATCTGGCCTTCAAAGATGTAGCCTAGTAATTAGGAATTTTAGGGACTATAGGTGTCATAGGTTTTGCCCTCTCGCTTTTCACGATGGGGTCTTCGGAAATAGCTTCTCATTAGGATATCCTCCAGATGGGGTAAGGCTGCATACATCTTACCCCTCCCAGACCCTACTCAAGCGGGAGCCCTTGCGACACTGAGCCTGTTGTTATTGTAGGTGTCATAGGTTTTGATCTCACCTTATTCATATAGAAGAGGGGGTTTTTTTACCATGCGCCTAAAGGATACATATTAAGGTGTATTATTTATTCATATTTTTTATTAAATTATCCAATTATTAGAGAAGCTAATTATCATTACTTATATATTGACCAATAAAATGATAAAATACGATGTAATTAATTTACCTTAATATATATCCAGTGGACACATAATAGACAAATCCAATAAAATAAAAGAAAGTTATAGGAGTCAGTGGACTGGGCAAATATTATAAAGTGGGGAGAAAGATACAAATAAAGCAAATCATGAACGTCGCTCTGGACAGCATACTATTACACATATTTAATTTATACATATTTAAGATATATTATAAATATATTAATTTATAATTATTTAATAATATTTTATAACTTACTTATTTTTTATTATATGACAAAATATATAAACTTATATAAAAGTTTGTATTTAGATATATAATATTTTTTGTGTTTGTTAAGAAAATTTAAAAAGAAAGAAAATATAATGAAAAAATAGAAGGAAAAAATATAGAAAGAATTTTAGCTTTTTTTCCGCTTCTTTTAGAAGTAGACGAAAGTTTTAGAAAAAATTTAAGATGAAACTTATTATATAATAAAGAGAAGAGAAAAATTATGGAGTATGAACGAGCTTAGTACGTAGAGGTGTTATATTATCTGTCTAGATTATAAATTTATATTTAGATTGATTATTATTTGGTGCTGTTTTCTATTATACAAATCTCTATTTAACATAATTACATAATTAAAGTGTTATGTAATTACCTAAGAGGGTACCAACACGCAAGCACCAAATCTCATTAGAACTCCGAAGTTAAGCGTGCTTGGGTAAGAGTAGTACCAAGAGGGATTCCCTCCTGGGAAGTCCTTGTGTTGCACCCCTCAGGTTGGGGGTTCTCGAAAACAGTCTCCCTTCAAGGTAGCACCTTGAAGGGGTAAGGCTGCGTACATCCACCTCTAAGACTCTGCTTAGGCAGAAACTCTGTGGCACTGAGAATGTTGCTTTTTACATAATTAAAGTGTTGACATCTGTCTAAGATTGAAAATTATAACTTAAGATTAGATTATGTCGGCTTTTGTTTGATCCAACTCTTGATGGTGTTGTTTGGTGCATAAAATTGGATCTTAGGTCTAAGATTGAAAATTAAGGTTAAGAATTCAGTTCTATTGTTTGGTTCACCTGTTAGAATTAAAATTACATTCATGAAAATGGTTTTTACTAAAAATCATACATTCTAATTTCATGACGTAGGAGAAAGGAATTATAATTTCGTATTAATTCTTTTGACCTAAAACTCAAAATGACCTGACTCATTAGTTCGAACCCAAGAGACTTCAAACTAAAACACTAGACCCAACCTAAAATTTGACCCAAAACTCACAATGACCCTACTTGAATAACTTAAATATGAATTGTTTTAACCTGATCTAACTCAAATTTCAAAATACCCAAATGGATGACCAAAAATTCGAGATGACTCAAACATTTAATGACCCTATCTAACTCGTGTCTTGCCTTGAATGAGACCCAAACGAGCTGATCTAGAAACTGTGATAGCCCAACCTCATTGACTCAGAATTCAGAGAAGACTAAAACTCAAAATTAAGTGACAGGACTCAGTTTGACTTAAATTCCAACCCAAATAACTCAAAACTGAAAATGGCATAATTCTACTGAATAGAAACTAAGATGGCTTGACCCCTAAATCACTCTACTCAATTCAAATCTGACCCTTGCTAAATCCAGTCCTAGAAAGAACCTATCTAATTAACTAAAAATTCAATATAACTTGAGCACGATGTAATACAACATGTTTGAACTTATAAAGTCGTGCTCCAACCAAGGATCAACTATCGAAACCAGTTGCAACTAGTTCTTTATAGTACTATCCCAGATTAGGTTTATTCGCTAATGGTTTTTAATCCAAGCCTTACTAGTATCAAAACATTTCATAATAAATGTTCAATACTCGAACAATTTTTTCCCATTTTCCTTCCATAAATTTGAAGAAAATGAATTCCACCAAAACTTTTTTATTTCATTTTTTTTGTCTTTGTTCCGCTGGATTTAAACATGGAAAACCAATTTTCTTGAATTATTCTTTCCCTCTCTTAAATTTTCTTCACCCCAAATATAACATTAGGAAAAAGATAAAATAACAACAAATAAAAGTGAAGCTTGTGTTGGTGTTTTAAAGTAAAGTCAGTTTTATTCATATACCAACACGTCGTCACCGAATCCCATTAGAACTCTGAAATTAAGCGTGCTTCGACGAGAGCAGTACCAGGATAGTTGACCTCCAGGGAAGTCCTCACCCTCAGGCTGGGGGCACTCAGAAACAACATCTCTTCAAGGGTAATACCCTGAAGGGGGAAAGTTGCGTAAATCCGCTCCCCCAGACCTTGCTTAAACGGGAGCCTTTGAAGCACTGGGTATGTTGCTTTTCAGTTTTATTCATATCAATACAAATAAAAACCCATTAGGCCTTTATTTCAGTGGTAGGACGCAGGTGATAGGATAAAGTGTTGCTTTAAACCAAAAAGTTAGGCTTGTGTCGGTGTTTTAAAGTAAAGCTAGTTTTACTCATGTCAATACAAATAAAAACCCACTAGGGCCTTATTTCAGCGGTAGGATGCAGGTAATGGGATAGAGTATTGTTTTAGACCAAAAAGGTCTGGAGTTCAATTTCTTCTTAAATCTTTCTCAGAAATAATTAACTTAATTAGCTCTTGTGATATGTGGGCTGCCGTATGGACTGGACTTACAGGATTATTGAGTTCCTCGTCAGCATATCAATCCAAAATAATAAGAAAATAAAAGAAAAGAAAAAGAGAAAAGTGAATGAGTCTAAAGTAACCTTTGAGGACAACCAATGGGGTTCATGTGGAACATTTCCCAAAAGTTGGTGATGATAAATAATACCTTTAGCAGAAAATGCCCTCTATTTTAATAATTAAATATAATTTTCCCAGCTTTTTGCTTGTGAAATTTGAACAAAAATAATGTCAATGATTGACTAATTCTCCAAAAACAAAGTTTTTGATCATTTCTGATAGAAATATTCAAATTTATATATTTAGGATTTATGGGTTGCGGAGGGATCACTGATTGATTGGGGGGATGTCTGATCGATCGAGTGAATTAAGTTAAAATCCAGTTTTTGGCTGAGAGAGGGCCGATCGATCGGGAACCTGTTTTCGCGTAACCCTAGCCGTTTAGTATAAATATTGGTTTAGGGGTACGTTTTAGGGATCCAAATTAAGAATCCAATTAAAGTGAGCCGCCGCCATCATTAATTTGAGAGCGTCATAAGAGTTTAGAGGGAGTGATTCAGTAATTCTCCATAGATCTCGTTTAGAGGAAGTGTTGTTGTAATTCTTCCATTATTCATGCTCAAATAAAGAATCTCCATCTTCGCCCATGGTTTTCTCCCCTCTCGATTGAAGAGGGATTTCCACGTAAATCTCTGTGTTCTTCGTTTGTTCTCTTTTATCCAGTTATATACTTCTCTTGTGTTTGTTATACTATTTGAATTGCATCCAGTTCTGGGGTGTTAAGTTCCGCATTAAGGAGGTATTAATTACCTAACAAATTGATATCATAGTATATCAAGTTTGTTCAAGATTTTTTCTCACAAATTGGTATCATAGTATATCGGATTTGTCCAGATTACCTCAACAATAGGCATCCGAGCCTGACAATTGGTATCAGAGCCCTGTTTATTTCGATTTGATACTATGACGTTTGCAGTTAATTCTGGAGTTGAGAAGTTTGGTGGTCATGGGAGTTTCATCTTATGGCAGGTTTGCGTTAAGGGCCTCTTGACTCAGAGTGGCTTGAAGAAAGCTTTAGAAGGAAAAGAGAAGAAACCTGAGAGTTTATCCGAAGCACAGTGCGAGGAGTTAGATGAAAGGGCTCTTGCGGCAATTCAGATGTGTCTTACCGATGATGTTTTAACAGAAGTTCTGGAAGTTAAGACCGCTAAGGAGTTGTAGGAGAAATTGCAGGATATGTTCTGTTTCAAGTCCATCTCCAACAAAGTTGCAGTTAAGCGTCGGTTGTTCACGCTTCGTATGTCAGAAGATACGTCACTTAAGAATCATGTTAATAAATTTAATTCGTTAATTCAAGAATTAAAGGAACATGATGATGCTCCTAAGGATGAAAATCAAGCTATGTTATTGTTATGTTCACTCTCTACTTCATATAAGGACTTTGTAGCAAGCATGATTTATGGTGGTAGGTCATCTATCACAGTTGATGAAGTTAAGAGAAACCTAGTGAGTAAAGAAAGAGTAGATAAGGAGTTGTCAGACTCCGTTCAGAACTCAAAATGTGGTTTATTTCTGAGAGCTAGAATTGAGAATAAAGAATCTGATCATGGTGGAAACAAATCTAGGTCTAAGTCTAAACATCAAGACCTATCCTGTAATTACTGTCATAAGAAAGGGCACATTAAGAAAGACTGTTACAAGCTTAAGAGGAAACTAGAAGTAGATAACATGTCTGACCAGAGATCCATAGCAGCTAGTGTTATAGTTGAAGATGAGAATGATGGTGATTTACTGTTTGTGTCGGAACTTCAGTCCAGTTTTAGAAAAAGTGAATTTTGGATTCGGGTTGCTTCTATCATGTTTCTCCCAATCGAGATTGGTTTTCCACGTACGAGTCAATTCAAGGTGGAGTTGCTTTGATGGGCAATGATGTTACATGCAAAGTTTTGGGTATAGGAACAATTCGTATTAAGATGTTCGATGGCACTATTAGGACTTTGAGCGATGTTCGTCACATTCCTGATTTGAAGAAGATTCTCATCTCTGTAGGTACTCTTGAGTCACATGGGTACAAGTACACAGCTGAAGGTAGAGTTATGAAGGTCGTTAAGGGTGCTTTAGTTTTGATTAAGGGCAGAAGGGTACGAACATTATATGAACTTATCGGTTCCACAGTTGCAAGATCAGTTAAGATATATTCATCATCATTGTTGACAGAACCAGGTAGCACAAAGTCAAGGCATTTGAGATTGGATCATTCAGGTGATAAAGGTCTATCTGAGCACAGTAAAAGGGGCTCGTTGTGTGATCAGTCTACAGGACTGAAATTTTGTGAACAAGGCATTTATGGGAAGCAGAAAAGAGTTCGCTTCAAGCAATTCCTGATGAGTAGAGATGTCACGTTTGATGAGTCTTCATTGCTATCTCCACAGAAAATGTCATCAGTCAGTTGTAATTCAGGTCAGGTGAATAAGCCGGAGGGAGGTCAGTTTCAGTCCAGTAACACAGTTTAGCAGCAGGTGGCTGTTTCAGAAGATGTGTCAAGAGACAATTCAAAGAAGAAGAAGATTGGCATTACTGATAACCTCACAAATATGTTTACTCAGTTGCTACCTAGCAGGAAGTTCAAGCATCGCTCGGACTCGGTTAGGTTTTCTGTTTTGTTAAGATAACCCCGTGTGTGGGGTGTTTTGTGGAGTAGGTGGAGAAATTTTGCTTTTGTATAAATTTGAGTCAAGGTGGAGGTTTGTTAGGAATATGCCTCAAATTTATGTATTCAGGATTTGTGGGTTGCCGAGGGTCACTGATCGATCGGGGGGATGTCCGATCGATCGGGTGAATTAAGTTAAAATTCAGTTTTTGGCCAAGAGAGGGCCGATCGATCAGGAATCTGTTTTCGCGTAACCCTAGCCATTTAGTATAAATATGGGCTTAGGGGGTACGTTTTAGGGATCCAAATTAAGAATCCAATTAAAGTGAGCTGCCGTTATCATTAATTTGAGAGCGTCACGAGAGTTTAGAGGGAGTGATACAGTAATTCTCCATAGATCTCGTTCAGAGGAAGTGTTGTTGTAATTCTTCCATTATTCATACTCAAATAAAGAATCTCCATCTCCGCCCGTGGTTTTCTTCTCTCTCGATTGAAGAGGGGTTTCCACTTAAATATCTGTGCTCTTCGTTTGTTCTCTTTTATCCAGTTATATAATTCTCTTGTGTTTGTTATGGTATTTGAATCGAATCCAGTTCTAGGGTGTTGAGTTCCGCATTAAGGAGGTATTAATTTCCTAACAAATTGATATCAAAGTATATCAAGTTTGTTCAAGATTTTTTCTCACAAATTGGTATCATAGTATATCAGATTTGTCCAGATTACCTCAATAATAGTCATCCGAGCCTAACAATTTCTAAAACAAATGTTAAATAGAGGGTTATAAAATTGACCCATTAATTGCAGTGAAAATTATTGCTTGATCAACGTCAAGTTGGAAAAAGGAAAAGAAAATTCAGTACTGGCACCTTCGTATATATTTTGAGATACCTTGAAATTTGAAACATTTTAAAGAACTTTGAACTTCGGTATCGTTTTCTTCTAACAAACGTTCAATAAAATTGTTAGAGTTTGATAGTTTATGCTCACATTGCATTAAACAAAATTACCTAAAAATTAACTTAAGGGTAAAAAGTTTTTACACTACAAGAAAAGCTGTAATTTCCAACCTTTTTTTTTCTGACCGAATCAATTTCAGTCGGAAAAATCCAACCGCTTTTCCGACCATATATAAATAGGTCGGAAATCGGTTGGAAATGTCCGACCGATCTCTGACCGTCATGTTTTTGATCGGAAATATCCTACTGCTTTCCAACCACTTAATTTTGAAAAAAAAAGTAAAAAAATTAAATTAAATTCGGTTACAAAATTGGTGGAAAATTTCCAACCGATAATGTTGCGGTCCCAAATCTCCGACCACAACTAAAGCCGTCGAAAAGTTCCGACCGATTTCCAACTGTTTATTTTATTTTTTAAATTTAAAATAAATTAAATTAAATATGTTGATTTCGGTTGGAAATCGGTCGGAAATTTCCAACTATTTTTCCGACCAAATCCAATTAATTTATTTAATATTTAATTATGTTAAATTAGTCCATATATAATTAAAGTTGTGCCAATTTGGTCCTTGGGAGTAAAATTTAAGTTCGGGTTATTTACATCCAAAGGTCATGTACTTTGCCTTTTGATGTGATTTTAAAAGGTGTTTTAAAACCGTGTACTCGCATGCGTACGAGATCGCCGTAACTTTGTCGGGTATATGAGTTCTATCCATAGGGAATTGGTTCTAAATTGAATCTAGTGATTAATGGCTGGTTGGAATTTTAGGTTTTTGTTGATGAATCGAGTGGTTAAGTAAACTAAAGCAACTAAAGCAGTAAAAAAGATTGTCAAATTAAATAAACGTTAGTTCAAGGAATGAATTCAGGATAACTCTACTCGTATCCTGTCATTATACTCTATTATGACAATGATCTAGGAGGCGTAGGCTACAAGTACTAAGCGTAGGTTAAATTTAAACTAGTTAAGGCTAAGGGCAATGAACTAGTCTAAGGACATAACCTATCATATCATTCTAGGTGTAGCATAGGTTATCTCATTAGCACTACTTAATTCCTTTTTTGCTCCTAATTCAATATTAAACCTGAATTAGTACTTAAGTTAAGGCTTAGGATAATGAACTAGTTTAAGCGCATAACCCACCGTATTACCCTAGGTGTAGAATTGATTATCTCAATAGTACTAACAAATTCATTTATCACTCATAATTAAGTATTAATTTATACTAAAGATTGTATTCAAGGCTGTGTATAACTTCAACCCTGACCATGCATGAAAAACTAGTTATATTATGGTATAGGCTACAAGCTCATAGATGAATGCTAATAGTTTGAAGATCTTATCATGGCTACAAGCACACAATTATGTAAGATGCAATTTAATGCACTACAAGTCAATTAATTATCTCAATTAATTCAACTTGAAGTCAAAAGATTGGCAATTTTATCAATAATTTAGCATAAATTAACTCTAAATCAACATAATTAATCAAAATTTTCCTTTTAATTTTGTAAGAAACAAATTTTTTATAAAAAAATTGTGCTAAACTTTAAGTTGTTCCAAATTAATCCTCAAGAATGTTTTAATTTTAAGTGGACCTAAAATATCAAAAATTTTTATTTTTTAAATGAAATAATAAGGTTATTACCAATAAACAAATGTGTTGATAATATTATCTTTATACTACTAACAGAATCATTACCAATAAGGAAGTTTGTTAGTTTTATCAAGTAGCTATTACCAACAGGTGAAATGATATTACCAATAAATAAATTGTTAGTATTAAGCCAATTGTAACAGAGACATTGACCAATGTATAAATTTATTAGCAATATTATTTTTGCAATATTATTAGAATAATTACCAACAAATAAAGTTATTAGTTTTAAATTTACAAAAAGAGTACTTAATTTTTTTACTCAATTTTTATTCTCCTCTTAATTTTTATTTCCCTCTTTAATTTTTCACCTTTTCTCTCAAATTTTTATTTTCCCTTTCAAATTTCATTTGCCCCCTAATACTTAAAATTCTAACCTAAAATAAATATAATAATTAATTAAAATTAATAAAATTTGAAATTGGAAGTATACCCACCCAGCCCTTTTTTTTTTTCAAAACAAACCCTAACCCCTCATTCTCCCTCTTCACTTTGCCTCTCCACCAAACCTACGCCCTAGCCCCGCCCTACCGCCGCTGTGACAGCCACCACGTCCGTGTCGGTGCTCAGGCCGGGCCGTGACAGCCACCAAGCCGATGCCGGTGCTCAGGCCGCGCTGTCCCTATTTGACGTGCTCAAGCCACCCTCAACTCTCAATATTTCAAATTGCTTGTACTAAACATGAACATTTTATATACGTTTTACATTTTATTTTGTTTAAAACATGTGAACTTGTTATATGTGAGAATAAATTTTGATGAAATTTATGTTGGTTGTTGCTAGTTGTTGGGGAGTTTTGTGGTGGGAGGTTGTCATGTTTTGATATTGAGGAGGTTCTATCAATTCTCGAGTTTGGATTGTGGTGGTAGTTATGATTTTTTTGATATTAGTCTATTTTTGTACATATTTCAGGTTTATGCCTATTATTTTTGTTTACAACTTTCATATTTTAATGTAAAATTGGTTTTATATTGTGTTTTAACCCTTACAACTTATTCTATGAGAGATGAATTTTGTTGAAATTTACATTGGTTGTTGCTAGTTGTTGGGTAGTTTTGTGGCGAGAGGTTGTCGGATTTGGATATTGAGGAGGTTCTATCAACTCTCGGGTTTAGATTATGGTGGTAGTTATGATTTTTCTTATTTTAGTCTTTTTTTTTAAAACATATTTCATGTTTGTACTCATTACTTTTGTTTACAACTTTTATATTTTATTGTGAATGTTGTTTGATTTTTTAAATTGTATTTAATTTGGCTATATGAACTTGGCGTAACATTGTGCACTTTGGTTTGAAATTCTAATGCTGAAATGTCATGTCACACTCTATTATGATCATTGGCTGTATCTTGATGTTGGGGAACTAGGTGTGGAAGTATAATGTTGAAATACACTGTGATATGATATGTATATTTTTACTCATTGCAAATATAGTGTCTTTTGTCCTAAATCTTTTTATGCGGTTGTTAATTGTTTATTGTTATCTAAATGTATTGTATTCATTAAAAAATGTCAGGAACAGGTGCTAAATCTACTAGTAAGGGGCGCTCAAAAAAAGGCGCTCTTCTTCTAGTACAGCGGAGGGTAATAGGGATTCACCTTCCTATTCGCCCAGTTCATGTTCCTATCCTCATTCTATGGTCTCTCCTACACAAGAACAACCCATCTTCCATAGGTCATCCCCTCATGCTTACCCTACACCATCACCACCCATAAACCATACACCATCACCGCCTATCTATCATACGCCATCAGCACACGTTCACGCTACACTATCACCGCCCATACACCATACGCTATCACCGCCTATCTATCATACGCCATCACCACATGTTTACCCTACACCACCACCGCCCATCCATCCTACACCATCACCACCTACCCATCCCACAGGTCATGATTGGATTATAAATCAAGGGACATCGCACACACATGCTTTGACTAAGGCTTATGTGGAGCCTGAAGGAGTTGGGTAAGTAGTGTAATATTTGTATTATTATTTATAAATAATTTTGATAATTTAGTACATGCTAATTAATATATTAATGTTTTGAATTAGGTTTTTTCCTGACCATCCAATGGTTATTCGTAACATTACTAATATCATCAAAAGCAAATTTGATGGACCTTACAATTCATGGACGAAAGTACCAGAAGAGGTGGTAGAGTTATGGTTTGGCGAGTTTAAGGCAAGTATTTTGAACTTAACTATTATTTTTGTTGCTTTGATTTGTGCTTACATTTTTTTAATTGTGTAGAAGAAGTATTGGTGGCACCAAGAGAATGACACGATAATAAGAGAAAATTTTGAGAAGCGCTGTAAAAAAAGGCTGGCAAACACGTTTTCATCGGTCAGAGAAAAGCCCAATAAGCGGCCACACTGGTTAAGTCAAGAAGTGTGAAATGACCCGTGGAAGTACTGGAATAGTGTAGCCTTTAAGGAAAAAAAGTGAGCAAAATAAGAAAAATCGTGATTCAGATGTTGGTGGCATTGGCACGTCGCTTCACATTGGTGGTTCAATCCCCTCGAAAGAGTAGAGAAAGTGACTGGTAATATAAATTTTATAATTATTTCTTGAAATATGCCTTGCAAATAATAATCTTCTATATATTTGTAAATATAGATAAAAAAGACTGGCAAGGTACCTACTGTTGGTGAGTTGTTTGCATTCACCTATCAAAAGAAGAAGGATAAAAGTTGGGTGGAGTGTAAGTGTCAAGTTATTGATTTATGTATTTCAAGTTAAACAATTGTAATTAGTTTTATACTAATTGTCAAAATTGATTATAGGAGCGTTATACTCAGAAAATGACGGAGCAAGCATCTACTTAAAATTCAATTGATGGCTCCGGGGATGACCAAGATTCAGGACAACAATGTCCTTTATCACATATAAAGATATGGAAGAAGCTGTTGGCCTAACAAAGAAGAGGCAAACATATGGATTTGGAATGGAAGCAACAATATAGAAATGCTCCGCTTTCTCTAGTCAGTCATCAAAGCAAAGGTCTACTACCTGGGTAGATACACCAGAGTACAAAGAATTGAACGCTCGAATGGAGCAAGAACGTCATGACAAGGAGGAAATGAAACTTATGTTGGAAGCAGAGAGACATGATAGAAGGAAATTAAACAGAAAATTTCAACGATTCAAAGAGCAACAAAATCAAATGATGAAACAATTGTTCATTAAATTGAATGTCGATCCTCCAGTTCAGCCAACTTTTGACAGTGATGATGATGATGATGGAGATGGAGATGAAGATAGAGATGATGATGGAGACGTTGATGATGTATAGTAAATTTGATACTTGTTTTATTTAACTCTTTAGTTGTAAACTTAAATTATATTGTAACATTTTGTTGATTAAACTTATGTTATGTTTTTGGTATTATTAGCATTGTATAAATTATGTTTTCTGGTATGAATCGTATACGTGCAAGAAAATTAATTTTATAATACGGTTAAGCATATTTTTCTACTAAACAAGCATTTAAAACAATTTAAAAAAGTAAGTTTCTGACTGAAAATTCTGTCGAAAATGTCCAGCCGATTATCTATCTTGCCGGCCAATTTTCCGACCGATAATTCGGTTGGTAGTTTCCAACCGATAATTTCCGTTGGAAATTTTCAACCGATGAGTCGGTTGGAAGTTTCCGACTGAAACTGTCAGTCAGTCGAAAATTTCTGATTGAAATTTCAGTTGGAATACCTGGTTGGAAGTTTCCGACTGAAATAGTCGGTCGAAAAATTTGGAAGGGGTCGGAAATAGGTTTTCGACCAGCATATTTCCGACATAAATGTTCGGTCTGAAATTTAGTTGGAAGTGCAAGTTTCCGACCGATTTATCCCAGTTTCCGACCGATGTCGCCGTCGGAAACTGCCTTGTCTTTTGTAGTGTTAAAATTAAAGTAATTAAGTATTTATAAATATTCTAAGTACTTGGGACAATGAAGCCAAGACTAAGAAGAAAACCACTAAACCTTTGAAACCGAAGCACGTGGGACCTGCTTATACCGCGCCTTACCAAGGGAACAAACATGATCTTGTCATTGATGTATGTAGACCTCTTTATTTGAAAAACCACGAAGGAAAGCAGTTTTCTCGTTTAGTTGCCTAATAAGCTAAGAGTGAGTGACTGCAGGTGATAATATAAAGCAACGTGTGCAAGGTTTGACAACTAGGCTAAAAGTCTCCTTAAAGTCAATCCCTTTACATTGATGGAATCCCTGTGCAACAGCTTTGAACCGTGTTACAAAATATATATATATATGTATATATATATATATATATGGCTAATCCAATCTCCCATAATTGGGCCACGCACATAGAGGTTGATTTTTAGCACATTAGGAAGATATAGGCAAAAGGTGTCGTTTGAGTTCGGTACATCCCACATAGGAGCAGTTGGCTAATATCTTCACCAAGGGGCTATCCTCTTCTTGGTTTTCAGGTATTAGGGGCTATCTTCTCCCTAATCACTTCTAAACTTCTATTGAACTTTCGAAAGACTAGATCATTCCTAAGTTCATTAGTATCACCCACTTTAGATTGAAAGGCATATTCGTAGATAAATGACTGTATTATTCTAGTCATTTTAGTTCTAGGATTTATATTTTATATTTTAGAATTTTTACTAAAAACTTCTTAAACTTTAGGTGTGTTTTAAAAAATCATTTAAATTTTTAAATTTTTTTAATGTTACATCTAAACTTAAAAAAAAAATTTCAATATCACACATTAACGCAGTGTTGTTATCATCTGCTAGTTTTTGCTAATGTGACATTTAGAAAAATTAAAATACTTTAAAATTTTTGAAAATTCATTTAAAATAATTTAAAAATATTTTAATATTTAAAAATGTTTGAAATATCTACAAAAGTTTATAAATATCTTGAAAAGTATTATAAAAATAATTTACATATTTTAAAACATATAAATTATTTAAAAAATATGTTAAATATTTTTCAAATAATTCAAAATTATAAATATTTATGTATACTTTAAATTATGTTTAAAAATTTTTAAAATTAAAATATTGGAAAATTGCTACTTAGGTACCCTGAGATTTGACCCGTTATCATCTAGGTACCCTAACATTTCAAAATATATTATGGGGTACCTTTAGGTTTAAAATTTTGTCACTTAAATACCCTAAAATTTTAAAATTTTATCAATAAGGTATACTTATTCCAAAATTTTGTAGACTTTCGTCTAAAAATGTTAAACTAAAATATGATTTTGAAAATATATAAGTATATTTATTAGAATTTGATTATATTTTACCAAAAATACTAATTTAATACATAATTTTGACACTATAATGGTAGTTTTTATCCAAACTCAGTGAACTTTTTCATCCAATTCATTAAATTTTTGTTGAAATTATTGAAATAACTTGTATATATTATCGTAATTATGTACTATATTTGCATATTGTGTATAAAATTGATCTAATTCTCACAAAAACTCATAAAATTTCTACATAAGGTGTCTAACTGATAAAATTTTCAAACCTTAGGGTACCTTATTATATATATTGAAACATCTGGGTATATAAATAATAAATGGTCAAACCTCAAGGTACTTAAGTAATAATTTTTCTAAAATATTTTTAATATTTTAAATACAATTTAAATTAATTAATATATTTTTTACATCTAAAATATCTAAATATTTTTTTGAAATATTTAAATTTTTTTATAATTAAAATATTTTTATAATTTAAAATATTTTTTGAATATTTTAAATATTCAAAACTTTTGAAATTATTTTAAATACATATATATTAAATTTATTAAGTATTTTTTTCCTTAAAGTGTCATGTAAGTAAGAACTAATGGAGGAGTTATGTGAAGGGTAGTTGAAAGAAAAAATTACCAAAATTGAGGGAACAAAAATATTTCTAAGGTACCTTAAGGTATTGAAAAATTTTTGAAGTACCTTGAAAATAAAAGTTACTAAAGTTTAGGATAGCATAAAAAACATTTATGTTTGTAACATTTTTTATTTTAAAATTCTTTTAACCAATTAAGTGCATTTGAATATTTAATGTGTATTTTAAATATCTAAAATATTTTATAAATTATCTAAATTATGTTTTATATATTTATAATAATTATAAAATATAGTAATGTTTTTAAAATATATAAATTATTTTTCTCTATATTTAAAATATTTTTAAATATTTACAAATTTTTATATATTTAAATTTTTTTTTCTAAAACTTAAAATTATATATTTTTTAAATTGTTTAAACAAATTTCCAAATTCTTTTTGTATTTTAATAACAAATATCATGTCAACCAGAACTAGTGGATGTTAATAACATTATATTAAACTGTGACAATGAAAAAATTTGAAAGTTTAGGTGTAATAATCAAAAAATAAAAATTTTAAATTATTTTTTTGGAATCTATCTACTATATTAATTACAAGTTAGTAACCACCCCACCCCCTTCAAATCTTCCCATTCTCTCATTACGATACAATACAAAATATAAATCAACTGGAATCACAAGCTAATAGTATCATATTAATAATTTACCTCTAATAATGAAGGATTTTACATAAGAAAGAGGGAGAAACTACAGAAACATTGAGGGAGAGAGAATAGAGCATTACACTCTTAATACATCATTTGGCATGCTTAAACCTAATGCCCTCTCTACCTATATATACAAGTATGGGGAGGGGTGAGGTGGCACGTATGGAACATTCTAAAAGGGGGGAAGGATCTAGAATGTGGACAGGTGGCATGTCCGGTTGGAGTGTGAAGGCGAGCCGCTGCTGGGCGAGGGTAAGGATGGCAAAGTGGACCTTGGCGGTTATAGATGAGATGGGCTTGGCGGTAGGGGTGGCGCCAGGTTTATATCAATACTGCCCTCTTGAAAAGATCCTCGTCCTCGAGGATTAGCAGTAAGGGAGCCGCCTGGACAATGGGGGGACTTAGTGGGATGGTGCCGTTCTGCAAGCCAAATCCCACTTTGGCTCGTATCATTGCTTTCCCCTCCAAAGACACTTGTCCCCTAGGGTCATGGACACTGAGTCAACTACGAGGTGTAGATGACCCTCCCAAATCAAACACTATCCTTTGGAACTTCCACCAAGCATGAGCCGCAAGGTTATCCAGGCTGTTGTCTCCTGTGAAGTGATCTCGGCAGTCAAAGAGCAGTCGAGAGAGTGAGAGTTTGGCGGGTATGGTGATAGCGTCCTCAAATTCGGTTAGCTGATGAAGAGGCTCAAGAAGATCTATCTTGACTAGTGGATCTGTATAGGCTGAAAGCACGAAAGACGGAACCGAGACTGAAGCTGTAGAGGTGGTGAAGTGCGGAGCTACTGTGGAGATGGCCTACATCCCATTCGCCACTGTCACGGAAGGGTGGCTGACGGCATCCACTAAGATGCTGAGAAGTGGAACAATGGTGCTATCTGGGATGGGGTTCAGGGCCCTGATCTGAGGCCGCTTGTGGGTGAGAGGCGTTATCTTCAACAACTGGGGCAGGCGTTGCACTCAGCTGGCTCTTGGTTGTGTCAGGTGTTGGCGAAAGTTGTTGAGGTAGAGGGTTGGCGGAAGGGGCTCTGATAGGACTTGGCGTGATCATGTAGGGTGCCATACTCAAAGTTCAACTTGCAGCTAGCTTCTCAAGGTAGGCGAGGTACGTTCCCGCTGCTTGGCATCACACACTGTCTGCGGCATGAATAGGGTGATGCCTTCAGCTATATCTTCCCTCAGACCGCTTATGAACACTTCCATCCTTTGTCTTTCTATCAACCCACACGTGTCCACTAGGGACTCAAATCGACTCAAGTACTCACCAACACTGTCCGTTTGGCGAAGCTTCATAAGCTCCGTGCCCGAGTTATTAGTGGCGATCAGCTGAGCAATTTTGGTGTTTCAAAACGACAAGACATCCCTCACTTCAGTTAACCTTTGTATATTGCCCTCGATTGACACGAGGTGACGCTTGTTAGCTTCCTCTATCTCTCTTGGCGAAATCTGGGACAGAGTTCCTTCAGCCAAGGCTATGATTGGCGGTAAGAAATGGGGAAATAGTTAAGGCATTTTATCAAATACCTTGTGTGCGATGAGCTGAAAGACTAGTAAAGGCATTTCATCGAACACCTTGTGTGTAGGTTGAGTTTAAGTGAGTTGAAGATTAGCTAGTGGTGAATGGAGGTGAGGTTGATGACCAGAGTCGTTTGTGGAGGTGTTGTCCTGGTCCTCCAACTGAGGGTGGTGATAGAAGATTAGGTGGAGGTGACGTTCGGCTCCCGCTGTTGATAAGGCTCAAAAAACAGTGATGGAGTGTAGTTGCTGAGGTTGAACCAAGTGAGGTTAGGGCGATGACGATGGTGAGGTTGATGATCAGTGATGATGATGATGTGATTCCAGCAGTGGTAACGATGTGGAGGATAAACTGTTCTGATACCAATTGATACAATACAAAATGTAAATCAATTGGAATAACAAGCTAATAGTATTATATTGATAGTTTACCTTCAATATTGAAGGAATTTACACAAGAAAGGGGGGAGAAACTAGAGAAACATTTGGCATGCTTAAACCTAATGCCCTCTCTATCAATATATACAAGTATGGGGAGGGGTGAGGTGGTACGTATGGAACATTCTAGAAGGGGGGGAGGATCTAGAATGTGGACAGGTGGCACGTCTGGTTGGCATGTTGAGGCGAGCCGCTGCTGGTAGGGGTGTAAACGAACCAAACGTTCGATGAACTACTCGTGTTCGAAATCGATTAAAACTCATTCATGTTCGTTTTTGAGGCTCGATAAAACTATCGAGCCGAGCTCGAACAGGAGGGTGTTCGGATCGTTAATGTTCACGAACAGCTCGATAAGAGCTCGGTAAAGGTTCGATAATAGCTTGATAAAATGCTTCATAGCAGCTCGATAAAAAGCTCGTTAAATCGCTCGATAAGTGCTTATCAAAAACTCACTAATAATAGCCATAATATATAATGAATACTTTGTACCATATATATATATATATATATGTATCTCCCTCCTAAAGAGGGCCTGGGGGGTGGATGTATGCAGCCTTCTTTCAGGGAGCTACCCCTGAAGAGAGGCAGTTTTATATATATATATATGGCGCAGCTAGAATGAGAATGGAAGTTTCGTAAGAATATGACAAAATTAAATCTACACCGTTAGATCTTAAATTTACCTGTTTAAGTTTTCACCTTTAATAAAAAAATAATCACCAATATTTTTTTTCTCTTTCTTCTCTTTTTTTTTAACCATGCACCAATTTTTTAACCTTTTAAGCTTTTACTAATTTTTTGCTCTCTTTCTCATCCTTTTTTAATATTTTATCAAAATTTTCTCTCTTCTCTCCTCTTTTCTTATTAATTTTTTTTCTCTCATTTTCTTTCTATATTTACAATTTAATTTTCTCTCTTTTCTCACATTTTTAACCTTTCTCTAGTTTTTTTTGGCTATTTTTTTTTAACTTTTTACTAATTTTTTTCTCTCTCATTTTCTATATTTCACACAACACCCCAATTTTTTTGTGGAAATCGTACCAAATAAACCCCCTAGCCCCAACTTATGCTTTTTTAGACCTCATTAACCTTAAATAACCCTTGTTTGACCAAAATGCCCCTCCCTCTTCAAAATCTCACATGTGCACTCTTTCCCTCCCCTTCTCTCTCCTCGTTTAATGCAAGGCAGGCAAAATGAAATTTTTTTGACTTTTTTGACTCTTTCTTTTCATTTTTTTTCCGCCCATTTGTTTTCCTCCTCTCATATCTCATTCTCTCTCTTTTTTTTTGAACAAAGATATCTCATTCTCTCTTCTTTCTTCTTCTTCTTCTATTATTTTCGAATTTTTTTGTCAAAAAAAATATTATTTTTGAATTTTCGAGCTCCATTCTCAATGTCTTACATGTTTCCTCGTCCTACTTGGGCCCTTGGGTAGTTGTTTGTGGTGGCTTTGGAAGAAGAAGAAGGCCTTGTACGATCGGACTTGAAGCATTGTGGCATTGCGGTAGGTTCAAGGTTGAGTTATTACACATTTCACGGTTTGTAAAATGATCATTTCATGCATTTGTTGTTAATGGGTCTCTATCATATGAGATTGGTGTGTTACAAGTCATTTATGGTGCATGATTGGTGTAAATCGTGTATTTTAATTTTCTTTTGGTGTGTTTCAACTCATTAATGGTGCATGATTGGTCTTAATGGTGCGAAATCAACTTGTTTAGATGTGTTTCAAGTAATTAGTGGTGTATGATTAATCATACACTGTGTATGATGCTTTATAACGGTGTAAAATGAATTTATTTAGGTATGTTTCAAATAATTAGTGGTAAATGACTTATCATACACAATGTATGATAGGTTTTAATGGTATAAAATCAACTTTTGCAAGGCTTTTTCAAGTAATTAGTGGTATAATAGTGTGAAATCAACTTATATAATTATATTTCAAGTAATTATTGGTGTATGATAAATCATACACTGTGTATGATGGGTTATAATGGTGTAAAATGAGCTTACATAGGTATGTTTCAAATAATTAGTGGTAAATGACTTATTATACACAATGTATGATAGGTTTTAATGGTATAAAATTAACTTTTGCACGTTTTTTTTCAAGTAATTAGTAGTATAATGGTGTGAAATCAACTTATATAGTTATGTTTCAAGTAATTATTGGTGTATGATGAATCATACACTGTGTATTATGGGTTATAATGGTATAAAATGAGCTTATATAGGGATGATTCAAGTAATTAGTGGTAAATGACTTATCATACACGATGTATGATAGGTTTTAATGGTATAAAATTAACTTTTGCAAGTTTTTTTTCAAGTAATTAGTGGTATAATGGTGTGAAATCAACTTATATAGTTATGTTTTGAGTAATTATTGGTGTATGATAAATCATACACTATATATGATGGGTTATAATGGTGTAAAATGAGCTTATATTGGTGTGTTTCAAGTAATTAGTGGTAAATAACTTATCATACACAATGTATGATAGGTTTTAATGGTATACAATCAACTTTTGTAGGTTTTTTTTCAAGTAATTAGTGGTATAATGGTACGAAATCAACTTATATAGTTATGTTTCAAGTAATTATTGGTGTATGACATATCATACACTGCGTATGATAAGTTTTAATTGTATAAAATCAACTTATACAAGTGTGTTTCAAATAATTAGTGGTGTATGACTTATCATACATAGTGTATGATGAGTTTTAATGTGTAAAATCAATATTTACATTTTTTTTTCAAGTTTTGCTGGTATAATAGTGTAAAATAAACTTTTATACGTGTGTTTCAAGTAATTATTGGTGTATAATGAATTATACATGGTGTATGATTGGTTATATTAGTGTAAAATTAACTTATATTGGTGTATTTGAAGTAAATAGGAGTGTATAATCAATCATACATGGTGTATGATTGGTTATATTGGTGTAAAATCAACTTATATTGGTGTATTTGAAGTAAATAGGAGTGTATAATCAATCATACATGGTGTATGATGAGTTTTAATGGTATAAAATCAACATTTGCATATTTTTTTCAAGTTTTACTGGTATAATGCTGTAAAATCAACCTTTATATGTGTGTTTCGAGTAATTATTGGTATATGATGGGTTATATTGGTGTAAAATTAACTTATATTGGTGTATTTGAAGTAAATAGTGGTGTATGATTAATCATACACAGTGTATGATGAGTTTTAATGGTGTAAAATCGATATTTGCATTTTTTTCAAGTTTTGCTGGTATAATAGTGTAAAATCAACTTTTATATGTGTATTTCAAATAATTATTGGTGTATGATGGTTTATATTGGTGTAAAATCAACTTATATTGGTGTATTTGTAGTAAATAGTGGTGTATGATCAACCATACAAGGTGTATGATGAGTTTTAATGGTGTAAAATCAACTTATATAGGTATGTTTCAGGTAAATAGTGGTGCATTATTAATCATATATGATGTATGATGAGTTTTAATAGTGTGAAATCAACATTTACATATTTTTTTCAAGTTTTGCTGGTATAATGGTGTAAAATCAACCTTCATAAGTGTGTTTTAAGTAATTATTGGTGTACGATGAGTTATACACGGTGTATGATGCGTTATATTGGTATAAAATCAACTTATATTGGTATATTTGAGGTAAATAGTGGTGTATGATCAATCATACACGGTGTATGATGATTTTTAATGGCATAAAATCAACATTTGCATTTTTTTTTTCAAGTTTTGCTTGTATAATGCTGTAAAATCAACCTTTATAAGTGTGTTTCGAGTAATTATTGGTGTATGATGAGTCATACACGGTGTATGATGGGGTATATTAGTGTAAAATCAACTTATATTGGTGTATTTGAAGTAAATAGTAGTGTATGATCAATCATACACGGTGTATGATGAGTTTTAATGGTGTAAAATCAATATTTGCATTTTTTTTTCAAGTTTTGCTGGTATAATAGTATAAAATAAACTTTTATACGTGTATTTCAAGTAATTATTGGTATATGATGAATCATACACGGTGTATGATGGGTTAGATTGGTGTAAAATTAACTTATATTGGTGTCACTACAAGAAAAAAGACCTTTAGTATTGAAAAATTTAGTATCGGATATGTGAACCGATACAAAAAGTCATTAATTGTATCGAATACGTGCTACCGATACTAAGGTTATGGACACTTAAAGCAACATGGTTGCGCATTGTAGCGGGAAAATTGTTATTGCATCGGAAAATTTTGTAACCGATACTAAAAATTCTATAGTATCTAAGATTTTTCGATACAATTGAGTTGTTATCCTATTGTATCGAATATTTTATGATACTAGACTATAAAATATATATTAGAGCCGGTTCTCAAAATAATGCTTAAAAATTAAAAAAAAATCAACGAAATAATGCTGAAAATAAAATATTTACTTAACAAAAACCACATTTAAAAAATACGATTATATTTAAATAAAACCGCATTAAAAAAAGGCATTTATTTTCAGATAAACCCGCGTTTACTTAATGCGGCTTATAACCAGTACGCAACAACGTTTAAATAAAATTACATAAATAAAACCGCGTCTGACGGACGCGTTTTAGTCAATACTAAACCGAGTCTTGTAGACGCGGTTCAGCATAAAACCGCGCCTTGAAGACGCGGTTTATTATGCAATTTGGAAGCTCACACACGCAAAGCAAAGTCATTCCTCCATTTTCACTGTCAGCTTTGGTCTTCTTCTTTCCCACTCAAATACTACTCAAGTTTTATTTATAATATTCAAAATTTTTCTCTTAAAATTTAACTTTAACTCTTCTGCAACTCTTCTTCAACAACGAATTTAACACTTGAATATTATAAATTTTTGCGTCCTCGTCAATCTAAGAGGAAAAAACAAAGATTGGAGTTCTACAGTGTTCAGGTAAGTCTTATTATTATAATTTTTATCTACTATTTTTATTAGTGAAGCAAAATATTACGTAAAGAAAAGAAAACATATAGTTGCTGCTATGCTATTGAGTATGATGAATAGATATAGATGTTTTTAAAAAAGAGATGAAACTGTAGATCAGGGTGGGGTTGAGACTTTGTGTAATATTTTTGGTAGTTTTGGAGTATGTTTTTGTGTGGATTGTATGTATCTGTGCTAGGGCAAATGGATTTCTACTTTTTCTTGATATGTCTTACGTCTGTTTTTTACTCTCGGGTCCCCGATTGTTGGGGCGTTGCTTTTTTATTGAGCTTTTGCTCTTTCTTTATCGAAAAAAAATATAGTTTATTTTCTTTTTTATGGTTTTATTATTTTTTATTGTAATATGTAGTTTTAAAATGAAAATCTGTTCATGAATACATACTAATATTATACCTTTATAGAGTTCATATGTAAATTCTAATATCTACTTTTTCAAATGAAATGTAATATATAGTGATTTTTGAAAAAATGTTATTGGTGTTCATTTAATATATACTTATATTTAATAATATGTATGCATAATATGTAAAATATATAATATGTGGTATTTCTTATATTTTTATAATTTAAAATTTTTTAATTTTATATGGTATTTCTGAGATAAAAATTTGTTAACTTGTATATTTAATATTATTTTTGAGGCACTGGGATTATTTTTGTTGTATTTGGAATATTATAGTACTATATTGTTTATATGATTAGTTGCACCATTTGTGTTTATACTGGTTTTTTCTTTTGTTTAGAATAATGGGTTTATTTTGGCATGAAAGCCTTGAATTTGGTGGAAGTAATTATTGAAAAAAGAACTTGGTGGATGTCACAATAATTCTAAGGATTTAATTTGGCTAATTTGTTGATGTGGTCATTTGAATTTTGTTTTTTGGATGATATTGTATGTAATATGTCAATATTTTTATTTTATACTATATAACTTCTAGACTATTTTCAATAAATTAAATGACTTCGAAAGGGCTTTAGTATTGTATTGGAATTTTTTTTTGGCTCTTTGAATTATATTTTATATCATAGGTTGACCATGTTGTATTAAAATCTAATCAAGCTCGTTAATGAGCTCGGCTCGATAATGCAAATGAGCTTGATTAGGCTTCACATAAATAAGGAGCTCGATTGGGTTCGATTACAAAAAAATAGCTCGATTAGCTCGGCTCGTTAAAAAGCTCGACTGGGCTCGTTATAGTTAACGAGCCGAGTATCGAACATAATAGTTCCTTATTGAACCGAGTTCGAACATAGATTTAAAAGCTCGTTTAAAGCTCGGCTCGAACTCGAACTCGTTAAGGCATATCGAACTCGAGTTCGAACAAGATGGTACTCGGCTCGACTCGGCTCGTTTACACCCCTACTGCTGGACGAGGGTAAGGATGGCGAAGTGGACCTCAGCGGCTACGGACGAGACGGGCTTGGAGGCAGGGGTGACACCAGGTTCGTATCACATTCTAGCCCTCTTGATAGTCGTAGTACTTAAACTCAGTTATTAAGGTAATTATTTCACCAAAAACAGTTTCTATTTTATCTAAAAAAGTAAAAATACAAAATTTCAGAATAGTAAGAAAAAAAGATAAAGAAAAGTTGAATTCATGACTACTACAACCAAAAAATATTATAAGAAAAACTTTATATAAGATAGAAGTTAACAATGCAATTTGGGGGGGTAGTTAAATAATGCAAGAAGATAGTGTTATTAATTATACTGAAAATATTGTGGACGAAGTTTTGCTTCCCAAAAAGGTGAATTCTGTAAATATATGACAGATTGTTTATACTTTTTTTTTTTTTTTTTTGGTTTTTGATTTCTTTCGATGTTTGATCTTTTCTGATTTTGATTTTGAATTATGAATCATACAAATACATTGTTTGCTAAATTAAAAGATAAGTGATCATATTTATTTATTGCTATCTATTATTTACAAGTTAGTGACCACCCTTCGGGCCTCAAAAATGTTCATTACCATCCTACAATTTCTATACCTTTTTAAAAAAAAAAAAACCAAAGAAAAGAAAAACAAGTACACACACAATTCCCATATTTTCATGGCACATTCCCAATACCTAGGGGTGCACACGGTCCGGTTTGGCAGTTTATGCTTACCAAACAGGACCAAACCGTAAAAATATGGTTTGATTTTTTTTCCGATAATTAGCGACAAAGTCGCGGAAACAAGCAGGCCACTCGACAAAGCGAGACCTGAGACCACTCGTACAAGAGCAGGGAAACAAGAGAAACCAAAAAAAAAAAAAAAACAGGAAGAATACGACCTACAAACACGAAAACACAAGGCAAACGAAAGCAACAAAACCAACCAAATGGCAGGAACAAGGAGCAAACGACAATATGGTTTGATAATTTTACAAACCAAAACCAAACCGTTTTGTTTTACAAACCAAACCGGACCAAACCATAATTATGGTTTGGTCCGGTCCGGTTTATGGTTTTAACCATTATAATAGAAAATTTGTTTTTAACACTAATATAAACATAATTTGATCAATTTTAAAATCATCATTAACTACAAAAGCATCTAAAAATACGAAAACTTTACTTCTTTTCCCAATTCATAGTATAAAACATATTTATATTCTATACTACATAAACAAAAACTACGAATAATACATAAAATTGTTTGTTAAATTTAATAGTAACATTTTTTAGACAAATTCAGCAGTAACATTGAGTTTGTTAAAATTTTTGTTAAATTGTTAATGAAATATTTAGTGATTTAGTTACAGATTAGGTTAAATTGAATCAACGAGTGGATTTTACTTGCATCTAATATAATTTTATCGTTAAAAATTACATCATTACCTTAAATTAAGTATGACCAAATGACTAAATTGACATAATATAAATTCTCAAGAGACTAAATTAACATAATTAAAACTATAAAGCTTAATTTGACACGATCAAAAAAGTACAAAAAGATTTAGTATAAATAACCGTAATTATTTTTATCGGGTTATCAAGTAAATTTTTGCCACTAGTATAACTTGTTATGATTTGGGTGATATAAATAATCATTAGATTCTTTAGTTTATGGTTTAGGGTTTAAGTTTGGTTTTAAACCAAATCTAAACCGTAAATTCTAATAACCAAAGTTTTCCAAACCAAACCATAATTTTTCAAACTATAAACCAAATTAACCAAACCAAACCGTAATTTACGGTTTGGCCCTGTTCGGATTACGGTTTAAACCATTTTTTGCACACCCCTGCCAATACCCATTTCCCAAGGAAAAAGAAAACTACACTTTTCCCGTATTTGTTAACTACACATAACATAACCAATTGTACTTTTTTTCTCTTAAGCTCTATTATTAGAAATTATTATCACCATTTATGTATAGACTATACTATACATTCAAGGATTGTAAATCTCATGTTTTAATTTCCATCCTAATTATAACAATGCAACGAATGAAGACATACTACCGATTCAATTGATAAATCGAGAGTCAATCCAGCATTATATCTTCAACAAAGTCTATATATGGAGATGGATCTCAAATTTGGAGAGATCCTTACTATTAAACATGTCAATTTATATATCTATTATTTTGCTTTTTTTGTGATTTAAATGGTTGTTAAGAATTGGCATTTAAGCAAGAATTGACGTCTACTTGGAATATTCTTACCTTTAATGTACCATAAGATTTATACTGTGAATTATTTTTCGCATATTGTTAAACTGGATCATCTCTCTATGCATAATATATATCGTGTCTTGAATACCAATTCCTATAATAAAAGAATATTACAAAGAAAAAACAATCAAAACAACGCATATCCTATGATAAAAAGTATACTCAATCTGCTTATTTTAAGAGTACAAATAAATTTAACAAAAAGATAAATTTTTTATGAAGTTGATAAAGATAGATTGAAAATGATAAGTGTAAAAAAAAATCAAAAATAAAAAAAATAAAAATTTTGCTCATAAAGGAATTGAAAAATATCTTAATGTGAAAATAAGTAAATCACTGTTTTATGGAAATTGTATATACTCTATCTACTTTATAAATTAAAAAACTTTAAAGAAAGCATATCATTCATAAGATAGAAAAGTAGCTTTTTTTAAAAAATAGTTACTTTCACAAAAACGTAGTTTATTACAATAAATGGGACCTTAGTTCTAATTTCAGAGTAAAAAAAAGAAAAAAATACAATTAAAATATCTACCTACTTTAAAGGGGTAACATCAAATCAAAAAGAGATTGGAATAAAGGAAAAAAAATAAAAACATTTAAGAACATATTGTTAAAAGCAAATGTTTATGAAATTAATAAAAGTAGATAGAAGATTGGAAGGGAAATATAAAAAACTAAACAAAATAATAAAAAACTTGCTTAAAAAAAAAAAAGAATTTTAAAAATCTGAAAAAAATAAGCAAATAATCTTTTTAAGAGAAATTGTATATACTATGTCTACTTTATATTTTTAAATTAAGAGATTTTAATGAACACATATAATTCATAACATAAAAAAAGTCATTTTTGAAAAAATAATTATACTGAACAATAGTTTTTCCACAATTCAAATAAGAACATAGTTCTAATTTAAAGGTAAAAAAAAAATAGCAATTAAAATAAATTTCTTTTATTATCTTTTGTCGAATATCAAAGAATTTTTCAGGTGAGACACTTCGCTTTATTTGAGTAATTAAAATCCAAAAGGTTGACAAATTTGCATTTTTTCTAATAATATTTAACGAATCAATTGATCAAATATATTAATTGAAATAGTTATATTTTATAACCAATTAAATCATACAAAATATAAGAGCTGACCATGCATCGCACTAGAAACGTCTAGTATATATTATTCTAGTCATGTGCCACTTCAACATTTCACAGTGATAATTAATCAGATTTTGACCAAAAAAAATTACAAAGTTTTGACATATATAAGGTATCTAAGTGACAAAATTTTGAATACTCAAGGTAATTTTTTGTGTATATATTAAAATATATAAATAATAAATATTCAAACTTTAGGGTACCTAAGTGATAATTTTCTTTATTATTATGGATAATTTTATAAACCAAATTTCCCAAAATAAGCCGGTGAAGAGAGGTGGCAGCCATGACCTTGACTATGAAAATTCTATTCTGAGGACCAGAGCAACAACCCATTACTTCTCATATTTTTGTAACTGTCTGCTTTCTTGAATTTTTCTTTTTCTTTTTTATTAATCTAACAAAAAAAAAAAAAAAACGCAAATAATCAATTAAATATTTTTACAAAAAAAAAAAAAAATTTCGAAAGAAAGTAGATAATAGGAAAATTTTATATAATTTTTCATGTTATTTAATAACCATAATTTAGTAATTATTTTTTAAATAAATAACAAAATAAAACCTCAGACCATTTATACTTATTATTTACATCATATTATAAGTACATCACAAGGGACATGTAATATATTCAAAAAACAAAAAAAAAAAAAAAAAAAATCTTGTTATTACAAATTTGGTTCCAAGTCAGAAACTATAACTTAGAGTTTTGTAGATTACAAACATCTTCTATGTATTGCACAAAAAAAAGTTATTTTTTTTGATAAGTAACAAGCACAAAGCTCAGAGTATAGAGCAGGGAGCACACCTATAAAAAGCAGGACCCCGAAAGACAAAGAGAAACAAAAAAGGGAGCAATAAACGAGAGAAAAGCACAGACCAATCAAAATAAGCTCTCACACCCAAGAGCAACAGCAACTGAAATCATGCATCTCAATGGTAATGCAATACCAGGGCCATGAAAATGTCACGAATTAGGTAGGTCAGCTAGCAAGGCAGAGATTTTTCCTAAATGCGCAGCCTACCTCCCTGCCCTTCCTGCTGACCTGCCCAATTCGTGGCATTTTCATGGCCCTCTTATCATGTCATATAGAATTTTTGTTGGCATACAACAAATCTAGTCCAAGATGCCATCAGCACAAGTACCACGACCCCATAATACAAATCCTTCCCTATTATCAAAAGCACCATTGCACATCACTAATAAACTAAGGCCTCAAACCGAACACTGCATAGACGATGAAGTGAAAACTTGTTAAATACCAATCGGGCATTTCCAAGATTTGATACAGTCCACATTCCTAGCTATTTCTTCCAGTGAGTACAAAAAATCCTTGCACCAACTATTTTATACATTGATCACATATTTAGAGCACATAATAACTATAAAAAAATCGTACATCACATAGGGATTCGCTAATTTTACTTATCCTTAGCTTTACCTTACACATCTTTTGAGTTAGGGACAATGAAGTCTCTAAGCAAATGTCCCCACTTTGTTAAGCCTTCCGTATAAAAGCTACTAGTTTATTATTAATTTGATTCGACCGGATACCACTATGTATATCAAAGGATGCACATATTATCTAATATCACGATATAAAGTGATTTATACAAGATGCGCTTATATTAGCTTGAATATTTTAGTTCCCCAAAAAAGGATTCAACGATCAACCTTACTGTGAGCTTCTAAAATATCGGGACCCGCTTTTCGAGTTTGTATTTAAATTAAAAGATCCTAAAACGTTCGGTGAACCAAATACTTAGTATATTTTACAACATGGGCAATACTCGTATAAAAGAATATTCTGTCAGCAAGGGTGGCATGTGAAGCCACATGCCCCTATAAATGATTTTAAATATATTTTCTTTTATTTTTCGAAACTATAACTTAAATAACTTAAATTTTGAGTATCTATTACTTAAGTACTTTGATATTTTAATATATATAATAAAATACCCTGAGTTTTAAAAATTTTATCGCTTAGATACCTTATGTCGGAACTTAGTAAATTTTTGTTAAAATTTGATCAATTTCATCATAAAATGTTGATGTAGTACATGATTAGGAATATATATATGAATTATATTAATATTTTCAAAGAAAATCATGTGGATTACGGAAAAAAATTTACATACGTCATGTTAGCATTGTACAATAAAAGCCATAACATTATGATAGAATAAGCCTATATATTGCTATATTTATGCTTCATATTAGTAATTTATAATAAAAAATCTATCAATTTTTTGTAAAATGTATTTAATTGATAAAATTTTTAAACTTCATGCTACCTAAGTGATACAAATTTTAAATCTCATGATACCTTATTATATATATTGAAATGTTAGAGTACTTAGATAATAAATCCTCAAATCTCAAGATCCAAATAATTTCCCTTTATTTTTGAACCGAAGTTTTAATGATTATTGATTAGAATAATTAAATTCTTTTCATCTTTTAATTAATTAATCGGATTCAGACAGATTAGCAAACCTTACGGGTTATGCCTACCTCGGATTGGGGTTGAAAGTCTTAGCTGTCCTGGCGCACCAAATTTATTTAAAAATTACTAATGTGTTTACTGGTTGTCAGAAAGTAAATGCGCAAAGTACAAATTTATGGGAAGTGGCTATTTAGTTTTTTATTTGGTTGTTGAAAATTAGGCGGAATACAAAAAGTAAAAATTACTTAATAATTTTTAATTCTTTCAAAACACGAGAAGTAACTTACCTAGTCCTTTCTATATAAGTTCTAATTCTTTTATTTTTAATTGGCCTCCCAGGGAAAGTATATTTCCCATCCTAGAAACTAAACACTATATACTTATATCCTAGATAGTTGATATAAGAATTAAATTCTTAAAAAATACAATTTTTTATAGGAATTTAATTCAGTTGATAAATCAAATGGAGCTTAAATGTATTTTATTTAGATATTTACTTTGTGTACTAATATCGGGTAATGTTATTGTGAGGCCAAAGTTGTTATCTAAAGAACAAAATTTTTGTTTTCTAGATAATTTTGTAACTCAAAAGATTATTCTGATAATAATAATTTTCACGATGTTAATAACAACTCCCTAATTATGCCACACTAAATTATAAATAAAAAAATTAATATTTTTAATAAAGCAATTATTCTTTTACCATTACATTGTCTAAAAAATTGAATATACTATTTAAATAACTATAAGATTGCTCATTAATTTTTTAGTTATGAAATTAAAAAAAATAAAAAAGTGTGATTAGTGATGATTAGGTAGGGTTTTTCTTTAATTTTAAAAAACAAAAAAATAATGGCACAGCACAAAACAGCTGAGCTAAACTCCAATAATTGTGGGAAAACTGCTGATTTTAAGGTCTTACTTTACCCTTTTAAATAAAGCAATACCAAACTAGTATATCGTTAATTTTTAAATAATTATATTTATATGTTATAGAGTTTGTCTATATCATTCAGGTCTCAATTGTACGAGGAGCATATCTTATATTACGACTTTGTTGCTAAATATCGAATCAAAAATTGGCATAAATGGGGAAGTGGAGGTTTAAGAGAGAAGAGGTTAAAAGATAACCTAGAAATTCAAAGATGGGGAGGTGAAAGCTTTTGAGAGACGGAACTTCTAATTAATATATAGTATAAGTAGAAAAATATTGATTTTTTGGACAGGTGTCCAAAGAGCACTTGATAAGACAGTGTAAATCTATATTAATTATTTTTTTTAATAGATTGATCCATTATTGCAGTGTGTTGTGTCTTATAATTACTGTGATTCATTTTTACATATATTTTATAAAAGTATAATAATAACAATTATTATCATCGCAGGAAATAGATAAATACGTGTATTTATTATGTCTTATATTAAGTACACCTTGAAAACTTGTTAGAAAAACCATATAAATATAAATACAAGATTTTTTTGGTAAATTGGGTGCATGGGTTGTGGGTCATATCAATTAGTTCTCGAGTTTTCCACGCTGTTCAGTCAAAAGTTTTCTTAGCTATAATAGGATAGTTGAGTTATATACGCATCTATTAATTGCATCCAATTGTAGGACTCGAATTCTAGGTCTAATTTTATTAGATATCAAATCCGATTGTGTAATTATTTGATATGACTTATAGAAGAACCTGTAACTTACATACAATTCAAGTATTAAGCATGTGTAAGTAAAATGTTATGAAAAATCTGAAAATAATTATTTATATTTTCTTTATATATTCTAATAATTTATGTTGCATAATTAAATATCCAATTTATATTCTTGAACTATATGTATGTGTATAATATTTTAATTTGTTTATGATTCGTAACTAACATTGAAAATTGTTCCAAGAAAAAAAATAATAATAATAACTAACCTTGAAAAGTGGATCAACTAAAACCCAACTCCATCAAGGACTTTAAATGTATTAATGCCTTGTTTGGTATGCAAGAAATTGATGCAGGAAGTAAAAAATTTATGGGAAGTATTTTGACCTTATTTGATTAGCATAAAGTAGACACAATGCGGGAAGTAATTTATAATTCCTTTAAAATGCGGGAAGTAACTTACCTAGTCTTCCTAGGTAAGTTCTAATTTATTTGGGTTTTTTTTTTTTTGACCGAATTATTTACTTTTAACTAGTCTTTTAAAGAAAGTTCTATTTCCTATCATGACAACCAAATATGTTTTATCTACTCATTAAAAAGTTGACATAGGAATTAAATTCTCAGGAAATATAACTTCTCACAGGAATTCAATTCATGTAGTAACCAAATGAGACCCAAATCCACATATAAATTTATCACTCTACATGTAGCTGGAGTTTGATCTTTACTTACTTAAATTCATGTCCTTCTAATACATATAATAAGATATATTAACGTTAAAAAATTATAGGATTATCTATCTTCAATTTAAATCTCGTGAATTTCGTTGGAAAGTGCTAATGCAAAGCATGTTTTCAAGTGTCAGTATTTGCTTAGCTAGGACTTGATCTTAACATATATACTACTTATATAACTTTTACATATGAACTGTACTGTAGCAAATCTGATATTCAGATTGTCTATTCTATAATTCTATTCAATATTATGATATATAATTATCCATTCAAAATTTTGCAGACAAAATGTTCTAGAAATAACTTATATGTTATGTAATACATGTAGTATATCCCACTTCCGCGACACTGCAACTGCAACAATATTAAATAAAGCAACCATAATCAAATCATATATGACTATTCATTCAAAGTTGAACTGTACATTTCTCATATACTTACAAATAGTTGAGTACAACTGATCATATAAAGTATTCCATTACTTTTGTGATCCATTTATCGATTAACCAGTGTAGTACTCAACATGTTCGAACTAAATAACCGATTACTAAGAGTGATTAACTTATCTCTTACGAAATAGATATAGTTAACGTCTTTAATATTTTGGTTTTAGTTCGATGTAATGAATAAAAAAAGTTACCTACTTGTGGCATCTATATCTTTTAACTCTTAGAAAAAAAAATTTGGATTATTTGCACCAAAAGACCATGTATTTTGTTCATTGTGTCAATTTAGCCCCTATACTTTTAATTTTGTTAATTTAGTCCCTTTGCTATTTAAATTGTGTCAATTAGTCCAATTATCAAATTCAAGTTAAGTTGATGAAGCAATTTTTAATGTTATAATCATGTTAGATACAAGTAATCCACTACAAGTTCACCTATTAACCCAACCCATAGCCACATTATTAAAGATTTCATCAACAACTTAACATAAATTTTACTCCGGGGGCCAAATTGACATAATCTAAACAGTAGAGGGACTAAATTGACACAATTAAAAGTACAAGGACTAAATTGAAACAAAAAACAAAGCACGGGGACTTTTGGTGCAAATAACCCAAAAATATTCTAGTAGTAATAAAAAAAAATTGCCAATGATATAATACCACACTTTTGTTTTTGGAATATTTTGAACATTAATTTTTTTTTTTTTAAAATGGTAAGATCATTGCATTGGGAAAGGGGAAAGGGAAGGGGTGCGCAAAAACGGATCAAATTGTAATCCAAACTAGATCAAACAGTAAATTACGATTTGGTTTGGTTGATGTGAAGAGACATAAATGATTCAATTTGAATGATGAAAGAAGTACAACCATAAGCTCTACTCATAGATCTCCGAGGATCAAGTAATATGGGAAAATACAATAGGAGAATATTGACTTTCCTAAGAGTAGTGATACAACCAATATTCTAAAGTATCCTAGATATTCATGCAATATCATAGACTCTCCTTCAATAGGCCCCCTCAATTTGAACGGGGAGCATGCAAGTGAAGATTGCCTTTGTGAAAGTGCAAAAGATCAAGAGCAAGACCTTTTGCAAATATATTAGAATTTGCTTGGTAGTGGGAGTGTAACGAACTTGAAGATCGCCTTTGAGGACTTTTTCTCGAACATAGTGAAAGTCAACATCAACATGCTTAGTACGCCATTTGATATGGGGTTGACTGTAATTTAGGAGGCCAAGAAATTGTCACAGTAGATAATGATGGGTCCAAAGTGATGAAGGCCAAGATTGCGCATGATGTAGCGGATCCAATCACTTTCTGCAGTAGCTTGGGCAATAGCATGATATTCGGACTCGGTGGAAGATTTGGAAACCGTTGCTTGTTTCTTAGCACGCCATGAAATGAGATTGGGTCCTAGAAACAGAGCATATCCTATGGTGAAGCGTCGGGTATCAGGATAACTGCCCTAGTCAGCATCAGCATAGACCACCACTGAGGTACAGGAGCCTGGAAGGATAGACAATCCATGGTCAGGAGTGCTTTTGAGGTATCATAGGATCCACTTCACAACCTAGCAATGACTAGACTGGGGGCATGCATAAACTGACAGACAAGATTAACAGCATAGCATATGTCGGTTCAAGTCATGGTGAGATATTGAAGAGTCCTAGCAACGCTTCGGTATTGAACGGGATCTGAGAGAAGTTTTCCATCCTATATGGAGAGGTGAGTGCGTGCGGGTAAGGGGGTTTTGGTGGGTTTAGCATCTTGCATGTTGTGTTTAGGAGGTGATTGAGAGTGTATTTGTGTTGTGATAGAAAAAGTCCATGTTTTATTCGGTTTACTTCAATACCAAGAAAGTAGTGTAAGGGTCCTACGTCCTTCATGGCAAAAGGAGCGGAGAGTTTATGAATTAAGGTGTCAAGGGAGTGGGGATTTGAGCTAGTGAGAATCATATCATCAACATAGAGAAGTAGACAAATAATGTTAGCCCTATTACGAAATAAGAATATAGAGGGATCTGCCCGACAAGATGTAAACCCAAGACTATAAAAAAATTATGAAAATGTTGGAGCCAAGCTCTTGGAGCCTGCTTTAGGCCATATAAAGTTTTTCGTAATTGACAAACATGATTTGGAAATTTCTGGTGTATGAAACCCTTAGGTTGTCACATATACACCTATTTCTTAAGATGACCGTGTAGGAAAGCATTTTAACATCAAGTTGTCAGATTGGCTAAACATTGGTTATAGCAAGTGAAAGTATAAATCGGATTGTAGAGGGTTTGACTACAGGGCTAAAGGTTTCCTTAAAGTCAATCCCTTCACATTAGTGGAACCCTTGAGGCACAAGGCGAGCCTTGAAGCGGTTAATAGAACCATCCGCTTTATATTTTACTTTGTATTTTCAAGTGCTTCCTACAAGGTTCATTGATGGATCATGGGGAACAGTTCCCAAGTGTTATTTTGGAGAAGAGCGTTAAATTCATCTGCCATGGCTTCTTGCCACTTAGGATTCTTTATTGCCTAAGAGTAGCATGTTGGTTCCAGAATTATAGTTATTGATGACAACGAAAGAGGATACTTAGTTTTTTGAATTCCACTTTTAAGTCGTGTTTGCATGTGATGAGTGTTATGGGCAGGACATAGGGGATCCAAAGTTAGAATGCCGGGTCTAGTGGTTAGGGTTTCTGCTACTGACCCTACTTCGGTTGTGGGCGCAGCCACAGAAGGTGGTGCAGGAGGTACAGTGGCCCATCATCAATACTGGAGAAGTGGCTTAGTGAGCCTAGTGGGTCTTGGGCCAATGTCAGGAGTCAGGGTCACGGGTTTAGCATATCTAGGTTTGGGTGGGGGTTCAGCAGATCCGGGTTCAGGTGTGAGTGTGGGTCGAATTGTGGGTGTGCCAAGGGTTTGGAGGTGGGTGGTGGGCTGCGAAGGTGACCTTGGTGGCAGGGAGCTCCGGTTGGTGGTTGATGTAAAGGAGCCTGGTGGTGAGTGGGAGCCGATAGGAGGAAGGGGGGTTCTAGTGGCATTGGTGGACTCGTCCACCAGTAGCAACACCCGAGGGTGGTACGTGTCAGTGGTGGGGTTAAGGCCGTGAGTTTCCAGAGATGGATGCCGACCCGTGGGGGTGGCGGAGCCACCCAGTCGAGGTGCTGCTGCTGGAGTACGGCATATAGGGAGAGATATGGGGAGATCAACTACAATTATTGTAGACCTGGGAAGGGCAATCATAGTAGGGTTAAGGTTATGATATGGGAAATTAGATTCATCAAATGGGACATGTCTATTAACGTAAACTAGTCCTGTTTTAGGGTCTAAACATCAATAACCTTTATAACGTGCTGCATAACCTAAAAAAATGCATGGTATGGACCGAGAGGGGCACCAGGTGTGAGGTTGGGTTAACAAGCACACCCAAATACATGAAAACTTGAGTAGTCCGGGATGTTTTTGAAGGAGTTTCTCGAAAGGTGATGTGTTTGCTAGAATTGGTGTAGGCACACGCAGTGCACGCCGCATCATCCCAAAAATAGTAAGGTAATTTTGATTGTAAAAGGAGTGTTCGTGCCATTTCTACAATATGCCGATGTTTT
Source organism: Simmondsia chinensis (assembly GCA_018398585.1). Taxonomy (NCBI): domain Eukaryota; kingdom Viridiplantae; phylum Streptophyta; class Magnoliopsida; order Caryophyllales; family Simmondsiaceae; genus Simmondsia; species Simmondsia chinensis. The sequence goes on from JAGTTD010000011.1 coordinate 27,324,438, forward strand.
CATTCTGCCACCCTATTTTGTTGAGGGGTGTTAAGACATGAAATTTGGAAGTGGATGCCATGTTGACAACAGAGTGCATTCATTCATTTTTTTATCGAATTCAGGTCCTTCATCACTTTTAAAAATTTTAATCTTTGTGGAAAATTGGTTTTCGACAAGTGATTTAAAGGTTTCAAAATTTTCAAAAATCTCATATTTATATTTCATTGGATATAGCCAAGTAACCCACGTATAATCGTCAACAAAAGTAACATAATATTTATTACATGACAGTTGAAGAAACTGGCGATTGCCATACATCTGAATAAGTTAATTGCAAAGGGGAAGTAAGTGAATGCAAAACACGTTGAAATGGTAATCGATGGGACTTACCTAGACAACAAGACTGACAAGTACTAGAAAAGTGAGAACTACGAATTAGTTTACGTTTACATAGAATGTCCATAGTTGGGTGCCCTAAGTGCCTTAACAAACGGTGCCACAGTTCTCCAGATGGGATGCGTACAACAAGACCAAGTAGGTGAGGCGAGAAGCTGTAAAGCGGTCCATTACGGTGAACACGAAGTAGAGGAATCCCCGTATCCTTGTCCTTTATAGAAAAAAAAAATTTAGAGTCAATCTCCACATAAAAATTATTGTCATGACAAAGACGTTTAATTGAAAGCTAATTGTGAGTTAGTTTGGGAACAATCATGACATTTTTAAGGTGCAAGTCTCAACTTTTAGTGTTAATAGTTGAGGAACCAATATGCAAAACAAGAAGTACAGCACCATCTCCAACCAAGACACTTTTATGACCATTATAAGGAAGAGGATTATGGATAATACCTAAGTTTGGAGTCATAGGATTATAGGCACCCGAGTCAGGATACTAGTTGTAGTCTTGGGATTTGTTTAAGGTCATGGTAGCAAGGGAATGGGAGGGATCCGGCTAGGTGGTTTGGTCGAACCGGTGAAGACATGACAGCACTATGACCAATGTGATTACAAATTTGGCAGAACTGGGGAACATGGCCGAGAATACTAGGTGATGGTTTTGACACAGGTGGTGGGTTCAGGGGTGTGTGGGAGTTGTGCTATTTTGGACCATGGTGACCCGAATGTTGCTGTTGATTTTATCCTCCAGTGCCCCTTGGTTGCCATGGTGGCCATTATTGCGGGCTTCGTTACCTTGTCCGTGGCCACCTTGATTTTGGTTGTTTCTGTGAGACCCTGTACCTGTAGCAACTAAAGCGTGAATCTATTTAGGAGGGTGATGTCCTTGATAATGGTTTTGAGCTCCTTCTGTCTACACCACCACAATTGACCATTCAGCTTCCTACCACGACCAGCACCACCACCAAGCGCTCACTATCCACAACCACCACCACCAAGTGCCCACCGCTAACCACCCACCACCACCACCACCAAATGACCACCGTCAACCAAGCGCCCATCACCCACCACAATCACCGAACAACCACTGCCCACCAAGACCTGTGGAGGTTCAACTCCCATCAAACCACCGCGAAGGGCCCACCATCCCCCATCACCACTAAACATGCGCTGCTCACCAAGCGCCCAGATCCCTCCTCCCATGTCCATTCACCTCCCTTCAAGCCACCACCACCAAGCGCCCGCCATCGACCACCATCCCTCTAAACAGATCCTCCACCACCAAGATCCCACTAGCGCCACCACTTTTGAATAGCCAACTCAACCCCTCTCAACCTCTAACCCAACCCCTATACCAACCCACCACCATCCGCAGCAACCCTCTCTCCCACCACCACCAATCTTCTCTCACTACACCAGCACCGCCTAAAAACTACAACCATTATAAATTCAGTGACGACTTTCTCCATTTTTGTTGATGGCTTTCCAGTGATGACAACAAACTCGTGGCTTAAAGTAGTTTTTTCAAGATTTTGGATCAACCTACGATACCTTTGTGTTTGTTAAGGAATGAGCAGGGAAGTATTTTTCATATGGCTTTGTTAGGTTTCGTCTTCACAATGAAGTTGCCAGGGCAACTGAAAGCATGAATAGTAGGTGGGTTGCAGGTTTTAAGATTAGAGTAGAATAGGCCAAGCAAAGTAGTATGTCTAAATCCACTTCTCATCAAGGTAGATCAAACACTCAGGATCTCTGAAGTAATACGAATAGAATATTTGATACTTCAAATGCCAATCATGTACGTAAGGATGGTACTTCATGGTCTCATATCAGGGATGCAGATTGCCCAAACTACCCATAGATCGTGGTGACCAATACCAATAAGAGTGTGGAAGCTTGGCTGAACAGGTGAATAATTGCTTATTCTTTTGAGAATTATACCCTTAATGATATCCTGACATTTATTACGGAGAATAACATTTAAGGTTTGGTCCCTAGAGGGTTAAGCTCAAACATCTTCATTCTGACTTTTTTTTCCCCTTTTTTGGTAAGTACCTTCATCCTGACTTGTGATTTTCCTCAATCATGGAATCATACCTCGGGTTTTAAGAATAGCTATTGTTCCATAAATTCGAGGAGGTGTTCAGATACTTAGGTCAAACACTTAGTTCCTTGAGAAGAAGAGTTTGGATTAAGATCCATGGGTTGCTTGACCAGTGCTGGTCAAAGGCTTCACAGATTTGGCCAACATTTGGAGCAAGTTTATTTGAGTAGGCACCAGAACTTTTGTAATGAGATGCATTGACATTGCATGGATTCTTATCTACACTTGCTTTCTATCAGCTATCTAACAAGTAGTCCAAGTTCACTTCAATGGGGCAACTCGCATTATATTTGTTAAAGAAGGTAACTCATATATGATTCCAAATTGCTCCCTAGATGTAATCACCCTCGTATAGGGAGCAGGCTACATCTTCTCAGTATGAACTAGGCATCAGAGCTTACACCACTCTGATCATCTCCTCCAGCTGGACATGCCATATATGAGCACCCGATGGATGTCATGAGAGATTGCGGGAATCTTTTTGGCCCATCCAAGGTTGGTTGTTGATAATGTGAGATCTAACTGGGTCAAATTACTCTTCACGTGGATAGCTAGTTTATAGATAGATAGGTTGGGACTACCAATGCCCGACCATTCTACATCCCCTTCCTCAGTTAGGCCTCTGATCGCCAGCTAAGGAAGCTCATCTCCCTCTTGCTTTATACTTCTCCAAAAATAATTACAAATCAACTGAGCCTTAGGACCGTACACCTCCTATTGAAATACAAGCTTGGGATGCCGCTAGTGATAGTGGTAGTCTTCCGATGTTTCCTTTCTTTTTTCTTTTTTTCTTTTTTTTTTTTTTGATTTGAGTCCTCCTCATATTGATGAGAGGTCTTTAATAAGTGTCCAGGTGCCGCATGTCATGGAGTCTAGCAAGGAGGGGGAGAGAAGGATAAAGATGGTGGTGGAATATCAAGCCTCTAACTTTGTTTCGTCAAAGAAGAGTCGAAGAGCACAAAGCGCGGGTCTAAAGAGCAAAGCAGGACTTGCAAGAATTTTTGAAGGATATATCACCCGGGATAAAAGAAGTTGGTGAAGAAGGGTGAATGTACTAATAATTTTGACAAGTTTTGTGCTGCAAAGCATGTGTGTGAGCTTGGAAAAAAGCTTGGGCTGAGTTTTAATGGTAATGAATCGGCTGTGATTGAACACATTGCAATGATAGAGCGGAGTGATGTGTTGATCGACATAACTCCCGGTTATCCCAAACCTCCAGATTTAGCACATTGGCTTTTTCTCCCCGTCGTAGTCCATCCTCCCTAATTGTGGTTATAATCATGTAGTGCCTAGTTTTTGCTTGTGACTGTGATTTGATGTATTCCTTCTGTCTATGTTTTTATCACCACTTTAACACATGTTGACTCTGGTCTCATTTGTATGAGGTATATGTTATATTGTGACTTTGTCGCTAATTATATATACATATATATATATATATATATATATAACCCTAGAGATGGATGAATAATTCTTTTATTTCTCCCACGAAAGCCATTTACGTTGTTGAACCGTTAGTTCCCATGAATCTTCCATTTTACTCTTTGAAAAATGTAATTAATACACGTATATCTAGTTTAGATACTGAATTCAATATTTAATATTAGAGTTAATAATTATTAACTTATAAATGAAACATTAGAATAGTTACCTTTTATAAATTAATATTTTTTACAATTATTAAGTATAAAAATCAAATACGTATGTACATTAAAATAGAAAAATAACATAAAAGATCTTTTTACAACTTTTCCACATGTTAAATAGAAAGAAAAATATATATTTTATAACCAAATAGAAAAATATTCAAAACTGTATCTTATTCACAATTTATTCAAATGAAAGTTTTAAAAATACTATACTAACGCTAAATCTTCTCTACCATAATCCGATTTCACGTCTATCACCACTATGACTCGTTATACTCACCACTCTCTATTATCACACGACAAACCACTATCATGATTCACCCAACAGGCATAACTCACTCCAACCCCTCGCATCGCCACTGCTTTATCTATCACCATCCACTGCTATAAGTAGCCATCATCAAAGTACACGCTCACCACCTAACATTGCGGATTGCAACCACCAAAGCTTGTCACTCCCATAATTTCACATCATCCCCCTGGTCCGCGTCTATTGTCTACCACCAAGACTTGTCGCGACCATGGTCCATATATGTACCAACAGTCAAATCTCCATGGCACAGTAATCATACTTAATAATCTTCTTTTGTGAATAAAAATGCCCTTTAAGTCTTAATTTTCTTTTCAGCTTGGATTTTATTTTGCGTAATGATATTTCATATGTAATTCCATGTATCAAGATATATATTAAAAAAAATTAGTGGTTTATAAATAAATATAATTTATTATTATTTAATAAATTAATAACTTTATATTATATTATTGGATGTTTTATTGAGATATTTTTAAATATAAAAATTATCATAATGTCGAATATGTATATATGACACAAACAATTAAAAGTTATTAATCTATGAAAAATTCACCATTTTAATATTATTTTGTTTACATCAATTATCTTTTATCCAATTATTAAATAAACAAATCAAGAAATGTGACAAAAATGAGGACAATATAAAGAAGTATATGGAATGAATTGATAGTTACATTCAAAATGATAATTATTTTTTAATATATATTACATTTAGAATGATAATTATTTAATTATAAACTATTATTTTTTTGACATATATTATAAGTACATAAATTAAATATGAAACTGTCATTACTCAAAAATAAATTCAAGTAAAAAAAAAAAAAAATCTAAGACTATGAGGACCATTTGCATTAGGGGTGTTTGTTACCAGTTAACTGTACCGTTTAACTTATTAGTTCGGTAATTGTTTAAGAAATTTGAGAAAATTCAATAACTTTTACCACCCATTTAAAATCGGTGAACCGGAATTTCGGTATCGATTAGTTTGGTTCGATTAATCGGTTAACCAGTTATTGAAAAATGAATTCAAGTACTTTTCTCACCTGTTTAAATCCTAAAATTTTGCTACTGTCGTACGCTCTAAAAAAAGTAAACCAAGTAACCATTTAGGTTTAGGTTGTCAATTGTATTTCTAAGTCTACACAATTGTTATATTAATTTAGATTGGCTTAGATTAGAAATATAAAAGGTTCGAATTAAATTGAATTGAATTTATAATTATACAAAACTATGCATGAGTATTTATCCACTAGACTATAACTTACGATGCACAACTATAATGCTATCGTAAATATACTAATCGGTTTATTTGGTTAACCATTTTATTAGAACCCATAAACCGCAACCGAACCGCTTCTTCTAACTCAATAATCGAGATTTTTGATTCGGTTTTCTAGGTTTGATTTTTTCGGTTTCAGGTTTTTATGAACACCCCTAATTTGCATTCACTAAAAAGGCAAGCACGAAATTTTATTTATTTATTTATTTTTTGGGTCTTGGGATAACAAAAGCCCTTTTCTAACTTATTAATTAATAATTAAATCTTTCCACGCATTTTCAGCTAGCTTAATTTCATCAACCAATAAATTATAAATAACCATTTCAATATCTTTTTTCGTTTTCAGTTTTTAATTATATAGGTATTGAATTTTGAAAGAAATATTTTCTAGTTTTCACTTTCTATGTATGCATATCTTATGGACAATAAAACTAAAAAAGTAAATTACGAAACAACTATTTTCAAAACCTGACTTTTAGCATTATAAAAACAATTAATAAAAAGACCTTGAGAAAATTTCGAACGTCAAATGCACAAGGTTCGATAACAGATAGGAAAAAAAAATGTCTACGTACATCGTTATGTTTACCAATCTTATAAAAATTTAGATCCTTTCAATTCAATAACAAAGAACTTATCAACCATAAAAGGCAATTTCTTAGAAATTTCCCTGCACCCTCCACATCGAACACCCAATAATTCAACAATAGATTGCCAAAGGGAGAAACAAGGAAAAAAAAAAAAAAAAGGGCAATATGTGTGTCGTTGTCTATGTAACGGCAGGTTTTAAAAGATGGTGCAGTGGTAACTTTTTTCGATAATTTATAAGATTGATACAATTTTTAAATACACAAAGGTGCAAGGACGAGTGTTAAAAGAGCAACAATAACAATAAATTTTCCCTCTCTCTCAGTAACAAAGGCGTTCTCTTTGATTCCCATAGTACAAACCTAATCCATTCGATAGGCCATGTTTGGGCGAAACCACCCCTCTTCTCAGTTCATCGACCCTTGGTGCACCTAATCTTGTCAATATTGTTGTTGTTACTGCAGATGGTTGTCTTTCTTGTCCAGGATGGGTTAATTTACCAGGCACTAATGCACCGGATCTCATTAGAACTCCAAAGTTAAGCGTGCTTAGGCGAGAGTAGTACCAGAATAGGTGACCTCCTGGGAAGTCCTCGTGTTGCCAACTCTACAAGGTTGGGGGTCCTCGAAAACAGCCTCTCGCACTGGGTCAGTTGTTGTTGTTGTTGTCGTCTTTCTTGTCCCTTGACATGACCAAATGCTATCCTTTCTAATCAATTATGACTTAATATGGGTTCATTGATAAATCTATTCCTTACCTATCATAGTACCTTACCGGTCTGGATGGTTGAAAATTTGACAATCCTCACTACAATATCTAGGTTCATATAAATCGACTCATCCGCAATTGGATCTCTACCACAATAGACCATCCTATCCTCAATGACTTTTACACTGAACCTAACTTTAGAGCTATATGGGAGACCCTGGAAAAACGCTATACCTAGGCTAGTCTTTTGCCCAGTAGATGGAGTTGTGTTAGGAGCTTGTCACAATTCGAATAGAGAGATCCGCTATTAATGACTACATATGCAAGTTGTAGTCTCTTGCCCACAATTTAGTTGTTCTCTATGCCTCGACCCCTGAAAAGGGAATTTTATCCTACGCTCTTCGTGGCCTTCCCCATTTTCATTAT